>JASDDO010000031.1:701761647-704161647 GCA_030015575.1 Agapanthus africanus | reverse complement strand
CCAACATCGTTCCAGTGATGAAGAAAAATGGGACAGTGCGCATATGCGTAGACTTCCGGGATCTTAATAAAGCTTGCCCGAAGGATGATTTCCCAATGCCGGTCACTGAACTGATGATAGACAATACATCCACTCATGAGGTTTTCTCCTTCATGGACGGCTCATCGGGGTATAATCAGATAAAAATGCATCCTGAAGATCAGAAGCATACAGCCTTCAGGACCCCTCTTGGTATATTTTGTTATAAAGTGATGCCCTTCGGTTTGAAGAACGCCGGTGCTATTTATCAGAGGGCCATGACAAAGATCTTCGACGACCTTATACACGAAATCGTTGAATGCTATATCGACGATCTCGTGGTCAAAAGCAAATCATATGAGGAACATCTCGAGCATCTGAAGACTGTATTTCAACGCCTTCGGCAATACAACTTGAAGATGAATCCTCTTAAATGTGCGTTCGGGGTTTCCTCGGGCAAATTCCTGGGATTCGTTGTTCGACACCGAGGTATTGAAATAGATCCGTCAAAGATTAAAGCGATCATGGAAATGCCTCCGCCGAGGACTCTCAAACAGCTTCGGTCTCTCCAAGGGAAACTCGCATACATACGGCGATTTATAGCCAACCTTTCAGGAAAGTGTCGTCCCTATAGTCACCTGATGAAGAAGGGAACCCCATTCGTTTGGGATCAAAAATGCCAAGGCGCACTGGATGAGATCAAGCAATACCTGCAGAACCCGCCAGTGTTGGCTGCTCCGGTTAAGGGGAAGCCTCTCATTCTTTATACAACCGCCCTTGAAGGTTCCTTAGGCGCATTATGGGCACAAGAGAACGATCAAGGGAAAGAAAGAGCGATCTACTACTTGAGTCGAGTTCTACTAGGGGCAGAAAGTAACTACTCTCCTATTGAAAAACACTGCCTGGCGTTGATCTTCGCAATAACAAAGCTTAGGCACTATGCGTTGGCGCACGAGGTCCGTCTGATTTCAAAAGTCGACCCTCTCAAATATCTAATGTCAAAAGCCATATTGACAGGACGACTCGCTAAATGGGCCCTGCTCTTGATGGAATTTTCGATAACATATCAACCTCTCAAGGCAGTAAAAGGCCAGGCCATTGCCGACTTCCTGGCTGAGCATCCCATACCTGCCAATTCTCCTTTAAATTGCGATTTGCCAGAAAGATATGCGTTTGACGCAATCGACAGTGGTGATAGCCGCTGGGAGCTCTATTTCGATGGAGCATCTTTTATGAAAAAGCACAAACAAAGTATGCCAACGATCAAATCGGGGGTAGGACTCATCTTTGTGACTCCACAAGGAGGAATAATACGCTTCGCCTTCTCTTTAACAGAGCCGAGGACGAATAATGAGGCTGAATATGAAGCTTTGATTGCAGGCCTCGAGATCGCCATTGGTATGGGAATTTAAAGCCTCCTCATATATGGGGACTCCCAACTGGTCGTCAGCCAAGTGAACGGCGATTACCAAACGTGCAAGCCGGAATTGGTGAAATACGGTGAAAAAGTGCAGCAACTGCTAACCCAAATTCCCTCCTACACGTTGGAAAGTATACCGCGTGCGGAAAACAGCAAAGCAGACGCACTGGCCAAACTTGCTAAAGAATTGGCTGACGAGAACCTCGATGACGTTAGAATCGTGGTACAAAGCCGTCGAGTACTCTCCCCAGCAGAAATACCTCCAGAATCATATAAAGAAAAGGGAGCAACTGAGCAGGCGACCCTACAAATAAAAGACCATGAGAAGACTGAAGCCTGGAGAGAAGTTTTCACAGATTACTTCAAGTTCCACCGAATGCCTGAAGAAGCGTCCATAAGACATCAGCTCGTGAAACGAGCTCTGTCTTTCGCCTTCGTTAACGATACTCTATACAAGAGGACATTCGATTCTCTGTGGCTGAGATGCCTAGGACTTGACGAAGCGAGAAGGGTCGTCCAAGAAGTTCACGACGGACTCTGCGGTTCCCACCAAGCAGGCCCTAAGATGAAGTTGAAGATAAAACGGATGGGCTACTATTGGCCCACGATGATTCAGGACTGCATCGAATATGCGAAGCAATGCCACTCATGCCAAATTCATGGGGACTTCATCCATCAGCATCCAAATCCGCTACACCCAACAGTGGCTAGTTGGCCATTCGAAATGTGGGGAACTGATATAGTTGGCCCCATCGAACCAGCATCGTCTAAGGGACATCGTTTCATCTTGGCGACGACTGATTACTTCTCCAAATGGGCAGAGGCGGTACCGTTGAGGGAAGTGAAGACGGAGAACATCCTCCATTTCTTCAAAACGCATGTCGTATACCGGTTTGGAACCCCAAGAAGAATCATCTCTGATAATGGGCCAGCCTACCGAAGTCATAAAATTAGCCGCTTCGCACAGCAGCACAATATAGATTGGAGATATTCCTCAGTTTATAATCCGCGAGCTAACGGTCTAGCCGAGGCCTTCAACAAGATCTTGACGAAGATCATGAAGAAAACAGTGTCACGAAATAAGAGAGATTGGCACGAAAGATTGCAAGAAGCTCTTTGGGCGTATCGAACTACATTTAAAACGGCCACAAACACAACGCCGTACGCGTTGGTATTTGGGACGGAAGCAGTACTCCCTCTCGAGATAGAATTACCCTCTCTACGAGTGGCAGTCCACTACGAGCTGACAGACGAAGAAAATGCTCACCTTAGGTTTGAAGAGCTTGACGCCCTTGATGAAATCCGGCTTCTAGCACAGCAAAATCTGGAAGCCTATAAAGCAAAGATGACGCGCTCATATGAATGACTGACCCGACCGAGGACATTTCGCCAAGGCGAACTCGTGCTAGTGGTCAAAAGGCCTATGATCCCCAATCGCGCCAAGCGAGGAAAATTCGAGCCAAACTATGAAGGCCCATACATCATAGATAAGGTCTACCAGGGTGGGGCCTATCTACTCATGTACATGCACGGTGAAAGGCCTTTCAGGCCAATAAACGGTCGCTTCCTAAAAAGATACTACGCTTAATGAGCCATGGCCTAGGTCAATGATAGATGACGACGACTATGTCCGCTCGCTATCTTCCTAAGCTCAAGCTTTATAAGAATAGCCAACCATCTCGACAATGGACCGAAATGTCCTTAAACTAATATCAGACCGAAACGTCTTTAAACTACTACCGCAGCATCTTTAGGCTGACGAGATATAAAAAAAAAACATATAAAAATAAAATAAAATAAACTGTATGTCCATAAGCAAAAAGGGCACGGATGAAAACCCGAAAGGGCTCCGTGAGTAAAAACAGCAGGGCTGCCGGCGAGTGTTCGTGAAAACCCGAAAGGGCGCGACCTCGTTAAATAAAAGAGAGAAAAAGAAAATAAAAAAATATTAAAAAAAAAACCGTATGTCCATAAGCAAAATGGGCACGGATGAAAACCCGAAAGGGCTCCGTGAGTAAAAACAGCAGGACTACCGGCGAATGTTTGTGAAAACCCGAAAGGGCGCAACTTCGTTAAAGAACCCTTATAGAGTCCTCTCGACCTTATAAGGAGAAACCACCTGCGTGAGATCCTTACGACTCACAAAGGAACAACACACTTAGGGATCCCCATGATTCCTAAGGAGAAAATACACTTGCGAGATCCTCACGACTCGTAAGGAGAACTCTCTTATGGGACCATCACGGCTCATAGGATTTGAAAGTCTTAAGTCACAGAGACCTAAACCTGTGCTTAAGCAAACCCCCACAAACTTCCAATATTGCCCTACAAGTGGCTCAGTATTGACCCTTGTATACAATCCACGGGCGCGAATAAACATTTCCCTAACTAAGTCCCATCTGAAACTAGAAATATGTTTGCATGGTAAACAACCCTTGTAAATCCTCTCAACTTACAAAAAAAAAAGCCCTCCTGTAGGATCCTTACGACTTACAGAGGAACAAAACACTTAGGAACCCTCACGATCCCTAAGGAGAAAATACACCTACAAGATCCCCACGACTTGTAGGGAGAAATACCTTCACGAGACCCTTACGGCTCATGAAGTCAAAAGCCTTAGCTGACAGGACCCTAACCCTGGTCGCTAAACCTCCTTTGTTCGACAACGACAGAGGCAAATGATGATTCGCTCCTGACAATATCCCAGTTGTAGCGGTGCTGATGCCGAAATCGGGGTCCAATTTCAGGTTTACAGCGGAAAGCCAGTAGGCCACACATGCATACGAAATAGCCGAAATGATGGGGCGACTTGCAATAAAAAGCAGCAAGTAAAAATATATGCATAGAAAAATAGCCGAAATGATTGGGCAACTTGCAATAAAAAGCAGCGAGTAAAAATAAAAATAAATAGCCGAAATGATTGGGCACCGCGAAAAATAGCCGAAATGTTTGGGCAATCGCGACCTTCGCGATATAAAAGCTGAAATGATAGAGCATCGCGGAAATAAAATAAAATAAAAAGAAGAAATTATAAAACTTTGGCCCTACAGTTAAGATCACATCGATCCCTGTATACAATCCAAGGGCGTAAACAAAGAAGGAGCCGTACTTCCCTAGGATTCCGTCAAATGACGAAGCCAAACCTCAACGGTTCATTTCAACCGAAGAAGCCAGTGACTTCAACAAAAAAAATTCCTCGACTCACGGATACAAACACTCCTTGACGAGAGCCTTCTGATCCGCGTCGACTCGCAGAGCCACCAGCGCCTCCGTGGGAACCATCGACTCGTTTCAAACCCCAAGGACACAAATAATCCTTGGCGCTTGGGAAACAAATAATCCCTAGCAAACTCCTCGACTCACGGATACAAACACTCCTTGACGAGAGCCTTCTGATCCGTGTCGACTCTCAGAGCCATCAGCGCCTCCGTGGGAACCATCGATTCGTTTCAAACCCCAAGGACACAAATAATCCTTGGCGCTTGGGAAACAAATAATCCCTAGCAAACTCCTCGACTCACGGATACAAACACTCCTTGATGAGAGCCTCCTGATCCGCGTCGACCCGCAGAGCCACCAGTGCCTCCGTAGGAACCCTCGACTCGTTTCAAACCCTGAGGACACAAATAATCCTTGGCGCTTGGGAAACAAATAATCCCTAGCAAAATTCCTCGACTCACGGATACAAACACTCCTTGACGAGAGCCTTCTGATCTGCGTCAACTCGTAGAGCCACCAGCGCCTCCGTAGGAACCATCGACTCGTTTCAAACCCCAAGGATATAAATAATCCTTGGCGCTTGGGAAACAAATAATCCCTCGCAAAACTTCTCAACTCACGGATACAAACACTCCGTGACGAGAGCTTCTTTGACTCACATCTCAGGCAGTAAGAATTCAAAAACTTACTTCCTGAACAATGGGATCCTGCAAGTCAATCCTAAATGGTCTCTTGCATACTATCCACGGGTCTCACTCTCTGAAGTCGATTCTCGACAAAGAGGGAAACAACCGCTTACGAGCCCTCTCGACTCGTAAGAGGGAGAAATTCTCTTATAGGATCCTTTCGACTTATGAGAGAAAACCACACTTGGGAATCCTCACGATTCCTAAGGAGAAAATCCACCTACGAGACCCTCTCGATCCGTAGGGAGAAAAGTCTCTATGAGACCCTCACGGCTCATAGAGTTGAAAAGTCTTAGGCAGCAGATCTGAACCTGCGGCCTAAGCCATCGCTATATCTCGAAGAAACCAAAATTCCTACTCTATTACCTGTCAATCATGTTTATCAAGACAGCATGCTGATAATGAGAGAAGGGAGAAAGCAAAGAAATGATACAAGACATTGCAAAAAATATGTATCTTTATTTATTAATTCAATCAAGTACATGGCGAATCGTACAAAAGAATAAAGAATGTATACATCTTATTCGAAAAAGAAAATTACAAGTATATTGATACAAGGGCAGCTACTGGGAAGGAAGTGTCTTAAATAGCCCTATCAATTGCTCGCGTACTTCCTCCCACGCCTTCTCCTGATCAACTACCACTGCCAGTTCAGCCTCTACTTGAGCCCGCTGCTGCGTGAAGGATGCAAGCTCTTCCCCAACAACCTGCTGAGCTGCTTCTTGGCCTCGGGCATCACGCTCAGCAGCATCAAGTTTCCGCTTCAGTGCTAGACCATTAGATATACGCTTGAGAAGACCTTCAAAGACAGCTTTCACCTCAGCAGCATTCGTCCTAACTTCAGCACGAAGGCAAGCGGTCGCGTTTGAAGATTCCTGATGCGCCTTTAGCCGTAAAGCTGCCTCCTGCTCCAAATGGCGGAGATAAGAGGCGCTTTGCTCAAGCCAAGCTGTCCGTTTGGCGCTCGCGGCCAAAACCTCGGGAGAAGGGCGTGTCGACTCCAACCGATGCAGGCGAGCCTCGATCTCTCTGCAGTGGTTAACCCACGATTCGACGACGCCTTCGTTATGAAAAGTTACGAGCGCCGCCAACATTGGGTTAACATCCACAGCGAAATCTACGGCAAAAGGAAGGGCATCCATGTTGAGCTCTTCGATGTACCCGCTCAGCATACCCAGGCTCATCACAGCACCCTTTGAAGACGGGCGTCTCAAGAAAGGACCCGCCGGTGAGAGGACGTGAGACTCAAAAAAGGTCAGAGCTGGAACAATGGCTGCAAAACGAAACATGGTAAAACAATGATTCGAAAAGTCGGTGAAAGATCATATAAAAAGGGGAAAGGAATATCTGTACCAGTCGCAACGGACGGCAAAGCCGGAGGCGCCGGTGGCAGCGCAGGTCTGGTGTCCCCTCCTTCGATTTGAGGCACTGCAATCAGGAAGTGGAAAAGTCAGATACGATCCTATATTCCCTCAAAAGAGACCAAGACAGCACTTACCGGCACCCCTAGAGGGAGAAGCGAGCTCAGATGGGAAAGAGAAGTGTGGGAGCAGCACTTGATACAGATGATCGAAGAACACTCCTGAAAAGAGCATAGTGGTATAACGTTAGTACATAGGCTACACGTTAAAAGATTAATGCATAAGTCGTAAATTCATACCTTCCGACATCCGCGATGGCACAAGGGAAGGCTGAGGAGCAACCACCGCCAAGGCAATGGTTGACGGTGTGCCTTCAGGCAATGGAGCATCGGCACTAGCCGCACCTGCGTTTAAAACAAAGACAAACTGGTTAAAAGAGATCGTGAGGCATATATAAATGAAGAACATTGGCCATTTAAAATTTACCCGACAAGCTGCCCGCAGAAACGGAGGCAATCCCTTCCTCCACTGACGGAAGGCCACCGCCTGTAGCTTCATCACCCGACTCAAGGGGAACCGTTGTTATGCTCTCAAGCTCTACAGGCGGCGGGGGACCATAGGCAGGGAGGGCTATGATAGGAACATTGCCAGATTCCTGAGAAGGAGCGCCTAGCTCGTCTTCAGGAATCATGGCCGCCTCACCCACTGCTCCCTCAAGATCGGTGATTACAGCTGCCTCGTCCATCGGCACCACGAGGTCCCCGGCCTCAAGCACCTCGCCCTCTACCGCCTTCGGCTCGGTTGAGACAATCATCTCATCTGCCGCCACTTCAGGTGCGGCATCAATGACCCTCTCCGCAGCAGGTTCCTCAATCTCGGCTCTAGGCCCCATGACCCCGACAACGTTGCTTACCGTCGGTTCGGGTTCAGCAAGTACCGCTTCCTCCGCTCCCCTGGGTTCGACGGTCGTCTCCGCCTCCCCCTCAGTTGGACTTGACCCTGCAAGATGAGATACGTATAAGCCAATAGCTTTACAATTCGTACAACAAGGTTCTGAAAGGAGTATTACCTGAAGCGGATTTATCATTGGCGCTCCGAACCGCGCGCGCCACTTGCCGACGAGCAGTAGACAGGGCAACAGGGGGCTCTTCGGAAGGAGTACTAGCGTGAGGAAGGGTGCTAGGGCCCGCTCCCGTGGCCAAAGCAGCTTTCCGCGCCTTTGCTTCACGTCTCAATCGCTTCCGCTCCTCTCGGGCCGTTGAGACGGATGCCATCAGAGCTTCCTTGAGTGAAGCATCCTCATCCGTATAGAGGGATGCCTCCAGATTTTTCAGAGCATCCCTCGTCGTGGCGTTAAGCCGAGGCTCTTGCGGCAGCTTCGACGGAGCCGGGGCTTCGGTGACGGGCTCGGAAAGGATCCTTGCGCCGATCAATACAACCCCTGTAAAGAAACAAGAGAAGGTCAGGTTGACTATCATAAAAAGACAACAAACTTTCCGTATAAAAGAGAAAGGGATAAAACATACCGACGCTTGCAAGGGCACGCTTCTCCTCCTCTTCCTGGAACGTTTTCAGGGAGGCAGCGATAGCCTCTTCGGTAGAAACACCTGTTGAAAAGGGAGCAAATATCAGCTAAAGATAATAATGAAAAGTGCAATAAAATGACGAAGAAAGTGGCTGATGATTACCTGACTCGGCGAGTTTACTTAGCATCGCTTCGAGCCTCGCCGATCGCTCCGAAGCTGCAATGGCGGCAGCCAAATTGGTGTCCGCAGGGTCCACCACAAAGCCCTCATTGCTGCCGTACTCGCATATGGTCTTGGCTGGAGAAGCCGCAGGCTCTAAGCCGAGGATCGCATCTAGGGAAAGGGCGGACTTTTTCTTTTTCTGCTGTCCACCAGCTTTAGATCCACCTGGAGCGGATTTGCGCTTGGAAGCCACTTTAGGGCGGCGAGTCCCAATATCTGCCCCTACGCCCGACTCCGGCGATGCCACTTTAACCGTCTTTGTCGGAACACGGGGCGCCGTTGGTGCATCCACCATAGTAGACAATGGCAATCCACGCGGAGGGGCCAACACGCGTGGTCGGTCAGCTCCGGCATCTTTTATCGGGAGGGTGACCTGGGTCCTTGGCTGCAAGGGAGCCTTGCGATCACCGCCAGGAGGCGCACCCCTACGGTCAACCAGCATGCGTTTCTCCATTAAAATGATTGGGCCCATAGCGTGCGCATACCAGGCCACGAATGAATTAAGCATCTTAGGGACACAACTGGGTTCACTAATGAAGAAATAGGAACCCGTGTTAAGCCGTATAAAGTGATGCATCGCATTCTTTACCCCCTCTGGGCCAACCACGGGCGTTTCCAAGAAGGCTTCCATCGGGATCCCCTGGTTGTAGCTTGATTGCTGGGCAAATCGATGCGGATTATACCTCATAAACAAAGACGTCTCATTCTGCCGAAACACGAGGTAGCCCGGCCGAATGGAGTAGAGATGGACGATTTCCCGAGCCTTCAATACAGAAGCCCCGCCCTTAAACTCGTCACGTAGGGGCACCACCGACTTAATAGTCTCCGAGCCTATGGTGATAACCTTATCCACGAAAGAAGTCGTCGCTCCGACCAAATGTGGGCGCAGGAGGAGTCCCCTAGAATCCCGCGGGAATGCAAACACAATTGAAGCCTCGATTAACCGTATGACTCTCGGGAGTCTGTACTTCTCGAAGAATGGAGGAGTCTTGTGGGCGCCAAACACCCCTCGCACGTGCATCTCCATCCAAGAAACGAAGTAATGCATTGGGAAGTTAGCAGGCTGTGTCCCAGGATCATTGGCGTCCGCCGCTACGCTGAGTCCATGATAAAGATAGGCTAACCCAGCAATTCCTACCGACAACTGCAGACCGGCCACCATCCGATGTTCCGGGTAAAAGACAGAGGGCCGCATGAAGCGCGGGTGCATAGGGAGCGCAAAGTTGCATAACCATAAGCCCAGGAACCCAATAAAGAAAGTTTCCTCATCCATGCCAGGGACGGCGATTTCCGAGAAAGCGACGATGGCAGCGTTGGGGAGATAGAAGCCCCTCTGGTTATTCTCCGATACGGGTCGGCGATCCAAACCGAAGCCAAAGGGGTCGTCAAGCTGAGCGAACTTCTCGCTCTGCTCTGATAAGAACTCCGGGCGGATAAAGCGAGCAATGAAAGCTGCGAAACTGACGCCCTTGTCTCCCGATTCCAAATGGAGTTCCTCATAGATCTCCAACACTTTCACCAAACCCGGATGCTGATGCTGAATGGCATTCTCCGGGGTTAAGTCAAATACCACATGCTTGGTGGCAAAGACATACTCATCAGGAGGAAGCAACTCCTCGTAGTGCTCTCCCCTCATTGGCAGACCTGAAATTTCGGCAAATTCCTCCAAAGAGATAGAAACTTCCTTATCCGCCATCAGGAAGGTATGAGTGGGGATATTCCATTGTTCAACAAAAGCCTTTATCCACCACGTTGGAGAAGAGGGGTACTCGAAGAGCGAGACGAAGACGGCTGAGTATAGAACAATCATCGTTAGGTGGGTCCTCTTCGCCGATAGAATGTACCGGGCCCACTGCAAATATCCGGCGGGGGGTCGCGGGATCATTCCAATGTTATAAGCCTGTCCCCAAGGACGTGCTTCGCCCTGACAGATTCGCCTCCCCAGAATATCTATCGCCGTCGGCGGCTGCACGGGGATGGCACCGATTGCAGGTTGAAGGAGGTCATCAGAATTCCAATTCTTAACCTCCACGGCATACTTCACCGGGGGTTCGTCCGCATAAGGGATCGTGACTATGGGCTCAGAGGGCGCGGCGGAACTAAAACTGCGACGGCCTTGGATGATCTGGCTATACCACCTTCCCCACAGATGGAGCTTTTTGCACTCAGGATCGCGATCTTTAATAAGAGCGAATACCACCCGATCCACTGGCGCATGGGGGAACCCTCCTTCCGAGCGAACGAAGGGGAAAGACAAGTCGTCAGACATCTTTTCTGTGGAAAGACAAAAAAAATATACATCATTAGTGGCCTAACGCTTGGCATTATAAAAAAAAATAATAAAAAAATAAATAATAATAAAAATCTTGTTCCACATTGTGATGCAGTGGGTAGGGGACCAAAGAGGGACCCACAAAATCTGGATGATATGCATCATTTAATAAGACAATCCCATCATCAGATAGGACTGTCAATTCATAAAAAGGGCCCAATAGGATACACCCATTGGTGGGGAAGTCCCTAGAGACAAAGAGAAAATCTCCTCTTTTAGAGCAAAGCTCTGTCACAGAGTGACATATGTCAAACTCTGGTCTCAGGGGAACAAGATTCCTTAAAAGAGCTTGGCTCTGTGATAATGATGGAAATATCCAACAAAGGAAAATTAATTTTTAAAAATTAAAAATTAAAAAAAAAATTGGGATCTTACAGATCCATGAAAACTCTTAAGAGTTCTTCATTTTTAGATCAAAAGATCTATGTTTTGCCAAAGAGCAAAGCTCTGTTCATGGGTTAAGAAACCCTGAAACAGATTCTTGAGAGCAAGGCTCTGTTGGTGAAACCCCAAAGGGGTTTTCCTTAGATCAAAAGATCTATGAGAGCAAGGCTCTATTAATTAAAATTAATTTAATTTAAGATTAATTTTTACCTAAAGTTTTTCTAAAAAGTTCTAACTTTGGAAGCAAGAGCAAGGCTCTGAAGTTCTTGAAGGCAAGAGCAAGGCTCTGAAAATGAGAAATCTTGAAGATGGTAAGAAAGAAATTAACAAAGACCAAGGGTCTTATTTATAGGCGCCTGCGCCCCTTCAACTGACCTCCCCTGATCCAACGGCTAGGATCTGGCCACCGTTGCGCTTACGTCGCGCCACGTAAGCACAACGGTGGGGGGGCATCTGTTCCCCCGATCTGAGCAAGGCTCATTTGAATTTTGAAAATTCAAAAATTTCTGAAGCAACGCTTCAAATTCCGTGCGTTGCGCAGTGCGCAAGCGGTCCACAGTGCGACACGTGTCTGCGCAGTTGCGCAAGCGCACCGCTGCGCGACACGTTTCTGCGCAGTTGCGCACACACTGTTGCGCAAGCGCACCGCTGCGCGACACGTGTCTGCGCAGTTGCGCAAGCACTGTTGCGCAAGCGCACAGTTGCGCGACACGTGTCTGCGCAGTTGCGCAAGCACTGTTGCGCAAGCCTCCCACTGCGCGACACGTGTCATTCATTGGGGAGTTGCGCAGAAACAGAATGAAAATTTAATGAACCTTTTCTGTTCTTTCCAAAACCAGAAGATTTTCTTCTGCCTTTGGATAAAAGATCCAATGGTGGGAAAATTCCCAAACTTATTCAGAAAAGATCTTGGTAACAAATTCAACAAATTTGTGAGCACTATAAATAAGACCCCAGACCTCATTCAAAGGCATCAGCATCAACTGGAAGAATCAACTTCTGGCAAAAAAAAAAAGAAGAGAAAGAACTCTTGAAGATTAATCAAGAACATAAAAGAGGTAAAAACTTCTTTTGGAAGAAAAGAAAAATCTCTGAAGAACAGAGGATAAAAAAATGAATAATTCAATAAAAAGAAATAAATAGTGCCTTGCACTTGATATGAACCCTTGGTTCTGTGAAATCAGGGAAAACAAGAAGAAAAACTTGTTTTCCAATGATCCAAATTTAGATCAAAAGTGCTATGCACTTTTGTTCTTAAATCTGGAAAATTCTTGAGTTTCTGCACAAGTGCAACTTATTATTTAAAAGGGCCTGGCCCAAATCAAATCGCAAAAATAATAAAAGGGCAGAGCCCTATTTGGAAAATTCTTGAGGGCCTGGCCCAAATCAAATCACAAAAATAATAAAAGGGCAGAGCCCTGTTTGGAAAATTCTTGAGGGCCTGGCCCAAATTAAATTGCAAAAAATAATAAAGGGGCAGAGCCCTGTTTGGATTGATTCTTTTAGTCAGGCAAAGCCTAAAATAAATAAAAATTTGGACTTAACCCAATCCTGGCTGTAAGTCCTTAAATTAAATCGATTGAGCAAAATGGCTCTCCTAAACCAATTCACGACCGGTTCGAGGGTACATCTCCGAACTCCTTTGACATTCCTCGTTGTAATTCCTCAACGACGTCAAAGAGGTGACGGGTCCCAACGACCACACATCAATATCGGACCGAAACGTCCCTAAACTAATATCGGACCGAAACGTCCCTAAACTAATATCGGACCGAAACGTCCCTAAACTAATGTCGGACCGAAACGTCCCTAAACTTATATGGACCACTACGTCCTTAAACTGGCGACGGACCGAAACGTCCCTAAACTAATATCGGACCGAAACGTCCCTAAACTAATATGGACCACTACGTCCTTAAACTGGCGACGGACCGAAACGTCCCTAAACTAATATCGGACCGAAACGTCCCTAAACTAATATGGACCACTACGTCCTTAAACTGGCGACGGACCGAAACGTCCCTAAACTAATATCGGACCGAAACGTCCTTAAACTAATAATGGACCGAGATGTCCCTAAAATAATATCGGACCACCACGTCCCTAAACTGGCACAATAGGGCCCAAACGCTCTTCTGTCGGATCTGAACGGTCCCGTCTAAGTTGATCTTAGCCCCAAATAAGGTTAATGTGTCCTTAGATATTTAAATAAACGATAAAACTCCAAATCAACTTTGGTTCAAGGGTACATCTCTGAACTCCTCTGACGCCTGTCGTTGTAATCCCTCAACGATGTCAAAGAGGTGACGAGTCCCGACGGCCAGATATTAAGTCAATCACTACGTTAAGTCGATCTTAGTCCAAAACAGGACTAACGTATCCTTGACGAACGTTTAAGTCGATCTTATCCGCAACGCGACTAATGCATCCTTAAACTAAAACACCGAACCCAAATCTAAGCAAACACGGATTTGGACTAATCCACGTCCTACGGGCGACGGTATTATTCAGTCTCCGTATACAATCCACGAGCAACCACAAACAAAACAAACACACACGACACGAAGTGAAATTCTGGAGAAGGAGAAAGTTGTTACCGCGATGCGGTAGCGTAATTAACTGCAGGGGCTTGCGCCTGCAGGGAAGAGCGTCCCCACAATCAAAAACCCCTCATCCTGAGGGGGAATCTGACGAAGTCTGCTACATCGGCCGCATCCGTCTAAACCTCCGATACACGGTGCCATAAATCAACTTGGCATCTTCGGAGAGATAAACGGATAAAACCAAATAGCATCTGCCCCGAACCTCAGGCATGGACGCCCTAACGTCTCGGCCGCCGTTCGGAGGGGAACAACAGGCTCCAGCCCATCCGTCTGCCCAGATACTATACAGAAGGATTAAAAAGGCTATTAAGGCACCAAGGCGTACCCTTCAAACAGACTGCTCGACAAACCAAGTTCTACAACAGGATCTGGAGCGTCCCTGGAACTCAGTGAAAATTGCCCAATGGGAGAATGGAAACGAGTGGGCTTGGTTATTTTCAATCCAAGAAACGGGAGCGATTCCATGGCTGCTACATTATACATGATTTTGATGAAGAAGAGGATGCTCTTTTAAGAGACGCTAACCCTGAACCAAGACGAGGTCCCGCCATGATAATACCAAATCCGTCGTTTGAAGAACAGATAGACAAGCTAATAAGGGAAGCGGGTCAGAAGGTCCGGGATGACCATAGCCGCGAAATGACCATTTACGAGAAAACCAGGACGCAGTGCCTTCTTCAGCAAGCCGCGGAGAATGACAATGCTCTTCATCGCCAGCCCGTCATACAAAAGACCCGGCGCAGAGGCAAAAATAAACCAAAGAACGAAAAATACGTTCGACAGTGGCAAAGCTGGTCTAAGAAGCCACGCGATCGAGAATCGAGCAGCCGGGATCCGTCCCTTATAAAGAAGATGGGTCGAGCATATTCTTTTCCCCAAGATAAGATAAGGAAGATATTCGACCTCGTCGTGAAACATCGAATGATTACGCTCCCGGAGTCCAAGCACCTCGAGCAAGCCGACAAGGTCTCTCACCCAGACTATTGCTCCTATCACCGAGCAATAGAACTTCCTCTCGAAGACTGCTTCACCTTCAAGAACTGGGTCGAAGACCAATATCAACAAGGCAGGTTCGCTCTATCCAGCAGTTGGAGGATAACCCCACCATAGAAGCATGAACCGATAGTGACGTGTATAGCGAGAGTAGAACCAGATCAACATCGGTCTTGGAAACGATCTCGTACCTGTCACGCGATAACGCTGTCAGAAGAAGAACCCGAGAATATGGATGACCTTTCTTGGTGCTTCGAAAAAGATGAAGATGAGTTGATCTCCGAATTTCCACCGGCGCCAAAAAAGCTGAAAGATAGGATACATACTACTACAGATGACCTCAGAAAAATCGACTTGGGAACGACAAACGACCCACGGCCGATGTTCGTCAGTGAATTGTTGTCTGAAGAAAAGGAGGCTACGCTTAAAGACGTGCTCATGTAGTATAAAGATTGCTTCGGATGGAACTATTCCGAGATGCCAGGACTAGATCTGGAGATCGCTGTGCACAAATTGGTGATATCTCCGGACGTCAAGCCGATCAAACAAGCACCGAGAAGAATGCGGTTCGAGCTTGAGATAAGCATCACGGCCGAGGCCAAGAAGCTAATCGAATCTGGCTTCATCCAAGAATTTCAATACCCTGACTGGATTTCCAACATCGTCCCAGTGATGAAGAAAAATGGGATGGTGCGCATATGTATGGACTTTCGGGATCTCAACAAAGCTTGCCCGAAGGACGACATTCCAGTACCGGTCACTGAGTTGATGATAGATAATACGTCCACTCACGAAGTTTTCTCCTTCATGGACGGCTCATCAGGATACAATCAGATAAAGATGCATCCCGAGGACCAGAAGCATACCGCTTTCCAGATCTCTTTGGGCATATTCTGCTACAAGGTGATGCCTTTCAGTCTAAAGAACGACGATGCCACCTATCAAAGGGCCATGACGAAGATTTTCGATTATCTCATACATGAAATCATCGAATGCTATATTGACGACATCATAGTTAAAAGCAAATCATACGAGGAACATTTAGAGCATCTGAAGACCGTGTTTCAGCGCCTTTGGAAATACAACTTGAAGATGAACCCTCTCAAATGCGCGTTCGGAGTTTCCTCGGGCAAGTTCCTAGGATTCGTCTTCTGACACCGAGGCATCGAGATAGACCCATCAAAGATCAAGGAGATCATGGAAATACCTCCGCCAAGGACTCTCAAGCAACTGCGGTCTCTCCAAGGAAAGCTCGGGTATATCCGGCGATTTATAGCCAATATCTCTAGCAAGTGCCATCCTTATAGTCACCTAATGAAGAAGGGAACCTCGTTCGTCTGGGATCGCAAATGCCAAAGCGCACTGGACGAAATCAAGCAATACCTGTAGAATCCACCAGTACTGGCCGCTCCCATTAAAGGAAAACCTATCGTCCTGTACACAACAACCCTTGAAGGTTCTTTAGGCGTGCTGTGGGCACAAGAAAACGACCAGGGGAAATAGAGAGCCCTCTACTACTTGAGTCGAGTTCTCCTAGGAGTAGAAAGCAATTACTCCCCCATCGAAAAACACTGCCTGGCGTTGATCTTCGCGATAACGAAGCTTAGACACTATGCTTTGGCACATGAGGTCCACCTCATATCAAAAGTGGATCCTCTCAAATACTTGATGTCAAAATCCGTACTAACAGGACAACTCGCTAAATGGGCCCTGCTCTTGATGGAGTTCTCGATAACTTATCGTCCCCTCAAGGCGGTAAAAGGCCAGGCTATCGCCGAATTCCTTGTCGAGCATCCGATACCTGCCGATTCACCCCTAAATTGCGAATTGCCAGACGAACACGCGTTTGACACGATCGACGGGGAGAAAGGAGAGAGTGACACCTGATGGGAACTCTACTTCGATGGGGCATCTTCCATGAAGAAGAGGAAGCACAGCTCCCCTATAATCAAATCGGGGGTGGGCCTTATCTTGGTGACTCCACAAGGAGGGATAATGCACTTCGCCTTCTCCTTAACAGAGCCGAGGACGAACAATGAAGCCGAATATGAAGCTTTGATAGCAGGTCTTGAGATCGCTGTCGACATGGGAATCGAAAACCTCCTCATATACGGATACTCCCAGCTGGTTGTTAGTCAAGTAAATTGCGACTATCAAACGTGCAAACCAGAGTTGGTAAAGTACAGTGAGAGAGTGCAAAAACTGCTGACTCGAATCCCTTCCTACGCCCTAAAAAGCATACCGCACGCGGAAAATAGCAAGGCGGATGCATTAGCCAAGCTCGCTAAAGAACTGGCCGACGAGAACCTCGATGACGTGAAGATAATTGTGCAAAGCCGTCGAGTTCTTGCACCAGCAGAAATATCTCGTCGTCTGAAGAAAAAGGAGCGACCAAGCAAATGGCCTTACAAATAAAAGACCAGGAAAAGGCTAAGGATTGGAGAGAAGTATTTATAGACTACTTCAAATCCCGTCGAACACCTGAAGATGCGTCCTCAAGACATCAGCTCATGAAACGAGCTCTGTCTTTTGCCTTAGTCAATGATACTCTATATAAGAGGTCATTCGATTCTCTATGGCTAAGATGCCTGGGACCTGAAGAGGCAAGGAGAGTTGTCCAAGAAACTCACGACGGACTCTGCGATTCTCACCAAGCCGGGACGAAGATGAAACTAAAGATCAAAAGGATGGGCTACTATTGGCCCACGATGATCCAAGACTGCCTCGAATACGCGAAGCAGTGCCACTCGTGCCAGATTCATGGGGACTTTATCCACCAGCATCCAAATCCGCTACATCCAACGGTGGCTAGCTGGCTATTCGAAATGTGGGGAACCGACATACTCGGGCCCATTGAACCAGCATCCTCCAGAGGACATCGATTCATACTGGCGACAACTGATTACTTCTCCAAATGGGTAGAAGCAGAGCCACTAAGAGAAGTGAAGACGGAGAACATTCTCCATTTCTTCAAGACACATCTATCGGTTCGGCACTCCGCGACGAATTATCTCCGATAACGGTCCAGCCTATAGAAGTCATAAAATCAGCCGCTTTGCGCAGCAACATAATATAGACTGGAGATACTCTTCGGTCTATAATCCCCGAGCTAACAGTCTAGCTGAGGTTTTCAACAAGACCTTAACGAAAATCATGAAAAAGACGGTGTCCAAAAATAAGAAGGACTGGCACGAGAGACTGCATGAAGCTCTCTGGGCGTATCGAACTACAATCAAAACGGCCACAAACACAACACCATATGCATTGCTATTCGTCACAGAAGCGGTACTCGCTCTCGAGATAGAGTTACCCTCTCTACGAGTGGCGGTTCACTATGAGCTAACAGACGAAGAAAATGCTCACCTTCGGCTTGAGGAGCTCGACGCCCTTGATGAAACCTGGCTCATGGCGCAACAAAACCTGAAGGCTTATAAAGCAAAGATGACGTGCTCATACGAGAGATTGACTAGGCCGAGAACATTTAGCCAAGGCGAACTCGTGCTGGTGGTCAAAAGACCTATGATCCTCAATCGTGCTAAACGGGGGAAATTCGAGCCGAACTATGAATGCCCGTACATCATAGACAAAGTTTACCCGGGTGGAGCCTATCTATTCATGGACATGCATGGCGAAAGACCTTCCAGGCCAATAAACGGTCGATTCCTGTAAAAATACTACGCCTGACGAGCCACGGCCTAGATCAACGATAGATGACGACGCCTATGTCCTCTCGCTATCTTCCTAAGCCCAAACTCTATAACTAGTAGCCGGCAAGCGGACCGAAATGTCCTAAAACTAACAACGGACCGAAACGTCCCTCAACTAACGATGGACCACTATGTCCTAAAACTGAATATTGACCGAGACGTCTATAAACTACTACGGACCGCAGCATCCCAAGGCTGACACATAAAAAAAACAATAAAAAAGGGGGAAAGAAAACGGTATGTCCATAAGCGAAATGGACATGGATGAAAACCCGAAAGGGCTCCGTGAGTAAAAACAACAGGGCTACCGGCGGGTTTTGTGAAAACCCGAAAGGGCTCAATCTCGTTAAAAGACACTTATAAGGTCCTCTCGACCTTGTAAGGAGAAAATACCTGCGTGAGATCCTTACGACTAACAAGGGAGCAACACACTTAGGGATCCCCACGATTCCTAAGGAGAAATTACACTTACGAGATCCTCACAACTCGTAAGGAGAATTCCCCTTTGAGACCCTCACGGCTCACAGGGTTCAAAAGCCTTAAGCTACTGAGATCTGAACATGTTCTTAAGCCATCACAATCTCTAATATTTTCCTACAAGCGGTTCAATATTGACCCTTATATACAATCCACGGGCATGAATAAACATTTCCCTAACAAAGTCCCGCCATAGACTGGGGATATACTCACACGGTGGACAATCCTTATAAGTCCTCTCAACTTATGAGGAGAAAACACTCTTGTAAGATCCTTACGACATACGAGAAACCATACACTTAGGAATCCTCATGATTCTTAAGGAGAAAACGCACCTACGAGATCCTCACGACTCGTAGGGAGAAATACCTTTATGAGACCCTTACGGCTCATGAAGTTAAAAGCCTTAGTCAACAGGATCCTAACCCTGTTTGCTAAGCCACCTTTGTTCGACATCGACAGAGGCAAATGATGATTCGCTCCTGGCAATATCCTAGTTATAGCGATGCTGATGCCTAAATCGGTATCAAATCCCAAACTCGCAGCGAAAAGTCAGCGAGCCACAAATGAATATGAAATAGCCGAAATGATAGGGCAACTTGTAACAAAATCAACAAGTAAAATATATGCATACGAAATAGCCGAAATAGTTGGGAAACTCGCAATAAAAACCAGGGAGTAAATAAAACAAATAGCCGAAATGATTGAGCACCACGAAAAGTAGCCGACATGATTGGGCAATCGCGACTTTCGTGATATAAAATGCTGAAATGATAGAGCATCGCGTAAAGAAATAAAAAAATGAAATGAAACGTTTCTCCCTATATGTGAGATCACATCGATCCATGTATACAATCCAGGGGCATAAACAAAAAAGGGGACCACATTTCCCCACGAGACCTTGTCAAAGGGACAGTCAGATCTTGACGGCAACTTCTGCATCCCAGAAGAGATCACCAACAGCGTTCCTCTTCATTCCAGCAGGATTCAGACACGACAATCAACCTTGGAGCCATGGCAAAGGCCCTGTTCCAAATCTCAACGGTTCACAGACAGCCTAGAGATCAACAACAGCGTTCCTCCTTGTTCCCCGCCGAACACAGAGACGCGGCCGCATAGGTTCATCTTGGCTGAAATTCGGGGCAGGTGCTAATTGGTGCTATCCGTACACCTCTCTGAAGATGCCAAGTTGATTTGTGGCACCATGTATCGAAGGTTTAAACGGATGCGGCCGATGTAGCAGACTTCGTCAGATTCCCCCTTGTTTGAGGGGTTTTTGATTGTGGGGACGCTCTTCCCTGCAGGCGCAATCCCCTGCAGTTAATTACGCTACCGCATCGCGGTAACAACTTTCTCTTTCTCCAGATGGTCACTTCGTGTTGTGTGTGTTTGTTTTGTTTGTGGTTGCCCGTGGATTGTATACGGAGACTAATTTATGTTGTTGCCCGTAGGGCGTGGATTAGTCCAAATCCGTATCTTCTTAGATTTGGGTTTGAGGGTTGGGTTTAAGGATACGTTAGTCTCATTTGGGACTAAGATCAACTTAAACATATGTTAAGGATACGTTAGTCTAATTTTTAGACTAAGATCAACTTAACGGGACCATTTAGATCCAACAAAAGAGCATTTGGACTCTATTATTTAGTTTAGGGACATTACGGTCTATTAGTTTAAGGACATTACTGTCCAATGTTAGTTTAAGGACATCTCGGTCCATCCGTAGTTTAAGGACATCTCGGTCCAGGTTAAGGACATCGTAGTCCATGAGTTTAAGGACCCCACAGTCCGGTTTAGAGACATCGTAGTCTATAAGGTTTAAGGACATCGTAGTCCATGAGTTTAAGGACCCCACAGTCCGGTTTAGAGACATCGTAGTCTATAAGGTGTAAGGACATCGTAGTCCATGAGTTTAAGGACCCCACAGTCCGTGGAATGTGTGGTTGTCGGGACCCGTCACCTCTCTGAAGACGTTAAAGGATTACAACGACACATATCAGAGGAGTAAAGAGATATACACTCGAACCGGTGTGAGTTGGTTGAAGGATCTGTAGTCCAGTTTGGGACTGAGATCTGTTAAATATTTATGAGCAGATGGGCTCAATTCAATATAAGTTGAGGACTTATGTCCAGAATTAGGATAAGTCCAATTAAAATGTTTAACATTTTATTGTTCTGGCTATTGAGCCTTTATTTGGGCCTGGCCCTTTTAATAATGCTAAGCATTGGGTACTGACATCTTTTGTCTTGTACTGAATGCATAGCATTCATCAAAACAATGTATGTTCTAACAATGCGCCACGTGGCGCGCCAGGTGCTTAACGCCAATCAAAGAGCGCATTGTGCTTTCGTCGGGTAGCGCACACGAAGATGACACGTGTCGCGCTTAGCGCTAAGCGCTAGTTTTATTAGCGCATTGCGCTTTCAATTTATGAGCGCTTTGCGCTGATTTAATAGCGTACCGGTGAGTGACACGTGGCGTGCTTGGCGCTGAGCGCCAGTCCATGGGCGCAGTGCGCTGTTTCAGAAGCGCAAAGTGCAAGCTGTGTCTGTGATTGACACGTGGCATGCTTTGGCGCTGAGCTCCTGTCCAATAAGAGCAAAAGCTTAGTTCATGAGTGCAAGGTACTTTTCAGCAGCGCAAAGCGCGTTTGATCAAATTTATGATCAGAGAACAAGTTTATGTTCTCCCTTTAAAGGAGGCTTTGCCTCAAGGTTCAAAAACAAAAGTTCTTATTTATAAAAAGGCACTGTCTCTGTAGATCAATGAGCTGTAAATGAAGTGAATACTTCTTTTTTTTTAGTTTTTACAATAAGATCTCTGATCTCATTTTTATCAAAGACCTTGGTCTTTTGTAAACCTATGATCTTATTTAGAATATAGTTCTTCTTTTATGAGATGATTTCATCTCTGTGTTCAAGAATCATGTTCTTTACCTTGAAGAAAATGATCTTCTTTCACCAAAAGCTTGCTTTTCTTTCTCTTTGAGTTTTTCTCAAAGTTTGCAGGGTTTTTTTTTTCTATATCAGACTTTAAGTCTTGGGGCCTTTATATAGGGCAAACTGATCAGTTCAATCAGTTAAAGAGATCCTTCTCTGATTGATTTGGGAATATTTCCCACCGTTGGATCTTTGATCCTAAAACTTATGTTTTGCAGAAGATAATCTTCTTATTTTAATAAGATTGGGAAGATCTTTCCATAACAGAATTTTAATTCTGATCAATTAATAATTTATTATTAGATCTTTTGATCTAACGGTGGGGAATTCTTAATTCCAGCGGTGGCGCACCTTGCGCTAGCGTACCTACGTTCGACATGTGGCATGCAGCGCAGAGCACAGCGCAACTGCGCTAGCGCACCCGTGTTTGACACGTGGCACGTAGCGCAGAGCGCTGGATCTGAAGCATTGCTTCGATTTTTGAATTTTGAAATTTTAAAACAGAGCTTTGCTCTAATTGGGGTGGCGCTGCCTAGGGCGCAGCGCACCTGGCGCTAGCCTATCTGTGTTTGACACGTGGCGCGCAGTACAGAGCGCTGGATCTGAAGCGTTGCTTCAATTCTTTTGAATTTTGAATTTCAAAACAGAGCTTTGCTCTGATTGGGGGAAACAAATGCCCCCCCCACCGTTGCGCTCACGTGGCGCACACGTGAGTGCAGCGGTGGCAATATCTGAGCCCTTGGATCAACTCAGAAGTTGAAGAGGCGGTTCAATGCCTATAAATAGGATCTTTGGTCCCTCAGATGATTTCTATCTTCTTCTTGTGAATTTTCACTCAAAGCTTTGCTCTTCAGTTTAAGAACTTTTCAAGAGTCAGAACTCTACCAAAACTTAGGTAAAGTTTTAAAATTTTTTTTTATAAATTAGGGTTTTTACCCATTAACAGAGCCTTGCTCTCCATAGATCTTTGATCTAAAGAAAACCCTTTAGGGTTTTATTAATAGAGCCTTGCTCTCATTAACCCATAGATCTAAAGAGATCTTTTCTTGGGTTTTTCTTAGCCCATGAATCAGAGCTCTCCTCTTTTGATAATATGTAGATTTCTTGATCTTTGATGAAGAACTCTTAAGAGTTTTTTTATGGATCTTGAAGATCCCAGAATTTTTAATTCATAAAAATCAATTTTAATTAATCCTTGATGGATTTTTCCATCATCATTACAGAGCCAGGCTCTTTAAAGAATTTTATTCTTTCATGATCAGAGTTTGACAAGTGTCACTCTGTCATAGAGCTTTTCTCTCAAAGGGAGATTTTCTCCTTTTCCCGAGGGATTTCTCATTCAATGAGAATTTCCTTGAGGATTTCCCCATTAATTGACAGTCTCATCCAATGATGAGGCTGTTTTATTAATTTTTAATCGATGAAATTTCATCTAGATTTTGAGGGTCCCCCTTTGGTTCCCTTTCCATTGGTACAACTTTTAAAGTACCGAGTGTCAGAAAATTGAATTATAGCACTGACAATTGACTTCTGTCCCCCCTTTTCTTGCAGGCGACATGTCTTTCGATGCTACGTTTCCATTTGTCCGTTCAAAGGGAGGATTCCCTGAGGCACCTGTGGACCGGGAGGTTCTCGCGCTCATCAAAGACCGTGACTCGGAACACAAAAATCTCCACTTGTGGGGCAGATGGTATGACCAGATTATCAGAGGTTGTCAAAGCTTCTCTTGTGCGACGCCGTCGGAGACGATCTCGGCGATTCTGTATGCAGATGCACCCCGGTGAACTATGCCGTGGAGGTTGTCAATTAGACTTCGGAGGGTCTTCTTCAACCTTCGATTGCCGCCGTACCCATGCAGCTGCCGGCGGCTTTGGATTCCCTGGGGCGGCGCATATGCCAGGGCGAGTCGCGCCCTTGGGGACAACCCTACAACATCGGGCTAACTCCCCGTCATCCGGCCGGGTATTTGCAGTGGGCCAAGTACATCTTGTCAGTGAAGAAAACGCAGCTGCTGAAGCTCGGCCTATACCCTGCGGTTTATGCTTCGTTGTTCCAATATTCGGCTCCTCCTACATGGTGGATTAAGGCGTTCTTGGAGCAGTGGAACATCCCAACCCATACTTTCCTTCTACTGGACAGAGAAGTCTCTATCTGCTTAGAAGAATTTGCTGAGGTTTCCGGTCTACCGGTTAGGGGGGAGCACTATAAGTAGTTACTTCCTCCAGATGAATATGTTTTTGCCACCAAGCCGGTGGTGATGGGCCTCATGCCAGACAACGGCATTCAGCACCAATTCCCCGGTCTGATAAAGGTGCTGAACATGTAAGAGAGCCTCTTCCTGGAATCCGGAGGTCGCGGGGTCAGTTTTGCGGGCTTCATTGCTTGGTTTCTTCGCCCGAAGATTTTGTCACAACTAGGATAAAAGTTTTCCAAGCTTGATGATCCCTTTGGCTTTGGCTTGGACCGTCAGCCGGTACTGGAAACTGATCAGAAGGGCTTCTTTCTTCCTGACGTTGCGGTCATCCCTTTGTCAGAAATCGCCGCCCCAAGCATTAATGAGGGGGCGTTTTTTCTGGGGTTTCTTGGGCTATGGTTGAGTTGGTTCACGCTCCCTATGCATCCTCGTTATATGAGGCCCTCTGTCTTCTACCCCGCGCATCGAATGGTGGCCGAAATACAAGTAGCCATCGGGATTGCCGGGTTAGCCCATTTATACCATGGTCTTAGCGTGGCGGTGGATACCACTGAACCGGGGGTGCATGCTGCCAACTTCCCGATGCATTACTTTACTTCGTGGATGGAGATGCACGTGCTCGGGGTCTTTAGCATTCACAAAAGACCTTCGTTTTACGAGAAATGCAAGTTCCTGTGAATTATGCGGCTGGTTGACGCGTCCATCGTGAGTCCGTCACAGTGGGAAGCTAGGGGCTTGCTTCTTCGTCCGCGCACGGTTGGAGATGGTATGCCTTTCACGGACAAAGTCCAGACGATCAGCCAGGAAACTTCCAAGTCAGTGCTGGCATTGCGCGACGTTTTTAAGGATGGGGCCTCCAAGTTGAAAGCCCGGGAGATTCTCCATTTATACTCCATCCGGCCGGGCTTTCTCGTATTCGGGCAAAATGATGCGGCGCTATTCATGAGATACAACCCCCATCATTTTTCCCAGCAGCTGAGTTATAATCAGGGGGTCCCTCTGGAGGCTTTCTTGGTAGAACCCGCTGCCACCAGAGAGGGAATACGGGGTGCGCTGCATCACTTCATGTATACGGGCTCTCACTTCTTCATTAGCGAGCTGAGTTGCGTCCTGAGGGCCCTTAACGTACATGTGGCCTGGTATCAACGCGCGATGGGTGCTGTTATTAGGGAAGAGAGGTGGCTGCTGCTCGATCGCAAGAGTGCGCCCCCTTCCGGTGATCGTAAGGTCCCTTTAAAGCGACGGGTCGCTGTCCCCCCTCCGCTAAGAGAGGTTGCTGCAGTTGAGCCTCCACGTGTGCTAAGCCCTACGCGCTGGTTGTCCCGTGCTCCTTAGGATATGGTGGATGTACCATCGGTGCCCCGTGCTCCCGCGGAGACGATAAATGTAGCTTCCCCCGAATCTGGCGTAGGCTCAGATATCGGGACTCGTCGCCCCAAGGTGCACACCAAGCGTAAGCTGGTGTTAGCGGCAACCGGAGCTCGCTCGCAAAAGAAGAAGAAGAAGTCGCTGTTCTCTGCCGACGTCGTAGTTGGTCAGGAGCCTCATGCTCCTTATAGTGAGGGCTTGAGCGAGTATGGGAAAAACGAGGGCTTATTCATGCCGCCGGATGATACAGATCTGGAAGCTACCATTGCAGCTTCTGAGCAATTGTCACGCCATGAAGCGGGACTGGCTATCCTCGCGCGATCAGGTAACCATTAATTGTATCTTTCGTCATTCCATCATATTTCTATTATCATGTTTTGACTGACACTTTTCCTTTTTTAACAGGCATTTCCAGTGAAGAAGCTCTCGCAGCTTCTCTCAAGACTTTTGAGGAAAAGGAAAGGCTTTGAGCATCCTTAGGCATCGGTATGCTTTGGTTTATCGTGTCTCTGCTCCCATTTTTTTTATAGAGGTGATCTGACCCCTTCTTTATCTTATCGTAGGGACCACAATGCCAATCCTGCAAGGTGATGCGGAGATTCTTCCCGGGCCAGCCACCGAAGTCCCGGCCTCTTCGGCACTGCCGAACGGGGCTTTACTCAAGAAACCGATGAAGGACGCCGTAACGGCTCCAGAGGTAGCTCCTGGCGTGGATGATGACGTCCCATTGATGGAGGTCTTGAGAAGATCGGCTCTCACGGCCCGGGCGGAAAGGAAACGCAGAATGCATCTAGCGAGGGAGCGCAGTGCTGCCTTAGCCACGGGTGCGGGTTCGAGCACCGCTATCTCTTCCCCTACTCCCTCGGAGGAATCTCCGGCTGCCTTTTCCACAGCCTACAGACGGGCAGCACGTGCGGCTTGGGAGGCAAACGGAAGATCAACTCAGGGTAATATGACATGGGGCTCCGTTGTCAAAATTTTAATTACAAGTTCTCACATATCTTATCTTACAGGGCCAAGCCTTACCGAAGAAATGGCGGTGACCGCTGAGCCTGGGGCCGCGGTAGAGGAGGTAGCTGTGATTGCCGAACCTGAGGCGGTGGTAGGCGAGGTGACTCCAATTGCTGAGCTCGAGGCAGCGGCTGGTGAGACAGTCACGTTTGCTGTGCCTGAGATAGCTGTCATTGCTGAGCCCGAGGTGGTGATGGGTAAGACGGCTACAATTGCTGATCCTGAGGTGGCCGCTCCCTCTCAAGAGTCGGGCACCGCCCCAATCATTGCTCTTCTCGTTTACGGCTCTTTGCCATCTCCTGGCGTCTCAAGCGTTACGACGGCTCTTGTAGAGTCAGGGGATGAGGCGACGGGAGGTGAGACCATCCCGATGGAGGAGGAGGAAATCGTTGCTGTATCAAGTGGAGCCCTCATCGCGGTTCCGACTGGCGACTCATCAGGTAGATTTTGGGTCATTTCTTTTCTTTTGTTCTGTAATCCTTTTCAATCTTTCCTGACAGTATTTGTCTTGTTTCTAATGCAGGTGTGGCGAGTGCTGAGGCCGCGCTACCCGAAGCAACGCCACCAGTTACTGTTTTGACGGTGACTCCCCCTCTACCTTCTCTCGCACCGTCTCAGATGTTGGAAGGTACGGATTTGTGACCCATCAGTCTTACTTCTAGGCTGCATAGTTTATGTATTGACATTGCATTACTGCGTCTTTGCAGGAGTCCTTTTTGACCACCTGTATCAGGTGCTGCACCCTCACTTTTCCTTCCGGTTAGAGATTGGTCCGTCTGGTGGTGTCGGTGAGTATCTTTTCTAAATGATGTCTTTTCGTTAATGGGCAGTCACATTATTGCTAATCCCTCTTTGTATTGCTTATAGCCTTACAAATAGAAGGCGGAGACGAGGCTATCGTTGCGCTGCCAGCTCTACCCCCTGTTGCGGCTGGTATAGTAGAGTCTGTTTTCTTGTATCTTCTTTATTTCCTGAACCGACATCTGATTATGATTTGTTTTGCAGCGATCACATCGACTCTAGCCCCGTTCGAGTCTCACATTATTATGCCGGTAGGGCCCTTTTCCAGACGTCCATCCTCGAAAGGCGCCGCGAATAGTCTGCGCATGCTGAGCGACTACATTGAGAAGCTCGACGTGGAGACTCCCACATCTGCTGCGGATTTTACCGCGGAGGTTAACCCTATGCTAGCGACGCTCGAGATCTTTCATGGTGAGGGCGTCGTTGAGTCTTGGCTTATTTGCTGCAGGGCAATTGAGGCTTTCCTGCACGAGCTTGAGCTTAGGCGTCCTGCTCCTGAGGTTCTAGCTGTGAGCACTCAACGGGCTGCATGGATCGAGAAGAGTACCTCTTACTTCCGCCATCTTGAACAGGAAGTGGCTTTAAAGCGGAAGGAATTTAAAGAAACTTCAAGCGAATCTGCTCTGCATGCTCAGGTTGATGCGAATGCTGCCCAGTTGAAAGTTATCTTCGAAGGCCTTCTGCGATGCATTTCTGACGGGTTAACACTAAGGCAGAAGTTCGAAGTCGTCAAGCGGGATGCACAAAATCGGGAAGCAGCTCAGCGGGTCGTCGAGGAACAACTTTCATCTTACTTGCAGCAGCGAGCCCGAGTCGAAGCAGAGTTGGCCGCGGCAGCTGATCAAGAAGAGGGGCTGAGGGAAGTGCTCGAGCGGCTGATCGAATTATTGAAAGCGCTTCCCTCTCAATATTTTTTTTGTATCATTTGTAATTTTGACTAAAATGTATTTATTCTTTTATTCTTTCATATGATCTATTTTGTACCCAATTGAATTCATGAATAAATGATACATTTCCTTCGCAATGTCTTGTGTCTTTCTTCCCTTTTCTTTGTTGCCGTCTTATTTCTTTAGTAAGCGTAGCCTGTGAATGATAGAGAGCATTCCATCTTGAACTCTTTGATAGGTAGTGATGGCTTAGGAAGCAGGTTCAGATCTGCTACCTATGACTTTTCAACTTTATGAGCCGTGAGGGTCTCATAAAGACTTTTCTCCCTACAAGTCGAGAGGATCCCGTAGGTGTATTTTCTCCCTAGCAGTCGTGAGGACTGCTAAGTGCGTTTTCTCTTGAGAGTCTCATAAGAGAATTTTCCCTCTTATAAGTCGAGAGGACCCTTAAGTGGTTGTTTCCCTCCTTATCGAAATTCGACTTTGGAGAGTGTGGCCTGTGAATAGTATGCAAGAGTCCATTTTGGACCGACTTGCAGGGCCCCAGTGCTTAGGAAACCGGTTCTTATCCCGATTGCCTAAGGTTTTTCCCTACGAGTCGAGACGAATCGAGCATTTCTCGCAAGGATATCCTAACGTCACAATTAACCTCTGCTCTTTATGACAAAGGTCCATTAGGGTTTGTGGTACTAGTGTTTTGTCCATCGTACCGTCGCGTTGGCTGATGTATTCCTCGATAGGCAATCTTGCTTGTTCGAGTAGCCCTGCGACTGTCGTGTCTCTGATCCCTTCCGGGGCTGGACAAGACGTCTTCAAGAAATCCTCCTAGGTAGTTTGACCATCAGAAGAGCAAGCGTTAGGAATTTTGCCATGCCGCTTTTTACTTGAGGTTAGGGTCATTTTGGAGAGCCCGATGAGTCATAACCACTCCGCGCTGGTGTGGGATGATCTCCGATAGTCTTTCAGGTTTTATATGAGTTGCCGTTAAGACCCTGAAACTAGGAATTTGGCCTTCGCTTCGTTTGCTGGAATCGCGTCTGCTATATCGAGACGAATGTCGCGGTTGTCTCTAGGTTGCTGGTGAACCGTCGGGGTTTGGAACTAGGGATTTTTTCATGGCTCCGTTGTTTGATTGTCGCGTCTGAATCCTGCTGGAGGAAGAACGCTATGGTGACATCTCGTTTGCTGTATCGAGACGAACGTCGAGGTGGTGACCACTCCGCGCTGGTGTGAGATGATCTCCGATGATCTTTCAGGTCTTATATGAGTTGCCGTCAAGACCCTGAAGCTAGAAATTTGGCCTTTCCTTCGTTTTGTTTCGACCGTGAAGTCTTTCGTTGACGTTGCATCTGCATCCTGCTGGACTGCGAAGGAACGCCGTTGTTGACATTGCATTTGGTGTAGCGAGACGAATGCTGAGGTGGAGCTGGAGTTGGGATTTTGCCATCACTCCGCTTTGTTTCGACCATGAGGCCTCTTGTTGACGTTGTATCTGCATCCTGCTGGACTGCGAAGGAACGCCATTGGTGATCTCTAAGTTGTCGACGTTGACGTGGAGATCCTGAAGCTAGGGATCTTCCTTTGCTTCATTTGTTGACATTGTGTCTGCAATATTGCGACAAATGTCGAGGTTGCCTCTAGGTTGTCTATGAACCGTCGAGATTCGGCTTCGCTTTCTGATGGAGCCTATCGGGAAGGTATGGCTCCCTCTTTGTTTGTGCCCCTAGATTGTATACATGTATCGATGTGATCTCACCTGTAGGGCAAAAAGTTCCATTCTTTCATTTTTTTTTATTCTTTCCGCGATGCTCTATCATTTCAGCTTTTTACATCGCGAAAATCGCGATTTCCCAATCATTTCGGCTATTTTTCGCGGTGCCCAATCATTTCGGCTATTTGTTTTATTTGCTCGCTCTTTTTATTACGAGTGGGCCAACTATTTCGGCTATTTTGTATGCATACATTTTTACTTGCTGATCTCATTGCAAGTTGCCCTATCATTTCGGCTATTTTTGTATGCATATATTTTTACTTGCTGATTTCGTTGCAAGTTGCCCTATCATTTCGGCTATTTCATATGCATTTTTTTGGCTCGCTGATTTTTTTTCCTCGCGAGTATGGGATTTGGGATCTGATGCCAATCTTAGCATCAGCATCGCTACGACTGGAATATTGCCAGGAGCGAATCATCATTTGCCGTGAAAGGGCTTGAAATTTGATACCGATTTAGGCATCAGCATCGCTACAACTGGGATATTGCCAGGAGAGAATCATTATTTGCCTCTGTCGATGTCGAACAATGGTGGCTTAGTAAACAGGGTTAGGATCCTGTCGACTAAGTCTTTTAACTTTATGAGCCGTAAGGGTCTCATAAAGGTATTTCTCCCTACGAGTCGTGAGGATCTCGTATGTGTGTTTTCTCCTTAGGAATCGTGAGGATTTCTAAGTGTGTGTTCTCTTATAAGTCGTAAGGATCTTACAAGAGTGTTTTCTCCTTGCAAGTCGAGAGGACCTACCAGTGTTTGTTCATCGTGTGAGCATATCCCTAGTCGCTGGTGGAACTCTGTTAGGGAAATGTTCATTCGCGCCCGTGGATTGTATACAAGGGTCAACATTGAGCCGCTTTTATGGCAGCATTGGAGGTTATGATGGCTTAAGAATAGGTTCAGATCCCTGTAGCTTAAGGCTTTTGAACCCTGTGAGCCGTGAGGGTCTCAAAGGGGAATTCTCCTTACGAGTCGTGAGGATCTCGTAAGTGTAATTTCTCCTTAGGAATCGTGGGGATCCCTAAGTGTGTTGCTCCCTTATGAGTCATAAGGATCTCACGCAGGTATTTTCTCTTCACAAGGTCGAGGGGATCTTGCAAGTGTCTTTTAATGAGATTGCGCCCTTTCGGGTTTTCGCAAACTCGCTGGTAGTCCTGCCATTTTTACTGTAAATCCCCGTTTTCATTCTAATAAAAGTTTCCGATTCTCTGAATTCCAGTAGTTCTTTTCTCTTTCCCTCATATTTTGAATTGGTTGGTTAAGCAAGATATTTATATTTTTCCCAAAACCTAAAAGTTAAAATCCAAGATTCAAAATCAAAGCTAAATAAAACTAAAACTAAATTTTGTTAAAAAAAAAATTCCTAACCCAAAATATTAAAAACCCTCAGCCCAACTTTCCATTTCCTTTTATAATATTTCCCCGGCCCATTGCCAGTTTGCATTTTGTTCCGGCCGGTTTTCCTTTGTTCTTTCCGGCCGGACTTTTTGATGGAAGGGGGTTAATTGCAAGTTTGCAATTAATTTTTTGAGAAAGAGTTTCTTGCAAACACATTCAATGTGATGGCTTAATTTATTTAAAGTGGAGATGCAGGAAGTTTTTTTTTAAATGGGCCGGCCACTTTGGAATGGTGGAGGGGGATTAATTAATGATATGAATGTGGAGGAGAATAAAATGGGCAAACACGAATATATGAGTGTGCAGGCATTATGAGTATTGATTAATTTATTTAAAGGGTTACATTGAGCATTATAAAAGCTCATCATTCACCCATTTCCAGTGAGCACAAAATGTGTGCAGGGGCTGATTTGTTTGCTGGCTTCATTCCCATTTCCAGTGAGAAAAAATGTCTTTGGCCGAGCCCATTTTTGATCCATGGCAACCTCCATTTTTTATCAAGTGTCCATGAAAAATCCTTGTGCTAAATTCCTCCATCATGGCAACTATACAAAACCCCAAAGAGACAAAGTTCTATATTATTCTACAGCAAATCTTGGGCGTGTCGCCTAGCCAACTTCACGCCCGAGTTGCCTCGGTATTGAGGTGGGAGCCCGTAAAATACGTAGGCGATGTGGTGCCCTTCCGGCGACGAGATGGAGACCGGACATTCCGCGGGAAATCGGGACGTCAAAGAGAAGACCCGAAGGACCGTATCATCAAGTTGTGTGAGCATGCAGCACTCACCTACACGTTCGTGACGACGTGGCTGCCTCGCGACCCCGAGACGTTACCAGGCAAGTGTTTACTAGCTTCATGCTAAGATATTAGTGGTATAAACCTAAAATATCTAGTTTACGGATTTGCCGAATACCGATACATAATATGACATAAGTGTTCGATGCTAGTCTCTCATGGAAATAATAATTTATTTTGACGGAAACTGATACCTTTTATTGGCCCACTTGATAATGAATATTGTGTATAAATATTGCTGGAAAATACGATCGTTCGTGACAAAAATTGATACCCCCAAATATGCCGTTAAAACTAGAATTTTCTCGTGTCTGAAAACGAATAAAATCACTATAAATCATATGCATAACGGATTGATGTGTTCTAGGGCTTAAATCGAAGCCGACTTAACGAACTTTAACCCTATGGAAAATCCTAATGATTTATGTTCTGTGATCATGATGATATCTGGGTCGGAACATGACTCTGGACTGCAGTCCAGAGCGTTTCTGATATTTGTGCTCTGTTCAAAGATCTGCACCACTGTATTTCTTGAAGTCGTATGTTACGGAATCCTACTGTAGATTAAAGATATTTCTATTAGTTTAACAAACCAAGTGGTTCCATTCCATTTCATCGCCGTTTGCTATTTTAAAATGTATTTAAAAGGGCAGAACGTATAACTGTCCAGAACAGATTCTGAAATGACACACTGACATTAAAATGTGTATAACTTTCAACGTACAGATGTGATTGAGGATCCGTCTGTTGCGTTGAATACTTTATCGAGAACTCTAAATTTCATTTAACTGTGACATCGCTAAATTCTGAGCCCAACTGGGTGAAATTCGTGCCGCGAAACAGACGTTCAGTTCTGAAATTGAAATTCCAGCCGCGAGCACTTAAAATGAAACAGCTATATCTTGAGAACCGGAACCCCGATTGAACTGAAACAAATTTTGATGAATTACTGACTGATTGTTCTATATATCTTACTTACATCATTTTTGCCGAATTCGTAACATATTAAATTGTGCAATTTATTTTAGTTCATGACATGCATGTTGATTCATAACATATAGAGCTTATTGGTAGCATACAATACACATATATCATACCCTTGCCATATATTCAGTGATAGTGCGTGTGGACATTGTATTATCGTGCGTGATAGATATTGGTTTAGGAGTGACGAGTACACCAATGGAAAGTGAATATTCGTGACAATAATAAATACAGTGAACAGTGATAAAATCGTACTCAATGGAAAGTGAATATTCGTGACAGTGATAAATACTGTGAACAGTGATAAAATCGTGCTCAATGGAAAGTGAATATTCGTGACAGTGATAAATACAGTGAACAGTGATAAAACCGTGCCATTGGTATACTTGTACACAACTAGATCAATATCTTAAATAGTGTAACCTGGGGAAAAAGGGGAAATCAAAGTGGAAAGAGTATCGTATTTAGCGGGACCGTGTTTAGAGGATGATCATTCGAACCGTGATACTTATACGTGTAGGATAGGATCTAGCGATCCGGCTGACAGGGTTATGTCCCGGGCATGTGGGCCGTTGTCTCGGGTATGTACGAGACTCCTGTTAAACATGATCCTCCTTCCACTATGTGATTTCAAACATGACCTAGAGACCGATAGGGACACATAACATATTCTGCATCATATAGTGACACCGTGATTACTCACATTGTTCTTATACTAGTATTACCTCATTTACCTGCTTTATCTTATTATAATAATATTGTTGTTGCGTCGCTCTGACGACCTGAGTATGCATGCTCAGTATGAGGAGAAGATTTAGGCTGGACCAGTGCATCACAGACTTCTTGTCTTGCCATTCCGAGTTACATTCGTTTGTTCCACTTCAGGTCAGTCTTCACATTGTTCCTTTCAGTTACTGCATTTCTCATTATCTGCGCATCTTTACTGTTTACCATGATAAACTAGAAGCCGAAGTGTGACTACGGCAGGACATTTCCTTGACCGTAGGAGCATGGCTGGCCTTGTCTACCCCTCGTATTCCATATTTTGGGAAGCGGGGCGTGACATTTACTCACGGAGCACTTTTGGGTTTTCATCCATGCCCATCTTGCTTATGGACGAACCATTTTTTTTTACGAGTCTGCGCCCTTTCGGGTTTTCACAAACATCGTCGGTAGTCCTGCTGTTTTTATTCATGGTGCCCTTTCGGGTTTTCATCCGTGCCCATCTTGCTTATGGACGTACCGTTTTTTTTTAGTTAGCCTTAGGATGCTGCGGTCCGTAGTAGTTTATAGACGTTTCGGTCAATTACAAGTTTTAGGACATTCCGGTTCATTGTTTGTTTAACGACGTTTCGGTCTTTGGTTCATAGGTCGGACATGTTTGAAGATCTTTCAGCACTCTTTTAGTTTTTTCCCGAAAAAACAATTTCTCATGGAGCTTCCCCTATAAAAGAGCATGATGCCCCTGGCGTGTTCATCCTTTTCTGAGCATGTGGTTGTGGCGGGTTCACCTTCCAGTTGTCAGACAACTCGAATTTGCCCTTTTTGTATTCATCCTTAATCCAGCCTTTGAAGACGTAGCAATCTTCGAGTGGGTGGCCCATTACTCTGTGGTAGGGACAATAGTTAGGATGGTTAACGTCACCCGGTTGCGATGGATCTTTTGGATCTGGCAGAGTGATGAGCCCGTTGCGCACTGCCAGTTCGAACAGTCTCCTTGTTTTATCCCTGGGAAATGAGTAAGGACATTTCAACTTCTCCTCGAGGGATCGCGGCTTGTTGTATTGACGAACAAACGGTCTCGGGTTACTCGGCTGTTGCTGAGCGTTGGCGACAAAGGTCGCTTTTCCCTTCCCCTTATCCTTTTTTCTTGATCTCTTGTTTGCGGGTCCGAGATCCTTTTCAGGTAGCGTGCGATTGCGTAGCGGAATGTTCTCGCAGCTCTTCGTTTCTTCCTTTTTTTCCTGAGGTGGATTCCTTGAAGAGAGGGCTGAGTGTAATTTCTTCTTCAGAATTTCTCCCGAAGGTGAGAACTTGCGATCCCCTGCCATCAACCATGTGACAGTTGTTGGCAGCTCTTTCTCGTTCGTCTGTCGCATTTTTCTGTTGTCGACGAGTTTCACGCTCCATCCTCTTGAAGTGCTGCCTGTGAGCGACATACTCTTGCCACCAATTTTTAAAGGCGTTGCACTTTTCGGTGGGGTGCGCAATCCTTTGATGATATAAACAGTAATTAGGATGCACATCCTCATCATTAAGGCGTATATTACCAGGAGAATTTTCTCTAAAAGAGGGCAGCTTCATTCCCATCGATATGGCTTTGGCGAACCTTTTCCTCATCTTGAACCTTCTTTTATTTGCAGTAGATGAAGTGCTTTGACCTGGGGGAAGTGTTTTAACACTTTCGTCCAGTCGTCGGCGTTTGGCCTTTTCAAATATGGCCATCTTGCAGGGTTACTAGGCACTGCCACAAAGGTCTATAAGGAATCAACCATGCCCGATTTAAAATTTAGACGTGCCGAACAACCCTAACCAAGATCTTAGACTAGATATTAGGCGAAAACAAAGCAAGTAAACAACTTTACTTCTAAGATTTTGGGATTACAACCTTTGTAGTCCGTTCCTTCACTTCTAAAGCTCCGTGTTGAGGTCCCTTCGCTGCGATCATCGAATGCCCGGACTCTAGAGAGGCTCCATGAAGAGAAAGATGCAATTTTGCTTCCGATCTTCAATAACAAAGATGATCTACCTTGTAGAAACTCAAACCCAAGCTCTTACTTTGCTAATCAAGTATTAGCAAAGCAAACACCCTAATCTAAGTGGCAAGAATAGATGAGGATGATGAAGTAAAAATTTAGCACTCATTTGTTTTCTTTATCTCACTCAAAATCATCACAAATGAAAAGGCTAGTGATGCTTTTCATCAAGCAAGAAAGAAGAAGAAGATGATCAAATCCTTTTGTGATGAATAATGAATCAAGTGTGTGGTTAGAATTGCAACCATGGGTTAAGTAAGAAGACTTAACCCTTGTATAGATTTAACTATGTTTAAAGGGTTGGGTTGGGTTAAAAAAATATCTTTGCAAAATATCACAAAATATCAAGGTCAAAGTCAAAGCTTCAAGAAGCTTCTTGAAAGCTTCATGAAAGATTAACCCTAATCCAAACCCTAACCATATTTAAACTCCACAAATCATGTTGCATTTATAACCACAACATGTTACAATATTATATATCACATATACAATATTTATTGTAACAAAATAAAATGATACTATTAACATATATCACATATATATCAATGTATTACCCGAGTGAGAAAAAGAATCTTTAAGTGAGCTTATATTAGTTAATGTAATATAATATATCAAATATATAATTATACATTAAATTATCGAATCAACACTTGATCTGATAATCCGGCTATTTCATAAATAACCGACTAATATTATCTGTATCAGTTCATCGAATCAACACTTGATCCGATGACCCGGCTATATCACATATACCCGGACGATATCACATATCGCGAGAATCTAATACGGTATCGCATACACGTATTATTCTCGGTCCCGCACATATCACATATGTGCTCGTACTCCGTTTTGCCTGAGCCAGAAAACCTCTGTGTAGGACTCTAAAGAATCGTCAATACGCCGGCAGTAGGTGATGATCATATTAAACACCCACAAGCTGCAAGCGGTCAGCTAAACGTAACAGCCACCAAGGTATTGAGCAATCAGAAGATCAACAAGCAAGCATGTACATTCTCCCGTGAATCCAACCAGTAACACTCCCGTACAGTCCGGTCTCTTCGTCTGATATGTCGCATATCTCGCCTAGGGGTGGTAAACGTCAGACCCCAGTAGCTTGATAAGTCGTGTCGATATGAGGTCCATAACAGTTCGAGAAACTACTGATAACACTTACCAGTAATTCTCAGCAACCCTGGCCAGGGATTTCTAGTTATAGCCAATCGAACACAGCACAACATCAACTCCCTGTACCGGGAGAGACGAAACCCCTCCTATCGCTCATTGCCTCCATATGATTCAGGACTGTAACCAAAAGCCACCGTTTTGCACGCCCTCTTGGACGTGTTATGATGGAAATCAAAGCATGGTGGGAATCACACAAGACTCTATGACGATCTCGGGTCTACAGACTAACCTGTACCAGTGTCACCAGAGAACTGCCATCTGACGTTGTAAGTCCATGTTGCCCACCCCGGTTCTTACGGGGAGGCGGAAACGGTAAAAAACGATTTTTTGACACAAGGCAACATGGACTAAAAAGAGGATCTTTGCTAAACAAAAATCTAGCAAACTACATGAGATTCTATCTACTATGCTAAAGAGATTATACCTCATGAAACCGGTCCTTCGGGTCTTCTCTCCGCTGTCCTCCTCGTGCATCCAAGCTCCGAGGATCGATCCGGATCTTGGTCACAAAAGTCAAGTATGGTTAAATGGTCATAGCAATTAGCCATAACATAATTATCATTAAAAAGATTAGTAAATAATGTCCCCGCCTCATAATGGTTTTGACCGAACCAACGGTCAAAACCCTGATGAGGCACCTCCTTCTTCTTCGCTCCTCACAACTGTGCATACACACCCGCATTCGCATTCCGTAGAATGCGAATGCACAGAAGACAAAACTAATCCATCCATACAATACTAGGATCCGGCTTAAAACAAAGCCCACTAGTATTGTCTGCCCGAACAGCATACGCGCACAAGTGTACGTAAGTGATCGTAGCCTTGCCGTAAAACCATACAGCCTCTACACCTTTCGCTCAGTGCAGATAAACTCTCTGTGTGGGACTCTAAAGACTCGACACTACGCTGGCAGTGGGTTTAACCACAGACCGCAAGCGGCACTAGCTGTACGTAACGGTCCCCAGGTAGATGTCGATAAGAAGGTCGATGAGGTAAACCCATCCGAACTCCTACTGAGCCTGACTGTAACAATCTCCGTACAGTCCAGTCTGTTCATCTGAGAATATCGCATGGCGGGCCTAGGGGGCGGTAAACGTCAGTCCCCTAATAGCGGTACAAGTCGTGTCGGAGTGTAGCCCAGAACACCCTGAGATAACACTGGAAAACCTACCAGTATATCTCGCTTGCCCTGGCAAGGGACGACTATGTGTAATGGCTCTCCTAGACACAGCGCGATATCAACCCCCAATACCAGGAGAGACGAATCATATCTAACCGTCACTGTCTCCAACTACTTCGGGACTGTACCCAACTACTACCTGTTTGCACGACTCCTTTGAGCCGTGGTAGGATAGTAATCAAAGAACAGTGGGAACACACTCAAGGCGAAGTGACGGTGTCAAGTCAGCGGACTAAGCTGTACTAATGTTACCTGAGAACTGATAACTGACGATAGGTATAGTACCAACCATCAGTTCCCGACGAGTCCTGTCCAGTGTACTCGTAACCTAACGAGCACCCGCATACTATCTCAAGTACGATGTACTAATGGCCGTGGGACAGACCATCTCCCCTGCTCGGATGAGAAGCGCATGCGCTAGTCTACTCCGGAGTATCGATGCCCCGTCTCGATAATCCAACGACTAGGGACCTGAATAAGGATGTGCTTGTAGATTACCCAGCCCCCACTAGTGTGACTGCCATCACAACGCTGGTAATCAAGCAAGATCCTAAGGGCTCCACTAATGTGTATAGGCGATATGCTAAAAGAAACACATGCACACATTAAAGTAGAAACAAACCAAGTAGCATACTACCATTTCGAGCAAGATTGTCTATACAACTGTGAATATTCCAAGCTTCCATCAAGTAATATACAAACTAGTATGATACAGTAATGGCCTCTATGGCATATACACTAACAGACGTGAGGTATAATACCATATGGGAGTTCTCGGCGAGTCCGTCCAGTGTAACCAGTCTTCACTGAGCACCCGTATACCTTCTCTGATGTCAAACACCAATGGATATGGGATCATCTATCGCCCATCATATGGGTCAAGAAGCGCATACGCTAGTTTACTCTGGAGTATCGATGCCCTGTCTCGGCACTCCCACGACTAGGAACATTTGAAGGATGTACTTGACGACTACACAGTCCCCACTAGTATGATCTGCATCATAGTCCTGGTAGTCAAGTACTCATCCTAAGGGCTTTATCAACATGTGACACAGAGACAATCAGAGTACATGTTAAGATAAAGAGTAACCAGATAGCATACTATCATGTCGAGCAAGAAAGTCCTCCCTATATATGTCCAAGCATCCACTACAATATACAATGAATGTACAGTAATGGCCTCTAGGGCATACATATAACTAATAATCTCCCACTTGCACTAGGGCCATCTGTTGTGGTATCGCATACCCAACAATCAGCTGTGGTCGAAGTATCTCATACTCAACCATCCCATAAAAGTTTCTACTGGGAAATAGGCCTTTGTGAGTGGATCCACGCCGTTGTCCTCTATATCTACTCTCCTAACCTCAATCTCCCAGAAGTGTAAGTCCGCGGCGGCGCCCCGGCCGTCGATCCGACGCCGGAAACGCGGAAACGAAAAACTTTGCAAACTAGCAAACCGGCACCACCGCGTACTTTTAACCCAGATCAGGCCATTAACCTAGCTACTAGCAAACTAAAAGATGGGTAGAGAGTTATACCAAGCGATCCGTGTCCTTCGGTCTTCGTCTCCACTACGATCTCCCGCGGAATCTCCGTCCGTCACCTCCTCGTCGGAAAGGGCACCACGTAGCCGGATTCTTTTACGGGCTCCCACCTCTGGACCGAGGCAACTCGGGCACGAAGTTGGCTAGCCGACGCGTCCAAGATTTACTGTAGATATAGTGTAGTAGGTTGTCTCTTTAGGGTTTATGAAGTTGCCATGGATGTGGAGGTGGAGAAAGAAAATGAGCTTTGGAAAATTGGAGCTATCATTTTCTTGCAAAGAATGAGATGAAGGAAAAATGCCACACCCTCAAAAATGAATCTCTCTCATTCTCTCCCTCTAAGTGGCCGGCCTCCATTTGTGGTGGGTGGGAAAAATAATTGAATTATCCAAGAGAAAGAAAAGGGAATGAATAAGTGTAGAAAAAGGTCACACCAATTTCTTCTCTCATCTAATCAAAGCACCATCACATAAATGCAAGGATTGATTCAAAAGGAACATCATCATTATGAAGCCACAAATGCAAGAAACCCCTCTACAAATAAGTTATTTGCAAACTGCAAATAACCCCCTCCAACGAAAAGTCCGGCCGGGAAGGAACAAAGGAAAACCGGCCGGAACGGAATGCAAACTGGCAACTTCAGAAAACTGATCCCATAATAAATTACAGGAAAACCCCGCTACTGCATATACATGCCCGCATTTGTATTCCCACTGAATACAACTGCAAAGAGACAAAAACTACACTGTCTAATACTAGGATCCGGCTTAAACCAAACCCGGCTAGTAAAATCCGTCCGATCACGATCCGTGCAATACCGCACGTATCTGATCGAACCCTGCCATATCTCCATACGGCCTCTACAGCGTTTCGCCTGAAACCTGAGTAACTGTGTGTGGTGGACTCTAAAGACTCGTCAATGCTATGGCTGTGGATTTAACCACTAGCACGTCAGAGGTATTGGCCATACGTGACGGGCCTCCAGCTATTGACCAAAGGGACGTCGATGAGCGAACTCATCCTGACACCCTACTGAGCCTGTCAGTGATAATATCCGTACAGTCCGGTCCGTTCGTCTATGAGCATCGCACGGCGGGCCTAGGGGGTTGCTAAAGGTCAGACCCCTAAAAGCGGTACAAGTCATATCGGAGTGTAGCCCAGAACACCCTGAGATACTACTAGAATACCTACCAGTAAATCTCCTGCCTTGGCCAAGGACTTTTCATGTACTGGCTCTCCTAGACACAGCGTGACCTCATCCCCAATACCGGGAGAGACGAACCCCTGCAGATCCGCTCACTGCCTCCATGTGGCTCGGGACTGTTGATTAGTGTCAAAAACTTGAGTTTACCGCAATCAGAAACGGCGTCGCTTCGCAGCTAGCCGGTGAGTACGGGTCGATCCACAGAGACGGGTAAATTCCTTTTATGTGTCTTAACGAGTTGATTCTATTTGTCGTTTTGGTTTTATAAAAATCTAGATCTAAAACTTAATTAATCTAATTTAAATTCTTGCTAGGGTTAGGCTTAGAGGAAGTTTTGGAGATTGATGTTTCCTCACCGCTTTCAATGCCGTATTTTAGATCCATTAGGTGTTATAGTAATTATCGATAAAGTGGATACGACTCTTTTGGGAAGATGTTTTCTTCCTCTAGATTCGTATCCTTCCTTTGTCGTTAATTACCCTAACCCCCATGGAAAACGCGTGCAACCGGCCCTTTATACTGCGGTTCACCGTTACCTCGAGGGGTAGGGTGCCGCAGGGAGCGGTTGTGCGCGCATGCATGGAGTTCTTAATGGGTTAGTTTAATATGGCATTGAAAGGGGTGAGAGATCTCATCTCTCAACCATTTCCCTAAGGCTAACCCTAACAAGCGAGGAGACTACTCGCTCATTAGGGGATGAAATAACATTAAAAGAATAAAAGAAAAACACTTACTAATGGTGATGGCTCCCTCCAAGCGATAAAGAACAGATCTGAATGTCACTTCCAGAATTTCTGAATTTTATTTATTGAAAAGAGGCATACATTTTTCAGATCTAGGATTACAATTTATAGGAAAATATAAAAACTAGGGTTACAGACTATCGCACACGTGAATTACAGATTTGACCCCTGAGAATCCCAACACCAGATCCGTCGCGGCAACAGAAGCAAAATCCACCGACACGTGTTCTTGATGGCCGCGGAACCGCGGCGCCAGCATGGGTTTGGCCGCGGTTCCGCGGCCAAACAGAAGAATTGGGCTCTGTGCTTTTTGGGCTTGGTTCAGTGGCTCTTTGGGCTTCTGTTTCCAGATGTAGTTTCTCTGTTGGGCTTATTATTCTCTTCCAGATATTTCAGTGAATACTTGTAGCGATCTTTTAACCGTTCACATGACTTTTTGGACCATGCACTGTTCTTCGACTAGGCTTGACTAGGATCCGTCTACTTGTTGGTCAAAAGTCCATTTTTCTGTTGTTTTGTGTCTTTTTCACTGTATTTGCTCCAGAAACCTGTATCCTGTAATATGCAACAAACGTGCGTCAAGAGTACCTGTTTATTTATAGAAAGGACAAGAATAGGGGAATGAAAAATGCAATATTATGGTCTGAACAAATACCCCCAAACTTACCTTTTGCTCGTCCTCGAGCAAACTTATTTTTTATTCACTACAAAAAACCTAACCGCACTTTCGCAGGGAAACGCGATTGCACTGAGCTCGTGCAACAAGCCGTTAAACCTCTAGGTGTCCCTAGTAGGAGGAGTGTTGTCTCCTGAGGGTTTTCAGCGGATTACACCCACAAAATCCTATCAACTCGGCCCATTGACTTTTGTTCTTCATTTAGGTTTTCTAATAAGGAATTCTATTATCTTTTACTTGTAAATTATCCACCCACATTCTTCACGCTTCCTCATTATTTAACTTAAAATTATATATGTTATGTAGACCTACTTAGCTTTCGGCATCTCTTAAGTCTTCCCTCTAGGGTTTTATCTCCACTTAGGAATTTCTATCAACTCCATTAAAGATACAAGTTCTATTCTTCATTCCTTTCTCTTATCTAGATTCCAATCACATACCCCTACGTGTGTGTACAGATCACCCCTACACTTGGAGATTCAAATCAAGCAATCATACTCTTTGTCCGTTGTCCAAAGTACTAATTAGTTGGTGAATTTAATTTACTTACACATCCTTCATGCGACCGTTAATACTTCTTGAGGTACCAACAACCGATTACAAAATGCGTTTGCACTTTAAAGCGTACTTCCTAGTCTTTGCAACCCCCAAGGCTTTAGCAGTGACTCCCAAACCAGTTGGTCTAAGGCACTAGGTGACGAAGCACCATCGCTAAATATTTTTCTATTTTTGCAGCCTTAATTAATCACAAAAAACCAGTGTCCATTTTTTTTTTCTTTATTCACACTTTTTCATACTAAGGTCTTTAGACAAGAGCATTTCAAGGTCTCTTCTACTATTCCAAGTTTCAAGGTGCGTGAATGTGCAATTTGTAGGGTATATATTTTCAGAATTTAGACTTAAGCTAGGAACTATTTTTCAAACTTATACTCTAATAAGAACATCAATACTCTTCCCTCATTTTTACTTAGCCCAAGAAGTGAACCCAAAATTTGCCTATTTCTAAATAAACTACAAGGCATATACTTTCTACTGTTAAACTTTAAGGAAGGTTATTTTTAGGGTTTTTAATTTACTAAGTCTAAGATCTAGTTGTTCCTAACCAGTTATCCTATTTGTCAAACTCACGTCAAATAAGCCAAAATTGAATACATTAATATTTATAATTTTTGAAATTTTTCAATTTTTATGGGTTTTCAAATAAGTATGCAAATGCAAAAATATGTACAAATGAATGCGAAGGAAGAAGACGTACCGAGCATACCCCCAAACTTGAACTAGACAGTGTCCTCACTGTCATGCTAAACCAAGAGGGTCAAAATACCGATACTCCCCTGTTTATTTATTTATAATAATTTTTTTTTAATGTTTTGAAAAAAAAAATATTATATTTTTATTATTTTTTTATATAAAAAAAAGAAAACAAAAGGATATATACATATATACAAAGGTCCCCCCAAACTTAAGCTTGGCCTTACACAAGCCAAAGGTTAGCACCAACCATTCAAAGATCTTATCGTGGTAATGGTATAGTTGGTGCAAGAATAGGGTGCGGAGGAAAGAAATGAGAAACACGCGAGCCCGTGTGGGAAGAGGGGTAGAATACGGTCTCGGTGGAGGAGAAGAATGGCGGAAAGGAGAAAGGAGTGGAGTACGATCTTGAGGGTGTAAATCGAGTGAATAAATTAGCGCAATATGTGATGAACGATGTGTTAAAAGCGATTGCGCTAACCTATCAACCCGTCGGGAAATGGGGTCAAATCCCTCAAGATTCGTAAGAAAACATGGGTACGCCGAACTTGGTATAGGAGATGAAAGCGTAACGGTCATTTGTTCGGTCGGAACAATAGGAAGAAGGGAGGGTGATATAACAGTCAAAGGTTCAGGAGGCTGAATTGGAAAATCCGACACATCCAATAAAAATGGTTCAACCTCGATATTATCCTCACGGCTCTCCTCAGTACTATCCTCAATATTTAATCCATCCATGCCATTATCATCAAAATCTAGACGCATATGAGATTCGGGGGAAACATTTAATAACTCAGGATGATGATTTGAACATAAAATTTCTATTAAATCGACAGGTTCATCATCCGAAATATTCCCGGCGTCAATATCCTCAATCAAGTGAAAATCAATTTCTTTATACACTTCATCCACAGCATGGATATTTATCAATGTAGGTTCTAGAGTGGAGGTGTAAAGATCGAAAGGATTAGGTGCGGTTTCACTCGAAAGGGGTTCTTCACAATTTGGCAAATCAAACACTACAAAATCGCACAGCTCATTTTTATTTTTAACTGGTGAATCATTTGGAACAATCGATGGAAAACCGGAGTTGTGGGTTTCAATTGGGTAAGGGTAGGTTTGATTTGAAAATCCTCTCTCATTCTCCCTCTGTCCAACTGCCGCCTTATACATTGAAAAATTCGCAGCTAGCGGGACACTAGCTACCGGTTCACTAGGTTGCATAAGGGCGGCCATGGACGCTTCCACATTCCTCATCATTTTATTTGTTGCAGCAATATATGCCTCCAACGACTCTTCCAAACTAGACTTAGGTGGTGAGGGGGTTTCAGTAAAAGATTCACAATTGGTTGGGTATGTGAAACTCCCTAATGGCTGTGTAGAAATATTGTCTAGTGAAGGTGGGAAGGTCGGGTATGACTGGTAGGAAGTGGGTGGTAAGACAGGAGTAGGGTCAACATATGGATAAGAAGGTGAATAATCGTGTGGATCCCTAAAACTAGATGAGTGGAGAGGGGTGAAAGATCGACTGCGAGATTGAGCAATATGCTCAGCAATGGACATCGGCCTAGGAGTTACAGCAGGACTTGGAAAAGTGGTGTCAACATATGTAGGTGGTAGAGGTTGACTAGGTTGACACAAAATGGGTTGAAAAGTCAAACTGTTTTTCCTAGACTCCTCTATGTGATCTTTCAGAGATTTTTTAGGCATGGAGGGATCGTTTTTAAATTGACCGAACACATTGACAAACGACGCAAAGTTAGGTTCGGGATACCAAGATTCGGCAAGAGATTTATGATGTGGGGTACCCATGATAGAAGAATGCAAGGATTTCTTAGCGACAAAATTTTTGCAAGTTTTTAAAAGATTTTTCCCCTTTTTTTTATGTGAGAGTTTTGCAAATAGGTTTTAGAACATAGGACTCGTGACACAAATTTATCAACCACACATGCACAATCAGACCTAGATCTAGGGTTGCCTAGGTCTACTAGACAGCTCCTAACTAGGGCTAGAAATAGACCTCAAACCGCCTCTTCACGGACAAATACGGCCAGGTAAGTGGGAAGGAACCACCACTACAGTGGGCCTAATTAATAACCACTCGCCTAGACACCGCAAAGTCGGTTAGGATAAACGGCCGATGCCTATACTAGTCCTTTTTCTATTGAGCTCGATGTCCTTAGGTCTGAGTCTAATCTTTTTTTTAATTAATTGTGGTCGATGCAAAATGCTTAGGTGTTTTCTGGGGTCCTGGGAAGGGTGATGAAATCCCTACCCAATCTGAGTTTGGTCAATTAGCCCCTTAGAGTCCGGTTAAATTATGCAAAACAATTAAAATTTCACTTGCAATCAGAATTTTTTTTTAGCGCGGCGCAAAGAAACCTGCAGAAAATCTGTTATCGAGAAGGGGGAGAAAGACTCTTTACGCAAAGAAATCCTGCAGAAAGTTTGTACAGAGAAATATATGGGGGATTGCAGAGGGGAGAGAGAAAAATCAAACCAGAAAAAATTTGGTGAGCTGACGTGGCACAGTGAGCGCGGATCCGCGGCGGGAGACCTGTTTATGCGGCGGAAGAGCGGTCATGGGGTGGGTTCGTGCTCTGGAAAAATTTCTGTGGTTCTGCACATTCAATTCCTCTCTGTTTTTATGTACCAAATTTTGATTTGCACTCTGTAAAAGTCCAGATCCGTGATTCTTCGCTGTTTCTGCAAGATCCAAAAGATACACCCTTCAAACAGATCAAAGTTGATTATTATTTTTTTATTTTTTTTATATTTTCAGATTTTTATAATTTTTAAAATTTATATCAACCCGAAAATTCACAAAAAGAAAGATTACGCCGTCCCCGGCAACGGCGCCATTTGATTAGTGTCAAAAACTTGAGTTTACCGCAATCAGAAACGGCGTCGCTTCGCAGCTAGCCGGTGAGTACGGGTCGATCCACAGAGACGGGTAAATTCCTTTTATGTGTCTTAACGAGTTGATTCTATTTGTCGTTTTGGTTTTATAAAAATCTAGATCTAAAACTTAATTAATCTAATTTAAATTCTTGCTAGGGTTAGGCTTAGAGAAAGTTTTGGAGATTGATGTTTCCTCACCGCTTTCAATGCCGTCTTTTAGATCCATTAGGTGTTATAGTAATTATCGATAAAGTGGATACGACTCTTTTGGGAAGATGTTTTCTTCCTCTAGATTCGTATCCTTCCTTTGTCCTTAATTACCCTAACCCCCATGGAAAACGCGCGCAACCGGCCCTTTATACTGCGGTTCACCGTTACCTCGAGGGATAGGGTGCCGCAGGGAGCGGTTGTGTGCGCATGCATGGAGTTCTTAATGGGTTAGTTTAATATGGCATTGAAAGGGGTGAGAGATCTCATCTCTCAACCCTTTCCCTAAGGCTAATCCTAACAAGCGAGGAGACTACTCGCTCATTAGGGGATGAAATAATATTAAAAGAATAAAAGAAAAACACTTACTAATGGTGATGGCTCCCTCCAAGCGATAAAGAACAGATCTGAATGTCACTTCCAGAATTTCTGAATTTTATTTATTGAAAAGAGGCATACATTTTTCAGATCTAGGATTACAATTTATAGGAAAATATAAAAACTAGGGTTACAGACTCTCGCACACGTGAATTACAGATTTGACCCGTGAGAATCCCAACACCAGATCCGTCGCGGCAACAGAAGCAAAATCCACCGACACGTGTTCTTGATGGCCGCGGAACCGCGGCGCCAGCATGGGTTTGGCCGCGGTTCCGCGGCCAAACAGAAGAATTGGGCTCTGTGCTTTTTGGGCTTGGTTCAGTGGCTCTTTGGGCTTCTGTTTCCATATGTAGTTTCTCTGTTGGGCTTCTTATTCTCTTCCAGATATTTCAGTGAATACTTGTAGCGATCTTTTAACCGTTCACATGACTTTTTGGACCATGCACTGTTCTTCGACTAGGCTTGACTAGGATCCGTCTACTTGTTGGTCAAAAGTCCCTTTTTCTGTTGTTTTGTGTCTTTTTCACTGTATTTGCTCCAGAAACCTGTATCCTGTAATATGCAACAAACGTGCGTCAAGAGTACCTGTTTATTTATAGAAAGGACAAGAATAGGGGAATGAAAAATGCAATATTATGGTCTGAACAACTGTACCCAACTAAAACCTGTTTGCACGACTCCTTTGAGCCGTGGTAGGGTAGTAATCAAAGCACAGTGGGAACTCACACGAGACAAATGAAGATCTTAGGTCGATGAACTAACCTGTACACATGTCACCAGGGAACTGCTATCTGACGTCAGGTATAATACCAACTAGCAGGTTCCCGGCGAGTCCTGTCCGGTGTTCTCATAACCCAATGAGCACCTGTATACATCTTAGGTGAACCAACTGATACCAGTGGTTTGTGAGACCGGCCACCGTCCCTCATCGGGGTCTCAACTGTATACACTAGTCTACTGTGGAGAATCGATGCCCTGTCTCGAAACTCCTACGACTAGGGACCTTTTAAGGATGTGCTTATAGACTCTAGCTCTCACGTATATGATGGCCCTCATACTGCTGGTAGTCAAGCAAGAATCCTAAGGGCTCTATCAACGTGTAATAGCGACTCGTAAGGTCACCTAAAGCAGTACACGATGATAAAGATAAACCAGATAGGATATTATCATCTCGAGTAAGACTGTCCCACCGGTATAGGTCATCCCTCAATCCTTGCAATCACGTGCATGTGATCCAATAATTGACTCTGAGGGCACTATATCCAACAAGAAGATCAACCATCTCCATGATCAGACGATACTGCTTAAGAATATGTCTGGATCTCAGATGGGACGGGGGTTCCTAGGCCTAAGCCACAACTCCATTATCACACAATGGCAGGAACGAAGTTCATCTCATGAACTAGTGTATATCCAGACTGCCTCATTGGTAGCTTCTTTGGTAACGATGTATCTTGCCTTTAATCGTCTAGTATGTCATGGTATCTAGCTTGGAACTCTTCCAACATACCGTCCCTCCACTGAGGGTAAAGACAATGCCTGTGACTGACATTCAGTCGTCCTTATCACCCTGGAACCTTTCTAGTGATTCTCCCCAGGATCGATTGATACCATCTCACTAAAACTAGTGAGAATCCTAATATCCAATTAGATCTATCTCATAGATCCATAATCCAGGATTTAGGAGGTATCACCTTGATCCTATAGAGAATCTTTGTGATAAGAGGAGATTGACCGAGCGTAGCATAGGAAACTTCTTCCCTATCAAGAGTATGTCATCCACGTACTATACGAGGATCACCACCATACTCTCTACTACCTTTTAGTATATACAAAGTTTATCTAACATTTTGATGAAGTCAAACTCTTCGACTACCATCAAAACAGACGTTCCAACTCCGCGATGCCTGATTTATCGCATAAAACAACTTGCACACGTTTCCGCTGCTCCCACTGTCTACGAAGCCCTCTGGCTGTGTACTTATAGACACTCTCTTCCAAATCATCATTTAGAAAAGCAGTCATGACACCCAACCGCCAAATATCGTATTCATGGTATGTAGCAGTGGCAAGTAGGATCTGGATGGACTTAAGCATAGCTTTGAAAGTCTCAACTTTTCCATGTACACCAAGTAATCTTCTCAAGATATACTTGCTTCTGATGGGGATTTAACCCTTCAGATAAAGCAACCAAAGTCCATACTTTGTTGGTGTATAAGGATTCTATGTCAGATCACTAAGCATCCAGCCATTCTCACAGATTCCCCACTCCTGATGGCCTGCCCGAAACTAGTTGGGTCATCATCTCATGATGCAATCCTCTCTCCCACTGTCATAGAGAAACCAAAGTATCTCTCAGGTGGATAAGGAACCCTACCAGATCGGCGGAGAGGCTGAGGTTCGTTGGAAACTATTGAATCCTCCGGGTTTACCAAATCATCAGCTGCAGTTTGTATAGCTAGAACTCCTTCCAGTTCTACCTCATGACCACTAATTTCTACACAAGAAATTCCTTTTTTCTCAAAAAGTGGTATGCCGAGAAATAAGACATCTTTTGTTCCTCGGTGTAGTAGAAGATATTCCCTTGCGAATGCTTAGGATATCCAACAAACTTCCACAGAACTGACCTTGCCTCGAGCTTGTCCGGATTTTGCTTTTGACATAGGCCGGACAACCCCAAATCTTAACATCCTTAAGAGATGGGCTCTTCCCATACCATATAACATATGGAGTGGTAGGCATCTGATTTGATTGGAACTCTATTCAATAGTTACGCAGCTTCTCAAGTGCATAACTCCTAAAAGGAAATAGGAAACTCAGTAGTACTCATCATAGAGCGCACCATATCTAATAGGGTGTGATTGCTCCGCCCCGATACACCGACGTGCTGTGGTGTATACGGAGGAGTAATGCTGAGAAAGAATCTCATTCTCCTTTAGAATAGTCCAGGAATTCCGTGCTCAAGTATTCTCCTCCTTGATCTCATCAAAGGACATAATACTTTTACCCGTTTTTGGTTCTCTACTTCTAACTTATATTCATTGAATATCTCAAAAGGTTCGGACTTTTGTTTCAACAGGAACATATGTCTGAATCTTGAGAGATCATCAGTGAATGTAATGAAATACAAAGAACCTGTCCTGGCATCTGTAGACAGGGGACTTTCATACATCAGCATGTATCAATCCCAAGAGTTCACTAACTCTTTCTCTATTTCCTATAAACTGAGCTGTGGTCATCTTATTTTTGTGACATGAATGGCAAGTTTTACAAGATGTAAATCCAAACTAATTTAAATATGCATCTTTATGTAACTTCAGCTAGTCGGGTCGCATTGATATGACCTAGTCAACAATGCCTTAAGAAGGATTCGTTCATTTCTGAACTCTTCCACTTGTGTGTGTTTTGTACGTTAAGAACTGTGGTTTAATTTAGAACGTCTATGATTTTAGATAACGTGCCTGAACCGATCAACTCTTGATATAGGAAATGTTCAAAACATTATCCAACAATACAAAATTATATCTTTCTTTACTAATAAAGAAACTGATATGATGTTGTATATCAGGTTCGGTATCTAATAACATTCGTTCAGAATCAATGTATTCTGATAATACAGGGTGATAACTTCCAACAGACTTGGCTGCAACACTTGCATCATTTCCAACTCTTGAAACTTATCACCCGTTCTCAGTTCTCTACCTTTCTGTAGCCCATGTAACATATTAAATTTGCGGGATCCTGATCCGGTATCTCATACCCAGGACGTAAAGGATACTGAGAAACAGTTCTCTGTAATGAACACACCCGAAGATAATGCATCAGCATGCATATTCTTCGTTTGGGCAGCACGGGAATTCTGGTAATCCCCTATTTCCTGCTCTGTCTTATAACAATTATAAGTTGGAGCGGGACCAACGTTCCTTAGCGCAGTATAACAAGCGGGTTTGGTCAATACATCCGTATTATTATCTTAATTAAGGCGTGACATGGTCGCTACCTGGAGAGAGATAGAAGAAAACACTCAGCGTATGCTCTTGCAAGATTAGATTGGTTATTAATATATCTAATCAGGATGTCTTCCACTGTTTTAGTCAAATCTTTCTTCAAACCCTAAAAGGAAAGTCTAGCCGGGATTAATTATACTCTACAAGTTCGCCAATCTTTCAGCCAGGCCAGTGCCGATACTTTGAGGGAGGTTCCCCGTGCTTTCGCACGGACCTAATTAAAGTAAACCTCATTTTCCTAGGGACGTAACCCCGTTAACACCTTTCTAGACACCTACCTGATCGGCTAATTGTAATGTGTAAAACTCTTCCAGGAGTAACTCTTACTCGCAGTGGGTATCGGGATCCAACTATCTCATAGAAGGTATGCGATCTCATTGCAAATTTTAACACTTGAAATTCTCGATAATTCTTTTACCCCTAGCGTGCTATGACCTTGACGCATGCCAAACAACCCATAGTCCGCTAGTCAAGTTCAACCCGTGCATTTCCTGATTGAATTAAACCCACCCGTACGACCCTTGACGCATGCCAAACAACGCCATACAAATACCCTAATCCAATCGCATCGTGTGCTAGTAGATAAGCACTAGTTAGCTACCGTACACTATGCCTTGACGCATGCCAAACTACCGCAGCACGAATACTAAGTAGTACTTATCTGAAATGATGAAAGGCTACGCAGGTTTTTAAGAAAACCATGAGCGTAATGAACTTGATATCGTTGTAGAATCGAGTGATTTTAAATGGAGTGTTTTTTTAGGCCTTTGCTAGTTTCGCTAAAGAGGTCACTCCCGGTGAAGGGATCGTCGGCTCTTTCCTCATCGAATAAGATGAAGGATATTTCAAAAATATCACTATGCAAAGCAAAAACTATAAAAACAATCAAAAGACAAACCGAGTTTGTAGCATCTTCTAGTTTCGCTAAAGAAGTCACCCCCGGTGAAGGGATCTCGGCTCTTTCCTTATCGAATAAGGTGTTGGATGTTCTACAAGGAACGCCGCTATGCAAAGCAAGAACTAGAGCTACCGGTTTTCGAGACAAGTTTCTACAACATCTTTAGGTTTCTTATAATTTCATTAATCTCATTAATGAAGTCCCATTTTGTTATGCTTCACAAGCATCACATTTGAAACGAAATCAGCAATATAACATATATCTCATATATATAAAATAAACATTCGCCTCAGGCAGTAATATGATCTCATCACAGAACATTGCAGCAGAAGATAACATATGAAATATTGGATATACTAGGACGTCCGTGTTTTATATCGAGCCTGCATAAAACACGGATTTCACGATCGCGATGAATAGCCAATCCCACATCCCTAGACCCCTACGAGAGCGGCAAGCAATACTGCCAATTCTAGGGTTAGGAGACCTGGTCTCGACTCCTCGAGATGGTCTCCCACTGGACCCTAGAAACCGGTTACTTGTGCTCTCCGCCTTGGGTCTACCTAATGCGGAAAAGTAAATAATATACAATGGTGACATCATCCTCATCCCGGAAGTGCCCCAATAAAAGAATATTACATACAATGAATTTTACATGAATCAAAATAAAAACCCTCATCTCACATAAAAACCCCGGCTATTCAAAACGCGACGATCCAATATAACATATCACAGCAACACATAACATCGCATGTCATCAACGTAAGTAAATATGCGTATCCCAATTGTCGTTGATGTATAGCAACGAAACCGGCGATACACCACATATTACACTTACGGTCGCAGAAAATAAAGTGTAAAACTACAACAGTTGGAATCCGCAACCTTCTTAGACATCGCATGCCTAACCAAATGAATTCCTTAGACATCGCATGCCTAACAATTATAAACCCCGCATTTTAGTCCTAATATCGAAAACACTTTTCAATATCTAGTCGGGCAATTCAACAAGATTCCCGACATCCTGATCGAATGCTCGTCGAAAACTTTAGTAGACGGCCGCACCCCTGATACCGTCGACGAAATGCACTAAGGCGGAACACCGCTGCCGCGAGCACCCGAATGGATGCTTTTGGCGACGGGGTTCTCCTACAGTCACTTGTTCGAGGCTATGTGGCTATCTATTAAGTTTACCCGGTGAGTATCCGCGTACTCTACGTGATTGCGACAGAGTTTTGATCTCATCAAAATCCTGTGGCAACGATCAAATGAAACTAAACCGCTAGATTTATAACATTCAAATTATTTATCTCATAACTACTTGTGGATTCCAAATATTGTATCACACTCTAAATAAATAGATAATGGTAAACTTTCCTATCGAATAAACAAACACCCAAGATTTCCCAAATAGCTCAACACTTGAGCGGAGTTCAAAAAGTATCCATCACATGCCACAGTACCAATGGTCCAGCTGTAGAAGGGTCAAACCAACGCCTCACATGTGGCAACGCCGTACTGCCCCAAACCCTAAGGTTTTGAGGCGGTTCAGACGGTCACATAATCGACTTAAGGTTTGTGTTCTTCTAGAGGGTCCACCGCGTTACTTGCACGACTATGAATGTTCTTTAATTAAGGAAAAAATCCAACACTTGGAAATTTTCCGGCAGGGGAAAAAGTGAGTTATTGATATCCGTTCGAACTTTTTAACACGTTCTAAATTACCCGGAAAAAGTTAAACGAAGTTAAACTTTCCGATCGAATTAACGAATACAAAAGATCTCCAAAAAACTCAACACTTGAGTAATATTAAAAATTCCCAGAAATATGCAAAAGTACCTACGGATGTTACTGTGCAAAAATCAAACCCTAATTCCACAGTACGGCCGCGGAACAGCCGCGCAAGGCATGGTATTGCCGCGGTTCCTCGGCGCTTTAATGGGTTTAGTGGCTCATTTTTCACAGAAATCCTTAGAATTCCCTGCTTAATTTTCTGAGTATTTTTAATACAGAAAAAATCAACATTTTAAAAAATTTCCAGAGAAGGGGTGTATTGCGACGTTTCGGGGTTCGATCGGACATTAAACTTCGCCTAGACTTCGCTTAAAACTCTAGCTTGGCTATGATACCACTGCAGGGTTACTAGGCACTGCCACAAGGGTCTATAAGGTATCAATTATGCCCGATTTAAAATTTAGACGTGCCGAACAACCCTAACCAAGATCTTAGACTAGAGATTAGGCGAAAACAAAGCAAGTAAACAACTTTACTTCTAAAAGTTTGGGATTACAACCTTTGTAGTCCGTTCCTTCACTTCTAAAGCTCTGTGTTGAGGTCCCTTCGCTGCGATCATCGAGTGCCCGGACTCTAGAGAGGTTCCATGAAGAGAAAGATGCAATTTTGCTTCCGATCTTCAATAACAAAGATGATCTACCTTGAAGAAACTCAAGCCCAAGCTCTTGCTTTGCTAATCAAGTATTAGCAAAGCAAACACCCTAATCTAAGTGGCAAGAATAGACGAGGATGATGAAGTAGGAATTTAGCTCTCATTTGTTTTCTTTATCTCACTCAAAATCATCACATATGAAAAAGCTAGTAAAGCTTTTCATCAAGCAAGAAAGAAGAAGAAGATGATCAAATCTTTTTGTGATGAATAATGAATAAAGTGTGTGGTTAGAATTGCAACCATGGGTTAAGTAAGAAGACTTAACCCTTGTAGATATTTAACTATGGTTAAAGGGTTGGGTTGGGTTAAAAAAATATCTTAGCAAAATATCACAAAATATCAAGGTCAAAGTCAAAGCTTCAAGAAGCTTCTTGAAACCTTCATGAAAACTTAACCCTAATCCAAACCCTAACCATATTTAAACTCTACAAATCATGTTGCATTTATAACCACAACATGTTACAATATTATATATCACATATAAAATATATATTGTAACAAAATAAAATAATACTATTAACATATAACACATATATATCAATGTATTACCCGAGTGAGGAAAAGAATCTTTAAGTGATCTTATATTAGTTAATGTAATATAATATATCAAATATATAATTATACATTAAATTATCGAATCAACACTTAATTCGATAATCCGGCTATTTCACAAATAACCGACTAACATTATCTGTATCAGTTCATCGAATCAACACTTGATCCGATGACCCGGCTATATCACATATACCCGGCCGATATCACATATCGCGAGAATCTAATACGTTATCGCATACACGTATTATTCTCGGCCCCGCACATATCACATATGTGCTCCTACTCCGTTTTGCCTGAGCCAGGAAACCTCTGTGTAGGACTCTAAAGAATCGTCAATACGCCGGCAGTAGGTGATGATCATATCAAACACCCACAAGCTGCAAGCGGTCAGCTAAACGTAACAGCCACCCAGGTATTGAGCAATCAGAAGATCAACAAGCAAGCCTGTACATTCTCCCGTGAATCCAACCAATAACACTCCCGTACAGTCCGGTCTCTTCGTCTGATATGTCGCATATCTCGCCTAGGGGTGGTAAACGTCAGACCCCAGTAGCTTGATAAGTCGTGTCGATATGAGGTCCATAACAGTTTGAGAAACTACTGATAACACTTACCAATAATTCTCAGCAACCCTGGACAAGGATTTCTAGTTATAGCCAATTAAACACAGCACAACATCAACTCCCTATACCGGGAGAGACGAAACCCCTCATATCGCTCATTGCCTCCATGTGATTCGGGACTGTATCCAAAAGCCACCATTTTGCACGCCCTCTTGGACGTGGTATGATGGAAATCAAAGCACAGTGGGAATCACACAAGACTCTATGACGATCTCGGGTCTACGGACTAACCTGTACCAGTGTTACCAGAGAACTGCCATCTGACGTGAGGTATAATACCATATGGGAGTTCTCGGCGAGTCCGTCCAGTGTACCCAGTCTTCACTGAGCACCCGTATACCTTCTCTGATGTCAAACACCAATGGATATGGGATCATCCATCGCCCATCATATGGGTCAAGAAGAGCATGCGCTATTCTACTCTGGAGTATCGATGCCCTGTCTCGGCACTCCCATGACTAGGAACATTTGAAGGATGTACTTGACGACTATACTATCCCCAGTAGTATGATCTGCATCATAGTCCTAGTAGTCAAGTACTCATCCTAAGGGCTTTATCAACATGTGACATAGAGACAATCAGAGTACGTGTTAAGATAAAGAGTAACCAGATAGCATACTATCATGTCGAGCAAGAAAGTCCTCCCTATATATGTCCAAGCATCCACTACAATATACAACGTCTGTACAGTAATGGCCTCTAGGGCATACATATAACTAACACATCTCACGCTCTTGATCAGCTTTTCTTTTAAGACGGGTTTCGTTCTGGAATGCATCAATCATTTCGTCTGATGGTCCTTGAAGTTCGGGCTCAGGATCTGCCCCCAATTTCTTTGCGTCAGGAGCTTCTTCACCGTTTATTAACGAGTGAGAGATCATATGGCAGCTTACCACATAATCCTCTCTTCTCCATTGTCATCACCTCCGTCCTCAAGGATGTGGCTGAGGAATTCTTGGAGTGTGACTGGGGTCCGCGCCTTCTGATTATATTCTTCCAGCGCGTCAATATGTTTTTGCAGATCCGTGCGTTTGTTATCAGGTTTCACGGGCTTCTTGGTTTTCTTCTTGGAATACTTTGACGGCTGGGTATGAGCGCTATGACTATCACCACCGGTTTTTGGAATTGGGCGCGGCTTCAACATTCCCTCGATAATCTCGGGTTCCAGCTGATTCTTCCACCTGATTGCCGGGCATGTTTGGAGATTCCTCAATATTCTTTTAGTCTTTACTGAAAGAGCGACCTCCTATGGAGCTTCTTCAATGAAAGAGCACGATGCCCCCGGCGTGTCCGTCTTCTTGGGAGCGTGTGGCTGTGGTGGGTTCACCTTCCAATTCTCAGACAGGGCAAATTTACCCTGTTGGTATTGATCTTCAATTCGGCCTTTAAAGACGAAGCAAACCTCAATTGGATGGCTTACCGTTTGATGGTAAGGGCAATAATTGGGGCTGTTAGACTCGCCAGGTTGCAACGGTCATTTTGGATCCGGCAGATTGATGAGTTTGTTGCGCACTGCCAGCTCGAACAGTCTCCTCGTTTTATCCTGGGGAAACGAGTAAGGACGTCCCAGTCTCTCCTCGAGAGATGGGCGTGAATGCATGTTGTTTTGGCGAACAACCGGTTTTAAGTTGCTCGGCTGTTTTTGAGTGTTGGCGATGAAGGTTGCTTTTCCTTTCCCTTTTTCATTTCGAGTTCGTCTTTGGAGGAGATGGTTTATGTCCCATCTGGTCCATTTTGGCCAACTTGTCAATCAAGGCCTGGAACGTGGTCGGCTTGAAGAACATCATGAACTAGGAGATAGTCACCTGCGGATCAAGAGTACCCACGAACATGCCTACCGCGGGAGCTTCTTCGATGCGCTGCTCGCATTTCGACCATAAATTCCACCACCGTATCGCGTATTGTACCCATGTTTCGCCTGGCTTTACCCTGGCGTTGACCAATGCGGTGATCGGGGTGCGCTCGCTAGCGCTTGCAAATCTCTGTGTAAACAGCAGCTCCATCTCTGCAAATGTTTTGACAAAGTCGTTGGGCAGCTCCGAATACCATTCAAAGGCTGTTTCCGCCAAGCTACCGACGAACTGACGGAGTAACAATTTGTCGTCACCTTCGGTATTGCCGCAAAGAGCTCTAAACTGAGCGACATGTTGATGGGGATTGCCCGTCCACTTGTATATGTGAAACTTAGGAATCTTGTATCCTGGCGGATACTTGATGTGATCGTACCATCCAGGATATGATCTCCCAGTGCTGACGACTTGGCCAGTTGCTTCATTTGCTTGATGAGCCCGTATTTAGTGAGCTATATAATCATCTAGGGCAGCTTTTGAGATGGTCTCCTCTTTGGCTGCTGAACAAGCTGGAAGGGAATTTGACATCTCCACTCGGTCATCTTCGAGAATCATCGGAGGATCTTCAGCTGGAGGGTCCGGTTGGATCATCATGCCCACCATATCTTGGAATAGAAGGGCCATTTGCTTTATATTGGCCACTTATTCCGCGGCCTCCTTGTCCTTCTTTTCGAACATTCTCCGAAGGAATTCAGCATCCGTTTCCTGCTCATGGCGCTGCTCCGAGGATGTCTCCGGGCTTACTTTCAGTTCCGTAAGTGTGGTCATAGCTGTTAGCATTTCTTGAAGTTTTTGTTGTTGTTGTTCCTGAGCCTTTGTTATCGATCGGGTGAGCGGTCGGTGGCCCGTCAAAGTGCGGCTTTCCTCTTTTCCGGAAGCCATGTAAACAGTATGCACCGTTATGCCCCCAGACTTGGGGCGTTTGGGCTTAGCGTCTTTGTGGTCTACCGTAGTCACAGGGGCTTTCTCTGGCCTCCTTCTCTTTTGAGCAGTTGATGTTGAGGGGGCCGTCGCAGCGGGCACCCAGACAGCTGTGGCTTGGCCAGACGGTTCTCTTCCTGTTGAACCTTCACCTTTTTCTGTCGGCGAGGGTAATCTTGATCAATCACCGACTCCTGGACCTGTCGCCAGACTTTGTAGATTTTGGAGGATAGCCGCTGAGGGGGCTGCTCCGGCTTTATTTCTGTGGCAGTCTCCACCGGTGGAGGAGATCTTTTCAGAACGGCGGTAGGGGAGTTCCTGCGCACCTTGTTCAGCAATTCAAAGATGTTCCCGGTTGGAACAGCAGCATTGACTTCCATCGTTGGGGCTGGTGGAGTTAGCCCAGAAGGGGAGTTGCCCCCAGCTTTCCTTACTCGGTGCCAGTGGCGACGTCGAGCGTGCCGAGCTGCTGGGATTGATTCAGCAATGGGGATGGCTTCGTTGTTCCCCCTGTTTTGGAGAAGGGCCGTTAGTACCAGCCTTTTGAAAACTGATGTCCGTTGAGTAGCAGTATCTAATCTGTCAAAGACAGACTTTGGAGTAGGGACGGGAGCCGGAGTGTGAGCCGGAACAGTCAGTCTTGTAAAGACCGACCCTTTGGCAGGAGAAACCGCCTTGACGACTTCAGGAGCAGGGATGGCTATCCTCTTTAGAATAACCCGTTCTGGAATTGCAGGCTTCACCATGGGCCCACATGAACTTTGGCCCAATCTGGCGAAGACTGCGGCGCTGGAGCTGGACGACCCGTTGAGAGGGGCCGCTGTAGTTGCAAGCCGATCAAAGACCGATTTTTTGGGAGCTTCTGGTGTTGGTATAGGGGTGCTGAAGCTCATCGGTGGGAGCATAGTCCCAAAGAACAATCCGGTGGTGGCCTGAGTCACCTGGTCCACCGGCATTGTGAACAAGGAGGCCACTTGGGGCCCGTAGGCTTTGCTTCCAGATGAGGCGGAGCGCGAGTTTCAATTACAGTTGGAACACTTCACGCAAGTGGATGCCATTAATGTTTCGCTTTCTGCGCCAAGCAAGAAACCAAATCTTTGTACCTCGAACCCAAGGGCAACCATATCAAACCGCGATTCGTTCGCGAACATGACACACGAAGTGTGGAGTGGAAAGAGGAAAAGGTCCCACCAGGCGTGCAAGAACCTGTTCCCCGCTGAACATAGAGACGCAACCGCGTAAGTTCGTCTTGGCTGAAATTCGAAGCAGATGCTAATTGGTGCTATCCGTCCACCTCTCCGAAGATGCCAAGTTGATTTATGGCACCATGTATCGAAGGTTTAAACGGATGCGGCCGATGTAGCAGACTTCGTCAGATTCCCCCTCGTTTGAGGGGTTTTTGATTGTGGGGACGCTCTTCCCTGCAGGCGCAAGCCCCTGCAGTTAATTACGCTACCACATCACGGTAACAACTTTCTCCTTCTCCAGATGGTCACTTCGTGTCGTGTGTGTTTGTTTTGTTTATGGTTGCCCGTGGATTGTATACGGAGACTAATTTATGTTGTCGCCCGTAGGGCGTGGATTATTCCAAATCCGTATCTTCTTAGATTTGGGTTTGAGGGTTGGGTTTAAGGATACGTTAGTCTCATAAGGGAATAAGATCAACTTAAACGTATGTTAAGGATACGTTAGTCGAATTTTTAGACTAAGATCAACTTAACGGGATCGTTTAGACCCAACAAAAGAGCATTTGGACTTTATTGTTTAGTTTAGGGACATTACAGTCGATTAGTTTAAGGACATTACGGTCCAATGTTAGTTTAGGGACATCTCAGTCCATCAGTAGTTTAAGGACATCTCGGTCCAGGTTAAAGACATCGTAGTCCATGAGTTTAAGGACCCTACAGTCCGGTTTAGAGACATCGTAGTCTATAAGGTTTAAGAACATCGTAGTCCATGAGTTTAACGACCCTACAGTCTGGTTTAGAGACATCGTAGTCTATAAGGTTTAAGGACATCGTAGTCCATGAGTTTAAGGACCCCACAGTCCGTGGAATGTGTGATTGTCGGGACCTGTCACCTCTCTGAAGACGTTGAAGGATTATAACGACAGATATCAGAGGAGTAAAGAGATATACCCTCGAACCGGTGTGAGTTGGTTGAAGGATCTGTAGTCCAGTTTGGGACTGGGATCTGTAGTCCAGTTTGGAACTGAGGACTTATTTCTAGAATTGGGCTAAGTCCAATTAAAATGTTTAACATTTTATTGTTCTGTATATTGAGCCTTTATTTGGGCCTGGCCCTTTTAATAATTCTAAGCATTGGGTTCTGACATCTTTTGTCTTGTACTGAATGCATAGCATTCATCAGAACAATGTATGTTCTGACAATACTCCACGTGGCGCGCCAGGCGCTTTGCGCCAATCAAAGAGCGCATTGTGCTTTCGTCGGGTAGCGCACACGAAGATGACATGTGTCACGCTTAGCGCTAAGCGCTAGTTTTATTAGCGCATTGCGCTTTCAATTTATGAGTGCTTTCCGCTGATTTAATGGCGTACCAGTGAGTGACACGTCGCACGCTTGGCGCTGAGCGCCAGTCCATGGGCGCAGTGCGCTGTTTCAGAAGCACAAAGCGCAAGCTGTGTCTGTGATTGACACGTGGCATGCTTTGGCGCTGAGCGCCTGTCCAATAAGCGCAAAAGCGCAGTTCATGAGTGCGAAGCACTTTTCAGTACCGCAAAGCGCGTTTGATCAAATTTATGATCAGAGAACAAGTTTATGTTCTCCCTTTAAAGGAGGCTTTGCCTCAAGGTTTAAGAACAGAAGTTCTTATTTATAAAAAGGCACTGTCTCTATAGATCAATGATCTATAAATGAAGTGAATACTTCTTCTTCTTCTTTTTAGTTTTTACAATAAGATCTCTGATCTCGTTTTTTTCAAAGACCTTGGTCTTTTGTAGATCTATGAACTTATTTAGAAGATAGTTCTTCTTTTATGAGATGATTTCATCTCTGTGTTCAAGAATCATGTTCTTTACCTTGAAGAAAATGATCTTCTTTCACCAAAAGCTTGCTTTTCTTTCTCTTTGAGTTTTTCTCAAAGTTAGCAGGGATTTTTTTCTATATCAGACTTTAAGTCTTGGGGCTTTTATATAGGGCAAACTGATCAGTTCAATCAGTTAAAGAGATCCTTCTAGGATTGATTTGGAAATATTTCCCACCGTTGGATCTTTGATCCTAAGGCATCTGTTTTGCAGAAGATAATTTTCTTGTTTTAATAAGATTGGCAAGATCTTTCCATAACAGAATTTTAATTCTGATCAATTAATAATTTATTATTAGATCTTTTGATCTAACGGTGGGGAATTCTTAATTCCAGCGCTGACGCACCTTGCGCTAGCGCACCTACGTTCGACACGTGGCGCGCAGCGCAGAGCGCAATGCAACTGCGCTAGCGCACCCGTGTTTGACACATGGCGTGCAGCGCAGAGCGCTGGATCTGAAGCGTTGCTTCGATTTTTTAATTTTGAAATTTTAAAACAGATCTTTGCTCTGATTGGGGGTGCGCTGCCTAGAGCGTAGTGCACCTGGCGCTAGCCTATCTGTGTTTGACACATGGCGCGCAGCACAGAGCGCTGGATCTGAAGCGTTGCTTCAATTCTTTTGATTTTTGAATTTCAAAACAGAGCTTTGCTCTGATTGGGGGAAACACTCCTCATTCCAGCAGGATTCGGATGCGACAATCAATCTTGGAGCCATGGCAAAGTCCCTGTTCCAAATCTCGACGGTTCACAGACAGCCTAGAGACCCACAACAACGTTCCTCCTCATTCCAACAGGATTCAGACGCGACAATCAACATTGGAGCCATGGTAAAATGCCTGTTCTAAGTCTCGACGGCTCACAGACAGCGTATAGATCACCAACAGCGTTCCTCATCATTCCAGCAGGATTTAGACGCAACAATCAACCTCGGAGCCATGGAAAAGTCCCTGTTCCAAATCTCGACGGTTCACAAACAGCCTAGAGACCCATAACAACGTTCCTCCTCATTCCAGCAGGATTCAGACGCGACAATCAACCTTGGAGCCATGGCAAAGTCCCTGTTCCAAATCTCGACGGTTCACAGACAGCCTAGAGATCACCAATAGCGTTCCTCCTCATTCCAGCAGGATTCGGATGCAACAATTAACTTTGGAGCCATGGTAAAGTCCCTGTTCCAAATCTTGACGGTTCACAGACAGCCTAGAGACCCACAACATCATTCCTCCTCATTTCAGCAGGATTCAGACGCGACAATCAATCTTGGAGCCATAGCAAATTCCTTGTTCCAAACCTCGACGGTTCACAGACAACCGAGAGAGCAAATCCTGGTCTAGTAGAACACGGCTAAAGTCAATCCTAACCCTGTAGGAAACGGCCAGAGCAAATCCTGGTCCCGTAGAACACGGCTAAAGTCAATCCTGACCCCGTAGGAAACGGCCAGAGCACCTCCTGGCCCCATAGAACATGGCTAAAGTCAATCCTGACCCCGTGGGAAACGGCCAGAGCACCTCCTGGCCCCGTAGAACACAGCTAAAGTCAATCCTGACCCCATGGGAAATGGCCAGAGCACCTCCTGGTCCCGTAGATCACGGCTAAAGTCAATCCTGACCCCGTGGGAAATGGCCAGAGCACATCCTGGTCCAATAGAACATGGCTAAAGTCCATCCTGACTCCGTGGGAAACAGCCAGAGTAAACCCTCGAACTCCCCGAAGGAGCAATGCTTTGACTCGGGAGCAGGTCAACTCATAAATCACTTACGAGTCATCTCGACTTGTAAGGAGAAAATTCTCTTGTGAGATACTTACGACTCTCAAGAGAAAACACACTTAGGAATCCTCACGATTCCTAAGTAGAAACCACACCTGCTAGATCCTCTCGACTTGTAGGGAGAAAAGTCTTTATGAGACCCTCACGGCTCAGAAAGTTGAAAAGTCATAGGTGGCGGATCCTAACCCTGTCTCCCAAGCCATCATTGCCTCGCAGAGAGGTCAAGTTTGATTTTCTACAGGCCACACTCTCCTAAGTCAAACATCGACAAGAAAGGAAGCAACCACTTATGAGTCCTCTCGACTTTTAAGGAAGAAAATTCTCTTGTGAGATTCTTACGACTCTCAAGAGAAAACAAACTTAGGAACCCTCACGATTCCTAAGGAGAAAATACACCTACGAGATCCTCTCGACTCGTAGGGAGAAAAATCTTTATGAGACCCTCACGGCTCATAAAGTTGGAAAGCCTTAGGAGGCAGATTTGAACCTGACTCCTAAGCCATCGCTATCCTACAAGAAAATCAAAATAGATTGTCCGCAAAATGCATTTACTAAAAGGGACACACCATCATGAAGCAAAATATATCTTTTATTCATGAATCAAAATGAATACAAAGTACAATTTATGAAAGAATAAAAAAATACTCTCATTTAGGAGTATGTACAAAAGAAAAATAAAAAGAAGCATATACAATTTTTCAAGCCGGCGGACGATGTAACAGATTTGTCAATTCATCCTTTTTCCGCTGGGCCTCAGCTTCATAATTTGTTATCGCTACGAGACGGGCCCCCGCTTGAGACTGTTGGGCCTTGTACGAGGCGAGCCGACTTTTAAGCTCCTGTTCGGTAACTTTGTGAGCTTCAACCATCTCGCGGGTAAAAATGACGGCTTTATCAATAGCTACCACCTCCCCGAGAGCTTCTTGAAGCACTCGCCAGAGTTCAGACGCACGAGTGGTCTTGGCCGTAAGTTCAGCTTGAAGTTCCCCCAGCGCATTTGAAGCCAGCTTCCTCTCTGAAAATTTTCGGCTGAGCCTCTTCTCGCATGACAGCATATTTGCGGCATACCGTTCAATCAGCCCCCGCAAGCTCGCCTTTGCAGCCACAACCTCTGAAGGAAGGCGCGTACATTCAAGACTATGCAAGCAAGACTCCACCTGACGACAAAACTCAACCCAGACTTGCACCAATATTTCACTATGGTAAGCAGCAAGAAAGGGGAGAGAACTGTTGGCTCCGGCGGCAAATTCTTCGGCCGTGATCAAGCTACCAGCACGAAGGTCTTCGATCAGAGCTGACAAAGAGTGAAGGCTTACCTTAGAGATCTGTTCATATCAGATTTTTGCATTTTCATACCGCCCAATTTTTATCACATTGCATATCGGTAGATACTCTTGAGCCGTGTTTGCTAGTCAATTACAGGATACAGGGTTTCGGTTCTAAAACGGTGAAATTCATGAAAAACACGACAAAATCCGGGTTCCTGCCAACCACAAATAAAACACGGTCTCCGCTCTTCATCCGTATGTTGCCAGATACCAGTTTAGGAAGACAAAATGTCAAATCAATGTCGTTTTCAGGCACAAGGCTCAATGGCAGCACAAGATCCAAGAAATCTACACGGAGCTCGAGGCAATCATGAGAAGATCATCCACAAAAAGTCCACCTTTCCTCAACAGAAATTCTGGAAGAAATGTGAAAGTATTTTCAGAAAATACATATACCAGACAAGAGGGGACAGAAAACCAGGGAATCCCAAAAAAGAAGAAAGCCCAACTCAACCATAAGGCCGCGGATCCGCGGCCAAAGGGGGGTCTAGGCCGCGGATCCGCAGCCGTTTAGGCGCCAAATCTGCAGAACTTTGGGGGGTATTTTGGTCTTTTTGTTTTGGTTCTGATGGTTGCCCTAGGTTTTCATTTTTTGGCCTATAAATAGCCGAGAACTTTGTGAAGGAAAGGGTCGATAATCTTGTATTTTTCTTTTCTAGGTTTAGTTGTGTTTCTTCTTCCTCTTCTCATCTCTTCTCCATTAAAACTTGTAGTGAGCTTTGTGAGTGAAGAATGATGAATAAAGAAGACTCTTTTGCTATTATATCTTGTCTTGTTCTTTTATAATTGCTTGTAATTTTAATTTGTTAACTAGTTGTTGTTATTTCTTGTTGTTTCTTTCTTTTCTCTTTTCCTTTATCATTAAAACAACCATGATGCTTACGCTTGATCCTTGCCAAGGTGAGGTCGCATATAGCTAGTTGTTCTCTTCTAATCTCTTCTTTCTATCTTCCTCTTTTGTTTTGTTTTCTTTTCATTATGATGTGTGAGTAGTTTCATACTTGTTAGGGTAGGATAAGGGAAGTTTGAGAGAAGGAAATCTCTCTTACTCTTTCCTTGCCCAACAACTTAATTCGACTCCCGTTAATTGAACCACAATCCGCTCCTTACGGCACCCTATCCTACATGATAGCGGTGATTCCGTAGTGAGAACGGTTGTGGTTGAATTAACCGGAGGTTATGGCTAAGAGCCAAGAATGGACGGACAAGCACCAAAAGAAAGAACTTATGCATTGGAAAGCCTAGCTTATACTCGCAAGTTCTTTCCTAGTCGTGCTAATCCCCGTTGTTGTCGATTACCGCAACACCGATATTAAGAGGGGCAACAAAAGATGTGGGAGACTCCTAACTCAAACTAACCTAATCCTAACCCTAACAAGCTCTCTTTACATATCATTTTACCACTTAATTAATCACAACAAAATCTGGAAAACTGGACTTAACTCGTTAAAGCACATAGAAAGATATTCCCATCTCCCTGCGGACGACCCGTACTCAACCGGCTAGCTACAAGCGAAACCGTCTTGATTGCGGTAATTAACTAAAACTTGAACACGCACAACCTCTATGAATCAAATGGCGCCGTTGCCGGGGAGACGGTAGTTTATTTCCTTGTGTAATTTCGGGTTAACTTGTGAATATAACCAAAAAACAAAACAAAAAAAAAATTACTTTGTAAAAAAATTCATCTTGTTATTTTTGATTAGCTTTTGTGCAAGTGTGCAGGAAATACAAGGTTCGAGTTCAGTGGCCAAGACGTTGAAAATACGGAGTTCAAGTACAGTGCCAAAGACGTGGGAAGATAGACCCACATTTCGCGGCTACACCGCGACGGACCAAAACGGAACAAACGGTCTACTGTCAAAATCTGGAGCAGTTACAGTGAGTAAATAAAAATTCAGTACATCCAGACAAGAAGAGGACAGCCACAGAAGGTCACCCAATTTTCCCAGAGCCCCAAATCCCCAGTACTGCCGCGGAACCGCGGCATAAGCAAACTTAGGCCGCGGATCCGCGGCCATTTAGTGCCTTCAGGGTGCAATTTTCTTTCTGGTGAGTCTCTCTCTCCTCTCCACTCCTCTGAACTCCACTAAACTGTGTTTTCTGCAGCCTTCTTTGCGCAAATTCTTCTCCCCCTTCCAATAAACTGTTCTTGTGCAGGATTCTTTGCGCCGCAAATAAAAATTATTTGCAGTTGATTTGTTACTGCTTTGCATTTCTTTAATACGGACTTAAGGGGCTTGAAACCAATCCAGATTGGGTGGGGATTTCATCACCCTTCCCATGACCCCAAAAATCACTAAAGCATATGCATTGTCCATTGTAAATTAAAAAATACTAGACTTCAGCCCTAAGGACTTCGCGCTCATTAGGAGAAGATAAACCGTGTTTAGAACCTCGCTTAACGGTATATTGTTTACGGGGTGTCTAGGAAAGTGTTAAAGGCGCAACCGCCGAAAGAGAAAGGGTTATTTAATTAAGAAACTTCGCAAAAGCGTTGGACAACCTTCCCTTATCTCTGCACTTACCTGGCCTCGTGATCAGTGTATTTTTAAGCCCGTTTCTCGACACTGTTTAACTTCGACAATCAAGTTCAGGAGCAGGTTTAGTAGACCTAGGTTACCCTAGATCTAGGTGTGATTGTGCATATCTTGTTTTTGATTGCTTAAGCCATATTTCCGTACATATTTCTGTAAATATCTTTCTAAAAAAAAAAGAAAAAAAATCAAAAACTTTTACAAAAACTAGCCCCTTGTCGCCAAATCCATTTTTCACCCACCACCCATCGCCTTTCTCCATTGACGTTTTCTTACCCTCACCTTCTCCGCTTTGACTATACTAAACTCGTTTAGTGTATGTCCGCTTGGACTCGGGACACTAGCGCCCATCTAGTCCGCGTTACGTTAGTCGCTACCGACTACGCGATCGACTCCGAAGTCGAAACTCCGTCCACTCCTCTTTCACCCCTTCCTTTGCCGGCCAACTCCGACGTTGACCGGAATTCTGTTCATACATCTTCACCTTCACCTTCACCTTCACCAACCACTTCTTCCGCGATGTCGGGATTTAATCCGAACATCTCTTTGACCACCCCTGGATTGGCTCCACCTCCTACGGAGACCAATCTCCCACCACCTCCGCCTGTTGTAGCGCTGCAGCGAATCGCGCTCCAGGATTGTTTCTGTCCCACCCGTTCTGCACTTCCCACCTGCCTTTCTCTTCCTCCGGCCAATGGGGACAACTTTGAAATTAAGCCCCATTTCATCAACATGCTTCCACGTTTTCATGGGCTTGAATTTGAAGATGCCTATATCTTCATCAACAAATTTCAAAACGTCTGTGCCATGATGAAAACCACCCAGCTGTCGGACGATGCTATACGTCTACGGGTCATTCCGTTCACTCTATGCGATCTCGCTGAAAAATGGCTGTATAGCACCGCTTCCCACTCAATCACCAGCTGGGAAGAGTTTGTTAAAGCGTTTCTGAAAAAATTCTATCCGAATCATAAGACCGCAAGGATTCGAAATGAAATCAACCAATTCTCCCAGCTTCATTCTGAACCCTTCTGGAAGTGCTTTGACCGGTACAAAGACCTTCTTGTTCAGTGTCCTCACCACGGTATAGAGAAATGGCAACTCTGCCAAACCTTATACGAGGGACTGAACCCAGCAACGAAGCAGTTGTTGGAAACCATCTGTCAGGGCCACTTCCTATCGAAATCTGACGAGGAAGCGTGGCAGTTCTTTGATGACCTTGCGGAGCAAACGCTACAGTGGGAGAGCACCAGACCGACTTCTTCTTCTTCTACCTCCACTTCTACCGGTCAGTCTAGGGTAGGAATCCACCAACTTGACGTCTCTATTGCGATGAAAGCTGAAATGGCTGCTATAACAAGAAAGCTTGAAGCGATAGAAAGCAAATTCTCTGCTCCTGCTCCTGCCCCTGTTCTCCCCCTTCGTACCATCTGCGCTTGTTGTTCCGATCCTTCCCACTTGACCGAAGAGTGTCCTTACAATCCACCCTCGCAAGGACAGGATCAGGTTAATGCTGCCTTCCAGCAAAGACCAAGGAATGATCCATACTCTTCCACCTACAATCCCGGTTGGAGGAACCACCCCAATTTCGCCTGGAATCAGAATCAGAATCAATTCCAAGGCAACAATTTCCAAAGGGCCCCTCCACCGCAACAACAAGCGCAACAACAAACTCAGTATCAGCAGCCCTTCCAACTCCAACCTTTCCAAAATCAGACGAACAACTTTGCACCCAACAATTCTTTTCCACCAAACAACTTTGTTCCGTCAAACAACGATAAGGTTTCCTCGCTCGAACGAAGTCTGGAGGCGTTTGTTAAACAATCGACTCAATCCACCGCCAACATCCAGTCTTCCATTCAATCTTTAGTGCAACACACTGCCGCACATGGGCAAAGCATCAAGACCATCGAGGCCCAGATTGCACAGCTGAACGCGGCCTTAAGCGAGCGAGAGAAGGGGAAGCTCCCGTCCCAGCCACTTCCAAATCCCGGTCACCCACATAATACACATGTTGCTCTTGAACAACAGAACCATAATGTGAGTGCCGTGACCACACTGAGATCGGGAAGGATGCTGCAAAACAACATTGGCAAACGAATCAACGATGACACCCCGGCCGCTTCTTCTTCTTCTTCTTCTTCTTCGTTTTCCGAGCCTATTCTCCATTCTTCAACAGGTTCTCCTTCCTCTTCTTCTGCTCTGAACGGACCCACTTCTCACTCCACGAAGACACCTATTCTGGGATCCGTTCCAACTCCACAATCTCCTCCTCCAGCATTAGACTCAACCAATTTTCAAAATGTTCCATTTCCAAACCGGTTGAAGTCTAATAAACAAAATCCTCAAATGGAGAAGATTCTGGAGTTATTCAAGCAAGTCAAAATTAACATTCCTCTTTTAGATGCTGTCCAACAAGTCCCGTCCTACGCAAAAATCTTAAAGGACTTGTGCACGAAAAAGAGGAAGTCTCAGGTACCCAAGAAAGTTTTCTTGGCTAGTGCTGTGAGTGATGCTCTTACCCAATCTTTACCACAAAAACGGAAGGACCCTGGCTGTCCTACGATTTCAATTACCATTGGGGATAAGAACATCAACCGCGCACTATTAGATCTTGGTTCCAGTGTCAACTTGCTTCCGTATTCAGTATACGAGCAATTAGGCGTCGGAGAGTTGAAACCCACATACTGCACTCTCCAAATGGCCGACCGATCGATCACCCATCCTAGGGGTGAGCTAGAGGATGTGTTGATAAAAGTCGGGGACTTCATATTCCCCGTTGACTTCATTGTATTAGATACACAGCCTGTAGCTAACCCCCGGAATCAAATTCCGGTGATACTCGGTCGCCCATTTCTCGCAACCTCAAATGCTGTGATCAATTGTCGCAATGGTTCGATGAACCTCTCTTTTGAAAATATGACGATTGAACTCAACATTTTTAGGTTGGGGAATCAGCCCGCCGAACCTAATGCTCATATACTGGACGTCTGCTCAATCTAGGAGATCACCCCAGAAGAATGTGAATTCGAGGAGTTTCTGTTTGATCACGATAATCTTGACGCCACTAGTGCGTTTCTCTTCGAACCTGCTGTTGTTTCTGCGCCCGACAACGAATACGAGTGTTTCACGTTCTCGAACGATCTTAGCCGCGCACAACCCGAGTTTGAATCTTTCGACTTTCCGGATGAGTTACCTGAACCATCCAACTCGGTTGCTTACACTCGCTTTGAGCCTTTGCTGGAGTCCTTTGAGTTCGAGACCTTTGCACCAGTCTTGCCTTCCATCGTTTCACCTCCAACGCTCGAACTCAAGCCTTTGCCGTCTCACCTTAAGTACGCTTACTTAGGTGAGAACGAGACCCTCCCTGTCATCATCTCGGCTTCTCTAGCTCCCGAGCAAGAGAAAGCCCTTCTCGCGGTCTTGCACAGCAACAGGCAAGCTTTTGGCTGATCCATGGCGGACATCAAGGGGATTAGTCCCCTGATCGTTGAGCATCACATTCATCTGATGGATGATGCCAAACCAGCCCGGGATCCACAAAGACGTCTTAATCCAGTCATGAAGGAGGCTGTGAAGAAGGAGATCGTCAAATGTCTAGATAGTGGTATCATTTACCCTATCTCTGATAGCCAGTGGGTTAGCCCCATTCATGTTGTCCCCAAGAAGTCGGGCATCACAGTCATAACCAACGAGGCGAATGAGTTAATCCCTACTCGCACCCAAACTGGGTGGCGAGTTTGCATTGATTACAGAAAACTCAACGCCGCAGCGCGGAAAGACCACTTTCCGCTACCCTTCATTGACCAGATACTTGAACGATTGGCCGGACACGAGTACTACTGCTATCTTGATGGCTACTCCGGCTATAATCAGATTCCCATCGCCGAAAAAGACCAGGAAAAGACCACATTCACTTGTCCTTTCGGCACGTTTGCATATCGTCGCATGCCCTTTGGGTTATGCAATGCGCCCGCTAGCTTCCAGCGGTGTATGATGGGAATTTTCTCAGACATGGTGGAAAAATTTCTGGAGATTTTCATGGATGACTTCTCCATCTTCGGCGACTCCTTCGACGAGTGTTTGCTGCATCTTGACGCTGTCCTTACCCGATGTAAGGACAAGAATCTCACTTTGAATTGGGAGAAGTGCCACTTCATGGTGCGCGAAGGTATTGTTTTAGGACATATCATCTCGCAAAATGGCATAGAGGTTGACAAAGCAAAGATTGAGGTCATTTCCAATCTGCCTCCTCCCCGATGCGTCAGAGATATCCGAGCCTTCCTTGGCCATGCCGGTTTTTATAGACGGTTTATCAAGGACTTTAGCAAGATTGCTAGGCCCTTGACTCTTTTGCTGGCCAAGGACACGCCATTCGACTTCAACTCGAGCTGTGTGACTGCCTTCGAGTCATTAAAAAGCTCACTCACTTCTGCTCCCGTTCTTTCTTCACCTGACTGGACGCACCCATTCGAGATTATGTGCGATGCATCCGACTTTGCCATCGGTGCTGTCCTTAGACAGCACATCAACAAGATGCCGCATGTAATCTATTATGCGAGCCGAACCCTGAACGACGCCCAACTCAATTATACAACAACTGAGAAGGAATTCTTGGCTGTTGTATTTGCCTTAGAAAAGTTCAGGCCCTACCTCATCGGCTCTCCAGTCATTGTCCACACAGACCATTCAGCTCTGCGCCATCTTTTTGCGAAGAAAGATGCAAAATCTTGGTTAATACGTTGGATCCTCTTGCTTCAAGAGTTTGACCTTGTCATTAAGGACAAAAGAGGATGTGAAAACGTAGTTGCCGACCATCTCTCACGACTTCCTTCTTCGCCTTCGCTTACAATTCCAATTAACGACGTTTTCCCGGATGAACAACTCTTGACGGTATCTTGCGAACCCTGGTTCGCAGATATTGTGAACTATTTGGCCACAGGATTACTACCGACTGAATGGTCGAGTCAGGAAAGACTTCGCTTCTTATCCCAAGTAAAACACTTTTACTGGGACGAACCCTACTTGTTCAAGTACTGTCCCGACCAGATTATTCGTCGGTGTGTCCCTGATGAGGAATTCAAGAGTGTGCTGTCATTTTTCCACGATCAAGCGTGTGGCGGGCATTTTGGGCCCAGAAAGACAGCTGAGAAGATCTTGCAATGTGGTTTCTACTGGCCACAACTTTTCAAAGACGCTCATGACTATTGCAAGACTTGCTCCCGGTGCCAACACATGGGCCGGATATCCCGGAGGAACGAGATGCCGCTCCAACCGATCTTGGTTGTGGAGATTTTCGATGTTTGGGGGATAGACTTCATGGGGCCGTTTTCCAGCTCTTTTGGGAACTTGTACATCCTTCTAGCTGTTGATTACGTCTCTAAATGGGTCGAGGCTGTGCCCAGCCGAACTAACGACAACAAGATTGTCGTTAGGTTCCTTAAAGAAAACATTTTCTCACGGTTTGGGCACCCCCAAGCGATCATTAGCGACAATGGAAGTCATTTCTGCAATAAAACTTTCGAAGCCTTGATGCGGAAATACTCCATAAATCATAAGCTCTCTACGCCCTACCACCCCCAAACCTGCGGGCAGGCCGAAGTTTCAAATCGGCAAATCAAGCAGATACTGGAGAATACGGTTTCCAAGAACCGTAAGGATTGGTCGCTGAAACTCACTGATGCCCTTTGGGCATTTCGAACCGCTTATAAGACCGACCTTGGCATGTCTCCCTATCGGCTTGTGTACGGAAAAGCCTGCCACCTTCCTGTCGAAATAGAGCATCGCGTATTTTAGGCGATAAAGGAGCTGAATCTGTCTCTCGATGATGCGGGCAGCCATCGGAAGCTGCAGTTGAACGAACTAAGCGAGCTTAGGGATGAGGCATACGACAACGCGGTTGTCGTTAAGAATCGAACGAAGGTGTTTCACGATAAACACCTTTTGCGCAAAACCTTCATACCTGGTCAGCAGGTATTGCTTTACGACACCCGACTTCATTTCCATCCTGGAAAGCTCAGATCTCGCTGGAAAGGGCCGTATTTTGTGCGGAATGTGTATCCGCAGGGCGCTGTGGATTTGGAAAATCCAAAGGACGGTTCACTTTTCAAAGTAAACGGACACCGATGCAAACCGTACCTTAGCGCCGAATCAACAGAGGAGCTCATGTTCTTACAGGAGCCGGTTTACCCTGAATGATCTTCCTCTGCCTACGTCCAAACTTCGGTTATCCAGCCAAGAACAGTGAACACTGTTCCAAATAAGTTTGGGGGTATGTACAAACCATTTTGTATATATTTGTGTATATTCTTTTTCTTTTCTTTAAAAACAAAAACAAATAAAAATTTGTGTATCGCTAACCGACAATTTTGACCCTTCAAATAATCTCTTCATGCAATGACAGTGAGGACACTGTCCAGTTTAAGTTTGGGGGTACGCTCGGTACGCATTTCTTACCTTCGCATTCATATGTATATTTTGCATCTGCATATTAATATCCATAAAAATCCATAAAAATTTGAAAATTTTCTAAAAATATAAAAACCTTTTTGTCAAGTTGGCTTGTGGAAAAACTCTGATTCAAAATTTCGACGGTTTTTGTTTGAAAAGATAGGAATAACTAAATCTTATGTTTAGATTTTGAAAACCTGAAAGATAACTCTCCTTTGAAGTTAACTATAGCTGATATACGTCTTTACATCACACTACACGTGTCGTGAATTTTGGGAATTAGATGACGAGTCTTTCATGTTTAAACTTTTAAACAGATAAATGATTTTCTGAGGATCAAATAGGTTTGTTCTGAAATAAGTAATGTCAAGAATAGTTTATGAAGTAAAGCGAATATGAAAGAATGTTATTGATGCCGTAATTGGAGCTAAGTCTGAAAAATAACCCATCTGAAACTTGATTGGAATGATTACACACCAAACCCACTAAACACGTCTTTTATCCCAAAAAAAAAATAATTGAACTGCCGGTTATATCTCCGTTCGTATTAAATCATCTGATTTTCACGCCAAACTGTCTTTTGTTTTTGGACCAAGGTAACTTGAGTAATTAAGTCCGCTGGGGTGTTTCTACACCTAATGCCCTAAAACCAACTGGTTTGGGTGCATTGGCTCAAAGCTCGCTAAGAAGCCTAGAAAGTCCAGTTTAAAACAAAGTCAAGCAAGTGTTCTCTCCGAGTTAAAATTCCTAACGGTTCTTTGTGTGAGAATAATCTTGATAAAAGACAGGCTTTTATAAAAATTTTAGCGGAGATATGAAGGTTTTATTCTATGATAAAGACTATTGCACGTTCACAGAGGTGTGTATGAAATGAAAACAAGAAAAAGGTAGAGTGAAAAATACGACTTAGTTTCCTGTTAAGGAAGATAGAAATTCTGAAGTTGAAACCTTACTGGAAAACGAAACTTGAAAAATGCTTAACTCTTTATAAAACTTATGTGATCCTTTTAAAATTGTTATCTGGGCTTTATTATGCGACATGATGACTTTAATCGATCCTTCTGGAACTTAACGACACTATCTGCACTGCACGTAAAGACATATAAAATCTATAGTTAAATAAGAAGCGAGATGTGAAAAATAAAGGTTCGATGGTCTAGACTTAGGATTATAGAATTGTTATTTTCTAAAACAAAATTTTAGGGTTTGAATCTTAGTTATTTTACAAAACCAACTTGACCGGATTTTGTGGGTAGTATCCGCTGAAAACCCTCAAGAGACAACACTCCTCCTACTAGGGACACCCAGAGGTTTAACGGCTTGTTGCACATGCTCAGTGCAATCGCGTTCCCTGCGAAAGTGAGGTTAGGAAATTTTTTTTGAATAAATGGGCTTTGCTCGGGACGAGCAAATGATAAGTTTGGGGGTATTTGATCATATCAGATTTTTGCATTTTCATACCGCCCAATTTTTATCACATTGCATATCGGTAGATACTCTTGAGCCGTGTTTGCTAGTCAATTACAGGATACAGGGTCTCGGTTCTAAAACGGTGAAATTCATGAAAAACACGACAAAATCCGGGTTCCTGCCAACCACAGATAAAACACGGTCTCCGCTCTTCATCCGTATGTTGCCAGATACCAGTTTAGGAAGACAAAATGTCAAATCAATGTCGTTTTCAGGCACAAGGCTCAATGGAAGCACAAGATCCAAGAAATCTACACGGAGCTCGAGGCAATCATGACAAAAACATCCACAAAAAGTCCACCTTTCCTCAACAGAAATTCTGGAAAAAATGTGAAAGTATTTTCAGAAAATACATATACCAGACAAGAGGGGACAGAAAACCAGGGAATCCCAAAAAAGAAGAAAGCCCAACTCAACCATAAGGCCGCGGATCCGCGGCCAAAGGGGGGTCTAGGCCGCGGATCCGCGGCTGTTTAGGCGCTAAATCTGCAGAACTTTGGGGGGTATTTTGGTCTTTTTGTTTGGGTTCTGGTGGTTACCCTAGGTTTTCATTTTTTGGCCTATAAATAGCCGAGAACTTTGTGAAGGAAAGGGTCGATAATCTTGTATTTTTATTTTCTAGGTTTAGTTGTGTTTCTTCTTCCTCTTCTCATCTCTTCTCCATTAAAACTTGTAGTGAGCTTTGTGAGTGAAGAATGATGAATAAAGAAGACTCTTTTGCTATTATATCTTGTCTTGTTCTTTTATAATTGCTTGTAATTTTAATTTGTTAACTAGTTGTTGTTATTTCTTGTTGTTTCTTTCTTTTCTCTTTTCCTTTATCATTAAAACAACCATGATGCTTACGCTTGATCCTTGCCAAGGTGAGGTCGCAAATAGCTAGTTGTTCTCTTCTAATCTCTTCTTTCTATCTTCCTCTTTTGTTTTCTTTTCTTTTCATTATGATGTGTGAGTAGTTTCATACTTGTTAGGGTAGGATAAGGGAAGTTTGAGAGAAGGAAATCTCTCTCACTCTTTCCTTGCCCAACAACTTAATTCGACTCCCGTTAATTGAACCACAATCCGCTCCTTACGGCACCCTATCCTACATGATAGCGGTGATTCCGTAATGAGACCGGTTGTGGTTGAATTAACCGGAGGTTATGGCTAAGAGCCAAGAACGGACGGACAAGCACCAAAAGGAAGAACTTATGCGTTGGAAAGCCTAGCTTATACTCGCATGTTCTTTCCTAGTCGTGCTAATCCCCGTTGTTGCCGATTACCGTAACACCGATATTAAGAGGGGCAACGAAAGATGTGGGAGACTCCTAACTCAAACTAACCTAATCCTAACCCTAACAAGATCTCTTTACATATCATTTTACCACTTAATTAATCACAACAAAATCTGGAAAACTAGACTTAACTCGTTAAAGCACATAGAAAGAGATTCCCATCTCCCTGCGGACGACCCGTACTCAACCGGCTAGCTACAAGCGAAACCGTCTTGATTGCGGTAATTAAATAAAACTTGAACACGCACAACCTCTATCAATCAAGATCCTTCAGCATTCTTTTCATTTTGGCTGAAAGAACGACCTCCCATGGAGCTTCTTCTATAATAGAGCATGATGACCCCGGTATGTCCGCCTTTTTTAGAGCGTGCGGCTGGGGCAGGTTTACTTTCCAATTCTCGGACAGTGCGAATTTGCCCTGTTGGTATTGGTTCTCAATCCACCCTTTGAAGACGAAGCAATCTTCGATTGGATGGCCTATCGCTTGGTGATAGGGGCAATAATTGGGATTATTAGCCTCACCGGGTTGCAATGGGCGTTTTGGATCCGGCAAGTTGATGAGCCTGTTGCGCAACGCCAGCTCGAACAATCTTCTCGTTTTGTCCCCGGGAATCGAATAAGGGCGCTTCATTTTCTCATTAAAGAATCGCCGCCTCTCGTCTTGGCGATCAGTTAATTTTGGACCACTGGACTGCTGTTGAGCATTGGCGACGAAGGTTGCTTTTCCTTTCCCCTTTCGTTTTGAGGCTCTAATTTCAAAGAAGATGGTCTATGACTCATCTGATCCATTTGGGCTAGCTTGTCAATTAAGGCCTGGAAAGTAGTTGGCTTAAAGAACATCATGAATTGGGAAATGGTCGCTTGAGGGTCGAGAGTACCCACGAACATGCCTACCGCAGGTGCTTCTTTAATGCGCTGCTCGCACTTCGACCATAAATTCCGCCACCGTATCGCGTACTGCACCCATATTTCGCCTGGCTTTACTCTGGCGTTAATTAATGCGGTGATCGGGGTGCGATCGCTAGTGCTTGCGAACCTCTGCGTGAACAGTAACTCCATTTCTACAAATGTCTTAACGGAGTCATTCGGGAGCTCGGAGTACCATTCAAACGATGTCTCCGACAAACTGCCAACAAACTGGCGAAGCAATAGTTTGTCATCCCCTCCAGTGTTTCCACACAGAGCCCTGAATTGAGCAACGTGCTGGTGTGGATTCCCTATCCCCTTATATACGTGGAATTTGGGGATCGTGTATCCCGGCGGGTACTTTATTTGGTCGTACCAACCCGGATAGGGTCGTCCAGTCTTAACAATTTGCCCAGCCGCTTCATTCGCCTGATGAACTCGTATCTGCTGAGCGATGTAATCATCCAGGGCAGCTTTTGAAATGGTTTCCTCTTTGGCTGCTGAAAAAGCCGGAAGAGGGTTTGACGTCTCCGCTCGGTCGTCTTTGAGGATAATCGGAGGATCTTCAGCTGGAAGATCCGTCTGTAACATCATCCCAACCATGTCTTGGAATAAGAATGTCATTCATTTTATGTTGGCAGCTTGTTCCGTTGCCTCTTTGTCCTTCTTTTCGAGGATTCTGCGGAGGAACTCAGCATCAGTTTCTTGTTCTTGACGTTGCTCCGACGACGCTTCCGGGCTTTCTTTTGGCCCTGTGAGTACGGCCATTTGCGTCAACATTTCCTGAAATTTTTGTTGTTGCTCCTGGGCCTTTGTTACGGATCTGGTGAGTGGTCGATGGCCCGTATAGATACGGCTATCCTCTTTCCCGGATGCCATATAGACAGTATGTACCACCATGCCCCCAGACTTGGGGCGTTTAGATTCAGTGTTCTTGTGATTCATCACAGACACCGAGATTTTCTCCAGCCTTCTCCTTTTGTGAGCGGTCGAAGTTGAGGGGGCCGTTGCAGTGGGCCCCCAAGTAGCTGTCGCCTTCTGTGGCTTGACAGGATAGTCCTCTTCTTGCCGAACCTTCATATTTTTCTGTCGGCGGAGATAGTCTTAATCTATCACGGAGTCCTGGACCTGTCTCCAAACTTTATAAATTTTAGAGGATAGCCGCTGAGGGGGCTGCTCTAGCTTCGCCTTTGTAGCGTTCTCCATTAGTAGAGGAGATCTTTTTAATACAGCAGTCAAAGAGTTTTTGCGTACCCCCCTAAGTAGTTCAAAGCTGTTCCCAGTTGGAACAGTAGCATCAATTTCCACCGTCAGAGCCGGCGGAGTCAATCCAGAAGGGGAATTGCCCCCAGCCTTCCTTACTCGGCGCCAGTGGCGATGTCGAGCATGTCGTGCGGCCGGGATAATCTCCGTTGTTGGTTGAGCTTCTTCATGTCCCTTATTTTGAGGGGAGACTGTTATTGGCGCTAGCATGTCAAAGAACGAAACCCGTTGAGAGGGGATGGCCAATCTTGAAAAGGCCGATTTTCATGCAGGGGAAACGTCCTTGGTTACTTTACCCGAAGTGGGAGCTGAAACGGCCAGTCTTGTGAAGACCGACCCCTTAGCTGGAGAAGCCACCTTGGTGACTTCAGGAGTAGGAATGACTATCCGCTTCGGGATAACGCCTTCTGGTATTGCGGGCTTCTTCACGGGCCCGTTGGAGCTTTGGCCCAGTCTGCTGAAAACTGAGGCACTGGACTTAGGCGACCCGTTGAGAGGGTTCGTGGTAGTTGTAAGCCAATCAAAGACCGACTTCTTTGGAGCTTCTTGTGACGGCATTGGGGCATTGAAGCTTATGGGTGGGAGCATGTTCCCAAAGAATAGCCCTGTGGTGGCTTGCATCACCTGATCCACCGGCATTATAAAAACGGAGGTTGCCTGAGGCCCGTAGGTCACTCCTCCAGCAGGGACGGAGTGAGAGTTATTGCCGCTGTTGCAGCTTGTGCAGTTGAAAGCCATTTGATCTTCTGTTTTTCTGCACGGAGCAAGATACCAAATCTTAGTACTTCAAATCCAAAGGAAACCATGTCAAACCGCGACTTGTTCACGAAATACGACACACGAAGTGTGGAGTGGAAAGAGGAAAAGGTCCCACCGGGCGTGCCAGAATCTGTTCCCCGCCGAAAGACGCGACCCGGGACGTTGGGACGTCCGGCCTGAATTACGAGGGCAGATACTATTTGGTGCTATCCGTCCACCTCTCCGAAGATGCCAAGTTTATTTATGGCACCATGTATCGAAGGTTTAAACGGATGCGGCCGATGTAGCAGACTTCGTCAGATTCCCCCTCGTTGAGAGGTTTTTTATTGTGGGGATGCTCTTCCCTGCAGGCGCAAGCCCCTGCAGTTAATTACGCTACCGCATCACGGTAACCACTTTCTCCTTCTCCAGATGGTCACTTCGTGTCGTGTGTGTTTGTTTTGTTTTTGGTTGCCCGTGGATTGTATACGGAGACTAATTTATGTTGTCTCTCGTAGGTCGTGGATTAGTCCAAATCCGTATCTTCTTAGATTTGGGTTTGGGGTTGGGTTTAAGGATACGTTAGTCTCATTTGAGACTAAGATCAACTTAAACGTTTGTTAAGGATACGTTATTCTAATTTTAGACTAAGATCAACTCAACGGGATCGTTTAGATCCAGCAAAAGAGCATTTGGGCTCTATTGTTTAGTTTAGGGACATTGCAGTCCATTATTAGTTTAAGGACATTACGGTCCAATGTTAGTTTAAGGACATCTCGGTCCAATTTAAAGACATCATGGTCTGTAAAGGTTAAGGACATCATAGTCCATGAGTTTAAGGACCCCACAGTCCATGGTAGTTTAGAGACATTATAGTTTATAAAGTTTAAGGACATCATAGTCCATGGGTGTAAGGACCCCATAGTCCGTAAAGTTTAAGGACGTCATAGTCCATGAGTTTAAGGACCCCACAGTCCGTGGAATGTCTGATTGTCGGGACCCGTCATCTCTCTGAACACGTTGAAGGATTACAATGACAAATATCAGAGGAGTGAATAGATGTACCTTTGAACCAATATTGGTTGGGAGGATCTGTAGTTGAATTGATTTAAGGATCATTAATCTCGTTTGAGATTAAGATCAACTTAAATGTTTGATAAGGATACGTTAGTCTAATTTTAGACTAAGATTTACTTAACAGGGTCATTTAGATCTAACAAAAGAGCATTTGGGCTCTATTGTTTAGTTTAAGGACATTACGGTCCATAGTTAGTTTAAGGACATTACGGTCCAAGTTCAGACGCAAAGATGGGTTTGGAAATGCACCAGATAGTTATTGGCCATTGGGACCCACCACCTCTCTAAAGACGTCAAAGAATTACAACGACATGTATCAGAGGTGTGAAGAGATGTACCCTCGAACCAAAGTTGATTGAAAGGGCTCTGGGAATTATTCTGAATGTCAAGAGTATGGTTGGAGTTCGGTTTCAGAAGATCTTTCCTCTGGAAAACTTAGGTAGTTCAGGCTAAGATTGGCTTGGATATAGTCTTAAACACTAGAGTACACTCGGCTATCACGTGCTCCCATGTGATGCGCTTAGAATAGTGTTAAACACTTGGGATGAAGCGCACAAAATAGTGCTAAACACTAAAAAAGAAAAAACGCTTATGTGGGGTCACGTGAGGCGCTTGAGTATTGGGCCAAACTTCCTTTATTTTATTCTCAGAATATTCAAATAAGTGTTAGACACTTTAGTCTTCATGTCCATCACGTGTGGGCACGTGATGGGTACCCGTGCACTGGATAGTAAAAGGATTTGTTAGGGGTCACGTGGGGACACATGAGGGCGCCCATGCATTGGGTATTAATCCTTCAGTTTTTTCCATCTTCTCCCTTTTAGAGAGGTGTTTGCCAGGGGTCACGTGGGGACACATGAGACACCCAAAATTGACTCTGCCCTTTTATTTTGAGAAGTCTGTTCAAGGGTCACGTGGGAGCACGTGACCCGATCTCATTCATTCTTTTTTGACCATTGAAAGGGGGGTCACGTGTTGCCACGTGATTATATTGGGTACTTGATTTTTTTACGTGCATGAAAAGTTTAAGTCTCTTGTTTAAGAATTAAAGTCTTTTATAAGGTTAAACCCTAATTTTATTTAGAGGAATTAAATTCCTACGTATTTGGAAGAACTAAATTCTTTAAACTCAATTCTCCCTCTAAGTTTTGGATCTGCATGGAAGAATCTCCGCGATGAGAATTAAATTCTCAACTTATGGGGAGATCTGCTTCTGCAGATTTATTACCATGAAGAAGAACTAAATTCTTAAATTAAGGGTTAAACTCTATCTTTGTTGGATGAATTAAATTCCTATATGTTTTGTGGGAGAATAAAATTCTCTGAACTTAGGTCTTCCCTTAGGCTTTAGATCTGCATGGCAAAATCCCCCCGATGAGAATTAAATTCTCAACTTATGGGGAGATCTGCTTCTGCGGATTTTCAACCAAAGGAAGAACTATGTTCTTATTCAGAAGTGTTAAACTCTTAGTTTGAGAATTAAATTCTCTTTTTATTTTTATGGGAGCTTATAGAATGATCTCTTTTCCTCTCTTACCTAGGGTTTCTTTCTTTTATGAAGAGATCTTCTTTTCTCTCTGGAGAATTAAATTCTCTTCTTTTTTGTATTCTCTATGTTGTTGTCTCTCTTTCTTTTTTTTCCTTCTCTTCTTGGCTCCTATTTATAGGAGAAAGAAAAGAATCAGTTTGTTTAGTCTATCTTTAAATGAAAGATTTTGATTGATTTTGTAACCAACATGATCTTTTAGATCACTCGATGAATTTTATTCGCCATTAGATTTTTAATCCAAAAGATATTTTATTTTTTTTTCCTGGCAGATTTTAGGAAAATATTTCCTTGTATAGAATCTTTCTATAAATTGGTGATTTTTAATCACCATTGGATTTTTTAATCCAACGGTGCTCCACTTTACAGAACGCAATATTGATTTAATTCTATTGTTTCAGAGGGCTCAAGAACCCATCACGTGTTGGCATGTGACCCATTGATTAAGCCATTAATTAGAATTTCATTCTATTCGCTCAGAGGACTTAAGTGTCCATCACGTGTTGGCACGTGACCCCGCCGGTTAGGCATTTCATTAGAATTTAATTCTATTGTTCAGAGGGTTTAAGAGCTCATCACGTGTTGGCACGTGACCCCACTGATTAAGCATTTCATTTAGAATTTAATTCTATTATTTTAAAGAACTCGGGGACTTATCACGTGTCGGCACGTGACCCCTGGTCATGTGTGGGCACGTGATGCCCCATTGGGGTTTTTTCTTGTTGTTTTATTATACCTTTTAATTCCTTTCAGTGGGTTTAAAAGCTCATCACGTGTGGACACGTGACCCCATTTGATTAGGATTCAATTCTTATTATTTCAGGGTCCTCACGAAGCCATCACATGTCGGCACGTGACCCCCGATCATGTGTGGGCACGTGATGCCCCATTGGGGTTTTTCCTTGTATTTTATGAGGGAAAAGTATCCCTTTGAGATTATGTGCGGCGCATCCGACTTTGCTATCGGTGCGGTCCTAGGACAGCACATCGATAAAATGCCGCACGTAATCTACTACGCAAGACGGACCCTGAATGATGCCCAAATGAATTACACAACAACCGAGAAAGAGTTCTTGGCTGTTATGTTTGCTTTAGAAAAATTCAGGCCTTATTTGATCGGCTCTCTAGTCATTGTCTACACCGATCATTCAGCTCTGCGATATTTTTTTGCGAAAAAAGATGCAAAATCTCAGCTAATACGTTGGATCCTCTTACTTCAAGAATTTGACCTTGTCATTAAGGACAAAAGAGGATGTGAAAACGTAGTGGCCGACCATCTTTCATAACTTCCTTCTTCGCCGACGCCTCCTCTCCCAATTAATGATGTTTTTCCTGATGAACAACTCTTGACAGTATCGTGCGAACCGTGGTTCACAGATATTGTGAAATATTTGGTGACATGACTAATATCGAACGAATAGTCAAGTCAGGACAGTCTTAGATTTTTATCCCAAGTAAAACACTTTTACTGGGACGAACCCTACCTGTTCAAGTAATGTCCAGACCAAATTATTCGTCGGTGTGTTCCTGATAACGAGTTCAAGAGTATGCTGTCGTTTTGCCACGATCAAGCGTGTGGCGGGCATTTTGGCCCAAGAAAGACAGCTGAGAAAGTCTTGCAATGTGGTTTTTACTGGCCACAACTCTTCAAAGATGCCCATGATTACTGCAAGAATTGCTCCTGGTTCCAACACTTGGTCCAGATTTCCAGGATAAACGAGATGCCGCTCCAACCAATCTTGGTTGTTGAGATTTTCGATGTTTGGGGAATTGATTTCATGGAGCCGTTTCCCAGCTCTTTTGAGAACCTGTATATTCTCTTAGCTGTTGATTGTGTCTCTAAATGGGTCAAGGAAGTGCCAATCTGGACGAACGAAAACAAATTTGTCGTTAGATTCCTTAAATAAAACATCTTTTCCCGTTTCGGGCACCCCCGCGCGATCATTAGCGACAATAGGTCACATTTCTGTAATAGGTCTTTCGAGGCATTGATGCGGAAATACTCAATTAATCATAAACTATCCACGCCCTACCACCCCCAAACATGTGGGCAAGCCGAAGTTTCAAATCAGCAAATTAAGCAGATTTTGGAGAAAACGGTTTCCAAGAACCGTAAAGATTGTTCTTTGAAACTAACTGATGCCCCTTGGGCATTCCGCACTGCATACAAGACTGATCTTGGAATTTCTCCCTATCGGTTTGTGTATGGAAAGGCTTGCTACCTTCCTGTGGAAATCGATCATCGCGCATTTTGGGCGATTAAAGAGCTGAACCTAAACCTTGAAGATGCGGGCAGCTATCGGAAGCTGCAACTCAACGAACTGAACGAGTTTCGGGATGAAGCTTATGAAAACGCGGTTGTTATAAAGAACCGAACGAAGGTGTTCAATGATAAACACCTTACGCGCAAAACCTTCACGCCTGGACAACAGGTACTTTTTTACGACACCCGACTCCATTTACATCCCGGTAAGCTTCGATCTCGCTGGAAAGGACCCTTTTTTTGTGCGGAGTGTATACTCGCACGGAACGGTGGATTTGGAGAATCCAGAGGATGGCTCACTATTCAAAGTGAACGGACACAGAGTAAAACCGTTCCTCACCGCAGAACCATCGGAGGAGCTCCTGATGTTGTAGGAGCCAGTTTACATTGACTAATCTTCTTCCGTTTACTACCAAATTTCGGTTATCCAGCCATAAATAGTGGAAACACTGTTTCAAATAACTTTGGGGGTATGTATATACCATCTTGTATATATATAATGGATATTCTTGTCCGGTGCATATCCATTTTGTTTTTTTTATGTGTCGGGATATTTCTTGCCTGGTGAAATTCCCATTTGTAATAAAATTAAAAAAAAAATATAAATAAAAAAAAAATAAAAAAGGGGGGGTTGCTCTTGTAAATATTCAGTTCTATCTATTAAAAAAATAAAAATAAAAATAAATTTTTTTTAATAAATGATTTCTCTTTTTTGGGAAGACTTTTTTTACAAATAAACCCCTTTTATTAACCGCCCCTATAAATACAACCTCTATCTTTTTCTGTAACTCCCGAGCCCTCATTCGAACCCTCATACAAAACCCTAGCCACCGCTGCAATTTCCACAGATGATTGCCCTCATCCGCCGCGGAACCGCCGCCAAACGCCTCTTCCGTCGCCTAACTGCTGCCGTTCAGCCGCTTCTCCCTCTGAAATTTTCAGAGGAGGTTTTCTTCTCTAATATCCTCTCTGTAAATTTAATAATTCTGCACTTTATGTCCATGGCTCCTACATTTCAATTTGAACGTGATTTCTCCCAATTATTTACCCATGACGTTTATGGTAGCTATTTTGGTGATGAGGTCCGGAAACGCGGATGGAATTTCCTGTTGTATAACCATCCAAACGCGTTCGCGATTCCGGATCTCGTTGCACGTTTCCTTGAAAGTATGGAGGAGGGTTGTTTAGAAAAACATGGGTTTATACGCTTATTGTGAGGGGATCGGGAAATTGTTATAGATAGGAACTTCATTCATGAAGTCACTTTGATACCCCGTATCTCTGTACACGATCAACCCTCCGCTTTGAGGATTACATGCCGTTAATGGGCGATGATTGTTCTAGGGAACCTAGGAAGGGCATTCAAGCACGAACGCTGTATGCGAACATATTAACCGTGTGTCGTTGGGCACAAAACAACATCTTTAGAAGTTCGCATAACACAACATTTTTCACCCCATCCCTACACATTGTGCACACATTAATGATGAAGAACCCTAGTTATGACATGTGCGCTGTGCTTTTACACTCGGTTGGCGCCAGCAAAGGGGCAGCCAATTACCCATGCCCAATGTTAGTGACACAATTGTGTCGCTATTTCCTTTCTGTTGAGGAATTCGATACTTTTATGCATGGTGGGGTTCCCATTCGACCCTTTCTTGAGGGTGTCTCCACATCATACATGAAACTTTATGGGTTGTGGTCGCGCACCGAGCCGGCCGAAGATATGATGGCGAAGACGCCCAGCTCGAGCTTCATAGCGAGCGATGAAGAGCTAACCTCCGCCGCGCAAGCACGCTTTCTACAACGTACCCATAGGGGGGTAGAGAGTGTTGGGGATGCTAACGAATTTTGATCAACGTTTGACGAGTCTTGAATAGGGAATGTCTACCCTACTGGCATGAGAGGAAAGAGAAGGATCGAGGGGTCGTGGAACAGACAGGAGTGAGGCCGCAACGAGTGATGCCGCGTCTAGGAGACGCCGTAGGCAGCAGCGAGGGCATTGCTGTGAGTCAGTTTGGGGGTGGGGTTTTGTTGTAAATAGTTATCCTTGCATTCTGTATCTGCACGTTTTTTTATGTAAATATTTGTTCTTTTACTTTGCATATTTAAATTCCGCATCGCATTTTTTTTGCATTGCATTAATATCATATATATATATATATATATATATATATATATAATGAAAAAAATATATAAAAAATGAAAATTTTCAATATTGGCCATTTTTCGACTCAAGTTCGTCATGACGGTTGACTAGTTAGATAAAACTAAATCCTTAACATAGTAAAATAAAAACCCTAAAAATAAACTTCCTTGAAGTATAACTGTAGAAAATATACGCCCTTGCAATTTATTTAGAAATAAGAAATTTTGAGTTCAGTTCTTGGGCTAAGTTGAAATGAGGGAAGTGTATTGAAAGTTCTATTTAAAGGCTAAGTTTGAAAAATAATTCTGAATCTTAGGTCCAAATTCTGAAAATATATACCCTACAAATCGCATATACACGCACCTTGAAACTTAGGATAATAGAGGATACCTAGAAATACTCTTGCCTGAAAGTCTAGTATGAAAGAAAAAACGATATTTAAAGCTAACCACCAAGAGAGCATCATTGAAAAATATATCCGGTCTTGAAATAAAAATAATAATAATAAATACAAGACCTGGAAACTGCTATTTACGCTTTAATGCTCACACATTCAGTAATCGGCTGATTAATGTCTCAGGAAGCTGTAATAGTCGCATGAAAGATGTGTAAGAAAATCCGTCCACCATCAATAAAGAAGAAGTAGTGCTAGGTATTAAGGCAAGGGTATTATAGCTTGAATTGAATTTCCAAGTGTAGGGTGATATTTATACACACGTAGGGGTATATGATCGGAGTTTGGAGGAGGGATAGGAATGAAAAATATGGCTTATTTTTCAATAGAGATGATAAAAATTCCGGATTTGAGATTTCGTTTTAGAAGGAAAACTGAAGAGATGCTGAGAGCTTTATAAACTGGCAAAACGTATAGGATATTAAGTTAAATGAAAAGGAAGTGTGAAGAATAAGGGATGATGATTTCTAAGTTAAAAATGATAGAGTTTCTTGCTAGAATGCTGAACTGTAGGATTAGAGTCGACGGCCAATTTGATCGGATTTTGTGGGTAGTATCCGCTGAAAACCCTCAGGAGACAAAACTCCTCCTCTAGGGCAACCTAGAAGTTTAACGGCTTATTACACGAGCATAGTGCAATCGCGTTCCCTACGAAAATGAGGTTAAGACTTTTCGTGAATAAAATAGCTTTGTTCGGGATGAGCAAAAGATATGTTTGGGGGTATTTGTTCATATCAGATTTTTGCACTTTTATACCGCCCATTCTTGATCACATTGCATATAGGTAGGTACTCTTGATCCGTATTTGCTAAATAATTACAGCTTACAGGTTCTCAACTCTAAACAATGAAAATCATGAATAGTCGCAACAAATTCAGGACTACTGCCAACAACAGATAAAATACGGGTCTCCGCTCACCATCCGTCAGATGCCGCCTACCAATTCGAGGGAAAAAATGGAAATCAATAGTCATTTCATGCACAAAGCACAAGGAGGAAACACGAGAACCAAGTTTACAATGTGGAGCTCAAGAAAATCAAGGCAAAAGTCCACATTCTTTCATCTTTTTGGACTGCAGAAAATCGGGGAGAAGAATGAAGAGATTCTGAGAAACCAAGTATACTAAACAGAGTAGAATGGCAATATGGAGAATCTCAGAAAAAACGACACATCAACTCACCCAAAGGGCCGCGGAACCGCGGCCAATGTGGCACTTATGCGGGGGATCCGCGGCCAAGTAGACTCGGAGACAGGAGATATTTTCAGGGTAATTTTGTAATTGTGTAAGGGCTCAGATTTTATCTCTAGGATTTCTTGTATCTGCCTATAAATAGCTCAGTTTCAAACCAAGTAAAGGATGTTTTTTCTTGTATTAGGATTTAGGATAATAATTTGTAACTTTTTCTTCCTCTTCATCTATTCTCCATTGATATTGTAGTGAGCTTTTTGAGTCAATGGTGAATAAAGAAGAGTTCTTTTAACATGCATGTCTTATAATTGTGTTCTTATATTTTGCTTGTAATTTTCTTTGTTAAAATAGTTATTGTTATTTGTTTATTTGTTTGCTTTCTTTTTCTCTTTTCCTTTATCCCTGCAACAATGATACTCATGTGTGATCCTTGCCTAAGTGAGGTCTCAATTAGCTAGTTGTGATTCTCTAACTCATTTCTTTTTATCTTCTCTGTTTATTTTATTTTCTTTTTCTTTATAATGGGTGAGTAGTTTCTCACTTGTTAGGGTAGGATAAGAGAAGTTTGAGAGAATGAAATCTCTCTCACTCTTTTGTTTGCCCAACATCTTGATTCGAACTCCCGTCAATTGAACCACAATCCGCTCCCTACGGCACCATATCCTATATGATAGCGGTGACACCCTAGTGAGACCGGTTGTGGTTGAATTGACCGGAAGTTACGGCTAAGAGTCAAGAACGGACGGATAAAGACCAAAAGGAAGGAACTAAGCGTTGGAAAGCCTGGATTATACTCGCAAGTTTCCTTTCTCGTTGTGCTAATCCCTGTTGTTGCCGATTACCGTAACATCGATATTAAGAGTGGCAACGAAAGAAGTGAGCGACTCCTAACTCAAACTAACATAACCCTAACCCTAACAAGCTCTCTTCTTATACATATTTAGCACATAGTTAATCTTAAACAAACCCGGATAATTTGGACTTAACTCGTTAAAATACTAAGAAAAAGATTCGCTTCTCTCCGTGGACCGATCCGTGCTCATCCGGCTAAATACCAAGCAACACTATCTTGATTGCGGTAATTAAAACTAAGCACACCAAATCTCTATCAATCAATGAGCTGATGAAGTTAAACTCCAAATGTCCCAAAAGTGGGTCCTTTTCAATAATAAAAAGTTCAAACCTGTTCGAATCTGTGAAACAGGGATTTAAACCCTAAAACCCCAGAAGAATATATATTTAAGAACAGAAAAGAAAATCAAAAAGGAATTAAATTCCTAAGATTCCTGATAAAGAAAACATTTCAAAATATCGAATCAGAGCTAAGCTCTAGAAACAAGAGGATAATAATAGGATTAAATCCCAAAGTTCCAACTTAGGAAGCTCATGAGTTGAATAATGGAATTAAATTCCAGAAATCCCCAAAATGTCAAGATTGAAAGCGATGTAAAATCTCTAAAAAGAAAATCAATGATAAACTCAAGAATCTCCATCGATTCGAACCCTCGATCAGGGCATCAAGATCTATGATCTACATAAAAAAAACTTTTTTTAAAAGATCTACAAGAGATTGGTTCAAGATCAAGAGCCATGCTTTGATGAATATGTTAATGGATTTAAAATATGATAATGTTCAAATTATGTTTAGAGCTAAGCTCTGTACATAATCCTTACTAAAAATTTGGCAGAGTCGATTTTGTTCAAAAGGATTTTTGAAGGCAGAGAGCTAAGCTCTAAACGAGAATTAAATTCTCAAGAAAAAGAAAACTCAACGAAGAAGACAAAGAAACAATATTCACTTCAAAGCCAAGGGTGTTGTCTATAAGGCATGATGGGATCAGTTTAACTCCCCTATTTCCCTAGGTGATCCGACGGTAGTAAGGCGGGAATTGTTGCACTTACGTGCAAGGCATGTGAGAGCAATGTTGGGGGGCCATTTGTTTCCTTATTAAAGAAAGAAAGAGAAGAAAAAGAAAAGTTCAAAGGACACCCTCCCACGTGTTTAACACGTGAGAGCTCACATGCAAAGTATGTGACCGCCGGCTTCAATAGAATTAAATCCTATGATATAGATACAATGTATTAAACACATGAGCACTCACATTCAAAGCATGTGAGTGTTGGATTTAGATAAAATTAAAAACCATAAAGGACCCACATGTTAAACACGTGAGCACTCATGTGCAAAGCACATGAGCGCACCAATTTGAAGCGCTAGCTTCAATAGAATTAAATTCTATTTGGAAAATATTTCTCCTAATCTTTCTAATATTAGAAAGATTATCTCTGTTAAATAGAGAGTTTTTGGATTTTAAATCCAACGGTGATTATAATATCACCGATCAAATCATCAATTCTATGTTAGGAATATATTTTCCTAATCTTGCTAAAACAAACATAAATTATTTTCTTTTAAACAAAATTCCTCGGATCTTAGATCCAACGGTGAATATAATTCCCCAAGTGATCTTTGAGATCAATCACATCAATCGAGATCTCTCAATGAGAGATTCTCTCAAACTAATTGATATCTTTTCCGTCTCTTATATAAAAGACCGGAGACTTGAAGTCTCAGATAGAGGATATACCCTTCAAGATTTCGCGAGAGAAAAGATTTTCCCTCAAGATTCACAAAAAAAAACAGAGAATTTAATTCTCTCTTCGAAAAAGATCATTCTTTGTTTGATCACTAGATAAAGATAGAGTTAAGAATATCTCCCTTTCTTTTTTCCTATCTCATACATGATATAAGGGTTTAACTCTCTTATAAGAACTTGGGTCTGTTTTGGGATCTGAGATCCACAATACAAATCTCCTATAAGGTGAGTATTTAATCCTCATGGGGAAGATCTTGTTCTTCAGCTCAAAGATCCAGGGAAGAACTATGACGTTTTACCCCTACACATAAAAAGAGATTGTACACGGAAGAACAAAATAAGAAGATGGAATTCGTATTTTAGGAACTTAGTTCCTCCAAAAACATAACTGGGTTTTATCATAATATGAACTTAGTTCTCATTAAAAGGAAGAACTTAGTTCTTGCAAGATCTGCAGGATTCTTAGAGTTTAACACTAATTTTTTAGAGTTAATCTCTGCATGAACATGGATCATGTGGAAGACACGTGAGCACTAAAACTCTAGTGCTTAACACTACTCACGTGGAAGACACGTGATCAATCATAAAATAATGCTTCACGTGCCATTCACGAGAACTTCATATGACCCAGTGCTTAGCACTACTCACGTAAGGAGCTCGTGAGCGACCATGAAGATAATGCTTCATGTTCCATTCATGTAAGCGCTATGATGAACCAGTGCTTAGTACTACTCACATGGAAGACACATGAACACCAAACAAAAATTTCTTAGCACTACTCATGTGAGGAGCATGTGAGCATTGAAACAGAACCTATGATGAAGCTTAAGCTTCTGGTCCCAGTGCTTTGCACTATCGGGTTATCTAAAACAATATGTCTGGCCTAACGCTTAGCACTGTTAAGAAATAGAGCCCGACATTTAGTGTAAGATTAGACTAATTCCCTGAAATTTCAAACTTCTCAACCTTGATCATACATACTTTAAGTCAACTTTAATCTAAAACAAGATTAATGGTCCTTAAACATGTTTAAGTCGATTTTAATCTAGAATAATGATCCTTAAACCTTCGAGCTTACGGACCAAATTTATATGAGATCTACATCCTAAGTTCAAAACCTCAAATATAATATACGGATTTGGACTAATTCGCGCCCTACATGCATGATAAGATTAGTCTCCGTATACAATCCAAGAGCAACCCCATATAAACAAACATAATACGACACGAAATGATCCACTAGAGAAGATGAAAGTTGTTACTATTTTGCGATAACGTAATTAACTGCAGGGGATTGCGCCTACAAGAAAGAGCGTCCCTACAATCAACTCATCATTGAAGGGGAATCTGATAAGTCAGTTACATCGATCGCATCTATCCAAACCTCCGATATATGGTACCATAAATCAATTTAGTATTTTCGGAGAGGTGGATGGATATATTCCATATAGTATCTACCCTCAAATTCAGGCTAGACGTCCTCTGCATCTCAGTCCAATTTTCAACGGTAAACAGAGGGCATTATAGTATGTCGCGGAAGTTAGAGGGAGGAAATGGGCTCATGTAAGAATATACTCTTTTATCCCTCTCAGAGCTGCATTCAATCCAACATCACGGACTATGTAGCATCTACTTTTTTAATATTATTGTATAACATTTAATTGATATATGTAGTGTAACACAAATTTGTAGAACTGTAGTAAAAATCAGTATCCCGCAGGAGATATTTCAGTTGAAAATGAGTAAAATCCAGTGTTATTCTTCACCATCCAATTTACATATTGCAATTTTAACGGTAGTTTACAGTAAATTAGTCTCCAGCTAATAATGCAAAAATATCATACTAAAATTAAAATTATACAAGTATCCTTACAAATAATCATTGACTATCCTTCCGTTGCTTCTTCTTCACGACCTCGAAGGTCCTACTTCTGATGACTGTTCTAGGCATCTGGTCCTATAATGACTTGATTATTTGCATAAGCTACATCTGTCGTGATTTTGCTGAGGACCATCATCCATTATCATTCAATCTCGACGCACCTTAGGTCTTCCAGATCTTATGTTTTTGTCCGGTGATAATACCATCGGTGTTTGTCTGTTCCCAGTATAGTAATTCCAATAGCGATTGTCTGGTATAATATGAAGTTTTGGATCATATGCGCCTTGATAACTGGAAACCGCATAGTAACGTGATGTAAAATTGTAATGTGAATTATGCATGCTGCTCGCAGCAGCAATTGCGTGGGCACACAGTAAATGTTGCTGAAAAATACCGCATGTGCATGAAGAGAGCCCTTCATCTCTAAAATGAACGGTTTATTTATTTTCATTGCTCCCCGTAATTTGAAACTCCGTTGCGTCAAACCTTTCATATTTGTAGTATTGTGATCTTCGCTCTCTTTCCGAAATATATCCTCATAATACGTAGTGAGTGGAGTCTCCATCACCAAAGATTTTTCCCTTCTTTGCACAAAATAAGTATTCACTCTGAAAAAAGTGCGAACAATCAAGCTCTGTATCGGTAAGCTTCCAACACCTTTAAAGACCCCGTTGAAGCTTTCAGACACATTAGTGGTTATTAGTAGATACCTATATCTATTATCATGTGCTTGTGTCCACATGCATGCTCGATACTCATCTAACCACGCTTTCGCTACTTGACTCATCTTTCTAATTTTCGCCATGTACATGTCATGGATAGTAAGGTCAGACGCTTCACCGGCTTTATATATAAGCTTATTAAGATCTGAACTTTTAAATTTCCTATCAAAATTCTGTCTGAAGTGCCGCAAGCAAAACCTATATGGTGTCGTTGGAAATACAACTCTTACAGCAGCTAACATTCCAAGATATCTATCAGATATGATGCATAAATTTTTTTTTATCATTAACATATGGGATATTTTTGAGTTGACAAAAAATCATAACCAAGATGATGTATTTTCACCCTCAACAGTAGAAAATCCCAACAAAAATATACCGTTATTAGCATCAACACCTTTAGCAATTAGCATGCAATCCATCAAATACCGCCCTCAACAAGACATCAAAGCACAGGTCTTGGCAGATTTTGTTGTCGAATGCACCATCCCCACTAGAGAAGAAACACCGACACAAGGCCCCGAACCACGTCCGTCGGTCGAGAAAGTGCCCGACCCTATTCCAGATTGGGTTCTTTATGTGGACGGATCCTTTACCAAGAAGGGGAGCAGGGATGGTATGATAATCCGCGGCCCGGACGAGGCGGAAATGGAATACCCCCTGAAGCTCAAGTTCAGAGCGTCGAACAACGCTGTGGAATACGAGGCCTTGTTGGCAGGTCTATGAATCACCTCCAGGGTAGGACTGAAGACTATCAGAATTCGCAGCGACTCCGCCCTAGTTGTCGACCAAGTGACCGGACGCTTTGAAGCCTGGGAACTGCTCATGATAAAGTACCTAGCCAAGGTAAAAAGACTTCGAAAAAATTTTGATGAAGTACAGGTAGAGCAAATCCCCAGGAACCTAAATACTCAAGCCGACGCTTTGAGCAAGCTCATTTCTTCCTACTCGGCCAACCGTAAAAGAAACATTTTCTTCGAAGTCTTGCCACGACCCAGCATGGAAGAAGGAGAGGTAACGCTCCAGATCTACGCAACCCAAGAAGAAAGCCAAGATTGGAGGAAACACCTCATGGAGTTCCTGAAAGACGGTGTACTCCCCGAAGACCGAGGAGAAACTCGTCGGATACGGGCCAAAGCGCGCCACTTTTTCTGGAGCAATGGAAATCTATATAAGAAGTCGTACACTCAGCCTCTGCTCCAATGCATCGACCGCCACGAGGTTGACTATGTTCTGTGAGAAATTCATGAAGGGGTCAGGGGAGCGCATCAAGGAGCATGCACCTTGGTCCAGAAGACGCTGCTCCAAGGGTACTACTGGTGAAGTTGCACCAGGACGCCGAGAAGCTGGTCAGAAGGTGCAAGAACTACCAGCTCTTCAGCAATATACCTCATCTTCCCGTAACTGAACTAACACCACTCAGCTCCCTTTTTCTGTTTGCACAATGGAGGATGGACATGGTCGGCCAACTCCCTACCGGCACGGGCGGACACAGATACATCCTCGTCGCTGTGGACAAATTCACAATATGGATCGAGGCCGTACTCATCAGAAAACCGGACGCCGCCTCTACAATAAAGTTCCTGCAGAATAACATAATCTACCGATTTGGAATCCCCAGGTACATAATTACCGACCATGGGACCAACTTCGAAAACGATAAAGTCAAGGAGATCTGTGGCGACTACCGCATATCGATGAAGTTTGTCATGGTTGCCCATCCTCAATGCAATGGGCAGTCCAAGATAGCGAACCGAGGTGTCATCCGCGGTCTCAGAGCCCGCCTGGAAGGAAGGCAGGGCGGCTACGTCGAAGAACTGCTACGAGTGCTATTGGCCCTATGAACATAAAAAAAAGACACCCATGGGAGAAACCCCCTTCAGCCTCTACTACGACACCGAGGAAATGATCCCTACGGAGATCGGACTGCCCAGTTACAAGGTCGAACACTTCGACGATGAAGCCAACACCTCTGCACTCCGAAACAACTTGGACGTCCTAGTAGAAAAGCGGGACTGAGCACAATGCAGAGAAGCCGCCTATCAACAACAAACCGCTCGCTACTACAACGCACGAGTTAAACAGCGGGCCTTCAAGACAGGAGACTTGGTCTTACGAAGAAACAAGTTCGTGGACCAAGGGAGACAACATAAATTCTCCCCGAAGTGGGATGGACCATGCCTGATTACAGAGGTTTTTAATGGTGGAGCGTACCGCCTGGAAGATGCCCGGGGCCATAATTTTTCTCGGCCTTACAACGCTGAAAAGCTCAAGTTGTATAAGTGAATGTGAACCCTCTTATGAAATAATAGAATTCCTATTGGCATTTAGTTAAGTCTATAAATTTGTACAAGAAGAAGAAAAGATACGACGCACTACTGCCAGAAACAAAATTTATTTATTAAGAGGTATCACAGGCTTCCCAGCCTTACAATAATTACAACAAAGGCGGACGAGGATTAAGGAAATATTCTCGGTGATACTCCGAGGAAATATCCTCCAGCCGAGCCCAAGCTTCCTCCACCCGCTCCCTCTAACGGTGCCCGTGTACCCTAGAAGCCACAGAACTACCGAGGACCTCGACTGCCGAGCAAGATGCAACGACCTGTCGTTTTTGAAAGCACTCGAGAAGAAAATCCACCAATCGATCCCGCCTATTCTTCGAGAACAACCCAAGATGATAGACCATGTGCATCTTATCGAACGCCTCATCCATCAGCTGCAGAGACAGGACGTTGTACAGGCCCGGGGAAGTCCTCCAAATTGCGTACATTAGCACTTGAAAGAGAGGTGATCGCCGGGGAAGCATCCAAAATGACCCTCCACGCACTCTATCACCGCCTCATACGTTCCTTCGGAGTGATCAAGGTTGTAAACGTACACGTCATCATGAGAAATGATCTCCCTGATGAGGTAAATATGCCCGGTCATCTTCGAAGGAACGCAAGATTGAGAGGAAACCAACACCCGCTCAAGGATGCACCTTCGATATTTATAGCTTCTAAAAAAATCATCCAACGGCCGAGAATTACTCGTGGAGCGACGCGAAATACGGGATATCTCAATTTCCTGATATAGAACTGCCATGTGTCGTCCATGCCGGTCGTCTCCCGCCTATGCGGGCCACGGAAGGTTGAATGACGCCATCACTCCCGCCAACGTGGGCTGCGGAAGGTTGAACGACGCCCCGCGAAGGCACAAGGGGTCTAAAAAGCTCTCATCAAGAGGCGACCGAGTAGGTTCTTGCTCGGTCCATCCACAGCGGGTAGTTTCCTGTCCGACAACGCTGTGGATTAAAGCCCTCCTCACAAGGTGACCGAGTAGATTCTTGCTCGGTCCATCCGCAGCGGGTAGCCTTCTGCCCAACTACGCCGTGGATCAAAAGCCCTCACCATGAGGCTGTTGAGCAATTTTCTGCTGGCCCATCTGACGTGGGTAGATTCCTGCCCATCAACGCTGCAGATCAAAAGCCCTCATCACGAAGCCGCTGAGCAATTTTCTGCCAGCCCATCTCCAGCGGGTATATTCCTGCCCACCAACGCTGCGGATCAAAAGCATTCATCACGAGGCCGCCGAGCAATTTCCTGCTGGCCTATCCCCAGCTGGTAGATTCCTTCTTACCAATGCTGCGGATCAAAAGCCCTCATCACGAGGCCGCCGAGCAATTTCCTGCTGGCCCATCCACAGCGGTAGATTCCTGCCCACCAATACTGCGGATCAAAAGCTCTAACCACGAGACCGCTGAGCAATTTCCTGCTGGCCCATTTGCAGTGGATAGATTCCTTCCCATCAACGCTGCAGATCAAAAGCCCTCACCATAAGGCCGCCGAGCAATTTCCTGCTGTCCCATCTGCAGCGGGTAGATTCCTTCCCATCAACGCTGCGGATAAAAAGCCTTCATCACGAGGCCGCCGAGAAATTTCTTGCTGGCCCATCTGCATCGGGTAGATTCCTACTCATCAACTCTGCGGATCAAAAACCCTCATAATGAGGCCGATGAGCAATTTCCTGCTGGCCCATCTGCAGCGGGTAGATTCCTGCCCATCAATGCTGCGGATCAAAAGTCCTCATCACAAGGCCGCCGAGCAATTTCCTGCTAGCCCATCCCCAGCGGGTAGATCCCTACACACCAATGTTGCGGATCAAAAGTCCTCATCACGAGGCCGTCGAGCAATTTCCTACTGTCCCGTCTACAGCGGGTAGATTCCTGCCCATCAACGCTGCGGATTAAAAGCCCTCATCATGAGGCCGCCGAGCAATTTCCTGCTCGGTCCATCTCCAGCGGGTAGATTCCTGCCCAACAACGTTGTGTATCAAAAGCCCTCATCACGAGGCGGCCGAGTAGGTTCCTGCTCGGTCCATCCGAAGCGGGTAGTTTCCTGCCCGACAACGATGTGGATCAAAGCCCTCCTCACGAGACAACCGAGTAGATTCTTGCTCGGTCCATCCTCAACAGGTAGCCTTCTGCACAACTACGCCATGGATCAAAAGCCCTCACCACGATACCGCCGGGCAATTTCCTGCTGGCCCATCTACAGCAGGTAGATTCCTTCCCATCAACGCTGCAGATCAAAAGCCCTCATTATGAGGTCACTGAGAAATTTTCTGCTGTTCCATCCCCAACGGGTAGATTCCTGCCCACCAACGCTGCGGCTCAAAAGCTCTCATCACGAGGCCGCTGAGCAATTTCCTGTTGGCCCATCTGCAGCGGGTAGATTCCTGCCCATCAATGCTGCGGATCAAAAGCCCTCGTCACGAGGCCACCGAGCAATTTCCTGCCCGGTCCATCCCGGCGGGTAGATTCCTACCCACCAATGCTGTGGATCAAAAGTCTTCATCACAAGGCCACCGAGTAATTTCCTACTGGCCTATCTGTAATGAGTAGCTTCCTACCTAACAACGCTGTGGATCAAAAGCCCTCCTCACAAGGCCACCAAGTAGCTTCTTGCTTGGTCCATCCAAAGTGGGTAGCTTCGTACCCAACAGTGCTGTGGATCCAAAGACCTCTCCACGAGGCAGCTGGGTAGAAAGGAAGATGATGACCTTCCTACACTTAGCTATCAATCGAACCATATGCGCGATCCCCATCTCGACTCCGGGGAAAAGGAGGGTATCGACCTTCCTACACTGGGCTATCGGTAAACTCTACTCGAGGAACGGTGGGGAAGTGCGGGAAGGGTGGACACCAGCTTAACACTTGCAAGATGAAAAGACCTACAAGCTAAAAATACTTGCAGAATGAAAATCCAAACAAAAGCATACAAGCTAAAGATACTTGCACAATAAGAAAATATTTAGGAAAAGAAAAAGGTGTACTTTATTTATTTTTCAAAAATAAATGCAAAGTATTCTGGGCTCCACAGCCTTACAAAATGCCTTGAGGCTTATAAAATCTTGAAAAAGAAAAGAAAAAATCCTAAAGAAGGAAAGCTCAGGACGCCCACTCGGTGAGGATCTCGCCCTGCTCAATGCCGGCCTGGGGGACCAAAAACGCGACCTATGGATCGGCACTTCAACCGGCATCCTCGCCCCCGACGGCCGCTTCGGTGACTTCCCCCTACAGCACCTCTTTGGCCAGGGGATATTTAGCGCGGTGTTCGTTGATATCGATCCCCATCGCAAACTCTTTGACGGCGTCGAAGGCGCTGTGCCATATGAAGGCCGTGGATTCGGCGAGACCGGCATAGAATTAATCTGACGCCTTATATGCCTCCACGACCTTCGCCGCCCGGCACTCGGCGAGCTTCACCACGTCCAAAGCCATCCGGAAATCCCTCTTGAGGGCGTCCTTCGACTTCTTTACCACGTGGTAGAAGCTGTTCAGCTCCTCCAACTTGGCTTGAATAGCCCGGTTGGACTCGTCCAGAAGCTAATAAGACTCTTTCAGTTTGGAGTTCGTCAGCCTCTCGATGACCAGATGAGTGTCGAGGAGAGTGGCCCTCTCCTCCCTTGCCGCGATTGGAGGCGGAGCTCCTCCTCCACTTTGGAGGACTCACCCGCTTTTTTCATGGCCAGGGTTACCTACTCGGACTCCATGGCAATAAGAAGTGCGCGGTGGTGGAGGACCTGTGGAATGCAGCAAACAGGTTAGAAAAGCTCAAACCGAGAAAATAAGACTTAAGAGATCTTTTAAGAAAAGTCGGTACAGACCTGAACCGCCTCCTAGGCTATGGCGGCCACCCGGGTCTTCATAGTCTCCCGAGGTATTTTAACTCCGGCCACCTGCTCCATGTCAGAAAGCAGGCTGTCGGCGACTGAGAGCCCCGAAGGGACCTCAATACAGAAGTTGACTTCCTGCACTAGGGTCCCGGAAGAAGGTGGCCGGGAGACCATCTGCTTATTCCTATTGAGGAGGACTTCGGCGGGCTCAGCCTCTTCCTCCTCCTCCTCTCGTGCCCGGGGCGCCGGGTCCCGCGAGTGCTTATGGCCCCCCTCCCCTCCCCCCGCGGCGTTCTTCTGGAACTCGGGGAGCGGCGGAAGGCTTAGACGGTGGAGTTGGCCTCGGGGCCGAGCTCGGACCGGGTCGGGACGAGCTTGCGCTCCCGGCCTTCTTTCCCTGGGTCTTAGTGGTCAGGGCGGCTCGAATTTTTGCTTGGTCCATGGGCTCTACAAAAAGAACACACGAACAAGAGAATGTTAGTGACGAAGAAAAGGCGAAAGAAATTTGTCTAAGTCTTAACTTACCCAGAAAACACGCAGGGCTGAGCCCAGCCCAGCTCAAAGCCTGTTCGGACAGCAAGACATTGGCCCGCTGGATCGGCCTCCCACAAAGACACCGCTTTTGCCTCGGGGGAGGACGACAGTTTCGCCCTTAGGTAGTCGGCCTTGTGCCACTGTGTGGGCACAGGCCAAATCTCGCCCTCAGGTGGCCCAACTAATATAAACTTCTCATTCCATTCATGGATGGAAGAAGGGACAACTACTACTCCCGACATGGTCACTTCACCCTTATGCTTTTTGAACGAGAAAAACACCCAGCTCGGCTCAACCTTGCTGGTGCCGGGGTGATTCTTATAACAGAGGAAGAAAACAAGGAGGGTCAAACTGAAAGGGATATTTTCAAGTATCAACCGGACCAGAAACCCGAGAAGGATTCTCCATGAGTTCGGCGCTAGCTGGCCCGGGGCAAGGTGGAAACAACGAAGCACCCCACACAACTTGATGGAGAAGGGAAGACACGTCTCTTCTCGGAATCCTTCCATATACAGGGCAATCTCCTTGCTCTGCACCAGGTCTGCCTGCTCGCCCTCTCTAGCTAAACGGATGCAATAATTAGAGGGGATGTGGAATCGGGTCCGAATCTCGGAATACTTGTCCAGACTCTTCAAGACAAAGGGCGCATCGCGGGTATTCCCGATGTGCACCTTGGAGGCCCTTATCGCCGTCCGACGACGAGTGACAAGGGCGGCCCTAACTCTAGGGGTCGAACCCGACGCAAAGGAGGAAGAAGAGAACTCTCTTGGCTATCTAAAGCCGAAGACTCACTAGACTCGGCTCCAGCGGTGGGAGCCTCATCGCCCGACTCAACCCTTACAACATCTACAGACTCCTCAGATGAACATATCTAACATGATTCAAAGGAAGGGAATCACCGAGGAAAAATCGATAGGGGATCCGACCTAAAAAGATGAGCGCCAGGCAATTTTCAGGGAGTGCGAGAGAATTTTAGCACAGTGTCAGCCCTAGGATGGTCATCTCCTATTTATACACCTCAAAAGAGAACATCCTACGGCCCAGATTGATTCTCGCCAAAACGAAATGTCATGCCCAGCAGCCGGTGGAGCTCTACGTGGCGATTAACCATTGGGGATGTCTCTTCGACTGCAGGAGTCAGAGACAGCATGTCGTCTCCGCCAACCAACGGCGGACATGTGGCTCGTACCTCAACTTACGAAGCGACTGAAACGGCGCCTCCTCTTTGATGCGTAATCATTTCATTGATCCGCTGACGCCATCGGGGATACGCGTGAAAACTCATGCGCACGACGAGGCGACATGGAGGCCCAAAGATTGAAACGATGCAACCATTGAACGCTGTGCCATTCCCGGGCAATCCGCATTATGATTCTTGGTGCCAAACCGAGCAGGCCACTCTCAACCTGACCCACGAGTAGGTCAGAACGGGAGTGGGGGACTAATGATGATACTCACAAGTGATATCTACTCAGATCATGACACGTGGCGGATGAGGCGTCCCGAAGGTTACGAAGGTGGAATAAATGAGTTGCATTAGGTGGGATTCCTCGGGATCCTCTTCTAGAGGAACATATCCGACCTTTCAGGAGACCTCTCTGAATACATTCTACCTTCACCAAGGAAATTACTAACAGCTCGTCTCCGGGCTTTCTCAGTCTCCTTGCTCGTCTCCGAGCTGTCTAACATGCCGAGCTTCCTCGGCCTCCTACTCGTCTCCGAGCTCCTAGCATGCCGAGCTTCCTCGGCCTCCCCTCTCGTCTCTGAGCTCCTGACGGACCGAGTTTCCTCGGTTTCCCCCAATCAATCAAGAGAGAAGAGTCCGTGCACCCCGCAATGGCTTCGTTTATATCGCCAGGGCGAGATATCCGCCTCCCCACGATCCGCGTCCCGCAATCCAATGCAAGGATAACACGGAGACGTAACTGACGGCGATAATCTCGTGCCTGCTCGCTCCATGCGACCACTACATAAACCCTCTCTCAGACGACTCAGGTAACTGAAACTCATTCCAATACGCCGCTACTCTGCACTTATACCTCTGCACTAACTTGATCGTCGGAGGGTCCTACGATAGTCACCCATCCCGGAACTTCTTTGCAGGTAGCTCGGCGTCCAACATCAACCCATTGAGATCCACACTCAACAATTCCCAAACCAAATCTCAGCCATTAAAGACTGCCATCATAGGATCGACGGAGAACAATATCTGTAGGAGATCCAAAGCTCCATCAGAGTTCAAAGAAACAAAAAACAACACCTTGAAATATGGAACACAAAGTTTGTCAATGCCCCTCAAACTCCATGAAAAGTCTGCACCATGATAAGTTACGAATCAAACAATTTTCTTGAAAAAGAAATTTAAAAAAATGACCCAATGATCACAAATTACAAAAATTAACGAGAAGAAAAATGGAATTTATTGAAAGAGAAATTAATTTAGTATGGTACACATTATTAATCAGGAGTCCTTCAAACTCTATAGGTAATTCCCTTGTGACCTTGCCTCCTCCTTACCAAAATTCAGTGGCAAAAACGTACCCCATGAACAAAGCACAAGATCCCACCATTGGACAAAAACTTGCCATGTGAAAATCCACACCTCACTCTTGATTTCGAGTTGGACAATGCACCCACAATTAGCAATGTGGACCCCACTGCAAGAATGATCCTGCATGTGTCATGCACGTGCAATAGAAAAAAAAGAATTAAACAAAAGGAATTTACAATTTTAGCTTTTTATAAACTCGGATATATGCAAATGAGAAAAGGGGGTTACGCAGCGCAACAATCCGCCGCGCAGACCCCTTTACTCTGTGCGAATATTCTTAATTTATTTCCGTTGTTTGAATTACACTGCAATTTTCTGGGGGGAAATATAATCAAGGGTGTAGCTAGCTATTCTTCTCCGAAATGACTTTCAAGTTAGAGAGCTAGCTATCGTGTTATCTATCCAATGAATTAAACATGATAGCCCTTATAAAACTGTTTGGTTAAACTAGAATTTAGATCCATATTCTCTAGACACCTTTTTTTGGTGAATATGTGGCTTGCCCTCCGCTTGCCCTCCACGTAGGATGCTGGGGGTGTCGACATAATAGCCCATATTTAATGGTTAGGTTAACCTGCAATTTAAATTCAGCTTTGCAGAGAATGGTTTTCCTTGGAAGAAATTTGAACTTCAAATTGCTAACCCTCATATATAAAGAGTTGTAGTTATAATTAATTAGATAGACTTTCACGTGTACGGTACACATGTATAGCATAATGAGCCAAGATCTAACAAGACTTTAAAAGATCTTTAGTTAAGATGGATGAGATTTGTTTTCTTTGTATAGGCTTTTAAGGTCTTGACAAATATCAGCTGGTTAGAACTAAGTGTATTACTTGTCACGTGTCGTTGCCTAACACTTCTTCTTAAAACAATTTTGCCACCGCATTGAGAAGCTAGTCGTTCTCTACCGGTATAGCGGATCTCGACACATCATTCTAAGGATACTGAAAGTATGTCTTAGTATCTTTACTAGGATTCTATGAGCATCAAATATGCAATTTTAAAAAATCTTGAAGGTTAAGTATACTTAACAAGAATCAAACTAGAGAATTAGGGTTTTAAAATTAACAAACTAGGTTCTAAACTAAGTGAAGTGAAACTACAACCTTTGTAGTCTAGTACTTCACTTCAAATGCTCCGAGTAATAGTCCTAGAACTTTTATTTGACTCCACTTGAAGGCTGGAACGGGCTTGCTTGTAGTCTTCGTCGTCGAAAATGATCCACTTTGATACAACTCACACTCAAACTCACACTTCACTAATCAAGCAATTAGTGAAGAGAATAAGCTATACTAATTTTCTAGAGTAGTGTTGCTTAATGAAGTAGGAATTTTGCTCACTAAAAATATTTCTTTACTTTTTCTTTTTCTCAACCTTAGAAAAACTTGTGAGGAGATGATGAAAAAATGAACTTGGAAGTGAGAGAGTGAACCATTGAGGATAAGGATGAGCTCAAGAAAATAATAAATATTTGTGAATAAAACAAAGAAAACAGAGTGAGTTATGCCTTCTCAATACTTTTCAAAGCAACCATAGAAATATGACTCATTATTCTTTTCTTTAATTTACAAATATAAATTATTATCTTGTCATCTATATCTCTAATGTGATTCTCATACATGCTAGTTCTATATATCATCAATCATGATACAAATATATATATATATATATATATATATATATATATATATAAACTAATATTAAGCTCACTTAAGATTTCCTTCTCTTTATATATATATATATATATATATATATCAAATAATTAAATCAACACTTGATTCAATAATCCGGTTATATCATATATAACTGGCTAATATTTAATATTAGTTTATATATATATATATATATATATATATATATATATATATATATATAAACTAATATTAAATATTAGCCAGTTATATATGATATAACCGGATTATTGAATCAAGTGTTGATTTAATTATTTGATATATATATATATATATATATATATATATCAAATAATTAAATCAACACTTGATTCAATAATCCGGTTATATCATATATAACTGGCTAATATTTAATATTAGTTTAAATCAACACTTGATTCAATAATCCGGTTATATCATATATAACTGGCTAATATTTAATATTAGTTTATATATATATATATATATATATATAAACTAATATTAAATATTATCCAGTTATATATGATATAACCGGATTATTGAATCAAGTGTTGATTTAATTATTTGATATATATATATATATAATATATATATATATATATATATATCAAATAATTAAATCAACACTTGATTCAATAATCCGGTTATATCATATATAACTGGATAATATTTAATATTAGTTTATATATATATATATATATATATCAAATCATTGAATCAACACTTGATTCAATAATCCGGTTATATCAAATATAACGTGGCTGATATAAAAAACGCTAGATTAGAATACGGTATCATATACTCGTATTTAATCAAGCTCCCGTATATATCTCCATACGTGCCCTATTTCGTTTCACTTGAGCTAGGAAAGCTCTATGTGAGACTCTAAAGACTCGCCAATATGCTAGCGGTAGGTAATGATCATATCAAATACCCATAAACCGTCAGTGGTACTACCTGTATGTAACGGCTACCCGGGTATTGAATGAATAAAAAATCAAAAAGCAAACTTGTTCAAACACCCGTAGATCCTATAAGCAACACTTACCATACAGTCCGGTCTTTTCGTCTGATGTGTAGCATATCAAGTCCTGGGGGTGGAATCGTCAGAACCTAATAACTAGATAAGTCATGCCGATGTGTGGCCTATAACCTTTCGAAAAACTACTGATAACACATTTCAGTAAATCTCATCGGTCATGGTCACGGACTTGCTGTTATAGCCAATCGAGTATAGTGCAACATCAACTTCCAATACCGGGAGAGACGAAACCTTTTTTATTGCTCACTGCCTTCATGTGACTCGGAACTGTACCCAAAAACCATCTGTTTGATGACTCATTTGAGCCGTGGTAGGGACGAAATAAAAGCACAGTGGAAACAACATAAGAAATCATGACGATCTCGGGTCTACAGACTAACATATACAAGTGTCACCAGAGAACTGCTATCTGACGATATGTATGGTACCATCTAAGAGTTCTCGGCGAGTCCTGTTATATGTACTCATTCTCCAATGAGCACATGTGTACAATCTTTGATGTCAAAAACCAATGGTTATGGGATCAACCATCGCCCTATACAGGGTCAAGAAACGTACACACTAGTCTACTCTAAAATATCGATACTCGGTCTCAATACTCCCTCAACTAGGAACTGTTAAAGGATGTGCTTGTGGACTACACAACCCCGACTAGTTTGATCTGCATCATAGCCCTGGTAGTCAAGCCAACATCCTAAGGGCTTTATCAATATGTATCAATGAGATGATAAACTAAAATAAGGGCACATGTTAAGATAAAAAGCAATCAGATAGCATACTATTATATTGAGCAAGAAAGTCCTCTATATATATGTCCAAGCATCCACTATAATATAAAATTATAGCCTCTAGGGAATACATATTCCTAACAATTTCCTACTGGCACTAAGGTCAGTTGTTGTAGTATTGCACACCCAACATCCCAAAAAGCCTCTCGAACTGTGCCGTGCTATTTTTCGTGTCTACTCTCCTGACCTCGATCTCATGGTGATCAACTATCTTCCGGATCAGGTGATACCGCCTCAGAATATATCTGGATCGCTGATGGGACCAGGGTTCCTTGGCCAAAACCACAGCTCCATTGTTATCACAATACAAAGTATTGGATCTTCAATGGATGGAACCACACAAAATTCAATAATGAACTTCTTTATCCAAAAAACCTCCTTGGCAGTATCGTTACCAGCGATGTATTCATCCTCCATCGTCGAGTTTGCAACGGTATTTTGCTTGAGAACTCTTCTAACATACCGCCTCTCCATTGAGGATGAAGACAAAGCCCGAGACAGATTTGTTGTCATCCTTATCACTCTCAAAGTTCGAATTGGTAAAGGACTCTACTTGGAATTCTCCGTTATCATACACCAAGAACATCTTTTTACTCCTTCTCAAGTACTTAAGAATGTTCTTCACAGCTATCCAGTGCTTCTCCTCTGGGTCTGATTGATACCTACTTACCACACTAAGTGCGTAAGCTACATCCGGTCTAGTGCATAGCATCGCGTACATGATAAACCCAACTGCAGAAGCATAAGATATCATGTTTGTTCACAGTCGGAAGACGGACCGGGGCGTTGGGACGTCTGGCCTGAATTCTAGGGGCAGATTCTGGCATACCCGGTGGAACCTTTTCCTCTTTCTACTACACACTTTGTGTGTCGTATTCGAGAAAAAAATCGCGGTTCGCTATGATTGCCCTTGGATTCGAGGTACTAATATTTGGTGTCTTGTTCCTCTGCAGAAGAAGAGAATATCGATGACTTCAAGCCGCACAACTTGCAACAGCAACACCCGCTCCGCCCCAACTGGAGGAGTGACTTATGGGCCCAACGCGGCCTCCATCTTTTCAATGCCGGTAGGGAAAATAACTCAAGCCACTACCGGATTGTTCTTCGGGACAATTATCCCACCAACAAGTTTCAACACCCCAGCGCCGCAAGATGAAGCTCCCAAGAAGTCGGTCTTCGATCGACTTGCAACCACAACGGCTCCTCTCAACGAGTCGTCCAAATCCAATGCCTCATTCTTCAACAGGCTGAGCCGAAACTCAGACGTCAGTCTCCAACAGGCTGAGCCAGAATCAAAACGGGCTCGCAAAGAGGCTCGTTATACCTGAAGGGGCAACACTGAAACGGATAGCCCTCCCAACTCCTCCTGCAGGTGAAGTCATCAAAAGTGCTTCCCCTACCAGAAGATCGGTCTTCGGAAGATTGGTCATTCCTCCGCAAACCCTACCAAGGACGTCAGTCTTCAATAGGCTGACACCAGCAACAGTCCCTCACCAAAACCAGGGACATGAAGAAGCCGCTTCCAAAACTAAGGCGGTCCCTTCTGCAAGAAACGCATGACGTCGCCACTGGCGCCGGGTGAGAAAAGATGGGGGAAACTCCCCCTCTGGACTCATTCTACCAGCTCCAATGGTGGAAGTTGATGCTGCTGTTCCAACCGGGAATAGCTTTGATCTGCTCAGGAGGGTGCGAAAGAACTCTCCAACAGCGGTGCTAAAGAAATCGCCCCTGCCTGCGGAAACCTCAGTGCAGGCAAAGACGGAGCAGCAGCATCAACGGCTCTCCTCGCAAATTCACAGGGTCTGGCAAAAAGTCCAGGACTCTGTGATTAACAAAGATTATTCTTGTCGACCGAAAAAATTGAAGGCTCGTGTAGAGGAAGACCACTCCTCCGTCAAACAGCGAGGGGATTCTTATACACAGGAGCCTGTTACAACGGCCCTTTCAACATCGACCTCCCACAAAAGGACGACGCCAGAGAAAAAAATTCCACCGCCGGCGGTAAATTCCAAAGGCGACAGACCCAAACGCCCCAAGTGTGGGGCATGATCATGCATATGGTTTACATGGCTTCCAAAAAAGAGGAATGCCGTGCTTCCGTGGCTTATTGACCGCAAACTCGGTCGCTAACAAAAGCTTAGGAGCAAAAAAAAGCTCTAAGAAATGCTGACCAAAATGGCAGCACTCACCCGACAGAAAGAAAGTCCGAAACCAGCATCTGAACAGCGCCAAGAGCAGGAGACCGATACTGACTTCCTATGAAAGGTGCTTGAAAGAAAAGATAAGGAAGCCGCTGAGCAGGCTGCCAACATAAAGCAGGTGGCTCTCTTGTTCCAGGACATGGTTGGAATGATGATACAACGAGAATCCCCAGCCGAGATCCGCCGATAATCATCGAGGATGACAGAGGGGAAACATCAAACCCTCTTCCGGCTTTATCAACGGCTAAGGAGGAAACGATCTTCAAGACTGCTCTTGATGACTATATAGCTCAACAAATATTAGCTCATCAAGCTAGTGAAGCGGCTGGCCAAATAGTCAGAACTGGACAACCATATCCAAGCTGGTATGACCAAATCAAATACCCGCCGAGATATACGATCCCTAAATTCTATATATACAAGGGGATAGGTAACCCGCACCAACACGTCGCGCAGTTAAGAGCTTTGTGCGGTAACACTGGAGGTGACGACAAACTGTTGCTTCGCCAGTTCGTTGGCAGCCTGTAAGAAACGGCTTTTGAATAGTACTCAGAGCTGCCAAATCACTCCGTGAGAACATTCACAGAAATGGAACTTCCGTTCACACAGCGGTTCTCCAGTGCAAGCAAGCGCACCCCTATCACGGCGTTAATCAATGCCAGGATAAAGCCGGAAGAATCTTGGATCTAATTCGCGATCCGGTGGCGGAACCTATGGTCAAAATGCGAACAGCGCATCGAAGAATCTCCTACTGTGGGCATGTTCATCGGGACCCTAGATCCTCAAATGACCGTGTCCCAGTTCATGACATTCTTCAAACCGACCATCTTCCAGGATCTGATTGATAAACTGGCCCAAATTGACTAGATGGGCAACGGACCTTCCTCCTCAAGTAAAGACCCTTGAAATGCCAAGGGTAAAGGGAAAGCGGCCTTTGTCGCCAACACTCAACAACAACTGAGTGACCCAAAACCGGCGGTTCGCCAAAACAATGCACGTCCACGCCTATCCATGGAAGAAAAGCTAGGACGCACTTACTTGTTTCCCCGCTATAAGACGAGGAAACTATTTGAGTTGGCAATGCGTAACAAACTTATCACATTACCAGAACCACGGCTTCCACCGCAACCCGGCGACATAAACAACCACAACTACTTCTCCTATCACAGAAAGGTGAGCCACCCAATTGAGGATTAATACATTTTCAAGAACTGGGTTAAGGATTAGTATCAACAGGGGAAGTTCGCACTTTCTGAGAATTGGAGGGTGAACCCGCCATAGAAGCACACTCCCAAAAACGTGGATGCGCCGGGGGCATCATGCTCCCTCATGGAATTAACTCCATAGGAAGTCGTTCTTTTAGTTAAAACCAAAAGAATGCTGAAGGATCTACAGGCATGTCCGGCAATCAGGTGGAAAAGCCCACTTGAACCTGAAATTATCGAAGGGATGCTAAAACCGCGTCCCCATAACGAAAGTTGTTGACGAAGGGCAAAATCCTAAAGTCAAGCCTTCAAAGTCTTCGAAGAAAATGAAGAAAACCAAAAAGCCTGTGCAGCCTGCCGAGTATGACGACAAGCACACAAACATACAAAAGTACATCAACGTATTGAAGGAGTATAATCAGAAGGTGAGGATACCGGTTACCCTCAAAGAGTTCCTCAAGTATATTCTTGAGAACGAAGATAGTGAAAACGATGAGAAAAATGACTCATCAGAAGAAACCAAAGACTATGTAACAAGTTACCGCATGGTCTCCCATTCATCGTAGAAGCTCCCTCGGCATCAGAAACAAACGCAGGGGAAATGGGGGCAGGATCGGCGCTAAAATCCCCAGAACCTCCAGAAAACCCGATCGACAGGCTGTTTAACGAAGCATTTAAAAAAGTAAAGCTGACCGAGAACGTGAACAACTATATACGCAAAGGCTAAGCGTCAGCGTCAGGATGAAGAAGCTGCGGTAAGGATGAGTTGTAATCCAACCAAACCAAAGCACACCTGCCACAAATAAGAGCAGGATCAAGACAGCGAAGCGGTTCGCCAAAGCCCTGTCCATGGGAATGAAGATATCACGTCTCGTAAGAAACAATCTCGAAGTCATATGCCTCGATGGAGAGAATTCACATCAAAATTACTGCCTATATCATCGGAGGGTTACCCATCCAACCGAAGAATATAGTGCCTTCAAGATATGGTGGCAAGGATATATTGCCCACCAAAAACACTTCAAGAGGATAAAACGTGAAGCTCGTCGACAGCAAAAGAGTGCGACAAAAGCGCATGAAGAAACGACTGGCAACTGTCATATGGTTGATACCAGTTCAGAAGGGGAAAACCCCCAAGTTCTTACTTTCGGGAATGATTCTGAGAACGAAATACCTCTTAGCCATCTCTTTAAAGACTCCACCTCTGAAAAAGAAGAGGAGGAGAAGAACTGTGAGAATATTCAGCTGCGTAACCGCATGCTGCCTGAGAAGAACCTCGGACCTACAAATAAAGGTTAGAGCAAAAAAAACTAAGGGAAAGAGAAAATCTGTGAGGAAATTTCCCTCGACGATGGAGTTGTCAAAGAGCTCGCAATAAAGGACCCGCTTAGGAAAAATAAGGTAGATTACAATGTTCTAGCACATCTGAGGAAAACACCCTCACGGTTGAGCATATTGGATGCTCTCCTCTTGTCCAAGAAGGCACGAGAGTCTCTGATCAAAGCATTACAAGAGCTCGATTAGTTCCAAGCTTTCCTTGCAGAAGAGAAGATGAAGGAAGAGCCGGCAGATGTTCATACAGCTGACATTACATTCAGCGATGAAGACCTCCTACTTGGTACGTGCGAGCATAACTGCCAGTTATACGTCATCGGGTACTGCCACGACATCAAAATAGGGAAAATCCTTGTCGACAACGGGTCCTCCGTCAACCTTCTCAACGTGAAAGTGCTGAAGGAGATCTGCATGAACGTTCAGCACTTATCCTGAGAAAAAATTACTATCTCCGGGTTCAACTCACAGTCGTCACGGATGCTTGGGTCTGTAATACTGACGTTACGCTTCGGATTGCTCTTCACTGACATCAAATTTCATGTGATTGACGCCAAAACTTGCTATAACGCTTTGCTCGGTAGGCCCTGGCTGTATGAGTACAACGTCATCCCTTCTTCATAACATCAGTATATGAAGTATTTCAAGGATGGTTTGGAATGCACCGTCACAGGGGAGCTGAATCCGTTCTCCGTAAACGAGGTCCGAAAATATGAAGACGCAAAGTACTTCCTACCAGACTTCGAAGATACAGAAAGGTGTCATAAGCCGGGGGATAAACAGAAGTCTGTCGCCACTATCCCGATTTTCGGGAGCGATTCCTAGGAAGATGAAGAAATAATCTACTCGGGGCAACCCCAGAAAGAAAACAATAGGCCCGGACCATCTACTCCCATATTGGTGTTTGGTAGCGACTCTGAGGATGAGGCCAACGCAGTGTTCTCCATCTGCCCGCCAGCGCAAACCCCCGACGAAGCAGATCAGAGCCTGCAAATCACAATGGTTCTGCCTCGGCATTTCAAGGAACTTGATGCATTCGATACATACAGCGTACAGGAACTACAGACTTTCTACATGCCTCCCAGGCGAAGAGGTGAAAAGGCGATCATCTTTTACCAATCTACGGAAACCAGAGTAGAGAAAGAACTCTGGCGAGGTGCCAATTTTGCACTCGACGGGATTCAACCAATCTGTCTGCCAAGATACTATGCGGAGGGATTGAAAGAGCTGTTAAGATGCTAGGGTGTACCCCTCGAACATACTGCTCAGCAAGCCCAATTCTACAAAAAGATTTGGAATATCCCTGGGACCCAGCAAAAAATGCCCAATGGGAAGATGGAGACAACCGGGCTTGGATACATTCGTCCAGAGACGAGAGAATTTCCACAGCCGCCACGTCATTAACAGCTCCAGATAAAAGAAAAATGCTCTTCCGAATGGACGTGAAGCTGAAACAGAGCGAAATCCCGCTCTAAGAACGTTAAGTCCATCACCCGAAGAACAAATAGACAAGCTAATAGAAGAGGCTTGTCAAAGGAGTCTACACTACCACAGCCGCGAAATGGATATCTATGAAAAAACCAAGGTGCAACGCCTCAATCAGCAGTCTGCGGAAAAGGAAGATTACGATGCCCTCTATCCCCAGCTCGCCGTATGTCCTCGCAAAAAGGAAAAATCCCGAAATAGAGGCAAAAATAGGAAAAAAGCGCAAACAATAAGGCAGATCTAAGAAGCCGCACTATCAAGAAAAACTTGGTTGGAACCTGTCCTTTATCAAGAAGATAGGTCGGCAATACGCTTTCCCTCAAGTCCAGACAAGGAAAATATTCAACCTTGTCATGAAGCACCAAATGATGATACTTCCGGAGTCTCGGCATCCCGAACAAATAAACAAGGTCCATCATCCGGATTATTGCTCCTATCACCGAGCAATAGGGCATTCCCTTGAAAACTGGTTCACCTTCAAAGAATGGGTCGAAGACCAGTATCAACAAGACAGGTTCGCTTTATCCGACAGCTGGAGGGTAACCCCACCGCAAAAGTATGAGCTAAAAAGGACCTATACCGTGAGGACAGAACCGACTCAACATCAAAGGTGGAAGTGAATCCATACCTTCCATATGATAACACTCTCAAAGGAGGGAGAGCACGAGACGATAGATGACCCCTTCAAGTGCTTTGCAAATGAAGATAAAGACAAGGTGATCTTAGAGTTTCCACCAGCACCAAAAGAGCTGGAAGACGGGATACACACTACGGCAGACAACCTAAGGAAAATTGACTTAGGGACGGAAAACGACCCGAGGCCAACGTTCGTCAGTGAGCTACTATCTTAAAAACAGGTAGCCGCGTTAAAGGATGTACTCATGCAATATAAATACAGCTTCGCATGGAACTATTCCGAAATGCCGGGTCTAGATCTAAAGGTAGCAGTACATAAACTAGTCATATCACCGGACATGAAGCCAGTCAAACAGACGCCAAGAAGAATGCGGCTCGAACTTGAGATGAGTATTAATGCTGAGGTCAAGAAACTAATCGACTCTTTCTTCATCCAGGAAGTTCAATATCCTGACTGGATCGCCAACATCGTTCCGGAGATGAAGAAAAATGGGACGGTGTGCATCTGCGTGGACTTTTGGGACCTCAGCAAAACTTGCCCGAAGGATGACTTCCCAGAACCTGTTACCGAACTGATGATCGATAACAAGTCTACCCATGAGGTCTTCTCCTTCATGGATGGATCTTCAGAATACAATCAAATAAAAATGCATCCTAAAAACCAAAAGGATACTGCCTTCCGGACTCCGTTGGGCATATTTTGCTATAAGGTGATGCCCTTTAGTCTGAAAAACGCTGGCGCTACCTACCAGAGGGCCATTTCAAAGATCTTCGATGACCTCATCCATGAGATCGTCGAATGTTACATTGACGATCTTGTGGTAAAGAGCAGATCTCATGAGGAGCATTGGGAGCATCTAAAAATATTGTTCCGGCATCTTCGGATGTATAATCTGAAGATGAATTCCCTAAAATGCACTTTTGGATTCTCCTCAGGTAAATTCCTAGGATTCATCATACGGCACCGGGGTATCGAAATTGATCCCTCAAAGATCAAGGCGATTATGGAAATGCCCACGCCAAGAACCCTCAAACAACTGCGATCTATCCAAGGAAAACTTACGTATATCCAGCGGTTCATAGCCAAGCTCTCTGGAAAATGCCATCCCTACAGTCATCTGATGAAGAAAGGGGCCCCGTTCGTATGGGATCAAAAATGCCAAAACGCACTAGACGAAATCAAGCAATATCTACAAAATCCGCAGTTATTGACTACTCCGGTTAAGGGTTAGCCCCTTATCTTATATACAACAGCTCTTGAGGGTTCTCTAAGCGTGCTATGGGCATAAGAGAACGATCAGGGAAAAGAGAGAGCTTTGTACTATTTGAGCCGAGTTCTCCTGTGGACAGAAAACAACTATTCCCCCATCGAAAAGCATTGCCTGGCACTAATTTTCGCGATAATGAAGCTCAGGCATTACGACTTGGCACATGAGGTCCATCTCATATCAAAGGTGGACTCTCTCAAATATCTAATGTCAAGGGCCATATTAACAGGAAGGCTTGCCAAATGAGCCCTCCTCCTGATGGAGTTCTCGATGACGTATCGACCTCTCAAAGCTGTGAAAGGCCAGGCCATCGCCGACTTTCTCTCCGAGCATCCGATACCTGCCGACCCCCCCTTAAATTGCGAGTTGCCGGATGAACATGCGTTCGACACAATCGAAAGAGATGAGCAAGAAAATGATTCCCGATGGGAACTCTACTTCGATGGAGCATCTTCCATGAAGAGGCGAAAACAAAACACCCCCATAATCAAAGCCGGGGTAGGCCTTATCTTCGTGACTCCACAAGGAGGGATAATGCGTTACGCCCACTCCTTAACGAAGCCAAGGACTAATAATGAAGCTAAATATGAAGCCTTGATAGCAGGTCTCGAGATTACTGTCAACATGGGAATCGAAGGCCTCCTCATATATGGAGACTCTCAGCTGATCGTGATCCAAGTGAATGGCGACTATCAGACTTGCAAGCTGGAGCTGATAAAGTATGGCGAAAGAGTGCAGTAACTACTGACTCAAATCCCTTCCTACATCCTGGAGAGTATACCGCATGCAGAAAATAGCAAGGCAGATGCGTTGGCCAAATTGGCTAAGGAATTAGCCAACAAGACCTCGATGACATAAAGATCATCGTCCAAAGCCGCAGGATCCTCGCGCCAACAGATATATCTTCGGAAGACTTGATAGATCCATCTAAAAGAAAAGAAATGATCGAACAAGCAGCCCTTCAAATAGAGGACGAAGAAAAGGTCAACAATTGGAGGAAAGTCTTCATTGATTACTTCAAATCCCAACGAACGCCCAAAAATGCGTCATCTAGACATCAGCTCATGAAACGAGCTCTTTCTTTCGCCATCGTCAATGATACTTTATATAATAGATCGTTCGACTGTCTGTGGCTAAGATGCCTGGGACCAGAAGAAGCGAAGAGAGTCATCCAAAAAACTCAAGACGGACTCTGCGGTTCTCACCAAGCTGGGCCAAAAATGAGACTGAAGTTCAAAATAATGAGTTATTATTGGCCCACAATGATTCAGGACTGCCTCGAATATGCGAAGAAATGTCATTCGTGTCAAATTCATGGGGACTTCATCCACCAACATCCAAATCCACTGCACCCAACGGTAGCTAGCCAGCCTTTCAAAATTTAGGGGACCGATATAATTGGCCCCATTGAACCAGCATCGCCTAAAGGACATCGGCTCATATTGGAAACGACCGAATACTTTTCTAAGTGGGCAGAAGAATTACCACTAAGGGAAATGAAAACGGAGAATATCCTTCATTTCTTCAAGAAACATGCCATCTATCGGTTCAGCACTCCGCAATAAATTATCTCGGATAATGGGCCATCCTACTGGAGCCATAAAATCAGCCGCTTCGCACAACAGCATAAGATATATTTAAGATACTCTTCAATCTATAATCCTCATGCCAACGGTCCAGCTGAAGCTTTCAATAAGACCTTGACAAAGATTATAAAGAAAACGGTGTCCAGAAACAAAAAAGACTGGCACGAAAGGCTGCATGAAGCTCTCTGGGATATCGAACAACGTTCAAAACGGCCATGAATACAACACCATATGCATTGATATTCTGCACGGAAGCAGTGCTTCCCCTGGAAATAGAACTCCCTTCTCTACAAGTAGCGGTTCGATAAGAGCTGACAGATGAATAAAATGCTCATCTTCGGCTTGAGGAGCTCGACGCTCTCGACGAAACTCACCTTAAAGCACAGCAAAACCTGTAGGCTTATAAGGCAAGGATGACACGGTCATACGAAAAACTGACTAGGCCGAGAGCATTCCGCCAAGGCGAGCTCATGCTAGTCGTCAAAAGACCGATGCTCCCCAATCATGTAAAACGGGGAAAATTCGAGCCGAACTATGAAGGCACGTACATCATAGACAAAGTCTACCAAGGTGGAGCCTACCTGCTCATGGATATGCATGGCGAAAGACCCTTCCGGCTAATAAATGGCCGATTCCACAAAAAATATCACGCCTAACGAGTCATGACCTAGGTCAATGATAGATGACAACGCTCGTGTCCACTCGCTATCTTCCTGAGTCAAAAACTCTTAGAGTAGTATGAAAAGAGACTAATTTGCCCCAAACATAGCGATGATGGACCAAGATGTCCTTAAACTAATTATTCGCCTCAAATATGGCGATAACGGACCAAGATGTCCTTAAACTAGAACCTCGCCTCAAATATGGTGACATTGGACTGAGACGTCCTTAAACTAAAAATTCGCCCCAAACATGGCGATGATGGATCGAGATGTCCTTAAACTAATTGTTCGCCTCAAACACGGCGATAACGGACCGAGATGTTCTTAAACTAAAACATCGCCTCAAATATGGTGATATTGGACCGAAATGTCCCTAAACTAGCACGTCGCCCTAAATACGGTGATCTCCACCCTTGAGATCTATATTGCAATCAAAGCCTCAACGGCGAAGGCTGTAACTCAAGTCCTATCGGCTACACGGCTACTCCAGCAGTGAAGTCACCCCCAAGTCCTGCTGGCAAACAGATAGGTCATAAAAAAATGGTACGTCCACAAGCAAAACGGGTATGGATGAAAATCCGAAAGGGTTCCGTGAGTAAAAACAGCAGGATTACCGGCGAGCTTGTGGAAACCCGGAAGGGAGAAATCTGGTAAAAGAAATAAAAAAAAAAAGTTTTTATTATACACTTACAAGATCCTTATGAATCGTAAGAAGAATTTCCTCTATGAGACCCTCACGGCTCATATGGCTCAAAAGCCTTAAGCCACAGGGATCCAAACTTGTTCTTAAGCCGTCACCATTCCCCAAGATGCCCTACAGGCGGACCAATATTGACCCTTGTATATAATCCATGGGCAAAAATAAATGTTCCCTTACCAAGTTCTAACAATGGAGAGAAATGTCCTCACATGGTGAACGACACTTGTAAGCCCTCTCGACTTATAAGGAGAAAACACTCTTGGAAGATCCTTACGACTTGCAAAAGAAAATATCACTTAGGAATCCCCACGATTCCTAAGGAGAAAATACACCTACGAGATCCTTACGACCCGTAAGGAGAAATACCTTTATGAGACCCTTACGGCTCATAAAATCAAAAAGCCTTAATCGATAGAATCCTAACCCTGTTTGCTAAGCCACCTTTTGTTAAATCAACAAAGGAAAATGATGAGTCGCTCCTGGAAATATTCCAGTCGTAGCGATGTTGATGCCTAAAAAGGTATTAAATTTCAAGTCTTCTCAAGGCAAATGATGATTCACGCCTGGCAATATTCCAGTTATAGCAATACAGATGCCTAAACAGGTGTCAAACTCCAAGGCTTTTCACGGCAAATGATGATTCGCTCCTGAGAATATCCCAGTTGTAGCAATGTTGATGCCAAAATTGGGATCAGATTCCAAACTTGCAATAAAAATCAGCGAGCAAAAAAAAATGTATATGAAACAGCCGAAATGATAGGGCAACACGCAATAAAAATCAGCGAGCAAATATATGCATATAAAAACAGCCGAAATGCTTGGACAACTTGCAATAATAAGCAGCGAGTAAAAAAAAATAGCCAAAATGATGGGGCAATCGTGACTTTCGCAACATGAAAAGCTGAAAAGAAAGAGTATCACGGAAATAAATAAATGAAATGAAATAAAGTTTCATCTGCCCTGCAAGTGAGTCCACACCGAACTCTGTATACAATCCATGGGCACAAATGAAAAAGGGGACCATATCTTCCCATCAGGCTCCGTCAAATGGAGAGCCAGACCTCGACGGCAAAATTTACAGTCTAGAGATCATTCCGATGTTCCTTCTCATTCCAGCAGGATGCAGACACAACGTTGACAAAGCTCCAAGGAGCCAAATCAAAACGGAGTGACGACAAAATCCGAGCTCCAGCCTGACATTCCTTCTCGATGCACATGCAATGTCAACAAAGACACAAGGGTCAAATCAAAAATGGAGCCATGGCAAAATCCTAGCTCTAAGTCTCGAGGGCGTATATACAACCTAGAGACTATCTTGGCATTTCCCTCCTCATTTCAGCAGGATGCAGATGCAAGTATCAAATGAAATTGGAGCAATGGCATATTCCTAGCTCCGGGCTTCAACTGAAATATACACAGCATAGAGGTCCTACAGATGTCTACCCTATTTCAACAAAAGAAGCGGCGTGACATCATTAAGACAAAGATGAAACGACGGCATATTCCCAGCTTCGGGTCTTGACGGCAACTCATATAAAGCCAAAAAGACTATCGGAGATCATCTGACACCAGTGTGGAGTGGTTATGACTCATCGGGGCTCCAAACTGAACCTAACCTCAAGTAAAAAAGCATCATGGCAAATTCCTAACGCTTGCCCTTCCGACAGTAATATGACCTAAGGAGATTACTTGAAGACGTCTTGTCCAGCTCCCAAAGGGATCAGAAACACGACAGTATGGATGCATAATACTATACCTAGCATGTGGCAAGATGATTTAGCATGCGAATACTTATGTAAATACTGATATGGATGCATACGGATGTCATATAACCGTAAAATGATAAACTGGTAAAATGCGGGATGCACAACTAAATAATATGAAATGGAAATATTCAATTGGATGCAGTATATTGTAGTATAGTATGTAACAAGATAAGTTTGTATGCACTAAATAGGAAATAGATTGTACGGACGCATACGGATGTCCGAAAACGGTAAAACATGCCGAAATGATAATGTGGATGCATAACTAATCATTATGGAGTGTTATTATTCAAATGGATATAGAATATAGTAATATAGCATGTAACAAGATTAACTTGCCTCGATGGATCACGCGACGGATACGCACGGCACGTCCGACGTCGGTAAATCATCGCAACGCACACGCGGGACGAGGGCAGAGGCGAGGCGTGGGTTTCGTTCGTAGGCGGGAAAACATGAAGAAGTAAGGGAACAGTGCTTTTTTTATATGGGATTTAAAAGTATATCAAATATATATGTGGAGAAGAGATGTAGGGGTTGTAAATATTGAAAGAATTAATATTTATAAAGTAACAGAGAGAGAGGGGGAGAGAGGAGAGAGAAAAAGGGGTTGTTAGTTTGTTAGGAAATTAGTTTAGATTTAAATTTAAAAAAATCTTTTATTAGTTAACTAAATTTTAATTTGTATCAGTTTATAAAATTAATATTATATAAATAAAATTTGATATTCTGGTAAATATAAACATAGTCCAAAACATGCCCGGGTCGGGTCTAAAATTCAGTTTTAAAATACGAAAAATATACATGCCGACCAAAATTAAAGTTGGATATCCGGGTAACGAAAATGCATACCCCCAAGAACGGATGCACGTACGTGCGTGTAGCCATCCAAACAAGTCCGTTTCACTGAATGGGACGAGAACAAGATGCGCGGATGCTACCACGGGGTCAGGGGTATCATGCAGGCTATGCAATATATTTTTAAACTATTTTATGTGACTTAAATGTTATATAAAAATGCAGATGCCAGGTAAAATGCTAGTATGCAAATGAAAGTGCACGAGTCCACGTATCAAGTCAGGATAAATCGTAAACATGAATAAAGATAGGTTTCAAGCATGTGGGTCGGGTCGGATGCAAATACAAATGTCAAAATACTATTCGCACCAAAAACACAGTAAACCAAGAAACTACCATAAATAAAGAAATACTTGACTAGAACTGGTATAAATGAACTAGGGTGTTACATTATTCCCAACTACAAAAAAATTTCGTCCTTGAAATTCCCCAAAACAAGAAAAGATAAACAATCAAGAATTTATAAGAAGAGATCTGGAAACTTCTGTCGAATCTCGTCTTCACGTTTCCAAGTCGATTCTCCATGCGAGCGATTTCCCTAAGAAACAAGTACGAGAGGGATAACCTTGTTCTTAAGGACCTTTTCTCTTCAATCAACAATCGACATCGGTCGTTCCTCAAATGTCAAATCCTCTCTTACAGTCAGCTCCGAATGATCCAGCACGTGTGTTTCATCTCGAACATACTTACGGATTTGAGATACATGAAACACGTCATGAACATTTTCCAAAGATTATGGTAAAAGCAATCGATAAGTTACTTCTCCAACACGCTCCATAATCTCGAAAAGCCCCACGAATCGAGGACTAAGCTTACCTCGACTCCCAAAACGAATCACTCCTCTAGTCGGTGATATCTTCAAGAATACAAGATCACCAACAGCGGACTCTAGATGTCTTCTCGATGTATCGGCCCAACTCATCTGCCGATCATGTGCTGCCTTCATGTGATTTCGGATAGTATTAACATTTTCTACTATTTGCACGATCAAATCCGGTCCCAACAATTTTCGTTCTCTAAGATCGTCCCAAAAAACAGGTGAACGGCATTTGCTACCATACAATGCTTCGAATGGAGCCATCTGAATAGTCTCCTGAAAACTGTTATTGTAAGAAAACTCCACCAAGTGTAGATGATCCTCCCATGAACCCTTGAAGTCTAATATGCAAGCTCTCAACATGTCTTCAAGAGTTTGGATCGTTCTCTCCGACTGGCCATCTGTCTGAGGATGATAAGCTGTGCTAAACTTCAATCGCGTCCACAAACTTTCCTATAAACTCCTCCAGAAGTGTGATAAGAATCGGGTGTCACGATCGGAAACGATGCTCACAGGTACTCCATGCAATCTCACAATCTCCTGCATGTACCGTTCTGCTAACGCTTCCGTTGACTGACCAACTCGAAATGGTATGAAATGAGCTGACTTGGTCAATCGATCAACAATCACCCAAACTGCATTGTTGCCCTTTGGACTCCGCAGTAAAGCTGTCACGAAATCTATGGTTATATGTTCCCACTTCCATTGAGGAATCGGAAGTGGTTGCAATAAACCAGCAACCCTTTGATGTTCAGCCTTAACTTGCTGACACACCAAGCACTTCGCTATAAAACGAGCAATCTCCCTTTTCATGCCTTCCCACCAGAAATGCTGTTGTAGATCACGGTACATCTTTGTGCCTCCTAGATGTACGGAATATGCGAAACTGTGTGCCTCCTTCATAAATTCTTCGCGAATATCTCCTTTCGGCACACACAAATGACTACCATATCCCAACGAACCATCTTCATGAATCAACAAGTCCGTTCGAAGTCCTGCTTCAACTTGTTCTCGAAACTTCTGCAATCTTGGGTCCTGTGGCTGCGCTCCTTTAATATTATCGATCAACGACGACTGTACTTGCAGCTGCATCAACTGTCCCGAAGAGTGCGATAGCACGATCTCCAACTCGAATCTCCGAAAATCTTCGATAAGCTCTATTTGTGCAGTCTACATCTGAATTGCCGGCAACCGACTAAGCGCATCTGGCACTACATTAACCTTCCCCGGATGGTACTTAAGATCAAGATCATAGTCAGCCATCAGCTCCAACCATCTACGCTGCCTCATGTTAAGCTCTTTCTACGTGAACACATACTTTAGGCTTTTGCGATCGTTGAATACTTCGACTTTTTCGCCCAGTAAGTAGTGTCCTTCCTGTTAGTGAAGAGCATACTTAAAAGATAAGGTCACCCACACCAGACTCGTCAGAGTCGGCACCAAAAGCAGGTGGGCAAAGGCAAACAACAGATATGTACCGGTAAGACAAATCTTCAAAGCAAAATTTATTGCTGCAAGCTCCAAATCATGAGTTGGGTAATTCTTCTCATGGATCTTCAACTGCCGCGATGCATAAACTATAACCTTCCCATGCTGTATCAAAACACATCCCAAACATTTCCCAGATGCGTCATTGTGAATCACCAATCCACCGGAACCGTCTGGTACGGTCAAAATAGGAGCGGTTATCAATCTCTGCTTTAACGCCTCAAAACCTGACGCACATCTATCCGTCCATACGAACGGTACTTCCTTTCACGTAAGCTTGGTCAAAAGCTCAGCTAAACGAGCAAAATTCTCCACGAACCTTCTGTAATATCCGGCAAGTCCCAAAAACTTCTGATCTCCGCTACATTCCTCGGACTCGGCCAATCTTGAGCTGCTGCAATCTTCTCAAAGTCAACGGCGATTCCATTTCCGGATACAACATGCTCCAAAATCTTCACTTCTTCAAGCCAAAACTCGCACTTGCTCATCTTTGCATACAATCTTTCTTGCCTCAATGTCTGCAGTGCGATCTTCAAGTGTTCCGCATGCTCTTCAAGGCTCCTCGAGTAGACCAGAATATCATCGATGAACACCACTATAAACTGGTCCAAGAACGGAGAAAAGATTCGGTTCATCAAGTCCATAAATATCGCTGGTGCATTCGTGACCCCGAATGGCATCACTAAATACTCATAATATCCATACCGAGTTCGGAACGCAGTCTTGCAAATATCCTCTGATTTAACTCGGACCTGATGATATCCGGATCGCAAATCCAGCTTCGAGAATACCCTCGTGCCACTGAGTTGCTCGAACAATTCGCCATTGCGAGAGATCGGGTACTTGTTCTTAATAGTAACCCGGTTTAATTCTCGATAATCGATGCACATCCTTCTTGTACCATCTTTCTTTTTGACTAGAAGAACTGGAGCTCCCCAAGGTGAATTACAGCTATGAATCCAACCATTCTCTAGCAATTCGGTAACCTGCTTCTTTACTTCTTCCAATTCCACTGGTGCCATCGGATAGTACGCTTTTGAGATTGGCGCTGCACCAGTAACAAGATCGATCGTGAACTCTACATCTCGTTTTGGCGGTAAACCCGAGATGTCCTCGAACACGTCCATGAACTCTCGAACTACAACTGGCGTTTCCTCCTTATCAACTTCCATCGACGAAAGATTATTATTTGTCGGCCTAGCCCTAAACTCGACTGGCCCGACAGAACTGCTTCCTCTAGCAAAAACTCCGGATGTCCGGGAATCTGGAAAATCACTTTCTTTGCCCTACAATCAATGTGAGCGTGGAAAGTACCGAGAAAGTCCATTCCCAAGACAAAATCAAATAATGGGATACACCAGAATTGAATAATACTAATGCAGGAAAACATGAACAAGTAGGATACCGAAATGACTTCATCCGAAGCCAAGATACTGAAGAAGATTAAGCACGGTAAATAGGATTCAAGCCGACGATAAAACATGAACAGAAAAGCAAGAGAAGTAAGGAAATATAACGACCATGAAATAAGGAAGTGAATCAAGACTAGGTGTAACACCCTAGTTCATTTATACCAGTTCCAGTTATCGTATTTGCTTATTTTGGAATTTTCTTGATTTATCGTGTTTTGGGTGCGAATGGTATTTTACATTTTACATTGCATTCGACCCGACCCGCTTTCTTGAAACTTATTTGATTTATATTTATGAATTATCTTGACTTGTTACATAGATATGTGCATTTTCATGAATACTGCATACTAGCATTTTATCTGGCATTGCATCTTTTACCATATAATATTTTAAGTCAAGTAAAATATTTTAAAAATACATAACATGGCTTGCATGATACCCCTAACCCCGTGGTAGCATCCGCGCATCTTGTTCTCGTCCCGTTCAGTGAAACGGACGTGTTTGGATGGCTACGCGCACGTACATACATCCGTTTTTGGGGGTATGCATTTTCGTTACCGGAGCATTCATTTTGAATTTTGAAAGTCGCATATATTTTTCGTATTTTAAAACTGAATTTTTTTATACCCGACCCGGGCGTGTTTTGAAATATTTTTGTATCCCGCCAAAATTCAAATTTTAATTAATATAATATTTATTTTATATTCAACAGTTTAAATTTATAAAACTAACAAATCTTTTAAAAATTAAAATCTAAACCTATCTAACTAAACCGGCCCCACTCCCTGTCTCTCCTCTTTCTTTTTCTCCTTCTCACTTTTCCCTTTCTCTCTATCTTTCTCACTCCCCTCGCTCAAGTCTCTCTCTCTTCACTAACAGACAATATTCTTTCTCCTCACTGTTCTTTCTCTCTCCTCTCGATCTCGCACTCTCTATCTCTCTTTCTCTCTCTCCAATTTCTCTCTCTTTAATTTTATATACATTTCTTTTAACCCCAGCCCACGTTCTCTCTCTCTCTCTTCCTTCCTTCTCTAAATTTTTTTCATTCTTCCCGCTTCCGAGAAAACCCATGCCTCGCCCCTCGCCTGCCTCACCGTCGACGACCGTACCTCATCACCTTCATCACCTCATCGTCGCCGCCTCAACCTGTCCTCGTCCTCACCTCCCTCCTCTCTCCCCCCTTCTCCTCCCCTCGACGAGCCAGCGACCCCTGCACGTTACCCGAGCCTGCATACACCGACCTCGACTCAACCTCCACCGTCGGCGACCCCTGTAACTCGCCGTCACCTTCATCTCCTTCCTCTCCTCTCCTTCCCAACATCATGAAATCCCCGCTGCACACCCTCCTCGCCGGTGATCCTTGCCTCCATCTCGTCGGCCTTACCGCCGACCATCCTCTTCGGCCTCCCCTCGTCACCAGGACTGCCTCCATCTCCTCACCAACACCCTTCAAGCCCACGACCCGTGCTCTTCCCTACACAGAACCCGATACTGCAGGAACTTGCACTCCGCGGCCATTGTCATCGCTATGAATCTCGTCGTCGATGGCCCATCATCGTCGTCGCATCCATTGCCTCGCCTCTGAATCCAGAACTCAGCCCCAGCCCTTTTCCAGCCTTCTTCTACTTCTTCTTCTTCTTTCTTCTTCTTTTCTTTTTCTTCTGTTTCTTGATCCGTGTTTCCCGATGATCGCCGGACCCATGCTGCTGCCGACGATCTGAGCAACCCTGTGGGCGTTCCTAACCAACATGGTCACTCTCTTGCATTGCCTGGTCCTGTTCCGTACATGCGAGCGTGCATCGAGACTTTTACCGACATTGGACGCTGCGTACGCATTCCGTTTTGTGATCCGTTCAGGCAATATAATCTTGATACATGCTATATAACTCATTATATACCTATTTAAATAAATATCACATCTGCATTTTAAATCATGCACCTCATGTTTAGTTTTATAACCTTTCGATGTTCCGTTTGCATCCATTCATATCATTTTAGATTTAGGTCATGAAAACTTATCTTGTTACATACTATACTATCATATACTGCATCAAATTGAATAGTTGCATCTCACATTTCTTAGTTATATATCTCGCACTTGTTAGTTTATCATTTTACGGTTATATGATGTCCGCTTGCATCCATATCATATAGAATGCATATAGCTGCATTTACAGATCTTATTAATAACCTAATACTATTGTTTTAATTCCCCATGTTTAATAAAGTGCAATCTAATTAGTTTTAGAACTATTAAAAGTAACCCTAATCAATGGTGTGCATCCATGTCATTGACTTTCTATCTATGTGCATCCCATTCATGATAGTTCATTTTATTAGTACTCTATACTTGTTACTGTGCACCCATACTTGTTACAGTTTGATTATGAGCACCCACTCGACACTTGTGCACTACCTGACATGACTTGATACACTACTACTGACATGACTTGATACCTGTGCACTACTTGACATGAATTGATACATGTACACCACCTGACATGACCTGATGTACCACAGCTTGACATGTTACCTGATCTTGTTATTAATGCCGACAATCTTGACCTGTTGTCCCTACGGACATTTCCTGTTGTCTATACATACAAACCTGTTCCTGCTTGATCCTATGTTGGCATTAGTCTCAGATTTATAAATACCTGACTTACACACATGACTTGGGGGGTATGGGGAAATCAAGAATGTGGCTGAACGTAACTCAAAGGGCTATTATATCATTTTACCGTGGTCCCGTGGGGAATGAACGTGATATAGACTCACAGTCTATTACATCCTTTTACCGTGGTCCCGTAGGGAATGAACGGGGCATAGACCGATGGGTTACGATGAGGATTACATTTATTGATTTCGAATAACTTTAGAGTAGATCACCTTATAGCACAGTTTAGACTACTCACTGCACTTCACCTGTTTATATCCTGTTCACTGATCTATATTCATGTTACGTTTTACGTGTTACTGAGGACTTGTTACTGTTCATACTTCATGCCTGCATATTTCATTATATCCTGCTTGCCTTGAATTATTGATATTATGACGCACTGACGTCTGGGTTTTGCATGACCCAGATCCTTTACCTTTGTCGCAGGCTGATCAGGAGTATTTCCGTCGTTAGGCCGAGCAGTGATGATACTGTTAGTATCCTGTTTAGTTATGTTTACTTTCCATATTGTTATTTTTTATTGGATCTATTGCTTCCGCATATTATTTTTGACTCGTTTATTCTGGCTCATGGACATGTACTAGATAGTTTATTTTATTTCTACTGTTCTTGATATCTCTACAGTCGTAATGTGACTGTGGAGGGATATTTCCTATCCACAGGTAGCATGGTTGGCTCTGTCACGTGCCTATCTTAGCGCACTCTGGGAAGCGGGGCGTGACACTAGGACTCCAAGTTACTTAAATAGAGTACCGCATTGTAACCATACTGCAGTTCATAGGTACAATTACATAACTCCGTTCAAATCGCCCAAATCCTAGTATAAGAATCGAAGGAAACAATAGGGAACCAAAAGGTTTCAAGTCGAGATGCAAAGTTGTTTGCATATCATCAAGACAAGGGTCAAAAGAAAGATATGATTCAAGAATCACAATAACAATGTGGCAGGACATATTCCTAATCACGGGTTTTCTGATTCGTGTATTGGGTTCAATACCTAACTACAAAAGAATCAAACCCGATTAACCTAAATCCTATGTCTCTGATACCAAACAAACCCTGTCACGCCCCGCTTCCCAGAGTACGCTAAGATCGGCATGTGACAAAACCAACCATGCTACCTGTGGATAGGAAACATCCCTCCACAGTCACATTACGGCTGTCTAGAGATATCAAGAACAGTAGAAATAAAATAAAATATCTAGTAAATGTCCATGAGCCAGAATAAACGAGTCAAGAAATAATATGCGGAAGCAATAGATCCAAGTAACAATAACAATCTGGAAAGTAAACATAAACTAAACTGGATACTAACTGGATCCTCACTGCTCGGCCTAACGGCAAAAGTACTCCTGATCAGCCTGCGACAAAGGTAGAGAATCTGGGCCATGCAAAACCCATACGTCAGTGTGTCATAATATCAACAATAATACAATCAGGAGGTAACAAGACATGCAGGCATGAGTATGAACAGTAATAGAAGTATAACAGTAACATGAATAAGAAACAGTGAAGGGTACAAGCACATATGACGTGCGGTGAGTAAACTGAACTAAACTACTAGGTTAACTACTCTCAAGTCTTTGAAATCAATTTAATGAATTATCGATGTAACTCAATAGTATCTCGTGCATGCCCGGGACCACGGTCAAGACTCTCGGGCTGAATCCGAGACGTGCCGCTAGGCAGTAAACAGGTAACATGTACAGACGAATGATGTCAGCAGTACCATCCCGGGGCTGGCCTAGCCCATAAAACTGATCAGTATAAGTATCGAACTGTCGAGTTACAAGTCAGGTTTCATCATTGATTTGCCCATACCCCCAAGTTATGTGTTCAAGTCAGGTATTGATAAATCTGAAGCTAATGCCAACACAGGATCAAGCAGGAACAATTTTGTCTATACAGACAACAGGATATGTCCATCGGGACAACATATCAGGATTGTCGGCATTAGAAACAGGATCAGGTAACATGTTAAGTAGTGATATATCAGGTCATGTCAGGTAGTGCACAGGTATCAAGCGGATGCCTAACAGTAAAATGTAGCAAGTATCGAATCACGGTAAAGGTATGGATTACAGTGAAAACATGGATGCACAAACATATATCAGGGGTTACATCATGACTATATAGAATGCACATTATCAAGCATGGTGCACTAATACAATAGTAACATGAAATAATATGGTCTCGGCGTGCAACTAGATATGTAATAAACCGTACGGATACAGACGGATACTATAAAACTGTAAATCGGTAAAATTTGCTGAATATTAAAACACAACCACTATTATTTCTTAAATAGATATTTATATAATAATATTAACATGGATAATATATTCAAACCGATTAATAACTATAAAAGTGGTATTGATTAACCATGCACAAGAAAGTTCCGTTCAGAAATTCAGCGTCACCTTGATTTGTAAAATAACTTAAAAATAACAAACGTTCTCCAAAAAAGACGTGTATTATACCAAAACAAAGATAATTCAATAAGCTTTCCATTTTTATAAGTTGAAGTATCTTAGATTGTTCCTACAAAAAGCTATGAACATTCGAAATTGAAAGTTTGCCGCTGGAATTTTCCTGGACAGCAGTTTAGAGATATTTTCATTTGCATTTTACGTTATTTAAACAATTTATTTTGCAAGTAAATATTTCATAGAGTTATATTATTCTGAGTTAGCTTCGTAACGAACTAAAGAACGTATACTAATAATTTTTCTATGATTTATAATAAATTTTATAAGGTAAGGTGTACAGTAAATTTCAGATTTGTCGTATCCGCTTTGCAACGACGTTTCATGTGTAAACTATAATATTTTCAAACTATATTTTGTATAACATTATAAAATGCAGATTATAAACTAATTAAAGATAATAATAAGAAACATTACGACGATATATATTTTAAATGATATGGATGCAAACGGGTATCCGAAAACGGTAAAACTTTAATATGGATGTGTAATGTGATAAACGGGTAATATTTTACTCATATGGATGCATAATACTATACATAGCATGTAGCAAGATAATTTAGCATGCGAATACTTATGTAAATACTGATATGGATGCATACGGATGTCATATAACCGTAAAATGATAAACTGGTAAATACGGGATGCACAACTAAATAATATGATATGGAAATATTCAATTGGATGCAGTATATTGTAGTATAGTATGTAACAAGATAAGTTTGTATGCACTAAATACGAAATAGATTGTACGGATGCATACGGATTTCCGAAAACGGTAAAACATGCCAAATGATAATGTGGATGCATAACTAATCATTATGGAGCGTTATTATTCAAATGGATATAGAATATAGTAATATAGCATGTAGCAAGATTAACTTGCCTCGATGGATCACGCGACGGATACGCACGGAACGTCCGACCTCGGTAAATCATCGCAACGCACACGCGGGACGAGGGCAGAGGCGAGGCGTGGGTTTCTTTTTTAGGCGGGAAAATGTGAAGAAGAAAGCGAACAGTGCTTTTCTTTATATGGGATTTAAAAAGTATATCAAATATATATGTGGATAAGAGATGCAGGGGTTGTAAATATTGAAAGAATTAATATTTATAAAGTAACAGAGAGAGGGAGAGAGAGGAGAGAGAAAAAGGGGTTGTTAGTTTGTTAGGAAATTAGTTTAGATTTAAATTTAAAAAAATCTTTTATTAGTTAACTAAATTTTAATTTATATCTGTTTATAAAATTAATATTATATAAATAACATTTGATATTCTGGTAAATACAAACATAGTCCAAAACATGCCCAGGTCGGGTCTAAAATTCAGTTTTAAAATACGAAAAATATACATACCGACCAAAATTAAAGTTGAATATCCGGGTAACGAAAATGCATACCCCCAAGAACGGATGCTCGTACGTGCGCGTAGCCATCCAAACAAGTCCGTTTCATTGAATGAGACGAGAACAAGATGCCCGGATGCTACCACGGGGTCAGGGGTATCATGCAGGCCATGCAATATATTTTTAAACTATTTTATGTGACTTAAATGTTATATAAAAATGCAGATGCCAGGTAAAATGCTAGTATGCAAATGAAAGTGCACGAGTCCACGTATCAAGTCAGGATAAATCGTAAACATGAATCAAGACAGGTTTTAAGCATGTGGGTCGGGTCGGATGCAAATACAGATGTCAAAATACTATTCGCACCCAAAACACAGTAAACCAAGAAACTACCATAAATAAAGAAATACTTGACTAGAACTGGTATAAATGAACTAGGGTGTTACACACGTGGCTACTCGAACAACGGCTTAAAGACCGCATATCGAGGAATATATTAGCCAACGTGATGGTGCCACGGACCAAAGCCCTAGTACCACAAGCCTAACGGACCTCTGTCGTAAAGAATGGAGGTTATCTATATATAATGTTAGGACAAGTTTGCCTACAAACCTAAAGGAGGTAAACTAAATAAACTACGAAATGAGTACATAAATTAGAGACTCTGAAATGAGTGAATAAATTATAAACTCCGAAATGAGTACATAAACTAGAAACTCCAAAATGAGTGAATAAACTAGAGACTCCGAAACTAGTGAATAAACTAGAGACTCCAAAACGAGTGAATAAACTAGAGACTCAAAAACGAGTGAATAAACTAATGGACGCTAAAATTAAGACATCGAACACAGAGGAACACATGCAAAAAAGGGGGGAATTCTTTATTCATAAATCAAAATGGTTTACATGTATGCAAAGAAAGGTGGGAAATACAATTCTCGCCATTAAGAAGGCGGGGTTTTCAATAAACTAGCAACTCGCTCACTCTCTTCCCGCAATGCCTCCTCGCACGCCACTATTGCAGCCAGCATCGCTTCAACTTGAGCCTATTGTTGCAAGCATGATGAAAGCTGCTTAGCGATTTCCTGTTTAGCCACTGTCCAATCCCGCAGGCCCCGCTCAGTAAAATTGAGGTTCTGCCTCAGCGCCATTTCTTTAGCCAAGCATTGCTAAAGACTTTCAAAGATAACTTGCAACTGTGCGACATTCACTCCGACTTGGGCACGTAATTGGATGGATTGTCCAGAATCTGTCTCGTGCTCTTTTCGCTTCAGGACCAACTTTTTCTCAAAATATTTAATGGAAGAAGCACTTTGTTCAATCCATGCGATCAGTTGAGCCTTCGAAGTTAACGCTTCAGGTGCAAGACGTTTGCGCTCAATCTCGTGGAGAAAAGCCTCAATCCGCTTGCAATAATCAACCCAAATGCCGACGAAGTTCTCATTGAGGAAATTCACAAGTGTCGCCAGCATAGGGTTGACCTCATCGGCAAAATCTACAGCAGAGGTGAGGGCTTCAACGTTAATATCTTCGATGAACTCACTTAGCATTCGCCTGCATTCACCGCACCTCTGGAAGATTGGCGCTTAGCAAAGGGCCCTGTGGATATGGAAATGAGAGATTCAAAAGGAGCCAAAACTGGTACAACTGCTACAGAATAAAGAAGGTTTAGGAGTCAACATAAAAAAAATAATAATAAAGAAGAATAATGATGAACAAGATCTACCATACCAGTGATCGAGAGTGGCAAGTTAGGAAGCACAGGAGGCTCGACTATTCCTTCGTTATCCCCCTTGAGCCGTAATACTGCGGTCAATGCGAGAAAAGCTTAGCAATAGAAAATTTACTCATGGAAAAATGAAATAGAAGGTGAAGAATACAATGACCAACGCCTAAAGAAGGAGCGAATTTTGATTGGAAGGTGAAGTGCGAACTTAACGTCTGGTATAAGCGGTCAAAAGCACACCTGCAGGATTGCAACAATATGTAGCAAAGAAATTAATCCAAGAAAGAGAATGTTTGCATTGAAACAAAGAAATGAGAAATATTTACCTCCCGTCACTAAACCTGAAAGAACTCGAAGGGATACAAAGGAGAGGGGTGGAACCGTTATAGTCGTGGTAAGGGCTGGCGGTAATTCTTCAGTCGGTACAGCATCAGGGTTTTCCACACCTATATCTGGAATAAAGGAGATATCATTAAAGATGCCTAACAGGAGTAAAAACTCAAAAGCAATAACTTGAGGAATACTTGACAGTGCAGAAGCCAAGACAGTACCCGAAGCGTCACCAGCTGTGACGGCTTCCTCGATTTCCACTGGGAAAGTGGATTCTACATCCACACCATCATGCCCTAAACCGACAAGGGCCGTCTTAATGCTTGCATCACCCGCCGATATCAGGGATCCACAGGGAGAAGAAGAGGCAATCGGAACAGTCCCAGATTCCGAAAGAAGGTTTGCCACTTTAGGCTCTTTAACCACTGGCACTTCACCTGCTACGTCACCGCCTAAACCGGGCCCTATTAAAAATGTGTGTGTTATGATTCAAGAAAGAAGGTTGTTGCTAGGTTTTAATAAAAAGTCGTGCGTTGTTCTACCTTGAAGTAACCATTCGGCCTCTTCCCGAGCCGCACGCGCAACCTATCTATTAGTGGTGGACAGGGAAGAAGGAGCGTCCGCCATAGGAACACTAGAAGGTCGAGCATCACTCGAACCCGCGCCCGCAACCAAGATAGCCTGACGCTCCCTTGCTGCATGCTTTTTACGCTTCCCCCCAGTCTGGGCTGTATGAACTGATCTCCTCAAGACCTCCGATAGAGGGATATCATCATCCAAATCAGGCTCGGCCTCTGGATCTGCTGCAACATCCATCATCGGCTGCTTTAGGGATGCTTCTCATGATGCCCCCGGGGTGGCCTTGACCGTAGCCGGTGACCTTGAAAGCTCCTCCGCATTACCACATAAAGAAGGCATGATGTTCAAAATAGCAGGAGTGGCGATGATTCCTATAATAAAAAAAAGGAAAGAATCTGGGTATGGATGAAGTGAATTAGATATGTAAATGCATCGCGGCTCATACCAAGGGCCATAGTTGACCCCCTTGCTTCTCTCATGGTACAGCCCTCTTCCCGCTGAGCCACCTTTCTCCTCAGTCCACTCAGCTATACAAAAAATGCGAAACATGGAGTGCGGAGCCTTTCCGCCTCCTCAAATTTCTTGAGGGACGCCAAGAGAGCCCCTTCAGTCGAGATTCCTGATGAAAGAAGAGCGTCAATAAAGTGTAATAAAAAATATGTTTGCAGAAAAATGTAAATGAAATATACCGGACTCCATGAGAGAAGCTAATGCAGCTTTATTACAAGCCAGTCTTTCAAAAGCTTCGATGGCAGCCTGAAGATCAGTAGCAGCGGGAGCTTCGAACAAACCCTCGTTTGTGCTATACTCAAACAAACCTTCGCTATAAGGAGCATGAGGTTCCTGACCAAATACGACGTTAGCTGAGAATAAGTATTTCTTCTTCTTCTATGAACTGGCACTAACAGCTGATAATAAGAGTTTTTTCTTAACGGGCTTCCTCGGACGGCGAGTCCCGATCTCCGAACCAATGCCCGATTCTGAAGACACCACGGTTACCGCAGTCGTGGGAACATCTGGTTGAAGATTCTCTGGAAAAGCTCACGGGACTATGGCCGTGGTGGCCTCTCTCAATGAAGAGAGAACAATCGCCCGTCGCTTCAATGGGACCGATGGATTACTGGCTGGGACAGCAGCCGCCTCTCCTCCTTGATGACAGCGCCCGTCGCGTGCTGGTACCAAGAAGAAGCCGCCTCTCATTTTGCGAGGGGTTTTTGGTTGTGGGGACGCTCTTCCCTGCAGGCGCAAGCCCCTGCAGTTAATTACGTTACCGCATTGCGATAACCATTTTTTCCTGCTCCGGAAGTTCACTTCGTATCATGTGTGTTTTTGTTTGTTTTGGTTGCCCGTGGATTATATATGGAGACTAGTTTATGTCATCCCCCGTAGGGCGCGGATTAGTCTAAATCCGTATATTTTAGATTTGGGCTTAGGTTTATTTAAGAATCGTTAATCTGGTTTGAGATTAAGATCGACTTAAAACATATGACCATTTAGGCTCGGTTATTTTAATTTAAAGACCTCGCGGTCCATTATCGCCATGTTTGAGGCGAATATTAGTTTAGGGACATTTCGGTCCATTATCCATCTTGCGTGCATATGTATTTTTTATGTGACGAAGTGGACAATGGAGACATGAAATGTGCCCAATTTGGGGAACGATCCGATTTGAGGAATGCACGTCAATTTGGGAGTGCATCAAGAAGTTATTGGTCGTTAGGACCCTCCATTTCTATGAAGACGTCAAAGAATTACAACGACATGTATCAGAGGTGTGAAGAGATGTACCCTTAAACCAAAATCCCGTATTTGAGGGAAAAGATGGTGATGGACCAAAGAATCGTTAGTCATATTTGAGACTAAGATTAACTTAGAAGATATGGGATGAATATCATTTTGGATATCATCGATGAGAGATCATTGGTCATATTTGAGACTAAGATCAGTTTGGATATCATTTTGGATATCATAAATATATGCTTAGCCAATTTGGGCTAAGATTGGGTTTATGTAACACCCAGCAGTGCTAAGCACTCAGTTATACAACACTCACGTGTGTTTCACGTGAGGTGCCAAAACAGTGCTAAGCCCTAGTTTTTTTTGTGGCGTCCACATGTGTTTCATGTGAGGCGCTGCACTAGTGCTAAGCACTAGCTTTTATGGCGCCCACATGTGTTTCACGTGAGGCGCTGCACTAGTGCTAAGAACTAACTTTTTTAGGCGCTCACGTGCGTTTCATATGAGGCGCTATGTAACTTGGCCTTGAGCGCTCACGTACTTTTCACATGAGGCGTTGAGTTCTTTTGGAGATTTAATTTCTGTTGATATTTTTAGAGAACTTAAATCTCTGTTAATGGTATTTTGACCATTAACAATCACCAAGATCACTATTTTGATGATCTTGGATTGGGTTCTTTAAGAACTAAGTTCTTTATTTGAAAGAACCATGTTCCTGAAGTATTATGGACTCCATGTTATCCATATGCAACCTTGTTCTTCCCTGAATCTTTGATTCTCAATAACAAGATCTTCCCGATGAGAATTAAATTCTCAACTTGTGGGAGACTTGTCTTGTGGATCTCAGATCCAGAGAAAGAACTAAGTTTTTTGAGAAGGGTTAAACCCTTAGATATGATATATTAGGTAAAAGAGAGACAATATGGTCTCTGTGTTTTCTTTACTTAGGGTTTCCACGAGGAAAGTCTTCTTCTATGAGAATTAAATACTCAGTTCGTTTTGGAAGCTTTCTGTCTCTGTTTTTTAAAAGCTTATGGGGGGTTTCCTCCTTTTGAGACTTGAAGTCTCGGGTTCTTTTATATAGTAGAGGCATATTGTTAATTGGTTTTGAAAAAAATCTCTCATTGAGAGATTCCAATTGATTTAATTGGTCTCAAAATTGATTTGGGGAATTTTCCCCACCGTTGGATCTTTGATCCAAGTGTCTCGATTTTTACAGAATATGTTGTTCTTGTTTTTAACAAGATTGGGGTAATATTCTCCCATATACAGAATTTTATTCTGAAAACTGGTAATATTTAATCACCATTGGATTTTTAATCTAAGGGCTCTCTGTTTTACAGAGAGCGATCTTTTTGTTTGGAAACATTGAGGGAATATGTCCCCCAAAATAGAATTTTATTCTATTGTTGGATCATTGATCCAACCGAGAGTATTTTTCTTATTTAGAAAGATTTGGGATATATTTTCTCCTAATAAGATTTGATTCTTTATTTTTTGATAATTTATCATCTCCGTTGGATCAAAGATAATTTATCATCTTCGTTGGATTTTTGATCCAACGGCTCTGTTTAACAGAGAATATTGTAGAATTTTAATTCTATATGAACGCTAGCGCTCACGTGTTATGAACATGGGTGCTACTTAAGAATTTAATCCTTATGATAAGCATTTATGTGCCTTGCATATTAGCGTCTGCATGAGTAGCACGTGCAGCGCCATCTAAGAGTTTAACTCTTGGGCAATGAACACTTCTGTGTTTTGCACATTGGCGCCTGCATGATAAGCACGTGCGGCGTCATATAAGAATTTAATTCTTATTCAGAATGTATTTCTGTTCTTTGCACATTGGCGCCGGAATGCGAAGCACGTGAGGCGCCACCATAGGATTTAATCCTATGAGATTAATGCTGGCGCTGGTGCCCTCGTGAAGATCACGTAAGGCGCCGCCTCACTAAATCTGAACAGAGCTTTACTCTTTTATTAGGTTAAATATTGGGGGAACAAATGCCCCACAGTTGCGCATACGTGGCTCACACATAGGCTATTCTGAGGGGGAGGCTAGTCCCACCGGGCGTACCAGAATCTGTTCACTGCCGGAAAACAGACCGGGACATTAGGACGTATGGCCTGAATTCTGGAGGCAGATACTATTTGGATTTATCCATCCACCTCTCTGAAGATGCCAAGTTGATTTAAGCACCGTATATCAGAGGTTTGGACAGATGCGGCCGTTGTAGCAGACTTCGTCATATTCCCCATTATTTTGTGAGGGGTTTTTGGTTATGGGGATGCTCTTCCCCGCTGACGCAAGCTCCTGCAGTTAATTACGTTAACGCATTGCGATAACCACTTTCTCCTGCTCCGGAAGTTCACTTCATGTCGTGTATATTTTTGTTTGTTTTGGTTGTCCTTGGATTGTATACGAAGACTAGTTTATGTCGTCATCCGTTGGGGGCAGATTAGTTCAAATTCGTATATTTTAGATTTGGGCTTGGGTTTATTTAAGGATCATTAATCTTGTTTGAGATTAAGATCGACTTAAAACATATGAGCATTTGGGCTCGGTTATTTTAGTTTAAAGACCCCGCGGTCCATTATCGCCATGTTTGAGGAGAATATTAGTTTAGGGAAATTTCGGTCCATTGTCCATCTTGCGTGCATATGTATTTTTTATGTAACGAAGTGGACAATGGAGACATGGAATTTGCCTAATTTGGAGCACGATCTGATTTGAGGCATGCACATCAATTCGGGAGTGCATCAAGAAGTTATTGGTCGTCAGGACCCGCCATCTCTCTGAAGACGTTGAAAAATTACAACGACATGTATCAAAGGTGTGAAGAGATGTACCCTTAAACCAAAATCCCGTATTTGAGGGAAAAGTTGGTGATGGATCTAAGAATCATTAGTCTTATTTGAGACTAAGATTAACTTAGGAGATATGGGATGAATATCATTTTGGATATCATCGATGAGAGACCATTGGTCATATTCGAGACTAAGATCAGTTTGGATATCATATATATATGCTTAGCCAATTTGGGCTAAGATTGGGTTTCTATAACACCCAGCAGTGCTAAGCACTCAGTTATACAACACCCACGTGTGTTTCATATGAGGCGCAGAAACATTGCTAAGCAATATTTTTTTGTGGCGCCCACGTATGTATCACGTGAGGCGATGTACTAGTACTAAGCACTAGTTTTTTGTAGCGCCCACGTGTGTTTCATGTGAGACACTGCATTAGTGCTAAGCACTAACTTTTTCAGGCGCTCACGTGCGTTTCGCGTGAGGCGCTATGTAACTTGACCTTAAGAGCTCACGTACTTTTCACGTGAGGCGCTGAGTTCTTTTGGAGATTTATTTCTTTTGAATTTTTTAGAGAACTTAAATCTCCGTTAATAGGTTTTTGACCATTAACGATCACCAAGATCACTATTTTGATGATCTTAGATCGGGTTCTTTAAGAACTAAGTTCTTGATTTAAAGGAACTAAGTTCCTGAAGTATTATGGACTCCATGTTATCTATATTCAACCTTGTTCTTCCCTGAATCTTTGATTTTCAAGAACAAGATCTTCCCGATGAGAATTAAATTCTCAACTTGTAGGAGACTTGTCTTTTGGATCTCAGATCCAGAGAAAGAACTAAATCTTTAAGAAAGGTTAAACACTTAGATATGATATGTTAGGTAAAGGAGAGACAATATGGTCTCTGTGTTTTCTTTACCTAGGGTTTCCACGAGGAAAGTCTTCTTCTATAAGAATTAAATTCTCTATTCGTTTTGGAAGCTTCCTGTCTCTTTTTTTTAAATAGCTTATGGGGGGTTTCCTCTTTTTGAGACTTGAAGTCTCGGGTTCTTTTATATAGTAGAGGCAGATTGTTAATTGGTTTTGAAAAAATCTCTTATTGAGAGATTCCAATTGATTTAATTGGTCTCAAAATTGATTTGGGGAATTTTAACCGCTGTTGAATCTTTGATCCATGTGTCTCTATTTTTACAGAATATATTGTTCTTGTTTTTAACAAGATTGGAGTAATATTCTCCCATATACATAATTTTATTCTGAAAACTTGTAATTTTTAATCACCATTGGATTTTTAATCCAAGAGCTCTTTGTTTTACCAAGAGCAATCTTTTTGCTTAGAAAGATTGAGGGAATATATTCCAAAAGATAGAATTTTATTCGATTGTTGGATCATTGATCCAACCGAGAGTATTTTTGTTATTTAGAAAGATTTGGGTGATATTTTCTCCTAATAAGATTTGATTCTTTATTTTTTTTGATAATTTATCATCTCCATTAGATTTTTGATCCAACGGCTCTGTTTAACAGAGAATATTGTAGAATTTTAATTCTATCTGGGCGCTGGCGCTCACGTGTTATGCACATGGGCGCTACATAAGAATTTAATCCTTATGATATGCATTTATGTTCTTTGCACATTAGCGCCCGCGTGAGGAGCACGTGCGGCGCCATCTAAGATTTTAACTCTTTATCAATGAACTCTTCTGTGCTTTGCACATTAGCGCCCGCATGATAAGCACGTGCGACGCCATATAAGAATTTAATTCTTATTCAGAATACGTTTCTGTGCTTTGCACATTGGCGCCGGCGTGCGGAGCACGTGAGTCGCCACCATAGGATTTAATCCTATGAGATTAATGTTGGTGATGGCGCCCTCGTGGAGAGCACGTGAGACGCTGCCTCACTAAATTTGAACAGAGCTTTGCTCTTTTATTAAGTTAAATATTGCGGGAACAACGTTCATGCGAGCCCTTTCTAAATTAGTTTTGGGAGAAATCTCTTTAGAGAGAGTGATTCCTGAACAAGCAGGTAAATTACCACGCTTAGAATCTTCCATACTAAATATCTTTAGTATGGTGTCTATGTATTGGATTGGGACAGTCCCAACATCCTTTTAGATCTATCCCTATAGATCTTTATTCTCAGGATATAGGAGGTATCACACAGATCTTTTGTAGAGAACTTTTGTAATAGGAAGAGTTTGACCGAGTGCAACATAGGAATATTATTTCCTATCAAGAGTATGTCATCCACGTACAATACAAGGAAGACAACCTTACTCTCTACAACCTTTATATATATATATATATATATATATATATATAGTTCATCTACATTTTTGATAAATTCAAACTCTTTGACCGCTACATCAAAACAGATGTTCATGTTCCGCAACGCCTGCTTTCATCCATAAATTGATTTAATCAGTTTGCACGCCTTTCTGCTGCTCCCACTGTCTACGAAACCCTCTGACTGTGGCATTCACACGCTCTCTTCTAAATCACCATTTAGAAAAACGGTCTTGACGTCCATTATCCAGATTTCATAGTCATTGTATGTAGCAATGGCAAGTAGGATCCTGATGGACTTAAGCATAGCCACTGGAGAAAAGGTCCCATCATAGTCGACACTTGGTCGTTGACGAAAACCTTTTGCTACAAGTCTAGCTTTGAAGATCTCAACCTTTCCATCTACACCAATTTTCATTTTGAAGATCCATTTGCTCGCAATGTATTTTACCCCTTTAGGAGCAACTTCAAAAGTCTATACTTTGTTGGTATATAAGGATTCCATCTCAGAGTGCATAGCATCCAGCCTTTTCACAGAGTCCTGTGATGGCTTGCTCAAAACTAGCCGGGTCATCATATTCCATGATGTAATCCTCGCACCCACCATCTATAAGGAAACCGTATTATCTCTCAGGTTGATGAGAAACCCTACTAGATCTGCGGAGTGGCTGAGATTCGTCTGTGACTATTGAATTCTCTGGTTCTACCAAATTATCAGTTTTAGTTTATATATCTGGAACTTCTTCCAGATTTACCATGCTCCCACTAATTTCTTTTGCGAGAAATTCATTTTCTAAAAGGGTGGCAAATTAAGCAACAAATACCTTTTGTTCCTTAATGTGAAAGAAGACATGCCTTCGTGAATATTTGGGATATCCAACAAACTTACATAGAACAGACCTTGCCTCGAGTTTGTTAGGATTTTTCTTTTTAACATATGCTGGATAACCCCATATCTTAATGAAATTAAGACATGGTCTCTTCCCCTCCCATATCTCATATGGAGTGGTAGGCGCAGACTTGGTATGAACCCTATTCAATATATAAGCAGTTGTTTCAAGTGCAAATCCCCAGAATGAAATAGGTAACTTAGCAATACTTATCATAGAGCGCACCATATCTAATACGTTGCGATTCTTTCGCTCCGATACACCATTGTACTATGGTGTATACGGAGGAGTAAGCTGAGAGAGAATCCCATTCTCTTTTAGATAATCTCAGAATTCCGTACTTATGTATTCACCTCCTCGATCAGATCGAAGGATTTTAATAGTTTTACCTGTCTGGTTCTCAACTTTGCTATTATATTTCTTGAATTTCTCAAAAACTTCAGATTTTTGTTTCAATGGGAACACATGCCCGAATCTTGAGAGAACATCGGTGAATATAATAAAGTATGAGGAACCATTTCTGACATGTGTAGATATAGGACCGCATACATCACTATGTATCAGTCCCAAGAGTTCAGTAGCTCTTGTTCCATGTTCCGTAAATGGAGTTTTGGTCGTCTTACCTTTGAAACATGACTGAAAAGTTTCATAAGATGTAAATTTGAACGGATTCAAATATCCATTTTTATACAACTTAGCTAGTCTAGTCGCATTGATATGACCAAGTCTACAATGTTACAAGAAGTCTTCGTTCATTTCTGAACTTTTCCTCTAGTGTGTGTTCTGTATATTTAGAATTGAATTTTGATCTAGAACGTATAAACCATTACACAACGTACCAAACTCAATCAACACTTGATTTAGAAAAATGTTCATAACATTTTTCTCTAATGCAAAATTATATTCTTCTTTATCTAATAAAGAAACGTCTATTATATTGCACATCATCGACGGTACGAAATAACAGTCGTTTAAAATCAATGTATTACCATTTGGCAATACTAGATGATAGTTGCCGACAGCTTCGGCAGCAACAATTGCTCCATTCCCTACTCTGAGAGAAATATCACCATTTTCCAGTTCTCTACTTTTATTTAACCCTTATAACAGATTATAAATGTGAAATCTTAGTCCGGTATCCAATACCTAGGACGCAGAGCAGACTAAAAAACAGTTCTCAATAACTAACACACCCGAAGAAGATGCATCATAATGCTCCTTCTACATTAGGATTGTGTGGAAATTCTTGTATTCCTCTATCTCTTGCCCAGAATTATGACAGTTGTCATAAGATAGAGCGGAACCAACGTTTCCTAGCCAAATATAATAAGCGGGTTCGGTCAATACATCCATGTTATTAACTTGATTAAGGCATGACATGGTCGCTACCTGAAGAGAGAGAGAAGAAAACACTTTAGCGTTCGCTCTTGCAAAATTAGATTGGTTATTATCTTGTCTAATCAGGATGGCTCCCTAATTTTTATCAAATGTAACAACTCCAAATTCTGTGTACATAAAATTTTTAAAAGCTAATGTACAATTGGGGTATTTGTAAATGCTGTGTGTACTATAAGAATTTGTTTTACTTTTGAACAGCAAGAAAGTGCTTGTAGCTCACTGGTAAAGCCTTGCACTGTTGTTACAAAGCACCAGAGTTCAAATCCCATCAGTCACATTATTTTTTTGGTTTTAATTTCTTTTAATCTTTTAGAATCCCAAGAGTTTGCACGTGCACTACACGTAATAGGGTAAGTTACAGAATAAATAAACATAAGCATGAGGGAAATTGAAGCGACAACGACACATGGCCAAAACCCTAGCCCCAACCGTCGGTGTTGACCCGGCGAGATGAGAGGAAGGGCCCGGCGCCGCCGGGTAGAACCGTACCAAATGCCCTCATATTTCACCCCCTGCAATGTTTGGCCTACCCCACTAACCCCACATTACTTGTTTACTCTGAATTATTCCACAGAGCAATAAAATTCATATTTAATCCTATTTTATTACAAATTTTAATACACCCATTCACTACACTAAACCCTACCTTTTCATATAAATACCACCCCTCATATCACGCCTCCTTACTCATAAATTCCTGCCAAAACTCTCAAGAATTTCCAAGTCTCTATTTGTGTGCAAGTAGAGTTAGCAAAGGGCGAAGCTCCGACGAAGTTCCGGCGACAATACGAGAAGTTTCCGGCGACGAAACGACGCCCCGAAGCTCTCTTTAGGACCCCCCTCTCCCCCTTTGACTCCAAGCCAGTAAGTCCTTTTTCCCCTTCTCTTCTTATTCTTTAAAAAGTTTCATTTCCAAAACCCGACGGAAGCGGAGTTAATCCGACTTCCGATTTAGTTTTCTTTAAAAACTATATTTTCTTAATCAAAATAACTTCATATTCTCACATATTGCTTAACAAATAATAACAAAACCATTAAATCAAGTTTCACCTCTAAATAATTGTTTTTGTGACATTTATCGCATTTTTATATAAAAATACCATAAACTATTCATTTCGACATTATAACCTTATTTCCTTACTATACCTTTAGATAGTTCACGAGGTAATGACCTACCTCATCACAACAAACATATCTATCATAGCACGATGAATCTTGAGACAATAGAATACGGGAAATACGACTTTATAAATAAATACCTTTAACTTATAAAACCGTTTTCTTTAAAAGATGTATTAAAAAATTTCCATGCAATTGCGCCTCTACAACCCATTTGGGGAACCCCGTTCGTGATGGTGCGTATTATCGCACATCATCAGGCTTAGTAGAGCGAGATGCAGACCTCCGTAAGGAGCATTCAGTCTCGATGGATTTTTTATACATTTTTCTTTAGAAAATGAGATTTTTACAAGAAAATAAATAAAATTATGTTCATTAAATATGTATATATAATTATTACCAAAATACTTATTTTAAATATATATAATATTACATGTTTCCAAAACTCAAGAAAAGAAGTCAAATATTACATGAAACTACCAAGATAATTCAAAACAATATTCATATTACAAATAAATACCATATATTATGAAATTAGGTTTTATTCATTAGAAATGTCATATTTACAAAATATACATCAATAAACACCCTAAATATGATAATTAAATGCTTAAGGTATAATTTGAAATTATACCAAAATTATTTTTACACAAAACCCCACAAGATATACTAAATTACAATAAGGACCCTAGTAAACATAGGTTTAAGCGAGACCAGTCTCTTGAGCCTCAGGGAGCCGGAGATATGGGTGCTTGCCTATCTAAGGTAGACAACTTAACTAACGGTGTTATCCATATGGTAATTGTCTTGGAAAAAGACATAAATCCTGCCGTCTATGTGCAGCAGTTACCGATAACATCAAAACCTAATTCAGGACTTCAATTTCGTTTCTAAGTGTCTGACTCAGACTGAGTCACAATATAATCAATCTGACTTGAATATGATTCAAGTATAAAACTGCAATACAACAATTCAATTCATCCATTCAATCTATTCAATCTATATTGACCGAACCGAACCATGGATATATTCCATCTACATGTTAATCCATTATACTGATGTCATGGTTTCGGTAAGTCGTCCATCTATACATAATAAGACAATACAATACAATACAAACAATACAATCAAGACATCACGGGGTTTATAAGGGGTAGATTGGTACGAAAGGTGTTAGAAGTGGCACGAGACTGCAACCATAAGACACCTACCTGAATCTCCATTGCCATTGTACCATGCCTGAATGGTTCCTTGTACTCCGTATACCTTAGTCTCTGGGATAGTGGGACTCCTCTCGTATACACTGGCATCTTCTGTACCAAGATACAAACAACAGCGTTAACAATATAACACAACTTTAAACGTTACATTCTTCTTATGTCTATTCTGTCTCTATTCTTTGGGACTTACCGAGCGATTGTTCGCTGCCGACATTCCTTTTCTTTCTTCTTTGGGATGTTGTCAGGTGGATCGGACCATCTGGAGACGGAGCCCATCAGCGAGGATTTGGATCAGCTTGCCTTCGACCCGGAGCTCTAGTTACTTGTACATTTCATTTTCATTTCTATTATGCCATTGTTTAAGCATTGCTTTTATTCCATGTATTTCCATTTCAGTTGTATTGTAAAAAGAATGTTAATAAATAAAGTTGTTGTTCATTTACATCTTGTCTCTTGCGTACCTTTATTTTATATTGCTTAGATACGCTTAGCGTGTTTACTTCTGAGTAAATGCGTAGTGGGCTTCGCCACGTCCTCTGCCCGTACACTGGGAAGCGAGGCGTGACAGAATTTGTTGGTGGCCCTTGCAGGTCCGCACTGTATGGACATGCAGGTCAACACTATATGTACAAACCTAAGCAATATAACACAAGAACCATCAACTAAAACATTCTTTACAATTCATATTTCTTGAATCTTCCAATTTCATATATTTTGAATCTGTCATAACCCAAAATTTTCTTTCAAGGTTATGGATTCCACAAACAACACCAGAACCAACTTCAACAACAGTCCACCACCACTACCAATTACACCTACCGTCGCTGCTCCAATCAATGAGCAGACGGTACTGCTTGAGGCGATCCGCGGCCTCTTGGAGGGACAGCAGCAGCAAACTGCTATATTGATGAACCGTCCCGAGGCAGAAGCATCTGGGGTGAAGCAATTCAGGGCCTTGCACCCCAAGCAGTTCTCAGGAAAAGAGAGCCCCTTAGAACCTGAAGAATGGGCTCAGAGTATTGAAGATAACCTGGCAGCGGCACAAGTGCCAGAGATAGCTTGGGTTCGAGTTGCAAAGCTGCAGTTTACTGATAATGCACGTGTCTGGTGGAAGGCGGAAGAAAGTTGTCTCACCCAGCTGATCGAATGGAGGACATTCCGCGATATGTTCGACGCAAAGTACTTTCCCGAGACTGCTAGATTCGACATGGAACAACAGTTCATCCACCTTCAACAAGGTTAAATATGGACCAAATCCGTGGATGAGAATGATACTGAGTTTACCATACTCAGTCGGTAAGATACATCTCAATATTTCGATTTTAAAATACCACATACTACACAGCTAACACAATACCTTAACAAATTTGCGGCACACCTGATACCGATGGATGAGATCAGATCCTGACGATTTCAACAAGGGTTAGATCCGGAGATCCATATTGCATTAGCCATAGGAGATTTTCCGACCCACGAATCGGCTCTAAAAGCTGCCCGCCGTTATGAGGCTGTGGTAAAGATGACGGGCAGACCTCGGTCTGCCGGGATGAAGCGCCCTGCTAACAAGATGGCAGGAGGAGCCTCTTCAAGGACACCATTTGTGCCAAGGAGACCGGGAGTACCAAACAACCGACCTAGTCCAGCATTTTGCACATACTGTAGGAGAGATAGACATCTGATGAAAGACTGTCGGCGTGCAAATCGCCTTTGCTTAGTCTGCGGCTCAGCTACTCATGAAATTAGGTCTTGTCCTCGTAGATATAATCCAAATGTGGCACCTAGACCAGCAATCACTTACCAGCAGCGCCCAGCCATTCAGGCACCTGCTCTGAGACTTGCATTACTTGCTCCACCTCCTCGTGGACTGAATGCACCTCCTCCCCATCAGTTCCATCAAGCTCAAAGGAACCCACCTCAAGGACCAAGGAACGGGCAGAGGAATACTCCTCCAGCAAGGAGGAATGTGCCGAGGCAACGGGTTTTCACGATGACTGTGTAGGAGGCTGAAGCCACCGGCCAAGTCATTACTGGTACAATCTTAGTAGCCTCGCTTCCTGCACTCGCACAATTCGATACTGGAGCATCTCATTGCTTTATGTCGCAACGGTTCATCCGAACTCATGCGATTCCAGTCACACCGCTTGTATCCAACTGGAATGTCAGTTCAGGAAATGGCGTTCTAAAAGCAACAATGGGATACAACCTGTGTCCAGTGGTCGTCTGTAGTAAAGAATTCTACGATGAATACAACATTTTCTTGAATTTTCAAGTTAGTTAGAACCCTAATTAAATACCGAAATTCATTAAATTATAGTAATTAACCTACAATTAACACTAAGTTTAGAATTATACCTCACTAAACATGAGATCGAACATGAAAATCATAGCCTCCAAAGTGCTAACTTTGCTCCAAGATCCATGCTAGATAGGCCAAAGAATAATGGGTAGAAATTGGATTTGGATTTTGAGGTTTTATTTTGGATTTATGTTGAATTTTTGGAGAATTTTTGAGTTGAAATGAAGTGGAGAAAATTTGAGATGGGGGAGAGCCTTGCTCGGCCAGCAAGGAGAGAGGGGGTGTGGTATGTAGGCATGTGTAGAAAGTTCCCCAATTAGTAAATCACTTATGTCTTTCGTTTATTAATTATTTTAATTATTTTCTTAACTCATTTTACCCTAGAATTCTCTAGAGTTTTGAAGACAATTCAAGAAGAGAAGAGCATGCTATAAACTTAATTCTAATATGTCATGGCTCAATTTTGTAAAATTAACCCACTCCAATTTATAATTTGCACCCATTTAATATATAATTAAAAGCTTATGTTAATATTAAAAATAATTAATTAAGGAAAAATATTTTAAGTAAACTAATAATTTATAAGTCACTAAATAATATCAATTACTAGCAATTATATAGTTAAAATAGACGTATTTAAATCTATATTGAAAAATAATTATAGTTAAGTTTTACAGAAAATACGGTTTATTTTACCGATTATCAGAAAATTCACCTAAAGGATTTTATTTATTTAATTATTTATTTATTTATTTAATTTTTAAAAAAATATTACAATCTCCCCTCCTTAAAGAAATTCGGTCCCCGAATTTAAATTAAAACTCCCCCCAAATACTAAAACATTTCAGTAAAGCACTCAAATCGTCGGGGCTCCGAAATCATCAATACTTAAAACACATCTTAGCGCAATGCATGCGTATGAAAAACAAGTACATAACTCAAAATCAAACTCCATCAAGCATAACACAATCATCGGAGTTATGGTGAAAATACAATGTCAAAGTCCAATACAAAAATCAACATGATATACTCAAAACTTAAACATATATATATGATACGCATCGATATAAAACCGTCCTAACATCTAAAAAGAAATCCATGCAAAACCTTTTCCCAAGTCACCATGCGATGCGCGAAACACGGCACAAGCAACAGACGTTCATTTTTAAAAAAATAGCTATACATATATATCTTTTATTTAATATACAGGTCCCGCCTGGTTACTAAACCAAATAGTAATTATTATAAAAACATATTGCCCAAAATGAAATCAGTCTTAAATACAGCATACAAAATACTACATGAGTCCGGTGCGCACGGAAATCGAAACCAAATACAGATGACATGAATATGCACTGAAACAAAACTGAGTGCAACGGGTGTGCACCAAAAACATCTGTCAAGTGCAACGGGCGTGCACGATAATAATATCAGGTGCATCTAATCTGTACAAATTCCGATTTAGTACATCTGGTGTGCACAAAATCGCATCAAGTGCGCCAAATGTACGCAAAAATCTCAATCAAGTGCACATGGTGTACGAAAACATATACCGAATATCAAAATCGAAATCACAGTACGAAAAGTGCAAGAAAACTATGCCGAAGCATACGTCAAAATCATGTGCAACCCATATGTACGAAATCAAATCAATATCTCAAAATGTATAAAACCAAATCGAGTGCACTGGGTTTGCATAAAACAACATCAATACATCTGATACATGGAACACGAATCGAGCGAAAAGAATGAGTACATAGGAAAACCAATCATAAAACGAAATCCTCAAAATACCAAAACCCAACAACAGAGATATGATACTCGAATCACCAGATCGCAAATCGTAACACCGACGTCAATGGGCTCCTCTTTCCTCAGGTGTCGAATGATTCGAACTCGTCTTTACGTAGCTGTATGAACGACGCTACAAATGGATATACTCATATCTAGAGTATCCCAAGTAATGTATCACATCACATGATATCCGGACTACGTTAAACTTTTCGATCGATTCATCAAAGTCCCAAAAATTCCCGAAAGCTCAACACTCAAGTACAGTTTAAAAATATCCAGTATATGCCACAGCACCTGCGGAACAGCCGCAGAAGGGCAAACCCAAGCCTCACTAATGGCACCGCGGAACTGCCGTAAACCCTAAGGTTCAAAGGCGTTCTCATAGTCATTATGTCGAGTTAGGGTTTCATTCTTCTAGAGAGTCTATAGAAATACCTGCATGTTCTTCCGAATACCTTAAACTTAGGAAAATGGGTTTCTGACATTCGTTCGAACCTTTTAACTTCGTCTGGACGACATGTGAATACCCTTCGTCTGCACGCTAGACAACGCTTCGATCCTCAAGAATAAACGATACCCTAACGGTCATCACATTCGAGCCGCAGCTCTCTCTGCCCGTGCGACCGTGGTAACAGAAACCAACATCCGATATTAAGCAGAGTAGCATATCGTAAGTATGTAACGGATCATACCTACGGCACGACACTCTACCTAAGTCACCTACTCCATCAACCAAGGTCAACCTAGACTTAGATAAGGGTTAAACCTAGCACTCTGATACCAACTTTGTCACGACCCGAAGGTACGGAACGTGACCGGCACTTAAATTACGAAACGTCTAGAGGCGTAACGTAATCTAAGCAAGCCGAAGCCCAGAAATCTAAACCATTCAAAAGAAAAAGTGTAGGAAAACAAGTTTAAAAGCAACATCAAATTTTCTCATACATTTCGACAGAGTCTCCTTTGTAAAAACTGGCACCAAACGGGTACAAACAAGAATAATATATACAAGCAATAAAAAGGTATCCCCAAGCGGGAGCAAGCTCTATGCCAATTGGCGGAAACAACGACACAAGCAATATAATATACAACGCCGAAGGGTGAGAATCCAAACTCAAAGAAAACCATCAAAACCACCAGAAAACCATAATAATACAAGCGTAATTCTAAGGTCGAAAGAATAAACAACTGGTCTTCTAAATTTATCAAGCAATACAAGTCTGGTTGATGGAGCTTACTAGATACAAATGAAATAATAAAAGTACAACGGCGGTCCTGATACAAGTGAACCAACCTACCAAGCAAATCACCCTGAATGAAATGATGTGCCAGCAAGCTGCCAAGGAAACCTGTACATCGAAACCTGAAAGAAAATTTGGCACAATGGGGGTGAATTGCCAACACGTGAGTTGAAGACATCTGCGAGTAGAAATCGCACGCACGACGATCTCCTAGGTCATAATAATATACTTAATATAACACTAGTCATCTAGTAGTGGCAGGGTAATAATCTATGCGTAAATGCAATACTCAGTGCTCGTGTCAGTGCCTCAAGTAGTAACATGTCATGTGTATGAGTATGCATGCACCATGAATGTAAAACAATCAACCATGAAATCTGGATATATCTGTATAAGAAATCTTTAACTTTATTATAGTAAAATTTGTATGGTAATCTGAAATATCATCAATGAAATCCATGGAAACCCGTGTCAAGCATCGACACAAAACATGCAAATCTCATAGTCTCAATACCTCATAGTCTCAATATCTCGGGCTCCATCAGTCCGGAACGGCCCATATCATCAAATCACACGACAACGGTCGGTATCCTCCGGATATCCGCCGCGCCAGACATCACCGGTAGGTAGTCTTCCCCTGCCAGGCTCATCGTCTACAACTCGAGCTTCTTGCCCCGGGGTACCATACCGGGCCCACCATGTACCCGAGACGGTTCATCCACTCCTCGAATCGGGTCTCGAAATCCAACAGAAAATATGAAATCTCATGGTGGACAACCCATAATCAAGAGAAAACCGCAACTTGTATTTTAAAATGAGAGGGAGAGAGAGAGAGAAGTTTTTATATATATATTCTTACGGTTTTCCCCAAAATCCAGAAATCTCATAGAAATCCAAAATCCCAAAATCATGAGTAAGTAAATAATGAGTATCGGCATAAGCCCCACAACACCGCATGATAATATTAAAATGTGAATGCATGAAGTGTCTAAGTAATAAATGCAATGTCTAAACTAGCACATGAGAGTAATCACACAATATTATATCGGACTAGCAATTAGCTGATTATATCAATAAAAAGATAATATGTACTAAAGTGTACGTGACATGACAATTACCGATGATGATGTGTGTGAGCCGGCAAATAAATGTACGTGGATCATGCGCATCATCGGTAATGGTGCCGGTGTCCTAGCAGGCATGGTTTCATATTAGCTAAAAAAACATATGTATGAACATGCAATGCGATAGATACAACATGAATATAACGGTGAATGTGTAGTAAATGCACAACTAGACAATACACACTAATTACGAGTCATACAGTTTGTTGTTTGAAAAAGCACGAATCGTGTTTTTTTAGAAAATTAGGGGCTACGGGGTTTTTAAGAAAAGATATGTCATTTGAAAAATCCGTAGTATCCCTCAGGCTGTCTTTAAGAAATGCGCACGATTCGTTAGTTTTGAAAATAAGTATGACTCGAGCCTAAACTAATATCTACCCAACCAACTAAGGAACTAACTAAAGACACTAGTCGAAAGGTAAGAAGAATCCTCCTAAAGTCTGAGTCGATATCTCTAGTAGTCGGCGATCTAGACTCAATAGCGTCACGTACATAGTACGACTTCCTCGAGTCAAGAGTGCGGATCAATCATCACATCTATGCTTCGTACGGTAAAATCCATCGTACAGCATCCCAAAATCGGGGTACGGGTCAACTATCACATATATACATCATCGTTCGTATAGTATCATCATCAAACAATATCATGATCAAGGGTACTGTACTATAATCGCATACATCCTAATATCATCAATCATATATCATTGTCTGCGTAAATATATATCGTCAAATGATCCACTAAAATATCATGTCATATATCATTTCGTGATTAAGTCACATATTACAATCCGGGTTCTATTCTAGAGTCTCATACATTTCAATGTCATCATCACCTATTATCGTTTATATATAATTATACATTTTCTCATTTCACAACGATCCACTAATATCATAATACATCTGATATCATAACTCGATCGTATATATATCTAATATCTCACGGCATCATACCCGATCATATCGACTCATCCCTAAGTATCATATAATACCCTCATATCACGTGTATATGCTATATCTATATATACATATATATACCTACACACATTCCTACACACACACACATACACCAAGTCAAGTTTATGTGTGTGCGTGTGTGCGTGTCTACATGAAACCTACTAATTCCCTCCAAGGCAATCATCCTCGGCTTAAGTCTTTCTAAATCAGTCTAATCCAATCTAAAGTCTTCAATAGTAACCTACTTACAAAGAATCTAAGGTCACGTCCGACTTCCTAATAATAATATGCAATATCTTTATTCTATATTTGCGGGGGTGCTATACGCCATCCACCCGACTTCCCCCGTAGATATACATCTACACACCTTGTCCTTGTCTGCCGAAGTCGATTCGGCCATCCTCTTCTTCATCGTACGAAATCCACGTGAGAGGTACCTATATGCAAACATATATGTATATCGTAAACCGAATCGCGGATAAAACCAAAACGGCGCACGAAACGCGCATAGGTTAAAACCTATGACCCGCTCATTCAAAAGAACCGAAAAACCCTCGACATCGGCATACAAACGCCGATTGATCGAGATAAAACACGAAAGTACAAGTCATAGTTCAAAAAATCCTTAATTATAATATAAAATAGGGTTTAAATCATCAAAACCTTAAAATAAATCAAATCGATTTATTTCCGAAAACCTAGAAAACACTAAATTTTCGTTTTAATTCGAAACTTGATATTTTAACAAAACTAATGGCCATAATATTCACTAAATATCATAACTAAGTCATACAAACCATCACCGTAATTTAATCTCATCAATTTGAATTAAACCCAAAATTCTAGTTTGCAAATTTATTCAATTTTAACAATTTCAAAGTAAAAATGCACAAACAACAATTAAGCTTGGTTTTACATGATATAAAGTATTAAACTATAACTTATAATATTAATAATGTCATGAATACCCTAATTATATTTTTCTTTCAATTATTTAATCAATTTCTAAAAACCTAGTTTGCAAAATAGCATAATTATCACAATTTTTAAACTAACAATTAGCAACTAGTAACTAGATTTGGTTTTGCATTGCATTAACATGTTAATCTCCTCATTAAAACCATGAATAATTGATAAAAATTCACACTAGAATTTTATCTCACCTATATATATTTTACAAAAACCAAGTTTACAACAATTAAGCAATTTGGACAAATTAATTGTACCAATTTACAATTTAGCTTCTAGATTAGGTTTAGCATTACCTAACATGTTAAACTACACATTGCATACTTAATGATGAATTAAAAACCCTAACTTAATTTAAAAACATTTTCTTGAATTTTCAAGTTAGCAATTAGAACCCTAATTAAATACCGAAATTCATTAAATTAAAGTAATTAACCTACAATTAACACTAAGGTTAGAATTATATTTCCCTAAACATGAGATCAAACATGAAAATCATAGCCTCCAAAGTGATAACTTTGCTCCAAGATCCATACTAGGTAGGCCAAAGAATAATGGGTAGAAATTGGATTTGGATTTTGAGGTTTTATTTTGGATTTATGTTGAATTTTTTGAGAATTTTTGAGTTGAAATGAAGTGGGGAAAATTTGAGATGGGGGAGAGCCTTGCTCGGCCAGCAAGGAGAGAGGGGAAAAGAGAGGGGGTGTGGTGTGTAGGCATGTGTAGAAAGTTCACCAATTATTACATCACTTATGTCTTTCGTTAATTAATTATTTTAATTATTTTCTTAACTCATTTTACCCTAGAATTCTCTAGAGTTTTGAAGACAATTCAAGAAGAGAAGAGCATGCTATAAACTTAATTCTAATATGTCATGGCTCACTTTTATAAAATTAACCCACTCCAATTTATAATTTGCACCCATTTAATGTATAATTAAAAGCTTATGTTAATATTAAATATAATTAATTAAGGAAAAATATTTTAAGTAAACTAATAATTTATAAGTCACTAAATAATTTAAATTACTAGAAATTATATAGTTAAAATAGGAGTATTTAAATCTATATTGAAAAATAATTGTAGTTGAGTTTTACAGAAAATACAGTTTATTTTACCGATTATCAGAAAATTCACCTAAAGGATTTTATTTATTTAATTATTTATTTATTTAATTTTTTAAAAAATGTTACAATCTTCCCCCCTTAAAGAAATTCGGTCCCCGAATTTAAATTAAAACTCCCCCCAAATACTAAAACATTTCAGTAAAGCACTCAAATCGTCGGGGCTCCGAAATCATCAATACTTAAAACACATCTTAGTGCAATGCATGTGCATGAAAAACAAGTACATAACTCAAAATCAAACTCCGTCAAGCATAACGCAATCATCGGAGTTATGATGAAAATACAATGTCAAAGTCCAATACAAAAATCAACATGATATACTCAAAACTTAAACATATATATATAATACGTATCGTTATAAAACCGTCCAAACATCTGAAAAGAAATCCATGCAAAATCTTTTCCTAAGTCACCGTGCGATGCGCGAAACACGGCATAAGCAGCGGACGTTCATTTTTAAAAAAATAGCTATACATATATATCTTTCATTTAACATACACGTCCCGCCGGGTTACTAAACCAAATAGTAATTATTATAAAAACATACTGCCCAAAATGAAATCAGTCTTAAATACAGCATACAAAATACCACGCGCGTCCGGTGCGCACGGAAATCGAAACCAAATACAGATGCCATGAATATGCACAGAAACAAAACTGAGTGCAACGGGCGTGCACGACAATAATATCAGGTGCATCTAATCTGCACAAATCCCGATTTAGTGCATCTGATGTGCACAAAATCGCGTCAAGTGCGCCAAATTTACGTAAAAATCTCAATCAACTGCACATGGTGTACGAAAACATATACCAAATATCAAAATCGAAATCACAGTACAAAAAGTGCATGAAAACTATGCCGAAGCATACGTAAAAATCATGTGCAACCCATATGCACGAAATCAAATCAATATCTTGAAATGTATAAAACCAAATCGAGTGCACTGGGTATGTACAAAACAACATCAATACATCTGATACATAGAACACGAATCGAGTGAAAAGAATCAGTACATAGGAAAACCAATCATAAAACGAAATCCTCAAAACAACAAAACCCAACAACGGAGATGTGATACTCGAATCACCAGATCGTAAATCGTAACACCGACGTCAATGGACTCCTCTTTCCTCTGGTGTTGACTAATTCGAACTCATCACTTCGTAGCTGTATGAACGGCGCTACAAACGGCTAGACTCATATCTAGAGTATCCCAAGTAATGTATCCCATCACATGATATCCGGACTACGTTAAACTTTTCGATCTATTCATCAAAGCCCCAAAAATTCCCGAGAGCTCAACACTCAAATACAGTTTAAAAATATCCAGTACATGCCACAGCACCTGCGGACAAGCCGTAGAAGGGCAAACCCAAGCCTCACTAATGGCACCATGGAACTGCTGTAAACCCTAAGGTTCAAAGGCGTTCTCATGGTCATTATGTCGAGTTAGGGTTTCATTCTTCTAGAGGGTCCATAAAAATACCTGCATGTTCTTCCGAATACCTTAAACTTGGGAAAAAGGGTTTCTGACATTCGTTCGAACCTTTTAACTTCGTCTGGACGACATGTGAATACCCTTCGTCCGCATGCTAGACAATGCTTCGATCCTCAAGAATAGACGATACCCTAACCGTAATCGCATTCGAGCCGCAGCTCCCTCTGTCCGTGCAACCGTGGTAACAGAAACCACCATCCTATATTGACGAAGATAGATCAAAGGAATGAATAGAATACTGTGCAAAGAAACGCACATCCTAAGGTTTCTTAAGCAGAGTAGCGTATCGTAATTATGCCGCGGATCATACCCACCATACGTCACTCTACCTAAGTCGCCTACTCCACCAACCAAGGTCAACCTAGACTTAGACAAGGGTTAAACCTAGCGCTCTGATACCAACTTTGTCACGACCCGAAAGTACGGAACGGGACCGGCACTTAAATTACAAAAATTCTAGAGGCGCAACGTAATCTAAGCAAGCCGAAGCCCAGAAATCTAAACCATTTAAAAGAAAACGTATAGGAAAACAAGTTTAAAAGCAACATCAAACTTTCTCAAATATTTCGGCAGAGTCTCCTTTGTAAAAACTGGCCCCAAACGGGTACAAACAAGAATAATATATACAAGAAATAAAAAGGCATCCCCAAGCGAGAGCAAGCTCTACGCCAATTGGCGGAAACAACCACACAAGCAATATAATATACAACGCCGAAGGGCGAGGATCCAAACTCAAAGAAAACCATCAAAACCACCAGAAAACTATAATAATACAAGCGCGATTCTAAGGACGAAAGAATAAACAAATGGTCTTCAAAATCTATCAAGTAATACATGTTTGGTTGATGGAGCTTACTAGATACAAATGAAATAATAAAAGTACAACGGCGGTCCTGATACAAGTGAGCCAACCTACCAAGCAAATCACCCTGAATGAAATGATGTGCCAGCAAGCTGCCAAGGAAACCTGTACATCGAAACCTGTAAGAAAATTTGGCAAAACGAGGCTGAGTTGCCAACTCGTGAGTATAAGACATCTGCGAGTAGAAATCGCATGCACGACGATCTCCTAGGTCATAATAATATACTTAATATAACACTAGTCATCTAGTAGCGGCAGGGTAATAATCTATGCGTAAGTGCAATGCTCAGTGCTCGTGTCAGTGCCTCAAGTAGTAACATGTCATGTGTATGAGTATGCATGCACCATGAATATAAAACAATCAACCATGAAATCTGGATATATCTGTATAAGAAATCTTTAACTTTATCATAGTAAAATTTGTATGGTAATCTGAAACACCATCAATGAAATCCATAGAAACCCGTGTCAAGCATCGACACAAAACATGCAAATCTCATAGTCTCAATACCTCATAGTCTCAATATCTCGGGCTCCGTCAGTCCGGATCGGCCCATATCATCAAATCACATGACAACGGTCGGTATCCGGATATCCGCCGCGCCAGACATCACCGGTAGGTAGTCTTCCCCTGCCAGGCTCATCGTCTACAACTCGAGTTTCTTGCCCCGGGGTACCATACCAGGCCCACCATGTACCCGAGATGGTTCATCCACTCCTCGAATCGGGTCTCGAAATCCAACAGAAAACATGAAATCTCATGGTGGACAACCCATACAACACGAGAAAAGCTCAACTTGTATTTTAAAATGAGAGGAAGAGAGAGAGAAGTTTTTATATATATATTCTTGCGGTTTTCCCCAAAATCCAGAAATCTCATAGAAATCCAAAATCCCAAAATCATGAGTAAGTAAATAATGAGTATCGGCATAAGCCCCACAATACCGCATGAGAATATGAAAATGTGAATGCATGAAGTGTCTAAGTAATAAATGCAATGTCTAAACTAGCACATGAGAGTAATCACACAATATTATATCGGACTAGCATTTAGCTGATTATATCAATAAAAAGATAATATGTTCTAAAGTGTACGTGACATGACAATTACCGATGATGATGTGTGTGAGCCGGCAAATAAGTGTACGTGGATCATGCACATCATCGGTAATGGTGCTGGTGTCCTAGCAGGCAGGATTTCATATTAGCTAAAGAAACATATGTATGAACATACAATGCGATAGATACAACATGAATATATCGGTGAATGTGTAGTAAACGCACAACTAGAGAATACACACTAATTACGAGTCATACAGTTTGTTGTTTGAAAAAGCACGAATCGTGTTTTTTTAGAAAATTAGGGCCTACGGGGTTTTTAAGAAAAGATATGTCATTTGAAAAATCCGTAGTATCCCTCAGGCTGTCTTTAAGAAATGCGCACGATTCGTTAGTTTTGAAAATAAGTATGACTCGAGCCTAAACTAATATCTACCTAACCAACTAAGGAACTAACTAAAGACACTAGTCGAAAGGTAAGAAGAATCCTCCTAAACTCTGAGTCGATATCTCTAGTAGTCGGCGATCCAGCCTCAATAGCGTCATGTACATAGTACGACTTCCTCGAGTCAAGAGTGCGGACCAATCATCACATCTATGCTTCGTACGGTAAAATCCATCGTACGGCATCCCAAAATCGGGGTACGAGTCAACTATCACATATATACATCATCATTCGTATAGTATCATCATCAAACAATATCATGATCAAGGGTACTGTACTATAATCGCATACATCCCAATATCATCAATCATATATCATCGTCTGCGTAAATATACATCATCAAATTATCCACTAAAATATCATGTCATATATCATCTCATGATTAAGTCACATATTACAATCCAGGTTCTATTTTAGAGTCTCATACATTTCAATTTCTTCATCACCTATTATCGTTTATGTATAATTATACATTTTCTCATTTCACAACGATCCGCTAATATCATAATACATCTCATATCATAACTCGATCGTATATCCAATATCTCACGGCATCATGCCCGATCAGATCGACTCATCCCTAAGTATCATATAATACCCTCATATCACGTGTATATGCTATATCTATATATACATATATATATATATATATATACCTACACACATTCCTACACACACACACACACACACACACACACACACCCCAAGTCAGGTTTATGTGTGTGCATGTGTGCGTGTCTACATGAAACCTACTAATTCCCTCCAAGGCAATTATCCTCTGCTTAAGTCTTTCTAAATCAGTCTAATCCAACCTAAAGTCTTCAATAGCACCCTACTCACCAAGAATCTAAGGTCACGTCCGACTTCCTAATAATAATATGCAATATCTTTATTCTACATTTGCAGGGGTGCTATACGCCATCCACCCGACTTCCCCCGTAGATTTACATCTACTCACCTGGTCCTTGTCTGCCGAAGTCGATTCCGCCATTCTCTTCTGCATCGTCCGAAATCCACGTGAGAGGTACCTATATGCAAACATATATGTATATCGTAAACCGAATCGCGGATAAAACCAAAACGGCGCACGAAATGCGCATAGGTTAAAACCTATGACCCGCTCATGCAAAAGAACCGAAAAACTCTCGACATCGGCGTACAAACGCCGATTAATCGAGATAAAACACGAACGTATATTTCATAGTTCCAAAACTCACTAATTATAATATAAAATAGGGTTTAAATCATCAAAGCCTTAAAATAAATCAAATTGATTTATTTCCGAAAACCTAGAAAGCACTAAATTTTCGTTTTAATTCGAAACTTGATGTTTTAACAAAACTAATGGCCATAATATTCACTAAATATCATAAATAAGTCATACAAACGATCACCATAATTTAATCTCATCAATTTGTATTAAACCCAAAATTCTAATTTGCAAATTTATCCAATCTTAACAATTTCAAAGTAAAAATACACGAACAACACTTAAGCTTTGTTTTGCATGATCTAAAGTATTAAACTATAACTTATAATGTTAATAATGTCATGAATACCCTAATTATATTTTTCTCTCAATTATTTAATCAATTTCTAAAAACCTAGTTTGCAAAATAGCATAATTATCACAATTTTTAAACTAACAATTAGCAACTAGTAACTAGATTAGGTTTTGCATTCAATTAACATGTTAATATCTTCATTAAAACCATGAATAATTGATAAAAATTCTCACTAGAATTTTATCTCACCTATATATATATATTACAAAAACCTAATTTACAACAATTAAACAATTTGGACAAATTAATTGTAACAATTTACAATTTAGCTTCTAGATTAGATTTAGCATTACCTAACATGTTAAACTACACATTGCATACTTAATGATGAAGTAAAAACCCTAACTTGATTTAAAAACCTTTTCTTGAATTTTTAAGTTAGCAATTAGAACCCTAATTAAATACCGAAATTCATTAAATTATAGTAATTAACCTACAATTAACACTAAGGTTAGAATTATACCTCACTAAATATGAGATCAAATATGAAAATCATAGCCTCCAAAGTGCTAACTTTGCTCCAAGATCCATGCTGGATAGGCCAAAGAATAATGGGTAGAAATTGGATTTGGATTTTGAGGTTTTATTTTGGATTTATGTTGAATTTTTGGAGAATTTTTGAGTTGAAATGAAGTGGGGAAAATTTGAGATGGGGGAGATCCTTGCTCGGCCAGCAAGGAGAGAGAGGGTGTAGTGTGTAGGCATGTGTAGAAAGTTCCCCAATTATTACATCACTTATGTCTTTCGTTTATTAATTATTTTAATTATTTTCTTAACTCATTTTACCCTAGAATTCTCCAGAGTTTTGAATACAATTCAAGAAGAGAAGAGCATGCTATAAACTTAATTCTAATATGTTATGGCTCACTTTTGTAAAATTAACCCACTCCAATTTATAATTTGCACCCATTTAATGTATAATTAAAAGCTTATGTTAATATTAAAAATAATTGATTAAGGAAAAATATTTTAAGTAAAATAATAATTTATAAGTCACTAAATAATATCAATTACTAGCAATTATATAGTTAAAATTGGCATATTTAAATCTATATTGAAAAATAATTGTAGTTGAGTTTTACAGAAAATACGGTTTATTTTACCGATTATCAGAAAATTCACCTAAAGGATTTTATTTATTTAATTATTTAATTATTTAATTTTTTAAAAATGTTACAGGTTTATTGTCATCTTCATCAATGACATCCTGGTGTATTCTAAGAGCCGGAAAGAAAACGCCGAACAGCTACAAATTGTCCTGGAAACTCTATGATAACATCAACTCTGTGCCAAATACAACAAATGTGAGTTTTGGCTAGATCAAGTTGGTTTTCTCGGACATATTGTATCAGGCGAAAGAATCTCTGTGGATCCAGCGAAAGTTTCAGCAGTAAGAGAATGGACGACACCAAAGTCAGTGAAGGACATTCGAAGTTTCTTGGGTCTAGCTGGATATTACAGAAGGTTCAATGAAGGCTTTTCTAAGATAACAACATCCCTGACCAAGCTCCTCGTAAAAATGAATATTTTGTGTGGTCAGAAGCATGCGAAGAAGCTTTCGTGGAACTCAAGTCATGATTGACATCAGCACCTATCCTTGTCATACCGGACCAATATGGAGATTTCGAAGTATATTGTGATGCATCCGGTAAGGAATTAAGATGTGTTCTACATCAGCACGGAAAGGTTGTGGCTTATACTTCAAGACAGCTGAAGATTCATGAGCGCAATTATCCGACGCATGATTTGGAGTTGGCGGCCGTTATCTTTGCTCTTAAGATTTAACGACATTAACTTCTTGGTGAGCGATTGGACATATACACAGATCACAAGAGTCTGAAATTTGTGTTTACTTAAAAGGAGCTAAATATGCGGCAAGGACAATGGTTAGAACTCATAGCGGAATTTGACATCAACCTGCAATATCACCCAGGGACGGTGAATGCGGTACCTGATGCTCTTAGTCGTCAACCATTAGCAATGCATCTTACCGCTCAGTGGAAGCTTCAACAAGACTTGCATCAGATGGAGATTGAAGTAATCATGCTAGGTAATACTTCAAATTTGATGAACTTACAAGTTCAATCTACTATTGTCAATCAGATCAAAACAGTTCAAGCAAGTGATGCTAAGTTACAAAAGATCATAGAATAAGTGGAAAATGGACTTAGAATATACTTCATCATCCATGAAGACGGATCTTTGAGGTACAGAAGCAGATTATGTGTACCAAAAGGTACTGTTCGGGAAGATTTAATGAAAGAAGCTCACAGCTCTCCCTACTCAGTACACCTTGGAGGTACAAAGATGTACAAAGATCTGCGTCAAAATTACTGGTGGCATGGAATGAAACGTGAAGTAGCCAGAAGCGTCGTTAAATACTTGGTGTGTCGACAAGTAAAAGTTGAACATCACAGGACTGCTGAATTACTTCAACCGTTACCTATACCAGAATGGAAGTGGCAACACATCACAATGGATTTTGTGACTGCACTTCCTCGCAGCACAAAGAGTAACGATGCGGTATGGGTTATTGTGGATTGACTTATAAAGTCGGCTCACTTCATCCCATTTCGAGTTGGCCAATCTACCGAGACATTAGCAAAGAAGTATATGGAGGTAAGAATCTAAGTAAGATTTAAACTCTTCAAATATGTACTATCTATGATACCCATGAACTCATACAGGAAATTGTGAGACTTCATGGAGTACCGGTCTGCATTGTCTCTGATTATAACACTAGGTTCCGATCGCAATTCTGGCAGAGTCTGCAAGCGAGCTTAGGTACAAGTTTGAACTTCAGCACGGCTTATCGTCTACAAACAGATGGTCGGTCTGAGCGAACTATTCAAATCTTGGAAGATATACTCAGAGCGTGTATGCTAGACTTTAGAGGATCGTGGGAAGATCACCTACATCTTATGGAGTTTTCATACAACAACAGCTACCAAGCAAGTATAGGAATGACACCTTTTGCAGTACTTTATGGAAGGAAGTGTCGATCGCCATTAAATTGGGACGACCTCGGAGATAGAGAACTTTTTGGACCTGAGATGATAGTGGGAACTGTCGACATAGTTCATACTATCAAGGAAAGAATGCGCATAGCCCAAGATCGACAGAAGCACTGGGCTGATGCAAAGCGCCATCACTTGGAGTTCCAACCGGGAGATCATGTATTTCTAAAGATATCTCCAAACCGCAGAGTGATTCGTTTTGGAAGATGGGGTAAGCTAAGTCCAAGGTACATTGGACCGTTCGACATACTCGAACGAGTCGGTGAAGTGGCTTATCGTTTTGCACTTCCACCTTCATTGGAAGGAGTGCACAATGTGTTCCACATATCCTAACTCAGAAGGTATGTGAGTGACCCCAGCCATGTACTTGATCACTCTGAACTCACTATACAGCCAGACTTATCTTGTGAGCAGTAACCTGTTGAAATCCTGGATAGAAAGATGAAGTCACTTAGAAACAAGGAAGTCAACTTGGTTCGAGTGATGTGGAGGAAAGACACTCCAAGAGAATCAACATGGGAAAGGGAAGATGAGATGCGTTAGTCCTTAAAATAAATTGAAAATTTCGAGGACGAAATTTTTGTAAGGAGGGTAGACTATAACAATTCCAAATTCTGTGTACATAAAAATTTTAAAATCTAATATACAATTGGGGTATTTGCAAATCCTGTGAGTATTATAAGAATTTGTTTTACTTTTGAACAGCAAAAAAGAGCTTTTAGCTCAACGGTAAAGCCTTGCACTGCTGTTACAAAGCACCAGAGTTCAAATCCCATCAGCCACATTATTTTTTTTGTTTTAATTTCTTTTAATATTTTAGAATCCCAAGAGTTTACACGTGCACTACACGTAATAGGGTAAGTTACAGAATAAATAAACATAAGCATGAGGGAAATTGAAGCGACAACGACATGTGGCCAAAACCCTAGCCCCAACCGTCGGTGTTGACCCGGCGAGATGAGAGGAAGGGCCCTGTGCCACCGGGTAGAACCGTAACAAATGCCCTCATATTTCACCCCCTGTAACGTTTGGCCTACCCCACTAACCCCACATTACTTTTTTACTCTGAGTTATTCCAGAGAGCAATAAAATTCACATTTAATCCTATTTTATTACAAAACTTAATACACCCATTCACTACACTAAACCCTAGAATTTCCTATAAATACCACCTCTCATATTACCCCTCCTCACTCACAAATCTCTGCCAAAACTCTCATGAATTCCCAAGTCTCTATTTGTGTGCAAGTAGAGTTAGCAAAAGGAGAAGCTCCGACGAAGTTCCGGCGACGATACGAGAAGTTTCCGGCGACGAAACGACACCCCCGAAGCTCTCTTTAGGACCCCTTCTCTCCCCTCTTGACCCCAAGCCAGTAAGTCCCATTTCCCCTTCTCTTCTTATTCTTTAAAAAGTTTCATTTCCAAAACCCGACGGAATCGGAGTTAATCCGACTTCCGATTCGGTGTTCTTTAAAAATTATATTTTTCTTAATCAAGATAACTTTATATTCTCACATATTGCTTAACAAACAATAACAAAACCATTAAATCAAGTTTCACCTCTAAATAATTATTTTTGTGACATTTATCGCATTTTTATATAAAAATACCACAAACTATTCATTTCGACATTATAACCTTATTTCCTTACTATACCTTTAGATAGTTCATGAGGTAATGAACTAACTCATCAAAACACAAATATCTATCATAGCACGATGAATTTTAGGACAATAGAATTCGGAAAATACGACTTTGCAAATAAATACCTTTAACTTATAAAACTGTTTTCTTTAAAAGATGTATTAAAACATTTTCATGCAATTGCGCCTCTACAACCCATTTGGGGAACCCCGTTCGGGATGGTACGGATTATCTCACTTCTTCGGGCTAAGTAGAGCGAGATGCAGACCTCTGCAAGGAGCATTCGTTCTCGATGGACTTTTTATTTTTCTTTAGAAAATGAGATTTTTACAAGAAAATAAATAAAATTATTTTCATTAAATATGTATATATAATTATTACCAAAATACTTATTTTAAATATATATAATATTCCATGTTTCCAAAACTCAAGAAAAAAAGTCAAATATTACATGAAACTACCATGATAATTCAAAACAATATTCATATTACAAATAATACCATATATTATGAAATTAGGTTTTATTGAATAGAAATATCACATTTATAAAATATACATCAATGAACACCCTAAAGATGATAATTAAATGCTTGAGGTATATTTTGAAATTATACCAAAATTATTTTTACACAAAACCCCTCAAGTGATACTAAATTACAATAAGGACCCTAGAAAACATAGGTTTCAGCGTGGCCAGTTTCTTGAGCCTCGGTGAGCTGGAAATATGGGTGCTTGCCTATCTAAAGTAGACAACTTAACTAACGGTGTTATCAATACGGTAATTGTCTTAGAAAATGACACAAATCCTGCCGTCCATGTGCAGCAGTCACCGATAACATCAAAACCTAATTCAGGACTTCAATTTCGTTTCTAAGTGTCTGACTCAGACTGGGTCACACTATAATCAATCTGACTTGAATATGATTCAAGTATAAAACTGCAATACAACAATTCAATTCATCCATTCAATCTATTCAATCTATATTGACTGAACCGAACCATGGATATATTCCATCTACATGTTCATCCATTATATCCGTTCCATTACTGATATCATGGTTTCGGCAAGTCATCCATCTATACATAATAAGACAATACAATACAATACAAACAATACAATCAAGATATCGCGGGGTTTATAAGGGGTAGCTTGGTATGGAAGGTGTTAGAAGTGGCACGCGACAACAACCATAAGAAACCTAACCTGAATCTCTATTACCGTTGTACCGTGGCTGAACGGTTCCTTGTACTCTGTATACCTTAGTCTCTGGGATAATGGGACTCCTCTCGTATATACTGGCATCTTCTGTACCAAACTACAAACAACAGCGTTAACAATATAACATAATTTTAAATGTTACATTCTTCTTATGTCTATTCTGTCTCTATTATTTGAAACTTACCGAGCGATTGTTCGCCGATGACATTCCTTTTCTTTCTTCTTTGGAATATTGTCAGGTGGATTGGACCTTCTGGAGACAGAGCCCACCAGCGAGGATTTGGATCAGCTAGCCTTTGACCCGGAGCTCTAGTTACTTGTACATTTCATTTTCATTTCTGTTATGCCATTGTTTAGCCATTGCTTTTATTCCATGTATTTCCATTTCAGTTGTATTGTAAAAAAAATGTTAATAAATAATATTGTTGTTCATTTACATCTTGTCTCTTGTGTACCTTTATTTTATATTGCTTAGATACGCTTAGCGTCTTTACTTCTAAGTAAATACGTAGCGGGTCTCGCCACGTCATCTGCCCGTACACTGGGAAGCGGGGCGTGACATCAAATCTTCCTATTCCGCCATATTTTTTGGCTAAGAGCTACTTGTTCCCTTATAAAAAAAAGGGATAAGAAAGAGGAAAAGAGTCCTCATAGCTTGGCATCACATGTTAAACACGTAGGCGCTTACATGAAAAGCATATAAGCGCTGAAAACAAATAATTAAGGGCCAAACCGGCCTCTTGTGTTAAACACATGGGCACTCATACGCAAAGCATATGAGCGCTGAATGAAATAAACCTAAAGGACAAACTAGCCTCATGTGTTAAACACGTGAGCGCTCATATGCAAAAAATATGAGCGCTGAACATAAATAACCAAAAGCCAAACATGCCTCACGTGTTAAACACATGAGTGCTTATATATAAAGCATATAAGCACTGGAAGCAGATAATAACTAAGTGCCAAACTGGTCTCACATGTTAAACACGTGGGCACTCATATGCAAAGTATATGAATACTGAATAAAATAAACCTAAAGCCCAAACTGGCCTCACATGTTAAACACATGAGCACTCATATACAAAGCATATGAGCGTGGAACATAACTTACCAATGGTCAAACAAGCCTCGCGTGTTAAACACGTGAGTTCTCTTACCGCATTCTTTGGCAGCGCTCACAAGCAAAGCTTGTGAGCGCCCCAATTTAAAATATTCCCATCTGATAGAATTAATTTCTATTTAAGAAATATTTTCCCTGATCTTTCTGAAATGGAAAGATCTTTCTCTAACAGAGAATCTTGGTTTAAAAATCCAATGGTGATAAAAATATCACCAATTAAACCATCTGATAGAATTAAATTCTCTGTGGGAAATATTTTTATGATCTTCCTCAAACTAGAAAGATCTTCTCTGTTAAACAGAGCACCCTTGGATCAAAAATCCAACGGTGATCATCTAATAGAATAAAATTCTATGTTAGGAAAATATATTCCTAAACGTGTTAAATTAACAAGATATTCATATGATAGAATAAAATTCTAATCTTGTTAAACTAACAATATATTCATATGATAGAATAAAATTCTATGTGATAGAATTAAATTCTATATTGGAATAAAATTCTAATCTTGTTAAATTAATAATATATTCATATAACAGAAGTAAATTCTATATTAGGAAAATATATTTCTAATCGTGTTAAACCAAAAAAATATCCATATGATAGAATAAAATTCTAATCTTGTTAAACTAACAAGATATTCATATGATAGAACAAAATTCTATCTTAGAAAAATATTTCCTAATCTTGTTATACAAACAAGAAATTTTCTCTATTAAATAGAGAGCCATTAGATTAAAAATCCAACGGTGAATAAAATTCACCAGTTGATCTAAAATATCATTTTGATTGATCATGAAATCAATCATGATCTCTCAATGAGAGATTTTCTTAACAAATTATTTTTTCTATTCTACTATAAATAGAAGCAAAGAGATTAATTAAAGAGAAGATGGAAAAAGGAGAGGATACCCCCCATAAGCTTCTGTAAAAATACAGAAAGTTCTCAAAACAACAGAAAATTTAATTCTCTCAAAGAAAAAGATTTTCCTCTTAAAAACCCTAGGTAAAGAAAATATCGAGATCAAAACATTTCTTTTACCTAACATATCTAAGGGTATAACCCTTCTGAAGAACTTAGTTCTTTCTCTAGATCTGATATCCACAAGACAAATCTCCCACAAGTTGAGAATCCAATTCTCATCGGGAAGATCTTGTTCTTGAGAATCAAAAATTCAGGGAAGAACAAAATTGAAAAGAAAGAAAATGGAGTCCATAATACTTCAAAAACTTAGTTCCTTCAAATCAAGAATTTAGTTCTTTAAAAACCCGATGCAAGATCCTCAAAATAGTGATCTTAATGATCGTTAATGGTAAAAATACCATTAACATAGATTTAAGTTCTCTAAAAAATATCAACAGAGATTAAATCTCCAAAAACGTAGCGCCTCACGTGAGCGCTAGAGAAAATTAGTGCTTAGCGCTATTGTAGCGCCTCACGTGAAAAGCACGTGAGCGACAGAGAAAATTAGTGCTTTGCACTATTGTAGCGCCTCACGTGAAAAGCACGTGAACGCCCAAGGCTAAAAACCCAGCGCCTCACGTGAAAATCACGTGAGTGCCAGAAAAGATTAGTACTTAGCACTATTCCAGCGCCCCACGTGAAACACACGTGAGCGCTATATATCTTAGTGCTTAACACTGCTGGGTAGTATAGAAACCCAATCTTAGCCCAAATTGGCTAAGTTTGCTAAAGTTAAACTTCTTTGATTTTAAATCAAGCGAGCCCATATGCTCGTGATTTCCAAACTGATTTTAGTCTCAAACATGACTAATGATCTCTCATTGATGATATTCAAAATGATATTCATCCCATATCTCCTAAGGTAATCTTAGTCTCAAATATGACTAACGATTCTTAGGTCCACCACAACCTCTTTTTTCCTCAAATACGGGATTTGGTTCACGGGTACATCTCTCCACACCTCTGATATATGTCGTTGTAATTTCTCAACGTCTTCAGAGAGGTGGCGGGTCCCAATAACCAACAACTCTTTTCTCATCCTAAGTTAATATAAAACTTCATCAAGACTGGGAATGATAAATCCCATGTTGATGCACTTCCAAATTGACGTGCACACCTCAAATCGGATCGCACTCCAAATTGGGTGCATTCCATGTCACCATCGTTCACTCCGCCACGTAACAAATACACGTGTGCGCAAGTTGAATGTTAGACCGAAATGTCCTTAAACTGATCTTCGCCCCCAAATAAGGAGATAATGGACCGAAATTTCGTTTAACTAATCTTCATCCCAAACAGGGAATATTGGACCGAAATGTCCTTAAACTAACATTCGTCCCAAAAAGGGAATGTTAAACTGCGACGTTCTTAAACTAATATATTTTGCCCTGCGGACTGTCCCCATAATGACTACCAAATACTATCCACGGACTATTCATATATGATATAACGATCAGTTGAGCCCATATGCTCACTGCTCATAAATTGATCTTAGTCCCAAATATGGCTAATGATCCTTAGATCAAACCCAAATATCCCCTGAACTGATGGACCTCACAAATTTGAGATTTGTGTCCTAAGTTCATTCCCGTTGGTAAACCAAGCTACCAACGTGGGCCCCGTCAAGCAAAACTCTTGACCTAAACCCAAATTTCAAATATACGGATTTGGACTAATCCGTTCCCTACGGGTGATGACATAAATTAGTCTCCATATACAATCCACGGGCAACCCAAAATAAAACAAACACAACACGATACGAAGTGAACTTCCGGAGCATGAGAAAGTGGTTATCGCAACACGGTAATGTAATTAACTGTAGGGGCTTGCGCCTGCAGGGAAGAGCGTCCCCACAATCAAAACCCCTCACAAAATGAGGGGGAATCTAATGAAATTTGCTACAACGGCCACGTCTGTCCAAACCTTCGATGTACGGTACCATAAATCAACTTGTCATATTCGGAGATGTGGCATCTGCCCCCAAATTCAGGCAAGACAATCCATCCCGGTTTGTCTCTATTTTCGGCAGCGAACAGATTCTGGCACGCCTGGTGGAACCTCTTCCTTTTTCCACTCCACACTTTATGTGTCGTGTTTTTCCGCAAGCAAATAATCACGGTATAGATGTTTGTAGTTTCCCTTGGGTGATGGGATACTGAAGCCGGCATTTAGTCTCTATGTAAAATGGCGTTTGCTTCCACTCACCGTAAATTAGGCTCTGTCACATCTGGTACAGTTAAGTATGGGCCACTTGCAGCCTCAAATCTCTGCAATCCGGCTCTTCAGGAAATCAATGAGCTTCTCTTTGGGTCTATGCTCCCACCTCCCACCCTCGGTACCTCAACGCCGAAGGAGGAATCCTAGAAAAATTCTGTCTTCCAAAGGCTGGCCTTTCAAGTTTCTGCTTTGCTGATGGAATCGATCTCCAAACAACAGGTACCTTCCGAAGGCCATGGTCGACGCAGGAGGAAGAATATTCAAGCTCTCAATGAAAATAGGGGCAGGCTCAGCAAAATTCTGAGGCTAATCAAATTCCGGCCGTAAGAAACGGTCAACATCGATATCAGCGTCGTATAAAACAAGATGGGAGCAGTTCTCCATATGGTCATATTTCAACCTAAGCAGTGAATGTTGTTGTTCTAATCGGGAACAGGTTCGAACTGTTGCGTAGTGTCAGATAAAATTCTTCGACCGCGATATTGAAGAAATCTCCGCATCCTATGGAGATCCGATGCGCGCAGAAAGTAGTTCGCTCCCCAAAAGAACTTTCATCATCTACATATAAGGTGTGGAAGCATGTGAAGGATTCCGTCATTAACCATGGCTCATCCCCTAAACGTCAGCCAAATTCTGAAAAATCCCCTTTCAAATACAAAGACGGTTCCTGATACAACGGTTCTTCCCAAAGCCAAAGCGGCTTCTCACAAAAAAGAGATGCCTAATAAAATCCAAATGCCCGAGACAAACTCTAAGGGTCAAGATTCCAGATGTCCTGAGCCTGGGGGTATGGTAGTTCACACATCCTATATGGTGAACTCATAAGACGAAGTTCGAGCTTGTACCAGTCACCGAACTCAAACTCGGTCCCTGACAAAAATTCTACTGCAACGTGAAAAGCTGCAGGAGATGCTTGCTCATGCGGCAACACTCGCTAATCCATCGTCTAAGGAAAATCCCGAAGATGCACCTGGAGAAAGAATAGAGCAGGAGTCGAATATTGACTTTCTAAAGCACGCTCTCAAAAAGTGAGATGAAGAAACGGCAAAAATTTCCGTTAAAAATGAATCAGATGACCTTTCAGATCCAGAATATGGTAGGAATGATGGTTCAATTGGAACCAATAGCAGATGAACCGCCGGTAGTCGCTCTTAAAGACAAGAGTGATATTTCAAATTGTAACATTTCAGAAAAATAAAATATTATTTTTTGGAATTTAACTAATTTAAATAATAAATTTTATGAATATTATAAAGAATATGGAAATTGGTTTTAATGAAATGGCGTGATTATATATATATATATATATATATATATATATATATATATATATATATATATATATATATATATATATATAGTTTGGAAAATATTTGGAATTAAAATGAATTATTGATTATGAAGGCATTTATTGGATTTGGATATTTTATAACTAATTATGCAATTGTTTATATACAAGTTTATGTTAAAATTGATTAGTGCACTACTAATCATGCATAAAGCTAAATCCATTTTTTTTGTTAACCATAACACATTGTATTCTTATTCATGCATGGTTTCTTTTATAATTTTTTGCTGCCATTTATTTGTTGTTTTAAAAGAAAATGAAAAGATAAAAGGAAAAATAAAAATAAAAGAAAAGGAGAGATATTTTGATGGAGGGGGACATTGAGGTATGGAAAGAGAGAGAAAGAGAGAGGGGGGTATCTATCAATCATGGCTCATTATCTTTTCATCTTTCATTTTTCTTCTTCATTCTTCTCCTCCTCCTTCATCCTCCTCCACCTCCACTACCACCCCACAAACTTTCTCAAAACCACTATAAAACACCATGCCACCTTCACTAAAATTATTCCTCACATCACTACGAACACCATGGGTGAATCAAGTTGGGAATTTGAGCACTTTGGGCCATCCTAGAATTTTCTTGAGTTGCTTCCAAGAGCTAATTCCAAAACTTTTAGTTAAGTAATTAGTTTTCCTAACCTCCTATAGTAGTTTAGAGTTAAACTAATGTAGGGTTATGATATTGGAAAATTGTAAGATAAGGTCGAGGGAATATTTTGAGTTGTGATGATGTATTTAAGATTTAGTTATAATCCTAACCCTTCTAGTGCTAGAACTCTGGACTAAATTTGAGACTAGAAGCCCAAAATATGAACTTGGAATTTACCGATATCGGGTTTTGTGGAAATTATTATGATATATTAGGATCTTCTATGACCCGGAGACTCTGAAAAATATTTAGCAATCACAAAGAGATGTGCATGTGATTTGGAGCATACCCTAGAGATCCGAGCCCCTAAATCCACCTTCTGGCCATAAATAAAAGCATTCTGGCTGCAATTTGCGGCCTGGGCTTGAAGTTCTGGCATCGTGCTTGGTCTATGGTTCCTTTATCTAGTAGTTAGGCCTACCCTATATGCAAAATGTCCCAATTTCACCTGATTCAAAATCTGTGAGTGTTTTTCAAAGTTGTTGTTTTCGTTTTACGACTTTTCTTAACTTGAGTGTTGGTATTTGCATTTTGTCTCGGTTGTTTGACATTTGTACGTCAACGCCGAGAGTTGTTTGGTTTTTCTTGCATGCGTAAACCATAGTTCTAACCTATGCGCACTTCGCTTACCATATCGATTTTTGTATTCGATTCTTGTTTACGATACGACGTGCGTTGAATTGTAGGTACCTTCGTGTGGGCTTTCGGGACAACAAAGGAGAGCAAGGCGTCATCGACTTCGGCTAAAGTGAAGATAGTAGGTGAGTAGATGTATATCTTTGGGGGAAGTCGGATGGATGGCGTATAGCACCCCCGCAACTGTAGATTAAAATACTTATATGTGTGTGTGTGTGTGTGTGTGTGTGTGTGTGTGTGTGTGTGTGTCAATGTGAGATTTGTATAGTTAGCTAATAGGGTTCTAGGAGATTATAGGTAAGATTAAGCGTATTCATAGGAAGGTATGCCCTTAGTTTTATTCCCTCTTAGTTATGAGCAGTTGGTTTTATGTTGTCACACACACGCATCCACACACATACTTGGTATGAAATATGTGTATGTGTGTGTTTTTACACACACACACACATATACATGTAAGATGGGGATATGATATGCAAAAAGGATATGAGTCGATATGATCGGACATGATGTCACAGGGTTATGATATATGATTCGAGATTGAGACATCGTATTAAGAGATGATATTTTAAAGGATCATTGGGTGATATACACATAACATGCGACGACATGTGTCTAGACGAGATGATAGAATGTACATGACCTTAGATCCGTACCCTCGATTATGATATCGTACGACAGATTATATCATATGAAATATGATATACATATGATATTTGACCCGTACTCTCGATTTGAGGATATCGTACAATGGATTTTCCCGTATGATGTGTGTGTGTGTGTGTGTGTGTGTGTGTACGTGTGTATGTGTATGTGTGTGTGTGTGTGTGTGTGTGTGTGTATATATGATTGATCCGCACTCTTGACTTGAGGATGCTGTATGAGGGATTATACCGGACATGATGCTATGAGGCTGGATCACCAACTGATAGATTTATCGACTCAGAAATGTTATAGTTTTCTAATCACTTTCGACTCGGATATATTTTAGTCTTCCAATCAATTAAGTAGAGGTTAGAATATAATTAGAGTCATACCTATTTTCAAAACTAACGAATCGTATGTATTTTTAAAAGACAACCCGAAGGACGCTACGGATTTTCAAAGGTATCTCTTTTCTCAAAAATACCGTAGCCTCTACTTTTCTAAAAACAACGATTCGTGCTATTTTAAATACTATAAATGTATGGCTCGTATATATATATATATATATATATATATATATATATATATATATTATATTGTTGCGTTTACTGTTTACTTTCCTGTTATGTTCATATTGTTTTCATTGCACTTTATACATATACATATTCTTACATTAGCTGTTATAACCTCATCTGCTAGGACACGTACACCATTACCAATGATGCGCATGTTTCACGTACACTTGCTTGCCGACTCACACACATCATCATCGGTAATTTCCATACCACGTACACATTAGAAACCATTATTTCACTCGTACAACCTGATAATTTGTAGCTTAGTAGTATTGTTTGGCATTCATGATCTCACCTGCTAGTTAGATATTACATTTCTTACTTAGTGCCATATGCATTTATATATACATTCTGATTATGCACTGTAGATTGGCTCTATACCGGTATTCATTATTTCATTATTATCTCATGATTATGAGATTTCGGTTTTCATGAGATTTCAGGATTTGGGAAACCGTATGCGAATTTTGAAAACTTATGATCATTTTAAAAGAAAATTGTGGTTTCTCGTGCTATAATGTGTGGCTTCCACCATGATTTGTCTTGGTTCTGAGCTATATGTATACCCGATTCGAGGAGAGGGGAGGCACCGTCTGCGGGTACATGATGGACCTAGTGGGTATCCCGGGATAAGAAGATCGTATAGAGAGACGTTGAGCCCGGCAGGGGAGCACTACCGACCGGTAATGGTTGGCTCGACGGATATCCGGAGGATACCGACCAGAATCATGATATCAGATGGATATGGGACCGATCCGATGAGATGGAGCCCGAGATATGAGAATTATGTGTCGCTGCTGAACACAGTTTTTATGATGTTTTTCGAGTGTCGATGCTGGGCACTCAGGTTTTATCATGATTTAGTGTGTCGTTGCTGGATACACGTTGGATGATACATTTATACATAATAATATGGCATGTTACCACTTTATGACACGGACACGAGTACATTGGTAGTACACTTATGCTTATAGTATTACCCTTGCTACCACTCGATGATATTATATTATTATTGTATTGCATGACCTAGGAGATCGCCATACATTTGATTTCTACTCGGTGATGTCTTCTGCTCACAAGTTGGTAACTCACCTCCGTTGCGCCACAGTTTTCTTGCAGGTTGATCGCATAAGTATCGTAGCGGCTTTGCTGGCACACCGCTTTCTTCTGGGTGACTTGCTTTAGTAGGTGGGGTACACTTGCATCATGACCACCATTTGTACTTGTATATTCTTTCAGTTGTATCTAGTTAAAAGCTCTATCAACCCGACTTGTATATTTAGAAGACTCAAAAACCACAGTTGTATATTCTTTCGGACATAGAGTCACTCTCATGTACTTATTCTTCATTTTTGTTTTCTTTGATGATGTTTTTTCCCTTTCTTTTCTATATTTGATCTTCGTCTTAGAGCGTCGCGTGTGTGTGTGTGTATTTTTGCATGGTTGTTTCCGCCAATTGGCGAAGAGTTATCTCCCGCTTGGGGATGCCTATAATTATTATTGCTTGTATTGCTTTTGGGTTAAAATTTACAAAGGAGGTGCTGCCTAAATTTCAAATGACGAAATTTTTTTCAAGATGGATACAAAACATTGCATTTCCATACGATATTACTTATATTTTTAAAAGAGAAACTTGATTTCATTATACCTTTATTTCAAAACTTCACCTCCACCATTTTCCCTAAAAAGTTTAGATTTCTGGACTTTTGGCTTACTTGGATTACGTGAGGTCATATAGACTTCACGTGATTCAAGTGCCGGTCATGTGCCTTTTCCGGGTCATGACAAAGTTGGTAGTAGAGCGTTAGGTTTAACCTTGGTTTGAGTCTAGGTTTGACTATGCGGAGTTTAGGGCGTATATATATTTCGGAACTTAGGCTTGACCTTACGGAACTTAGACTTAACTGAGGGAGTATTAGACTCAAACTTTTGTCACATAGGTTGACCTTAGTTGATGGAGTAGGTAATTTAAGTAGAGTGACGTACCGTGTGTATGTTCCGCGGCATACTTACGATACGCTACTCCGCTTAAGTAGCCTTAGGATGTATATTTCTTAGATATTGTATTTTTATTCGTTCCTATGATCTATCATTATCGATATCGGATTGTGGGTTCTGTTACCTTGGCTACACAAGCAGGAAAGAGCTGCGGTCAGAGCGAGCTCGTAATGGACGATGACTGACCAGGATGTATTCTGGTGACACACGAACACATTGATATATTGTTTTAATAGGATTTCTCGTTGACATGAGCGTTCGGGATCTGCACCAGATGATCGGGCCATTTCTAGAGGCCAGCTAGATTGTGAAAACTGTTGATATACCGTCTACTCTGGAAGATTGAGGCATTTTCTACCGTGCGGATAGATAAACCGGCTGCTGCTGGGATTGATAAGATATCGTCTCTAGATCTTATAAGCTGAAGCCATACGAGTTTACTAACAGGGATGCGATAGAAGATCGCTAGTCACTCTTGGATAAGTGACTAGGAAATTTTTTTCGTTTGGATGCTCCAATGTGAGGTCATCAACTTGACTAGCTTCAGCTAGAAGGGAACCTCATTCAGGCGTGTTGTGAGTCAATCGAGAAAGGACGAGCAAAAGCGCATTACTGCAATGACTTGGATGAGTTCCCGAGAATATAATTGGCCAGATGCCATCTATAGGGTATTGGAGATGTTGAGTTCATAGCTTCGAAATAGACTATGCATATAACAATAGCCAATTGGAGCGCAGTCCACACAGGTACGAAGAGATGATTCCGAATTGGTCCATATTGAAGGGAAGAGGAGTAAGAGGTTCGTGCGAGATCTTAACGAGCCGAAGTTCCTCTCCGTTGATGTCAGAGACTTGATACGCATGCAGCGACGTTGGATACGGCCATATATTCATAGCAAAGTCATGATATGAATGCAACTATCCCGGAACAAGAAACAGATTAAGTAAAAAATGCTAACTTCCGGGAAGTCCGGCAGAGATGAGATTAGGAGAGACCTTGGTAGGTTCTTTCCAGGACACAGTAACGATAAAGATTTGGACTCAGGATTGGTTGTATCACTCATACTCAGTGGGCCAAAGACTGCCATCATTGACGTGATACATTATGAGTGACCATATAAATTGGTCATGAGATCTTCATAGAAGCGCCAAAACGTGACTGTTTCCGTCATTACTCCGAATCGGGCTGTCGAGCCGAGAAATCATGCAACTGATAATCCACAAAGAGAAACGAGGACCTAAGAGCAGAGGACGCCAGACCGTGGGCAAGAGGCAAATAGATAATCTTGCTCTGCCAGCCGTGGATGCACCGGCACCTTTCGACATGGAAGGAGGGGTATCTGTACGTCAGTTACCTATGAATTTCATCTTGGTGATACATATAGCACGCTTCCATTGTTTTGATTTCGGTATTTTGACGATTTATTTCATGATTAATATTTTCTATGTGCAGCACAGTTGCACTTGATTCGTATTTTTATGTATCAGTTGTACTGATTTTTTTTCGTGCATACCCATTTGCACTCGTTTCATGCACTCCGAGATACTTGATTTTGATTCCATGCATATAGTATGCACATGATTTTGACTTATATACTTATTCCCTCATAAAAAATATATAAAAAAAAGAGGAGAAAAGGGAAGAAAATTCCCCCCCACAAATTGAGCCTCACGTGTTAAACACGTGAGCGCCTATATGCGTTGCAATCATACAACTATAGGCTAGATAAGCCTCACGTGTTAAACACGTGAGTGTCTATATGCAACGCATATAGCTACTGCAGTTAAAACAACTATAGGCTAATTGAGCCTCACGTGTTAAACACGTGAGGTCCTATATGCAACGCATATAAGCGCTGTAATCAAACAACTATAGGCTAATTGAGCTTCATGTGTTAAACACGTGAGCGCCTATATGCAACGCATATAGGCACTGCAATCAAAACAAATATAGGCTAATTGAGCCTCACGTGTTAAACACGTGAGAGCCTATATGCAATGCATATAGGCGCTGCAATCCAACAACTATAGGCTAATTGAGCCCCACGTGTTAAACACATGAGCGCCTATATGCAACGCATATAGGCGCTGCAATCAAAACAAATATAGGCTAATTGAGCCTTACGTGTTATACACATGAACCCCTATATGCAACGCATATAGGCGCTGCAATCAAATAACTATAGGCCAATTGAGCCTCACGTGTTAAACACGTGAGCGCCTATATGCAACGCATATAGGCACTGCAATCGAAACAAATATAGGCTAATTGCGCCTCACGTGTTAAACACGTGAGCTCCTATATGCAACTCATATAGGCGCTGTAATCAAAACAAATATAGGCTAAATAAGCCTCACGTGTTAAACACGTGAGCGCCTATATGCGTTCAAACAACTATAGGCTAGATAAGCCTCACGTGTTAAACACGTGAATGCCTATATGCAACACATATAAGCACTGCAGTTAAAACAACTACAGGCTAATTGAGCCTCACATGTTAAACACGTGAGCGCCTATATGCAACGTATATAGGCGCTGCAATCAAATAATTGGCAGGCCAAACATGCCTCACATGTTAAACACGTGAGTTTTCTTACTGCATTCTAATGCAAGATAGAATTAAATTCTATATGGGAAATATTTTTCCTGATCTTTCTAATATGGAAAGATTTTTCTCTAACAGAGAACCTTGGATTTCAAATCCAATTATGATAAAATATCACCAAATGAGCAATCTGATAGAATTAAATTCTATGTGGAAATATTTTCGCTCAAACTAGAAAGATCCTCTCTGTTAAACAGAGGAATCTTGGATCAACGATCCAATGGTGATTATAAAATCACCCACCGACCATCTGAAAGAATAAAATTCTATCCTAGGAAAAATATTTCTTAATCTTGTTAAATAAACAAGAAAACTTCTCTGTTAAACAGAGAACCTTTTGATTAAATATCCAACGGTGAATAAAATTCACCAATTGATCCAAAAGATCACTTTGGATTGGTCATGATCTCTCAATCGGAGATTCTCTTAACAAGTTGATCTTTTCTCTTCTCCTATAAATAGGAGTAAGGAGATCAAAAAAATGAGACACAGAGAAGGAGAGTTTGCAGAAGCAAATCTCCTACAAGTTGAGAATTTAATTCTCATCGGGGGCATTTTTCTCTGCAGATTGAAAAACATAAGGGAAAAGAATTAAGTTATAAAAAAAATGAGAGAAGAAGAACGAGAAAATATAGGAATTTAATTCCTCCAAAAATTAAGGTTTGACCCTATATAAAGAACTTAGTTCTTCCATAAAAAAACAGTGATGATAAGCCAAGATCTTCAAAACCATAATCGTTAGCCTCACATGTTTCCCACGTGAGTGCTTCAAACGAAAGAAGAGAAAAATTAAAATTGCCTCACGTGTTTCCCACGTAAGTGTTAAAGCACCTCAGTATAAAAAAAAGAGACAGCCGCGTACTTTGTACGAGAACTTAAACCTTATGGGCAGCGCCTATATTTATGGTACCTCACGTGTTTCACACGTGAGCACCACAAGAATCAAGTGCTTAGCACTTATATAAAAAGAGGGGGAGTAAAACCTAATGGGCAGCGCCCATATTTGTGGCGCCTCACGTGTTTCACACATGAGCGCCACAAAAATTTGGTGTTTAACACTAATCTAGTGCCTACGTGAAACGCACGTGCTTAGCACTGTTGGGTAATTATGGAAACTCAATCTTAGCCCAAATTGGCCAAGGTGATTCTAAAACAACTGAGCCCATTTTGCTCATGTTTTCCCAAACTGATCTTAGTATAAAAAATGACTAGTAGTCTTCCATTAATGATATCCCAAATAATATTCATCTTATATTTCCTAAGATAGTTTTAGTCTCAAACATGACTAACATTTCTTAGGTCTACAACAGCCCATTTTTCCTCAAATATAGGATTTGTTTTAAAGGTACATCTCTCCACAGCTCTGATATATGTCATTGTAATTCTTCAACGTCTTCAGAGAGGTGGCGGGTCCCGACAACCAACAACTTTTTTCTGCACTTCTAAATTGACGTGCACACCTCAAATTGGATTGTACCCCAAATTGGGCACATTCCATATCACCGTTATTCATTCCACCACGTAACAAATACAAGTGCGTATAGGATGAATAAGGAACTGAAATGTCCTTAAACTAATATTCGCCCCAAACATGGCGATAAAGGACCGAAACGTCCTTAAACTAACTCGTCGCCTCAAATATGGCGATAATGGACCATGACGTCTTTAAACTAAAACAAACTGAACCTCAACCGCTCATGTATATTTAAGTCGATTTTAATCTAAAATCTGATTAACGGTCCTTAAATAAACCAAACCCATATCTAAAAATATACAGATTTGGACAAATCCACGTCCTATGGGCGACGACATAAATTAGTCTCCGTATACAATCCACGGGTAACCAAAACCAAAATAAACAAAAACACACATGACACGAAGTGAACTTCCGGAGCAGAGAAAGTGGTTATTGCGATACGACAACGTAATTAACTGCAGGGGCTTGTGCCTGCAGGGAAATGCATCCCCGCAATTAAAAAACCCTCGCAAAAATGAGGGGGAATCTGATGAAGTCACGCTACAACAGTAGCATCCGTCCAAACCTCCGATATACGGTGTCATAAATCAACTTTTCATCTTCGGAAAGGTGGACGGATAAATCCAAAACGCATCTGCTTCCAAATTCAGGCAAGACGATCCATCCCGGTTCGTCCCTGTCTTTCGGTGGTGAACAGATTCTGGCACGCCCGGTGGGACCTTTTCCTCTTTCCACTCCACACTTTGTGTGTCTTGTTTCGCGAAAAAAAATTGCAGTTCTCTATGGTTGCCCTTGGATTCGAGGTACTAAGATTTGGTGTTTTGTTCCTGAGCAGGAAAAGAACATCGATGGCTTCCAACTGCAAAACTTGCAACAACAACTCCCGCTCCGTCTCAACTAGAGGAGTGACTTATGGGCCCAACGTGGCCTCCATCTTTTCAATGCCGGTGGGGAAGGTAACTCAAGCTACTAACGGATTGTTCTTCGGGACCATGCTCCCACCAATGAGTTTCAGCGCCCCAGCGCCGCAAGACGAAGCTCCCAAGAGGTCAGTTTTCGATCGACTGGAAACCACAACAGCTCCTCTCAATGAGTCGTCAAACTCTGATGTCTCAGTTTTCAACAACTGAGCCGAAGCTCAGATGTCCCAGTCTTCAACAGGCTGGGCAAGAACCGAACAGGCCTGCAATGAGGCTCGTGGTACCAGAAGGGGCAACCCCAAAATGGAGAGCCCTCCCAATTCCTGCTGCAAATGAATCCGTCAAAAGTGCTTCACTAGTCAGGCGATCGGTCTTCAAAAGATTGACCATATCTCCCCAAACTTTGCTAAGGACGTCAGTCTTCAACAGGCTAGCACCAACAGCAGCTCCTCACCAAAGCCGGGGGCACCACGAAGCCGCTTCCAAAAATAAAGCGGTCCCTGCCGCGAGGCACGCTCGACGACGCCACTGGCACCGAGTAAAGAAATCCGGGGGAAACTCCCTCTCTGTACTTACTCCACCAACTCTAATGGTGGAAGTTGATGCAGTTGTTCTAATCGGGAAAAATTTTGATTTGCTTAGGAGGGTACGCAAGAACTCTCCAACGGCGGTGCTAAAGAGATCGCCCCTACCTGCGAAAGCTATGGCGCAGGCAAAACTGGAGCGCCCCCATCAATGGCTCTCCTCCCAAATTCATAGAGTCTAGCGGAAAGTCCAAGACTCTATGCTAAGCAATGATTACTCTCATCGACCGAAGAAATCGAAGGCCCGGAGAGAGGAAGACCATCCCTCCACAATACAGCGAGGGACTTCTTCTACACGGGTGCCTGTTACAACGGCTCCTTCAACTTCGACCTCCCACAAAAGGATGAGGCTGGAGAAAATCTCACCGCCGGCGGCAAACTCCAAATGCGGTGGACCCAAACACCCTAAGTCTGGGGACATGATCGTACACACGATTTACATGGCTTCCAGGAAAGAGGAAAGCCGTGCTTCCGTGGGTCATCGGCCACAAACTCGGTCGTTGACAAAAGATCAGGAGCAACAACAAAACCTCCAGGAGATGCTGACCAAAATGGCAGCGTTTACCGGACAGAAAGAAAGTCCGGAACCAGCAGGCGAACAGCGCCAAGAGTAGGAGACCAATACAAAGTTCCTGCGAAGGGTGATTGAAAGGAAGGACAAGGAGGCCGGGGAACAAGATGCTAACATAAAGCAAATGGCGCTTCTGTTCTAGGACATGGTTGGAATGATGATCCAGCCAGAACCTCCAGCCGAGGATCCACCGATAATCATCGAGGATGACAGAGGGGAAACATCAAACCCTCTTCCAGCTTTATCAACGGCTAAGGAGGAAACGATCTCCAAGACTGCTCTCGATGATTATATAGCTCAATAAATAAGAGCTCATCAATCGAATGAAGCAGATGGCCAAATCGTCATAACTAGGCGATCGTATCCAGGCTAGTACGACCAAATAAAGTACCCGCCGGGATATACGATCCCCAAATTCCATGTGTACAAGGGGACAGGCAACCCGCACCAATACGTCGTGTAGTTCAGAGCTATGTGCGGAAACACTGGAGGCGATGACAAACTGTTGCTTTGCCAGTTCGTTGGCGGCTTGTCAGAGATTGCTTTTGAATAGTGTTTCCCCCAACTAGAGCAAATCTCTGTTCAAATTTCAAAATTTGAAATGAAGCAGCGCTTCATAGTAGCGCCAAATGCGCTGCACCCCAAGTAGCGCACCACGTGCAAAGCACGTGTGCGCTAGCGCTAAGAGCGCTGCACTCTAAGCAGCGCATCATGTGCAAAGCACGTGTGTGCTAGTGCTAAGAGCGCTGCACTTTAAGCAGCGCACCTGTTGGGGTAAAAATTTACACCCCCGTTGACCGAGTCAAAGTCAAGGTCAACCCCAAGCCAGGTGGGCCCAAGCCTAGGTCAAGCGGGCCCATGCCCAAGTCTAGCCCGCGGCCAGCCTCCTCCATGATAAAATATAGATCATGTAATAAATAATTTTTATGTAATTTTTTATACATGAATGTATGCAAAATGGGCATAAAGCCAATATTTTGTAAGCCCATGGCTTATGTGCAAAAAATGAAATGGCACATGAGCCATGGGAGGGCTAAAATGGCATTTTTATGAAGCCCAAGGGGCTATATGCAAATATGTAAGCCTATAAAAGGCAACATGATGAATAAAAATATAGATACTTTTCATTCTCTCCAAAAATTTAGAGCTGAGCTCTTTCTTTCTTCTTCAAGGTTCCAAAAGCTTCTTCTTTCTTTTGAATTAAATCAAGAGTTTTACTCTTCCTTTTTCAAAATTAAATAGTTTTCCACCACAAAACCCACAAAGGGGAACTTGGATCTGTCATCAGATCTTAAAAAGGAGAGATTTTGAGATTTCACATCTCTTGATCTTCAAGATCCAGCAAACAATAGGAGGAAGAAGAAGAACATCTTTCACTAAACCCCAAAGAAAGAAGAAAAACACTCAGGAGTCCAACTCCTCTTTGATTTCTCTTCAGAGAAATCTTTTTTAGGCTAAAAGCCTCTTGTCCTCTCCGGCGCGCAGCGCAAGTGCGCAAAGCGCCCGCGTGCCGACACGTGGCGCGTGCTTGCGCACCTGCGCGCTTGCGCAAGTGCGCAAAGCGCCCGCGTGCCGACACGTGGCGTGCGCTTGCGCAAGTGCGTAAAGCGCCCGCGTGCCGACACGTGGCGCGCGCGCTTGCGCACCTGCGAGCTTGCGCAAGTGCGCAAAGCGCCCGCGTGCCGACACGTGGCGCGCGCGCTTGCGCACCTGCGCGCTTGCGCAAGTGCGCAAAGCGCCCGCGTGACGACACGTGGCGCGCTTGCGCACCTGCGCGCAGCGCTCTTGCACAAAATGCCCACATGCCGACACGTGGCGTGTGCGCTTGCGCACCTGCGCGCAGCGCTCTTGCGCAAAATGCCCACATGCCGACACGTGGCGTGTGCGCTTGCGCACCTGCGCGCAGCGCTCATGCGCAAGTTACCCACGTGTCGACACGTGGCGCGCGCGCGCCTGAGCGCACAGCACCTCAGCACACAGCGCTCTAAGCGCTGGCCCACTCATCCTTTGGATGTCTTTTTCCCCTTTACTTATATATGCATACATATATACATATGTATACAAATTTGTGCACACACGCACTCCACGACACTGTCCCTGTTAGAAAAAAATTTCTAACGGGGCGCTGCCCCGCACCCCGCAAGGAGGCTGCTAGCCCCCTTGACCCCCAGCCCGCTATCCGGGTAGCGGGACCCCCGTAAAAACTCTGCGTGGCTTCCGATATATCCAAAACCCCCTTTCAAAACACACGCACACTGCACATTGAGTTCGCATGACCAGTTTAACTCGTTAATCGGAGGTTCCCTCGCCCCAAAGGCGATGGGTAATTAACGGCAGCTTAGTCCGCGGCTGCCGGAGATTCGGATCCCCACAATCATTAAACCCCGGCCTACCCTAGGCAGGGGGAATCTGTAGTACGCCTGACAAGCGCTCGCGTATTCCCATCTCACTGGGGTGACGAAAAACACCTTACAGCACCATGTGCAAAGCACGTGTGCGCTAGCGCTAAATGCGCTGCACTCTAAGCAGCGCACCACGTGCAAAGCACGAGTGCGCTAGCGCTTGAACTAAATGTTCTACACCATTGGATTAAAGATCCAACGAACATGATTAAAAATCATCAATTGACCAGAATAAAATTCTGTTGAGGAAACATTCCTCAGAATTTTTCCAAACGGGAAAGATTGTGCTCTGAAAATCAGAGCACCGTTGGATCAATGATCCAATGGTGATTAAAAATCACCAAAATACAGAATAAATTCTGTATGGGAAAAGATTTCCCAATCTTGTTAAAAAATAAGAAGATTGCCTTCTGTAAAACAGAAGCCCTTGGATCAAAGATCCAACGGAGGAGACATCCCCAAATCAATTGGAGAAAAGATCTTCTTAACCGATTGAACAAATTAAACTTCACTATATAAAGGCCCCAAGACTTCAAGTCTGAGAAAAAAAGGAGAAAAAAAGATAGAGGAACCCCCGTATAAACTTTGAGAAATCTCAGAAAGAAGGGCAAGCTCTCGGCAGAAGAAGAACTTTTCTTCAAGGTAAAAAAATAGAGATAAGAAAAATCTCATTAAAGAAGAAGAACATAATTCTTCTCACAGATCATAGATCTATAAGACTAAGGTCTTTTACAAAAAGTGATCATGAACATCTCATTATAAAAAGGAGAGAGAATAATTCAATTCTCTGAGGATCACAGATCCATAAAGGCAAAGCCTTTCACCAAAATAAGAGATTAAAACATCTCTTATAAAATAAGAACTTTGTTCTTAAAACCTTGAGACAAAGTCTCTTATAAACGAGAATTTATTTCTCAGATCATAAAACTGATCAGAAGCGCTTCTGCGCTCTTTGAGTGGTGCACAGCGCCAAGCGCATCACGTGCTCCTCACGTGTGCGCCACTTAACAAATAACGCTTTGCGCTCATGGACTGGCGCTCAGCGCCAAGCGCACCACGTGCTCCTCACGTGTGCGCCACTCATAAACCGGCGCTTTGCGCTCATAAACCGGCGCTTTGCGCTCATAGACTGGCATTCAGCACCAAGCGCACCACGTGCTCCCCACATATGCACTATATCACAGAAGCGCTTTGCGCTCATTAACTGGCGCTGGCGCCAAGCGCGCCACGTGTTCCTCACGTGTGCGCTGATAGAACATAAATTGTTCTTTAAATAAAGCCCTAGAGCTATGATGAATGCTCAGCATTCAATGAAAGACAGAAAGGCTGTCAGAACCCAAATCAATGCTCAGCATTGTCAAATTTTTAAAAGTTTAACTGAGTGGGCCGAGCCTAAGTTATCCATAAACCCCTCATTCATAATTGAGCCCATGTGCTCATAAATCTCAGATCTTAGTCCCAATTGGACTACGGATCTCTCAACCAAAATTGGTTCAAGGGTACATCTCTACACTCCTCTGATATGTGTCGTTGTAATCCTTCAACGCCTTCAGAAAGGTGACGGGTCCCGACAACCAGACATTTCATGGACTGTGGGGTCCTTAAACCCATGGACTTGATGTCCTTAACCTTGGACTGTGGGGTCCTTATACCCATGGACTATGATGTCCTTAAACTTAGACCGTAATGTCCTTAAAATAATTATGGACCACAACATCCCTAAACTAAACCCTACAGACTATGATGTCTCTAAACTAGACTATGATATCTTTAAACTCCATAGACTATGATGTCCTTAAACTTATGGACCGCAATGTCCCTAAACTAAAAAGAAGAGCCAAAATGCTCTTTTGTTGGATCTAAATGATCCTGTTAAGTAGATCTTAGTCTAAAATTAGACTAACTTATCCTTAACAAATGGTTAAGTTGATCTTAGTCTAAAATTAGACTAACGTATCCTTAACAAACGTTTAAGTTGATCTTAGTCTTAAATGAGACTAACGCATCCTTAAACCCAACCCAAACCCAAATCTAAGAAAATACGGATTTGGACTAATCCACGCCCTCCGGGCCACAGCAGAAATTAGTCTCCGTATATAATCCACGGGCAACCAAAAACAAAATAAACACACACGACACGAAGTGACCATCTGGAGAAGGAGAAAGTGGTTACCGCGATGCAGTACCGTAATTAACTGCAGGGGATTGCGCCTGCAGGGAAGAGCGTCCCCACAATCAAAAACCCCTCAACGAGGGGGAATCTGACGAAGTCTGCTACATTGGCCGCATCCGTTTAAACCTTCGATACATGGTGCCATAAATCAACTTGGATCTTTAGAGAGGTGGACGGATAGCACCAAATAGCATCTTCCCTCGACATTCAGGCTCGCGTCTTTCGGCGGAGAACAGATTCTGGCACGCCCGGTGGGACATTTTCCTCTTTCCACTCCACACTTCGTGTGTCATGTTTCGCGAACGAATCGCGGTTTGCTATGGTTGCCCTTGGGTTCGAGGTACTAAGATTTGGTTTTGCTCCCATGCAGAAGAAAGAACATCAATGGTCTCTAACTGTTCCAGCTGCAACAACAACTCCCGTTCCGCCTCATCTGGAGGAGTAACCTACGGGCCCCAAGCGGCCTCCCTGTTCACAATGCCGGTGGAACAAGTGACCCAAGCCACCACTGGGCTATTCTTCGGGACCATGATCCCGCCAACAAGCTTCAGCTCTCCTGTACCATCGCAAGAAGCTCCGAAGAAGTCGGTCTTTGATCGACTTGCAACTACTGCGGCCCCTCTCAACGGGTCGTCTAGCTCTAATGCCTCAGTCTTCGACAGGCTGGGTCAAAGCTCAAGTGGGCCGCAAAGAGGCTCGCAATACCAGAGAAGGACACTCCAACTCCTGCTACAGTTGAGGTCGTCTAAGCTTCTCTCCCTACTCGAAGGTCGTCTTTCGACAGGTTGACCATTCCCTCTCAGTGGACGTCTTTCTTTGACAGGCTGATGCCAACGACAGACTTTCATCAGAACGGGGGGCATGGAAAATCTGATTCAACAATGGAGGTGGTCTCGGCCACTCGCCATGCTCGTCGTCGTCACTAGCGCCGAGTAAGGGAGGCTGGGGGCGATTCCCCTTCTGGATTGACTCTGCCGGCTCCAACGGTGGAAATTGATGCTGCTGTTCCAACTAGGAACAACTTTTAACTAGTTAGGATGGTACGCAAAAACTCTCCGACTGCTGTATTAAAAAGATCTCCTCCACCAATAGAGAATGCTACAAAGGCGAAGCTAGAGCATCCCCCTCAGCGGCTGTCCTCTAAAATTTACAAAGTTTGGCGACATGTCCAGAACTCCATGATAGATCAAGACTATCTCCGCCGACAGAAAAAGATGAAGGTTTGGCAAGAGGAGGAGGACCCTGTCAAGCCACAGAAGGCGAAAACTACTTGGGTGCCCACTGCAACGGCCCCCTCAACTTCGACCGCTCACAAGAGGAGAAGGATGGAGAAAATCCAGGTGTTTGCGACGAATCGCAAGAACACTGAATCTAAACGCCCCAAATCTGGGGGCATGGTGGTACATACTGTCTGTATGGCATCCGGGAAAGAGGGTAGCCATATCTTTACGGGCCATCGACCACTCACCAGATCTGTAACAAAGGCCCAGGAGTAACAACAGAAGCTCCAGGAAATGTTGACGCAAATGGTCGTACTCACAGGACCAAAAGAAAGCCCGGAAGCGTCGTCGGAGCAACGTCAAGAACAAGAAACTGATGTTGAGTTCCTTCGCAGAATCCTCCAAAAGAAGGACAAAGAGGCAGCAGAACAAGATGCTAACATAAAACGAATGGCATTCTTATTCCAAGACATGGTCGGGATGATGTTACAGCCGGATCCTCCAGCTGAACATCCTCCGATTAGCCTTGAAGAAGACCGAACGGAGACGTCAAACCCTCTTCCGGCTTGTTCAGCAGCCAAAGAGGAGACCATCTCAAAAGCTGCCCTGGATGATTATATCGCTCAGCTGATATGAGTTCATCAGGCGAATGAAGTGGCTGGGAAAATTGTTAAGACTGGACGACCCTATCCGGGTTGTTACGACCAAATAAAGTACCCACCGGGATACACGATCCCCAAATTCCACGTATATAAGGGGACGGGGAATCCACACCAGCACTTTGCTCAATTCAGGGCTCTGTGTGGAAATACCGGAGGTGACGATAAGTTACTGCTTCGCCAATTCATTTGCAGCTTGTCAGAGACAGCATTTGAGTGGCATTCTGAGCTCCTGAATGACTCCGTTAAGACGTTTGCAGAAATGGAGTTACTCTTTACACAGAGGTTCGCAAGCGCTAGCGAACGCACCCAATCAACGCATTAATTAATGCCAGAGTAAATCCAGGCAAAACATGGGTGCAATACGCGATACGGTGGCGGAATATATGGTCGAAGTGTGAGCAGCGCATCGAAGAAGCCACCTGTGGTAGGCATGTTCATGGGTACTCTTGATCCGCAGGCGACCATTTCGCAATTCATGATATTCTTCAAGCCAACTACTTTCCAGGACTTGATTGACAAGATGACCTAAATGAATCAGATGGGTCATAGACCATCTCCTTCGAAGCTGGAATCTCAAAATGAAAAGGGGAAAGGAAAAGCAGCCTTTGTCGCCAATGCTCAACAGCAGCCCGGTAGTCCAAAACTAATTGATCGCCAAGACGAGAGACGAAGATTATTTAATGAGAAAATGAAGCGCCCTTATTCGTTTTCCAGGGACAAAATAAGGAGATTGTTCGAGCTGGCGGTGTGCAATAGGCTCATCAACTTGCCGGATCTAAAACACCCATTGCAACCCGGTGAGGCTAATAATCCCAATTATTGCCCCAATCACCAAGCGATAGGCCATCCAATCAAAGATTGATTCGTCTTCAAAGGGTGGATTGAGAACCAATACCAACAGGGCAAATTCGCACTGTCCGAGAATTGGAAAGTAAACCCGCCCCAGCCGCACTCTCTCAAAAAGGCGGACATACCGGGAGCATCATGCTCTTTTGTAGACGAAGCTCTATGGGAGGTCGTTCTTTCAGCCAAAACGAAAAGAATGCTGAAAGATCTCCAAACATGCCCGGCGATCAAATGGAATAGTCCGTTGGAACCCGAAGTCATCAAGGGAATGCTGAAGCCGCGCCCGACGCAAAAAATTGGTGGGGATGGTCAAAACGCCCATACCCTGCCGTCAAAGTTTTCGAAGAAGAAGAAGAAGAGCAAAAAGCCCGTGAAGCCTGGTGACAAGAGCACGGACCTGCAAAAACATATCGACGCGCTGGAAGAATATAACTAGAAGGCGCGAACCCCGGTCACACTTCAAGAGTTTCTCAGCCACGTCCTTCAGGACGGAGATGATGTAAATGGAGAAGACTCGTCAGATGAACTTGCGGATGATGTGGAAAGCTGCCATTGTTAGTGTATATGCCCTAGAGGCCATTACTGTATCATACTAGTATGTATATTACTTGATGGAAGCTTGGGATATTCACAGTTGTACAGACAATCTTGCTCAATATAGTAGTATGCTACTTGGTTTGTCTCTGCTTTAATGTGTACATGAGTGTTTATTTATTATATCACCTATACGCATTAGTAGAGCCCTTAGGATCTTTGCTTGATTACCGGCATTGTGATAGCGATCACACTCGTGGGGGCTGGGTAATCTACAAGCACATCCTTATACACGTCCCTAGTCGTGGGAGTGTCGAGATAGGGCATCGATACTCCGGAGTAGACTAGCGTATGCGCTTCTCATCCCAGCACGGGAGACGGTCTGTCCCACAGCCGTCGGTACGTCGTACTTGAGATAGTATGCGGGTGCTCGTTGGGTTACGAGTACACTGGACAGGACTCGTCGGGAACTGATGGTTGGTATTATACCTATCGTCAGTTATCAGTTTCCAGGTGACATGAGTACAGCTTAGTCCGCTGACTTGACACTGTCACTTCGCCTCGAGTGTGTTCCCACTGTTCTTTGATTGCTACCCTACCACGGCTCTACTGAGTCGTACAAACAGGTAGTAGTTGGGAGCAGTCCCGAAGCACTTGGAGGCAGTGACGGTTAGACAGGATTCGTCTCTCCCGGTATTGGGGGTTGACATCGCGCTGTGTCTAGGAGAGCCATTACACAAGTAGTCCCTGGCCAGGGAAAGCGAGATATACTGGTAGGTTCCAGTGTTATCTCAGGGTGTTCTGGGCTTCACTCCGACACGACTTGTACCGCTATTAGGGGTCTGACGCTTGCCGCCCCCCTAGGCCCGACATGCGATGTATCAGACGAACAGAACGGACTGTACGGAGATTGTCACATACAGACTCAGTTGGAGTTCGGGTGGGTTTACCTCATCGGCCTTCTTATCGACATCTATCTGGGGACCGTTACGTACAGCTAGTGCCGCTTGCGGTCTGTGGTTAAACCCACTGCCAGCGTAGTGTCGAGTCTTTAGAGTCCCACACAGAGAGTTTCCCTGCACTGAGCGAAACGTGTAGAGGCCGTATGGTTTTACGGCAGGGCTGCGATCACTTACGTACACTTGTGTGCGTGTGGTGTTCGGGCAGGCAATACTAGTGGGCTTTGGTTTAAGCCGGATCGTAGTATTGCATGGATGGATTTGTTTTGTCTTCTGCGCATCCGCATTCTACGGAATACGGATGCAGGTGTGTATGCACAGTTTTCCGGAGCGATGAAAGAGGAGGTGCCTCATTAAGGTTTTGGCAGTTGGTTCGGCCAAAACCGCTATGTGGCAGGCTCATTAGGGTTTCGACAGTTCGTTTGGTCAAAACCATTATGAGCCGGGGACATTATTTACTAATCCTTTCATTGATAATTTTGTTGTGACTAATTACATTGACCATTTGACCATCTTGACTTTATTGACCATTTGACCAAAGTTGACTTGGATCTTCTTAGAAGATCTAAAATATTCTTTGGTTTTCTTTTTCTTTAGTTATGATAATGGTCATGTCATTTGTAGCCATCACCTTTATCTTAATGGGATTAGTAATGATAATGTTTGTGCATTATTGCAACCATGGTGAGGTTTTCTCTTGGTTAAGCTTTTCATTTGCTCATTCTCATTCTCTCTCTTGAAATGAGAAGCTCCATGGTTGCAAGAAAAACTCCTTCTTCTTCCTCCTCTTGATTTCTCCTTTGATCTCATGTGTTGAGAGAAAAAGGATTCCACTTGACAAACACATCCATACATCTCCTCTACACATCCTAGGGCTTCTAGATTAGAAATCTCCTTGCCCTAGTTACCTCCTCGGCTTGAGGTGGAGCTCGGTGTACATCTCTCGGGTGGATCGTCTTCGACTCAAGGAGGCCGCGGAGGTGACCGAAGTCCGGATCAACCATTGAGCAAGCAAAGATAAGAACAAGAAGAAGAGAAGAACAACAAAGAAGGAGGACAACAAGAAGAGAAGGAGTTCAAGTTGAGATATAACCCCTAACCGAGTAGACACATCTCATGTTAGGATGCTAGTGTATTGTTTAGCAAAGATCCGGCTTTTACGGTCCATGTTGCCAAGTCTAGAAAAATTTTGTTTTACCGTTTCCGAAACCCCGAAAGTACCGGGAGAGGTAACGTGGACCTAACAGTGGTATCAGAGCCAAACTAAACATAAACTAGCTTGGTAGTGAAGTGTATCGAAGTTCGAAATGGAAAAATCGATAAAACCAAGTTGCGAAAACCTGAGTTTCTGTTAAAATTTTTTCTGGTCAAAACAAAATTTGTCATGCACCTAAAATCATCTCAGGGTTTTCTAAAGATAACCACCAAAAACGAGCCAGAGATCTGACCAAGAGAGCGCGTTTCCGCGGCGACAGCAAGCTATGTCGCCGCGGATCCGCGGCCGTCTTGTCTCCTCTCTGCCTCAATTTTGGTGCAGTGTATCTCTGTATTGGTTTTAGGATTTTTGAGATATATTATATGTGCCCAGATTTTCCAGAATAGAAATTTGTTTTTGGGGGCCTATAATTCCGTATTTTTCCGAACTTCACTACACTTTGACTATGTTGGTTATATCTGTGATGTTCTTATGTATTGAACGTCGGCTAATCGCTATATGTCGATTAGTCGGGGTTATACATATCTGTGATCTGTGATTGTTGTTGATGGTTTGTGTATATGAACTCGTTGGATTGTCGCGGATGAATAGCCGGGGTGGATGTGAGATGAGAGTTTCTTTTTCTTTCATTCATGTAATAAATTTGTAAATTGATGTAATATTATTTGTTTGGCCGCACAACCGGGTCGGGGTTGTAGCCGTCATTGTATAATTCTTTTTACTGTTTTTGCTCCTAGGATAGACCTATGGAGGGGGTGCACAAACTACCGGGTAGCTCGAAGTGCCGAGTGGCCTACTCATGGCATTGAGGGAGGTTGCTTCGCTTCGGGTACTTGGCGGGTAGTTTGCCGCACCCGTAGGGGTCTTGGGTGGGGTATTGGCTATTCATCGCGACCGTGTAATCCGCTTTTCGTTGCAGGCTCGAACGAATCGCGGGTTCCTAGTATATCCAAAGTGTTCATCTGTGATCTGTAATGTCTATCATTGCTATATTTATAACTATTTAGGCGTTGCTTATGTTTTACAGCCGTGCTAGCCCAGCCCCCGCTCTGTCGTTAGTTAAGTAACCTAACGGGTGATGACGGGGCCCCGTGGCGAATGCGAATGGTATAAGCGTACGTCATATTTTGGTTGTTTTCTGCAATGGTAGGATTTAAATGATGGGACTCATTAAAAGAACTAATGAAAGAAAATAAACCTAAAAGACGTTGTTGGAACAATTTTTCAAAAAGCTGTTATTGCAAGGACGTTCATTTTTGTTTTGCATCGCGGTATTCGGTTGTGAATGCCCAGCACCTCAGTCGACGAGGCAAGGGCCGAGATCCCTTCACCGGGAGTGACCCCTTGGACAAAAGTTTGCGTCAGAGTAATAACTTCACTATAGTCGATTATTATTGCTTTGCATCGAGGTATTCAATTTGGAATATCCTGCACCTCATTCGACGAGGAAAAAGCCGAGATCCCTTCACAGGGAGTGACCTCTTTAGCAAAAAGTTTTCGCCACTATATTTTCAAAAACCTGTATCATGTTCCTTCAAAGATATCAAGTTCATTACGTTAACGGGTTTTTCGCCAAGAACCCAGCCGTAGCCCTCCGTCGTTTCTTATAAGTTATACTTAGTATTCGTGCTGCGTTTGTTGACTGTGTCAAGGCGCAGTGAACGGTAGCTAAGTGTTGCTTATTTGCTAGATACAATGTGATTGGTTAGGACATTTGTGTAACCTTGTTGACTGTGTCAAGGGTTATGCAGGTGGGTTTAATGCAATCAAGACAACGACGGGATGAACTTGACTAGGACTCGTTGATTTGTTGACTGTGTCAAGATCACTTGGGTCCTAGGGGCAAAAACCACATCGGGAGTTTCAAAAGAACTGAAACTTGCAGATTTAGCATACCTTCTGGAGTGTGGTGACTAGAGTGGATTCTATCTAGGTTATCACACAATGACAGTTGGATCCCGATCCCACTGATGAGTTGGTTTACTCTCGGGAGATTATTTCACTTAACGATCAATGCTATAAACCTAGTAGGTGTCTAGAAAGGTGTTAGCGGGGCTACGCCCCCAGGGAAAAGAGGTTCTATAATTAAGGAACTTCGCGAAAGCGTTGGAAAACCTCCCTCGAAGTACCGACACTAGCCTGGCTGAAAGGCTAAGCAAGTATTGTGACGTGAATTAAAACCCGGCTAGTTCTTCTTTTAAAAGGGTTTTAAGAAGAATTTGAGGAAACAGTGGGAGACATCCTGGTTAGATAAATTAATAAACCAATCTAATCTTGCACGAGCATACGCTGAGTGTTTCTTTTCTCTCTCTCCAGGCAGCAACTTTTTCACGCCCTAATCAAGATAATAAAATGTATCACTTGACCGATCCGAATTCTTATTCGGGACTGGGGAAAGTTGGTTCAGCTCTAACTTGTGACAACAGTCATGAGTATGAGAATGGGAAAGGGGATTGTATGGATTTCCAGGATACCCAGTTGAAGAAGAAGCATGGTTTTGCATCTACTTCAGGTGTTCTTGTAATTGAGAACGGTTTTACGGTCAGCCCTACCTCCTGGGTACTTGATACCGGATCGGGATCTCATATCTGTAATTTATTGCAGGGACTGAGAAAAAGTAGGAGAGTTGCACCGGGTGATATGTCGCTCAGAGTAGCGAACGGAGCACAAGTTAATGCGGCAGCCGTCGGTGAATATCACCTAGTATTGCCAAATGGCAAGACTATGATTTTGAATGATTGCTACTATGTACCCTCCATGGTTTGCAACATCATATCAGTTTCTTTACTCGATAAAGATGGATATAACTTTGTTCTTGAAAAGAATATCATGAACATTTACCTTCATAAGGTACTGGTTGCAGAGGGTACACTGTGTAATGGTATCTACGTTCTAAATCAGAATACAGTTCTCAATATACAAAACACACGCAAGAGGAAGAATTCAGATACGAATGAATCCTACTTGTGGCATTGTAGACTTGGTCATATCGAAGAGAAAAGACTGAGTAAGTTGCATAAAGATGGACTCTTGGATGCGTTCGAGTTTTCATCTTATGAAACTTGTCAGTCTTGTCTCAAAGGGAAAATGACCAAATCTCCGTTCACCTTACATGGAGAAAGAGCAGCAGAGCTCTTGGGACTCGTACATAGTGATGTATGTGGTCCGATGTCTATACATGCAAGGGGTGGGTTCTCGTACTTCATCACATTCACTGACGATCTCTCTAGGTTCGGATATGTGTATCTGATGAAACACAAATCTGAAGCTTTTGAGAAATTCAAGGAATTCAGAAACGAAGTAGAGAACCAGACAGGCAAAAGTATCAAGATCCTCCGGTCTGACAGGGGAGGGGAGTACTTAAGCACGGAATTCCTAGATTACTTAAAAGAGAATGGTATTCTCTCTCAGCTTACTCCTCCTTATACACCACAGCACAACGGTGTATCGGAGCGGAGGAATCGTACCCTATTGGATATGGTTCGCTCCATGATGAGTAGTGCTGAGTTACCTCTTTCATTCTGGGGATATGCACTTCAAACTGCAGCACATCTATTGAATCAAGTTCCATCCAAATCCGTGCCTGACTCCGTATGAAATATGGAGTGGTTAGAGTTTGTATCTTAAACGTGTTAAGATTTGGGGTTGCCCAGCTTATGTCAAAAAGCAGAACCCAGACAAACTTGAGGCACGAGCAGTTTTGTGTAAGTTTGTGGGATACCCAAAAGATTCAAGTGGGTATCTGTTCTACCATGCAGAGGAACAGAAGATAATTGTTTCAAGAAATGCCACATTTTTAGAAAAAGAATTTCTTGTTAAAAACATTAGTGGCAGCACGGTAGAACTGGATGAAATTCCAGAAACACAAACTTTAACAAAAGATTTGGTGGAACCGCTAGATTCAATAACCCCAAACGAACCTCAGCCACTCCGCAGATCTGGTAGGATTTCTCATCCGCCCGAGAGATACTACGGTTTTCTCATTGACGGGGATCGAGAGGATTGCATCTTGGAAGAAGATGACCCTACCAGTTTCAGGAAGGCCATTATCAGTAGGGACTCTGATAAGTGGCAGGAAGCAATGCAATCCGAAATGGAGTCCATGTACGCCAATAAAGTGTGGACCTTGGATATTGCTCCACCTGGGGTAAAACCCGTTGGATGCAAATGGATCTACAAAAGGAAACTTGGTGTAGATGGGCAGGTGGAAACCTATAAAGCTAGACTCGTTGCAAAAGGTTTTCGTCAATGACCTGGTTTGGACTATGATGAAACTTTTTCTCCAGTGGCTATGCTCAAATCCATTCGGATCCTACTTGCCATTGCTGCCTTCCATGACTATGAAATCTGGCAGATGGATGTTAAAACGGCTTTCCTAAACGGTTGTTTGGAAGAGTGTGTTTACATGGATCAACCAGAAGGTTTCGTAGACAGTGGGAGCAGCGGAAAGGTGTGCAAGTTTCTTAAATCCATTTATGGATTAAAGCAGGCATCGCGGAGCTGGAACATCTGTTTTGATGAGGCAATCAAGGAATTTGATTTCATCAAGAACGAAGATGAACCCTGTGTATATAAGAAGATTGTAGGACGAACTGTCGTATTCCTAGTCTTGTACGTGGACGACATTCTTTTGATAGGAAATGACATTCCTATGCTACAATCGGTCAAGCTGTTTTTGTCACAAAGGTTCTCCATGAAGGACCTGGGTGATGCCTCGTACATTCTGGGGATCAAGATCTATAGAGATAGATCCAAGAAACTGTTGGGACTTTCACAGTCCAGGTACATAGAGACCGTACTAAAGAGATTTAGTATGGAGGGTTCCAAGCACGGTAACATACCCGCATTGCACGGAATTACCCTCTCCAAGAAGATGTCTCCTAAGACTGACGAGGAGAGGGTTCGCATGAGCACTATACCCTACGCTTCGGCGGTAGGATCTATAATGTATGCGATGCTATGTACAAGACCAGATGTAGCTTACGCGTTGAGCGCGGTAAGCCGGTATCAGTCAGACCCAGGGGAGGACTACTGGACAGTAGTGAAGAACACTCTCAAGTACCTAAGAAGGACTAAGGAGATGTTCCTGGTTTACGGTAATGGAGACCTCAGGGTCGAGTCCTTTACCGATTCAAGCTTCCAGAGTGACAAAGATGACAGCAAGTCCGTCTCGGGTTTTGTGTTTATCCTCAACGGAGGGGCGGTATGTTGGAGGAGTTCCAAGCAGGATACCGTCGCAGACTCAACGATGGAGGCTGAATACATTGCTGCAAGCGATGCCGCAAAAGAGGCGGTCTGGATAAAGAAGTTCATTAGTGAACTTCAGGTGGTTTCGTCCATTGTTGACCCAATACCTTTGTATTGCGATAACAATGGGGCTATAGCTTTAGCGAAGGAACCAAGGTCCCATCAGAAATCCAGGCACATCTTAAGGCGGTATCACCTGATCAGGGAGATCATTGATCGACAGGAGATCGAGGTGCGGAGAGTGGACACAAAAGACAACACTGCGGACCCATTCACGAAGGCTTTACCCCAGACTCAGTTCGAGCGGCTGATCGAGATGATAGGTCTTCGATACACCAGTACATGGCCTTAGTGCAAGTGAGAGATTGTTAGTGTATATGCCCTAGAGGCCATTATTGTATCATACTAGTATGTATATTACTTCATGGAAGCTTGGGATATTCACAGTTGTACAGACAATCTTGCTTAATATAGTAGTATGCTACTTGGTTTGTCTCTGCTTTAATGTGTACATGAGTGTTTATTTATTATATCACCTATACGCATTAGTAGAGCCCTTAGGATCTTTGCTTGATTACCGGCGTTGTGATAGCGATCACACTCGTGGGGGCTGGGTAATCTACAAGCACATCCTTATACACGTCCCTAGTCGTGGGAGTGTCGAGATAGGGCATCGATACTCCGGAGTAGACTAGCGTATGCGCTTCTCATCCCAGCACGGGAGACGGTCTGTCCCACAGCCGTCGGTACGTCGTACTTGAGATAGTATGCGGGTGCTCGTTGGGTTACGAGTACACTGGACAGGACTCGTCGGGAACTGATGGTTGGTATTATACCTATCGTCAGTTATCAGTTCCCAGGTGACATGAGTACAGCTTAGTCCGCTGACTTGACACTGTCACTTCGCCTCGAGTGTGTTCCCACTGTTCTTTGATTGCTACCCTACCACGGCTCTACTGAGTCGTGCAAACAGGTAGTAGTTGGGAGCAGTCCCGAAGCACTTGGAGGCAGTGACGGTTAGACAGGATTCGTCTCTCCCGGTATTGGGGGTTGACATCGCGCTGTGTCTAGGAGAGCCATTACATAAGTAGTCCCTGGCTAGGGCAAGCGAGATATACTGGTAGGTTCCAGTGTTATCTCAGGGTGTTCTGGGCTTCACTCCGACATGACTTGTACCGCTATTGGGGGTCTGACGCTTGCTGCCCCCCTAGGCCCGACATGCGATGTATCAGACGAACAGACCGGACTGTACGGAGATTGTCACATACAGACTCAGTAGGAGTTCGGGTGGGTTTACCTCATCGGCCTTCTTATCGACATCTACCTGGGGACCGTTACGTACAGCTAGTGCCGCTTGCGGTCTGTGGTTAAACCTACTGCCAGCGTAGTGTCGAGTCTTTAGAGTCCCACACAGAGAGTTTCCCTGCACTGAGCGAAACGTGTAGAGGCCGTATGGTTTTACGGCAGGGCTGCGATCACTTACGTACACTTGTGTGCGTGTAGTGTTCGGGCAGGCAATACTAGTGGGCTTTGGTTTAAGCCGGATCCTAGTATTGCATGGATGGATTTGTTTTGTCTTCTGCGCATCCGCATTCTACGGAATACGGATGCAGGTGTGTATGCACAGTTTTCCGGAGCGATGAAGGAGGAGGTGCCTCATTAGGGTTTTGGCAGTTGGTTCGGCCAAAACCGCTATGTGGCAGGCTCATTAGGGTTTCGACAGTTCGTTTGGTCAAAACCATTATGAGCCGGGGACATTATTTACTAATCCTTTCATTGATAATTTTGTTGTGACTAATTACATTGACCATCTTGACTTTGTTGACCATTTGACCAAAGTTGACTTGGATCTTCTTAGAAGATCTAAAGTATTCTTTGGTTTTCTTTTTCTTTAGTTATGATAATGGTCATGTCATTTGTAGCCATCACCTTTATCTTGATGGGATTAGTAATGATAATGTTTGTGCATTATTGCAACCATGGTGAGGTTTTCTCTTGGTTAAGCTTTTCATTTGCTCATTCTCATTCTCTCTCTTGAAATGAGAAGCTCCATGGTTGCAAGAAAAACTCCTTCTTCTTCCTCCTCTTGATTTCTCCTTTGATCTCATGTGTTGAGAGAAAAAGGATTCCACTTGACAAACACATCCATACATCTCCTTTACACATCCTAGGGCTTCTAGATTAGCAATCTCCTTGCCCTAGTTACCTCGGCTTGAGGTGGAGCTTGGTGTACATCTCTCGGGTGGATCGTCTTCGACTCAAGGAGGCCGCGGAGGTGACCGAAGTCCAGATCAACCATTGAGCAAGCAAAGAGAAGAACAACAAGAAGAGAAGAACAACAAAGAAGGAGGACAACAAGAAGAGAAGGAGTTCAAGTTGAGGTATAACCCCTAACCGATTAGACACATCTCATGTTAGGATGCTAGTGTATTGTTTAGCAAAGATCCGGCTTTTACGGTCCATGTTGCCAAGTCTAGAAAAATTTTGTTTTACCATTTCCGCAACCCCGAAAGTACCGGGAGAGGTAACGTGGACCTAACAGCCATGTGATCTCTCACTCATCAATAGACGGTGAAGAAGCTCTTGACGCAGAGAAACTGGGGGCAGATCCCGAATCGGAGCTCCTAGGACTGTCAGACGAGATGATTGATGCATTCCTGAACGAAGCTCTTCTGAAAAGAAAGGCTGATCGAGAGCGTGAAACAGTCATATTTGGAAAAGCCAAACGCCGGCGACTGAACGGAAAGATTGAAGCACCCCAACCGGATAGGAGCACTTCGGCCGCCAGCAAAAGCAGGTTCAAGACGAGGAAAAGGTTCGCCAAAGCCATATCGATGGAAATGAAGCTGCCACCCTCCGAAGGAAACACTTCTGATGAGATACACCTTAATGAAGAGGATATGCATCCTAATTACTGTATATATCATCGAAGGATTACGCACCCTACTGAAGAATGCAACGCCTTTAAAAATTAGTGGCAAGGGTATGTCCCTCACAGGCTGCACTTCAAGAGGATGAAGCGTGAAGCTCGTCGACGGTGGAAAAACGCGACAGACGAACGTGGAAGAGCTGTCGGCAATTGTCACATGGTTGATAGTAGGGGATCGCAAATTCTCACCTTCAGGAGCGACTCTGATGAAGAAATAGCCCTCGGCCCTCTCTTCAAGGAATCCATCTCTGAAACGGAAGGAATGAGGACCTGCGAGAACATTCAGCTGCGCAATCGTACGTTACCTAAAAAGAATTTCGGACCCATAAACAAAGGGTCAAACAAAAAGGATAAGGGAAAAGAAAAGGTCTCTGAAGATATCACCCTCGATGACCAAGCCGTCGAAGAGCTGACAGCCAAGGACCCGCCCAAGAAAAACAAGGTTGATTACAACGTTCAGGCACACCAGAGGAAGATACCCTTGCAGCTAAGCATTCTCGACTCACTTCTTCTATCTAAAAAGGCGAGAGATTCCCTGATCAAGGCACTACAAGATCCCGAACAGTTCCAGGCTTTCCTCGTCGAAGAAAAGATGAAGGACAAGCTGGAAGAAGTGCACACAGCCGATATCACCTTCGGCGATGAAGATCTCTTCCTCGGTACGTGCGAGCATAACTGTCCCCTTTATGTCTCCGAATACTGTCATGATATTAAGATAGGCAAGATCCAGGTTGACAATGGGTCCTCCGTCAATCTCCTCAATGTAAGAGTGTTGAAGGAAATCTGCATGAGCGTTCAGCACCTCGCCAGTGATAAAATCACCATCTCCGGGTTTGACTCCCAATCATCACGGACGCTCGGATCTGTGATACTGACGTTACGCTTTGGGCTGCTCGTCACGGACATCAAATTTCATATCATTGACGCCAAGACATGTTACAATGCTTTGCTCGGCAGGCCTTGGTTACACGAGTACAATATCATCCCTTCTACACAACATCAGTGTATGAAGTATTTCAAGGATGGGCTCGAGTATACCGTGACAGGGGAGTTGAACCCATTCTCCATGAATGAAATCCGAAAGTACGAAGATGCAAAATACTTCTTACCAGATTTCGAAGACACGGAAAGATGCAATAAACCGAAGAACAAAGCTATCACCACTATTCCGGACTTCGGGAGTGATACTGAGGAGGAAGAAGAAATAGTTTATTCAGGGCCGCCCCATTACACCAAGCCAGGACCGTCTACCCCTATTCTGGTCATTAGCAGCAACTCAGAAGATGAGATCAATTCTATATTTTCTTTATGGTCATCGATACAAGCCTTCGCTGGCGATGATCGGAGTTTGCAAATCTCCATGGTTCCGTAAGAGCATTACAAAGAGCTCGACGCGCTTGGTACCTACAGTGTGCAGGAACTGCAGACATTCTACATGCCTCCCAGGCGAAGAGATGAAAAGGCGATCCTCTTTTATCGATCAATGGAAACCAAAGTGGAGAAAGAAATTTGGCATGGAGCCGATTCTACACTTGACAGGCTCCAGCCCATCCGTCTACCCAAATACTACACAGAAGGATTAAAAAGGCTGTTGAGGCGCCAAGGCGTACCCTTCAAACAGACTGCTCAAAAAGCTCAGTTCTACAACAGGATCTGGAACGTCCCCGGAACTTAGCGAAAATTGCACAACGGGAGAATGGAAACGATTGGGCTTGGATATGTTCAATCCAAGAAATGGGAGCGATTCCATGGCTGCCATGTTATACATGACTTTGATGAAGAAGGAGATGCTCTGTTAGAAGACGCTAACCCTGAAACAAAACGAGGTCCCGCCATGAAAGTGCTAAGTCCGTCGTTCGAAGAACAGATGGACAAGCTAATAAGGGAAGCGGGTCAAAAGGTCCGGGATGACAATAACCGCGAAATGGCCATCTACAAGAAAGCCAGGACGCAACGCCTCCTTCAGCAAGCTACAGATAATGATGATGCCCTTCGTTGCCAGTCTGACGTACAGAAGACCCGAAGCAAAAACAGAAACAAGTTAAAGAACGAAAAAAACGATCAACAGCAACAAAGCGGGTCCAAGAAGCCACGCGATCGAGAATTGGGTAGCCTGGATCCGTCTCTTATAAAGAAGATGGGTCAAGCATATTCTTTTCCCCAAGACAAGACAAGGAAGATATTCAATCTTGTCATAAAATATCAGATGATGACATTCCCGGAATCCAAACACCCCGAGCAAGCAGGTGAGGTTCATCATACGGATTATTGCTCTTATCACTAAGTGGTAAGGCATCCTCTCGAAGACTTCTTTACATTCAAAGACTGGATAGAAGACCAGTATCAGTAAGGTAAGTTCACTTTATCCAGCAGTTGGAGGGTAACCCCGCCACAGAAGCATGAACCGATAGCCACGAGAGTAGAGCCGGATCAACATCGGTCTTGGAAGCGATCCCGTACCTGTCACGCGATAACGCTGTCAAGAGAAGGAGTACGCGAGGATATGGACGACCTCCCCTGGTGCTTCGAAAACGATGATGACGAAGTGTCTCAGAGTTTCCGCCAGCACCAAATGAATTGGAAGATGGGATACATACTACTTCAGATAACCTCAAGAAAATCGACTTGGGGACGGCAAGTGACCCACGGCCGACGTTCGTCGGTGAGCTATTGTCTGAAGAAAGGGTGGCTACGCTAAAAGACGTGCTCATGCAGTATAAAGATTGCTTCGCATGGAACTATTCCGAGATGCCAGGACTAGATCCAGAGATTGCTGAGCACAAATTGGCGATATCTCCGGACATCAAGCCGATCAAACAAGCACCGAGAAGAATGCGGCTCAAGCTTGAGATGAGCATCAACGCCGAGGTCAAGAAACTAAGCGGCTCCGGCTTCATCCAAGAGGTTCAGTACCCTGACTGGATCGCCAACATCATCCCAGTGATGAAGAAAAATGGGACGGTGCACATATGCGTGGACTTTCGGGATCTCAACAAAGCTTGTCCGAAGGATGACTTTCCCGTACCAGTTAACGAGTTAATGATAGATAACACGTCCACTCACGAAGTCTTCTCCTTCATGGACGGCTCATCAGGGTATAATCAAATAAAGATGCATCATGAAGACCAGAAGCATACTGCTTTCCGGACTCCTCTGGGCATATTTTTCTACAAAGTAATTCCCTTTGGTCTAAAGAACGCCGGTGCCACCTATCAGAGGGCCATGACGAAGATTTTCGATGACCTCATACATGAAATCGTCAAATGCTATATTGACGACCTCGTAGTTAAAAGCAAATCATACGAGGAATATTTAGAGCATCTGAAGATCGTGTTTCAGCACCTTCAGAAATACAACTTGAAGATGAACCCTCTCAAATGCGCATTCGGAGTTTCCTCGTGCAAGTTCCTAGGATTCGTCGTCCGACATCGAGGCATCAAGATAGACCCGTCAAAGATCAAGAAGATCATGGAAATGCCTCCGCCAAGAACTTTCAAGAAACTGCGGTCTCTTCAAGGAAAGCTCGCATATATTCGGCGGTTCATAGCTAATCTCTCCGGCAAATGACGTCCCTACAGTCACCTGATGAAAAAAAGGACCCCGTTCATTTAGGATCACAAATGCTAAAGCGCATTGGACGAAATCAAGCAATACCTACAAAATCCGCCAGTACTGGCCGCTTCTGTTTAAGGAAAACCTCTCATTCTGTATACAACCGCCCTTGAGAGTTCTCTAGGCGCACTATGGGCACAGGAGAATGACAAAGGGAAGGAGAGAGCCCTCTACTATTTGAGTCGAGTTCTCCTGGGGGCAAAAAACAACTACTCCCCCATCGAAAAACACTTCCTGGCGTTAATCTTTGCGGTAACAAAGCTCCGGCACTATGCGTTGGTGCATGAGGTCCATCTCATATCAAAGGTGGATCATCTTAAGTATTTGATGTCAAAAGCCATTCTAACGGGACGGCTAGCTAAATGGGCCTTAATCTTAATGGAATTCTCGGTAACATACTGACCGCTCAAGGCAGTGAAAGTCCAGGCCATCGCCGAATTCCTCGCTGAGCATCCGATACCTGCCGATTCTCCTTTGAACTGCAAATTGCCCGACGAGCACGCGTTTGACACGATCGGCAGGGAGAGGAGAGAGAATGATACCCGGTGGGAACTCTATTTCGATGGAGCATCTTCCATGAAGAAGCGCAAACAAAGCACCCTCATAATCAAATCAAGGGTATGCCTCATCTTCGTGACTCCACAAGGAGGGATAATGCGCTTTGCCTTTTCCTTGACAGAGCCAAGGATAAACAATGAAGCTGAGTATGAAGTTTTGATAGCAGGTCTTGAGATCGCTGTCGACATGGGAATTGAATGCCTCATCATATACGGAGATTCCCAGCTGGTCTTTAGTCAAGTAAATGGAGACTATCAAATGTGCAAACCGGAGTTGATAAAGTACGGTGAGAGAGTGCAGCAGCTGCTGACTTAAATCCCTTCTTACGCCCTGGAAAGCATACCGCGAGTGGAGAATAGCAAGGCGGATGCGTTATCCAAACTCGCTAAAGAACTGGCTGAAGAAAACCTCGATGATGTGAGGATAGTTGTGCAAAGCCGTCGGGTTCTTGTACCGGCAGAAATATCTCCAGAGTCGTCTGAAGAGAAAGAAGCGACCAAAGAGACAGCCCTACAAATAAAAGACCAGGAAAAGGCTAAGGATTGGAGAGAAGTCTTTATAGACTACTTCAAATCCCATCGAACACCTGAAGATGCGTCCTCAAGACATCAGCTCATGAAACGAGCTCTATCCTTCGCCTTTGTCAATGATACTCTGTATAAGAAATCGTTCGACTCCCTGTGGCTAACATGCCTAGGACCTGAAGAAGAAAAGAGAGTCGTCCAAGAAACTCACGACAGACTCTGCGGTTCTCATCAAGCCGGGCCGAAGATGAAACTGAAAATCAAAATAATGGGCTACTATTGGCCCACGATGATCCAAGTATGCCTCGAATACGCGAAGCAGTGCCACTCGTGCCAGATTCACGGGGACTTCATTCACCAGCATTCAAATCCGCTATATCCAACGGTGGCTAGCTGGCCATTCGAAATGTGGGGAACCGACATAATCGGGCCCATTGAACCATCATCGTCCAGAGGACATCGATTCATACTGGCGACAACTGATTACTTCTTCAAATGGGCAGAAGCAGTACCACTAAGAGAAGTGAAGACGGAGAACATTCTCTATTTCTTCAAGAAACACGTCATCTATCGGTTCGGCACTCCGCGACGAATTATCTCCGATAACGGGCCAGCCTATATAAGTCACAAAATCAGCCGCTTTGCACAGCAACATAATATAGACTGGAGATACTCTTCGGTCTATAATCCCCGAGCTAACGGTCTAGCTGAGGCTTTCAACAAGTCCTTGACGAAGATCGTGAAAAAGACGGTGTCCAAAAATAAGAAGGACTGGCACGAGAGACTGCATGAAGCTCTCTGGGTGTATCTAACTACGTTCAAAACGGCCACAAACACAACGCCGTATGCATTGGTATTCGGCACAGAAGTGGTACTCCCCCTCGAGATAGAGTTACCCGCTCTACGAGTGGCGGTTCACTACGAGCTAACAAACGAAGAAAATGCTCACCTTCGGCTTGAGGAGCTCGACGCCCTTGATGAAGCCCAGCTCATGGCGTAACAAAACCTGGAGGTTTATAATGCAAAGATGACGCGCTCAAACGAGAGATTGACTAAGCCGAGAACATTCCGCCAAGGCAAACTCGTGCTAGTGGTCAAAAGACCTATGATCTCCAATCGTGCTAAACGGGGGAAATTCGAGCCGAACTATAAAGGCCCGTACATCATAGACAATGTTTACCGGGGTGGTGCCTATCTGCTCATGGACATGGATGGCGAAAGACCCTTCAGGCCAATAAATGGCCGGTTCCTAAAAAATTACTACGCGTGACGAGTCACGGCCTAGGTCAACGATAGATGGCGACGCCTATGTCTGCTCGCTATCTTCCCAAAGCCCGAACTCTATTAGTAGTACCCAGCGAAACCGTTGTCTCCAAAGTAGCAATGTCTGACCGAAATGTCCTAAAACTAACAGTGGACAGAAACGTCCTTAAACTAACGATGGACCATTATATCCAAAAACTGGCTATTGACCAAGACGTCTATAAACTACTACGGACCGCAGCATCCCAAGGCTGGCACAAAAAATATATTAAAAAATAATAAAAGAAAGAAAGAAAACGGTATGTCCATAAGCGAGATGGGCACGGATGAAAACCCGAAAGGGCTCTATGAGTAAAAACAGCAGGGCTATCGGCGAGTTTTGTGAAAACCCAGGAGGGCACAATCTCGTTAAAAGACACTTGCAAGGTCCTCTCGACCCTGTAAGGAGAAAACACCTGCCTGAGATCCTTACGACTCACAAGGGAGAGACACACTTATGGATCCCCACGATTTCTAAGGAGAAATTACACTTACGAGATCCTCACGACTGGTAAGGAGAACCCCCTTATGAGACCCTCATGGCTCATAAGATTCAAAAGCCTTAAGATACAGGGATCTGAACCTGTTCTTAAGCCATCACAATCCCCAGATTGCCCTACAAGCGGTTCAATGCTGACCTTTGTATACAATCCACGGGCGCAAATAAGCCTTTCCCCAACAGAGTCCCACCACTGACGAGGGATATCTTCATATGGCGAACGACACTTGTAAGTCCTCTCGATTTATAAGAAGAAAACACTCTTGTAAGATCCTTACGACTTATAAGAGAACACACACTTAGGAATCCTCATGATTCCTAAGGAAAAAACACACCTAAAAGATCTTCACAACACGTAGGGAGAAATATCTTTATGAGACCCTTACGGCTCATGAAGTCAAAAGCCTTAGTTGGCAGGATCTTAACCCTGTTTGCTAAGCCACCTTTATTCGAACCGACAAAGGCAAATGATGATTCACTCATGGAAATGTCCCAGTGGTAGCGATGCTGATGCCTAAATCGGTATCAAATTCCAAATCTAATCTCGCTATAAAAAAAACAGTGAGGCAAAAAGTGCATATGAGATAGCCGAAATGATAGGGCAACTTGCAAAAAAAATCAGCAAGTAAAATATATGCATACAAGATAGCCGAAATGGTTGGGCAACTCGCAATAAAAAGCAGCGAGCAAATAAAACAAATGGCCGAAATGATTGGGCACCGCAAAAAATAGCCGAAATGATTGGGCAATCGCGACTTTCGCGATATAAAAGCTGAAATGATAGAGCATCACGGAAAGAAAAATATATAAAATGAAACTTTTTGCCCTAAAGGTGATATCACATCGATCCCTGTATACAATCCAGGGGCACAAACAGAGAGGGAGCCATACCTTCCCACCAGGCTCCATCAGAAAGAGAGCCAAGTCTCGACGGTTCACAGACAGCCTAGAGATCACCAACAACGTTTCTCCTCATTCCAGCAGGATTCGGACGCGACAATCAATCTCGGAGCCACAGCAGAGTCCCTGTTCCAAGTCTCGACGGTTCACAGACAGCCTAGAGATCACCAACAGCGTTCCTCCTCATTCCAGCAGGATTCAGACGCGACAATCAACCTTGGAGCCCTGGCAAAGTCCCTGTTCCAAATCTCGACGGTTCACAGACAGCCTAGAGATCACCAACAATGTTCCTCCTCATTCCAGCAGGATTCAGATGCGACAATCAACCTTGGAACCATGGCAAAGTCCCTGTTCCAAATCTCGACGGTTCACAGACAGCCTAGAGATCACCAACAGCGTTCCTCCTCATTCCAGCAGGATTCAGACGCGACGATCAACCTTGGAGCCATGGAAAAGTCATTGTTCCAAACCTCGACGATTCACAGACAACCGAGAGAGAAAATCCTGACTCCATAGAACACGGCTAAAGTCAATCCTGACCCCGTGGGAAACGGCCAGAGCAAATCCTGGTCCCGTAGAACACGGCTAAAGTCAATCCTGACCCCGTGGGAAACGGCCAGAGCAAATCCTGGCTCCGTAGAACACGGCTAAAGTCAATCCTGACCCCGTGGGAAATGGCCAGAGCAAATCCTGGTCCCGTAGAACATGGCTAAAGTCAATCCTGACCCCGTGGGAAACGGCCAGAGCAAATCCTGGCTCCGTAGAACACGGCTAAAGTCAATCCTGACCCCATAGGAAACGGCCAGAGCAAATCCTGGTCCCGTAGAACACGGCTAAAGTCAATCCTGACCCCATGGGAAATGGCCAGAGCAAATCCTGGCTCCATAGAACACGGCTAAAGTCAACCCTGACCCCGTGGGAAATAGCCAGAGCAAATCCTGGTACCGTAGAACACGGCTAAAGTCAATCCTGACCCCGTGGGAAACAGCCAGAAAAAATTCTGGCTCCGTAGAACACGGCTAAATTCAATCCTGAACCCGTGGGAAACGGCCAGAGCAAATTCTGGTCCCGTGGAACACGGCTAAAGTTAATCCTGGCCCTTGGGAAATGGCCAGAGCAAATCCTTGTCCCGTGGAACACGGCTAAAGTCAATCCTGACCCCGTGGGAAACGGCCAGAGCAAATCCTGGTCCCGTAGAACATGGCTAAAGTCAATTCTGACCCCGTCGAAAATGGCCAGAGCAAATCCTGGTCCCGTAGAACACGGCTAAAGTCAATCCTAACCCCGTGAGAAACGGCCAGAGTAAATCCTGGCCCTATAGAACATGGCTAAAGTCAATCCTGACCCCGTGGGAAACGGCCAGAGCAACCCCTGATCCCGTACGGCTAAAGTCAATCCTAACTCCGTATGGCCAAAGTCAACCCCTCCTGGCCCCATAGAACACGGCTAAAGTCAATCCTGACTCCATGGGAAACAGCCAGAGTAAACCCTCGAACTCCCCGTCAAAGCAATGCTTTGACTTGGGAGCAGGTCAACTCATCAATCACTTACGAGTCCTCTCAACTTGTAAGGAGAAAACTCTCTTGTGAGATCCTTACGACTCTCAAGGGAAAACACACTTAAGAATCCTCATGATTCCTAAGGAGAAAATCCACCGACGAGATCCTCTCGACTCGTAGGGAGAAAAGTCTTTATGAGATCCTCACGGCTCATAAAGTTGAAAAGTCTTAAGTGGAAGATCCTAACCCTGTCTCCTAAGCCGTCATTACCCTGCAAAGAGTCCAAGATAAACAGCTGCCTACTATCTACAGACCACATTTGCCAAAATTACATGCCAGAGAAATGGAGATGCTACTCAAAAGTGCGTAAACTGCTCTGCGTCAAGTCGAAATGAAAAGGCGTAACCTACTGACGACAACCACATACCATGCAAGACAGTAAAAAGAACGATGGATTCGCATCCGTTTAAGCGTTCAAAGCGTACCCACTCATGCGTATGCAAAAGATTTAGTGCATAAAGTAAACACACGGAGACGAGGAATTTTCTATTCATACTTCAAAAAGTTCTTACAGCGATGAATACAGTAAACAAAAATATCATTAAAATGATTACAATGGCAAGACATCAAATCCAGGACATGGATTGAGAAGTTCAAAAGGAAGGCCATCTAAAATATTGCGGGCCTCTCAGACCATCCTCGTATGCTTCCTTTCGCAATCACAAGCGTCGGGTTCCTCACTGATGTCCTCTGTCCTTTGATAGGCAGCGAGTATCGCCGCCTGTTGAAAATTTTGATACAGAAGATCAACAAGATTGTCTCGCTTTTTCTTTGAGATTTGGCCCATCAGATACACTGAGTGCACCTTATCTTCGGCGTCGTCCAATTTCTTGAGCGGCATGCCTTGATAGAATAAAGGGTGCGCTTCCCAGATCGCTCTCACGATAAGCTTCAAGAGAGAGGAACGACGAGGAAGCAGTCGACTATTGTACGCACCAAAGCGACCCATAATTTCAGCGCACTGGGCGTTTGTGAATTCTTGGTTTTGGGAACGGCCGAGTGAGAGGATGTCTCCGTAAGAAATAATCTCATCGAGATCATACAAATGAGCGGCCATAACGTCTAAAAAGAAGATCAATGAGAGTTAGTATACAGGCTGATTAAGAAAAATCTTATCGAAACAAACAAGGGGATTTAAACAAGTACTGATTAAATCGCCCAATGAATTTAATTCTGTGCAATTAAGAAGGGAATCCTAAAAAGGATTTCTCTTTTAATGAAAAGGTTCCCCGGGCCAAGGAGTTAAACTCCTCGAGAGCAATGCTATGCAGACAGGAATGACACCTGTCAAATTCAATTATGAGGGGAATTAAAAATTCCCCAAGAATTCTAAGATCCAAGCTCTGTAAGAATGATGGAATAACCCATCAGAAAACTTAAAGTAAAGTCTTTAATGAATTAAAATTCCAGGATCTTCAAGATCCATGAACAAACTCTTAAGAGTTCTTTATGAAAGATTAACAAATCCACATGATTTGAAAGAGCAAAGCTCTGTTAATGGGTTAAGAATCCCTGAAAATGATCTCTTAAGATTTAAGATCTAACAAGAGCAAAGCTCTGTTGAGAAACCCTAAAAAGGTTTTCTTGAAGATCTATGATCTAAGTAGAGCAAAAGCTCTGTTAATGGGTGAAACCCTAGATTATTAACTAATCCCTTCAAAATTTAATCTTTACCTAAACTTTGTTAATGGTGAGGGGGTATTTGTTTCCCCCAATCAGAGCAAAGCTCTGTTCAAATTTCAAAATTTGAATGAAGCAGCATTTCATAGCAGCGCCAAGTGCGCTGCACCCCAAGTAGCACACCACATGCAAAGCACATGTGCGCTAGCGCTAAGAGCGCTGCACTCTAAGTATCGCACCACGTGCAAAGCATGTGTGCGCTAGCGCTAAGTGCGCTGCACTCTAATCAGCGCACTACGTGCAAAGCACGAGTACGCTAGCGGTAGAACTAAATGTTCTCTACCATTGGATAAAACATCCAACGAACATGATTAAAAATCATCAATTGACCAGAATAAAATTCTGTTGAGAAAACATTCCTCATAATCTTTCCAAACGAGAAAGATTGTGGTCTGAAAATCAGAGCACCGTTGGATCAATGATCCAATGGTGATTAAAAATCACCAAAATATAGAATAAATTCTGTATGGGAAAAGATTTCCCAATCTTGTTAAAAAACAAGAAGATTGCCTTCTGTAAAACAGAAACCTTTGGATCAAAGATCCAACGGGGGAAACATCCCCAAATCAATTGGAGAAAAGATCTCCTTAACCGATTGAACAAATCAACCTTCACTATAGAAAGGCCCCAATACTTCAAGTCTGAGAAAAAAAGGAGAAAAAAGGATAGAGCAACCCTCCTATAAACTTTGAGAAGTCTCAGAAAGAAGAGCAAGCTCTCGGTAGAAGAAGAACTTTTCTTCAAGGTAAAAAAAAACAGAGATAAGAAAAATCTCATTAAAGAAGAAGAACATAATTCTTCTCACAGATCATAGATCTATAAGACTAAGGTTTTTTACAAAAAGAGATCATGAACATCTCATTATAAAAAGGGGGGAGAATAATTCAATTCTCTTAGGATCACAGATCCATAAAGGCAAAACCTTTCACCAAAATAAGAGATTGAAATATCTCCTATAAAATAAGAACTTTGTTCTTAGAACCTTGAGACAAAGTCTCTTATAAACGAGAATTTATTTCTCAGATCATAAAACTGATCAAAAGTGCTTCTGCGCTCTTTGACTGGCGCATAGTGCCAAGCGCATCACGTGCTCCTCACGTATGCGCCACTTAACAAATAGCGCTTTGCGCTCATGGACTGGCACTCAGCGGCAAGCACACCACGTGCTCCTCACGTGTGCGCCACTGAACAAATAGCGCTTTGCGCTCATAAACCGGCGCTTTGCGCTCATAGACTGGCGTTCAGTGCCAAGCGCGCCACGTGCTCCTCACGTGTGCGCTATATCACAGAAGCGCTTTGCGCTCATTAACTGGCGCTAGCGCCAAGCGCGCCAAGTGTTCTTCACGTGTGTGCTGATAGAACATAAATTGTTCTTTAAATAAATCCCTAGAGTTATGATGAATGCTCAGCATTCAAAGAAAGACAGAAAGGCTGTCAGAACCCAAATCAATGCTCAGCATTGTCAAATGTTTAACAGTTTAACTGAGTGGGCCGAGCCCAAGTTGGCCATAGACCCCTCATTCAGATTAATTGAGCCCATGTGCTCATAAATCTCAGATCTTAGTCCCAATTGGACTACAGATCTCCCAACCAAAATTGGTTCAAGGGTACATCTCTGCACTCCTCTGATATGTGTCGTTGTAATCCTTCAACGTCTTCAGAGAGGTGACGGGTCCCGACAACCAGACATTTCATGGACTGTGGGGTCCTTAAACCCATAGACTATGATGTCCTTAACCTTGGACTGTAGGGTCCTTAAACCCATGAACTATGATGTCCTTAACCTTGGACTGAGGGGTCCTTAAACCCATGGACTATGATGTCCTTAACCTTGGACCGTAATATCCTTAAACTAATTATGGACCGCAACGTCCCTAAACTAAACCCTACAGACTATGATGTCTCTAAACTAGACTATGATGTTTTTAAACTCCATGGACTATGATGTCCTTAAACTTATGGACCGCAATGTCCCTAAACTAAACAGAAGAGCCCAAATGCTCTTTTGTTGGATCTAAATGATCCTGTTAAGTAGATCTTAGTCTAAAATTAGACTAACGTATCCGTAAAAAATGGTTAAGTTGATCTTAGTCTAAAATTAGACTAACGTATTCATAACAAACGTTTAAGTTGATCTTAGTCTCAAATGAGACTGACGCATCCTTAAACCCAACCCAAACCCAAATCTAAGAAAATACAGACTTGGACTAATCCACGCCCTACGGGCGACAGCATAAATTAGTCTCCGTATACAATCCACGGCCAACCAAAAACAAAACAAACACATACGACACGAAGTGACCATCTGGAGAAGGAGAAAGTGGTTACCGCGATGCGGTAGCGTAATTAACTGCAGGGGCTTGCGCTTGCAGGGAAGAGCGTCCCCACAATCAAAAACCCATCAACGAGAGGGAATCTGACGAAGTCTGCTACATCAGCCGCATCCGTTTAAACCTTCGATACATGGTGCCATAAATCAACTTGGCATTTTCGGAGAGGTGGACGGATAGCACCAAATAGCATCTGCCCTCGAAATTCAGGCCGGACGTCCCAACGTCCCGGTCGCGTCTTTCGGCGGAGAACAATTGGTACTCGGAGCTCCTAAATGACTCCGTAAAGACATTCACAGAAATGGAACTGCTGATCATATAGCGGTTCGCCAGCGCAAGAAAGCACACTGCAATCATAGCTATAATCAATGCCAGGGTAAAACCGGGAGAAACCTGGGTCCAATATGCGATCTGGTGGCGAAACCTGTGGTCAAAATGTGGACATCGCATCAAAGAATCCCCTGCCGTAGGCATGTTCATCGGGACTCTTGATCCTCAAAGGAATGTGTCCCAATTCATGACATTCTTTAAGCCGACCACCTTTCAGGCTATGATCGAAAAACTGGCCCAAATAGACCAGATGGGCCACGGGCCTTCCTCTTAAAAAATGGACCCTCGAAATGCCAAGGGTAAAGGGAAAGCGACCTCTATTGCCAACACTCAATAGCAACCGAGTGACCCAAAACCGGTTGCTCGCCAAAACAATATGCGTCCACGCCTATCCCTGGAAGAAAGGTTAGGATACGCTTACTCGTTTCCCCGTGACAAGACGAGGAGATTATTCAAGCTGGAAGTGCGCAACAAACTCATTACATTGCCAGACCCACGGCGTCCACCGCAACCTAGAGACGTCAATAACCCCAACTACTGCTCCTATCACAGAATGGTGAGCCACCTAATTGACGATTGCTACGTCTTCAAGAACTGGGTCGAGGACCAGTATCAACAAGGGAAGTTCGCGTTGTCTAAGAACAAGAGTGAACCCACCACAGAAGCACACTCCTAAAAAGGTGGATATACCGGGGGTATCATGTTCGTTCGTGGAAGAAGCTCCATGGGAAGTTGTTCTTTCAGCTAAAACCAAGAGAATGCTGAAAGATCTACAGGCATGTCCGGCAGTCAGGTGGAAAAGCCCACTTGAACCCGAAATCATCAAAGGGATGCTGAAACTGCATCCCGTGCCGAAAACAGTTGACAAAAGGCAAAATCTTAAAGTCAAGCCTTTAAAGTCTGCGAAGAAAAAGAAGAAGACCAAGAAACCCGTGCAGCCTGCCGAGTATGACGACAAGCGTACAAACATATAAAAGTACATCGACACGTTGGAGGAGTACAACTAGAAGGCATAGAAACCGGTCACCCTCGAAGAGTTCCTCAAGCATATTCTTGAGAACGAAGATAGTGACAAAGATGAGGAAAATGACTGATCGGAAGAAACCGAAGACTATATAGCAAGTTGCCACATAGTCTCCTATTCATCGTTAAATGGCAAAGAAGTTCCCTCAGCATCAGAAAACAACGCAGAGGAACTGGGGGAAGAATTGGCGCTAGAATCTCTAGAACTGCCAGAAGACCCGATCGATAAGCTGTTAAACGAAGCCTTTTGAAAAAGCAAAGCCGACTGAGAATGTGAAACGGACATATACAAAAAGGTTAAGCGTCAACGTCGGGATCAAGAAGCTGCGGAAAGGATGACTCGTAAAGTACTCCAACCAAACCGAAGCACACCCGCCACAAATAAGAGCAGGATAAAGATAGAGAAGTGGTTCGATAAAGCCCTGTCAATGGGAATAAAGCTTCCACCTCTGGTAAGAAACACTCCCGGGATCATATGCCTCGACGGAGAGGATTCACATCCAAATTACTGCCTATATCATCGGAGGGTTACTCACTCCACCGAAGAATGCAGTGCCTTCAAGAAGTGGTGGTAAGGATACGTTGCCCATCAACAACACTTCAAGAAGATGAAACGCGAAGCTCATCAACAACAAAAGAACGTGATAGATGCGCGTGAAAAACGACTGGCAACTGTCATATGGTTGATACAAGATCGGAAAAGGAATAATAACCGGTTCCTCGGGAGCGATTTTGAGGACGAAATACCCCTCAGCCCTCTCTTCAAGGACTCCACCTCTGAAAATGAAGAAGATGAGAAGAACTGCAAGAACATTCAGCTGCATAACCGTACGCTTCCTAAAAAGAACCTCGGACCTACAAACAAAGGTTCGAACAAAAGAGACAAAGGGAAATAGAAAATCCCTGAGGAAATTGCCCTCGATGATCGAGTTATCAAAGAGCTTACAGCCAAGGATCCGCCTAAGAAAAATAAGGTGGATTACAATGTCCTGGCACATCTGAAGAAAATACCCTCACAACTAAGCATATTGAATACTCTCCACTTGCCCAAAGAGGCAAGAGATTCATTGATCAAGGCATAACAAGAGCCTGATCAATTCCAAGCTTTCTTAGTTGAAGAGAAGATGAAGGAAGAGCTAGCAGAGGTTCACACAGCGGACATCACATTCAGCAATGAAGATCTCCTCCTCAGAAAGTGCGAACACAACCGTCCTCTATACGTCACCGGGTATTGCCATGAAATCAAGATAGGCAAAATACTTATCGAAAACGGGTCCTCCGTCAACCTCCTCAACATGAAGGTGCTGAATGAGATTTTCATGAATATTCAGCACCTGGCTCGGGACAAAATTACCATCTCCGGGTTCGATTCACAGTCGTCACGGACGCTTGGGTCCGTAATACTAAAGTTACGCATCGGATTGCTCGTCACTGACGTCAAATTTCACGTCATTGATGTCAAGACTTGTTATAATGCTCTTCTCGATAGACCTTGGCTACATGAGTACAACGTCATCCCTTCTACACAACATCAGTGTATGAAGTATTTCAAAGACGGCTTGGAGTATACCGTTACCAGGGAATTAAACCCGTTCTTGGTAAATGAAGTCCAGAAATATGAAGACGCAAAGTACTTCCAACAAGACTTCGAGGATATGGAAAAGTGTAATGGGCCGAAGGTTAAACAGAAGCCCATTGCCACCATCCTGATCTTTAGGAGCGACACTGAGGAAGATAAAGAAATAGTCTACTCGGGGAAACCCCAAGTCAACATGTAACATTTCAGAAAATATAAAATATTATTTTTGTAATTTAATATTAAAATAATATATTTCCCGAAAACTGCCCGATTTGCGAAATTGGGGTTTTCGAAAAAGGGTATAAATATATACCGATAATTATGAAATAAATGGAGATTAAAATGATTTATTCATTTAAAAATATATTTAAAGGATTTGGCATTTTTAAAATTTATTATATGCAGTTTGGATAAAAGCTCGATTAGTACACGGCTAATCGCGATTAAGCCAAATCCGTGTTTCTACAGTTTTCATGGTTAGTACACCATGACATGTTTAATTTGGTTACATGTTCATTTGTGTTGTTTATGTTATGGTTTTATTGTGGTGAGAAAAGAAAGGAAAAATGTGTCATGATAACTTGAGGAGAGAGAGGGGGGACATAATGATGATAGGAGAGCATACTTGGAGAGAGAATGAGAGTGAGAAAGAGAGAGAGAGGGAGAGTGCTGCCCCATTCTTTTTCCCCCACCATTTTTTTCATCTCCTTCTTCATCTTCAAACCCCATCTTCTACCCTCATGACCCATATCAAAATATTCACCAAAAACCCCATACCCATTTCATTAAAAACATGCACAAGCTCAAGGGAAGCACATTGAACCAAGAAAAGTTGGATTTTGATGACTTGTGGAGCTAGGGTTGTCTAGAGTGGCCTAAATAAGGTAATCCATGCACTATTAGATTAGTATTTGAGTTTCCTAATTTCTATTGTTAGTTTAGAAGTGTTTTAGTGTAGATTAGTGGGTTTTGAAATTTCCTAGAAGAGGGTTGAGGATTCTTGAGTTGTAGTGGTGAAGTTGAGGCCTAGTAGTGACCATAGAACCCCCATAGTGCTAAAAACCTAGATCTAACCTAAACTGAAAACCTGAAAACCCAAAACAGAAACTTTTCATGTCGGTTTTGTGAAAATATAGTGGGTGCAAACGAATCTGGTGTAACTTGGGATGATTACGAGATAAGCAAACAACTTCAGAGACCAAATTAAGACACCACGAGACCACCCTGACAAAACGAACCCCATCCAAGCCTCTGGAACCGAGGTGGCCGGATTTTGGTGGGTAGTGGCCGGCCAAGTGGTAGGAAATTGGATCCAGCTTCCTTCAGTAGCTCATATACACCTTATATATCACCCCAGTATTGTTAGTGCACCTTGATTTGACCTGAACAGAAATCTGGGACAACTTTCATGGGTTGCTGCCTTGTTTTTCATGATTTTTATGGATTTAATTTTTGATATTTGGTATTGTATTCGGGCACTTGACATTTGTACGTCGGTATCGGGTGTTTTTGGGCTCTTTGGTGCGAGTAAACCATAGGTTTTGACCTATGGGTGAACCGTGCGACATTTTGGTTTTCGTACATGATTTCGTTTACGATGCTATATATAATATGTAAGTACCCCACGTGGACTTCGAGATGATGAGGATGAGCATGGCATCATCGACTCCAGCAAGCGAAGATCAAGGTGAGTAGATCTATATCTACAGGGGAAATCGGGTGGATGGTGTATAGCACCCTCGCACACTTTTATGGAAACCGATTCATAGTATATGGTTATGGAAACCTTTAATAGAAAACTATAGATAGAGTTAAAAGACAGTTAGAGAATCTATATTAGAAACTAAAGGATAGTTAGAAGTGATATGATACGAATAGTATGTGATGACGGAACTTGAGGATGATATTTGATGATATTATCGTTTAGGGTACTATAGGATTAGATAGTCGACGTAGGTGTGTCATCCGAACCATACATATTTCCAAACTGAAGAATTGTATGCATCTTTTAAACAGATACCTTGAGGGACGTTACGGATTTTCAAATGATATCTTTTCTCTAAAGCCACCGTAACCCCTACTTTCAAAACTACGATGCGCACCTTTAAAAACTGATTGTATGGTTTGGGTGTGTATGCTAGATTAGATATTTATGTTTATAGTAAAGGTAGAATGTATTTGTAAACTTGACTTTATGTGAGATATAATTATGATGAAAAGAGAATACGATTTGACATGGATATGATGATATGTTGATATACGGATGCGAGTCATTTAAGATGATTGATACCTTGCTTGTCCCCTGATATGAGATTGTTGCAGATATGACCTTGGACATAGGTATATAGATATATTTATATATGTTGTAAATCGTGAGTGATAGCCGTACGAGACGTTGGGTCCGTACCCTCCACGATGGCCTTCGATCGTCAAAACCTCCCCAATAAAGAAATCTGTATGCATATAAGTTGAGTGATATAGGTTGATAGGATCCCTGATAGCTTAATGCCGTCGTACGATAATTTTCCGTACCTGATGAGTTTGACTTGATGTTTGATCCATACCCTTGACTAGAGGCTATCGTGTGATGTATGGTACCGTGCGTGTTGTTGTGAGGCTATATACCGATTGATAGATTTACCGACTCGGTCTTGTAGACATGTATACCTTATAGCTTGTAGCTGATGATTTACCTTATGCTTCCTTCATGTTATTCGCATTGCATTACTTATACCTGTGCTAGTACACCTGCACCATTATCGATGATGCGTATGTTACAATTACACAGATTTGCCGGCTCACACACTTCATCATCGATAAATGCCATGTCACTACACAGTAGGATTGTTGCATCATGATATGACTTGCGTATATACCCACTTGTACATCCATATTGGCGCACATACATATTTTACACTCATACTTGCGTATATACCCACTTATACATCCATATTGGCGCACATACATATTGTACACTCATTCTTGTGTATATACCCACTTGTACATCCATATTGGCGCACATACCTATTGTACACTCATACTTGCGTATATACCCACTTGTACATCCATATTGGCGCACATACATATTGTACACTCATACTTGCGTATATACCCACTTGTACATCCATATTGGCGCATATACATATTGTACACTCATACTTGCGTATATACCCACTTGTACATCCATATTAGCGAACATACATATTGTACACTCAGACTTGGGTATATACCCACTCGTACATCCATATTGGCGCATAAACATATTGTACACTCATACTTGCGTATATACCCACTTGTACATCCATATTGGCGCACACATACTTATTGTACACTCATACTTGCGTATATACTCACTTGTACATCCATATTGGCGCACATACATATTGTACACGCATACTTGCGTATAAACCCACTTGTACATCCATATTGGCGCACATACATATTGTACACTCATACTTGCGTATATACCCACTTGTACATCCATATTGGCACACATACATATCTTGTGCATCCATGCCTACGTACATACACATTTGTACATACATAAATAATGTTGGCTTTGATTTTGGAGAATTGGGGACCGCATGTACTATTTTAAAAACTGGATCCATTTAAAAGAGTGGTTTTCCCTTAATATATCATATCACTGTTCTATGTTGCATGATATTCGCATATGCTTACATTTCTGTTATATATCGCATACATCATGCTTTATGATTACACGCATTGAGATATGTTGTTTTCATGAGATTTCTGGATTTGAGAACCGTGGCTATTTCAAAAGAAAGCATGTACTGTTTTAAAAACCCGGTTTCTCTTGATATGATATTTTAGTGCGTCCACCATGCGTTTTCTCGGTTCTGAGACGTATGACATGTGAAACCCAATTCGAGGAGTTGGATGAGGCCGATTGCGGGTACATGGTGGACCCGGTAAGGTACCCCAGGGTGAGAACAGATTGCTGTGCAGTAGACGGTGAGCCTGGCAGAGGGACTACTACCTACCGATGATTGGTTGGACCTGACGGTTATCCAGAAGATACTGACCAGAGACGAGAGATGGATACAGGTCGACCCGTACTGCAGGGGCCGAGGGCCGATTCCGTAGACGGAGCCCGTGGGCCGATCCGGACTGACGGAGCCCGATATATGAGGATTTACGTGTCGATGCTGGACGCGGGTTTCAAGATGTTTCGAGTGTCGATGCTGGACACTCAGGTTCCATGATTTTGATGTGTCGCGAGGGACGCGCGTTGATTTATATCCCCATACTTTCATGCATACATATATTGATTATATGGTTGGACAAGATCCACATGCATACATACATTGATTATATAGTTGGATGAGATCCACATGCATACATACATTAATTATATTGTTAGATTATATCCGCATACATATAGGTATTGATATTAGTGTTGGCACATATACAGACCCGGTCACCCTAGATATCATAGTATTACCCTTATGATATAGTTGACTTAGGAGTCGTTATTTATTTGATTTCTACTTGTTGATGTTTTTCTACTCACGAGTTGGCAACTCACCCCGTTGTGCCACAGTTCTTGCAGGTTGACCGTACGGATCAGTAGTGGCATCGCTGGCACATAGCTACTTTTGGGTGGTTTTCTTGGTAGGTGGGACATTTGTATCGTACCCACTCTTGTATTTATATTTCATACTGTATCTAGTCAACTCCATCAATTCAAACTAGTTTTTGTATAAGTAATGATGACTTAGTAAGACTTGTAGTTGCGAGACTTGAGCGATGGGTTTATGTTCGCTTTGGGGTTTATGTCTTGCTTTTTCTTTATCTTTTATGGTGATCTTCGCCGTTGGACGTCGTATCCTGATATTTACTATTTTGCGTGGTTGTGAATCCGCCGGTTGGCGAAGAGCTAGCTCCCGCTTAGGGATACCTTTATATTATCTTGTATTGGTGGTTTTGGATCAAAAATACAAAGGAGGCGCTGCCCAATTTTTTTAAAAGACGAAACTCTTTTTAAAAACTAGTAAAATAAACTTGCATTTTTTTATGTTCCCTTTTTATGCACTTAAGAAAACTTGATTTCATTATACCTTTATTTCAAAACTTCACCTCTTTTATTTTCTTTAAAAGGTTTAGATTTCTAGGTTTCAGCTTACTTGAATTCCGTTACGCCTTTATACGTTGCGTGATTCAAGTGCTGGTCACGAGCTAATATTTCAGGCCGTGACACAACAAGCCCGGACCATCTACTCCCATTTTTGTCTTTGGCAGTGACTCTGGGGATGAGGCCAATGCAGTGTTCTCCATCCGCCCGCCAGCGCAAACCCTCGAAGAAGTAGATCAGAGCCTGCAAATTATAATGGTTCCGCTTCGGCATTACAAAGAACTTGATGCGCTCGATACATACAGCGTATAGGAAATACATACTTTCTACGTACCTCCCAGGGGAAGAGATGAAAAGACGATCCCCTTCTACTAATCTACGGAGACCAGAGTAGATAAAGAAGTCTGGCACGGTGCCAATCTTGTACTCAACAGGCTCCAACCAATCCGTCTGCTAAGATACTACGCAGAGGGACTGAAAAGGCTGTTAAGATGTCAAGGTATACCCCTCGAACAAACTGGTCGATAAGCCCAATTCTACAAAAATATTTGGGATACTCCCGGGACTCAGCGAAAGATACCTAACGGGATGAGGGAGTCAACCAGGCTCAGATACGTTCGGTCCAGGAAACGAGAGCATTTCAACAGTTGCCGTGCCATAAATAGCACTGGTGAAGAAGAGAACGCTCATCCAAATAGCTGTGACGTTGAAATAGAAAAAAATCCCGCTCTAAGAACATTAAGCCCATCGTTCGAGGAACAAGTTGATAAGCTAATAAAAGAAGCCTGTCAAAAGATTCGGGATAACTACAGTCGCGAAATGGCTATTTATGAAAAGGTCAAGACGTTACGCCTCAACCAACAGTCCGCGGAGAAAGAAGACTACAATGGCCTTTATCCTTAGCCAGCTATACGTTCTCTCCTCGAAAGAAAATCCCGAAATAGAGGAAAAAACAAGGCGAAGAAGGTAAACGACGCTCGAAAACAAAAAAACGGATCCAAGAAGCCGTACAATCGAGGAAAAGCCAACTGGAACTCATCCTTTATGAAGAAGATGGGCCGGGAATACTCTTTCCCTCAAGACAAGACAAGGAAAATATTCAACCTTGTCATGAGGCACCAAATAGTGACGCTTCTTAAGTCTCGGCACCCCGAACAAATAAACGAGGTCCATCATCCGGATTATTTTTCCTATTACCGAGCAATAGGCTATCCCCTCGAAGACTGTTTCACCTCCAAAGACTGGGTAAAAGACTAATACCGACAAGGTAGGTTCACTTTATCTGACAGCTAGAGGGTAACCCCGCCGCAAAAGCATAAGCCAAAAAGAACCTATACAGCGAGGATAAGACCAGCTCAACGTGAAGAATGGAAGCAAACTCACACCTGCCATATGGTAACACTCTCAAAGGAGGGAGGGCACGAGACTATAGATGACCCCTTCAACTGCTTCACAAATGAAGATGAGGATGAGGTGATCTCATAGTTTCCACCAGCACCAAAAGAGCTGGAAGATGGGATATACACTACGATGAACAATCTAAAGAAAATTAACTTAGGGATTGAAAATGACCCGAGGCCAATATTCGTCACTGAGCTATTATCTGAAAAAAGGTAGCCACGTAAAAGACGTGCTTATGCAATATAAAGACTGTTTCGCATGGAACTATTCCGAGATGCCGGATCTAGATCCAAAGACGGTGGTATATAAACTGGCCATATCGCCGGACATGAAGACAGTCAAACAGGCGCCAAGAAGAATGCGACTCGAACTTGAGATGAGTATAAATGCTGAGGTCAAGAAATTAATTGACTTCGGCTTCATCCAAGAAGTTCAATATCCCGACTGGATTGCTAACACCATTCCGGTGATGAAGAAAAATGGGACGGTGCACATCTGCGTGGACTTTCGGGACCTCAACAAAGATTGCCCGAAGGATGACTTCCCAGTACCTGTTACCGAGATGATGATCAATAACACATCTACCCATGAGGTCTTCTCTTTCATGGATGGATCTTCAGGGTACAATCAAATAAAAATGCATCCTAAAGACCAAAATCATACCCCCTTCCGGACTCCGCTGGGCATATTCTGCTATAAGGTGATGCCCTTTGATCTGAAGAACGCCGGCGCTACCTACTAGAGGACCATGACAAAGATCTTCGATGACCTCATCCATGAGATCGTCGAATGCTACATTGACGACCTTTTGGTAAAGAGAAGATCTCACGAGGAGCATTGGGAGTATCTAAAAATAGTATTCCAACGTCTTTGGAAGTACAATCTGAAGATGAATCCTCTGAAATGCGCGTTTGGAGTCTCCTCAGGCAAATTCCTAGGGTTCATCATATGGCACCGGGGTATCAAAATCGATCCCTCAAAGATCAAGGAGATTATGGAAATGCCTATGCTAAGGACCCTCAAACAACTTTGATCCCTTCAAGGAAAGTTCGCATATATCCGGCGGTTCATAACCAACCTCTCCGGAAAATTCTGTCCCTATAGCCATTTGATGAAAAAGGGGACCCCGTTCGTTTGGGATCAAAAGTGCCAAAATGCATTAGACGAAATCAAACAATACCTGCAAAATCCGCCGGTATTGACCGCTCCGGTTAAGGGAAAACCATGTATCTTATATACAATAGCCCTTGAAGATTCTCTAGGCGAGCTATGAGCACAAGAGAACTATCAGGAAAAGGAGAGAGCTTCGTACTATTTGATCCGAGTTCTCCTGGGGGCAGAAAATAACTACTTCCCCATCGAAAAGCATTGCCTGGCACTGATCTTCGCGATAACGAAGTTCAGACATTACGCCTTGGCACATGAGGTCCATCTCATATCAAAGGTGGATCCTCTCAAATATCTGATATCAAAGGCCATATTGACAGGAAGGCTTGCCAAATGGGCCCTCCTCTTGATGGAGTTCTCGATAACGTATCGACCTCTCAAAGCAGTGAAAGGCCAGGCCATCGCCGATTTTCTCGCCGAGCATCCGATACCATCCGACTTCCCCTTAAATTGCGAGCTGCCGGATGAACATGCATTCGACACAATCGAAGGAGAGAAAGAAGAAAATAATTCCCAATGGGAACTCTATTTCGATGGAGCATCTTCTATAAAGAGGCGAAAACAAAACACTCCCATAATCAAAGTAGGGATGGGCCTTATCTATGTGACTTCGTAAGGAGGGATACTGCGCTATGCCCTCTCTTTAATGGAGCCAAGGACTAATAACGAAGCTGAATATGAAGCTTTATAGTAGGTCTTGAGATCGCTGTCGACATGGGAATCAATGACCTCCTCATATATGGAGATTGCCAGCTGATTGTTAGCCAAGTAAACAGCAACTATCATACGTGCAAGCCAGAGCTGATAACGGATGACGAAAGAGTACAGCAATTACTGACACAAATCCCCTTCTACATCCTGTAGAACATACCGCGTGCAGAAAATAATAAGGCGGATGCATTGGCAAAGCTGGCTAAGGAATTGGCTGATAAAGACCTCGATGACTTAAGGATCATCGTGCAAAGTCGTAGGGTTCTCGCGCCAGCAGAAATATCTTCGGAGGATTTAATAGAGTTATCTGAAGGAAAAGAAACAACCGAACAAGCAGCCCTTCAAATAGGGGAAGAAGAAAGGGTCATCGACTGGAGAGAAGTCTTCATATACTACTTCAAATCTCGACGAATGCCTAAAAATGCGTCGTCTAGACATCAGCTCATGAAACGAGCTCTGTCTTTCGCCCTCATCAATAATAGTCTATACAAGAGGTCGCTGTACTGTTTTTGGTTAAAGTGCTTGGGGCCAGAAGAAGCAAAGAGAGTCATCCAAGAAACTCATGACGGACTCTGCGGTTCTCATCATGCCGGGCCAAAGATGAATCTGAAGATCAAAAGAATGGGTTACTATTGGCCCATAATGATTTAGGACTGTCTCGAATATGCGAAGCAGTGTCATTCGTGCCAGATTCACTAGAACTTCATCCACCAACATCCAAATCCGCTACACCTAACGATTGCTAGCTGGTCGTTCAAAATGTGGGGAACCGACATAATTGGCCCCATTGAACCGGCATCATCCAAAGGACATCGGTTCATACTAGCAATGACCGATTACTTTTCTAAGTGGGCAGAAGTGGTACCCCTAAGGGAAGTGAAGATGGAGAATACTCTCCATTTCATCAAGACACATGTCATTTACCGGTTCGGCACTCCGCGACGGATAATCTCGAATAATAGGCCAGCCTACAGGAGCTATAAAATCAGCCGCTTCGCAGAACATCTTAAAACAGACTGAAGATACTCTTCCATTTATAATCCCCGAGCTAACGGTCTAGCTGAAGCTTTCAACAAGACCTTGACAAAGATTATAAAGAAAACGGTGTTGAGAAATAAAAAATACTGGCACGAAAGGCTGCACGAAGCTCTCTGGGTATACCGAACGACGTTCAAAACAGCCATGAATACGACCTCATACGCGTTAGTATTCGGCACGGAAGTAGCGCTTCCTCTGGAAATAGAATTCCCTTCTCTTCGAGTAGTGGTTCAATACGAGCTGATAGATGAAGAAAATGCTCATCTCCGGCTTGAGGAGCTCGACGCCCTCGACGAAACTCGTCTTATAGCACAGCAAAACCTGGAGGCTTATAAGGCAAGGATGACACGGTCATATGAAAAACTGACTAGGTCGAGAACATTCCGCCAAGGCGAACTCGTGCTAGTCGTCAAAAGACCTATGATCCCGAACCATGCAAAACGGGGGAAATTCGAGCCGAACTATGAAAGCACGTACATCATAGACAAAGTCTACCAAGGTGGATCCTACCTGGTCATGGATATGCATGGCAAAAGACCCTTCAGGCCAATAAATGGCCGATTCCTCAAAAAATACTACACTTGACGAGTTCTGACATAGGTCAATGATTGATGACGACGCTCGTGTCCTCTCGCTATCTTCCTGAGTCAACTCTGAAAGTAGTATGCAAAAAAAGGTATGTCCACAAGCAGGATGGGCACAGATGAAAACCCGAAAGGGTGCCATGAGTAAAAATAGCAAGACTACCGAAGAGCTTATGAAAACCCGGAAGGCCGCAATCTTGTTAAAAGACGGTATGTCCATAAGCAAGATGGGCATGGATGAAAACCCGAAAGGGCGCCGTGAGTAAAAACAACAGGACTACCGGTGAGCTTGTGAAAACCCGGAAGGGCGCACTCTCGTTAAAATAAGTATACTTACGAGATCCTCATGACTCGTAAGGAGAATTTCCCCATGAGACCCTCACGGCTCCCGAGATTCAAAGCCTTAAGCTACAAGGACCTGGTCTTGTTCTTAAGCCATCACATTCTCCAAGTTGCCCTACAAATGGTCCAATATCGACTCTTGTATACAATTCACGGGCATAAATAAATATTCTCCCGCCAAGTCCCACCAATGGCGAGAGATGTCCCCATATAGTGAACAACACTTGTAAGTCCTCCTAACTTATAAGGAGAAAAGGCTCTTATAATATCCTTACGACTTGCAAGAGAAAATACCATTTAGGAGTCCTCACGACTTCTAAGAAGAACGTACACCTACGAGATCCTGACGACTCGTAGGAAGAAATACCTTCATGAGACCCTTACGGCTCATAAAGTCAAAAAGCCTTAGTCGACAAGATCCTAACCCTGTTTGCTAAGCTGTCTTTATTTAAATCCGAAAAAGCAAATGATGATTCGCTCCTGATAATATCCCAGTTGCAGCGATGCTGATGCCTAAACAGGTGTCAAACTCCAAGTCCTTTCATGGCAAATGATGATTCGCTCCTGAAAATATTCCAGTAGTAGGGATGCTGATACCAACATTGATATCAGATTCCAAACTCGCAATAAAGACAGCAGCGGGTATAAAAAAATAAAAAATAAAAAAATGCATATGAAATAGCCAAAATGATGGGGCAACTCGCAATAAAAATCAGCGAGCGAAAAAATATAAGCATATGAAACAGCCGAAATGATTGGGCACCGCGAAAAATAGCCGAAATGATTGGGCAATCGCGAATTTCGCGACATAAAAGCTGAAAAGATACAGCATCATGGAAAGAAAAAAAATAAAAATGAAACTTTTCTGCCTTGCAGGTGAGTCCACGCTGACCCCTGTATACAATCCATGGGCCCAAACGAAAAAGAGAACCATGTTTTCCCACCAGGCTCCGTCAAAGGGGGAGTCAGATCTCAATGGTTCATATACAATATAGAGATCCAATAGGGTGTAGACGCGAAGTCAATGGATGCTCCAAGGAGCCAAATCAAAAGAAGGAGTGACGGCAAAATCCCAGCTCCAGATCAACGTTCCTTCTCAATGCAGATGCAACGTCAACAAAAACCTAAGGGTCAAATAAAAAAAAAGAGCCATGGCAAATTCCTAGCACCAAGTCTTGACGGTTTATATACAACCTAGAGACTACCCCGGTGTTCCTTCTCATTCCAGCAGGATGCAGACACGACGTCAACAAAGACTAAGGGTCAAATAAAAAAAAAGGAGCCATGGAAAATTCCTAGCTCCAAATCTTGATGGTTCATATACAAAGCAGGATGCAGATACGATGTCAACAAAGACCCAAGGGTCAAATCAAAAAAAAAGAGCCATAGAAAATTCCTAGCTTCAAGTCTTGACAGTTCATATACAACCTAGAGACAATCTCGACGTTCCTTCTCATTCCAGCAGGATGCAAGCACAACGTCAACAAAGCTCCAATGAGCCAAATCAAAAAGGAGCCATGGCAAATTCCTAGCTCTAGGTCTTGACAGTTTATATACAACCTAGAGACTACCCCGGCGTACCTTCTCAATCCATCAGAGTGCAAACGTAAAGTCAACAAAGTTCTAACGAGCCAAATAAAATTGGAGAAAAGGTATATTCCTAGCTCCGGAATTCAACTGCAATACAAACATCATAGAGGTCCTACAGATGTCTATCCTATTCTAACAAAGAAACGGCACGGCATTGTCAAAATAAAAATTGGGTCTCGACGGTAACTCATATAAAGCCTCAGAGACTATCGGAGATCATCCCACACCAGCGCGGAGTGGTTATGACTCATCGGGGCTCCAAATTGAGCCTAACCTCAAGTAAAAAGAGACATGGAAAATTCCTAATGCTTGCTCTTCCGACGGTCATATAGCCTAAGGAGATTAATTGAAGAAGTCTTTTCCAATCCCCGAAAGGATCAGAGATACGACAGTCGCGGGGCTACTCGAACAACGGCTTAAAGACCGCATATCGAGGAATATATCAGCCAACGTGTCGGTACCACGGACCAAAACCTTAGTACCACATAACCTAACAGACCTCTGTCGCAAAGAATGGAGGTTATCTATATATAATGTTAGGATAAGTTTGCCTGTAAACCCAAGGGAGGTAAACTAAACAAACTCCAAAATGAGTCCATAAACTAGAAACTCCGAAACGAGTATATAAACTAGAAACTCTGAAATGGGTCCATAAAATAGAAACTCCGAAACAAGTGAATAAACTACAAAATCCGAAATGAGTACATAAACTAAAAACTCCGAAACGAGTGAATAAACTACAAACTCCGAGATGAGTACATAAACTACTTTACGTCATGTCATGACAGAGAGGCGCAAGTATGAAATGAAATATGTCTTTTATTCATAAATCAAAATGAATACAAGATACAAAAGAACGAAAGAAGAAAATATACAGCGACAAAAATTTCTAAGCTGGTAGGAGGTTCAATAAGCCGGCAGGTTCGTCATTCTTCCGTCGGACTTCCACTTCAAGCTCTATCAACGTCGCGAGCTGAGTCCTTGCTTGCGCCTGTTGGTTCTGGTATGAAGAAAATAGACTCTCAAGCTCTTTCTTGGTAGCCTTGTAGGCCTCGACCATCTCGTGTATGAAAATAACGGCTTTATCAAGAGCCACCACTTTCGTAATGGCCTCCTGAAGGACCCGCCAAATTTCATAGGCATGAGTAGTTTTGGTAGTAAGCTGGGCTTGAAGTTCCTCTAAAGCCTTTGAAGCCAATTCCCTTACCGAAAACTTCCGGTTGAGCCTTTTCTCATATGACTGGAGATTGGCCGCGCATCGGTCGATCCATCCACACAGGCTGGCCTTTATAAACAAGATGTCAGAGGGAAGGCGTACGCATTCAATCCCATATAAGCAGGCCTCCACTCGACGGCAATACTCGACCCAAGTACGTACCGGTGCCTTTTCATGATAAGTGGCAAGAACAGACAAAGAAGGGTTGGCTTCAACAGAGAATTCTTCGGCCGTGACAAGATTACCAATGCGAAGATCTTCGATAAGAATTTCCAGTGAATGAATGCTCTGTTTTGCCATTCTCTCAGACACGGATCGGGCATAAAGGCCTGATGGCATGGAGATCCGGGATTCCAAGGGGATCAGGATTGGCAAAGATGTAAGCATACATGGATGGTTAGTTGACTTTCTAAATATAGAACAAATAAAAGAACGCCAATGCTAAAGTGTCACTTACCCACAGAAGGTGGAAATCCCCAGGTCCGTCAAGAATTTCGACTTCGTTGTCATCTTCTAGGACTGTGGTTTAAATAGAAGGCGCATCAGCATCATTATGAAAATATAAAACGAACAGGCAAAAGAATACCAACCCTGGCCAGAAGAAAGGACTATGCTTTGTAGAGGTATCGCTTGCGGGGCCGCCATGTCAAGTAAACGCTGGAAGGTTTTCCTCGGAGAAAGGTCCACAATAGAAGACGCCAACTCCCGCAATTCTGAGAGAAGGAAAGGTTCAGATATATGGAGGGGTCATTAAACAAAATGTAGATGTATATAAGATTACCTTCGATACTTCGCCCACTCTGAACTGGAGGGATGGCAGCTTCGGCAACCTCCTCTACATCCTCAGGTGCGTCACTGGAGATATTTATGAAGTCTATGGCCGGCATAGCAGCCTCCAATAGAGGGACAAAAGCCACCGCTAGAGGATTCGAGACAGGGACAGCAGCTTCGACAATCTCCTCTACACCCTTCGGTGCATCACTAGAGATATCCATGGGATTTATCGTCGGTGTGGCAATCTCTGCTGGAGGAATAGAAGCCATCACCGGGAGCTCCACAGCGGGGATAGCAGCTCCAGTAATCTCTTCTATACCCTCCGGTGTGTCATGGGAGATATTCGTAGAATCTATGTCCATGGCGCGATCCGGGCTCGAAACTATGCCCGCTGCAGAAGTCCCTACAAAATTTTTCATAAAAATAATGCAACATGAAAATAATATGAATTATTTACCGAAAGACACGAAAAATATGGATACCAATACGCCAGGGAGCCTGAAGTATGGCCTTTTCGATCCGCTGCTCTTTTCTGATCAAATGCGCTCGCCGGGTTTCGATCGAAAGCAAATGCCTGCCCCTCTTCAGGGTAGCCTCGTCTTCAGAAATGGCCGAGATAGGCTGTTTGAGAGCCCATTCTTCTTCCATTGTTAGAGGACCCATTGGTAATCTAGGTAATAACGGATCAACGTCATAGAATACAACAGGGGGAAAGCCTCCCTTCTTCGGGCACACATTTTCATTTTCATCTTGTGATCACCTCAAGGCTTTGGCCAACTGATCGGCTTCCTCGACAGATGTGCCGGGAAAAAGGAGACCGTCGTCTGGTTCATGCACAGATATGGGCTCGTCGTGAAGAGGCTCGAACTCAAGAAACGCATCGAGTAGACTGGCGACTGATTTCTTTCTCCTTTTAGAGCCTGAGCTAACACCAGAGGAGGGGCGCTTCCTCCCCTTTGGCACTTTTGCGCGACGCTGCCCAACATCGCCTTCGGTGTCTACCTTTTGGGGTGACACGGCTGGTGCTTTATCAGGAGTCGCCGTTTCGGCTGTTGTATGTATCGGCATACCATCAGTATGGGGGGTTGATTCGGCTTGTGCGGCTTTAAGAATGAGCACTGAGCCGCTGTCCCGTAGAGAAAGGCAAACAACCGACCATGGCCACAACGGGGCGCTGATGGATTGAGCGGAAGCAGGAGCTTTACATCCAAAGAGCACCCTTCTCTCCTCTGCAATGATGGGACTAACCCGGTGGCGATACCTGCCCTTGAAGGATCCCACGGGCCTCGGAAGATAGTCAGGCTCAGGAATCATGAAGAAGGAACCGATACCCAATCGCATGAAGTGGTGGATGACGTCGCGAGTGACCTCCAGCGAGAGAGTGGGCTCTATTAAAAAGGCTTCGAGGAGGACCCCCTGGTTGTAACCCTGCTACTGGGCGAAGTGATGCGGATTGTACCACATGAAGAGAACGGTATTATTTAGGAGGAACACTAAGTATCCCTGCCTGATTGAATATAAATGCATGATCTCTTTGGACTTCAAAGCCAGAACTCTACTCTTCAAAAAATCGAACAACTGTTGAATGGGCCCAGACAGAGCAGAAAGGACTCTGTCACTGAAAATCATCCCGCTTTTGTTTGAATACGGATTGAGTAGTACGTGCAGATCCCCTAATTGGGTCGGATCAGGAGCAGAAGCGTCGACCAGCCTCATGATCCGTAGGAAAGTGTACGACTCATAGAAATCAGGTCATCGATGCGCAGCAAACGCGCCCAACACATGCATCTCGATCCACGACGTGAAGTAGTGGAGGGAGAAATTCACGGTGTCCGCACCCGGATTAGAAGTGTTGACAGCAGTACTTAAACCATGGTATAAGTGTGATAGTCCTGCAATGCCAAAAGCTAATCGTGCTCCTTCGGCTATGCGATGGGCAGGATAGAAGACGAAAGCTCTCATAAAACGGCAATGCATCAGCATGGTGAACCAGCTAAGCCAGAGACCGATGAAGCCAACAAAGAAAGTTTCTTCATCCATTTCAGGGGCATCGATCGCGTCAAAGGTTACGGCCGATGAGCTTGGAATATAAAATTGTGGCAGGTCCTCTTCTTTGGTCGGCAATTTCTTCAAGCCAAATCCGAAAGGATCCTCGATCTTCGTGAATTTCGGAGCCTTCTTGGATAAGACATCTTCACGGAGAAAGCAAGCAATGAAAGCATCGAAAGTGACACCTTGCCCTTCCGATATCACAAACAGTTTCTCAAAAATAACCAAGACCTTGATTAGACTTGGGTGCTTGTGACGAATAGCATTCTCGGTCGTCAAGCCATCAAGCATGGCGGGCACTGTAACAAATATGTACTCATCAGGAGGCAGTAATTCTTCGTAATGCTCTCCCCTAATCGGCAACCATGAAATTTTGCGAAACTCCTCCAGGGAGATAGAGAATTCACGATCCCCAAGAGAAAATGTGTTCATGGGAAGATTCCACTGGTTCTAGAAGGCCTTGACCCACCAGATGTGGGGAGCGTGATAGTAGAACAGTGACGCATACACCGCTTGGTACAACCCAACCTTCTGCAGCCGTAAGCGTTGAGCGGAGAGAATGTATCGGGCCCACGGAAGGTAGCCCAATGGATGGCGCGGGGTAACACCTACCTTATACACCTGCCCCCAGGGTCGAGCTTCACCCTGACATATCCGGAGTCCTAAAATATCAAGGGTTGATTGGGTATCCCGGTCGTTGACGGTTCAAGCCGTCCTATGGGGGTCCAATTAGTTTCTTCCACCGCATAAGCAGTCCACGGGCGCTCCCTCAATGATATTGAGCGGATGGGTTCGGTTGGTTCTTCGCAGGTAAAGCTACGGCGGCCCCTGATAATGTGACCGTACAAATCCCCCCATAAGAGAAGGCTCGTATTGTCCTAGTCATGTGCCCTAATCATCGCCATAACTTTCTCGTTTGACGGCGACTGTAGAAAAGTGGCCTTCAAGCGTGTGTAAGGGAAGTAGGGAAATGATGCCATCGTACCTAATAAAAAAAGGGGGGACCCATTAATAAAATATATATATATATATATATGTGATTTTTTTTATAGGACCACTAACTACAAAGCCGGTAGGCCTTACGAAATCCAAATAGCGGCTCACCAATGATGAGACAAGATAATCATTGTGAGAATCCAAAAGGATTCTTATTAAATAAACAGTGGAGTTTAACAACTCCTAATATTCTCGAAAAACGAGTTCTGTTAAAATGCACAACAAATTCAAATCTGTGTCAAGGATATTAAAACCCTAAAAAGAAAAAATGCTCAAGAACACCAGGAAATAAAATTCCCAAATATTTCTGAGTCTTTCAAAGCTAAGCTCTAAGATTTGGAATTAAATTCCTTTAATAATGGGATTAAATCCCAGAAACCCCTACTGTAGGGAGACAAAGAAAATGGAATTAAAATCCAAGGATCCTCAAAGATCGATGATAGGGTAAACCCTAGGAGGAGAACTAACAATCCTCAAGACCCCAGTGTTTTTGGATCTCTAAGAGATCAGTTTAGGGTTAGAGCAAAGCTCTGGTGTGGATTTAAAATCCATAGGAAAATATAGAAAAAGGGGTTTCCATAAAGGGTAAACGTCGTTCAAGATCCTTACCCAAAAAGGAGTTTTGCAGAGTTTAACTTTGAAAGATATAGGGCAGAGAACTAAGATCTGGAAAGAGAATTAAATTCTGAAGGAAAAGTTGATTAAGAAGATGAAGAAACAGTGAATCTTCTAATGAGCCGAACATCTCATTTATAAGACGTGATGGGGAGCGGTTCATCTCTCCGTTCCCCTAGGCAATCCAACGATTGTAAGAGTGGACAGCGTTGCACTCACGTGCAAGCCACGTGAGAGCAGTGCTAGGGGGTATTTGTTCCCTCATAAAATATATATATATATATATAAGGGGAGAAAAGGGAAGAAAATTCCCTCCACAAATTGAGCCTCACGTGTTAAACACGTGAGCGCCTATATGTAACACATATAGGCGTTGCAATCAAACAACTATAGGCTAAATAAGCCTCACGTGTTAAACACGTGAGCGCCTATATGCAACGCATATAGGCACTGCAGTTAAAACAACTATAGGCTAATTGAGCCTCACGTGTTAAACACGTGAGCGCCTATATGCGTTGCATATAGGCGCTGCAATCAAAACAAATATAGGTTAATTGAGTCTCACGTGTTAAACATGTGAGCGCCTATAAGTAACGCATATAGGCGCTGCAATCAAACAACTATAGGCTAATTGAGCCTCACGTGTTGAACACGTGAGCACCTAGCCTATATGCAACGCATATAGACGCAGCAATCAAAACAAATATAGGCTAATTGAGCCTCACGTGTTAAAAACGTGAGCTCCTATATGCAACGCATATAGGCGCTGCAATCAAACAACTATAGGATAATTGAGCCTCACATGTTAAACACGTGAGCATTTATATGCAACGCATATAGGCGCTGCAATCAAAACAAATATAGGCTAATTGAGCTTCATGTGTTGAACACGTGAGCGCCTATATGCAACGCATATAGGCACTGCAATCAAAACAAATATAGGCTAAATGAGCCTCACGTGTTAAACAAGTGAGCGCCTATATGCAACGCATATAGGCGCTACAATCAAACAACTATAGGCTAGATAAGCCTCACGTGTTAAACACGTGAATGCCTATATGCAACACATATAGGCACTGCAGTTAAAACAACTATAGGCTAATTGAGCCTCACGTGTTAAACACGTGAGCGCCTATACACAACGCATATAGGCGCTGCAATCAAATAATTGGCAGGCCAAACAGGCCTCACATGTTAAACACGTGATTTTTCTTGCTGCATTCTAATGCAGGAGAATTAAATTCTATATGGGAAATATTTTCCCTGATCTTTTTAATATGGAATGATTTTTCTCTAACAGAGAATCTTGGATTTCAAATCCAATTGTGATAAAATATCACCAATTTAACTATCTGATAGAATTAAATTCTATGTGGAAATATTTTCTCGATCTTTCTCAAAGTAGAAAGATCATCTCTGTTAAACAGAGGACCCTTGGATTAACGATCCAATAGTGATTATAAAATCACCCACCAACCATCTGATAGAATAAAATTCTATCCATGGAAAAATATTTCTTAATCTTATTAAACAAACAAGAAAACTTCTCTGTTAAACAGAAAACCTTTGGATTAAAAATCCAACGGTGAATAAAATTCACCAATTGATCCAAAAGATCACTTTGGATTGATCATGATCTCTCAATCAGAGATTCTCTTAACAAGTTGACCTTTTCTCTTCTCTTATAAATAGGAATAAAGAAATTAAAAAACAATGGAGACACAAAGAAGGAGAGAGAACTTGAAAAAAGCTTCTGCAAAAAAAAGAGTACAGGAAGGTCTTGAGATTACAAGAGAATTTAATTCTCAAAGAACTCTTTCCTCATTGAAACCAGAGGTAAAAAAACAGAGAGCACATTGTCTTTTTTGTAACTATCTAAGAGTTTAACCCTTCATTTAAGAACTCAGGTCTTTCCCCAGTTGAGGTTTGCAGAAGTAAATCTCCCTACAAGTTGAGAATTTAATTCTCATCAGGGGTATTTTGGTCTGCAGATTCAAAAACATAAGGGAAAAGAATTAAGTTATAAAAAAAGAGGAGAGAAGAAGAACAAGAACATATAGGAATTTAATTCCTCCAAAAATTAGGGTTTAATCTTATATAAAGAACTTAGTTCTTCCATAAAAAAAACAGTGATGATAAGCCAAGATCTTCAAAACTGGAATCGTTAGCCTCACGTGTTTCCCACGTGAGTGCTTCAAACGAAAGAAGAGAACAACTAAAATTGCCTCACGTGTTTCCTACGTCAGTGTTAAAGCGCCCAGTATAAAAAAAAAGAAAGACAGACACGTGCTTTGTACGAGAACTCAAACCTTATGGGCAGCGCCCATATTTGTGGTGCCTCACGTGTTTCACACGTAAGCGCCACAAGAATCAAGTGCTTAGCACTTATATAAAAAGAGGGGGAGTAAAACCTAATGGGCAGCGCCTATATTTATGGTGCCTCACATGTTTCACACATGAGCACCACAAAACTTTCGTGTTTAACACTAATTCAGTGCCCACGTGAAACACACGTGCTTATCACTGTTGGGTAATTATGAAAACTCAATCTTAGCCCAAATTGGCCAAGGTGATTCTAAAACAACTGAGCACATTTTGCTCATGTTTTCCCAAACCGACCTTAGTCTAAAAAATGACCGGTGGTCTCTCATTTATGATATCCCAAATGATATTCATCTTATATCTCCTAAGATAGTTTTAGTCTCAAACATGACTAACATTTCTTAGGTCTACAACAGCCCATTTTCCCTCAAATATGGGATTTGGTTTAAGGGTACATCTCTCCACACCTCTGATATATGTCGTTGTAATTCTTCAACGTCTTCAGAAAGGTGGCGGGTCCCGACAACCAACAACTTTTTGCTGCACTTACAAATTGACGTGCACACTTAAAATTGGATCGTGCCCCAAATTGGGCACATTCCATATCACCATTATTCATTCCACCACGTAACAAATACACGTGCGTATAGGATGAATAAAGGACCGAAATGTCCTTAAACTAATATTCGCCCCAAACATGGCGATAAAGAACCAAAACGTCCTTAAACTAACTCATCGCCTCAAACATGGCGATAATGGACCGTGACGTCTTTAAACTAAAACAAACTGAGCCCCAACTGCTCATGTATATTTAAGTAGATCTTAATCTCAAATCATATTAACAGTCCTTAAATAAACCAAACCCAAATCTAAAAATATACGGATTTGGACTAATCTACGCCCTACGGGCGACGACATAAATTAGTCTCCGTATATAATCCACGGGCAAGCAAAACCAAAACAAACAAAAACACACACGACATGAAGTAAACTTCCAGAGCAGGAGAAACTGGTTATCGCTATGCGGTAACGTAATTTACTGCAGGGGTGTTCATACCAGAATACTGCATTTTATACAGCCCATTCTTACGCTCGTGTGTTTATAGGTAGGTGCTTTTTATCCGTGTTTGTTACATATTTGTAGGATACAGGTTCTCGGTTCTAAAACGGTGAAATTCATGGAAAACACGACAAAATCCGGGTTCCTGCCAACCACTGATAAAACACGGTCTCCGCTCTTCATCTGTATGCTGCCAGATACCAGTTTAGGAAGACAAAATGTCAAATCAATGTCATCCTCATGCACAAGGCTCAATGGTAGCACAAAATCCAAGAGATCTACGCGGAGCTCGAGGCAATCATGAAAAAAGCATCCACAAAATTCCACCTTTCCTCAACAGAAATTCTGGAAGAAATGTAAAAGTATTTTCAGAAAATATGTATACCAGACAACAGGGGACACCAAACCAGGAAACCACCAGAAAACCCACTGCCCAACTCCCCAACATTGCCGCGTTTCCGCGGCCAATAGGGGGTATTGGCCGCGGAAACGCGGCCGTACGGTGGCCTTGTTCTGTCGTTTTTCAGGAGCTTTTTGGTAATCTTATTTGGGGTCTGGTGGTTGCCCTAGAACTCCACTCTCCTGCCTATAAATACAGCAGAACTTGCCAAAGCCAAGGGTGATTCTTTTGCCATTCTTGTAGCCTCTTTTGTTAGGATTTTGTATAGTTCTTCTTCTTCTTCATTCCTCTTCCATTAAATTGTAGTGAGAGCTTTTGAGTGGGAGATTAATGAAGATGAGGGCTTTGTATCATTCTCTTGTGTTTCTTCTTCCCATTGAGATTTTTGCTTTCTCTTGCTCATTCAACCTCTTCATTGAGCTTGAATGGTTAAGGGTTAGTTATTGATCTCAAGGGTCGTATTTTCTCACGGGACTAGTTCTTCACTTCACATGCGTTCTCTACCCTTCCCTTGATCTTGCAACCTCTTCATTGAGCTTGCAAGTTTAAGGGTTGGTTATTGAGCACATGCTTGGCTTGGGTTCTACTTCCGTGTTCTTTTTATTTGCTTATTTATTACTTGCATTTTTCATTCTTGCTTTTATTACTTGCAATTTTATTCATGCACTTTAATACTTGTATCTTTTCTTTTCTTTGTTCTTTTCTTTTTGTTCTTTTTTGTTTATTTTGTGAATGTTGTAATTATTGTTGTTGTTAAGAATTAATACAGTATTGTAAGTTAACGTTTCTTTGCCAATTCCTTTTCCCGTTATTTTCCATTTGAACTTCGCCCAAACCATACGCAAGCGCTCCGTTAGGCACCGTACCCTGACAAGGTAACGGTGATTCCTAACCGCGACCGGTTGCGTTCGGTTCGGCCGGAGGCGAAAGCAAGAGACAAGAACGGAAGGACAAGGGTAAATAAGCCGGATTCCACGAATACCGCGCTTAAATCCCCTAATCCACGTTGTTGCCGATTGCTTAGCTTCAATTGGTCAAGACTCGGCTCAAAGGTTTTGAGTACGGATTTCTTAGCTTACAATCTCGTATCTTTTCTTAACAACCTTATACTTGCAGATATACACATAGGTTAGTCCAAACAATCATACAGATTCTTTATTAACTCGTCTAAAACAAGAAGGTAAGATACCACCATCTCCCTGTGGACCGACCCGTGCTCAACCGGCTAGCTGCATAGCGACACCGTCATGATCGCGGTTACACTTAAATTCTTTGAACATCCGACACGCCAAAAGCGTGCGATCAAATGGCGCCGTTGCCGGGGAGACGGTAGCGTATTTTCTTTCTTGTTATTCGGGTTAATATTCTTTTTGTATAAAAAAAAATATTCTTTTTGTTTTTTTGTGGATAATTTTTGTGGGCAAGTGTGCAGATTTTTGCGTATTTGCAAACTGCAATGGTGGGGAGCAAAGTGTACATTCAAGGCTAAGGTGTTTACAAAGTACAATGCCAAAGATCCGGGTAGTTTGACCCGCGCAAGCGAACCTTTCAAGCCTACCGGATTTGATTCAACGGGGGTTTCCTAACCCAAAACTTAAACGGTACGTACTTTACTAACACCTTCTTCTCAAATCCGACGCTTCCAATATACTATTCTTTGCAGGATTCTTTGCAAGTTCGCTAGCAAACGCTAAAAAATTGACTAACCCGTATTTGTTGCAGCGCCGCGCTTAAAAACTAAAAAACGATTGTTTGATTCTTTATAGAATTTTTTGAATTGCGCATTGCATACATTAATACGGACTTAAGGGCAAGCGAACCCCACAACATACGGTAAAGGATTTCATCACCTTTTCCGTGGCCCACAAATCACAAACTTGAGCATAACGATTACCCGCACAAATTTCAAAAGAAATTAGACTTTAAGCCTTAAGGACTTCGCGCTCACTAGGAGAAGTTAACTGTGTTTAGAACCTTGCTTAACGGTATATTGTTTACGGGGTGTCTAGGAAAGTGTTAACGGCGAAACCGCCAAAAGAGAAAGGGTTATTTAATTAAGGAACTTCGCGAAAGCGTTGGAAAACCTCCCCTTATCTCTGCACTTACCTGGCCTCGTGATCAGTGTATCTTGAGCCTGTTTCTCGACACAGTTTTACTTCGACAATCAAGTTCTGGAGTAGGTCTAGTTGACCTAGGTTAACCCTAGAACGATTAGGTGTGTGGTATTTTTTGTGTCGTGATTATTTTGTCCATATTCTTTTTTTTTGTGTATACTTCATTCTTTTGTTAATATATAACTAAAAAAAATATCACATTCTTTTTCCCCTCCTTTTTCTCTACCTTTCTCTCTTCATATCATGGGTACCCCACCTCGCAAAACACTTGCCGAACTTTGGTACCCACAACCAGACATTACCTCATACGGTTCTTATTTTGGTCGAACTTCGAACGATCCATCCATGCCAAAAGTTTCTTTGAAAGATCGGATAGACGCGTCTAGGACGAACAACTGGACCCCGCAATCCACTTCGTATCAACCGTTTCAAACATTCACCCCTTCTTGTGTTGATACCCCTTTTGAAAATCCAGTTGTAACCCCGAGACCAATGTCCATTGCTGAACATATTGCACAATCTCGTAGCCGATCTTTCACTCCTTTCATCACTACAAATTCTTGGGACCAACAAATCCATTCACCTTCTTATCCCAATGTTGATCCCACTCCTGTCCAGCCATTCAATTCCTACCAATCCTACCCTACTTTTGCACCTTCCCTAGACATTACTTCAGAACAGCCGTTTGGGAGTTTTCAGTATCCAAACAACTTTGAATCTTTTACTGAAACCCCATCACAATCTATGTCTAGTCTGGAACAGTCGTTGGAAGATTTTAGGGTAGCGTCAAGCCAACAGATGATGGATTTGAATGCGTCCATGGCCGCTCTCATGCAATCTAGTGACCCGGTAGCTAGTTTTCAACTAGCTCCAAATTTTTTAATGTATGATGAGGCTGCAGGACAGGCTGTGAATTTGAGGAGAGAGAGTGAGCTGTATACCCTTCCAAATCAAACCTACCCGTCCCAAATGGAATACCACAACTCCTGTTTTGAAAGTCTATCAAGTGTCCCAAATGAATTATCAGTTGAAGATAGAATGTTGAATGAGTTGTGCGACTTCGTAGTGTTTGATTTGCCCGATTATGAAGGGTCCCCTCCAAGTGAAACCAATCCCAAACCTTTTGACCTCTACACCTCCACTCTAGAACCTGAATCAATTGAAATCCATGCTTTTGTAGAGGTGTCTGAGAATATTGATTTTCACTTGATTGAGGATATCGACGCTGGGAATATTTTGGATGATGAACCCGTAGATTTGACTGAGTTTTTCTCTCCAATTCATCATCCCGAGTCATTAACTCTTTTTCCCGAACAACATATGCGTCTGGACTTTGATGAAATATGCATGGATAAGCTTAACTTTGAGGAGAATTTTGAGGATATTTTTGAGGATGAAACAGTTCTAGATGATGAGTCGGATTTTCCAATTCATCCTGTTCCTTTCACTGACTGTGTACACCCTCCAGAACCCTTAACCGATTCCCTTCCTCAACCACTTCCCTCCATCCTTTCCATCGTTCCGACCTTGCAAGAACCCGTACCATTTTCACTTCCTGTGTTTGGTTTACTAAGTTCGGCGTACCCATGGTTTCTTACGAATCTTGAGGGATTTGACCCAATCTCTCGACGGATAAATATATTAGCACAATCACTTTTTACACATCGGTCATCACAAATTGTGCTAATCTATTTCCTCCATTTGCACCCTCAAGTTCGTCTTCCAATTCTTTTTCCCTTCCGCCATTCTTCTTCTTCTGATATACCGAGACCGTATCCCGCTTCTATCTCCATACGGTCTCGCGTATTCTCCATTTCTTACCTCTTCACCTTCTTTCACCAACCACTGCTTTACCATGATAAAATCTTTGAATGGTTGGTGTTAACTTTTGGCCTGTGTAAGGCCTTGTATAGATTGATACTGTTCTTTCCCCCCTAAACCTGAACTTCAACGCTTAACAGTGGGAACACTGTTTTACTTAAGTTTTGGGGGGGGACATCTTTTTTGTATATATCTTTTTGGTTTTTGTTTTGTATATAATTTGTTTCTAGGGAGCGCCGGCAATTTTAACCCTCTTGGTATAGCCTGACAGTGAGGACACTGTCAAGTTTAAGTTTGGGGGTGTGCTCGGTAAGCTTTCTTCCTTCACATTCATTTGTATATTTTGCATCTGCATATTAAATCCATAAAATCCATAAAAATCTGAAAATTTTCTAAAAATATAAAAACGTTCTTGTCAAGTTAGATTGTGGAAGAACTCTGATTCAACATTCGACGGTTTTTGTTTGAAAAAATAGGAATAACTATATCTTATGTTTAGATTTTGAAAACCTGAAAGATAACTCTCCTTTGAAGTTAACTATAGCTGATATACGTCTTTACATCACACTACACGTGTCGTAAGATTTTGGGAATTAGATGACAAGTCTTTCATGTTTAAACTTTTAAACAGATAAATGATTTTATGAGGATCAAATAGGTTTGTTCTGAAATAAGTAATGTCAAGAATAGTTTATGAAGTAAAGCGAATATGAAGGAATGTTATTGATGCCGTAATTGGAGCTAAGTCTGAAAAATAACCCATCTAAAACTTGATTGGAATGATTACACACCAAACCCACTAAACACGTCTTTTATCCAAAAAAAATATTTGAACTGCCGGTTATATCTCCGTTCGTATTAAATCATCTGATTTTCACGACAAAACTGTCTTTTGTTTTTGGACCTAAGTAACTTGAGTAATTAAGTCCGCTGGGGTGTTTCTACACCTAATGCCCTAAAACCAACTGGTTTGGGTGCATTGGCCCAAAGCTCGCTAAGAAGCCTAGAAAGTCCAGTTTAAAACAAAGTCAAGCAAGTGTTCTCTCCGAGTTAAAATTCCTAACGGTTCTTTGTGTGAGAATAATCTTGATAAAAGACAGGCTTTTATAAAAAAAAATTTAACGGAGATATGAAGGTTTTATTCAATGATAAAGACTATTGCACGTTCACAGAGGTGTGTATGAAATGAAAACAAGAAAAAGGTGGAGTGAAAAATACGACTTAGTTTCCTGTTAGGGAAGATAGAAATTCTAAAGTTGAAACCTTACTGGAAAACGAAACTTGAAAAATGCTTAACTCTTTATAAAACTTATGTGATCCTTTTAAAATTGTTATCTGGGCTTTATTGTGCGACATGATGACTTTAATCGATCCTTCTGGAACTTAACGACACTAATTGCACTGCACGTAAAGACATATAAAAACTGTAGTTAAATAAGAAGCGAGGTGCAAAAAATAAAGGTTCGATAGTCTAGACTTAGGATTATAGAATTGTTATTTTCTGAAACAAAAACTTTAGGGTTTGAATCGTAGTTATTTTACAAAACCAACTTGAACGGATTTTGTGGGTAGTATCCGCTGAAAACCCTCAGGAGACAACACTCCTCCTACTAGGGACACCTAGAGGTTTAACGGCTTGTTGCACATGCTCAGTGCAATCGCGTTCCCTGCGAAAGTGCGGTTATCATTTTTTATGAATAATTGGTTTTGCTCGGGACGAGCAAAAGTTAAGTTTGGGGGTATTTGTTCATACCAGAATACTGCATTTTATACCGCCCATTCTTACGCTCGTGTGTTTATAGGTAGGTGCTTTTTATCCGTGTTTGTTACATATTTGCAGGATACAGGTTCTCAGTTCTAAAACGGTGAAATTCATGGAAAACACGACAAAATCCGGGTTCCTGCCAACCACTGATAAAACACGGTCTCCGCTCTTCATCTGTATGCTGCCAGATACCAGTTTAGGAAGACAAAATATCAAATCAATGTCATCCTCATGCACAAGGCTCAATGGTAGCACAAAATCCAAGAGATCTACGCGGAGCTCGAGGCAATCATGACAAAAGCATCCACAAAAGTCCACCTTTCTTCAACAGAAATTCTGGAAGAAATGTAAAAGTATTTTCAGAAAATATGTATACCAGACAACAGGGGACACCAAACCAGGAAACCACCAGAAAACCCACTGCCCAACTCCCCAACATTGCCGCGTTTCCGCGGCCAATAGGGGGTATTGGCCGCGGAAACGCGGCCGTACGGTGGCCTTGTTCTGTCGTTTTTCAGGGGCTTTTTGGTAATCTTATTTGGGGTCTGGTGGTTGCCCTAGAACTCCACTCTCCTGCCTATAAATACAGCAGAACTTGCCAAAGCCAAGGGTGATTCTTTTGCCATTCTTGTAGCCTCTTTTGTTAGGATTTTGTATAGTTCTTCTTCTTCTTCTTCATTCCTCTTCCATTAAATTGTAGTGAGAGCTTTTGAGTGGGAGATTAATGAAGATGAGGGCTTTGTATCATTCTCTTGTGTTTCTTCTTCCCCTTGAGATTTTTGCTTTCTCTTGCTCATTCAACCTCTTCATTGAGCTTGAATGGTTAAGGGTTAGTTATTGATCTCAAGGGTCGTATTTTCTCACGGGACTAGTTCTTCACTTCACATGCGTTCTCTACCCTTCCCTTGATCTTGCAACCTCTTCATTGAGCTTGCAAGTTTAAGGGTTGGCTATTGAGCACATGCTTGGCTTGGGTTCTACTTCCGTGTTCTTTTTATTTGCTTATTTATTACTTGCATTTTTCATTCTTGCTTTTATTACTTGCAATTTTATTCATGCACTTTAATACTTGTATCTTTTCTTTTCTTTGTTCTTTTCTTTTTGTTCTCTTTTGTTTATTTTGTGAATGTTGTAATTATTGTTGTTGTTAAGAATTAATACAGTATTGTAAGTTAACGTTTCTTTGCCAATTCCTTTTCCCGTTATTTTCCATTTGAACTTCGCCCAAACCATACGCAAGCGCTCCGTTAGGCACCGTACCCTGACAAGGTAACGGTGATTCCTAACCGCGACCGGTTGCGTTCGGTTCGGCCGGAGGCGAAAGCAAGAGACAAGAACGGAAGGACAAGGGTAAATAAGCCGGATTCCACGAATACCGCGCTTAAATCCCCTAATCCACGTTGTTGCCGATTGCTTAGCTTCAATTGGTCAAGACTCGGCTCAAAGGTTTTGAGTACGGATTTCTTAGCTTACAATCTCGTATCTTTTCTTAACAACCTTATACTTGCAGATATACACATAGGTTAGTCCAAACAATCATACAGATTCTTTATTAACTCGTCTAAAACAAGAAGGTAAGATACCACCATCTCTCTGTGGACCGACCCGTGCTCAACCGGCTAGCTGCATAGCGACACCGTCCTGATCGCGGTTACACTTAAATTCTTTGAACATCCGACACGCCAAAAGCGTGCGATCAAGGGGCTTGCGCCTGTAAGGAAGAGAGTCTCCATAATTAAAAACCCCTCGCAAAAATGAGGGGGAATCTAATAAAGTCACTCTATAACGGCCGCATCCGTCCAAATCTCCGATATACAGTGTTATAAATCAACATGGCATCTTCGGAGAGGTGGACGGATAAATCCAAATAACATCTGCCCCCAAATTCAGGTAAGACGATCCATCCCGATTCGTCTGTCTTCCGGCGGTGAACACTACTCGGTGTAGTTTACGTGCGCTTTCAGTACTTGATATGGTTTTGTGCATGTAGTTGCACATATTTATGAGTTATATACTGTAGTATACTTGATTTTGAATTGGTGTATGTTGTATACCGTTGATTTCGATTTTGATACTCGATATTCGTTTTCATGCACCCTAGTGCACTAGATTTATATTTTCATGCATCTTATGCACTCGATTCAGATTTTTGCGCACACTTGGCGCCTTTATTGAGATTTTGTGCACACCAGATGCACTTAATCGAGATTTTTCATGTATATCAGATGCACTTGATATTGTTGTCGTGCACACCCGTTGTACTTAACAGATGCTTTCGTGCACACCCGTTGCACTTCGTTTTTGCCTCTATGCACATTCGTGGCATTTGTGTTTGATTTTAATTTCCGTGCGCACTAGACGTACGTGGTATTTTGGTATACACTATTTGAGATTGATTTCTTTCGAGTATCATGTTTTTACGATATATACTATATGGTATAGTAACCGGACAGGACTAGTCTGAGGACAGTACCTGAGTATTTTTGCATGCATCGATATTTACGAGGGGATTTCAAAAAGAGCTGTAGTCTCAATATTTCCTACGTGCCGATGAGTGACACGAAATTTTTTTTACGAAGAAAGCTTTTCTAAATCATTTTCAAAAAGCAGGACGAATATGTTAAACAAAAGATAAGTAGACATATATAGCTATTTTATTTATGATGCACGTCCGCTACTTGTGCCATGATATGCGTATCACACGACGATTTGAAAGGAATTTTTCATGCACTTTTATTCAGTTGTTTAGATGATTTCATAAGGATGCGTACTATATATATGTTATACTCTTAACTATATTATATTTGATTTTAATAGTAGAATTTGAAACTGGTATTTTATCATAACTCCCATGATTGCAAGACGCTTGACGGGGTTTCGATTTTAAGTTTTGCGCCCGTTTTCACGCGCGTGCGTTGCGCTATGACATATCTTACGTATTCGTGATTTCGGAGCCCCGTTGATTTGATTATTTTACTGAAATGTTTTGGTATTTGGGGGGTTTAAATTTAAATTCGGGGACCGAATTTATTTAAAGGGGGAAGATTGTAACATTTCAGAAAAATAAAATATTAATTTTTAGAATTTAACTAATTAAAATAATAAATTTTATGAATATTATAAAGAATATGGAAATTGGTTTTAACGAAATGGCAACATTATATATATATATAGTTTAGAAAAATATTTGGAATTAAAATGAATTATTAATTATGAAGGCATTTATTGGATTTGGATATTTTACAAATAATTATGCAATTATTTATATACAAGTTTATGTTAAACTTGATTAGTACACTACTAATCATGCATTAAGCTAAATCTATTTTTTTTGGTAACCATGACACATTGTATTCTTATTTATCCATGGTTTCCTTTATAATTGTTTGTTGCCATTTATTTGTTTTTTTAAAAGAAAATGAAAAGATAAAAGGAAAAGAGAAAATGAGAGATATTTTGATGGATGGGGACATTGACGTATGGCAAGAGAGAGAAAGAGATAGAAGGGGGGTATCTATCAACCATGGCCCATCATCTTTTCCTCCTTCATTTCTCTTCTTCATTCTTCTCCTCCTCCTCCACCTCTATTATCACCCCACAAACATCCTCAAAACCACCACAAAACACCATGCCACCTTCACTAAAATTATTCCTCACATCACTACAAACACCAAGGTTGAATCAAGTTGGGAATTTGAACACTTTGGGCCATACTAGAATATTCATGAGTTGCTTTCAAGAGGTAATTCCTACACTTTTAATTAAGTAATTAGTTTTCCTAACTTCTTATAGCAGTTTAGAGTTAAACTAGTGTAGGGTTATGATCTTGAAAAATTCTAAGATGAAGTCTAGGGAATATTTTGAGTTGTATTTGAGATTTGGTTGTAACCCCAACCCTTCTAGTGCTAGAACTCTGGACTAAATTTGAGACTAGAACCCCAAAACATGAACTTAGAATTTACCGATATCTGGTTTTGTGGAAATTATGATGATATATTAGGATCTGCTATGACCCGGAGACTCTGAAAAATATTTAGCGGTCATAGAGAGATGTGCAGGTGATCTGGAGCATACCCTAGAGACCCGAGCCCTTAAATCCACCTTATGGCCGCAAATAAAAGCATTCTGGTTGCAATTTGCGACCTGGGCATGGAGTCCAGGAGTCGTGCTTGGTCCATGGTTCCTTTATCTAGTAATTAGGCCTACCCTATATGCAAAATGTCCCAATTTCACCTAAGTCAAAATCTGGGGGTATTTTTCAAAGTTTCTGTTTTCGTTTTACGGCTTTTGTTAACTTGAGTGTTGTTATTTGCGTTTTGTCGCAGTCATTTGACGTTTGTACGTCAACGTCAAGAGTTGTTTGGTTTTTCTTACATGCGTAAACCATAGGTTCTAACCTATGCGCACTTCGCGTGCCATATCGGTTTTCATATTCGATTCTTATTTACGATACGATGTGCGTTGAATTGTAGGTACTTTCGCGTGGACTTTCGGGATGACAAAGGAGAGCAAGGCGTTATCGACTTCGGCTAAAACAAGGATAGTATGTGAGTAGATGTATATCTATGGGGAAAGTCGGGTGGATGGAGTATAGCACCCCCGCAACCGTAGATTAGGATACTTATATATATTTATGTATATTTCAATATGAGATTTGGATACTTAGCTAATAGGGTTCTAAGAGATTATAGGTAAGATTAAGCGTACTCGTAGGAAGGTCTACCCTTAGTTTTATTCCCTCTTAGTCGTAAGCCGTTGGTTTTATGCTATCACACACACGCATCCACACACACACACACTTGCTATGAGATGTGTGTATATGTCCATACACACACATACATGTAAGATGAGGATATGATATGCAAAAAGGATATGAGTCGATATGATCAGACATGATGTCATGAGCTTATGATATATGATTCGAGATTGAGACATCGTATTAAGAGATGATATTTTAAAGGATCATTAGGCGATATACACATAACATGCGATGACATGTGTCTAGACAAGATGATAGAATGTACGTGACCTTAAATCCGTACCTTCGATTATGATATCGTACGATGAATTATATCGTATGAAATATGATATACATATGATATTTGACCCGTACTCTCGATTTGAAGATGCCGTACGATGGATTTTACCGTACGAGATATATATATGATGATTTATCCGCACTCTTGACTTGAGGATGCCGTACGAGGAATTATACCGTACGTGATGCTATGAGGCTGGATCGTCGACTCATAGATTTATCGACTCGGAAATGTTATAGTTTTCTAATCACTTTTAACTCGGATACATTTTAGTCTTCCAATCACTTAAGTAGAGGTTAGAATATAATTAGAGTCATACCTATTTTCAAAACTAACGAATCGTATATATTTTTAAAAGACAACCCGAGGGACGCTACGGATTTTCAAAGGTATCTCTTTTCTCAAAAATACCATAGCCCTACTTTTCTAAAAAAAATGATTCGTGCTATTTTAAATACTATAACTTTATGGCTCATATATAAATATATATTTTATATTGTTGCGTTTACTGTTTACTTTTCTGTTATGTTCATATTGTTCTCATTGCACTTTATACATATACATGTTCTTATATTAGCTGTTATGACCTCGTCTGCTAGGATACGTACACCATTACCGATGATGCGTATGTTGCACGTACACTTACTTGCCGACTCACACACATCATCATCGGTAATTACCATGCCACGTACACATTAGAAACCGTTACTTCACTCATACAACCTAATAATTTGTAGCTTAGTAGTATTGTTTGGCATTCTTGATCTCACCTGCTAATTAGATATTGCATTTCTTACTTAGATGACATATGCATTTATATATACATTCTGGTTATGCACTGTAGATTGGCTCTATGTCGGTATTCATTATTTCATTATTAGCTCATGATTATGAGATTTCGGTTTTCATGAGATTTCTGGATTTGGGAAACCGCATGCGAATTTTGAAAACTTATGATCATTTTAAAAGAAAAATGTGGTTTCTCGTGCTATGATATGTAGCGTCCACCATGAGTTTTCTTGGTTCTGATCTATATGTATACCCGATTCGAGGAGAGAGGAGGCACCTTCTGCGGGTACATGGTAGACCCAGTGCGGTACCCCGGGGCAAGAAGATCGTATAGAGAGACGTTGAGCCTGATAGGGGAGCACTACCGACTGGTGATGGTTGGCTCGGTGGATATCCGGAGGATACCGACCGGAGTCGTGAGATCAGATGGATATGGGGCCGATCCGATGAGACGGAGCCCAAGATATGAGAATTATGTGTCGCTGCTGGACACGGTTTTTATGATGTTTTTCGAGTGTCGATACTGGGCACTCAGGTTTTATCATGATTTAGTGTGCCTTTGCTGGAAACACGTTGGATGATACATTTATACACAATACATATGACATGTTACCACTTTATGATGTGGACACGAGTACATTGGCAGTACACTTATGCTTATACTATTACCCTTGCTACCACTCAACGATATTATATTATTATTATACCGTATGACCTAGGAGATCGTCATACATTTGATTTCTACTCAGTGATGTCTTCAGCTCACGAGATGACAACTCACTCCCATTGTGCCACAGTTTTCTTGCATGTTGATTGCACAGGTATAGTAGCGGCTTTGCTGGCACACCGCTTTCTTCTGGGTGAGTTGCTTTGGTAGGTGGGGTACACTTGCATCATGATCACCATTTTTACTTGTATATTCTTTCAGTTGTATCTAGTTAAAAGCTCCATCAACGAGACTTGTATATTTAGAAGACTCAGAAAACCATAGTTGTATATTCTTTCAGACTTAAAGTCAAGCTCATGTATTTCTTCATTTCTGTTTTCTTTGATGATGTTTCGTTTTCCTTTCTTTTCTGTGTTTGATCTTCGCCTTAAAGAGTCGTGTGTGTGTGTGTCTTTGCAAAGTTATTTCCGCCAATTGGCGAAGAGCTAGCTCCCACTTTGGGATGCCTATTATTATTATTGCTTGTATTGCTTTCGGGTTAAAATTTACAAAGAAGGTGCTGCCCAAATTTCAAATGACGAAAAAAATTTCAAGATGGATACAAAACATTGCATTTCCATATGATATTACTTATATTTTTAAAAGAGGAACTTGATTTCAGTATACCTTTATTTCAAAACTTCACCTCTACTATTTTCCCTAAAAAGTTTAGATTTCTGGGCTTTTGGCTTACTTGGATTAGGTGGGATCCTATAGACTTCACGTGATTCAAGTGCCAGTCACGTGCCTTTTTCGGGTCATGACACAAATCCTCTGCAAGTCTCATCAACAATCGAAGAGGAAATGATTCCAACAACAAAGCTGTACGAATATGTATAAAAGAACTGGGAATCCTCGCCAGCACATTGCACGATTTAAATCCATGTGCAATAATACTGGAGGAAATGATATACTGCTCCTCCGACAGTTCGTCACCAGTCTGGCGAGCATCGCCTTTGAATGGTATGCGGAACTCCCAAATGATTCCGTGAACACCTTCGACGAGATGGATATTCTCTTCTGTCAGAGATTCGATGGTGAGAATGAACACACTATCGTGGAGGCGTTGGTCAACGAAAGGATAGGACTGAATGAAACATGGGTTCAATATGTTACCTGATGGCGAAATCTCTGGTCAAAATACGAGCAACGCATCGACGAGGCTGCAGCCGTGAGAATGTTCATAGCCACCCTTGATCCAAATTCAAAGGTGTTCCCATTTATGGCCCTCTTCAAGCCGACGACCTTCCAAGAGCTTATGGATAAAATGACTCGATTGGATCAGATGGGTCAAGACCCTTCATCATCCGATGAAGATGAATGAAAAGCGGAGGCAAGGTGGCGTTTATCGCAACGTTCAACAAAAAAATGAGCGGCTCTAAAGCAACCTGACGCCAAAATAGCGACGGCGTGGGTACTCACTCCACCCGAGATATACACAGGGGGATATTTCTCACTGGCGGAAGAATCTCTACGTGTGATGGTCTCTTCTTCTCAAAAAAACAGAAAGGATATCAAGGGACCTACAAGCGGGTCCTGAAATCAAGTGGAATATCCCACTTGAACCAAAAGCCCATGGGAGGGATGTGAAATTCATGTCCCACTCCGAATCAAAAGATGAGGGGAAAATCTCTAAGTCAAATTCATTCTTCCAGGGAAGAAGAAGACTCGGCAGAAAGAATGACGTGATATCTCATTCCTTCGTATATGAAGAAGATGCTCCATCAGTATCGGAAAACGACATTAATGAGTAGGGGCAGGTGCCGTGTAAAATACCCGGTACTTCCTGCAAAAAACCCAATGGAAACGATAATAGATGAAGCAGTCCAAAAAGGTGAAGATAGTCTAAGGTGTGAAGTGTCCATGCAAACAAAGGACGGGCAGCAGCGCCTCAGCAAACAAGAGTTGGAAGGGATGGGTTATGCAACTCTCCGACCGAATGATAAAATGGACCGAAACGTCTTTAAACTAACGCGTTCCCCAAAAAAACTGGAATGTTGGACCGAAACGTCCTTAAACTAATATTTGTCCCAAATATGGGAATGTTGGAACGAAATGTCCTTAAACTAATATTCATCCCCAAAATGGGAATGCTGGACCGAAAAGTCCTTAAACTAAAAATTTCCCTCAAACATGGTGATAATGGACCGGAACGTCCCTAAACTAGTGCATCGCCCTAAATACAGCGATATGCTCTCTTAAAATCTATATTGCAACCGAAGTCCTAGCGGCAAAGCTTGCAACTTAAGTCCTACTAGCTACATAGCACTCCAGTAGTGAAACCGGCCCTAAGTCCCACCAGCAAATAGATAGGTCATCTGGGACGAAGCTACTTTCGAGAGTTCCATCGCTCGCCAAAAAAACGGTATGTCCAAAATAGAAATTGGCACAGATGAAAACCCGAAAGGACGCCGTGAGTAAAAACAGCAGGACTGCCGGCGGGTTTGTGAAAACCCGAAAGGGCGCAGTCTCGTTTAAAAAAAATGGTATACCCACAAGTAAAATGGGCACGGATGAAATACCAGAAAGGGCGCCGTGAGTAAAAAATAGCATGACTGCCGGTGAGTTTGTGAAAACCCGAAAAGGGAGCAAATTCATAAAATAAAAAAATTCATATGCACTTGCAAAGTCGTCTCGACCTTGTGAGGAAACAAATCTGCGTGAAATCCTTACGACTCACAAGGAGAAACTACTTAGGAATCCCCATGATTCCTAAGAAGAAAATACACCTACAACATCCTCATGACTCATAGGGAGAAATACCTTTATGAGACCCTTAAGGCTTATAAAGTCAAAAAGCTTTAGTCAACAGGATCATAACCCTATTTGCTAAGCCACCTTTGTTCAAATCAACAAAGGCAATGATGAGTCGCTCCTGGAAATATTCCAGTCGTAGAGATACCGATACCTAAAAAGGTATCAAACTTCAATTCCTCTCAAAGCAAATGATAATTCGCTCCTGGAAATATCCCAGTTGCAGCGATGCTGATGCCTAAACAGGTGTCAAACTCTAAGTCCTTTCATGGAAAATGATGATTCGCTCCTGCCAATATTCCAGTCGTAGCAATACGGATGCCAAAATTAGTATCAGGACCCAAGTCTTCGACTCGCAACAAAATCAGCGAGCAAAAAAATGCATATGAAACAGTCGAAATGATAAGGAAACTAATCAGCGAGCAAAAAAAAAGATGCATATGAAACAGCTAAAATGTTTGGGCAACTCGCAATAAAAAATAGCGAGTAAAAAAACGATATAGCAGAAATGATTGGGCACCGCAATAAATAGCCGAAATGATTGAGCAATCGCAACTTTCGTGACATAAAAGCTAAAAAGATAGAGCATCGCAGAAAGAAATAAAAAATGGAAATGAAACTTTTCTGCCCTGCAAGTATGTCCATATTGACTCTTGTATACAATCCATGGGCACAAATAAAAGAAAATGAAACCATATTTTCCCACCAAGCTCCGTCAAAGGAAGAGCCAGATCTCGACGGTACATATACAATCTAGAGACTATCTCTGTGTCCCCCCCATCATTCCAATAGGGGCAGACACAACAATCAAATGAAAGTTAAGTGACGGCAAAATCCTAGCTTCGGATCTTAATAGCAACATCTACAGCCTAGAGATCAGCTCGACATACTTCTCATACCAACAAGATGTATACACAATGTCATCAAAGACCCAAGGGTCAAACAAAAAAGGAGTAATAGCAAAATCCCAGCTCCAGCTCGACGTTCCTTCTCGGTGCAGATGCGACGTCAATAAAGGCTCAAAGGAGATAAATAAAAAAGGAGTGACGGCAGAATCCTAACTCCAGCTCGACGTACTTCTCATGCAAGCAGAATGCAAATGCAAAGTCAACAAAAGACCCAAGGGTCAAAGAAAAAATAGAGTCATGGAAAAATCCTAGCTCCAAGTCTTGACGGTTCATATACAACCCAGAAATTATCTCGACATTCCCCCTCATTTCAACAGGATGCAGACACAATTATCAAATGAAATTGGAGCAATGGCATATTCCTAGCTCTGGACTTCAATTGCAATACATACAGCATAGAGGTCCTACAGATGTCTACCCTACATCAGCAAAGAAACGGCACGACATCGTCAAAACAAAAATGAAGTGACGGCATATTCCCAGCTTCAGGTCTCGATGACAACTCATATAAAGCCTAAAAGACTATCGGAGATCATCCCACACCAGAGCAGAGTGGTTATGACTCATCAGGGCTCCAAATTGAGCCTAACCTCAAGTAAAAAGCGTCATGGTAAATTCCTAACGTTTGCTTTTCCGAAGGTAATATGACCTAAGGAGATTACTTAAAGACGTCTTGTCCAGCCCGCGAAGGGATCAGAGACACGACAGTCGTGGGGCAACTCGAACAACAGCTTAAAAACTGCATATCGAGAAATACATCAGTCAATATGATGGTACCACGAACTAAAACCCTAGTACCACAAACCTAACGGACCCCTATCGTAAAGAATAAGGATTATCTATATTTCACGTTAGGATACACCTGCGAGATCCTCTCGACTCATCTCGACTCTTAGGAAAAAACATCTTTATGAAACCTTCACGGCTCATGAAGGTGAAAAGCCTTAGGCAAAGGGGATATCAACTTGTTTCCTAGGCACTGTGGCCCTACAAATAGGTTCAAAATGACTCTTGTATATATCCACGGGCCACATTCTCCAAAGTCGCATACCGACGAGGAGGAGAAACCACTTGCGAGTTCTCTCGACCCGTAAGGGGAAAATTCTCTTGTGGGATCCTTATGACTCTCAAGAGAAAACGCACTTAGGATTCATCATGACTACTAAGGAGAAAATACACCTACGAGATCCGCTCGACTCGTAGGGAGAAAAGTCTTTATGAGACCCTCATGGCTCATAAAATTGAAAAGTCTTAGGTGACAGATCTAAAACTATTTCTTAAGCTATCGCTGCCCTACAAGGAAGTCAAGATTGACTCTTGTATACCATCTATGAGCCACATTCGCCAAAGTTACATGCCAATGAAATGAAGAAGCTACTTACGGGTCTTTACGACTCGTAAGGAGAAAATACCCGAGTGAGATCTTTACGACTCATAAAGGCGATGAACACTTAGGGATCCTCATGATTTCTATGGAGAATATGCGCCCTTGAGATCCTCAAGACTCATAGGGAGAAAAGCCTTCTTGAGACCCTTATGGCTCATGAAGATGGAAAAAAATCCTTAGACTACAAGGACCGTAAACTTGTCTCGTAAGCCATCAATTCTATGGCCATGCATAATGATTAGTCTAAAATATTGCACGTTTGAATGAACATTTTTCCTATTATTGTTACGTACTAAAAGATGTTTATTGTAATTATAGAACATATGAGGGTTTATGTGTAAAAAGTTTATTATCATATGTTTCTATATTATAATTAACATAATGAGGGAAACTACATGCATATAATATTTATATGAAATATTGTAATTAAAATATGCATATCATATCAAATATTTCTAATCAATATTCTTAACAACTAATATCATATAAGATGGTTAGGATAATAACTTAAAAATACCAAATATTACTAACACTTTGATTTGAGATATTATGCAAATATTAGCTCAGGTCTGGAATCTAAGAGATCCGGATAAATCAAGATGTCGGAATCGAATCTTCCAATATTTAGAAGCAAATCGAGAAATCTAGCAACGGCAGAGACTCAAAGTATTATTTTCAGAATCTAGACATTGAAAGGATCTCCATAAATCAAGATAAAAGAGAACAAAAAATCCCAAAGCCTGAAGCCACCAAGATGCGGCGGATCCGTGGATAAAATAGGCAATATGCGGCGGAAGCGTGACGAGTTTGCGGCCATAGGATTTGAGATTTTGGTGATTTGATCTTAACAGCATATATTCACTCAGGACATCTAGGGTTTCTGGTTTTGGAACTATATATAGGACCGAGAGCTTCACATCAAAAATCATCAACCAAAGAGATCAAGAGATCCAAAGCGATCCACGCATCCAGGTGATCATTAGCTAGTCATCCACCTCCAACAAGAGAGAAGATCTAGAGCAAAAACTATTGTTCTTTATAATTGGCTTTCAAAACGGAGAGTGGTATGAAATAGTTGATTAATAATAGATTTTAGTTTATTTCTTTTCGCATTTACTTTCTGCATTTAATTTTTGCATCTTAATCATGTTTTCATTTTTTAACCTTTCTTTTAGATCTCCAACATGAGTGAGTAATTCCTAGCTTGCTAGGGTTCGTAGGATAGGGTAGAATAATGGATGAGAAAATCTCTTAACTTCTTTTATACATTTTAAAGTTTATAAATTTTAGCAAAATAAATGTCAACAACCTTATCTGGTACGCTACCAATTTATTGATAGTCATGACCACAATTTGAGATCTTTTAACACTTGTTTTGTTAAGGGCTAGACATGAATAGAGATCAATGAAAGGAAAACGGTTAATAGTGGGTAAACCCTAGTTTCTTCCAAGAAAAACCTTAATCTACATTCATCACTATCGATCTAGTTTTAAACTATTAAAAGATAAAAGGAGTCATTTTTAATTATTCATCCATTGCCACCAGGTCCTATGAACCCTACAAGCCTTTTCAAATCTTATATCCGTTTTAAAACATAACGACAAACAATCACCCTTCTTTCATCAACTCGTCTAAAACAATAAAAAGGTTCACGTTTCCCTGCGGATGACCCATACTCATCGCAACTAACTACTAGCGACACCGTCTTGATTGCGATTACTTTACAGAACAACTTTTTAACACGATCAATCAAATGGTGTCGTTGCCGGGGAGACGGTCGTAACTTTTTCTTGTTATTCGGGTTGATTTTTTATAAAATCTAGAAACCTTAAAATAAAAAAAACCAAATCTTGTGTATTTAACGATTATTACGTGAGTTTTGCAAGGGAATCTAGAGTAACCGGAGTAAGAAAATAGAGATTTAGAGATTTCAACTTAGACCAGAGGAACATAGGGGAGTGCTGAAGAAATATTGGCCAAAGATCCCTTAAAACAGCAGTGTAACCACGGCAGAACTAGGGGTTTGGCGGTGGAACCACGGCACTTTGGGTGAATTGCGACCCCAAAATCCTCTGGTGTTTTCATAAGATCTTTTTCTCTCCTCTAATCTCCAATAATCTAATCTTTCCTGCAGGATTCTTTGCAAATGTCGCCGCTCAAAAATCTTTTTTATGTGTTTTTATTTCGGATTGTTTTTGCATATTTTAAACCGGACTTTAAGGGGCAATAAATCCAAATTCAGATTAGGTGGGGATTTCATCACCTTTCCTAGGCCTCACAAATCACAAACGAGCATACTCTCACTCTACATTAATTAAAAAAATATCTAGACCTAGCCCCTAAGAACATTCGCACTCAATTAAGACAGAGGAAGGTCATGAGTAATTTATCGCTTAGCTGCATTTCTCTTGTGGTGTCTAGGCACGTGTGACTAAGGAAAGTGGTTACTTAATTAGGTCCGCTATTTCGGTGATTCGTAAAGCAGATACCACCTACTTACCTGGCATTTACCTAGCCACAAGAGTGATAAAGAGGTGGTAGAGAATTGATCCTGCGACTTATCCTTTGGAAGTTTAGGAGCGGTCTAGTGACTTGCCTTAAGTAACCCTAGTTCTAGAGATTGATTGTGCATTTTTGTGATTTGTTGAATCAAGCCTCACGTCCGACACTTTTTCAAAACAAACCATCTAAAAATCGTTCTCACACATGCTGCCACGAGCGCTAAATTCGCTTAGTGCATGATCAGCTGGACACGGGATTCTAGTGCCTGTCTTGTCCGTGTTTTTTCTATTGACTCCGAAGTCGGTAATTCTTCATCTTCTATTTCCCCTCACCCATCACATCTCTCAAACTGGACGAATCTCCATCGGGATTTAACGATACCACACTGCCACCACCCGTAGGTGTGCAAAATCCACCGCGCATCTCTCTCTAAGAAAGATGATACCTCGTAAGTGGACCCCTTCCTATTTGTCTGTCTCTTCCACCGGCAAATGAGGGTGATTTCGAAATTAAACCCCACTTCATCAATCTGTTGCTCAAATTTCACAGGATTGAATCCGAAAATGCTTACATTTTCATAACCAAATTCGAGAACGTATGTGCAATGATGAGCACTAACCAACTTTTAGGGGATGCTATGCAATTACGTCATCTCCCTTTTACATTATGCGACCTAGCAGAAAAATGGATTTATAGCGTTGCCGCACATTCTATCGTCAAATGGGATGAATTGGTTATAGCATTCCTTAAGAAATTTTATCCTAATCATAAAACCGCCCGTGTTCGAAGCGAGATTAACCAGTTTACCCAACTTTCCAACGAACCATTCTGGAAATTCTTTGAACGGTTTAAGGATCCTCTTGTACAATGCCCCCATCACGGAATTGATAGATGGTAACTTTGACGAATTATAATGAGGGTGTTAATCTTTCCACGAAACAAATGCTTGAAACCATTTTTCAATGCCATTTCATGTCAAAAGACGATGGCGAAACTTGGCAATTTCTGGAAGATCTCGCCGAACAAAGCTCTCAATAGGAGAGCACTAGACCAATATTGTCTTCATCTACGGCAAGTATCCATCAGCTCGACATTTCCATCACAGTGAAAGCCGAAATGGCCGCGATGCAAAAGAAACTCGAAACTATCAAAAACAAAGTCTCGACAACCTCCCTAAACCAAGTTACGCTCCCCAAAATCGTGTGTGGTTGCTGTATTGACCCATCGCATTTAACGGAGGAATGTCCTTTGAATCCTCCATCTCAAGGTCAAGAACAAACCAATGCTGCTTTTTAGCAATGACCTAGAAATGATCCTTATTCCTCCACATACAATCAGAGATGGAGGAATCATCCTAGTTTTGCTTGTAACCAAAACCAAACTCAAACTCAAAATCGGTTTCCAAGCCATTCAAAGGCTTCCCCCACAGCAGCAACAGCCACCACACTAAATTTAGCACCCCTTTTAACCCTAATCCTTTCAAAATCGGGCCAACAACTTTGCTCCTTATAATAATATTTCGACGACCGGTACCGATAAAACCTCTGCTCTCGAACGAAACTTAGAAACGTTCATTAAAAAATCTACACAAACGACGGCTAATTTAACATCTTCTATCTAAACGTTAGTGCAACACACTGCTTCCCATGGTGAAAGCATTAAATCGATAGAAGCACAACTTGCACAGTCAAATGCCGCAATGAGTGAGAGAGAGAAGGGGAGATTTCTATCTCAACATCTACCAAATCCCGGCCACTCACAAAGTGCAAATTCCATCCTTCAAAATCATAACGTGGGTGCCATAACTATATTGAGATCGGGAAGAGTGCTGAATAATAATGTTGGTAAATAAGTTGATGATGAATAAGATGAAACCCCGGCTACTACTTCTAATCCTACTTCGTCTAGTCCACCATCTTCTTCCGAGCATATTCTCCGTTCCTACTAGGCTCGAACCCTCAGCCCATTTTCGTAAAGGAATTACCATCTACGACCATCCCAACTCCAATTTTGGGATCCTTCCATCCCCACAAACTTCTCCTCAAAAGTTGAACCCAGCTCTTATTGATAAAACTCCTACTCCAAATAGGTTAAGGGCCAATAGACCAAGTCCCAAAATGGAGAAGATTGTAGATATTTTTAAACAAGTTAACATAAATATTGCTCTCCTAGATGCTATGAAACAAGTTCTTTCCTATGCGAAAATTTTAAAGGACTTGTGCACTAGGAAGAGGAAAACCCAAGTGCCTAAAAAAGTTTTCTTAGCGGGTAATATGAGCAATTCTCTTACCCAATTGGTGCCCACGAAATGTAAGGATCCCGGTTGTCCTACAATATCTATAACTATTGGGGATAAAAATATCAATCGTGTTCTACTCGATTTAGGTGCTAGTGTTAACTTGCTTCCGTACTCGGTTTATGAGCAATTAGGCATAGGAGAGTTGAAACATGCGCATGCTTGATTTAGTTGCTAGGGTTAACTTGCTTCCGTAACCACTTTTATAGTTATTAATCGGTTTGAATATGTTATCCATGTTAATATTATTATATAAATATCTATTTAATAAATAATAGTTCTTGTGTTTTAATATTCAGCAAATTTTACCGATTTACAGTTTTATAGTATCCGTCTGTATCCGTACGGTTTATTACATATCTAGTTGCACACCGAGACCATATTATTTCATGTTACTGTTGTATTAGTGCACCATGCTTGATAATTGTGCATTCATACCATTAATTCTATATTTATTCGCATACCATGGCACATTATTACATATTGTTATTATATCGACACCCCATGCTTGATATTGTACACCTTACATAGTCATGAAGTAACCCATGATCGATATTTGTGCATCCATACTTTTATTGTACATCCGTACTTTCACCCTGATTCAATACTTGCTACAGTTTGATTATGAGCACCCGCTTGATACCTGTGCACTACTTGACATGACCTGATACACCACTACTTGCCATGACTTGATACATGTACACTACCCGACATGACCTGATATATCACTACTTGACATGTTACCTAATCCTGTTTCTAATGCCGACAATCCTGACATGTTTTCCAGATGGACATATCCTGTTGTCTATACAGACAAACCTGTACCTGCTTGATCCTGTATTGGCATTAGCTCCAGATTTATCAATACCTGACTTACACACATAACCTTGGGGATATGGGGAAATAAAAAATGTAGCTGAACGTAACTCAAAGGGCTATTACATCATGTTACCGTGATCCCATGGGGTATGAACAGGACATAGACTCACAGTCTATTATATCTTGTTACCGTGGTCCCGTGGGGAATGAACGGGGTATAGACCGATGGGTTACGATGAGGATTACATTAATTGATTTCGAATAAGTTTAGAGTAGATAATCCTATAGCACAGTTTAGACTACTCACTGCACTTCACCTGTTTATATCCTGTTCACTGATCTATATTCATATTACTGTTTACTTGTTACTGATGACTTGTTACCCCCTGATTATATTATTGTTGATATTATGGCGCACTGACGTCGGGGTTTTGCATGGCCCAGATCCTCTACCTTTTTCACAGGCTAATCAGGAGTATTTCCGCCGTCAGGCCGAGCAGTGATGATCCAGTTAGTATCCAGTTTAGTTATGTTTTACTTTCCAGATGGTTTTGCTCTTTGGATTTATTGCTTCCGCATATTATTTCTTGACTCGTTTATTCTGGCTCATAGACATGTACTAGATAGTTTATTTTATTTTCCTGTTCTTGATATCTCTACACAGCTGTAATGTGACTGTGGAGGGATGTTTCCTATCCACGGGTAGCATGGTTGGCTCTGTCACGTGCCTATCTTAGCGCACTCTGGGAAGCAGGGCGTGACAGGGTTTGTTTGGTATCAGAGACATAGGATTTAGGTTATCGGGTTGATTCTTTTGTAGTTGGGTATTGGACCCAATACACGAATCGGAAAACTCATAAGTAGGAACATGTCCGGCCACCTTGTTCTCGTGATTCTTGAATCTTATCTTTCTCTTGATCCTTTGTCTTGACGATATGAAAACAACTTTGCATCTCGACTTGAAACCTTCTGGTTCCCTATTGTTTCTTTCTATTCTGATACTAGGATTTAGGCGACTTGAACGGAGTTATGTGATTGTACCCATGAACTGCAGCATGGTTACAATGCGGTACTCTATTTAAGTAACTTGGAGTCCTAGTCTTGATTCATTTACTTGTTCCATGGTCATTTTATTACCTTGGTTCTCTTAGTTTCATTGCTTACCAGTTCATGTTTTGCAGATTTCTTGGTGATCGATACCGGCAGTTATGAAGTTATCTTGGGAATGGATTTTCTTAGCACTTTCCACACTCACATTGATTGTAGGGTAAAGAAAGTGATTTTCCAGATTCCCGGGCATCCATAGTTTGTTGTTGCTAGAGGTAGCAGTTCTGTCGGTCCAGTCGAGTTTAGCGCTAGGCCAATAAACAATGTTCTTTCGTCGATGGAAGTTTATAAGGATGAAGCGCCAACCGTAGTTCGAGAGTTTATGGACGTGTTCGAGGGCATCTCGTGTTTACCGCCAAAACGAGATGTGGAGTTCGCGATCGATCTTGTTCTTGGTGCAGCGCCAATCTCAAAGGCGTACTATCCAATGGCACCAGTGGAGTTGGAAGAAGTCAAGAAGTAGGTTACCGAATTACTTGAGAAGGGTTGGATTCGCAGCAGTAATTCACCTTGGGGAGCTCCAGTTCTTCTAGTCAAGAAGAAAAATGGCACAAGGAGCATGTGCATCGATTATCGAGAATTAAACCGGGTGACTATTAAGAACAAGTACCCGATCTCTCACATTGGCGAATTATTCGAGCAACTTAGTGGCGCGAGGGTATTCTCGAAGCTGGATTTGCGATCCGGATATCATCAGGTCCGAGTTAAATCAGAGGATATTTGCAAGACTGCGTTCTGAACTTGGTATGGACATTACGAGTATTTAGTGATGCTATTCGGAGTCACGAATGCACAGGCGATATTTATGGACTTGATGAACCGAATCTTTTCACCGTTCTTGGACCAGTTTATAGTGGTGTTCATTGATGATATTCTGGTCTACTCGAGGAGCATAGAAGAGCATGCAGAACACTTGAAGATCGCACTGCAGACATTGAGGCAAGAAAGATTATATGCGAAGATGAGCAAGTGCGAGTTTTGGCTTGAAGAAGTGAAGTTTTTGGGGCATGTCGTATCCAGAGATGGAATCACCGCAGTTCAAGATTAGCCGATTCCGAAGAACGTAGCAGAGATCAGAAGTTTTCTTGGACTTGCCGGATATTACAGAAGGTTCATGGAGAATTTTGCTCGTTTGGCTGAGCCTTTGACTAAGCTTACATGGAAGGAGGTACCGTTCGTATGGACGGATAGTTGTGCATCATCTTTTGAGGCGTTGAAGCAAAGATTGATAACCTCTCCTATTTTGACCGTACCAGACGGTTCTGGAGGATTGGTGATTCACAGCGACGCGTCTGGGAAAGGTTTGGGATGTGTTTTGATGCAGCATGGGAAGGTTATAGCTTACGCATCGCGGCTAGCAGCTTTGATCTTCGCTTTGAAGATTTGGAGACACTACTTATTGGGCGAAAGGGTCAAAGTATTCACCGATCACAAAAAGCCTAAAGTATGTGTTCATACAGAAAGAGCTTAACATGAAACAGTGTAGATGGTTGGAGCTGATGGCTGACTATAATCTTGATCTCAAGTACCATCCGGGGAAAGTTAATGTAGTGCCGGATGCGCTTAGTCGGTTGCCAGCAATTCGGATGTTGACTGCACAGAAAGAGCTTATCGAAGACTTTCGGAGATTCGAGTTGGAGATCGTGCTACCGCATTCTTCAAGACAGTTGATGCAGCTGCAAGTACAGTCGTCATTGATCGAGAGTATTAAGGTAGCACAGTCACAGGACCCAAGATTGCAGAAGTTTCGAGAACAAGTTGAAACGGGACTTCGAACGGACTTTTTGATTCATGAAGATGGTTCGTTGCGTTATGGTAGCCGTTTGTGTGTGCCGAAAGGAGACATTCGCGAAGAAGTTATGAAGGAGGCATACCGTTCCGCATATTCCGTACATCCAGGAGGCAGGAAGATGTACCGTGATCTACGACTACATTTCTGGTGGGAAGGTATGAAAAGGGAGATTGCTCGCTTTGTAGTAAAGTGCTTGGTGTGTCAGCAAGTTAAGGCTGAACATCAAAGGGTTGCTAATTCATTGCAACCGTTTCCGATTTCTCAATGGAAGTGGGAACATATAACCATGGATTTCATGACAGCTTTACCGCGGAGTCCAAAGGGCAACAATGCAGTTTGGGTGATTGTTGATCGATTGACCATGGCAGCTCATTTCGTACCATTTCGAGTTGGTCAGTCAACGGAAGCGTTGGCAGAATGGTACATGCAGGAGATTGTGAGATTTCATGGAGTACCTGTGAGCATCATGTCCGATCGTGACACCTGATTCTTATCGCACTTCTGGAGGAGTTTACAGGAAAGTTTGGGGACTCGATTGAAGTTTAGCACATCTTATCATCCTCATACAGATGGCCAGTCGGAGAGAACGATCCAAACTCTTGAAGATATGTTGAGAGCTTGTATGTTGGACTTCAAGGGTTCGTGGGAGGATCATCTACACTTGGTGGAGTTTTCTTACAATAACAGCTTTCAGGCGACTATTCAGATGGCTCCATTCGAAGCATTGTATGATCGCAAGTGTCGCTCATCCATTTGTTGCGATGATGTTGGAGAACAAAGATTGTTGGGACCGGATTTGATCGTGCAAACAATTAAGAAGGTTAATCATATCCGGAATCACATGAAGGCAGCACAAGATCGGCAGAAGAGTTGGGCCGATACATCGGGAAGACCTCTAAAGTTCGCTGTTGGTGATCTGGTATTCTTGAAGATATCACCGGCTAGAGGAGTGATTCGTTTTGGGAGTAGAGGCAAGCTCAGTCCTCGATTCGTGGGGCCTTTTGAGATTATGGAGCGTGTTGAAGAAATGGCTTATCGATTAGCGTTACCACAATCTTTGGCGAATGTTCATGACGTGTTTCATGTATCTCAACTCCGTAAGTATGTTCGAGATGAAATACACGTGCTGGATCATTCGGAGCTGACTGTAAGAGAGGATTTGACCTTTGAGGAACGACCGATGTCGATTGTTGATCGAAGAGAAAATGTCCTTAAGAACAAGATTATCCCTCCCGTACTTGTTTCTTGGGGGAATCGCTCGCATGGAGAATGACTTAGGAACGAGAAGACGAAATTCGATAGAAGTTTCCACACCTATTCCTGTATATTCTTGATTATTTATCTTTTCTTGTTTCTGGAATTTCGAGGACGAAATTCTTTTTGTAGTTGGGTATAATGTAACACCCTGGTTCATTTATACCAGTTCTAATTCATGTATTTCTTTACTATGGTATTTCCCTGATTTACTGTGTTTTTGGTGCGAATAGTGTTTTGACACTGTATTTGCATCCGACCCGACCCACATGCTTGAAACCTGTCTTGATTCATACTTATGATTTATCCTGACTTGTTACATGGACTCGTTCACTTTCATTTATACATCATGCATACTAGCATTTATCTGGCATCTGCATTTTTAATATAACATTTAAAGTCACATAAAATATTTTAAAAATATCTAGCATGGCTTGCATTATACCCCTAACCCTGTGGTAGCATCCGCGCATCTTGTTCTCGTCCCGTTCAGTGAAACGGATTTGTTTGGATGGCTACGCGCACGTACGTGCATCCGTTCCTGGGGTTATGCATTTTTTCGTTACCCGGATATCCAACTTTAATTTTGGTCGACATGTATATTTTTCGTATTTTAAAACTGAATTTTTAGACCCGACCCGGGCGTGTTTTGGAATATGTTTGTATTTAACAGAATATCAAATTTTATTTATATAATATTAATTTTATAAACTGATACAAACTAAAATTTAGTTATCTAATAAAAGATTATTTAAATTTAAATCTAAACTAATTTCCTAACAAACTAACAACCCCTTTCTCTCTCTCTCTCCTCTGCATATATATATATTTTATTTATTTATTTATTTTCTTTACTTATTTAATACACAGCCTCTTCTTCTTATTTCTTCTTCTTCTTCTTTCTTCTTTCTTTTTCTTGATCTTATTTCTTGATTCCGGTGATCACCGCTGGAGCCGTGCTCGTCGCTGACGATCTGAGTGATCCAGTGAACGTACCTTGCCTGTGTGATCACCCTCTTGCCTTGCCTGGACCCGTCCCGCGTGCCGCATGTGCGTTGCGACGATTTACCGACGTCGGACGTGCCGTGCGTATCCGTCGCGTGATTCGATCGAGGCAAGTTTATCTTGCTACATGCTATGATAAATACTACATCCATATTAATAATAATATTTCATGTTTAGTGTATTGTACATCCCCTGTTATCATTTTACTGTTTTACGACGTCCGTTTGCATCCGTATAATTTATTTCGTATCTAGTCACATGCTAATTCATCTTGCTACATGCTATGTATCTTATTTTGCATCCATATGAATAAAAATATCACATGTCGATTGCACTGTACATCCATATTAAAGTTTTACCATTTTCGGATACCCGTTTGCATCTATATCATTTAAAATATATATCGTCGTAATATTTCTTATTATTATCTTTAATTAGTTTATAATCTGCATTTTATAATTTTATAAAAAATATAGTTTGAAAATATTATAGTTTACACATGAAACGTCGTTGCAAAGCGGATACGACAAATCAGAAATTTACTGTACACCTTACCTTATAAAATTCATTATAAATCATAGAAAAAATATTAGTATACGTTCTTTAGTTCGTTACGAAGATAACTCAAAATACTATAACTTTATGAAATATTTACTTACAAAATAAATTGTTTAAATAACGTAAAATGCAAGTGAAAATATCTCTAAACTGCTGTCCAGGAAAATTCCAGCAGCAAACTTTCAACTTCGAATATTCATAACTTTTTGTAGGAACAACCTGAGATACTTCGACTTATAAAAATGAAACCCTTATTGAATTATCTTTGTTTTGGTATAAGACACGTCCCTTTTGGAGAACGTTTGTTATTTTTAAGCTATTTTACAAATCAGGGTGACGCTGAATTTCTGAACGGAACTTTCTTGTGCATGGTTAATCAATACCACTTTTATAGTTATTAATCGGTTTGAATATGTTATCCATGTTAATATTATTATATCAGTATCTATTTAATAAATAATAGTGCTTGTGTTTTAATATTCAACAAATTTTACCGATTTACAGTTTTATAGTATCCGTCTATATCCGTACGGTTTATTATATATCTCGTTGCACGCCGAGACCAAATTATTTCATGTTACTGTTGTATTAGTGCACCATGCTTGATAATTGTGCATCCATACCATTAATTCTATATTTATTCGCATACCATGGCACATTATTACATATTGTTGTTATATCGACACCCCATGCTTGATATTGTACGCCCTACATAGTCATGATGTAACCCCTGATCGATATTTGTGCATCCATGCTTTTATTGTACATCCATACTTTCACCCTGATTCAATACTTGCTACAGTTTGATTATGAACGCCCGCTTGATACTTGTGCACTACTTGACATGACCTGATACACCACTACTTGCCATGACTTGATACATGTACACTACCCGACATGACCTGATATATCACTACTTGACATGTTACCTAATACTGTTTCTAATGCAGACAATCCTAACATGTTGTCCCGATGGACATATCCTGTTGTCTATACAGACAAACCTGTACCTGCTTGATCCTTTGTTGGCATTAGCTCCAGATTTATCAATACCTGACTTACACACATAACCTTGGGGGTATGGAGAAATCAAGAATGTAGCTGAACGTAACTCAAAGGGCTATTACATCATGTTACCGTGGTCCCGTGGGGTATGAAAGGGACATAAACTCACAGTCTATTATATCTTGTTACCGTGGTCCCGTGGGGAATGAACAGGGCATAGACCGATGGGTTACGATGAGGATTACATTAATTGATTTCGAATAACTTTAGAGTAGATAACCTTATAGCACAGTTTAGACTACTCACTGCACTTCACCTGTTTGTATCCTGTTCACTGATCTATATTCATATTACTATTTACTTGTTACTGATGACTTGTTACCCCCTGATTATATTATTGTTGATATTATGACACACTGACGTCTGGGTTTTGCATGGCCCAGATCCTCTACCTTTGTCGCAAGCTGATTAGGAGTATTTCCGCCGTCAGACCGAGCAGTGATGATCCAGTTAGTATCCAGTTTAGTTATGTTTTACTTTCCAGATGGTTTTGCTCTTTGGATTTATTACTTCCGCATATTATTTCTTGACTCGTTTATTCTGGCTCATGGACATGTACTAGATAGTTTATTTTATTTTCATGTTCTTAATATCTCTAGACAGCCGTAATGTGACTGTGGAGGGATGCTTCCTATCCACAGGTTACATGGTTGGCTCTATCACGTGCCTATCTTAGCGCACTTTGGGAAGCGGGGCGTGACAGTATACTATCCATGAGTTATTCATATATGATCTAATGATCAGTTGATCCCATATGCTCACTGCTCATAAATTGATCTTAGTCTCAAATATGGCTAATAGTCCTTAGATCAAACCCCAAATATCCCCTGAACCGATGGACCTCACAAATGTGAGATCTGCGTCTTAAGTTCATTCCCGTTGGCAAACCAAGCTACCAACATAGGCCCCGTCAAGAAAAATTCTTGACCTAAACCCAAATCTCAAATATACAGATTTGGACTAATCCGTGCCCTACGGATAATGACATAAATTAGTCTCCGTATACAATCCACGGGCAACCCATAATAAAAAAACACAACACGATACAAAGTGAACTTCCGGAGCAGGAAAAAGTGGTTATCACAACGCGGTAACGTAATTAACTGCAGGGGCTTGTGCCTGTAAGGAAGAGCGTCCTCATAATCAAAACCCCTCGCAAAATGAGGGGGAATTTGATGAAATCTGCTACAACGGCCGCCTCTTTCCAAACCTCTGATGTACAGTACCATAAATTAACTTGGCATCTTCGAAGAGGTGGACGGATAAATCCAAATAGCATCTGCCCCCAAATTCAGGCAAGACGATCCATTCCAGTTCGTCTCTGTTTTCGGCGGCGAACACTTCCTTCAAACACAAAAAGGTAAGATTAGCCGGGATTAATTACACCTTACATGTTCGCTAATCGGTCAGCCAGGCTGGTGTTGATACTCCGAGAGAGTCTCCCTGTGTTTTCGCATGGAACTAATTAAATAACCTCATTTCCGCAGGGGCATAACCCCGTTAAAACTTTTCTTAAACACCTACTGAATTAGCTAATTTTAAAGTGGAAAACTCTCGCAGGAGTAACGCTTACTCATAGTGAGCATCGGGATCCAACTATTATATAGAAGGTATGCAATCATATTGTAAATTTCAATACTTGAAATTTCCGATAATGGTTTTTACCCCTAACGACCTATGACTTTGACGGGGGTCAACAAAAGTTCAACCTGTTATTTCTTGATCGATTCGAACCAACTATTATATAGAAGGTATGCAATCTTATTGCAAATTTCAATACTTGAAATTTCCGATAATGGTTTTTACCCCTAACGACCTATGACCTTGACGGGGGTCAACAAAAGTTCAACCTGTTATTTCTTGATCGATTCGAACCCACCCACACAAATCCTTGACGGAGGTCAACAAAGCTATGTGACTGTCCCTACCGATCGCATCACCATGCTACAAATAAGTATTATCCAGCTACCGTACACCGCGCCTTGACAGAGGTTGATCGCACGCTTTTGGCGTGTCGGATGTTCAAAGTTCTAAAGTTATAACCGCGATCAAGACGGTGTCGCTATGCAGCTAGCCGGTTGAGCACGGGTCGATCCACAGGGAGATGGTTGTATGTCCGTTCGTGTTTTAGACGATTCAATAAAGAATGTGTATATGTTTGTTCAGTTCTATCCTAAGTGTTCGTATTTATGTTCAAGTAAGCTTGTTAAGGTTAAGGTTGGTTAGTAGAGTTAGGATTAGTCTTGTGCTTGTCTTTTGCCATTCTTAAAACGGTGTTGGGATAATCGAAAGTAGCGGGGATTAGGAGGACGTAGGAATGGGATTTGCGAGTTTAAGCGAGCTTTCCAACGCTAAATCCATTCCTAGTGCCCCTTGTCCGTCCGCTAAATAGATTTTTTTCCAACCCTCGGCCAAACAACCGCAACCATGTATCCAAATAAGTCACAACTACATGTCACGTTGTAGTGCGCTTAAAGGACTTCTCGACTTAGGTCGCGGCTACATGTCACGTATAGCGCGCCTAAGTGAGGGGGTTGCGTTTGTTTGGTCGGGGTTCATTTCAAGATGTTTGACGAAGAGAAGCATAAGGGATTTCTCCACCCCTCATACTACCTTCCTTAACCTTAACAAGGAGGAAATTATTCACACATCGTAAAAAAAAAGAAAACGAAACAAGAAAGAAGAAAAGAAAAAAATACGATTTTACAAGTGAAGCAAGCTAACTCTTGGGTCCTCACCTTAGCAAGGAAATCCGTCGAATATCATCGCTTGAAAATACGGATAAAAGAAGAAAAGAAAAGAGAATAAGAAAAGAACTAACAACAACTAGTTAACAACAAATAATAAAGTTACACTAGAAATTAAATTACAATACAATGAAATAAAAATACAAGATAAGCAAAATAACTCTCATCTTCATTTCATCATCCACTCAAAAAGCTCTCACTACAATTTTCATGGAGGAAAGAATGAAGAAGAAGACGAAGAAGTTAAACTAAATCCTAACAAAATGAGATGGAAAAGAAGACATGAAGAAGACCTAGGCTTGGCACAAAACTGGGCTATTTATAGGCTGCGTGCTGAAACCCTTGGGCAACATTCTGGCCCAAAATGAAGTTACCAAACTACCCACAAAAAATAATCAGTTGCTGAGTTAACTCGGCCGCGGATCCGCGGCCGAGTCGTCATGTTGGACGCGGATCCACGGCCGTTCTGGGGAGTTGGGATGTCGTATTTTTGGGGTTTCCCTGTGTTGCTTTTTTCTATTGTTCTACATGTACCAAATTGCAAATTACTTCTATAATTGCTTCAGATCTGCAATGGTCCAAAATGGAATCAAAAATAATACTTTTGACCTTTTCTCCCTCGAGCTCCGCACACCCATTGATTCTTGTGCTGCCCTCCTCGTGCTCTGTGCTAGTACGAGACACGAATGACCACTGTCATATGTCTTGTCTCAGAAACTGGTACGCGGCACTGGACGGATACGGATGACAGGAACCCGGCTTTTATCTGTTGTCAACAGATGTTCTGGATTTTGGCGTAACAGTGAAGATTTTTTATGATTTGTGTTATTTTGGACTAGGAACCTGTAGCCTGTAAATATGTAGCAAACACGGATTAAAAGCACCTACCTATAAACAAACGTGCGTAAGAATGAGCGGTATTCAATGCAATATTCTGGTATGAACAGAGGTCAACAAACAAAGCACGAATACTAAACACTACATATCTGAAATGATGGAGGGTTATGGCTGGTTTTGAAGAAAACCTTTAAAATAATGAACTTGATATCGTTGTAGAATCTAGTGATTTGAAAAGAAGTGGTTTAAACTCCACTTTAAAAATCGAATAGTTCTCAAAACAAACCGAGTAGGTTGTAGCATATACTAATTTTTGCTAAAGAGGTCATTCCCAGTGAAGAGATCTCGGCTCTTTACTCATCGAATGAGGTGCTGGATATTCATAATGGAATACCACTATGCAAAGCAAGAACTAGAGCTATTTTTTTTAAAATTTTGATTCTACAATATTTTTTAGGTTTCTTTTCTTTTCATTAATCTTATTAATGAAGTCCCATCATAGAAGAAATGAAAATAAAACACACATATATATCTTTACCGTAAGGTTACTTAACTTACGGCAGAGCGGGGTCAGGACTAGCACGGATGCAAAACATATATAGTGTCTACTAATATATCATATATATATAAGTAGCATTCGTCTCATGCAGTTATATGATCAGATCACATCACAGAATAGCAGAAGAAGATATATGAAATATAGGATATAGTAGGAGATCCGTGTTTAAGATTAAACCAGTATCGAAAAATACGAATTCCACGGTCGTGATGAATAGCCAAGCCCACAACTCTATATCTCTATGAGAGCGGCAAGCAACCCGCCAATTCTAGAGTTAGGAAACTGATCTCAACTCCTTGAGATGGCCTCCCGCTGGACTCTAGAACCCGATTACTTATGCGCTTTACCTTGGGTCTATCCTAATGCGGAAAAGTAATTAATATATATCGAATGGAGACAACAACCTCAACCCGGAAGTGTCCCAATAAAAGAATATTACATACAATTATTTACATGATTGAAAATTGAAAAACTCTCATCTCACATAAAAAAAACCGGCTATTCAATCACGACAATCCAATATAACATATTGATAGTGTAAGTCCACGTTACCTCTCCCGGTACTTACGAGCTTACGGAAATGATGAAAAACGATTTTCAAGAGGTGGTAACATGGACTCAAAATACGGATCTTTGTTAAACAACTAACTAACAAACCTAACAAGAGTTTTACCTACTCGGTTAGGGGGTTATACCTTTCTTGAACTCCTTCGTCTTCAACTCTTTCGGGTGTACGGATCGGCCTCACCTCGTCGTCTCCTTGCGCCGAAGATGGATCCACCTGAAAGCTTCTACCTTTGACTTCTTCTTCGAACTTGAAGAAACTAAAACACTTGGTTTGCTAAACCTTGTGAACTAGGATGAGTAGAGAAGTGATTTGGGTTTTCTTTTATCTCTAAAGCAATGTTTCTCAACTCATGAGAGAGTGTTGCCTTGAGTTAGAGAGAGCAAGAGGAAGAGCAAAAGGGAGAGCTCAAGCAAGAGAGAGAAAGCAAATGAGAGAATGAGTAAGTCTTTTGCCATCCAAGCTCTCATAATCCAAAACCATGATTACTCATAATAGTAATTGAGTATTATGTGATGATTCAAGTCAAAATGGCCATATCATTTCATGCACTCATTTTGCAAGAAGAAACAAGCAAGAAAAAGTCTTTGCCATGAAATGATAGCCATTGTCATGATGATGGTCAACTAGTCCAACCTAATCAACCGGTCAACAAAGTCAACAAGTCAACAAAGTCAACCCCTCATCTCAACAATGACACAATAATACTTAATTAATATTATCATTAATCATATTTCTTATTCTCATTAGGGTTTAGCAAAAGTCAATGATTAACAGTCAACAACCCCAATGAGAATCCTCTGCCTCTGTCTCTCTGTCAACTGTGCATACACACCCGCATCCGCGTTCCGAGGAACACGAATACTAACGAGATAAAACCAATCCCAAAACGTACACTAGGATCTGGCTTAAACCAAAGCCCACTAGTGTTAACTGTCCGGACACTAAACGTGCACAAGTGCATGGATGTGACCGAACCCTGTCGCAAAACCATGCGACCTCTACTCTTTTGCCTAAAGGCGAATAGCTTTCTGTGTGGGACTCTAAAGACTCGACACTACGCTGGCAGTGGGTTTAACCACAGACCGCAAGCGATACTAGCTGTGCGTAACGGTCCCCAGGTAGATGCCGACAAGAAGATTGACGAGGTGAAACCCATCTGAACTCCTACTGAGCCTGAATATGACAATCTCCGTATAGTCCGGTCTGTTCGTCTGATACATCGCATGGCGGGTCTAGGGGGCGGTAAACATCAGTCCACTACTAGCGGTACAAGTCGTGTCGGAGTGTAGCCCAGAACACCCTGAGATAACACTGGAAACCTACCAGTATATCTCGCTTTCCCTGGCCAGGGACTACTCGTGTAATGGCTCTCCTAGACACAGCGCGATGTCAACCCCCAATACCGGGAGAGATGAATCATGTCTAACCGTCACTGCCTCCAAGTGCTTGGGGACTGCACCCAACTACTACCTGTTTGCACGACTCCTTTGAGCCGTGGTAGGGTAGTAATCTAACTACAGTGGGAACACACTCGAGGCGAAGTGACAGTGTCAAGTCAGCGGACTAAGCTGTACTCATGTCACTTAGGAACTGATAACTGACGATAGGTATAGTACCAACCAATAGTTTCCGATGAGTCCTGTCCAGTGTACTCATAACCTAACGAGCACCCGCATACTATCTCAAGTACGACGTACCGACGGCTGTGGGACAGACCGTCTCCCACACTGGGATGAGAAGCGCATACGCTAGTCTACTCCGGAGTATCGATGCCCTGTCTCGATAGTCCTACAACTAGGGACCTGCATAAGGATGTGCTTGTGGATTACCCAGCCCCCACTAGTGTGACTGCCATCACAACGCTGGTAATCAAGCAAAGATCCTAAGGGCTCCACTAATGTGTATAGGTGATATACTAAAATAAACACATGTACACATTAAAGTAGAAACAAACCAAGTTGCATACTACTATATTGAGCGAGATTGTCTATACAAGGTGAATATCCCAAGCTTCCATTAAGTAATATGCATATTAGTATGATACAGTAATGGCCGCTAGGGCATATACACTAACAATCTCCCACTTGCACTAAGGCCATGTACTGGCGTATCGAAGACCTATCTTCTCGATCAGCCGCTCGAACTGAGTCTGGGGTAAGGCCTTTGTGAGTGGATCAGCAGTGTTATCTTCCGTAGAAACTCTCTGAACCTCGATCTCCTGGCGACCCACGATCTCCCTGATCAGGTGATACCGCCTCAAAATGTGTCTGGACTTCTGATGGGACCTGGGTTCCTTTGCTAAAGCTATAGCCCCGTTGTTGTCGCAATACAGCGGTATTGGATCAACAATGGACGGAACCACCTGAAGTTCCGTTAAGAACTTCCTTATCCAGACTGCTTCTTTTGCGGCATCTGCAACAGCGATATATTCCGCTTCCATCGTCGAGTCAGCAACGGTTTTCTGTTTGGAACTCTTCCAACACACCGCCCCTCCATTGAGGGTAAAGACATAACCCGACATGGACTTGGAATCATCCTAGTCACTCTGGAAGCTGGAGTCAGTAAAGGCCTCGATCTGGAGGTCTTTTCCGCCATACACCAAGAACATCTCGTTAGTCCTTCTCAGGTACTTGAGAATGTTCTTTACTGCTATCCAGTGTTTCTCCCCAGGGTTTGACTGATACCGGCTTACCACACTCAGTGCATAAGCTACATCTGGTCTGGTACATAACATCGCATGCATTATAGAGCCTACCGCAGAAGCCTAGGGTATAATAGACATGCGATCCCTTTCCAAATCAGTCTTGGGAGACATCTCTTTGGAGAGGGTGATCCCGTGACAAGCCGGTAGATTATCGCGCTTGGAATCTTCCATACTGAATCTTTTCAGTATGGTGTCGATGTACCTGGACTGTGAAAGTCCTAATATCCTCTTGGATCTGTCACGATAAATCCGGATCCCCAGAATGTACGAGGCATCACCCAGGTCTTTCATGGAGAACCTGTGTGACAAGAACCCTTTGACAGATTGTAGCATAGGAATGTCATTTCCTATTAAGAAAATGTCATCCACGTATAAAACGAGGAATACTACAGTTCTCGCTACAAATCTATTATAGATGCATGGTTCATCTGGATTTTTGATAAAGCCAAATTCTTTGACCGTCTCATCAAAACAGATGTTCCAACTCCGCGATGCCTGCTTTAGTCCGTAGATGGACTTAAGCAACTTGCACACCTTTCCGCTGCTCCCTTTCTGAATGAAACTCTCTGGCTGGTCCATATAAACACACTCCTCTAAATTTCCATTTAGAAAAGCGGTCTTTACGTCCATCTGCCAAATCTCATAATCGTGGAAGGCAGCAATGGCAAGAAGGATCCGAATGGATTTCAGCATAGCTACTGGAGAAAAGGTCTCGTCATAGTCCAAACCAGGTATTTGACGAAAACCCTTTGCAACCAGTCTAGCTTTATAGGTCTCAACCTGTCCATCTACACCAATCTTCCTTTTGAAGATCCACTTGCATCCTACGGGTTTTACCCCATTTGGAGCAACGTCCAACGTCCATACTTTGTTGGTGTACATGGACTCCATTTCGGTCCGCATTGCATCCAGCCATTTTACCGAGTCAACGCTCTGAATGGCCTGCTGGAAGCTAGTCGGCTCATCATAATCAATGATGCAATCTTCTCTATCCCCGTCTATGAGAAAACCGTAGTATCTCTCGGATGGATGAGACTGCCTACTACTACTGCGGAGCGGTGTAGGAATGTCATGTTCTTTTGAACCCTCTGGTTCTACTAAGCTTTCAGTAATAGCTCGTGGTTCTGGAATTTCTTCTAGTTTTATTGCGCTCCCACTTATCTGATTCTCCAAAAACTGAGTTTCCAAGAAGTGGGCATGCCGAGAAACAAAAACCTTTTGTTCCTCTTCGTAATAGAAGAAATATCCCTTGGAGTTCTTTGGATATCCCACAAACTTGCACTATACTGAGCGTGCATCGAGCTTGTCCGCATGCTGCTTTTTGACAAAAGCTGGACTTCCCCATGTCTTAATGTGATTAAGATAGGGTCTTTTCCCACACCACATCTGATATGGTGTAGTAGGCACAGTCTTAGTTGGAACTCGGTTCAAAAGGTATGCAGCTGATTCTAGTGCATATCCCCAGAATGATCGCGGTAACTCAACGTTACTCATCATGGACCGTACCATATCCAATAGGGTTCGGTTCCGTCTCTCCGATACACCGTTATGTTGCGGAGTGTATGGAGGAGTAAGCTGAGAGAGAATTCCATTCTCTTTTAAGTAATCCAAGAACTCGGCACTCAAGTATTCACCACCTCGATCAGATCTTAGTGTCTTGATACTTTTGCCGGTTTGTTTTTCTACTTCATTCTTATATTCCTGGAATTTTCCAAAGGCTTCGGATTTATGTTTCATTAAGAAAACATAACCGTGCCTTGAAAAGTCATCCGTAAAAGTAATGAAGTAAGAATAACCGCTTCGCGCATGTGAAGATATTGGACCGCACACGTCGCTGTGTACGAGTCCCAAGAGCTCGCTCGCTCTTACTCCGTGTCCAGTGAACGGAGTCTTTGTCATCTTTCCTTTAAGACAGGATTGACTAGTGGCATACGATTGATATTCGAACGGATCCAAATATCCTTCTGTATGTAACTTCGTCAACCTTCTCTCATTGATGTGACCCAGTCTACAATGCCATAAGAAAGCCTGGTTTGTATCCGGAGACTTTCTTTTGTATGTATTCTGGACATTGAAAATTTGTAGTTGGTTTAGTACGTATATACCATTGCTTAATGTACCTGACCCAATCAGAACTTGATTAAGGTGAATGTTTACAACATTACTTACAAAAGTAAATTCATAACCTTCTTTAGAAATCAAAGATACAGAAATGATATTACAAGTTGCGTTGGGTACAAAAAAACAATTACGTAAAACCAAAACATGTCCATCTGACATTCCCAGGTGATAGTCCCCCACGGCCTTAGCATCCATGCTAGCTCCGTTTGCAACTTTGAGGGTCATGTCACCTGCCTTCAAAAACCTACGGTTTCTCAACGCCTGCAAAGAATTACAGATATGAGATCCTGATCCGGTATCCAATACCCAGGAAGTAGAGTTTATTGATAGACAGTTTTTAATAACATACACACCTGAAGCTGAAGCCGCAACTTGCTTCAGATCCTGTGTTCTGGCTTTCCAAGCCCTGCAATCTTTCTTCCAGTGCCCACTCTTATGACAGTAAAAGCACTCTTCCTTCCCCACAAGTTTCCCCGCTATCTTTGTTGCTTTTGCCTTTCCCTTCGTATCCACTTTACTAACACCGCCCCTTGGTTTGGCGGGGGCTTTCTTCTTCTTTCCCTTGGCCTTCGCCTTAGACCTAGAAGAGGAAGATCCTCCTACAAACAAAGTGGATGTTTCCCTACCTTTCTGTAGGGTGCCCTCTGCACTCCTCAGCATGTTGAGGAGCTCTGAAAGTTCAACTTCCTTTTCTTGCAAGTTGAAGTTCAGGATAAACTGGGCGTAAGTGGAAAGAAGGGACTGGAGAATCAAGTCCGTATAGAGCTCGTTCTCTAACGTGGTCCCAAGGTCGCGAGCTCCTCAATGAAGCCAATCATCTTAAGCACGTGTTCCGCTACCGATGATCCGACGGCCAACCTTGCCGAAAACAGCTTTTTCGACACTTCGTATCTGGCGATACGAGATTGCTCTCCATACAGTTCTTTTGTATGGAGAAATATGGATTCAAGGTCCATATTCTCGTGCCTCCTCTGATGTTCGTTGTCCATAGAGGCAAGCACGAGGCACTTGGCCTTCGCGCAGTCAATTTCCCAGGCCTTACGGATTTCCCTATCCGCGACGCTGGTTTTGGGACCTGGGACAGGGGGAGCTTTGGTGGTAAGAAGATACCCCAACTTGTTATAAGTGATTGCCATTTTGACATTCCTGAGCTAATCTTTGTAGTTTGGCCCTGTCAGTATGTTTTTATCTAGTAGTAACTTAAGTCCGGTCATGATATTTGGTCGCTGCAATCAGGAGAGAGAGAAGAAACACTTTAGCATGATGCTCTTGCAAGTTTAGAGTGGTTTTTAATTTGTCTAAACAGGATGGCTCCCACTGTCTCTCGAATCCCTCCTCAAACCAAAAAGGAAGAATTAGTCAGGATCAATCTCACCGTACAATACTTGCTTAACCGTTCGGCCAGGCTGGTGTCGGTACTTCGAGGGAGGTTTTCCAACGCTTTCGCGAAATTCCTTAATTAAATAACCTATTTTCCCTGGGGGCGTAGCCCCGCTAACACCTTTCTAGACACCTACTTGGTTTATAGCATTGATCGTTTAAGTGAGAAATTTCCCGAGGAGTAGCAAATACTCACAGTAGGATCGGGATCCAAATATCATCGCGTGACAAAACTGAAGGAATCCTACCAGAATCATCACACTCCGAATGGTATGAAGCACTAGCAAGTTTCAGTTCTTTTGAAACTCCCGATGTAGATTTTTGCCCCATGCTCTTATGACCTTGACTTTGGCCAAAATATCATAATTCACATGTCAAGTTCTACCCGTCATTCTCCAGGTTAATTTGAGCCCACCCGCACATACCCTTGACTTTGGCCAAAATGGTAGAACGACTGCCCCAAACCAACACATCTATCTATACTGCACATGAATACCCAATAGCTACCAATCACTATGCCTTGACTTTGGCCAACATACATAGCTTGAATACTTATTGACCATTCATATGAAACGACGGAGGGCTACGAATGGTTTTGGCGAAACCGTGAACGTAGTGAACTTGATATAATCGAAGGAACGAGATAGATTTTAAAAGGAGTGGCTTAAGCTCCGCGTTTAAAAGTTATTTTTGAAAAGAAACCGAGTGGTTTTGAAAGTGTTCCAACGACTTTTACTTGGTTTATTTTTTTCTTGCATTAATTCCAATGCGTCCCATCATTTAATCCTACCATTGCAGAAAACAACCAAAATATGATGTACGCTTATGCCATCCGCATTCGCCACGGGGCCCCGTCATTACTCGTTAGGTTACTTAACTAACGACAGAGCGGGGGCTGGACTAGCGCGGATGCAAAACATAAGCAACGCCTAAATAATATCATATATAGATATATTGCAATGATAGCCATTTCAGATCACAGATGAACACATTGGATATACTAGAAATCCGCAATTCGTACGAGCCTGTAACGAAAAGCGGATTACACGGTCGTGAAGAATAGCCAATACCCCACCCTAGACCCCTACGGGTGCGGCAAACTACCCGCCAAATATCCGAATCGGAGCAACCTCCCTCAACGACGTGAGTAGGCCACTCGGCACTTCGAGATACCCGGTAGTTTGTGCACCCCACCTTGGGTCTATCCTAGGAGCAAAAACAGTAAAAAGAAATTATACAATGACGGCTACAACCCCGACCCGGTTGTGCGGCCAAAAATAATATTACATCAATTTACAAATTTACATGAATTGAAAGATAAAAGAAAACTCTCATCTTACAACCCCCCGGCTATTCATCCGCGACAATCCAATGAATTCATATACACATACCATCAACATTACAGATCACAGATATGTATAACCCCCACTAATCGACGTATAGCGATTAGCAGACGTTCAATACATATAACACATCACAGATATATACCCGTCAGCTTAAGTCTTTAAGAAGTTCGATCATAATACGGATTTTTAAGCCCCAAAAACAAATTTTTCTTTCTGGAAAATCTGGACAGAAAAATCATATTGTAAAAATCCCAAAACAACCCCAGAACCACACTGCAAGAAAAATCGTCCACGGCCGAGTCAACTCGGCCGCGGATCCGCGGCGGGAGCAAGTTCCTGCCACGGTTCCGCGGCGCTTTGATCGGCTCTCTGGACCATTTTCCTACAGTGTGCTCTAAAAACCCTGAGTCGAATTTTAAGGCAAGATTAATTATTTTTGGAACAGAGGAAAAATTCGACAGAAAGTTGATTTTACGAGTTTGTTTCGCGACTTTTTCTCCGATCAAATTTCTAGTTACTTTGCAAACATGTTAGATAGTGTTTAACTTGGCTCTGATACCACTGTAAGTCCACGTTACCTCTTCCGGTACTTACGGGCTTGCGGAAATGATGAAAAACGATTTTCAAGAAGTGGTAACATGGACTCAAAATACGGATCTTTGTTAAACAACTAACTAAAAAACCTAACAAGAGTTTTACCTACTCGGTTAAAGGGTTATACCTTTCTTGAACTCCTTCGTCTTCAACTCTTTCCGGTGTACGGATCGGCCTCACCTCATCGTCTCCTTGCGCCGAAGATGGATCCACCTGAAAGTTTCTACCTTTGACTTCTTCTTCGAACTTGAAGAAACTAGAACACTTGGTTTGCTAAACCTTGTGAACTAGGATGAGTAAAGAAGTGATTTGGGTTTTCTTTTATCTCTAAGGCAATGTTTCTCAACTCATGAGAGGGTGTTGCCTTGAGTTAGAGAGAGAGCAAGAGGAAGAGCAAAAGGGAGAGCTCAAGCAAGAGAGAGAAAGCAAATGAGAGAATGAGTAAGTCTTTTGCCATCCAAGCTCTCATAATCCAAAACCATGATTACTCATAATAGTAATTGAGTATTATGTGATGGTTCAAGTCAAAATGGCCATATCATTTCATGCACTCATTTTGCAAGAAGAAACAAGCAAGCAAAAGTCTTTGCCATGAAATGATAGCCATTGTCATGATGATGGTCAACTAGTCCAACCTAGTCAACCGGTCAACAAAGTCAACAAGTCAACAAAGTCAACCCCTCATCTCAACCATGACACAATAATACTTAATTAATATTATCATTAATCATATTTCTTATTCTCATTAGGGTTTAGCAAAAGTCAATGGTCAACAGTCAACAACCCCAATGAGAATCCTCTGCCTCTGTCTCTCTGTCAACTGTGCATACACACCTGCATCCGCGTTCCGAGGAACACGAATACTAACGAGATAAAACCAATCCCAAAACGTACACTAGGATCTGGCTTAAACCAAAGCCCGCTAGTGTTAACTGTCCGGACACTAAACGTGCACAAGTGCATGGATGTGACCGAACCCTGTCGCAAAACCATGCGACCTGTCGCAAAACCATGCGACCTCTACTCTTTTGCCTAAAGGCGAATAGCTTTCTGTGTGGGGCTCTAAAAACTCGACACTACGCTGGCAGTGGGTTTAACCACAGACCGCAAGCGGCACTAGCTGTGCGTAACGGTCCCCAGGTAGATGCCGACAAGAAGACTGACGAGGTGAAACCCATCTGAACTCCTACTGAGCCTGAATGTGACAATCTCCGTATAGTCCGGTCTGTTCGTCTGATACATCGCATGGCGGGCCTAGGGGGCGGTAAACATCAGTCCACTACTAGCGGTATAAGTCGTGTCGGAGTGTAGCTCAGAACACCCTGAGATAACACTGGAAACCTACCAGTATATCTCGCTTGCCCTGGCCAGGGACTACTCGTGTAATGGCTCTCCTAGACACAGCGCGATGTCAACCCCCAATACCGGGAGAGACGAATCATGTCTAACCGTCACTGCCTCCAAGTGCTTCGGGACTGCACCCAACTACTACCTGTTTGCACGACTCCTTTGAGCCGTGGTAGGGTAGTAATCTAAGTACAGTGGGAACACACTCGAGGCGAAGTGACAGTGTCAAGTCAGCGGATTAAGCTGTACTCATGTCACTTTGGAACTGATAACTGACGATAGGTATAGTACCAACCAACAGTTCCCGACGAGTCCAGACAGTGTACTCGTAACCTAACGAGCACCCGCATACTATCTCAAGTACGACGTACCGACGGCTGTGGGACAGACCATCTCCCACACTGGGATGAGAAGCGCATACGCTAGTCTACTCCGGAGTATCGATGCCATGTCTCGATAGTCCTACGACTAGGGACCTGCATAAGGATGTGCTTGTGGATTACCCAGCCCCCACTAGTGTGACTGCCATCACAACGCTGGTAATCAAGCAAAGATCCTAAGGGCTCCACTAATGTGTATAGGTGATATACTAAAATAAACACATGTACACATTAAAGTAGAAACAAACCAGGTAGCATACTACTATATTGAGCAAGATTGTCTATACAAGGTGAATATCCCAAGCTTCCATTAAGTAATATGCATACTAGTATGATACAGTAATGGCCTCTAGGGAATATACACTAACAGATAGCAATACAATAACATCACATGTCATCAACATAAGTAAATATGCGTATCCCTAATGTCGTTGTCGTATAGCAACGAGATCAGGAATACTGCCACATATTACACTTACGGTCGCATAAAAGAAATGAAAATTACAAAAATTAGAATTCGCATATGTAGACATCATAAACCCGGATTATCAAATATTCCGAATTTCATGCCTAATCCTATAAACTCATATTTAAGCCTCGAATTGAAAACCTTTTTCAAAGTGTAAGCCGGGAAATTCAACAAGATTCCCGATTAATGATTCGAAAGCTCGTCGGGAACTTTAGTGGATTGTCGCACCCCCGAGACCGTCAACGAAGTAGACTTGGACAGAAAACTATAGCCGCAAGCACCCGAGTTGATGCTCTTGGTCATGGGGTTCTCCTATAGTCACTTGGTCGGGGCAAAAGGGCATAGCTGTCTACTAGTGTCTCCCGGCGAGTATTCGCGTACGATACGAGATTACGACAGAGTTTCGATCCAAATCCAAACTCCATAGTAATCCATCATTTGAGACTAAAATAGGAGATTTACAAATCGATTACTAGTTTTCGCAAAACTAATCAATGTGAATTCCAAAATTGTATCACTTATCCAAAGCAATATAGACGATGTTAACATTTCGATCGATATTTCAAACAACAACAATTCACAGAGATCTCAACCACTTGAGACTCATTAAAAATATCCAGAAAATCCAAAATGTTAAAATGAAGCAATACAAGAAAAACGAGCTCCTAACTCCATAGTTGCGCGGTGGAACCACGGGTAATACATAATATAGGCGGCGGTTCCGCAGCCAAGTGGTGGAGTTACGTGCTTGTGTTTCTTAAGCCTACATAATTTTACCTGCACGATTTTCTGAGCATTTTTAATTTTGCAAAAAATTGAAGTTTCAAAAAATGGACAGAAACATGCAAATTCCATGTTTAAAACGTCGATCGAACATTTTAATTTCGTCTAAACTACTCCTAAGCCTCTAGTTTGGCTCTGATACCATGAAAATATGTCTTAGTACCTCTACTAAGATTCTATAAGTATCAAGTATGCAATTTTAAAAAATCTAGAGAGCTAAATATACTAAACAAGAATCGAACTAGAGAATTAGGGTTTCAAAGTTAGCAAATTATGTTCTAAATTAACTGAAGAGAAACTACAACCTTTATAATTTAGTCCTTCATTTCAAATGCTCCGAGTAATAATCCTAGAACTCTTCTTTGGCTCCACTTGAAAGATGGAACGAGCTTACTTGTAGTCTTCATCATCGAACATGATCCATCTTGAGGTAACCCACACTCAAGCTCACAGTTCACTAATCAAGCTATTAGTGAAGAGAACAATCTATACTAATTTGCTAGAGTTGTGTAGATTGATGAAATATGAATTTTGCTCACTAAAAATATTTTTCTTTTTCTTTTTCTCAACCTTGAAAAAACTAGTGAGGGGATGAAGAAAAAATGAACTTGGAAGTGAGAGAGTGGACCATTGAGGATAAGGATGAGCTCAAGAAAACCATGAATATTTGTGAATAAAACAAAGAAAAGAGAGTGAGTCATGGCTTCTCAATACTTCTTAAAGAAACCATAGAAGTATAACTCATTCTTCTTTTTTTAATTCACAAATATAAATCATTATCTTGTCATCTATATCTCTAATATGATTCTCACATATTCTAATTCTATGTATCATCAACTATGATACAAATTATATATATATATATATATATATATATATATATATATATATATATATATATATATATATATCTCAAATCAACACTTAATTCAATAATCCGGTTATATCATATATAACCTGGCTAATATCAAATATATATGTATATCAAATCATTAAATTAACACTTGATTCAATAATCCGGTTATATTATATATAACCGGCTAATATTTAATATTAGTTAATATATATATATATATATATATATATATATATATCAAATCATTGAATCAACACTTAATTCAATAATCCGATTATATCAAATATAACGTGGCCGATATCCAAAACGTTAGATTAGAATACAGTATCATATACTCGTATTTAATCAAGCTCCCACATATATCTCCATACGTGCCCTATTTCATTTCGCTTGAGCTAGGAAACCTCTATGTTAGACTCTAAAGACTCGCCAATAAGCTAGCAGTAGGTAATGATCATTTCAAATACCCACAAGCCTCAGCGGTACTGGCTGGACATAACATCTATCCAGGTATTGAACGAATAGAAGATCAACAAGCAAACTTGTCCAAACTCCCGTAGAGCTTATATCCAACACTTACTGTACAGTCCGATCTCTTTGTCTGGTATATCGCGTATTGAGTCTGGGGTGGAATCGTCAAACCCCAATAACTCGATAAGTCATGTCGATGTGTGGCCTATAACCTTTCGAGAAACTACTGATAACATTTATTAGTAAATCTCATTAGCCATTGTCAGGGACTTACTGTTATAACCAATCGAGCATAGCGCAATATCAACTCCCGATACCGGGAGTAACGAAACCCCTCCTATCGCTCACTGCCTCCATGTGATTCGGGATAGTACCCAAAAACCATCTGTTTGCATGACTCATTTGAGCCATACGTGGTAGGAAGGAAATCAAAGTACAGTGGAAACCACACAATACACTATGACGATCTCAGATCTACAGACTAACCTGTATAAATGTCACCAGATAACTGCTATCTGACGATAAGTATGGTACCATCTAGGATTTCTCGGCGAGTCATGTTCAGTATACTCATTCTCCAATGAGAACATGTGTACAATCTTTGATGTCAAACACCAATAGTTATTGGATCAACCATCGCCCCATACAGGGTCAAGAAACGTACACACTAGTCTACTCTGGAATATCGATACCTTGTCTCGATACTCTCTCTCTCGACTAGGAACTGTTAAAGGATGTGCTTGTGGACTACACAATCCCCACTGGTATGATCTGCATCATAGTCCTGGCAATCAAGCCAACATCCTAAGGGTTTTATCAACTTGTATCAATGGGATAGTAAATTAAAACAAGCGTACATGTTAAGATAAAAAATAACCAGATAGCATACTATCATGTTGAGTAAGAAATTCCTCTGTATATATGTCTAAGCGTCCACTATAATATACAATAATGGCCTCTAGAACATATATATTCCTAATAGATACAATAGCTAACAAACAACACTTTTCGCTCTTCATTTCTGCATGAAGAAAAGAGCAAGAGTTCTAAACTATATCTTTTCTCTACCCATTTTTATGAACAAATTATTGGATGAAAAAGTGTGATATATAAAATGTAATAGTTGTGCAAAAACACCCTATGATTTGATTTGTAAAGTTTTTTAGCATTAACGGTCATGTGAACTCACATTTGAATGATTCTTATAATTTTATCCTAAATTATCCGTCTCAATCTCATTATATCAGCTCTTTTTCTCTAAATTTCGAAACAATTTCAAATTGAGGTTTGCTCTCCAAATCCTCGAACATCAAGTCTTGTTCTCTAAATAAGGGCAAATCATTGACTAAACGGCTCTAAGAGTTGGGTTCATCTTCAACGCATCTAGAGGACCTATATTTTTATAAAGATAAAAGGTAAATTTAGTCAATTTTTGGAATAAATAACCGCAGGGGGTCTCTATGGAACGAAATGAAAGTTTGGAGGGTTTTCATGATGTGTTTTACCTACAGGATAGTTTTGGAAAACTCGAGTATACCATATGGTGCATTCTGTGAAATAATCCTTAAATCAAGTTTAATATATCCATGACAAAAGTTTTAAGTTTAGGGATCTTATGCCATAAATCCTAACATTCGTGATATTATTCCAAATATTTTTATTACAAAAATATTTCAAATAGTGAAATTATTTTATTAAAATTACAACAGTCCATTACTAAAACAACACATAAATACCCAATAAATAATATCTAGAGAGGAATCATAAAATAGAATAAGATCATTTCAAAATGGGGATGGGTTCAACAAACATAGAATTGATATGATCCTTTATAATGCCATTGGAAGTGCCAAGGCCATCTCCTTGCTGAAATATAGTGAAACATGCTCTTGGCGTGTTGATTGCTGCATTGATGAAATTTCTAGGAAGTTCATGATTGATGAGAGTTTCCTTGTTGAGTTCCTTCCAATAACTCCATATCAAATCCTTGATATACTCCTTTGAAGCTTCATATGATTCACCAGAGTCCTTCATGTGGCAGTGGATTGATAATGATGTCTCTCCATTCTCCATTTCAGCCTTCAATATAAACTTTTTGTCACAGATATTCAATCATTAAACTAAAATATGATTTATTTTTTTTACCTATTATCTGTTACTGTTTGTGGATGCGAGGAAACTCTAAGATTTATAACAGCAAAAATACCTTGGAAGGTGCCAAGTCATCAATAAGTCGAGTAAGAATTGAGGATAGATGTATTAATCGATACGCATGCTCCAAATGATCAAGTGTTTGCTGTGTTAGATTGTGGCCTGCATAATAGAAAGCATGGAAGAGTAGAACCGGTCCACCTACGGACTTCCAACCATTTTCCAAGTATTCCTCAAGAGATGGTGTTATTTTTTTGTGAAACCATTCTGCTTCTTTGAGGTATGTTTCACATAGACGTATCCACTGAAAATAACAATAACAACTTAATTAGTAATAGCGTTGGTATGAAATAATAATTTTAAATTCGGAAGATTTTTTCTTTTTTTTGCTACATGGATAAATGTATTCGGTTTCTTAAGATTTATAACAAGACGGTTAGAATTATTACTTCATTTTTGAATTTTTCGAATCAGAAATAGTTCGTATCTTTTTGCACAATTACTAATCGTTTCACTTGCTTCCACAAGAATTGGATCCTCCGTGACTGTTGGGAAAGATTTTTCATTTTTACTATATCTCTATTACCACTATTTGGTCATTATGTTTTTGAAGTAGCTTTTAAATATTACTCTATTATCCTTATAGCGTCAATATAGTTTTCGTACGGTAAAATATAGTCTATGTATGGTAATAAATTTTATATATATTTGTATTGAAGTTCCTTGTTTAACACTGTTTTTTTTTTCATGTGTGATGTTAAAATTGCTCCCTATACACGTAATCTCACTATCTTAGGTTATGTAGCATAACTTAGTCAATTCACTACAAAGCTTTGGAAAAAGGCTCAAATTATGTATTTTCTTCAAATTGCTTACGCTTTTTAACAAATAGTATACTTTAAGTTATTTTCATATGAGATTTTTTATTGAAGTTTTTAAGATTTCAGTATCTAATCCGAAACCATATGAAGACGTCTAATTAAAGTTTTAACCTCTCAATTTGAAATCATATTTAGTAGAATGTTTCTCAAACAGAGATTATTTAATTGATTTTCGATAGGTTTTATACTAGTATGAATTATATATATGAACTCAAGAATTTAAAATTTTGAAAATATCTTTTTTTTGGGAATTTTGGAGAGCATAGAAACTGCAACCATAAAAAATATTGTTATATTAGTCACTGTTCTATGTTCTCAAGCTAATTTTATATCTTTATAATAATATAATTTATTATAAATGAGATGATCATAGTAATAATTAATAATTCATGTAGTTTACGCTTTGGGCAACGCTTTTTGCACTTTTCGCTATTTAGTGGTGGAACGCAATGCAACACGCCATCGCCATTTTGAACATTGTTATGTACATATACATGTGTCGAAAGATCATGAGAAAACGCACAAATGATAATTAAAGGTTAAAAATGCAAACGGAAATTAATAGTCATACATATATAAAAAGGAGAATAATAACATTGGCATAAAATATCATGGCATGGGTTTTGCAAGTTTTATTATTATTATTATTATTTATAATAGCTTTTGGACTTTTACCTCTCTTTTTAAAAAGGGTAAAACTTCCCACCCAAAATCCTTCATGATATCAAATGCAGTCTCATTGACAAAGTTGTACAATGCCATATAACACAACTTCAAGTATTGTGGGAGTTCTTCCATAGCCTCCAGATCCCACCTAATTAATTAATGCACCAATAGAAAAAAGATTAAAAAATATCTAACAAATAAAAAAAATTCATGTTCATTTTACCAGTATTCATTGCAACACTTCAATATTGAGTTTTCAATTAATCTCAATTGCCAAAAAAAGAATATCTTAACAATTTGAACGATTTTAAAAGGGTGTATGCTAAGAGCTAAATGCCCCTGAGCATATTCTCATGGCAGTCTTCCCAGAGAACGGAACTCAGGCTGGGTGCCCTGAGTGCCGTTTTCAGGAACCGCGCCTTGAGTCGGCATTCTCAAGGCCATTATTGTGATACACAGAAGGGTGTAAATGAAATATAAGAGATTACTGTACAAGGGTACATAAACAAAAATAAAAGCCCAATTTAATATACATTTTACCTTCTAATTGCTGCAGTGAAGAGTTGAGCTTCTTCCAATGTACCATATATATCATAAAAGTCGTCAATAACACTTACAACACTAATGAGCTTTGTCACAATTTTTCTGCACTTTGAAAATTGGGGCTCAAGTGCAATTCCATTCCCCCATAAATAATTTTCGAATATTCGATCTCTCAAAAAATCGACTTTGTCTACAAGTCCCAAATCTTCCCACCATCTGTTACCATGTACAATCAACACAATTAGGTCATTTAATGTTGTGTAAATGCGCAAAATGTAGTTAACATCCGACTTTACCTTGATAAGTCCTTTACCTCCCTCTGATGCAATGCTTGAACAACATTAAAATCTAGCTTGGCTAGCTTAAGCAAGCAAGAAATCTTGTCCTCTTCTCTCTCATAGACATCAATGTAATGCCTTGCTTCAAACCTTGTCATCAACCAATACAAAGGTGCCTCAAGAGAATATCTCACTTGCTCAACCAAATTCAAGTCCACATTGTCACTTAAACATTGTAGATGCTTGATACTGAATTCCCTAGCTTCTTCTAGTATCTGCTCCTCAGGAAATGAAAGGTCAGTAGCTTCATATAAGCTCAACAACCCCTTTACATCCTGGGTTAAACAAATCTTGAATTCTTCCCCATCTTTGAACTTGTTGAAGACATCTATTTCCACAAGTCATAAACTTTGGATTATGCAATATGCTGTGTGCGCACAGAAAAAAATGATATGAGGCCTCGGCCCCCTTTTTTCTTTAAAAAAACCCTGGTCTCAAAACGCACCTACCCTCATGTATTCATTGATTCAAACTGGTCATTTTGATCTGCGTATCATGAAACCATATATACAAAATATCTTGAGATTTAACGCTACTAGAAAAAACTACATTAACGAGGGACAACATTTACGACGGACAAACTTCCCTCGGTAATGTATAGATTATCAAGCGAATTTTCCCTCTTGCTAATATTCTCTCGAGAATGATAAATTTCTAAGAGAGAGAGACAAAGATAAGTTATAAAATGCGTAAATTTAATTGGGCCTAAACATAACGGGGAAAACATTGCCGAGCATATATCACTTGGCAATAGTCGTATTATCTACCAAAGAAATGCCAAGAGAACATTGCCCGGGGGTTGATATGTTTCTCGGCAATATTCCCTTGGCATTTCTTTGATAGCTAATGCGACTATTGCCAAGCGATATATCTTTCGGCAATATTTCTCTCGTTATGTTTTAGCCCAATTAAACTTACGCTTTTTATACTTTCCTCAAATAATGTATTATTTCCTCTTAAAAAATAGATTATTGCCGAAAGAAAATTAGCAAGGGGGAAATTCGCTTGATAGTGTACACATTGTCGAGTGAAGTTTGTCTCTCATAAATGTTATCTCTTGCTTTCCCTCGCTAATGTAGTTTTTTTAAAAAATTAGTGTAAAGACCTTTAACGCGTCCATTAAGCAACCGTAAATTTTTTATAAGCTGGCCGTTGATTTTTCTATCCACTTGATGAATACGTTAAAGGTCTGTAAATCACGAGATTTTTTGTATGTAAGAATTTTATGATACGTAGTTTACGATTGTCGATTTAGATCAATGAAAAATATGAAGGATATGTGCGTTTTAAAGGGAGGCCGCTTTTGGATAAAGGGACCGCCATTTCTCTCACTCCTCCTTATATATATATATATATATATATATAAAATGGAGGAAAGAGCCCTTAGAAGGGGATTTTCTTCTGTAGCGTCAAAAAAATACAACCTCCATGATTTTTTCTGACGATCGGCATCCATCATCATCATCGTTATCATCTAAGATGTGCATACACCAAATTTCATGTGATTTCACCACTTTTTCACCGTTGAATTAGCAATGTAAAAAGTTATATTGTCGGTAAATCATTAATTTTGCACCAACTAAATCAACGGTGAGAAAATGGTATAATCACATGAAATTGGGTGTATCCATATCTTAAATGATAAAAATGAGATGATATATGCTGATCGTCGAAAAAAATCATGGAAAGTGCATTTTTCATCACATGAAATTGGGTGTATCCATATCTTAAATGATAAAAATGAGATGATATATGCTGATCGTCGAAAAAAATCATGGAAAGTGCATTTTTCCGATGCCATAGGAGGAAATTCCCTTTTATGGTATCTTTCCTTTATTAACCTCTCTCTCTCTCTCTCTCTCTCTCTCTATATATATATATATATGAGAATAATGGAGGAAAGAGGCCATGGGAGGGAATTTCCTCCTATGGCGTTGAAAAAATACGTCCTTCCTTATTTTTTCCGACGATCGACATCCATTATCTTCATCGTTATTATCTAAGATGTTGGTACACCAAATTTCATGTGATTATATCATTTTTTTACCCTTGATTTAGTTGGTGCAAAATTAATGGTTTATCGACAATAGAACATTTTACATTGCTAATTCAACGGTGAAAAAGTAATGAAAACAATTGAAATTTGGTGTATGCACATCTTAGATGATAACGATGATGATGATGGGTGCCGATCGTCGGAAAAAATGATGGAGGATGTATTTTTTCGACGCCATAGGAGGAAATCTCTCTCTCTCTCTCTCTCTATATATATATAATGGAGGAAAGATGCATAGAAGAGAATTTCCTCATATGGCATAGAAAAAATATGTGTGCATGTGTGTGAGGATAATAGAGGAAATGTGCTATAAAACGAAATTCCCTCTTATGGTGAGGAAAAAATGATATAATCACATTGAAATTTGGTGTATGCACATCTTAGATGATAACGATGATGATGATGGGTGCCGATCGTCGGAAAAAATGATGGAGAATGTATTTTTTCGACGCCATAGAAGGAAATCTCTCTCTCTCTCTCTCTCTATATATATATATATATATATATATATAATAGAGGAAAGATGCATAGGAGAGAATTCCCTCCTATGGCATAGAAAAAATATGTGTGCATGTGTGAGGATAATAGAGGAAATGTGCTATAAAACGAAATTCCCTCCTATGGTGAGGAAAAAAATATGCCCTTCATAATTTTTTTCAACGATCGGCACCAATCGTCATCATCTTTATCATGTAAGTTGTGTATACACTAAATTTTATGTGATTTCATCATTTTTTTCACCGTTGATTTAGTGGATGCAAAATCAACGGTTTAGCGACAATAGAACTTTTCGCATTTCTAATTCAACATTAAAAAATCATGGAGCGCATAAATATTTGACACCACCTAACGAGAAAGCCTCTTAAGGCCTCTTTGCTTCATTATTTGTTTAATCATTTTTAACTTGTGCATCCATGCATCCTATAAAAACGAATTACATACACAATTTTCGGTGATGAAAACAGAATAAAAGATTTTATATTCAAAAAATAGGCAAATACAAATAAAATAATGAATCTAATTTTGTAGTGGAAAGCTACCTGAAGTTTTGGACAATTTCTCTCTCTCACACACATATTTTTTATGAAAAGATTTGATTTCTGTTTTTTTTAAAAAAAATAGCTGTATAAATTATAACGATTTGTGAAATTAGATATCTTTATAAAAATATCCTAAATATTAGTTTGACGAGAGAACAAAATTCAAATTATATTCAAAATAAATTTTCTTAACAAAATAACAATTATTTCAAATTTCGTCTTTAATTCTTCATAGAAAAAATCCAAATTAAATATTATAGAAATATTATTGTATTTATCGCAAAGAGGAAAGTTATAATTTTAATTGATTTCTAAAAATCAAAACATAGATAGATTAAACAAGGGACTAATGGAGAAAAATGATGGAAATGCAATTTTGAATGCAGTTTTTTTGCACGTGCGATGCATGCGGAAAATAAATAACTTTTATTAATTTAAACACTTCTTTCTCTTCCTCAACAATGACAACAGTCAAATTAGATAATCACACATTTGCCGTCTTTACAGTTTTAAAATAGTTTGTGTCCTTGGAGGAGATAACTCATTAAAATATGGATGCACGGTGTTAGGATTTATGCAGCTTTGGTTGCACATAGTTTATTTTTTCTAAAAAAATTCTTTTTCTGTTTTTAAAAAATCAATTCTATAAATCATTAAGACTTTTTACTTTAAATCCCTTATCTAAAATTTGTTATGCTTAGTATATTTAGATTATACCAAAATTTGAGTTTTTTTTTAAGATTAGTATGTAAAATCTTATAAATAGTAGTTTTAAATATAAATATAAACTAAATGAAAATTTTCGTGGAAACTATCAAAGTATAAAAGGATATATATGTTAAACTTCTTCTAAAACTAAAATAGGCTTCTTTTTTTGTAAACTCCACATGATGTTTGGAAATTAACTAATTTTAAACATTAAACTTTATTTCTAACTTTAAAAAAATTCATATGCTACACATGCGGAAATTTGATAAATCATTTATTATTTATTATTTAAAAAATTGATAATTGCATATTTGCAAAGGTTAAAAATTTAAAATGTTCTTTATATTTAAAGGAAATAATTTATAGGAATACAAATAGTATAATTTTTAAAACTCACATATATTTAGTTACGCATGATTTAATTGGACTAATTTTCCAATAACAGTAATAAGTATAATATCGTTCAGATAGATAAATATTTTCACATTATACACAAAGAAATTGATAAAGTGTTTATTATTTGAAAACAAAATTTATAATGCAGTAGTTTAAATCTAAAAATGTTTTATATCTTTAAAATCCACACATTTATTCCAACACGATATGTTTGTTTTAAATAGATACTAAAAAAAGAAATTACATAACTTATAAAAAAAATTCTAAATTGACGTATTTTATTTTAGAAAATATTATATTAGAATTTATTATAATTAGAATATTTTAGATTATACCAAATTTTAACAATTATACGGACAAAAAAAATGTCGATTTGCTCATAGGAGTAATATATATAGATAAATAGATATAATATAATAATAATAAGTACTTCTATAAGAAAATTGACACTTTTTTGTTCATATGTTTAGTTAAAATTTGGTGTAAACTAAAATATCCTTATTATAATAAATTCAAATATAAATTTAAAATAACAAATATAATATAGAAAATGCTTATACATTATGTATCTATCTTTAGTTTTTTAACTCATGCGCTATTATTTTAATATGAAAGCTCTCTTCTTTCTCCTAAATCTCCCAAGCTTCAATGAAAGGAGGAGATGCAGGTAGCGATTCCCTTTTCTTTCTCGCGCTGAGCAACTAAACCCTAAGAAGGTTTCAGAGCAAACGACTAATGATTTGAAGGCGGAAGCAACATTTGTTTAAAATGGTACCTTCTTAATTTTTGATGATTCGGTTTTTATTTGGCATGGAATTCATAATCTCTCGCTGTTTATTGTGGTACTTTATTTTACCTTTTACTCTCTAAATTTTTTATCTTCCGTGTTTATTTGTCTTCAAAATTGTAAATTTTATCTAGGTTTGAAGGAATTTAAACATGCCATTTGTTTTGTTGATCTAATTTTGTTATAAATTGAATTATAATTCCGTCAAAACCGTAAATTATATCCGAAGATACTTTTGTTTATCTTTTACCGTCTAATTTTTTATTTTTAGTGTTTATTTGCCTTTAAAGCTGCAATTTTGATCTAGATTTGAAAGAAAATGAACTTGTCATTTTTTCTGTTGATCTAATTTGGTTATGAATTGAGTCATAAATCGATCAAAACCCTAAATTATCTCCGAAAGTACTTTATTTTCCTTTTACTCTCTAAATTTCTGATTTTTAGGTTCTCGAATTTTAATTTTGCGTCAAAATAATTCGATTTGACAGAAATTTTTTGCATAGTATCCTTATTTCGGTTGGAGTCCAATCTCATGATAAAGATGAGAATTTATTTGATTGATCAAACCCTCATTTGATTGTGTTCGAAGGTATTTTCCTTTATCTTTCACTCTCTAAATTTTTTATTTTTATGTTCTCGAATTTAAACCTTACTTTAAAATATAATCCAACTTTGTTGCAGGAATTTGTTGCATAGTAATCTTGTTTTAATTTTGCTTATAAAAAAGTTCGACCTTTATGGCAGAATCTTTTTGCTTAGTATCCTTATTCAATCGAAGTTTGATCTCATGATACAATTGAGGATATATTGGATTAATGATCAAACTCCTATTCGATTGTTTCCGGAAGTACTTTATTTTACCCTTTATTTTGTAAATTTCTGATCTTTAGGTTCTTGAATTTTAATTTTGCTTTAGAAAACTTCGAACTTTTTGGTAGAAATTTGTTGCATGATATCCTTATTTTAGTTTTGCTTTTTAAAAAAAAGTTTGAACTTTATAGCAGGAATTTGTTATATGGTATCTTTGTTCAATCGGAGTTCAATCAATAGGAAAAGATGAGAATTTATTGATTTGATCAAATCTCAGATATTTTCTTTTGCCATTTACTCTCTAAATTTCTGATCTTAAGATTTTCAAATTTTAATTTGCATTAAAAAAAACCCTTGTGGCAGAAATTTGTTGCATAGTACCCTTGTTCAATCGAAATTTGATCTCATGACAAAGATGAGAATTTATGTTCTTGCTTTAAAAATTAGAGCAAAACTTCATCAGATCTTTTAGGGGTATAGAAGCCGTTAGACTTGAAATTTTCATACCAGAGGAAGCATTGTAACCATATTCTCTAAGGAGCCTAAAGCAAAGTGAAGTCTCCTTCAGTCCACAAAGCTTCTCAAAACCATCGACATAAAGTCTAGACATTGCATCCTTAATCTCCTCCTCAAAATGATAAGCAACACCAAGCCTTCTTATAGAATCAATAAGCTCAAGCTTAGCTAATGGCTCCTCTGTAGTTTCCTTAACTAATTTCTTCACCTCTTTCTTCAATCCCTCGATCCTTTCTCTGAATTTTGAATCATCATCATCATATGGGCTATGAATACGTTCAATGAGTCGATGCTCCCATATGGCAGGGTGATAGTCTGAAGATCTTCGCGAGTTTTCGGTTAGTTCCAACGGGGAAGCAAGGGTTGCATTGCATGGCTTAGTTTTGGTTTGAAGGGATGAGATCCTCTGAGGCTTCTGCATGTTCAAAGAGAAACAGAGATTATGTATGTTATAGAAAAATCAACCATTTAGAAAAAGAGATAACTGACCATTCTGATGGAACTCAAGTTGTGCATAGGCAAAGCAAGCACATTTTTGGAAATGTTGAGTTGTAGGTTCAACATTATTGCTTTGGAATGGGTTGAGAGCAGATGAATGAGGTGAGATCTTTATATATTGAGTTTGCTGTGATGTGCCATTTATGTCCACGTGGCCAAATTGCATAAAACCTCTATCAAAATTTTCCTTGTGTCTTCTTACACAAGGAATAATTAACGAGTGGACAAAACAACACCATATTTCAATTCATTCGGCATTGTTTATCTTCATCTTCATGCTGTAAAATATGAAAGTACCAATTCTATGTAATTTAAAATGAATGTGCCATGACCATCTGCTGCCCGCCTTCCTCGCACCCGCCGGCCGTTCACCGCCAGCCTGCTGCCGACCATCGTCGGCCTGCCGCCGACCATCGCCGATCGTTCATCGGCCGATCCGCCGTCGATCGGACGTTCGCCTATCACCAATCGTTAACCGGCCGGCCCGCCGTCGATCGTACGTTCGCCGCCGGCCGGACACCGGCCATCGCTGATCATTTACCGGTCGGTCTGCCGCCAATCAGACGTTGATCGCTGGCCGGCCCCGCAGGCCGTTCACCAGTCCGCCGCCAATCATTTATCACCGGCCTCACCGTCATCCACAGGCCTTCCTCCGATCTCGCCGCCAGTTGTACATATATATATTACTGGAAATGATTAAAATATACCGAGCAAATTAATGCAAGATTCCTTGGAATTAGATATTTGGTCATCCTATTCTTGGGAATGCAAGAATTCCCTGTAATTTTCTATTTCATGTACCAAGCGCAACCTTAGTTCAATATAGAAAACAAATTACCAGAGCTTATCTTTACTTTTTAACCCAAACTCTAAAGATTGATGTCATATTTATGTATTCTTTAGCAAAAAACACATAAAATTGTATTCTCAAATCGGATTCGGGTGTGAGCTATTATTAACCCAATCCTGTTTGGTGATATCCAATTCAAGGGCCAAATTTAGATAAAATAAGGACGCCTATAGTTTGGTGTTTTTACCGGAGATATATGTGCGGCAGAAATTTCAAAATAGCATCCGAAGCATCGTAGTTAACCCCACATCCATCCCATGTCCTCAATCCCACGCCGCCCCGCCGCCCCACCCCCCCCCCCCCCCTCTCCCCGCCTCACCACGTGTGGCTCTCCTCTCTCTCTCTCTCTCTCTCTCTCTCTCTCTCATAAAGCAACACATGAATTTATGCAGCATGTTTTTTGACACCTTGAAAATGAATAAAGAAATGCACATGTTACTTCTTTCTTATATATATCAATGAAAAAGATATCATCGGATTTGAATTCTATAGATGGTGATGATGCTCACGAGTGAAAAATTTTCAGATCACGACACGTGGCTGGTGACGTGTCTCAGGTGCTACGGAGCTGGAATAAGCCTGATACATCGGAGACATTCCTCGACTTCCCGACCCGTCTCCGAACTCCTGACAGGCCGAGCTTCCTCGGCCTCCCGTTCGTCTCCGAGCGCCTGACAGGCCGAGCTTCCTCAGCCCCCCTCCGCTCGTCTCCGAGCTCCTGACAAGCCGAGCTTCCTTGGTTTCCCCCAATCAACCAAGAGCGCGGAGCCCGTACACCTCCGCTATGGCGCCGCGTATCTTGCCATAGCAAGATATCCGCTGCCCCACGGTCCGCGTCCCACGCTGGCACATCCCGCCACTAATGAACATATCCCGTCATTAATGGGTGGATCCCGCCATCAACGCGGGCGTGACGAAGGGGCGCAACTGACAGCGGGAATCTCGCACCGGCTCGTTCCATGCGACCCCTATATAAACCCCTCTTCTAGATGACTCAGGTAACTCGAATTGATTCAAATACACCGCTACTCTGCACTTATACTTCGGCACTAACTTGATCGTCGGGGGGTTCTACGGTGGTCACCCATCCCGGGACTTCTTTTGCAGGTAGCGCGGTGTCAACACCAACCCATTGTGATCCACACTCAACAACTCCCAAAACAAATCTCAGCCGCATAAGGTCGCTCTCGCCAGATCGACGGAGGACAACATCTGAGAGAGATCACGACCTCCTTTAGTTGGCGCCGTCTGTGGAAAATCGAAAGACTTTTTCCACTATAAAATTTGATCTTCCGCTCTCGACCCGATGGCGAGCGACGACCGCAATGATCCAAACACAAGCCGCCACACCTCCCGCAACAGAAGCAGAAACGGCTCGTCTCCTCTTCTTAACATCATCAACGCCTTATCCGCTCGGATCGATAGGCTCACATCGATGGTGGATGCACTCGTCCGCGTCCAAGCGGCGGACCACAGTTCCCCCTCGCCATACTCAGGCCCTTGATCTCCCTCACGCTCATCCTAGCTTCACCGAGCACCGGCGTGCCGACTCCGGCCACCATGACCCGCTGGGTGCTGGATAGCTCCAAACCCCGATCTCAGGGAAGATCAGGCCGTCTCCCTCACGTTCGCCGCGCACTCACACCTCCTAAGGAGATGTCGGTTAGCTTGTCTACTTCCAGGCATGATCGACGCCCCCACACCGTCGAGGCCGCGCAAACGGTGACCGTCAGTATTACTCGAGAAGGGCCTCTCCTGAGGATCTAAAAAATTTGATAGAGTGGAATCGGAGCCGCACAATCGCGCAGACCCGGAGCGGAGGTAGCCACCACTCTGACTGTGCAGAATCCTCGGGATACCACCACCGGCTTGAAGCCCTCGAAAAGAAAATCGATGGTATACGACGAGATGGCTATATGTCCGGCGAAGAGGCCAGATATTTCGCCAATTCTCTCACAAAGCCCTTCATAGAGAAGCTGCTGGCCGAGCACGTCTCATCGAGGAACAAGCCACCTAAAGTGGCCCTTTTCGACGGGAAGTCCAACCCGAAGGACCACTTAGACACATTCACGGGGGGCATGAGCTTCCAAGATAAATCGGACGCGGCTCAATACCGAGCTTTCCCCACTACCCTCATCCGGGCTGGCTGGGACTGGTTCTGGGGGCTTGCTGGCGTGCCAACTTCGGCCACCACGACCCGCATGCGGCGAATGATTCCATGACCCGCTGGGCGCTGGATAGCTCCACACCCTAATCTCAGGGAAGATCAGGCCGTCGCCCCCACATTCGCCGCACGCTGACACTTCCTGAAGAGATGTCGGTCAGCTCGCCTACTTCTAGGCATGATCGACGCTCCCACTCCTGTCGAGGCCGCGCAAACGGCGACCATCGGGATTACTTGAGAAGGGCCTCTCCCGAGGATTTAAGAAATTTAATACATCGGAATCGAAGCCGCACAATCATGCAGACCCGGAGCGGGGTTAGCCACCACTCCGACTGTGCAGAATCCTCGGGGTACCACCACTGGCTTGAAGCCCTCGAAAAGAAAATCGATGGTATACAACGAGATGGCCACATGTCTGGCGAAGGGGCCAGATATTCCGCCAATTCTCTCACAAAACCCTTCACAGAGGAGCTGCTGGCCGAGCACGTCTCATTCAGGAACAAGCCACCTAAAGTAGCCCTCTTCGACGGGAAGTCCGACCCGAAGGACCACTTAGACGCATTCACGGCGGGCATGAGCTTCCAAGATAACTCGAACGTGGCTCAATACCGAGCTTTCCCTACTACCCTCATCCGGGCTGGCTGGGACTGGTTCCGGGGGCTCGCGCTGCACTCCATCTCGACCTTCGACGAGCTGGCTACCCAATTCCTCGGTCACTTCATCGGAAACCGACAACAGTAAAGGACGGTCGACTACCTGTTCACCGTCAAGACCGGCGACAAGGAATCCTTCAAAGGGTACATCACCCGCTTCTACAACGCCCTACTGGAGGTTTCCGAGCACAGCGATGAAACAATTAACACCACGCTGAGGTCTTATATTAGGCACAAAAAGTGGCTCCGCTCTTTTGTATTAGCGCAACCTAAGGCCATAACCGAAGTGAAAGCTTGGACCGAGCGAGAGATCCAACTCTAGTCGGAGGTGAACTCAAATCTACCCCGAGCCGACCAAACGGACCGAAAGAAAAGGGATAGGGAGGAGAAAAAGAAAGTTGACCGCCCAAAGCCTTACTCACCGAGGTTCCAAGAGTAAACTCATCTAAACGACTCCCATACCGAGCTGCTGGAGGACGCTAAGGGCGAGAGGTTCTTTAAGCTCCCACCAGTTACCCAAAGGGCTAGCAAGCGTCTCCGCGGCCCGTACTGTACCTTCCACAGGTCGCAGGGTCACCTGACTGAGAACCGCAAACAACTCCGTGACTATATCAAGGAGTTGATCCGCTCTGGCCACCTGGCAAAGTACTTACGGGACAAGCGACAGGTGGAGAGGGAGCAGCAGGACCAAACTCCACCCGGGGAATTAACTATCATGAAAATCATAGTCGTTACCGAGGGTCCAACCCAGGAATGTGGGGGGAGCAACCGCATCCTATCGATCGAAGGAGAAAACGATCCGTCCTACAAGAAATGCAGGAAGAATGATCCAATCATCTTCACCGATGAAGACCTCCACGACATATCACTTCCTCACAATGACCCTCTCGTAATAACGGCCCGAGTCCACCGTTACGAGGTTCAGAGAATTTTGGTCAATTCAGGGAGCTCGGTGGATATCCTGTCCTACGACTGTTTCCAACGTATAAGGCTAGGACCATCCGACCTTCGGCCGATCTCCCATCTCCTCTCTGGGTTCACAAACCACTCCGTCCCGGCTGAGGGGTTGTTCACCTTCCTCCTTAACATTATGGAAGCGAGCAATACGCGAACCATACCGGTGGACTTCCTCTTCGCTAAAGTCCCTTCATCCTATAACATTCTCCTGGGACGCCCGACCTTGAACGTCCTTCGGGCTCAAATTTCAACTTATCACCTTGCGATCAAATTCCAATTGGATCAAGGGGGAATAGGTCGGGCCTACGGGAACCAGCAAACCGCCAAGATTTGCCTCGCCTCGACGTCCCCCGCAGGGGAGCAGGGCGAAGATTTCGAGGACGCACGTTATTTCCAGGGGTCCCTGGATACGCGCGACAACCAAAAAGAAATTCGAGACGCCCCTGTAGAAGCATTGACGGAAGTCCCCTTCGAAGAAGGAGTTGATGGCCGAACAGTCCAGATCGGCTCTCTCCTAAACGGAGGCCACTGCGAGGACCTGAACCATTTCCTCCAGGAAAACTCGGACGTATTCGCTTGGACGCCGACGGAAATGCCCGGGATTGACCCCAAATTGATTTCCCACAAGCTCGGGGTCGACCCGCAAGCCCGACCCATCCGGCAAAAGAAGAGAAGCTTCATGCCGGTTAAGCAAAAAGCAATAGATGACGAGGTGGATCGATTACTCGTAGACAACTTCATCAGGAATCTGGACTGCTCAGATTGGTTGGGGAACGTGGTTATGGTCAAGAAGGCGAACGGAAAATGGCGCATGTGCGTCGATTTCACGGACTTGAACAAGGCTTGCCCCAAAGACAACTATCCGCTACCTCGGATAGACCAACTAATAGACAGTTCGGTCGGCCATGAACTACTGAGCTTTATGGATGCCTTCTCTGGTTATAATCAGATCCGGATGAACCCGACCGATGAAGTACTTACCGCCTTCACCAAGGATCGGGGGGTGTACTGTTACAAAGTCATGCCCTTCGGACTCAAAAATGCTAGGGCCACGTATCAACACATAGTCAACAAACTGTTCAAACCACAGATTGGGAGAAACATGGAAGTCTACATCGATGACATGCTCATGAAATCCATCTCCTCAGCCGGGCACACTAAAGATCTCGACGAGACATTCGACGTCTTGCGCAAGTACAAAATGAAGCTCAACCCTGCTAAGTGTGCGTTCAGGGTCACCAGTGGGAAGTTCCTCGGATTTATGGTTACCCATCGAGGAATTGAAGCGAACCCAGAAAAGATCAGTGCCATCCTCAACATGGCAACACACAAGAGTAATGCAGACATCATGCACCTCATAGGGAGGGTTACTGCCCTGAGTCGCTGTTCCCTCATGGGAATTAGATGAAATACAGATAAAGCAGCAAGGAAACCTCAAATGAGGCATCACGAGCTCACACGTGATCAGGAATCACGTGCAGACACGTGACCAGGCCTCACGTGCAGACACGTGACCATTTACAGGCAAAGCCTGTAGACACAGAACAAAATAAAAAAATTGGAAATGCTGTGTTAGTGGGGTCACGTGCCCACACATGACTAGGTCTCGCGGGCAGAAACGTGACCATTTACAGGCAAAACCTGTAGACACAGAACAAAATAAACAAATTAGAAATGTTGTGTTAGTGGGATCACGTGCCCACACGTGACCAAGTCTCACATGCAGACACGTGACCATTTACCGGCAAAGCCTGTAAACACTGAATTAAATTTTAAATGAAATGCTTAATCAGTGGGGTCACGTGCCAACACGTAATAGGCTCTTAAACCCTCTGAAACAATAGAATTAAATTCTGGATTAAATACCTTATCAAGTGGGGTCACGTGCCAACACGTGATAAACTCCTAAACCATTTGAACTAATAGAATTAAATTCTAATTAAAAGGGAATCAAAAACCCTAATTGGAAAAATATTTCTCTAGATCTTTCCAAACAAAAAGATTACACTCTGTAAAATGGAGCATCGTTGGATTAAAAATCCAATGGTAATTAAAAATCACCAGTTTATAGAAAGATTCTACATAAGGAAAATATTTTCTTAAAATCTGTCAGGAACAACAAATAAAATATCATTTGGATTAAAAATCCAATGGTGATCTAAAAGATCATGTTGGTTATAAGAAATCAATCAAAATCTCTCAATGAGAGATTGGCTGAACAAACTGATTTTTTTCTTTCTCCTATAAATAGGAGCCAAGAAGGGAAGAAAAGAGGAGAGATAGAACAACAGAGAGAGAATACAAAAAAAAAAGAGAATTTAATTCTCCGGAAAGAAAAGAAGATCTCTTCAGAAAAGAAAGAAACCCTAGGTAAGCGAGGGAAAGAGATCGTTCTATAAGTTCGCACAAAACAAAAGAGAATTTAATTCTCAAATTAAGAGTTTAACTCTTCTAAATAAGAACTTAGTTCTTCCTCTGGTTGAAAATGTGCAGAAGCAGATCTCCCCATAATTTGAGAATTTAATTCTCATCGGGAAGATTCTGTCATGCAGATCTAAAGCCTAAGGGAGGACCTAAGTTCAGAGAATTCTATTCACCCATAAAGCATAAAGGAATTTAATTCCTCCAACAAAAATAGGGTTTAACTCTTAATACAAGAACTTAGTTCTTCTTCATGGTAATAGATCTGCAGAAGCAGATCTCCCCATAAGTTGAGAATTTAATTCTCATCGGGGAGATTCTGCCATGCAGATTGAAACCTTAGAAGGAGAATTGGGTTTAAAGAATTTAATTCTTTTAAGCACATAGGAATTTAATTCCTCTAAATAAAATTAGGATTTAACCCTATAAGAGAATTTAATTCTTATACAAGGGATTTATCTCTCCATACACGTAAAAGGATCAAGTACCCAACATGATCACGTGACAACACGTGACCCTCCCCTCCAATGACCCCAAGAGAACGAATAAGATTAGGTCACGGGCTCCCACGTGACCCTTGAACAGACTTCTCAAAATGAAAAGGGCAGAATCGATTTTGGGTGCCTCACGTGTCCCCACGTGACCCCTGACAAACACCTCTTTAAAAAAGAGAAAATGGAAAAAACTGAAGGATTAATATCCAACGCATAGACGCCCTCACGTGTCCCCACGTACCCATAACAAATCCTTTTAATATCCAATGCATAGGTACCCATCATGTGCCCACACGTGATGGCCATGAAGATTAAGTGTTTAACACTTACATGCATATTCTGATAATAAAATAAAGGAAGTTTTGCCCAACACTCAAGCGCCTCACGTGACCCTACATGAGCGCTTCTTTTTTTTGTGCTTAACACTATTTTGTGCATTTCATCTTTAGTGTTTAACACTATTTTAAGCGCATCACGTGGGATCACGTGATAGGCGAGTGCACTCTAGTGTTGAACACTATATTCGGGCCAATCCTATCCCAAATTAGCTAAGTCTTCCAGAGGCAGGACCCCTCCTTTTGACTGAACCTCAAATACACTCTTGTCTTCCAAAATTGATCATCTCATATGACATTCAAAGCAAAACCCAGAGCCTTTCAACCAACATTGGTTCAAGGGTACATCTCTTCACACCTCTGATACATGTCGTTGTAATTCTTCAACATCTTTAGAGAGGTGGTGGGTCCCAATGACCAATAACTAGCTGGTGCATTTCCAAACCCATGTTTGCATCTAAACTTAGACTGCAATATCCCTAAACTAAACAATAGAGCCCAAATGCTCTTTTGTTGGATCTAAATGATCATGTTAAGTAGATCTTAGTCTAAAATTATACTAATGTATTCTTAACAAACGTTTAAGTTGGTCTTAGTCTCAAACGAGATTAACGATCCTTAAATCAATCCAATTACAGATCCCCTAACCTATATTGTTTCAAGGGTACATCTCTTCACTCCTCTGATATTTGTCATTGTAATCCTTCAACGTCTTCAGAGAGGTGACGGGTCCCGACAACTAGACATTCCATGGACTGTAGAGTCCTTAAACTCATGGACTATGATGTCCTTAAACTTTACAGACTGTGGGGTCCTTAAACTCATGGACTATGATGTCCTTAAACTTTACAGAATATGACGTCTCTAAACTAGACTATGATGCCTTTAAACTCCATGGACTATGATGTCCTTAAACTTCTGGACCGCAATGTACCTAAACGAAACAATGGAGCCTAAATTCTCTTTTGTTGGATCTAAACGATTCCGTTAAGTTGATCTTAGTCTAAAATTAGACTAACGTATCCTTAACAAATGTTTAAGTTGATCTTAGTCTCAAACGAGACTAACGCATCCTTAAAACCAACCCCAAACCCAAATCTAAGAAATTTCGGATTTGGACTAATTCACGCCCTACGGGCGACAACATAAATTTGTCTCCGTATACAATCCACAGGCAACCAAAAAACAAAATAAGCCCACACGACACGAAGTGACCATCTGGAGAAGGAGAAAGTAGTTACCGCGATGCGGTAGCGTAATTAACTGCAGGGGCTTGCGCCTGCAGGGAAGAGCGTTCCCACAATCAAAAACCCCTCAACGAGGGGGAATCTGATGTATATCGGCCACATCCGTTTAAACCTTCGATATATGGTGCCATAAATCAACTTGGTATCTTCGGAGAGGTGGACGGATAGCACCAAATAGCTTCTGCCCTCGAAATTCAGGCCGGACGTCCCAACATCCCGGTCGCGACTTTCGGCGGAGAACAGATTCTGGAACCCCCGGTGGGACCTTTTTCTCTTTCCATTCCACACTTCGTGTGTCGTGTTTTTCCGCGATCAAATAATCGCGGTATATATGTTTGTGGCTGCCCTTAAGGGAGGGGATACTGAAGTCGGCGTTTCGTCTCTATGAAGAATGGCGTTTTCTCCCACCTTAGCAACTCAGGCTCTGTCATATCTGGTGGAGTCAAGTATGGGCCACCTGCAGTCTCAAATCTCTGCAATCTGGCTTTTTAAGAAATCAACGGGCTTCTTTTTGGATCGATACTCCCACCTCCCACTCTCGGTGCCTCAACGCCGATGGAGGAATCCCAGAGGAAGTCTGTCTTCTACAGGCTGGTTCTCCAAGCAGCAGCTTTACCGACGTAATCAGTCCTCAAACAACTGCACATGCCAAGGACTAAGGTCGACGCAGGAGGCAGAATATTCAAGCTCTCAAAGGAAACAGGGGGCAGGCTCAGCAAAATCCTGAAGCTAATCAAATCCCGGCTATAAGAAACGGCCAACGTCGATATCAGCGTCATACAAAATGAGCTGGGGGCAGTCCACTGTATAGTCATGTTTCAACTCCAGTGGTGAATGTTGTTGTTCCAACTGGGAAAAGCTTCAAACTGTTGTGAAGGGTCAGACAAAAATCTCCTACCGCAATACTGAAGAAGTCTCCGCAGCCCATGGAGATCCCACGAGAGCAGAAACAAGTTCGCTCCCTGAGACAACATTCCTTATCTATATATAAGGTGTGGAAGCAGGTGAACGGGACTCACCCCAAGACGGATCCTGATACAGCGGTTCCTCTCAAAACCAAAGAGGCTTTTAAAAAAAAGAGAGGCTTAATAAAGCTCAAGTGCCCGAAGCAAACTCCAAAGGCCAAGACTCCAAACACCCCAAGCCTGGGGGCGTGGTAGTTCACATAGTCTATGTGGTGAATTCCAAAGACAAAGTTCGAGCTTCTACTAGTCACCAACCTCAAACTCGGTCCCTGACAAAAGTTCAACTGCAGCATGAAAATCAGCAGGAGATTCTCGCTCAGGCGGCATCACTCACTAATCCATCGTCTAAGGAAAATCCCGAAGACGCACCTGGAGAAAGAACAGAGCACGAGTTAGATATTGATTTCCTAAATCATACTCTATAAAAACAAAGAAAGAAAAAAAAACGGTATGTCCACAAGCAAAATGGGCACGGATGAAAACCCGAAAGGGCGCCGTGAGTAAAAACAACAGGACTGCGGGCGAGCTTGTGAAAACTCAGAAGGGCGCAACCTCGTTAAAATAAATACACTTACGAGATCTTCATGTCTCGTAAGGAGAATCCCCCCTGTGAGACCCTCACGGCTCATAGGATTCGAAAGGCTTAAGTTACAGGGATCTAGACCTGTTTTTAAGCCGTCATATCTCTTAAATTGCCCTATAGGCGGTCCATATTGACCCTTGTATACAATCCAGGGGCATGAATAAATATTTCTTTGCCAAGTTCAACAAATGGCAAGAAATGTATCTATATGGTGAATAACACTTGTAGGTCCTCTCGACTTATAAGGAGAAAACACGCTTGGAAGATCCTTACGACTTGCAAGAGAAAACACCACTTAGAAGTCCTCACGATTTCTAAGGAGAACATACACCTACGAGATCCTCACGACTCGTAGGGAGAAATACCTTTATGAGACCCTTACGGCTTATAAAGTCAGAAGTCTTAGTCGACAGAGTCCTAACCCTTTCTACTAAGCCACCTTTGTCCAAATCGACAGGGGCAAATGATGAGTCGCTCCTGCAAATATATCAGTTGTAGCGATGCAGATGCCTAAACAGGTGTCAAACTCCAAGTCAACCTTTCCGGCAAGTGTCATCCCTACAGTCACCTGATGAAGAAGGGGACCCCGTTCGTCTGGAATCGCAAATGCCAAAGCGCACTAGACGAAATCAAGCAATACCTGCAGAACCCGCCAGTACTGACCGCTCCAGTCAAGGGAAAGACTCTTATCCTGTACACAACTGCCCTTGAAGGTTCTTTAGGCATATTCTGTTACAAAGTGATGCCTTTCGGTCTGAAGAACGCCGAAGCTACCTATCAAAGAGCTATGACGAAGATTTTCGATGACCTCATACATGAAGTCGTCGAATGATATATTGACGACCTCGTGGTTAAAAGCAAATCGCACGAGGAGCATTGGGAGCATCTAAAAATAGTGTTCCAACGTCTTCGGAAATACAACTTGAAGATGAACCTCTTAAATGCGCATTCGGAGTTTCCTCGGGCAAATTCCTAAGATTCATCGTACGACATCGAGGCATCGAAATAGACCCGTCTAAGATCAAGGCGATCATGGAAATGCCTCCGCCAAGAACTCTCAAGCAACCGCGGTCTCTCCAAGGAAAGCTCGCGTATATCCGACGGTTTATAGCCAACCTCTCCAACAAATGCCGTCCCTACAGTCACCTAATGAAGAAGGGGAACCCGTTCGTCTGGGATCGCAAATGCCAAAGCGCACTAGACGAAATCAAGCAATACCTGCAAAATCCTCCGGTGCTAACCGCTCCGGTCAAGGGAAAGCCTCTCATTCTGTATACAACCGCCATCAAAGGTTCTCTAGGCGCACTATGGGCACAGAAGAACGACCAAGGGAAGGAGAGAGCCCTCTACTATTTGAGTCGAGTTCTCCTGGGGGCAGAAAACAATTACTCTCCTATCGAAAAACACTGCCTGGCGTTAATCTTTGCGATAACGAAGCTCCGGCACTATGCGTTGGCACATGAGGTCCACCTCACATCGAAAGTGGATCCTCTCAAGTATTTGATGTCAAGAGTCATACTAACAGGACGACTCGCTAAATGGGCCCTGCTCTTGATGGAGTTCTCGATAACTTATCGTCCGCTCAAGGCAGTGAAAGGCCAGGCCATCGCCGACTTCCTCGTTGAGCATCCGATACCTGCCGATTCTCCCTTGAACTGTGAATTGCCAGATGAGCATGCGTTTGACACGATCGACGGGGAGAAAAGAGGGAGTGATACCCGATAGGAACTCTACTTCGACGGAGCATCTTCTATGAAGAAGCAAAAGAACAACTCCCCCATAATCAAATCTGGGGTGGGCCTCATCTTCGTGACTCCACAAGGAGGGATAATACGCTTTGCTTTCTCCTTAACAGAGCCGAGGACGAACAATGAAGTCGAATATGAACCTTTGATAGCAGGTCTTGAGATCCCTGTCGACATGGGAATCGAAAACCTCCTCATATACGGAGACTCCCAACTGATCGTTAACCAAGTGAACGGCGACTATCAGACGTGCAAACCGGAGTTGGTAAAGTACGGCGACAATTGTTGACTGAAATCCCTGCCTACGCACTGGAGAGCATACCGCGCGTGGAAAATAGCAAGGCGGACGCATTAGCCAAGCTCGCTAAAGAACTGGCCGACGAGAACCGCGATGATGTAAGGATCGTTGTGCAAAACCGTCGAGTTCTTGCACCGGCAGAAATATCTCCGGAGTCGTCCGAAGAAAAGGGAGTGACCGAGCAAGCGACCCTCAAATAAAAGACTGGGAAAAGGCTAAGTATTAGAGAGAAGTCTTTATAGACTACTTCAAATTCCGTCGAACACCTGAAGATGCATCCTTAAGACATAAGCTCATGAAACGAGCTCTATCCTTCGCCTTCGTCAATGATACTCTGTATAAGAGATCGTTCGACTCCCTGTGGCTCAGATGCCTGGGACCTGAAGAAGCAAGGAGAGTCATCCAAGAAACTCACGACGGACTCTGCGGTTCTCATCAAGCCGGACCAAAGATGAAGCTAAAGATCAAAAGGATGGGCTACTATTAGCCCACAATGAACCAAGACTGCCTTGAATACGCGAAGTAGTGCCACTCGTGGCAGATTCACGGGGACTTTATCCATCAGCATCCAAATCCGCTACATCCAACAGTGGCTAGCTGGCCCTTCGAAATGTGGGGAACTGACACAATCGGGCCTATTGAACTAGCATCGTCCAGAGGACAGCGGTTCATACTGGCAACAACTAATTACTTCTCTAAATGGGTGTAGGGTGTTTTTCGTCACCCCATTGAGATGGGAATACGCGCGCGCTTGTCAGGCGCATTACAGATTCCCCCTGCCTATGGTAGGCCGGGGTTTATTGATTGTGGGGATCCGAATCTCCGGCGGCCGCGGACTAAACTGCCGTTAATTACCCCTCGCATTTGGAGCGAAGGAACCTCCGATTGACGGGTTAAACTGGTCATGCGAACTCAATATGCGATGCGTTGGTGTGTGTGTATTTTCTGTTTTATTTGTAAAAAGAGATATATACATATATATATATTTTCTATATATAAAAACAAAAATAAATATGTAAATAAATATTTAGAGATTTTATTTATTTTTTAATAAATTTTTAAATATTTTTTTTTTATTTAAAAATATTATTTTTATTTATTTAATATTTTTTTTAATAGAAAAAGAGGTTAAATAAATAAAAGAAGAAAAGAAAATAATTATGTTTTTTTTTAATTTTCAAATATTATTTATAATTTATTTTTATTTATTTAATATTTATTTATTTTTATTTTAAATAAAAAAGGGAGGAAGAAAGAAGAAAACAGAATTTTTTATTTTATTTTATTATTTTATTTTATATAATTTTTTTTTAAAAAAATGGGGGTCACATGCTAACATGTGACCCCTCAAGTGAGGGGGTCACATGCTAAACATGTGACCCGGTCACATGTTCAACATGTGACCCCTCATGTGAGGGGGTCACATGTTTAACATGTGACCCCTCATGTGAGGGGGTCACATGTTAAACATGTGACCCGGTCACATGCTTTGCATGTGACCCCTCATATGAGGGGGTCACATGTTTAACATGTGACCCCTCATGTGAAGGGGTCACATGCTTTCCGGTCACACCGTAATTTTTTTTTTTTTTTGTTGGAAACGTGGAGTTCAACTCCAAAATAATTTTATATGGCTAAAAAAATGTAATGTGGAGTTAAACTCCCCAAAAAAAGGTATTTTTTTGTGGAGTTAAACTCCAAAAGAATTTCTGTGGTGGAGTTAAACTCCAAAAGAATTTTATTTGTGGAGTTGAACTCCAAAGATTTTTACTGTGGAGTTAAACTCCAAAAGATTTTTTGTAGTGGAGTTGAACTCCAAAGTAATTTTCCTGATGGTGGAGTTGAACTCCAAAAGAATTTTATTTGTGGAGTTGAACTCCAAAAGATTTTCTCCTTTCTCCTTTGAGAAGAAACCCAAAATGGGTTCTCTTGAAACTCCAAGATCTAGATCTTGGATGATAAAAAAAGAGACCATTTTTCTTCTCTTGATGGAGTTTTTGGAGATGGGTTTGTAGTAAAACTTTATTTAGTTTTTTAAAAAAGAGAGCTAAGCTCTTGATTTATTTTGAAAATAAAAAGGAAGAGGAAGAACTTGAAAAGGAGAGAGTGGAGGAACAAACCCTAGTTTTTGAGGGAATGAAAAAAGTTTTTTTCTTATTCATCATCATGTTGCCTTTTATAGGCTTACACATTTACATATAGCCCCTTAGGCTTTGCAAAAATGGCATTTTAGCCCATCCCATGGTTCATGTGCCATTTCTTTTTGCACATAAACCATGGGCTTACAAAATATTAGTTTTATGCCCATTTTGCATACATTCATGTATAAAAAATTACATAAAAAATTATTTATTACATGATTTCATTTTTGGCATGGGGAGGGTCGGCCGCTTCATGTTTCGGACTCGACCTGGGCATGGGCCCACTTGACCTGGGCTTGGGCCCACCTGGCTTGGGGTTGACCTTGACTTTGACTCGGTCAACCGGGGTGTAAATTTTTACCCCAACAAAGTGCCCCCCATCAATAAATGCACACCACACATTTGAGTTGTGTGCATGAAATTGATGGATCTTGAAGCTGAACTTCGAGGTGGAACATCATTCCGGGGGATCGGAGCATCATTCCGAAGAGCGGAGCATAATTCCAGGATTCGGAGCATCATTCCGAAGAGCGGAGCATAATTCCAGGATTCGGAGCATCGTTCCGAAGGGCGGAGCATGATTCCAGAGTTCGGAGCATCTTTCCGAATGAGCGGAGCATAGTTCCAGAGATATCGGAGCATCATTCCGAAGAGCGGAGCATAATTCCAGGATTCGGAGCATCATTCCGAAGAGCGGAGTATGATTCCAGAGTTCGGAGCATCTTTCCGAAGAGCGGAGCATAGTTCCAGAGATCGGAGCATCGTTCCGATGGGCGGAGCATAATTCCAGGGATCGGAGCATCATTCCGATGAGCGGAGCATGATTCCAGGGTTCGGAGCATCATTCCGAAAGGCAGAGCATGATTCCGAGGATCGGAGCATCATTCCCATTTGCGGAGCATCATTCCAAGGATCGGAGCATCGTTCCGATGGGCGGAGCATAATTCCAGAGAGCGGAGCATAATTCCAGGGATCGGAGCATCGTTCCGATGGGCGGAGCATTATTCCAGGGGTTCGGAGCATCATTCCGAAGGGGGGAGCATGATTCCAGGGTTCGGAGCATCTTTCCGAAGAGCGGAGCATAATTCCAGAGATCGGAGCATCGTTCCGATGGGCGGAGCATTATTCCAGGATTCGGAGCATCATTCCGAAGGGCGGAGCATGATTCCAAGGATCGGAGCATCATTCCGATGAGCGGAGCATGATTCCAGGGATCGGAGCATCATTCCGATGAGCGGAGCATGATTCCAGGGGATCGGAGCATCATTCCGAAGAGTGGTAGACATTTTGACCGAAGCATACTTTCGATGCAGAGGTTGATTCCCAGGCGAAGCGTAATTTCGACAAGGAAGGCAGATATTCCGAGGCAAAGCATTGATTTCGACACGGGATACATTCTGAGACGGAGCATGATTCCGGCGCAGAGCTTGTTGGCTGACTTGATTCCGAGACGAAGCATAATTTCGACAGGGAAGGAAGGTACACCGAGGCGAAGCATCATTTCGACACGGGGTGCACATTCTGAGACGAAGCATGATTCCGACGCAGAGCTTGCTGGTTGACTTGATTCCGAGGCGGAGCATAATTCCGACAGGGAAGGTAGATATCCCGAGGCGAAGCATGATTTCGACACGGGGTAAATTCTGGGACGGAGAATGATTCCGCCGTAGAGGTTGTTGGTTTGATTTGATTTGGGTTGACATCAGCATCGCTACACTGGAATATGGTACCAGGAGCGAATCATCATTTGCCCCGAGAGGATTTGGGAATTGGTTTTTTGGTTTGGCATCTGCATTGCTGCACTGGAATAATGCCAGGAGCAACTCATCATTTGCCCCGAGAGGATTTGGGAATTGTTGGGTTAGGAGACAGGTTTAGATCCCTGTCACCTAAGGCTTTTCCATTTTGTGAGCCGTAAGGGTCTCACAAAGCATTTTCTCCCTACGAGTCGAAAGGATCTCGTAGGTGTATTTTCTCATTAGGAGTCATGGGGACTCCTAAGTGTATTGCTCCTTTGTGAGTCGTAAAGATCCCACGCGGGAATTTTCTCCTCACAAAGTCGAGAGGACTTTGCGAGTGCATTTCATTTCTTCTTTTTTTTTTACGAGTTTGCGCCCTTTCGGGTTTTCACAAACTCGCCGGCAGTCCTGCTGTTTTTACTCACGGAGCCCTTTCGGGTTTTCATCCGTGCCCATTTTGCTTGAGGACATACCGTTCTTCTTTTTTTTCATTTTTTTTTTCATTCATTTTTTTTTCATTTTTTTTTTAGAATCTTCCCTGCCGGTGGGACTTTGAATGTGATCTCGCCGGTAGGAGTTGGGAGAGATTGGGATCATTTTACGCCCGTGGATTGTATACGGTTTTGCAGGATGTATGATCCAGACCGTAGGGCCGAAAAAATATTTCGAGATTTTGTTGGCGTCTGCATCGCTGCACTGGAATATGGTACCAGGAGCGACTCATCATTCGCCATTGGGGTATGGGATTCAGAATTTGGTTGGCGTCTGCATCGCTGCACTGGAATATGGTACCAGGAGCGACTCATCATTCGCCACTTGGGGATTGGGGAGCGATAGCTTAGGAGACAGGTTTGGATCCCTATCACCTAAGACTTTTCAATTTTATGGGCCGTGAGGGTCCCATAAAAGCATTTTCTCCCTACGAGTCGTAAGGATCCCGCAGGTGTGTTTTCTCCTTAGGAGTCGTGAGGACTCCTAAGTGTGTTTTTCCTTCGTGAGTCGTAAGGATCCCACAAAGGTTTGTTCTCCTCATGTATCGGGAGGACACATGAGTGGGTCTTTCCAATGAAGCATAATTCCAAAGGCGGAGACCAGCCGCGTAACTGGTGGTTGCGGTGGGGCATGGGTATACTGAGAATTATTTGAGCCCGTGGATTGTATACGGTAGTCAATTTGGGGACTGGCCGTAGGGCTGAAAGAATTTTGGGAAATTGGATTTTTGTTTGGCGTCTGCATCGCTGCACTGGAATATGGTACCAGGAGCGACTCATCATTCGCCGCTTTTTTTTTGTTTTTTTTTTGTTTTTTGTTTTTGCCGCGATTGCTCTATCATTTCAGCTTTTCTTATCGCGAAGGTCGCGATTGCCCTATCATTTCGGCTATTTATTCGCGGTTGCCCCATCATTTCGGCTTTATTTTCATTTTCATTTTTACTCGCTGATTTTTATTGCGAGTTGCCCCATCATTTCGGCTTTTCTTTATTTTTCTTTTTATTTACACTTTTTTTTTATTTACATTCCCAGTTTAACGACTTAGAGGTCGATTGTTCCCAGTTTAATGACGTGGTGGTCGATTGTTCCCAGTTTAATGACGTGGCGGTCATCAGGTGTTCCCAGTTTAACGACGTGGTGGTCCTCTGGATCAGAAGCTTAGAGAAGATACCCGATTGAGCAGTTGTCAGGGGCACCGCTGGAGCTTGCCCGAAATGCCTTATTTATTTTGTCAGTGTTGATGGCCTTGCCCCCAGCTGGGGCCAAGAAAAATTGTTCAAATACCGACTTGCATCGGATATGGAAATTGGAAATTGTTAACCCCTGCAAATAGAAACATTATTTTTGTATAGGCAATCGATATGTACATCGATTGAGTTCGCATGAACATTTAACCCGAAATATGGGAGGAGAGATTGTCCCACCGGACGTGCCAGAATCTGTAGGGTGTTTTTCGTCACCCCATTGAGATGGGAATACGCGCGCGCTTGTCAGGCGCATTACAGATTCCCCCTGCCTATGGTAGGCCGGGGTTTATTGATTGTGGGGATCCGAATCTCCGGCGGCCGCGGACTAAACTGCCGTTAATTACCCCTCGCATTTGGAGCGAAGGAACCTCCGATTGACGGGTTAAACTGGTCATGCGAACTCAATATGCGATGCGTTGGTGTGTGTATATTTTCTGTTTTATTTGTAAAAAGAGATATATACATATATATATATTTTCTATATATAAAAACAAAAATAAATATGTAAATAAATATTTAGAGATTTTATTTATTTTTTAATAAATTTTTAAATATTTTTTTTTTATTTAAAAATATTATTTTTATTTATTTAATATTTTTTTTAATAGAAAAAGAGGTTAAATAAATAAAAGAAGAAAAGAAAATAATTATGTTTTTTTTTAATTTTTAAATATTATTTATAATTTATTTTTATTTATTTAATATTTATTTATTTTTATTTTAAATAAAAAAGAGAGGAAGAAAGAAGAAAACAGAATTTTTTATTTTATTTTATTATTTTATTTTATTTAATTTTTTTTTTAAAAAAATGAGGGTCACATGCTAACATGTGACCCCTCAAGTGAGGGGGTCACATGCTAAACATGTGACCCGGTCACATGTTCAACATGTGACCCGGTCACATGTTTAGCATGTGACCCCTCATGTGAGGGGGTCACATGTTTAACATGTGACCCCCTCACATGAGGGGTCACATGTTAAACATGTGACCCGGTCACATGCTTTGCATGTGACCCCTCATATGAGGGGGTCACATGTTTAACATGTGACCCCTCATGTGAAGGGGTCACATGCAAAGCATGTGACCCCTCATGTGAGGGGGTCACATGGTTTGCATGTGACCCGGTCACATGCTTTGCATGTGACCGTAATTTTTTTTTTTTTTTTTGTTGGAAACGTGGAGTTCAACTCCAAAATAATTTTATATGGCTAAAAAAATGTAATGTGGAGTTAAAATCCCCAAAAAAAGGTATTTTTTTGTGGAGTTAAACTCCAAAAGAATTTCTGTGGTGGAGTTAAACTCCAAAAGAATTTTATTTGTGGAGTTGAACTCCAAAGATTTTTACTGTGGAGTTAAACTCCAAAAGAATTTTTGTAGTGGAGTTGAACTCCAAAGTAATTTTCCTGATGGTGGAGTTGAACTCCAAAAGAATTTTATTTGTGGAGTTGAACTCCAAAAGATTTTCTCCTTTCTTCTTTGAGAAGAAACCCAAAATGGGTTCTCTTGAAACTCCAAGATCTAGATCTTGGATGATAAAAAAAGAGACCATTTTTCTTCTCTTGATGGAGTTTTTGGAGATGGGTTTGTGGTAAAACTTTATTTAGTTTTTTAAAAAAGAGAGCTAAGCTCTTGATTTATTTTGAAAATAAAAAGGAAGAGGAAGAACTTGAAAAGGAGAGAGTGGAGGAACAAACCCTAGTTTTTGAGGGAATGAAAAAGTTTTTTTCTTATTCATCATCATGTTGCCTTTTATAGGCTTACACATTTACATATAGCCCCTTAGGCTTTGCAAAAATGGCATTTTAGCCCATCCCATGGTTCATGTGCCATTTCTTTTTGCACATAAACCATTGGCTTACAAAATATTAGTTTTATGCCCATTTTGCATACATTCATGTATAAAAAATTACATAAAAAATTATTTATTACATGATTTCATTTTTGGCATGGGGAGGGTCGGCCGCTTCATGTTTCGGACTCGACCTGGGCATGGGCCCACTTGACCTGGGCTTGGGCCCACCTGGCTTGGGGTTGACCTTGACTTTGACTCGGTCAACCGGGGTGTAAATTTTTACCCCAACAAAGGGAAAAAACAGTACCGCTAAGAGAAGTGAAGACGGAGAAAATTCTCCATTTCTTCAAGACACGCGTCATCTATCTGTTCGGCACTCCGCGACGGATTATCTCCGATAACGGGCTAGCCTACAGAAGCCATAAAATTAGCCGCTTCGCACAGCAGCATAATATAGACTGGAGATACTCTTCGGTCTATAACCTTCGAGCTAACGGTCTGGCAGAAGCTTTCAACAAGACCCTGACGAAGATCGTGAAAAAGACGGTGTCTCGAAATAAGAAAGACTGGTATGAAAGGCTGCATGAAGCTCTCTTAGCGTATCGAACCACGTTCAAAACGGTCACAAACACAACGTCGTATGCATTGGTATTCGGCACTGAAGCAGTACTTCCTTTAGAAATAGAGTTACCCTCTCTGCGAGTGGCAGTTCACTACGAGTTAACAGACGAAGAGAATGCTCATCTTCGGCTTGAGGAACTCGACGCCTCAATGAAACCCGGCTCATGGCGCAACAAAACTTGGAGGTTTACAAAGCAAAGATGACGCGCTCATACGAGAGATTGACTAGGCCAAGAACATTCAGCCAAGGCGAACTCGTACTAGTGGTCAAGAGACCTATGATCCCCAATTGTGCCAAACGGGGGAAATTCGAGCCGAACTATGAAGGCCCGTACATCATAGACGAAGTCTACCAGGGTGGTGCTTATTTGCTCATGGATATGCATGGCGAAAGACCCTTCAGGCCAATAAACGACCGGTTCTTGAAAAAATACTACGCCTGACGAGTCACGGCCTAGGTCAATGATAAATGACGACACCTATGTCCGCTCGCTATCTTCCCAAGCCGGAACACTATAAGTAGTATCCGACGAAACCTCGTCTCGAAAACGTGCGACGGGCTGAAACGTCCCTAAACTAACGATGGACCGCAATGTCCTAAAACTTGCAACTGACCGAGACATCTATAAACTACTACGGACCGCAGCATCCCAAGGCTGACAAAAAAATGGTACGTCCACAAGCAAGATGGGCACGGAGGAAAACCCGAAAGGGCTCCGTGAGTAAAAACAGCAGGGCTACCGGCGAGTTCTGTGCCGAAAGGGCGCAATCTCGTTAAAATACCTGCGTGATGGGTAAGGTCCTCTCAACCCTGTAAGGAGAAAATACTCGCGTGAGATCCTTATGACTCACAAAGGAGCAACACACTTAAGAATCCCCACGATTCCTAAAGAGAAATTACACTTACGAGATCCTCACGACTTGTAGGGAGAACCATCTTATGAGACCCTCACGGCTCATAAGATTCAAAAGCCTTAAGCTACATGGAGCTGAACCTGTTCTTAAGCCATCACCTTTCCCACATTGCCCTACAAGCGGTTCAATATTGACCCTTGTATACAATCTACGGGCACGAATAAACATTTCCTTAACAAAGTCCCACCAGCGACTAGGGATATGCTCACACGGTGAACAACCCTTGTAAGTCCTCTCGACTTATAAGGAGAAAACACTCTTGTAAGATCCTTACGACTTATAAGAGAATATACACTTAAGAATCCTCACGATTTTTAAGGAGAAAACGCACTTACGAGATCCTCACGACTCGTAGGGAGAAAAACCTTTATGAGACCCTTACGGCTCATGAAGTTAAAAGCCTTAGTCGACAGGATCCTAACCCTGATTGCTAATCCACCCTTGTTCGAACCGACAAAGGCAAATGATGATTTGCTCCTAGTAATATTCCAGTCGTAGCGATGCTGATGCTAAGATTGGCACCAGATTCCATGTTCCACGCTCGCGATAAAAATCAACGAGCCAAAAATGCATATGAAATAGCCGAAATGATGGGGCAACTTGCAAAAAAATCAGCAAGTAAAAGATATGCATACAAAAATAGCCGAAATGATTGGGCAACTCGCAATAAAAAGCAGCGAGTAAAAACAAAAATAGCCGAAATGATTGGAAACCGCGAAAAATAGCCGAAATGATTGGACAATCGCGACTTTCGTGATATAAAAGCTGAAATGATAGAGCATCAAAAACAACAACAACAACTGAAATGATAGAGCATCGCGGAAAGAAAACAAAAATACATATGAAATGAAATTTTTGTCCTACATGTGAGATCACATCGATCCCTGTATACAATCCAGGGGCGCAAACAAAGAGGGAAGCATATCATCCCACTAGGCTCCGTCAGAAAGAGAGCCAAGTCTCGACGGCCACATCTACAGCCTGTAGACCCACAACAGCGTTTCTCCTCATTCCAGCAGGATTCGTACGTGACAATCAAGCGGATCCATGGCAAAGCCCCTAGTTCCAAATCTCGAAGGTTCACAAAAAGCCTAGAGACTATCTCGGAGCCATGGCAGAGTCCCTAGTTTCAAGTCTCGACAGCCACATCTACAGACTGAAGACCACCTCGACATCCGTCTAATTACAGCAGACGCAACGTCATCACATGACCCCATCACGGAAATACGCCAGCACATTACCCCGTCTCGGAAATACGTCAGCACATGACCCCGTCTCGAAAATACGTCAGCACATGATCCCGTCACGGAAATACGTCAGCACATGACCCCGTCTCGAAAATACGTCAGCACATGACCCCGTCGCGGAAGCACGTCAGCAAATGACCCCGTCGCGGAAACACGTCAGCACATGACCCCGTCGAGGAAATACGTCAGCACATGACCCCGTCTTGGAAATACGTCAGCACATGACCCCGTCGCGGAAATACGTCAGCACATGACCCCATCGCGGAAACACGTCAGCACATGACCCCGTCGCGGAAACACGTCAGCACATGACTGTTGGGGTAAAAATTTACACCCCGGTTGACCGAGTCAAAGTCAAGGTCAACCCCCAAACTAGGTGGGCCGAAGCCCAGGTTAAGCGGGCCCATGCCCAAGTCGAGCCCGCGGCCAGCCTCCCCATGCCAACAACAAAATCTTGTAATAAATAATTTTTATGTAATTTTTTATACATGAATGTATGCAAAATGGGCATAAAGCCAATATTTTGTAAGCCCATGGCTTATGTGCAAAAATGAAATGGCACATGAGCCATGGGATAGGCAAAATGCCATTTTTGTGAAGCCCAAGGGGTTATATATAAATATGTAAGCCTATATAAGGCAACATGATGATGAATAAAGGATACTTTTCATTCTCTCCACAAAATTTTTAGATCTGAGATCTTTTGTGCCTCCTGCTCCTTCTCCAAGGTTCTAAACCTTCTCATTTCTTTTGAATTAAATCAAGAGTTGTACTCTTTCTTTTCAAAAACTAAGAAATCTTCCACCACAAAACCCATAAAGGAAAACTTGGATCTACCATTAGATCTCAGAAAGAAGAGATTTTTAGATCTCACATCTCTTGATCATCAAGATCCAGCCAACAGAGGAGGAAGAGGAAGAATCCCTTTCATCAACCAAAACATCTTTCGAGTTTAACTCTTTACATATATATATATATATATATATATATATAATAAATATTTCCTTTCTGAAGCATAGCTTCTGGTTCTGGGACTAAAAGTCCCTTTGTCTCGCCAGTGCCCAGCGCTCGAGCGCAAAACGCCCACGTGCCGACACGTGGCGCGCTTGCGCTCAGGCGCACTGCACTCGAGCGCAAAGCGCCCATATGCCGACACGTGGCGCGCTTGCGCTCAGGCGCACAACGCTCGAGCGCAAAGCGCCCACGTACCGACACGTGGCACGCTTGCGCTCAGGCGCACTGCGCTCGAGCGCAAAGCGCCCACGTGCCGACACGTGGCGTGCTGCGCTCAGGCGCACTGCGCTCGAGCGCAAAGCGCCCACCTGCATACACGTGGCGCGCTTGCGCTCAAGTGCAAAACGCCCACGTGCCGACACGTGGCGCACTTGCGCCTGAGCGCACAGCACCTAAGCGCACAACGCTCAAGGCACTGGCCCCACGCATCCTTTGGATGCCTTTTCCCCATCTTTCTTTTATATATATATACATATATACATATATATATACACATATGTATACATATTTACACACACACATACTCCGCGACACTGTCCCTGTTAGAAAAAATTTCTAACGGGGCGCTGCCCCGCGTCCCGCAAGGGGGCTGCTAGCCCCCTTGACCCCCAGCCCGCTATCCGGGTAGCGGGACCCCCGTAAAAACTCTGCGTGGCTCCCGATATATCCAAACCCCTCTTTCAAAACACAACACACGTACACTGCACATTGAGTTCGCATGACCATTTTAACCCATTAATCGGAGGTTCCTTCGCCCCAAAGGCGAGGGGTAATTAACGGCAGCTTAGTCCGCGGCTGCCGGAGATTTGGATCCCCACAATCAATAAACCCCGGCCTACCCTAGACAGGGGGAATCTGTAGTATACGCCTGACAAGCGCGCGCGTATTCCCATCTCAATGGGGTGACGAAAAACACCCTACGATGACCCCGTCGCGGAAATACGTCAACACATGACCCCGTCGCGGAAATACGTCATCAAATGACCCCGTCGCGGAAATACGTCATCCAATGACCCTGTCGCGGAAATACATCATCCAATGACCCCATTGCAGAATTATGTCATCGAATGACCCCGTCACGGAAATACGTCATCGAATGACCCCGTTGCGGAAATACGTCATCAAATGACCCCGTTGCGGAAACACGTCAGCACATAACCCCGTCACAGAAACACGTCGTCCAATGACCCCGTCGCGGAAATACGTCAGCAAATGGCCCCGTCGCGGAAACACGTCATCCAATGACCCCGTCGCAGAAATACGTGATCAACTGACCCCGTACGGCCAATGTCAACCCTCGACCTCCCCGTCAAATCAATGCTTTGATTCGGGAGCAGGTCAACTCATCAATCACTTACGAGTCCTTTCGACTTGTAAGGAAGAACATTTTCTTGGGAGATCCTTACGACTCTCAAGAGGAAAAACACACTTAAGAATCCTCACGATCCCTGAGGAGAAAATACACCTACGAGATCCTCTCGACTCGTAGGGAGAAATTTTTTTATGATACCCTTACGGCTCATAAAGTTGAAAAGCCTTAGGAGGCAGACCTGAACCTGACTCCTAAGCCATCGCTGTACTACAAAGAGATCAAAATAAATTATCCACAAAACGCACGACGAAAGGAGAGAGGTCTAAGCGCCTCCGAAGAAGAAGGAAAACGATGGCAGATTAGAGTTTGCCAAAAGGGACACACCGTCATGAAACAAAATATGCCTTTTATTCATGAACCAAAATGAATACAAAGTAAAATCTATAGAAGAGTCAAAAAATACTCTCGTTCAGGAGTATGTACCAAAAAAAACATATACATTATCTTCAAGCCGGCGGACGATTTAATAGAGTCATCAGTTCATCCTTCTTCCGCTGGGTCTCGGCCTCATAGTTTGTTATTGTGATAAGACGGGCCTCCGCCTGAGACTGTTGGGCATGGTACGAGGCGAGCCGACTTTCAAGTTCCTGTTCGGTAACTTTTTGGACTTCAACCATCTCGCGAGTAAAAATGACGGCTTTATCAATAGCTACCACCTCTCTAATAGCTTCTTGAAGCACCCGTCAGAGTTCATATGCACGAGTGGTATTGGCCATTTGCGGCGCATCGTTCGACCAGCCCCCGCAAGCTCGCCTTTGCAGCCACGACCTCTGAAGGAAGGCGCCTACACTTAAGACTATGTAGATAAGCCCCCACTCGACGACAGTATCTGATCCCAAAACATGCACAAACCATGTGCTATGTAAGGCAATAAGGAGGATCCTTTGTATGCGCCCCATCAAGCGCGCATTTGCAACCATACACCCGCTTAAGTAGAGATGATATCTAAAACGTGTTGACAACGCAACAGTAGCGCTCACATTTAAAGGAAATTCCTAGGGAGAAAATATAAAGCTCATGTATAAAGGAGGGATGCATGTACGAATATATGATGAGCGGAAAGGATTCAATAAAAAGCATGCAAAAACCAATAATAAGAGGAATACATCGAGTTGAAGCATACTACTATATAGGGAAAAGATCGCCAAACATGGGATCAGTGATACCAGGATTAACAAAACAAAAAATAAAATTCTCCAGCTCTCCCTCTACCTTCTCCAACACGTCGAAGCGACGGTTTTCACGAGGGGTTGCTCCCCACCGATTAGCGCTATGCCCATCAGCAAAAGCGGACATGACAGCCCGCCGGGCTCTTATCTGACCCAGAAGATGAATCGAGCGATCCTTCAGAGCCCGGGTAAGTAAGCATGCCTCATAGAAACACTCAATTTTGTCCTCCGCCGCATCAAGCATCGCCGAAGTCATCTCTGTCGGATGGGGAGGGATGTCCACAAGCACAGATGAAAAGACCATCCGTAGCCAAATGTAACCCATAAGAAGGGGAGATTCCCTACGAATTAGGAGTTCATACATCACCGCATCGCATTCGGCTTCCGTTAGAAGAGAATCCACCAGCCGTGCAGCAAAGCGAGGAATCATCTCCTTAACGGACACCACCCATGGTTTTCGACGAGCATGGGGGCGGTTGCAAGCCATGGCATTTAGTTGATTTCTTGAGATGATCACCCTAAGGTATAAATAGGTTTCTCTGTGAAGAAAGAAAGAAATTCATAGCTTCAGGTTATAAAAGGGAGCATTCAATGCTATGCATAGAAAATATTGTGCATGATGGAACTATTCCCAAGGCCCAGAAAAAGGGGAGAGCATGGGAAATCAAAGAGATGATTTGTTGGAATCAGTGTAAGGAAATGAAGCGACCCCATCAATAGAGCCCCACGTGCATAGCATGTGAGCACCGACTTGGATCCTTATTGGAAATTAAAATAGCACCGCACGTGCATAACACGTGAGCAGGCGCCAATGTGAGATTGAAACCCCAACAGTGCCTCACGTGCCAAACGTGTGAACACCAATAACAGTATGACAAAATTTCATAAAGAACACATGTAAATACTGAAGGGGGAAGGGAGAGTTTTGTCATTCATACTCCGAAAATTCTTACAAAAATAAAAGAAAATGTTTACAATGGTAAGACATCAAATCCAGGACATGGATTGAGAAATTCAAAAGTAAGGCCATCTAAAATGTTTCGGGCCTCTCGGACCATTCTCGTATGCATCCTCTAACGCTCGCAAGCGTCAGGATCTTCACTGATGTCCTCCGTCCTTCGATGGGAAGCGATTATTGTCTCCTGTTGGAAAGTTTGATGCAGAATATCAACAAGATTGTCTCGCCTTTTCTTTGAGATTAGGCACATCAGATACACTGAGTGTACCTTATCTTCGGCATCATCCAATGCTTTAAGAAGCATGCCTGCATAGAATAAAGGAAGTGCTTCCTAAATCGCTCTCACAATAAACTTCAAAAGAGCGGAACGACGAGGAAGCAGTCGATCGTTGTATTCATCAAAGAGAAGCATGATTTCGGCGCACTGAGCGTTTGTGAACTCCTGATTTTGGCAGCGGCCTAATGCGTGAATGTCCCCATATGAAATAATTTTGTTAAGGTCGTACAGATGAGCGGCCATAGCACCTGAAAATGAAAATCAGTGAAAGTTCAGTGGACAGACTGATCCACACATGGGAATTTGAACAACCCTTAATATCCGCATGGAGAAAATAAGTGCCGATTACAAACTCTGTACAAATCAAGCAGAATCTCTCCTTAAAATTTTTTGTTGTTGTTTCATCAAGAACAACTGAAGATGAAATTCTCATAAAGTCTTCTTGGTAGAACTACGTTCTCTGGGGAATTAAATTAATTTTTTTAACAGAGGAATTAAATTCCAAGAAAATTTTCAAAGCTAAGCTCTTTGGATTAGAATTAAATTGCAAAAGAAAACAAATACCATCATCAGTCCCCTTGGATCAGAAAAAATGCCCAACAGTAGGGGCTTACTACCTACAGATTGTGCGTTCTTAGAGTTCAGAAAACATGAGTTTTTATTAAAGGGAAGAACCCTTGGTGTAGATTTAAAATCCAAAGAGAATTTTTATGAAAAAGTTCCGCGACCGTTCAAGATCCTTACCTAAAAAGGGATTCTTTTTTGACAGAGTTAAACTCTGAAATTTTTTGAACAGAGAACTGAGCTCTGAGGAAGAGAATTAAATTCTTAAAGAAAGCGAACAAGGAAGAAGATGAAGGAATAGAGGCGTTCTGATGAGATTGCTGCATTTATAGGACGTGATAGGAAACGGTTCATCTTCCCCGTTCCCTAGGCGAATCCAACGGCCACAAAGGTTACAGCGTTGCACTCACGTGCAAACACGTGAGAACAACGCTATGGGGGAATTTGTTCCCTTATGGGAATTAAATAAAATACAGATAAAGCAGCAAGGAAAACCTCAAATGAGGCATCACGTGCCCACACATGATCAGGCCTCACGTGCAGACACGTGACCATTTACAGGCAAAGCCTGTAGACACAGAACAAAATAAACAAATTGGAAATGCTGTGTTAGTGGGGTCACGTGCCCACACGTGACCAGGTCTCATGTGCAGACACGTGACCATTTACAGGCAAAGCCTGTAGACACAGAACAAAATAAACAAATTTGAAATGCTGTGTTAGTAGGGTCACGTAACCAGGTTTCACGTGCAGACACGTGACCATTTACAGGTAAAGCCTGTAGACACTGAATTAAATTTTAAATGAAATGCTTAATCAGTGGGGTCACGTGCCAACACGTGATAAGCTCTTAAACCCTATGAAACAATAGAATTAAATTCTAGATTAAATGCCTTATCAAGTGGGGTCACGTGCCAACCCGTGATAAACTCCTAAACCATCTGAACTAATAGAATTAAATTCTAATTAAAAGCGAATCAAAAACCCTAATTGGAAAAATATTTCTCTAGATTTTTTCAAACAAAAAGATTGCGCTCTGTAAAGTGGAGCATCGTTGGATTAAAAATCCAATGGTGATTAAAAATCATCAGTTTATAAAAAGATTCTACATAAGGAAAATATTTTCCTAAAATCTGCCAGGAACAACAAATAAAATATCTTTTGGATTAAAAATCCAATGGTGATCTAAAAGATCATGTTGGTTATAAGAAATCAATCAAAATCTCTCAATGAGAGATTGGCTGAACAAACTGATTCTTTTCTTTCTCCTATAAATAGGAGCCAAGAAGGGAAGAAAGGAGGAGAGATAGAACAATAGAGAGAGAATACAAAAAAAAGTGAATTTAATTCTCCAGAGAGAAAAGAAGAACTCTTCAGAAAAGAAAGAAACTCTAGGTAAGGGAGGGAAAGAGATCATTCTATAAGCTCCCACAAAACAAAAGAGAATTTAATTATAATTAAGAGTTTAACTCTTCTAAATAAAAACTTAGTTCTTCCTTTGGTTGAAGATCTACAGAAGCAGATCTCCCCATAAGTTTAGAATTTAATTCTCATCGGGGAGATTCTGTCATGCAAATCTAAAGCCTGAGAGAGTACCTAAGTTCAGAGAATTCTATTCTCCCACAAAGCATATAGGAATTTAATTCCTCCAACAAAAATAGGGTTTAACCCTTAATACAAGAACTTAGTTCTTCTTCATGGTAATAGATCTGCAGAAACAGATCTCCCATAAGTTGAGAATTTAATTCTCATCGGGGAGATTCTGCCATGCAGATTTAAAGCTTGGAAAGAGAATTGGGTTTAAAGAATTTAATTCTTTTAAGCACATAGGAATTTAATTCCTCTAAATAAAATTAGGGTTTAACCTTATAAGAGAATTTAATTATTATACAAGGGATTTATCTCTCCATGCACGTAAATGGATCAAGTACCCAACATGATCACGTGGCAACACGTGACCCTCCCCTCCAATGACCACAAGAGAACGAATAAGATTAGGTCACGTGCTCCCACGTGACCCTTGAACAGACTTCTCAAAATGAAAAAGGGCAGAATCGATTTTGGGTGCCTCACGTGTCCCCACATGACCCCTAACAAACACCTCTTTAAAAAAGAGAAGATGGAAAAAACTGAAGGATTAATATCCAACGCATGGGCGCCTTCACGTGACCCCTAACAAATCCTTTTAATATCCAATGCATGGGTACCCATCACGTGCCCACACGTGATGGCCATGAAGATTAATTGTTTAACACTTACCTGCATATTCTGAGAATAAAATAAAGGATGTTTGGCCCAACACTCAAGCGCCTCATGTGACCCCACGTGAGCGCTTCTTTTTTTGTGTTTAACACTATTTTGTGGGTTTCATCCTTAGTGTTTAACACTATTTTATGCATATCACGTGGGAGCATGTGATAGGCGAGTGCACTCTAGTGTTGAACACTATATTCGAGCCAATCCTAGCCCAAATTAGCTAAGTCTTCCAGAGGCAGGACCCCTCCTTTTGACTGAACCTCAAATACACTCTTGTTTTCCAAAATTGATCATCTTATATGACATTCAAAGAAAAACCCAGAGCCTTTCAACCAACATTGGTTCAAGGGTACATCTCTTCACATCTCTGATACATGTCGTTGTAATTCTTCAACGTCTTCAGAGAGGTGGTGGGTCCCAATAACCAATAACTAGCTGGTGCATTTTCAAATCCATGTTTGCATCTGAACTTGGACCGCAATGTCCCTAAACTAAACAATAGAGCTCAAATGCTCTTTTGTTGGATCTAATGATCCTGTTAAGTAGATCTTAGTCTAAAATTAGACTAACGTATCCTTAACAAACATTTAAGTTGGTCTTAGTCTCAAACAAGATTAACGATCTTTAAATCAATCCAATTACAGATCCCCTAACCAATATTGGTTCAAGGGTACATCTCTTCACTCCTCTGATATTTGTCGTTGTAATCCTTCAATGTCTTTAGAGAGGTGATGGGTCCCGACAACCAGACATTCCATGGACTGTGGGGTCCTTAAACTCATGGACTATGATGTCCTTAAACTTTACAAACTGTGGGGTCCTTAAACTCATGGACTATGATGTCCTTAAACTTTACAGACTATGACGTCTCTAAACTAGACTTTGATGTCTTTAAACTCCATGGACTATGATGTCCTTAAACTTCTGGACCGCAATGTCCCTAAACTAAACAATGAAGCTCAAATGATCTTTTGTTGGATCTAAACGATCCCGTTAAGTTGATCTTAGTCTAAAATTAGACTAAAGTATCCTTAACAAACGTTTAAGTTGATCTTAGTCTCAAACGAGACTAACGCATCCTTAAACCCAACCCCAAACCCAAATCTAAGAAAATACGGATTTGGACTAATCCACGCCCTACGGGCAACAACATAAATTAGTCTCCGTATACAATCCATGGGAAACTAGAAAGGAAAAAAAACAAGGATACACGACACGAAGTGACCATCTGGAGAAGGAGAAAGTGGTTACTGCGATGCGGTAGCGTAATTAACTGTAGGGGCTTGCACCTGCAGGGAAGAGCGTCCCCACAATCAAAAACCCCTCAACGAGGGGGAATCTGACGAAGTCTGCTATATCGGCCGCATCTGTTTAAACCTTCGATATATGGTGCTTTAAATTAACTCGGCATCTTCGGAGAGGTAGACGAATAGCACCAAAAATCTTCTGCCGTCGAAATTCAGGCCAGACGTCCCAACGTTCCGGTCGCGTCTTTCGGCGGAGAACAGTCGCTTTATGTCTAGATCCGGGGAAAAGTACCTCCTGTTCTTCAAGGCCTTAAGGAAAATTCCTAAGTTCTAATGATCTGAGAAATGCCAGAATGCCTTCGAACAACTCAAGGCGCACCTAGCGACTCCCCCACTACTCACCCGACCAGTCGAGGGCGACGAGCTATTATTATATCTAGCCGTCTCCGACCAAGCTGCAGGCTCAGTGCTTGTCAGAGAATGCGAAGGCATATAGAGGCCGGTCTACTACGCGAGCCATGCTTTTAAAGATGCAAAAACAAGATACCCGGCCATAGAGAAAATAGTCCTGGCACTTGTCGTCTCCTTCAAAAAGCTTCGACACTATTTCTAAGCGCACACCATCCTCGTCCTTACCGAGCGACCTTTAAGGTCTATTCTCGCCTCCCTCGAGTCATCAGGTCGTCTGGAGAAATGGAGGTGGGAATTGTCCCAATTCGATATCAAATACCGTCCCAGACATGCCATTAAAGCACAAGTCCTAGCAGATTTCGTTGTCGAATGCACCATTCCCGCTAAAGAAGGGACGGCAGCGCGGGGGCCCGAACCACGTCCCTCGATCAAAGAGATACCTAACTCCATCCTGGACTGGGTGCTCTATATGGACGGATCCTCTACCGAGGAGGGGAGCAGGGCTGACCTGATCATCCACGGCCCGGATGAAGCAGAAATGGAATACTCTTTAAAGCTCAGGTTTAAAGCATTGATTGATCATCTTCGTGTGTATTTGGAAATGTTTCACAACCAAAGAAATTTATACCGCAATCAATTGACGGTATCTATTGTAGTTTCGTCAATGAGAATGGATCGTCCACTGAGAATGTGTGAATTTGTTCGAAATCATTTTAGTTGAGTTGAAAATAGAAGATAAAAGAAAATGATTCAAGATTTATGAGATTTGACTTTAAAAAACATAAAGAAAATAGATTAAGAATCAAGAATTAATAGAGATCAAGAAAATGTCCAAACCAATTGAATTATCAAGATTTGTAAAGTAGCTTGTAGGAATCGATCAAATTGATAGTGATGATGAATATTAATGATTACAAATTCTTATCTATTGAGGATTTGTTGCTAGATCGATGACGATCAACGAGCTTTAGGGATCTATTGAAGAAATTAGGCTTTCTCCTTCATCATCCCTTGTCCTTTCATTGATTATCATTTAAATTCTAGCCTCTAGCAAATTAAATCACCGACCGTTGATCTCTAATTTGGAGCGAAAACATTTAAGAAAGCGATCTCGCTCAAACTAGGTCTTCGATGATTCAGTTTTCTAAAGTTTACAAAACTCATAAGACTTAAGAATTTTTCAAGAATTTCATCATCATCATCTACCAATTCTCTCGATTCCGTTAGAAGCGGAGATTTCACTCACACAACATGAAAAAGGAAAGAATCAAGAATCGATAACTTTTCATAATGCAAGAATGTAAAGAAAAGCAAGATTTATAATTTTTACCTTTATTAATCGACGATTAGGTACAATTCACTCAAAGATTACAAGATTTGAGGAGGTAACTAGATCCGCCGAAATTAGCTTCGCATCGATCTTTTTGAGTCGCAGATCGTCGTGGATCTCTTACTCGGATGATGATCGGCGTTGCTTCAAAGGATCTTCATTTGCTTGCTTGAGTCGCTTCTCAAAATGATCTTGATTTGTCTTTGGATTTGGATTGGGTTAGGGGGATCACAAGTTGTGTCACTCAACTTGTGCAAATTTGGCTCAATATTCAACCACTCAATTAATGAACAACCTTTATAATGAAGCCCTAGGTCCCCTTTTATAGTTTTTCTCTTATCTTCTCCTAGAAGCTTGGTTGTTATGAAGTTTGCATAGGAAGCTAGGTAGATACCAAGCTTACACTAGAAGATTGGCTGTTGTAGAGAAGGTTCTGGAGATTTCTAGGGACTTTGAAGCGTCTTGAAGAAATTTGGTCGTTAAAATGAGGCCTCTGGAAAAAGTTCCCGCCGCCGACGAGTCAGAACGGCCGCGGATCCGCGGCGGATCGGCCTGACTCGGCCGCGGATCCGCGGCCGTTTGATGGAGTCAGTGCATGAAAATCTCTGTGTCTCTTTATGTTGGCTTTAGGGTTCTTCTCTGATACTTGGAATCTTATTATTATTTCTTGGTTGCTGCCAGATTTCAAGTCTTTGACTTGATGCGTTTTATCGGCACTTTTGTGATTCCGGTTCTTTAACCTGGAGAATTTCTGCACAAAATCTTGAGACAAGTGTTTAAATATACAAAGATCATGTATGTAGTAATAAACACACAATTTTCCTCATAATGCCGGTTATAATGTATAACACATGTTATTTGATATTTCGCAGAAGGATTGCTAATATGTGCTATATTTATACCAAACACCTTTAGATGATTAGAAAGAGTAGGAAAATTGATGTGTTAAGAATGCAATATTTTCGACTGATCAAATTCCCCCAAACTTAATTTTGATCGTCTCGAGCAAACGTCTTTTATTTTTAAGAGAAGGAGAAAATATAAGAAAAAGAAAAACTAACTAGCACATTTTCGTAGGCAACACGATTGCACTGAGCACGTGCAACAAGCCTTTAAATCTCTAGGTGTCCCTAGTATGAGGAGTGTTGTCTTCTGAGGGTTTTCAGCGGATTGCACCCACAAAATCTTATAATAAAAGGAAGACTGTGAAAGTTACATGTAAAGATAAGAATTGTAAAAGAAAGACTTTGAAAATTAGAGTTTCCAACTATACTAGCTTTTCGGTTGTCATGAGCCCTATCTTAATAGTCATGAAAATATGTTAGAAATCACATAATCTCTCAATAAAATATCGCTTTTATTCTTCATTCCTACCTTTCTTCCAAACACCGATCATATACCCCTACATGTGTGTAAAGAATATCCCTACACTCGGAGAATTCAATTCAAGCTATCATACTCTTGTCTATCTACCTCAGTACTTTTTAATATATGAATATTTAGATGGATTTGCTCACACATTTTTCATGCGACCGTTAATAATTTTTGAGGTACTAAACGACCGATTACTCATGTGCTTACTTATAAGGCATATTTAGTATTTTCCTTGTCTTACAACACCTAAGACTTAACAGTGACTCCCAAACCAGTTGGTCTAAGGCTAGTGATGAAGCACCCTCGCTATGTTTTTTTTATGTTGCCTTGGTGATTACAAAACCTGTGTTCATTTTTCTACACCAATTTATCTTTTATTCTTCATTTTTTTTTATTTTCTTCATACTTTGGCTTTTAGACAAGAGCATTTCAAGGTATCCTATACTATCCCGAGTTTCAAGACGTATGTAAGTGCGATTAGTAAGGTATCAACATTCAAATGTTTGGCTTTTAGAATAGGAACTATTTTTCAGACTTAATTTTATCCTCAGATTAGTGACTTCTTTCATCTTACTAACCCTTGGGACAACGGCTCATAACTACTTATTACTAGTTCGTTTAAGAAAACCTCTAACTTTCTAGATTTTCTTAAATTTTTCTAATCTTTTGGATGTAATTTTTCACTATCTAATCTTGTATTATTAAATATTGGATATTTTTTTATATGTTTTGTGCTTATGCAAAGTATGATGCAAAGTGATGCGCAAATAAGCACAAACCTCCCCCAAACCTGTTTACAACAGCGTCCTCACTGTTGTCATCTGTTAAATCTCAGAAACCTGTAAACTTAGGAGGAAATTTATTAACGGGAGCAATAATATATGAACATGAAAATCTCCCCCAAACTTATTCTTTTCACTCACCTCCATTCTAAAGATGATACAGTATTTTACAAGACATGAAGGTGAGACGGAGGAATTTTAATCAAGATAAAGTGGCTCTTGTAAAAACAGGAGCTCCTCCGTGTGGTCAGTGGAAAAATACGGTTTTAATCTATGTCCATTTACTTTGAAAAATATACCGTTTTCAACATTTTCAACCTTAACTGCCCCGTGCGGGTATACATACAGCACAACAAAAGGTCATTTCCACTGAGATTTTAGCTTACCCGCATGAAGATGGAGACGTGAATCATAAAGAAGGACTTGTTGACCAGGTGTAAAAGTTTTTCTCAAAATGTTTTTATCGTAAAATAGCTTAGTCCGGTTCTTTACAATTACAGCATTATCTTAAGCTTCATCACGGAGTTCGCTTAGCTCGTTTAATTGCAGCTTCCGAAAGTTGCAGGCTTAATTTAAGTCAAAGTTAAATTCTCTAATGGCCCACATTGCTTTGGGCTCAATTTCGACCGGAAGGTGACAAGCCTTTCCAAACACTAGTCTGTAAGGAGACATACCTAGATCGGTTTTATATGCAGTTCAGAACGCCCAAAGTGCATCCGTCAATTTGGTTGACCAATCTTTTCGATTTTTAGAAATAGTTTTTTTCCAAAATTTGTTTGATTTGTCTGTTTGAAACCTCAGCTTGCCCGTTCGTTTGGGGATGATAGGGTGTAGAAAGTTTATGATTGATTCCATATTTCCGCATCAAAGTCTCGAAAGACCGATTGCAGAAATGCATTCCGTTATCGCTAATAATAACGCGTGGGTGTCCAAATCGCGAAAAGATATTTTCTTTTAAGAACTTAATAACAACCTTTTTGTCATTAGTGCCACAAGGAATAGCTTCCACCCATTTCAAGACGTAATCAACCGCAAGCAATATGTACAAATTCCCAAAGGAGTTGGAAAAATGACCCATAAAGTCAATACCCTAAACGTCAAAAATTTCAACCACCAAGATGGGTTGAAGCGACATCTCATTTTTCCGGGAAATCCTACCCTTGTGTTGACACTGTGCACAGGTTTTGCAATGATCAAATGCATCTTTGAATAAAGTCGGCCAATAAAAACCGCATTGCAAAACCTTTTCCGCCATCTTTCGAGAACCGAAATGACCCCCATATGCCTGATCATGACAAAAAGATAGAACACTCTTGAATTCATCATTAGGGACACATCTGCGAATGATCTGGTCAGGACAATACTTAAACAGATAGGGTTCATCCCAATAAAAGTGTTTTACGTGGGATAGAAATCAATGTATGTCCTGTTTCGACCATTCGCTGGGAATAAGTCCCGTAGCAAGATAATCTACAGTATCCCCGAACCAAGGTTCAGTGGATACTTTCAAGAGTTGTTCATCCGGAAAAGAATCATTGATAGGCAGAGTCACAGGTAAAGAAGAAATGCGTGACAGATGGTCGGCTACAACGTTTTCACATCCTTTCTTATCTTTAATAACAAGATCAAATTCTTGTAATAGAAGGATCCAACGTATTAGCCTACCTTTAGCATCCTTCTTCGCCAAAAGACGTTTCAAGGCGGAATGGTCAGTGTACACAACAATAGGTGAGCCAATCAAGTAAGGCCTTAATTTTTCTAATGCGAATACAACTGCCAAAAGTTCTTTCTCGGTAGTTGTATAATCAATTTGAGAATCATTCAGGGCCTTACTTGCATAATAGATCACGTGTGGCATCTTTTCAATGTGATGTCCTAAGACTGCACCAACTGCAAAATCTGATGCATCACACATAAGCTCAAACGAGTGATTCCAATCTGGAGATGATAGAACAAGGGCTGTAGTGAGAGAGTGTTTGAGTGAGTCAAATGCTGCCTCACAATCCGAGTCAAAGTGAAAGGTTGTGTTCTTAGCCAAGATAAGAGTTAAAGGTCTAGCAATTTTGCTAAAATCCTCAATGAATCTCCTGTAAAAGCCTGCATGGCCAAGAAAAGATCGTATATCTTTGACGCATTTGGGATGAGAAAGGCTTTGAATGACATCTATTTTAGCTCTGTCAACCTCAATGCCTTTCCGTGAAATAACATGTCCAAGCACAATTCTCTCTTGGACCATGAAATGGCATTTTCCCAATCCAAGGTTAAGTTCTTCTCTTTACAACGAGTAAGAACTGCGTCAAGATGTGATAGGCAGTCAGCAAAAGAATCTTCAAATATCGAGAAATCGTCCATGAAAATCTCTAGAAAATTCTCGACCATGTCTGAGAATATCCCCATCATACACCGCTGAAATGTAGCGGGAGCATTGCATAACCCAAAAGGCATGTATCTATAAGCAAAAGTACCAAAAAGACAAGTAAATGTGGTTTTGTCTTGATGCTTTTCGGCAATAGGGACCTGGTTATAGCCAAAGTATCCGTCCATGAAGCAATAGTATTCACGTCCAGCTAAGCGTTCCAACATCCGGTCAATGAAAGGTAGAGAAAAGTGGTCTTTCCTCGTTGCGGCATTGAGTTTTCTATAATCAATACATACACGCCACCCAGCTTGAGCGTGTATCTGGATTAACTCATTTGCCTTATTTGTTATGACTGTGATGCCAGATTTCTTAGGGATGACATGAATTGGACTTACCCATTGGCTATCAGAGATTAGGTAAACGATACCACTGTCAAGGCATTTGACGATTTCTTTCTTCACCGCATCCTTCATGACGGGGTTCAACCGTCTTTATGGTTCTCGGGTTGGCTTGGCTTCATCCGTCAGATGTATATGATGTTCAACAATTAAGGGACTAATCCCTTTGATGTCAGCCATAGTCCAACCAAACGCCTGACTATTAGATCTCAATACCGTCAAAAGCGCATTCTCTTGCTCTGAGACTAGAGAAGCGGATATGATTACAGGTAAAGACTCATTCTCACCTAAATTTTCATATTTAAGATGAGAAGATAAAAGTTTGAGATCTAATGCTGGCGGAGAAACTATAGAAGGTGGGGTCATCGATTGATATTCAGATTCACAAAGAAGCTCGTAGCCTGCATAGGATACAGACTCGGAAGGTGAAGAGTCACAAAGTTCAGACTCAAGAGTGGAAAGAGTGTCCTCACTAAGATGTGCAAGATCAAATATTGATGTGCTAGTGTCGTCGAGATTTTCAAAATAAAGTTCATCAACTTCGCAACTTTTGGGAGCAATCTCGTGGACAGAACAGACATCAAGTATGTGAGCAGAGGGTTCAGACCGCTGACTTCTAATTTTGTAAATGTTCAGTTCAATTGTCATTTTTCCAAAAGATAGGTTCATAGAACCGTTTCGACAATTAATGAAAGCATTGGAAGTGGCGAGGAATGGTCAACCCAAAATCACCGGAATTTGGTTCTGTGGGTTTGCTATAGGTTGTGTATCGAGAACAATAAAGTCTACAGGGAATATAAATTCCCCGACTTTTATCAACACATCCTCCAGTTCACCCATAGGTTTGGTAATTAATCGGTCTGCCATTTGGAGAGTGCAATGAGCAGGTTTCAACTCTCCAATCCGTATCTGCTCGTAAACAGAATATGGAAGCAGGTTAACACTTGCCCCCAGATCAAGTAAAGTATGGTTAAATTTTTTACCCCCAATAGAAATCGAGATTGTAGGACAACCAGGGTCCTTACATTTCTTTGGTAACAGTGGGGTAAAAGCAATGCTAACATTATTTGTCATGAAGACCTTTTTGGGCACTTGAGTCTTCCTCTTCATAGTGCACAAGTCCTTAAGAATTTTCGCATAAGCCGGAACTTGTTGAATAGCATCTAGGAGAGGGATGTTGATGTTAACCTGTTTGAATATTTTCATAATCTTCTCCATATGTGGACTCGATTTGTTTCCACTTAACCGATTCGGATAAGGAGCTTTAGCAATAATAGCTGGGTCCAACATTGGAGAAGGTGGTGTGTGTGGAACTGGTCCCAGAATAGGAGTGGGGATCGTCTTTGGTGGACCAGAAGGGGTATGCTGAAGATTCGAGCCTTGAGGAAAACGAAGAATAGGCTCGCAAGAAAATGGTGGGGTAGATAAAATAAGATTAGAAGTAGAAGTGGATGTGAAAGGAAAAGTCTCAGCCGGGGTATCATTGATTAATTCTTCATGATTATCAACCTCTTCCCCAACTTGATTATTCAGCACTCTTCCAGATCTCAACGTGGCGATAGCATTCACATGATGTGAATAGCCAGGATTTGATCGGGGTTGAGCTGGAAGTTTCCCTTTCTTTCTAGCACTCATTTCGGCTTTTAATTGTGCAATTTGTGCTTCCATCGATTTAATACTCTCACTTTGGGAGTCAGAGTTTTTCTGGATTTTATCAACGGAAGACTTCATCTCAGCCGAAACTTGCATGAAATTTGTCAGAAGCAAATTCATGGTTTGTTCGAGTGAAGAGAAGTTATCAGTACCGGTAAATTGCAAAGAATTATTGTGCGGTGCAGAAGTGTTGACCGGATTTTGAAAATTTTGTGATTGGTAGGGGTGCTGACTTATTTGAAGTGGTTGCTGTTGTGGTGGAGGACCCCTTTGAAAATTATTTTGATTTGGAACCGTATTTTGAGTCTGTGATTGGTTCCAAACAAAGTTGGGGTGATTCCTCCAACGCTGATTATAAGTGGAAGAATACGGATCGTTTCTAGGTCTTTGTTGGAAAGCAGCATTGGTATGCTCTTGACCTTGAAACGGAGAATTTAAAGGACATTCTTCCGTAAGATGAGATGGATCAGAACAGCATCCACAAACAGTTTTGGAGAGTGACATCTGATTTAGGGAGGCTGCTAAAATTTGTGTTCCATAGCTTCGAGTTTCTTTTGCATTGCTGCCATTTCAGCTCTAACTCCTATGGAAACATCAGATTGGTGGTTACCACTCCTAAACGATGGTTAACTTATACTCTCCCACTGTAAAGATTTTTCAGCGAAATCTTCTAAAAATCTCCACGTTTCACCATCATCTTTATTCCTGAAAGTGCCATGACATATGGATTCAAGGGTCTGTTTTGTTGTAGGATTAATGCCTTCATATATGATTCTGCACAGATCCCATCTAGGAATTCCGTGATGAGGACATTGAACTAACAGATCCTTGAAGCATTCAAAACACTTCAAAAATGGTTCATTTGGAAGGTGGGTAAATTGATTTATTTCGCTACGGACTCGAGCTGTCTTATGATTAGGGTAGAATTTCTTTAGGAAAGCTGTTACGAATTCTCCCCAGTTCGAAATAGAATGTGCGGCTGTGTTATAAAGCCACTTCTCGACTATATTGCACAAAGTGAATGGGAGAAGACGTAATCTCATAGCATCTACAGAAAGCTGTGAAGTACCCATCATAGCGCATACATTTTCAAATTTGGTAATAAAGACGTATGCGTCTTCAGACTCGAGACCATGATATTTTGGTAAAAGATTGATGTATTGTGGTTTGATTTCAAAATTGTCCCCATTGGCTGGTGAAATGGAAAGAGGGGTAGAAAGAGGACCTCGAATAGGGTAACATCTCTCTTGGAGAGAGATGCGGGGTGGATTTTGCACACCTGCGGACGGTGGTAGAGTAGTGTTAAAGAAGTTCGATGGAGAACCGTCCATCGAAGTGGATGTGGTAGTAGGTGATGAAAAATTAGATGTAGAATTACCAACTTCGGAGTCGATAGGAGGAACGCGGACAAGACGGGCACTAGAATCTCGTGTCCAGCTGAGCATGCACTAAATGGTTTAGCACAAATGGCAGCGTTGTGATAATTAGGGAAAAATTGGTTTGGTGTTTGTTTTGAAAAAGACGGATTTTTGAAAAATTCACACAAACAATGCACAAGCAACCCTAGATCTAATGGTCACCTAGGTCAAGTCTCTAGACCGCTCCTAAACTTCCAGAAGAAAAGTCGCAAGATAGATCCTCTACTGCCTTTTTGCCCCTTCTGTGGCCAGGTAAGTGCCAGGTAAGTGGGAGGTTCTCTACTACGTAAGTAGTGGGCCTAATTAAGTAACCACTTGCCTTAGACACACTTGCCTTAGACACCACAAAAGAAACGCAAATAAGCTATAGATTACCCACGACCTCCTTGTTTCCTGATTTAAAATCGGGAAAGCCTGCGGAAGAGGCTTCAGAAAAAGGTCACGTGCTCACACGTGACCAGCAGTCACGTGTTGGCACGTCACATCTAAAAGCATCGGCAAGGCAGATTCAGTTTCCTGACTACATCAAAGAAAAGGGCATCAGAAAGGGTCACGTGCTCCCACGTGACCAGGGTCACGTGTTGGCACGTGACATTTAAAAGCGGCTTCAAAGGCACATCAGTTCCCTGATCAAATCAAGAAAAAGGCTCCAGACGAGGGTCACGTGCTCACACGTGACCAGGGGTCACGTGGTGGCACGTGGCGGCTAAGCAGCGGAAGAAGGCAGAGCGCAAAAAGAAGAAGAGGGCTCGTTCCAAGGGGGTCACGTGCCCACACGTGACCAAGGGTCGCGTGGCCACACGTGACCGGCTTTCAAAGCCTATCTTTTAATAGAATCAAACTCTGAGAAGAGATCACTCAAATCTTTCCAAAGGAAAATGATTATTTGGAACCGATTGAATTAGAAATTTAAAGATTCTTAAATATCACCTATCTATGGAAAAATCTTGAATTTGGAAAGATCTCCCCTTAAAATCTAACCGAAATAACAAAGGAAAATCTCTTGATTTAAAATCCAATGGTGAATAAAATTCACCTAATGATCCAAAGGTCCAAACGACTGGTGAGTACAAATCAAATCTCTCAAGGAAAGATTCATCAAAACTAATTGATTCTGCTGCTTCTCCTATAAATAGGAGCCAAGAGACACACAGAAAAAACATATATGCAGAGGAAGAAAAAGAGAGCCTTGATACTTTGGAAGAATTTGCATCTTCTGCAAAAGAAAAGCTTAGGTAAGAAAGGGAAGGCCTTAAAAGAGAATTTAATTCTCAACAGAGTTTAACTCTGATATTAAACAGAAGAACATAGTTCTCTCTTTAGTGCAGGATCTGTAAAGTGCACATCTCCCCTTGAATTGAGAATTTAATTCTCACTGGGTTGAGATCCTGCCATGCAGATCCAAAGCATAGAGAGGGAATGGAAGCTTGAGAATTTAATTCTCACGGAACTATAGGAATTTAATTCCTTTAAAATAAAATTGGGGTTTGACCCTATGTTATGAGAATTTAATTCCTTCGGAATGAGGGTTTAACCCTAGTTAAGAACTTAGTTCTGTTAAAATAACAGGAATTTAATTCCCTTAAGAAAGAAGAAATTAGGGATTCACCCTATGACAGAATCTCATTCCTCAGAATAATTCTCTAAAAGAGAGTGGGAACTTAATTTCTTAAAGCTGTTATTAGGGTTTAACCCTATGATAGAATGCAGTTCTTCACATATATGAGGAATTTAATTCCCACAAAAAATTCAGAGTTCAACTCTATCCCAGAATATAAATCTTTAGAAGGGAATAGGAATTTAATTCCTCTTAAATTTATCATTAGGGTTCAACCCTATGAAGAATTTAATTCTTAAAAAAAATGGGATTAACAGATCTTCTAAAAAACATATCAAGAGGCAGGGTCACGTGCCACCACGTGACCCCCGAAAAGATCCACAGAGAAGGGCCTTTGAGGCAGTGCATCACGTGACCCACGTGACCTTTGGCAGAAGCTTTAACATACAAGCATTTAAACGCCCGTCACGTGATGACACGTGATGCTCTAAAAGATGCGATATTCTCAGCAGAACGAATGAAGGGAGGGCACCCTCACGTGCTACCACGTGACCCCTCTTGCCTTAGTGTTTAACACTAAATTGGAACCCCTGAGCCCAGTGCTAAACACTGTTTCGCCTTAGTGTTCAACACTAATTAAAGAGCTTTCTTGCGGTGTTTAACACTGAATTCCTTAGTGTTTAACACTAAATTAAATCTCTGTTAACAGAGTTTGACATTAATTTTCTTAGTGTTCTACACCAAATTAAAATCTCTGCCACCAGTGTTTAACACTGATTTAACACTAATTTGAGATCCCTGTTGCTAGTGTTTAACACTAATTTCAGCCCAATTGGCTAAATATCCAGAGGCAGAGCCTCTCCTCTAATGGACCAACAGGAAGCCAATATTCCAAACATGATTGGACTTATCCCAAGATGGCCATAAGTCCTCAATTCAGATTTAACTGGGCTAATGGGCTCATAATATAATTAATTGGTCTTGATCCCAAATTGGGCCAAAGACTATTTAATCCACCCCGGTTCAAGGGTACATCTCTTCACTCCTTTGATATTTGGCGTTGTAATTCCTCAACGTCTTCAAAGAGGTGACGGGTTCCGATGACCACACATTGATACGGACTGTGGAGTCCCTAAACCCATGGACTATGAGGTCCTTAACCTTGACCGAGATGTCTTAAAACTAACATCGGACTGTGGAGTCCCTAAATCCATGGACTATGAGGTCCTTAACCTTGACCAAGATGTCTTAAAACCAACATCGGACTATGGAGTCCCTAAACCTATGGACTATGAGGTCCTTAACCTTGACCGGGATGTCTTAAAACTAACAATGGACTGTGGGGTCCTTAAACCCATGGACTATGAGGTCCTTAACCTTGACCGCTGTAACATTTCAAAAAATACATCAGCTACATCAGCATCAGCAACACCATCATGAGCTGCAACAGCAGCTGATGTGAACATCAGCCTAACCTCAGCTCATTTCAGCCCCCCATAGCTGACCTACACACCCCCATCATGACTCTTCAGCCCCCATAGCTGACCTATACTCCCCCATCATGACTTATCAGCCCCCAATGGCTGACTTCAGCCACCAATCAGCCCCTTCCCTACACCTACAACTACACTAGCTGCTGAAAATCATGCATCAACAGCAGCACCATCATTGCATCAGCCCAAATTCTGCCTAACTTCAGCCCCAATAGCTGACTTCAGCCACAAAATAGCCCCCCCCCGCTGAATCCATGCATCAATTCAACACGTTTCAGCCCATTGTATCAGCAACAGCAGTAACATCATTGAAACAACCCACACCCTCATCACACCACATCACATGCACCATATATACCCCCCTTCTTCAAGTAAACCAGCTGCTCCTGCAACACTTAGAAAAAAAAAGAAAGGAAAAAAAGAAAGAAAAGCAAATGAGAGAAAGAGAGAGTTGCAAGCAGCAGCAGCTGCAGAAATAACATCAGCAATGAGAAAACTGCCACAAGCAGGAACGTCAGCAGCAGCAACCCTTCCTCCTTCCCTTCTCCTTCATCCTAGGACCCTCTTGAGGTATAATCTTACAACCCAATTCCTATCTTACAAGCTATAGCTGTTAAAACTGAAATTTACTGTTATATCTGTAATCTAGTGCTAGTTTAGGGATTTTGAGTGAGATTTGGCCAAGAGATGGTTTTGATGGTTGGTATAGCCCTATTAGGTGTTGTTAAGACCAGTTTAACCAAGATTTGTTCCAGATTTCACCAAAATACCAGATTTGTTATAGTTGGCGTAATTTAGCGATTTTGTCGACTTTTTTGACCTTTCTGGAAACTGCTATCACCCGGGACCTCCTAAAGTAAAATTGACTTGGCAGTAAGCTGTGCAGGCACCCTGGAACCATCCCACAAAGCCCTAGCCCCCACCTCATTTTTACGGCCGCACTTTTATTCACCCTGGAACCATCCCACAAATCCCATGCTAATGCCGCGGTTCCGCCGCGCTTTGATGGACTCAGGAGTACGGGCTTCTCAGTAATTCTTAGAATCTCCTGCTGTTTTTTCTGCATATTTTTAATTCTCAAAAATCCCCGATTTCAAAAAATGTACAGAGAGCATTTTTGAGTTAGGGTTTCGGTTCGATCAGACTTCTAACTCCGTCTACGCATCGCCTAAGGCTCTAGCTAGGCTCTGATACCACTGTAGGGTTCCTAGGAACACTAATGAGGTCTCACAACAGATCAAACATGCCCAATTCAAAATTTTCATGTGCCTACAAACCCTAATACGGATTGTTAACTAGATGTATAGACGATGCAATACGAGTTAACTACTTTAACTAAGAGGGAAGTGATTACAACCTTTGTAGATCCGCTCCTCCACTTCTCTAGCTCCGTGTTGACGATCCATCGCTGTACCCTTCGGATCCCGGACTCTCGCCGTGGTTTCATCGAAGAATTGATCAGGCTAGGTTGTCGACTTCGATGCCGAAGATGATCTACGTCGAGGCAACTCAAGATCAAACTCCAACTTCACCAAGTCATGAAACTTGTGAAGAAAACACCCTATACTACTTGGCAATTGGTAGAGGATGAAGAAATAGGAAGTGGGTTCACTTTAGAATTGGATTTCTCACTCTTTTTCTCAAGTTGCCATTAATGGAGTCAAGGTTTCTTCTTTGTTGAAGAAGAAGAAAGAATATGATAAGTATATTTAAAATAGAAAATCAAAATGAATACTTATCATATAGCAACCATAGTTAGATGTAGAGAATAAACTATAGTTAGGTTGAATGGTTAGGGTTAAGTAAACAAACAAAATGGTCAAGCTTTTAACACTTCATGAAGCTTCATGAAAGAAACAAAATAAGCCACCATTCCATTTATCTTTCAAAGATGAATGAATAAATAAAAGAAATAGTTAAGAAAATGAAAACCCTAACCATTACATAACCATGGTTTAATCATACACACAAACATTCATGTATCATCAAACATGATACAATCAAGTGCACAAAAATATATCACATATACAATGTGCAAATCAAGTGAGAAAATCCTTTTAAAGTGAACCAATACTAGTTAATGCAAAGTAATATATCAAATATATAATTATACATTAAATCATTAAATCAACATTTGATTCAATGATCCGGTCATGTCGCATATAACCGACTAGTATCCAATGTATCGACTTATCGAATCAATCTTCGATTCGATAACTAGGTTATATCGCATACAACCAATCGATACATTCATCGCGAGAATAGAATACGGTATCACATACACGCATTATTCTCGGTCCCGCACATATCTCATATGCGCTCCTATTTCGTTTCGCTTGAGCCAGGAAACCTCTGTGTAGGACTCTAAAGACTCGTCAATACGCCGGCAGCAGGTGATGATCATATCAAACACCCACAAGCCGCAAGCGGTCTGCTAAACCTAACGGCCACCCGGGTATTGAGCGATCAGAAGATCGACGAGCAAGCCCGCTCACACTCCTGTGAATCCAACCAGTAACACTTATCGTACAGTCCGGTCTGTTCGTCTGATATGTCACATATCTCGCCTAGGGGTGGTAAACGTCAGACCCCAATAGCTTGATAAGTCATGCCGACGTGAGGTCCATAACAATCGTGAAACTACTGATAACTCTTACCAGTATATCATTGTAACCCTGGCCAGAGATTTCCTGTTATGGCCAGTCGAGCATAGCACAACATCAACCCCCAATACCGGGAGAGACGAATCCCCTCCTATCGCTCATTGCCTCCATGTGAATAGGGAATGTACCCAAAAACCACCTGTTTGCACGACTCAGTAGAGCCGTGGTAGGGTGGAAATCAAAGCACAGTAGGAGACACACAAGACTCTATGACGATCTCGGGTCAACAGACTAAGCTGTGTTAGTTATGTATATGCCCTAGAGGCCATTGTTGTACATATGATGTATATTATGATGGATGCTTAGATATATACAGAGAGGACTTTCTTGCTCGTCATGATAGTATGCTATTTGGTTTCACTTTATCTTAACATGTTGACTTGTATTGGTTTACTGTTTTTCTCTCACATGTTGATAAAGCCCTTAGGATCTGTACTCGACTACTGGGACTATAATGAGATCATACTAGTGGGACCACGGTAGTCGATGAGTACATCCTATAACTGTTCCTAGTCGAGGGTATATCGAGACAGGGCATCGATACACCAGAGTAGACTAGCGTATACGCATCTTGACCCATATGATAGGCGATGGATGATCCCATATCCATCGGTGTTTGACATCAGAGATGGTGTACGGGTGCTCAGTGGAGACTGGGTACACTGGACGGACTCGCCGAGAACTCCCAGATGGTGATATACCACACGTCAGATGGCAGTTCTCCGGTGACACTGGTACAGGGTAGTCTGTAGACCCGAGATCGTCATAGAGTCTTGTGTGATTCCCACTGTGCTTTGATTTCCACCTTACCACGTCCAAGAGGGCGTGCAAAACGGTGGCTTTTAGGTACAGTCCCGAATCACATGGAGGCAATGAGCGATAGGAGGGGATTCGTCTCTCCCGGTATAGGGAGTTGATGTTGTGCTGTGTTCGATTGGCTATAACTGGAAGTCCCTGGCCAGGGCTGATATAGAGATTTACTGGTAAGTGTTACTAGTAGTTTCTCGACCCGTTATGAGCCATACATCGACACGACTTATCAGTTACTGGGGTCTGACGTTTACCACCCCTAGACTTGATATGCGACATATCAGACGAACAGACCGGACTGTACGGGAGTGTTACTGATTGGATTCACAGGAGAACGCACAGGCTAGCTTGTTGATCTTCTGATCGCTCAATATCTGGGTGGCTGTTACGTTTAGCTGACCGCTTGCAGCTTGTGGGTGTTTGATATGATCATCACCTGCTACTGGCGTATTGACGATTCTTTAGAGTCCTACATAGAGGTTTCTTGGCTCAGGCGAAACGGAGTAGAGGCACATATGTGATATGTGCAGGACCGAGAATAATGCGATATGAGATACCGTATTATATTCTCGCGATATTTAGATATGAACCGGCTCATCGGATCAAGTGTTGATTCGATGAATCGGTACATGATATATTAGTCGGTAATATTCGATATAGCCGGATCGTCGGATCAAGTGTTGATTCGATGATTTAATGTATAATAATATATATGATATATTATTACATTATCTAATATTGGCTTGCTTTATTATTTCATTTTCTCACTGGATGATACATTGATATATATGCGATATATGTTAATTGTATTATTTTCTTTTGTTGCAAATATATAATATATATGTGATATATATTATTGTGACATGATATGATTTATTATTAAACATGTTTAAGGATGATTAAATGAGGTTAGGGTTTGATTAGGGTTATTTGCTTCATGCACCTTCTAGAAGCAATTTATTTTGTCATGGTTAAGATATTTTTTTGATGACACATTGCTAACCAAACCAAACCCTAACTCTAGTTGTTTCTCTACACATTATTAGCCACTCATCCTTGACCATGGTTAATATATCAATCATATTCATTTCTTTCTATTCATCACAAAAGGATTTATAATTATCATTTTCCATTATCATCTTCTTCTCTCTTGATTTTAAGCTCACTAGAAATTCTTTATGTGATGATAAATTATGAGAAAATGATATAAAAAGAAAGCATAAATACTACTCCTTCATCCTCATCTCATCTAGCCCATGAGATTAGTGTGTTCATCTCTTTAGAGTGAGAAAGCTTGAGTTAGTGAAACTTCGACGTAGATCATCGGAGATTTGGAACACTTCAAGCTAGCATGGATCGTTCGGGTCATGGAGCCTCTCTTGAGTCCGGAAGATCGTGGATCGCGGCGAAGGGACTTCTACTCGGAGCTTGTGAAGAGAAGGAGCGGACTACAAAGGTTGTAATCCCTCACACTTAGATAAAAAGTTGTTATCTTGCATGCTTAACCCTAATAATCTAGCAAAGATCCCGGTTTTGGGTTGTTCGGCACGTCTAAATTTTTATCCGTGCATGTTTGATGCCTTATGAACCTTCACAAGAGTGCCTAGGAACCCTACAAGCTGCACCAGTGTCACCAGAGAACTGCCATCTGACGTAAGGTATAATACCATCTGGGAGTTCTCGACGAGTCCGTTCAGTGTACCCAGTCTCCACTAAGCACCCGCATACCATATCCGATGTCAAACACCAATGGATATGGGATCATCCATCGCCCATCACATGGGTCGGGAAGATGTACACTAGTCTACTCTGGAATATCGATGCCCCGTCTCGATATTCCCACGACTAGGAACAATGAATGATGTACTCATTGACTACCCAGGCCCCACTAGTATGATCTACATCATATTCCTGGAAGTCGAGTACACATCCTAAGGGCTTTATCAACATGTAATCAGAGAGACAGAAAGTATATATGTTAAGGTAAAGAGCAACCAGATAGCGTACTATCATGTCGAGCAAGAAAGTCCTACCTATATATGTCCCAGCATCCACTACAATATACATCCAATGTACAGTAATGGCCTCTAGGCCATACATATAACTAACATAAAGAACATCATGAGCTGGAAGATAGTTGCATGAGGATCTAGGGTACCCACGAACATGCCCACCGCGGGCGCTTCCTCAATGCGTTGTTCGCATTTCGACCACAAGTTTCGCCAGCGTATAGCGTACTGGACCCACGTCTCGCCTGGTTTCATCCTGGCATTAATCAACGCCGTTATCGGAGTGCGTTCGCTGGCGCTTACGAAACGCTGGGTAAACAGCAGCTCCATCTCCGCAAATGTCTTAATAGAGTCATTTGGGAGCTCGGAGTACCACTCGAATGTTGTATCCGATAAGCTACCGACGAACTGGCGAAGCAACAGTTTATCATCACTGCCGGTGTTGCCGCAAAGCGCCCTGAACTGGGCAACATGTTGATGGGGATTGCCAGTCCCCTTATACACATGAAATTTCGGTATTGTATAGCCCGGCAGGTACTTGATCTGATCGTACCAGCTCGGATATGGTCGCCCCGTTTTTACGACCTGACCGGCTGCTTCAGTCGTCTGATGAACCCGGATCTGCTAAGCTAAATATTCATCCAAGTCAGCTTTGGAGATTGTCTCCTCCTTGGCTGTTGACAGAGCCGGTGGAGGATTTGACGCTTCTCCCCTGTCCTCTTCAAGGACGATCGGAGGATCTTCAGCAGGAGGATCTTGTTGAATCATCATTCCCACCATGTCCTGGAACAGGAGGGTCATTTGCTTTATATTGGCTGCTTGTTCCGCAGCCACTTTATCCTTCTTTTCCAGTATCCTACGAAGGAATTCAGCGCCAGTTTCCAGCTCCTGGCGTTGATCCGCGGATGCTTCGGGGCTTTCTTTTGGCCCAGTGAGTGCGGCCATCACGTTCATCATTTCTTGGAGCTTCTGCTACTGCCCTGAGCTTTGGTGACTGACCGTGTAAGCGGTCTATGACCCGTAGATGCACGATTGTCCTCCTTTCCGGACGCCATGTATACAGTATGGACCACGACGCCCCCGGACTTAGGGTGTTTAGGCTCACCGCCTTTGGCATTTGCCGCAGGCGCGGGGATTTTCTCTGGCCTTCTTCTCTTGTGGGCCGTTGAGGTTGAGGGGGCCATTGCAGCGGGCACCCTGGAGGTTGTCGTCCTTTGTTGTTTGACAGGACGTTTCTTTTCTTCCTGCACTTTCGCTCTTTTCTGTTGACGAGAGTGATCTTGGTCAATTACCGAGTCTTGAACCTTCCGCCAGACTTTATAAATTTTGGAGGACAGCCGTTGAGGGGGCTGTTCCAGTTTTGTTTCTGTAACTCTCTCTGCAGGTGGAGGAGATCTTTTTAGCGTAGCAGTCGGAGAGTTTTTACGTACCCTCCTTAGTGGTTCAAAACTGTTCCCAGTTGGAACAGCAGCATTAACTTCCACCCCTGTAGCTGGTGGAGTTAGCCCCGAGGGGGAGTTGCCCCCAGCCTTCCTTACTCGGCGCCAGTGGCGACATCGAGCGTGACGAGTTGTTGGGACTGGCTCGGTGATAGGGACAGCTTCGTCTTGCTCCCTGTCCGAATGAGGCGCTGCCGGTGCCAGCCTATTAAATACTGATGTTGTCTTTTGAGTGGCGATATTTAATCTGTCAAAGACAGACCCTCGAGTAGGAGCAGGAGCCGGGATAGTCAACCTTGAAAAGACTGACTCCTTAACAGGAAAAGCCGCCTTGACGACTTCAGGAGCAGAGGTTGCTGTCTTCCTCGGGACGGCCATTTCAGGGTTCATGGGCTTCTTGGCGGGCCTACCAGAGTTCTGGTTCATCCTGGTAAAGACAGAGGCTGCTGGTTTGATATTGGACGACCCATTGAAAGGGGACGTTGTAGCAGTGAGCCGATCGAAGACCGACTTCTTGTTCGCTTCTGGTACGGGCACTGGCATGGTGAAGCTTGCAGGTGGGATCATGGTCCCGAAAAATAGACTGGTGGTGGCCTGGGTTACTTATTCCACCGGCATGGCAAGGATGGAGGCCGCTTGAGGCCCATAGGCTACACCTCCAGGTGAGGCAGAGCGTTGGTTGCACTTGCATTTTGAGCAGCTCGAGCAGTTGGATGCCATTGATGCTTGATTTCTGCAGCAAACGAAACGCCAAATCTTAGTACCTCGAAACCCAAGGGCAACCATTAGCGAACCGAGATTGGTTCGCGAATCACGACACACGAAGTGTGGAGTGGAAAGAGTAAAAGGTCCCACCGGGTGTTCCCCCCAATCAGAACGAAACTCTATTTCTAAGACTGAAAAGTAAAGCACTGCTTCATAAAAGAGGCTAAACACCAAAGGCAATTTATCCTTGCAAGAATCACATGCACCTAATAATAGCAAATTAAATCATACGATGCACAAGCATAACAGAGAACTAAAATAAAAGAACCCCTTAACAGATAATGAAATACTTGATTAAAAAGAAAAAATACTTGTTCATTGTTATTATTATTACATTTAAAAAAGATCACCAAATATGGGATCGGAAAGACAAGGGTTCGCAAAGATAAGAAGAAGATTCTCCAGTTCCCTTTCTGTCTTCTCCATCACGTTGAATCGGCGGTCCTCTCGAGAGGTAGACGCCCAACGATCGTCGCCACATTCGTCAGAAAAGGTAGCGATGACAACCCGGCGAGCCCGTATCTGGCTCAGCAAGTGGAAAGAGCAGTCCCTCAGGGATTTGGTGATTAAGTGCGCTTTAAAGAAGCACTCGATTTTATCTTCGGCGGCGTCAAGCATTACCGAGGAAATCTTTACTGGAGGAGGGGGAAGATCGGCGAGCACCGAGACAGGGATCATCCGAAGCCAAATGGAGTGCGGAGGGAGAGGAGACCCCACACGAGTCAATAGCTCGTACATTGCAGTATCGCACTGCTCGTCCGTAAGAGAAGGGTCCACCAAGCGCGCAGCAAAACGGGGAACGATGTCTCGGATTAGCACTTCCCATGGTTTTCGGCGGGCATGAGGACGGTTGCAAGCCATGATCGGAAAAGTTCTCTGAAGATAAGAGAAGAAAAGGCTCGGCTTTGAGTTATATAGACCAAGCACAGAAAATTCTGTGCATAATGGAATAATTTCCAAGACCCGGGAAATGAAAATGTTGGGAAGATGAAAAGACATCTTAAGTGAAGCAACGCTTCCGATTCCCCCAATCAGAGCAAAGCTCTACTTTGAAAATTTAAATTTTAATAAATGAAGCAACGCTTCAGATCCTCTGCGCTGTGCGCAGAATACCACGTGTCAAAATCTGGCATGCCAGCGCAGCGCCCAAGGTAGCGCGCCCAATCAGAGTAAAGCTCTATTTAAAATTCAAATTTTAATTAATGAAGCAACGCTTCAGCTGGCCAGCGCTCTGCGCTGCACGCCATGTGGCAGCGCAGTTGCGCTGCTCTTTACGCTGCGCGACACGTATCAGCGCAGTTGCGCAAGCGCAGCTGCGTAAGTACTGCGCTGCGCAGACACGTGTCTGCGCAGTTGCGCAAGCACAGTCGTGCAAGCCCTGCGCTGCGCGACACGTGTCTGCGCAGTTGCGCAAGCACAGCTGCGCAAGCGCTGCGCTGCGCGACACGTATCAAGCGCTGGGGCGTTTACGCCAAACAAAATTAAAATTCTAGTAAGATCTTTCTGTTCTTGTTAAAACAAGATTTTCTTCTGTAAAACAGAAGCCTTTGGATCAAAAGATCCAACGGTGGGGAAAATTCCCTAAATCACTCAGAGAAAGATTTCTTTAACAAATTTAACTAATTTATGGGCACTATAAAAAGGACCCTAGACCTCAATTCAAAGGCATCAACATTTTTGAGAAATCAAGAACTTCAAACAGAGAGAACTCTGAAGAAATTTCAAAAGAAGAAAAGGTAAAAACCTTTATGTCACGACCCGAAAGTACGGAACATGACCGCCACTTAAACTACGAACGTCTCAAGGCGTACGTATTCTAAGTAAGACGAAAACCCAGAAATCCAAACCAAGAAGAGTAGTAGAGAGTAGGAAAACCATTTAAATCAACCAGTTTGCAACACATGCCGAAGTATGCATTTTAAAATCACAAGTCTTTTCCAAAAATTTCGGCAGAGTTTCCTTTGTAAAACTGACCCCAAACGGGTACAAAACCTGATAAAGCATATATAAAGAATAAAGGCATCCCCAAGCGGGAGCTAGCTCTTCGTCAATCGACGGTCATAACCATGCAAGAAATAAAATATACAACGCCGAAAGGCGAGGATCACAACAGAAAAGAAACTCAAAACAGCATGAAATCCGTATAAATACACAACGCGACTCTAAGGTCGATAGAATAATCAACACCGGTCTCTATCTCAAATAAGTACATGTTTGGTTGATGGAACTTCTAGATACAACAGAATAATAACATACAAGATATATAATGGGGGTACGATACAAGTAACCCACCTACTAGCAAATCACCCGAAGAAAACTATGCCCGCAGGCCGTAATGAAACCTGTACGGCAAACCTGCAAGAAACTGGGGCACAACGGGGGTGAGTTGCCAACTCGTGAATAGAAAAACATCTACGGAAAGAAATCGCATAAATAACGCAACCTAGGTCAAAGATCATAATATATCCTCAATTATAAATATAACATGCAACCTAAAACAAGGCTAGGGTAAATATCTAACCCGAGTGTAATCTCATGTGCCCGTGTCTGTGCCTCAGGTAGCAATATATCATATGAATGAGGTATGAATGCATGAAAACAGAATATATGTAAATGAAGAACTATTTTCATAATTTAGTGAGATTTTCTTTGTCTTTTTAAAATGAGGTATCATAATGAAATCAGCATAAAACAGTGCCCAGCATCGACACAAAACAAGTGTCCAAATATCTCGATATCTCTGTATCACAATCTCTGTACCTCAATATCTCAAAATCAATATCTAGGGTGCCGTCAATCCAGATCGGCCCCTACCATCCATCTCAAGACCACGACGGTATCCTCCGGATATCCGACGCGTCGGGTAATATCACCGGTCGGTAGTGCTCCCCTGCCGGGCTCAACGTCAACAACACATTCCTCTTGCCTCGGGGTACCGTACCGGGCCCACCATATACCCGAAAAGGTTCCTCCACTCCTCGAATCGGGTCTCGAAATCCATCAGCAAACTCATGGTGGACGACTCATACATCATGGGAAAACCGCACTTTTTATTTTAAAGAGAGAAAAGGTTTATTTATGTTTTTTGCGATTTTCCTCCAAATCCAGAAAATCTCATGGAAATCCGAATCCAAAACCTCAATAACACGTAAAATAGTGAATATATGCGTGATGATCCATGAATGCGGCATAACAATGAATAACAGTATGCATGAATTAGCAGGTAATAACTACAATGTCTAAACTATTAGCTAACTGGCTATGTCAAGCAATAATATTTTCTAAGGTGTACGTGACATGGTAATTACCAATGAAGATGTGTATGAGCCGGCAAGTAAGTGTACGTGGTACATACGCATCATCGGTAATGGTGCTGGTGTCCTAACAGCATGATATCAATAATGGAGTATGAAACATAATATAAGCATGCGATGCGAAGCGAACCACAATAATGAGTGGGAGCTGAATACTAGACGCAACTATAACTAATCTGCATTAATATAATATAAGTCCTACAAATGGTGCCTTTTGAAATAACACAAATCATGGGGTTTTGAAAATAGGGGCTACGGTGTTTTTATGAAAAGATACGTCTTTTGAAATGTCCGTAGGATCCCTTAGGCTATCTTTTAAAATACCCACGATTCGTTAGTTTTTGAAATAGGTAAGAATCGAATCTAATGTAACAACTAAACTAAACTAAAGGGCTAAGCTAACAAGCTGAACTACAGGTAAGGAAACCGCCGAACATCTGAGTCGATACATATACATACCTGTATATATATTAGTCGGTGATCCCGCCTCCATAATATCATATCCGATACCATATCTATAATCAGACATCTCAAGTCAAGAGTGCGGATCAGTCATCAAAAAATAGCTCGTACGTAAATCCGTAGTACGGCATCCCCAAATCTGGGTATGGGTTAATATCATATTCATCACACTATTCATCTGGTATCCTCTTTATCCAAGATCATAGTCCAGGGTACTGACCTATGTCTAGTACAATACTAAAATCATCAATATAGTCATGATGTGACTACTGATCGACAGTCTCGTACAAACCGATATCACCACCACAAAACAAATCTCATCGACTCAGCTCAATCCCAAGTATCGTCCTCAAATCCGTATGTGAACACATAGTCCCATACCCATGTGAACACATAACTATAGAGAATCCCATGAGCACATATAAATAGGAATGTATGCAAGTATGTATGTGTGTATGTGTAGTGCAGCACTACTCTAGGGTTCGCAACACTAAAATAATCCAACACACCAATATCAATCCTAAACATCGTTATTAATCCGAAATAACATATAATAATTGTTTGTGTGTATACGCATCCGTATACACCACCACGGACTGCGGGGGTGCTATACGCCATCCACCCGATTTCTCCCCGTAGCTATAAATCTACTCACCTGGTCCTCGTTCGCCGGTGTCGACGTCGCCACGCGCTTGCTTGTCGTCTCGAAGTCCACATGGGGTACCTACATATCATAACGCACCGTATCGTATTAAAATCCGACTCATGACCAAAACAACGCACGAATCCCACATAGGTCAAAACCTATGGCTGCTTTCACAAATCAACCCAAAAACCCTCGACGTCGGCGTACAAACGCCAAATCATCAAGAAAAACCCAAATACACTCATTTTCACATTCACGAACACTAATTTTGATATAAAATAGGTTAAAATTCACAAAAACCCCAATTTTACTTAAAAAGTCATTTTTCCGAAAATCTAGCAAGCACAATTCGCCGTTTTTGTACAAAACATTATGTTTAAACAAATCTAGTGGCCATAATACTTATTAAATATCTTAAATAAGTCATAAAAACAATTTTCATAATTTAATCTCATTAAATTCCATTAACCCCAAAATTCTAGTTTACAAAATACCCATTTTTTTAACAATTTATAGCAAAAATGCACAAACAACAATTTAGCTAGGATTTTCATGAACTAAAAGCATTAAACCACTCAATATATTATCTATAATGACATGAAACCATAATTATAATTTAATCTAAAGCATTTAATAATTTTCCAAAACTCTAGTTAGCAAAATAACTTAATTAGGGCATTTTATAAGTAATGGTTTGGAATTAACAACTAAATTAGCTTTCTATAAAACTTAAGATGTTAATCCACAACACAAAACCATGCACAATTTATCATAACCCATTTCCACAACAAAACCCTAACTTGAAATCTTTAATCTTGCAATTAAACTCATCAAAAACCTAATTAAGCACTTAGTTAACTTAGATTAAAGCAACTAGATAACAAATTTTAACAAAAGCATGAGATTATACCTCCCATGATGAGATCAAGCTCAAGATCTAGCCTCCTAAAATGCCATTTTGATCCCTAGATCCATGCTAGAATGGTTAATGAGAAATGGGTAAGAGTTGGATTTTGATTTTGAAATTTTGTGGATTTTTAAGCATTTTTGTGGATTTTTTTGAAGAGAAAGTGAGATGAAGAAGTGAAGGGCTGTTCTAAATGGAGGGGGCTCGGCCAAATGCAGGTGGGGAGAGGAGAGAGAGGGTGTGGGGAATTGGGGAAAGTTTCTCAAAGTCAAAAGACCATACAAATAACAAAAACACATACTCCAATTACTATATTTTAATCCTTATCATATTGAACTTTTAAAAAGAGATGAAAACAAAAATGAGGGGGGGAGTGGGCTGCTCCAGCAGTGGTGGGGCCGGCCATGATGGAGAGGAATGAGTGAGAGAGATTTTACAAAGAAATTCTATGCAAAAAGACCCCCCACAAGCTCAAAATTGCATGTTTTAGCCTAAATTAATTATTTTTTTTGTTCTCCATAATAAAAACCCATTAAAACTTGAAATAAAATACTAAAAATTTATATTACAACTAGATTTTAATTAACATGATTTTAAAGATTAAAATTAGCCCATTTAAATTTGTATTTATCGCTAATTTAATGTATTTTCTTACCGGCTTAAAATAATATTAAAATAATATTTTTTCCAGAAAATTTGAAATTTCACCAGTGGCTCAATAAACACCAAATAATAGTAATTACATAGCTAGAATATGTATACTTAATTTTATAATAAATATATTTGCATTTTGACTTTTTACAGAAAACCCTCTTATTTTACCGTTTTTTCGAAATTTCACCGAAACGATTTTCAAAACGTTACACTTTAAGATAGAAGAATTTCTTCTAATAGATCATTGATCTAAGAACAAGATCAATGATCTCAAATAAAAAACAAATAATAATAGTGCTTTGCACTTGTGAACCATTGGTTCTCTGAGATCAAGAAAAAAACAAGAAATACCTGTTTTCGTTGATCTAAATTAGATCAAGAAATCAAACAGTGCTTTGCACTTTTTCATGAACCATTGGTTCTAAAAAATTCTCAAATTAACAGTGCCCAGCACTTGCCAAAACTGTACTATTGCGCAAGCCGCCACGAAGCGCCACGTGTCAGCAGTGCAACAGCGCAGCGCACTGCGCTGTTGCGCTTGCGCTCACCAGAGCATGACACGTGTCACCTCCACGAGCGCTTGCGCTCATTAATTGGCGCAAAGCGCCTGACCAGCCACGTAGGGCACCGTCAGAGTATTTAATACTCTGCATTATTAAGAAAAGGGATAGAGCCCAATTAAAAGGCCTAACAGGCCTAATCAAAAATGCTATGCATTTTAAAAAAGGGCAGAGCCCAAACAAAATAGATGCTCTGCATCATTTATAAAAGGGCAGAGCCCAACCAAAACAAAGAAAAATAATGCAGTAAAGGGGCAAGGCCCTAGCACAGGTCTAATAGGCCAAAGACAAAAGAATATTGAAACTGGACTTAGCCCAGTCATGGCCATAAATCCTCAAATTAAATTGACTGAGCACGGCTGCTCCCTAAATTAATTTATATCTGGTTCGAGGGTACATCTCCGAACTCCTCTGACACTTATCGTTGTAATCCTTCAACGACGTCAGAGAGGTGATGGGTCCCGACGACCACACATCAATACGGACTGCGGGGTCTTTAAACTCGTGGACCGAAACGTCCTTAAACTAACATTAGACCGAAACGTCCTTAAACTAACATTGGACCGAAACGTCCTTAAACTAACATTGGACCGAAACGTCTTTAAACTAATATTTTTCCCCAAAATGGGAATATTGGACCGAAACGTCCTTAAACTAATGTTGGACCGAAACGTCCTTAAACTAATGATGGACCACCACGTCCCTAAACTGAAACACGGACTACCACGTCCCTAAACTGGAGCAATAGAGCCCCCAAATGCTCTTTTGCCGGATCTAAACGATCCCGTTTAAATTGATCTTAGCCCCAAACACGGCTAACGTATCCTTAAACATTCAAATGGACTATAAAATTCCAAATCAACTTTGGTTCAAGGGTAAATCTCTGAACTCCTCTGACACCTATCGTTGTAATTCTTCAACGACATCAAAGAAGTGACGAGTCCTGACGGCCATATAATAAATGGATCACCACGTTAAGTTGATCTTAGTCTCAAACAGGACTAACGTATCCTTAACGAACGTTTAAGTTGATCTTAGCCATAATACGGCTAACGTATCCTTAAACTAAAAACACCAAACCCAAATTTAAGTAAATACAGATTTGGACTAATCCACGTCCTACGGGCGACGGCATTACTCAATCTCCGTATACAATCCACGGGCAACCACAAACAATACAAACACACACGACACGAAGTGAAATTCTGGAGAAGGAGAAAGTGGCTACCGCGATGCGGTAGCGTAATTAACTGCAGTGGCTTGCGCCTGCAGGGAAGAGCGTCCCCACAATCAAAAACCCCTCTAGCGAGGGGGAATCTGACGAAGTCTGCTACATCGGCCGCATCCATCTAAACCTCCGATACACGGTGCCATAAATCAACTTGGCATCTTCGGAGAGGTAGAAAGATAAAACCATATAGCATCTGCCCCGAATCTCAGGCAAGACGTCCTCACGTCGTCATCTCCGCCGCCATTCGGAGGGGAACACCGGGCGTGCCAGAATCTGTTCCCCTACGAAAGACAGCGCGACTGGCGTCTTGCCTGAAATTTGGGGAAGATGCTAATTGGTGCTATCCGTCCACCTCTCCGAAGATGCCAAGTTGATTTATGACACCATTTATCGAAGGTTTAAACGGATGCATCCGATGTAGCAGATTTCGTCAGATTCCCCCTCCCTTGAGGGGGTTTTGATTGTAGGGAAGTTCTTCCCTGCAGGCGCAAGTCCCTGCAGTTAATTACGCTACCGCATTGCGGTAACAACTTTCTCCTTCTCCTGATGATCACTTCGTGTCGTGTGTGTTTGTTTTGTGTTTGGTTGCCCGTGGATTGTATACGGAGACTGAGTTATGTCGTCGCCCGTAGGGCGTGGACTAGTCCAAATCCACATTATCTTAGATTTGGGTTTGGGGGTTTGGGTTTAAGGATACGTTAGCCTCATTCGAGACTAAGATCGACTTAAAAGTTTGTTAAGGATACGTTAGCCTCATTTAGACTAAGATCAACTTAACGGGATCGTTTAGATCTAACAAGAGAGCAATAAGGGGGGGCCCTGTTGTTTAGTTTAGTGACGTTGCGGTCAATAGGTAGTTTAAGGACATTGCGGTCCAATGTTAGTTTTAAGACGTTGCGGTCAAGGTTGAGGACATCATAGTCCGTGGATTTAAGGACTCCACAGTCCAGCGTTAGTTTTAAGACATCACGGTCAAGGTTAAAGACCTTATAGTCCGTTGTTAGTTTTAAGACATCCCGGTCAAGGTTAAGGACATCATAGTCCGAGGATTTAAGGACTCCACAGTCCGGCGTTAGTTTTAAGACATGACGGTCAAGGTTAAGGACATCATAGTCCATTATTAGTTTTAAGACATCCCGGTCAAGGTTAAAGACATCATAGTCCGAGGATTTAAGGACTCCACAGTCCGGCGTTAGTTTTAAGACATCACGGTCAAGGTTAAGGACCTCATAGTCCATTGTTAGTTTTAAGACATCCTAGTCAAGGTTAAGGACATCATAGTCCGAGGATTTAAGGACTCCACAGTCTGGCGTTAGTTTTAAGACATCACGGTCAAGGTCAAGGACCTCATAGTCCATTGTTAGTTTTAAGACTTCCCGGTCAAGGTTAAGAACAGCATAGTCCAAGGATTTAAGGACTCCACAGTCCGGCATTAGTTTTAAGACATTACGGCCAAGGTTAAGGACCTCATAGTCCATTGTTAGTTTTAAGACATCCGGTCAAGGTTAAGGACATCATAGTCCGAGGATTTAAGGACTCCACAGTCCGGCATTAGTTTTAAGACATCACGGTCAAGGTTAAGGACCTCATAGTCCATGAGTTTAAGGACCCCACAGTCCGTGAAATGTATGTGGTTATCGGGACCCGTCACCTCTTTGAAGACGTTGAGGAATTACAACGACAAGTATCAAAGGAGTGAAGAGATGTACCCTTGAACCAAGATAGATTAAGTGATCTGTAGTCCAATTTGGAACCCAGACCAATTAATTATATTATGAGCCCATTGGCCCAGTTAAATTTGAATTGAGGACTTATGGCCTTCTTGGGCTAAGTCCAATCATGTTTGAAATATTGACCCTCTGTTGGTCCATTGAAGGAGAGTCTTTGCCTCTGAAACTTAGCTAATTGGACTAAAACTAGTGTTAAACACTAAAGACCAACAATGTTGAACACTGGGAGATAAGATTATCAGATTAGTGTTATACACTAGAAATTGTGATTCTCGAATCAGTGTTAAACACTAACAAATAAGAGTGTTAAACACTAGCAACCAAGTTATCAGTTTGGAGTTAAACATTAGCAGAGAGGAGATCACGTGGGAGCACGTGATGGCATCCAAAAGGTGGGCCGGATCCCCCTCATTTTGTTATACAGATAAGTGTTTAACACTAGAAATTATGATTCTCGAATCTGTGTTAAACGCTAATAAAAAACAGTGTTAAACACTGGCAACCAAGTTATCGGTTTGGTGTTAAACATTAGCAGAGAGGGGATCACGTGGGAGCACGTGATGGCATCCAAAAGGTGGGCCAGATCCCCCTCATTTTGTTATACAGATAAGTGTTTAACACTTTTTATTCTGACAGCCATCACGTGTGGGCACGTGATGGGGGCTCATGCTCTGGTCTATTAGAATGCTCATTAGGGGTCACGTGGTGACACGTGAGGGCGCCCTAGAGCTTCTTTTCTGTGGATCTTTGCAGGGGTCACGTGGTAGCACGTGACTCTGGTTCTTTGCATGTTTTAAAGATTTGTTCATCTTTTAAGAATTAAGTTCTTCATAGGGTTAAACCCTAGCAATAAAGTTTAGAGGAATTAAATTCCTATTTTCTTCTGAAGAATTATATTCTTAGATAGGGTTAAACCCTAATTTCTTTTCTGTAGGAATTAAATTCCCCATATATGTAAAGAATTAAATTCTGGTATAGGGTGAAACCCTAATTTCTTCTTTTTTAAGGGAATTAAATTCCTGTGATTTTGAGAGAATTAGGTTCTCTATTAGGGTTAAACCCTGGTTCTATCCATTTTGAAGGAAATAAATTCCTATAATATAGGGTTAAACCCTAATTTTATCTCAAAGGAATTAAATTCCTATAATTCTGTGATAATTAAATTCTCAAAACTCAGTTCCTCCTCTGTGTTTTAGATCTGTATGGCAGGATCTCAATCCAATGAGAATTAAATTCTCAATTCATGGGGAGATGTGCACTTTGCAGATCCTCAACCAGAGAAAGAACTAAGTTCTTTTATATAAGAGTTAAACTCTTTTGAGAATTAAATTCTCTTTTGAAGCCTCTCTTTTCTTACCTAGGGTTTTTTCTTTTGCAGAGAATCAAATTCTTTCTTCTGAATTTTCAGGATTCCAAGGCTCTATATCTCTCTCTCTTTTTTTTAACTCTCTCCCTTGGCTTCTATTTATACGAGAAGGAAAAGAATCAATCTGTTTTAGTGAATCTTTCCTTGAAAAATTTGATTTGTTTATTGAGAGATTTGATTTATTTTCATCATTGATCTGGGCCTTTAGATTATTAGGTGAATTTTATTCACCGTTGGATTTTAAATCCAAAGATATCTCTTTGTTATTTCGGTTAGATTTAGGGGGAAATCTTTCCAAGTCCAAGATTTTTCCATAAGTTGGTGATATTTAATCACCTTCAGATTCTTGATCCAACGGTTTCAAATAATTCTTCTCCATTTTGGAAAGATTTGAAGGATCTTTCCTCAGAATTTAATTACGTTAAAGAATAAAGCTTTTAAAGCCGGTCACGTGTGGCCACGTGACCGTTGGTCACGTGTGAGCACGTGACCCTTGGTATGGGCTTCTCTTCTTCTGTGCTTTGTTCTCTTGCCGCAGCTTAACCATCACGTGCCAACACGTGACCACTGGTCAGATGTGAGCACGTGATGCCTCTTCTGAAGCTTCTTCCTGATTTTTTTAATCAGGGAACAATATATGCTCTGTGCCGCTGCTTAACCATCACGTGCCAACACGTGACCACTGGCCAACACGTGCCTCTTTTAAATCTTTTCCTGATTTTTAATCAGGGAACACTCACGACCACGGTGTTCCGCCCAAGTGCACTTCGTTGACGGCATCGAGGGTGCGGCCATCTACTAATGTTCCCGACGAGCATTCGATCTTTGAATCTGGAATCTTGTTGAATTACCCGACTTGTTTTTGAAAAGTGTTTTCAATTCGAGACTTAAATGCAAGGTTTATAGGGTTAGGCATGAAATCCAGAGTATGTGATATTCCGGGTTTATGATGTCTAAGGACGATGCAGATTCTAATTATTGTAGTTTTTATTTCTTTTCTGCGACCATAAGTGTAATATATGGTGTATCCCCGATCGCGTTGCTATGCGTCAACGACATCAGTAATATGCATATTTACTTATGTTGATGACATGTAATGTTATTGTGTTGCTGGTTGATATGTTATATTGGATCGTCGTGAATGAATAGCTGGGGGTTTTTGCGTGAGATAAGAGTTTTTCAATTTTCATTCATGTAAAATGCGTATGTAATATTCTTTTATTGGGACACTTCCGGGTTGAGATTGATGTCTCCATTCATGTATATTATTTACTTTTCCGCATTAGGATAGACCCAAGGCTGGAAGCACAAGTAACCGGATTCTAGAGTCCAGTGGGAGGCCATCTCGAAGAGTCGAGACCGGGTCGCCTAACTCTAGAAGTGGTAGGGTTGCTTGCCGCTCTCGTAGGGGTCTAGGGATGTGGGTTTGGTTATTCATCACAACCATGGAATCCGTGTTTTTTATTACTGACTTAATTTAAAACACGGACCTCCTACTATATCCTATATTTCATATGTTTTCTTCTGCTGATTCTGATATGATGTGATCATATAAACTGCCTGAGACGAATGCTACTTATATATATGATATACTAGTAGACACTATATATATTTTGCATCCGCGCTAGTCCTGACCCCGCCTTGCCGTAAGTTAAGCAATTTTACGGTGAAGACCCGGGTCCCAGTGGTGAATGAGGATGGTATATATGTGTGTTTTATTTTCGTTTCTTCTGTGATATTTAGGAAACATAAATGATGAGACGTCATTAATGAGATTAATGAAAAGGAAAGAAACCTAAAAAGATGTTGTAGAATCAAATTTTTCAAAAAGATAGCTCTAGTTATTGCTTTGCATAGCGGTATTCCTTTATGAATATCCAGCACCTCATTCGATGAGGAAAGAGCCTAGATCCCTTCACCGGGAATGACCACTTTAGCAAAACTGGCATATGATACAACTTAGATTGTTTTGAAAACTACTCGATTTTACAAGCGGAGCTTAAACCACTCCTTTTTAAAATCACTAAATTCTACAACGATATCAAGTTCATTACGCTAAAGGTTTTCTTCAAAACCGGTCGTGGCCCTCCGTCATTTCAGATAAGTGCTATTTTGTATTCGTGCTGCGTTTGTTGACCTTGTCAAGACGTAGTGTGCGGTAGCTGATTAGTGCTTATCAGCCGCATATGATGCGATTGGATTAGGGTAGTCGTACGGCCTTGTTGACCTTGTTAAGGGTCGTGCGGGTGGGTTTAATTCAATCACGAAATGATGGGTTGAACTTGACTTGTGGTTTATGATTTGTTGACCTTGTTAAGGTCATAAACCGTATGGGGTAAAAACAGATATTGGGAATTTCAAGTGTTGAAATTTGCAATGAAATTGCATACCTTCTATATGATAGTTAGATCCCGATACCCACTGCGAGTAAGTGTTACTCCTGAGAGAGTTTTCCACTTTACAATTAGCTGATCCAGTAGGTGTCTAAGAAAGGTGTTAACGGAGTTATGCCCCTGCGGAAACAAGCTTATTTAATTAGTTCTATGCGAAAGTATGGGGAGACTCCCTCAGAGTATTAATACCTGCATGGATGACCGATTGGCGAACTTGTAGGGTGTAATTAATCCCGGATAATCTTACCTTTTAGGGTTTGAAGGAAGATTTGATAAAAACAGTGGGAGCCATTCTAATTAGATAAGATAATAACCAATCTAATCTTGCAAGAGAGCACGCTAAAGTTTTTTCTTCTCTCTCTCTCTTCAGGTAGCGACCATGACATGCCTTAATCAAGATAATAATATGGATGTATTTACCGAACCCGCTTATTATACTGGGCTGGGGAACGTTGGTTCCGCTCTATCTTATGACTGTCATAAGTCTGAGGAAGGAATATGGGAATACAAGGATTCCCATGTAACCCGAACGAAGAAAGAGCATTCTGATGCATCTTCTTCAGGTGTGTTTGATATTGAGAACTGTTTCTCAGTCTGCTCTACGTCCTGGGTATTAGATACCGGATCAGGATCCCATATTTGTAATCAGTTACAAGGATTAAGAAGAAGTAGAGAACTGGAAAAGGGTGATATGTCCCTCAGATTAGGGAACAAAGCAATTGTTGCTGCCGAAGCTGTCGGCGAATATCACCTTATATTGCCAAAAGGTAATACATTAATTTTGCACGACTATTATTACGTACCTTCGATAATGTGCAACATAATATCCATTTCTTTATTAGATGAAGAAGGATATAATTTTGCACTAGAGAAAAATATTATGAATATTTTCCTAAATCAAGTGTTGATTGGGTTGGGTATATTATGTAATGGTATATACGTTCTAAATTAAAATACAGTTCTTAATATACAAAACACACACAAGAGAAAAAGTTCATAAATGAACGAATCCTTCTTGTGGCATTGTGGACTTGGTCATATCAATGCGACAAGACTAGCTAAATTATATAAAGATGGATATTTGAACAAGTTCGAATTTACATCTTATGAAACTTGCCAGTCATGTCTCAAAGGCAAGATGACCAAAACTCCATTTACGGGACACGGAGAAATAGCTACTAATCTCTTGGGACTGATACATAGTGATGCATACGGTCCTATGTCTACACATTCCAGGAATGATTTCTCGTACTTCATTACATTCACCGATGATCTCTCAAGATTCGGACATGTGTCCTTGTTGAAACACTAATCTGAAGCTTTTGAGAAATTCAAGAAATATAAGCGCGAAGTAGAGAACCAAACAGGTAAAGTATTAAAATCCTTCGATTTGATCGAGGAGGAGAATACTTAAGCACGGAATTCCGAGAGTATTTAAAAGAGAATGGGATTCTCTCTCAGCTTACTCCTCCGTATACACCACGGCACAATGGAGTTTCGAAGCGGAGAAATCACACCCTATTAGATATGGTGCGTTCTATGATGAGTGTTGCTGAGTTACCTATTTCCTTTTAGGGTTATGCACTTGAGACAGCTGCAAACCTATTGAATCAAGTTCCATCAAAATTAGTGCCTAAAACACCATATGAGATATGGAGTGGAAAGAGACTATATCTTAAACGAGTTAAGATTTGGGGTTGTCCGACATATGTTAAAAAACAGAATCCGGACAAACTCGAGGCACGATCAGTTCTTTGCAAGTTTGTGGGATATCCAAAGAATTCACATGGATATATTTTCTACCATACCGAGGAACAAAAAGTGTTTGTTTCTCAATATGCCACCTTTTTAGAAAAGGAATTTCTTGTAAAATAAATTAGTGGTAATGGGGTAAAACTAGAAGAATTTCTAGAAACACAAACTACAACTAATGATTTGGTAGAACCGGAGGATTCGATAGTCCCCGACGAACCTCAGCCACTCCGCAGATCTAGTATGGTTCCTCATCCACCTGAGAGATACTACGATTTTCTCATTGACGGTGGAAGTGAGGATTGCATCATGGAAGATAATGACCCAACTAGTTTCGAGCAGGCCATCACAAGTGGGGACTCTGTGAAATGGATGGATGCTATGCGATCTGAGATGGAATCCATGTACACCAACAAAGTATGGACTTTGGAAGTTAGTCCTGAAGATGTTAAACCCATTGGGAGCAAGTGGATCTTTAAAAAGAAACTTGGTGTAGATGGAAAGGTTAAGACCTTCACAACTAGACTTGTAGCAAAAGGTTTTCGTCAACGACCAGGTGTCGACTATGATGAAACCTTTTCTCCAGTGGCTATGCTTAAGTCCATCAGGATCCTACTAGTCATTGCTGCATACCATGACTACGAAATCTAGCAGATGGAAGTCAAGACCGCTTTTCTAAATGATGATTTAGAAGAGAGAATGTATATGACACAGCCAGAAGACTTCGTAGACAGTGGGAGCAGCGGAAAGGTGTGCAAGATGCTTAAATCAATCTAAGGATTAAAGCAAGCATCACGGAGCTGGAACATCTGTTTTGATGTGGTGGTCAAAGAGTTTGACTTAATCAAAAATATAGATGAACCTTATATATACAAAAAGGTAGTAAAGAGTAAAGTTTTCTTCCTCGTATTGTACGTGGATGACATACTCTTGATAGGAAATGATGTTCTTATGCTGCACTCGGTCAAACTCTTCCTATCACACAAGTTCTCCATGAAAAATCTGGGTGATGCCTCCAACATCCTGGGGATAAAGATCTATAGAGATATATCTAAAAGGATGTTGGGATTGTCCCAATACAGGTACATAGACACCATACTAAAGAGGTTTAGTATGGAAGATTCTAAGCGTGGTAATTTACCCTCTTTTTCAGGAATCACTCTCTCCAAAGAGATGTCTCCCAAAACTGATTTGGAGAGGGCTCGCATGACAGTGATACCCTATGCTTCTGCAGTTAGGTCTATCATGTATGTGATGCTATGCACCAGACCGGATGTGACTTACGCATTTAGTGTGGTAAGTAGGTATCAATCAGACCAAGGGGAGAAGCACTGGACAGCTATGAAGAACATTCTTAAGTACTAGAGAAGGACAAAAGAAATGTTCTTGGTGTATGGTAACGATGAACTCCAAGTGGAGTCCTTTACCCATTCGAGCTTCCAGAGTGATAAGGATGACAGCAAGTCGGTCTCGGGTTTTGTCTTTACCCTCAATGGAGAGGCGGTATGTTGGAAGAGTTCCAAGCAAGATACTGTAGCAAACTCGACGATGGAGGCTGAATACATCGCTACCAACGATACTGCCAAAGAGGCTGTCTGGATGAAGAAGTTCATTGCTGAAGTTGGTGTGGTTCCATCCATTGAGGATCCAATACCCTTGTATTATGATAACAATGGAGCTGTGGCTTTAGTCAAGGAACACCAGTCCCATCAGCGATCCAGACATATTCTGAGGCGGTATCACCTGATCCGGGATATAGTTGATCACCGGGAGATCGAGGTCAGGAGAGTTGATACAAAGGAAAACACAGCGGGTCCACTCACGAAGGCCCTTCCCCAGACGCGGTTTGAGAGGCTTTTGGGATGTTGGGTATGAGATACTGCAACAACTGGCCTTAGTGCAAGTAGGAGATTGTTAGGAATATGTATGCCTTAGAGTCCATTATTGTATGATATAGTGGATGCTTGGACATATATATATATATATATATATATATATGACTTTCTTGCTCGACATGATAGTATGCTATCTGGCTGCTCTTTATCTTAATATGTACACTTATATTATTATGTTGTCTCTCTGATACATGTTGATAAAGCCCTTAGGATGTAGGATTGACTACCAGGACTATGATATAGATCATACTAGTGGGGCTTGTGTAGTCCGCAAGCACATCGTTTACCAGTTCCTAGTCGAGGGAATATCGAGACAGGGCATCGATCTTCCAATGTAGACTAGTGTGTATGTTTCTTGACCCTGTATGGGGCGATGGTTGATCCCACAGCCATTGGTGTTTGACATCAAAGATTGTACACAGGTACTCATTAGAGAATGGGTACACCAAACAAGACTCGCCGAGAACTCCCAGATGGTACCATACCTATCGTCAGATAGCAGTTCTCTGGTGACACTTGTACAGGTTAGTCTGTAGACCCAAGATCGTCATAGTGTCTTGTGTGGTTCCCACTGTGCTTTGATTTCCTCCCTACCACGGCTCAAAGGAGTCGTGCAAACAGGTGGATTTTGGGTATAGTCCTAAGTCACATGGAGGCAATGAGCGATAGGAGGGGTTTCGTCTCTCCCGGTATAGGGAGTTGATGTTGCGCTATACTCGATTGGCTATAATTGCAAGTCCTTTGCCAGGGCTGATGAGATTTACTAGTAAGTGTTATCAGTAGTTTCTCGAAAGGTTATAGGCTACACATCGGCATGACTTATCAAGTTACTGGGGTTTGATGATTCCACCCCTAGACTTGATATGCGACATATCAGACAAAGAGACCGGAATGTACGGTAAGTGTTGCTTATAGACTTTACGGGAGTTTGGACAATCTTGCTTGTTGATCTTCTATTCGTTCAATACCTGGGTAGCTGTTACGTCCAGCTAGTACCGCTGACGGCTTGTGGGTATCTGATGTAATCATTACCTACTGCTGGCGTATTGACAAGTCTTTAGAGTCCCACTCAGAGGTTTCCTAGCTCAAGCGAAACGAAATATGGCACATATAGAGATATGTGCGGGAGCTTGATTAAATACGAGTATGTGATACTGTATTCTAATATCGCGATATTTGATATTGGTTAGGTTATATGTGATATAACCGGATTATTGAATCAAGTGTTGATTCAATGATTTGTTATATGTATATATATTTGATATTGGCTGGTTATATATGATATGACCGGATTATTGAATCAAGTGTTGATTTGATATTTTGTATTGAATATTAGTCGGTTATATGTGATATAATTGGGTTATTGAATCAAGTATTGATTTGATAATATGATATACATATATATATGATATTAGTCGGTTATATATGATATAACCGGATTATTGAATCAAGTGTTGATTTAATAATTTGATATATATTAATATATTTGATATATACATATATATTAACTAATATTTCTCACTTTTGATTTTCTTCTCTACAAATACATTTAAATATATATGAGATATATATTAATATATGTATTTACATTTTGTATCATGGTTGATGATACATTGAACATGAGTGTATGAGAATCACACTAGGGTTTAAGATTATTGGGATAATTTATTTTTAAAAGTAAAACCAAAAAGGGATAGAAAATGAGTCATGGCTTGGATGCTTGGAGAAGCATTGAGAAGACATGACTCATCTTCTCTTTTTGTTTTACTCTTGATATTTATTCATCACATTCTTATCTTAAGCTCATGGTTCACTCTCTCATCACAATATTATTCTTCACCCAAGTTCATCTCCTTCATCAAGTAAGCTTTCTAGGGTTTTTCTTGAGTTGGAAAAAGAGGGAGGAAAATATTTCTAAGTGAGCCAAATCTCCTACTTCATTAAGCTACACTAATCTAGCTTATTAGTTTAGGTTGTTTGTTTCACTAATACTTTGATTAGTGAAGAGTGAGTGATTGATACGAAAAAGTGTATTTATAGTGTAACCGCAATCAGAACGGTGTCGCGCGCAGCTAGACCGAGGTGAGTACGGGTCGTCCTCAGGGAAACGCTGAATCTTTTACTCTTACTTTAGATGTGTTGAAAAAGAGAGGAGGAATAAAGAATGTTGTGGAAAGGTTTCTAGATCTACGTTAAGCAAGAATGCAAAATATATAGATCTAGATTATTTTAGGGATGTAGTTAATATAATAAGAGGGCTTGTAGGGTTCGTTAGGATTTAGTAGTTATGGATGATTAATTAAAAGTTACCCTTTTTATCCTTTAATAGATTTAAAACTAGAACGACGGTGATGCGTGTAGATTAGGGTTTCTGGAGGAAAAAGGAATCCCACTCTTAACCCTTATCTCGACACGGAACTCTGTTCATATCTAGCCTTTACCAAAACAATCATTAATCTAATCTCTAATCGCGGTCGGAACTAACAAAGAATTTTTAGCGCGCCCGATTAGGATGTTAATGATTCTTTTGATAAAGTTCATAAACTTTATAGGACTTAAACAGGGTTTAGGGATGTTCATCATCCATTAGCCTACCCTAATCCTACGAACCCTAACAAGCGGAGAATTACTCGCGCATGTTGGGAGAAAAAGAGATGGAGAGAAATTGCATAATTAAACTACGAAGAAATAGAATAAGAAAAAGAACTACCTTTATTAATCAACAAGATCAAGTACACTTTGATTCCTTAGAAAATGATTACAAAAACCTAGTTTGCTTCTCGATCTCTTCTAAGGAGGTAGATGAACCGTTGATGATCAGTCTGGATGCGTGAGCCGTCTTGGACTTCGTGATCACGTCGACTTGATAAATTTTCAAAGAGGCTCTCGGTGCCCTTTTATAGTGCAAAGCCAGAATCTTTAGGTTGAAAACTTGGTAAAATATAGCATAGATTCACCCCAAAAAAATCTCTTCCTCTAACTCCATAGAATTGCGGCGGATCCGCGGCCCAAGGGGGGTTTGGCCGTGGATCCGCACTTAAAGGTCAGGATCTCTTGACTGAAATTTTTGGGCTTGCATCTTGTGACATGTGGCAATCCTATGCACCTTCAGAATCTGGAAATCTTTTCTCGGTTGCTTCCAGACTTGGTCTCCAAGTTTTGCTTCTTACTTAGGCAAGTCTTCTTCAACAACTTGATTTCCTTGATAAATTCTGCATAACAACTTGGAAAATTCTGCACAATAATCTCAAATAATATTTAGTAGACTTAGTTCTACTAGGATTTGGTCAATGAATTTATTTGCATACATTTTCCTACCAAATGCTAATTAAAATATATTAACACATGGAAAATAGTGTTTTTACACATAAACCCTCATATGTATAATATTTTATAATAAAGTCCTTTTTAATATGGAATTTGTAGGAAAAATGTAATAATAAATGTGCAGTTTAATCAACTGAACAAATTACCCCAAACTTATCTTTGATCGTCCCGAGCAAACTAGTTTATTCAAGAGAAGGAGAAAAAAGAAAGGAGAAAACTAAGCACACTTTCGTTGGCAAACACGATTGCACTGAGCACGTGCAACAAGCCGTTAAACCTCTAGGTGTCCCTAGTAGGAGCAGTGTTGTCTCCTGAAGGTTTTCAGCGGATTACACCCACAAAATCCAATAACAAAAGAAAGATGGTGAAATTTACATATGAAGATAAGAACCATAAAAGAAATACTTTAAAAATTTTAGAGTTTCCAGCTATGCTGGCTTTTCAGTTGTCATGAGCCCTATCTTAATAGTTATGAAAAAATGTTAGAAGTCACATCATCCCTCAATAAAACATCGTCTTTATTCTTCATTCCTACCTTTCATCCAAACATTGATCATATAACCCCACGTGTGTGTAAAGAACATCCCTACACTCGGAGAATTCAATTCAAGCTATCATACTCTTATCCATCTACCTTAGTACTTTTTAATTTGATGAATATTAAGATTTGCTCACACATTTTCATGCGACCGCTAATACTTCTTGAGGTACTAACCGACCGATTACTCATGTGCTTGCTGATTCGGTGATAATCTTTTTCTCGTATTGCACCACCTAAGGCTTAGCAGTGACTCCTAGACCACTTGGCCTTAGGGCACTAGGTGAAGAGGCACTCTCGCTATATTTTTTTATTGCTGCCTTGGCGATAACAAAAACAATGTTCATTTTTCTTTTCACTATTTTTATATTTTTTTCATTTTTTTTCATTTCCTTCATACTTTGGCTTTTAGACAAGAGCATTTCAAGGTATCCTCTACTATCCCGAGTTTCAAGATGTGTGTAAGTGCGTATAGTAGGGTATCAACGTTCAAAATGTTTGGCTTCCAGAATAGAAACTATTTTTCAGACTTATTTTTATTCTCAGATTAGTGACTTCCTTCATCTTACTAACCCTTGGGACAACAGCTCATAACTACTTATTACTAGTTCGTTTAAGAAAACTTCTTATTTTCTTGGTTTTCTTAAACTATTCCTATCTTTTGGATGTAATTTTTCACTTTCTACTCTTTTGTTAAAAAAGGAATTTTTTTTTAAAAATTTTTTTTTGAAAATGTTGTGCTTATGCAAAGTATAATGCAAATTGATGTGTAAATAAGCACAAACCTCCCCCAAACCTGTTTACAGCAGTGTCCTCACTGATGTCATCCGTTAAGCTCAAAAACCTGTAGACTTGGGAGGAAATTATTAATGGGGGCAAGAATATATGAAAGTGAAAATCCTCCCCCAAACTTATTTTAGGCTCACAATTTTTTTTAAAAAATCATTTTCTTTCAAGAGCCAAAATATCCCCCCCCCCCAAACTTAAGTTAAACAATTTTAATCTTTTAAAATCACACGAGGGGGTCAAGGTTATTGGTCAATGCCAAGCTTTGTAAAGACCGAAGGTCAACACCAACCATTCAAAAATTTTATCAATGAAGTACCAAGGTTGGTGGAAGAACATGTCACCTTTCGACAAGAAGAAGTAGGGAGGTGATAAGAGGTGTAATGGAAAAGGATTGTGTCTCAATTTGGAGAGACGACACAGTGATAGTAATGATGGATTACTCGCATTATCATGATTGTCCAAAAGAAGGGGTGGAGGTCCAATTTCTTCATCTTGGAGTTGATTTATCTCAACACCCGTATCTTTTAAAAATGCGAGTTCATCAGCGAAAATTTCCTCAAAGCTTTCGTCGATACCCCGAAGAATAATGTCATCAGAAAAAATGGGGTGATCGTCAGACTCTATAAAAAGTTCATCATCAGCGTTAGATGTTGACCCGGAAGAATACATGGTTGGGTCAAACAACAACATATGAAAAGAGTCAGTATCATGAGGTTGATCATATTCGCTGCTGTCGACATCCATTAATTCGACAGAACATACATGAGCATAGGGTTCGGAGGGTTCACTTCCCAACTTGTAAATGTTAAGCTCAATTGACTTCTTTCCAAAGGATGGGGTTATAGAGCCATTTCTACAATTGATTATTGCGTTGGAAGTGGCCAAAAATGGTCGACCGAGTATCACCGGGATTTGATTGCGTGGGTTTGCTACAGGTTGTGTATCTATAACGATAAAGTCCACAGGGAATATGAATTCCCCGACTTTGATTAACACATCCTCTAGCTTACCCCTAGGTTGGGTGATAGATTGATCAGCCATCTGAAGAGTGCAATACGCAGGCTTTAACTCTCCGATCCCTAATTGCTCATAAACAGAATACGGAAGCAAGTTAACACTAGCACCTAAATCGAGTAGAGCACGATTGATATTTTTACCCCCAATAGAAATTGAAATTGTAGAACTTCCGGGGTCCTTTCGTTTCTTGGGTAGTTGTTGTGTAAAAGCTGTACTCACATTACTCGCAAGGAAAACTTTTTTAGGTACTTGAACTTTTCTCTTCCTAGTGCACAAGTCCTTTAGGATTTTCGCATATGACGGAACTTGTTGAATAGCATCTAGAAGAGGAATGTTTATGTTAACTTGCTTAAAAATTTCCACAATCTTCTCCATTTGTGGACTGGTTTGTTGCCCCTTAACCTGTTTGGATAAGGGGCTTGATTAATAAGTTTTGGGTCCAACGTTTATGGAGAAGACTGTGGGGATGAATTCGATCCCAAAACTGGAGTGGGAATCGACTTAGATAGATTTGGCGAAATGGGCGAAGGGTTCGGGCCTTGGGGAAAACGGAGAATAGGCTCGGGTGAAGGTGGGAGACTAGACGAATTAGGGGAAGAAGAAGAAGCTGGGGTATCATTGGTGTCACTATCATCACACTGCTCACCCACTCGGTCATTCAGCACTTTTCCCGATCTCAATGTGGTAACAGCACTCACATTATAACTTTGTGAGTGGCCACGATTAGGTATGGGTTGAGATGGGAGTTTCCCTTTCTCTCTCGCACTCATTGCGGCATTTAACTATGCGATTTGGTTTTCTATGGATTTAATACTGTCACCATGGGAGGCGGAGTTTTTCGTTAGGGTATCAATAGAAGACCTCATCTCAGCCGAAAATTGCATGGATTGTTTCATGAACATATCCAAAGTTTGTGCAAGTGAGTTGTCAGTACCGGCCACTTGTGGTGTAGAAATGTTGGCCGGATTTTGGAAATTCTGTGACTGAAAGGGGGGCTGATTCTGTGGTTGTGGTTGCTGTGGAGGAGGTTTTTGATAATTGCTTTGTTGGTTTTGACTCCAAGCAAAGTTAGGATGATTCCTCCATCCTTGATTGTACGTGAATGAATAAGGGTCATTTCTAGGTCGCTGCTGAAAAGAAGCATTAGCTTGAAAAGATGCATTCATAGGACATTCTTTCGTTAAGTGTGAAGGATCCGAACAGCAACCACAGACGGTCTTAGGAAGCGTGACCTGATTTAGGGAGAATGATGAGAATTTGTTCTCAATAGCGTCGAGTTTCTTCTGTATCGCTGCCATTTCGGCTTTTACTGCGATGGAAACATCGAGCTGATGAATACTTCCCTTAGAAGAAGGTGGTCTTACGCTTTCCCACTGCAAAGTGTGTTCAGCAAGGTCTTCCAGATATTTCCAAGCTTCACCGTCGTCTTTAAACATGAAATTGCATTGACAATTTGTTTCAAGCATCTGCTTTGTCGCTGGATTAATGCCCTCATAAATAATTCGGCATAAATCCCATCTATTGATTCCATGATGAGGACATTGGACAAGAAGATCTTTGAAACGTTCAAAGCACTTCCAAAATGGTTCATTGGAAAGCTGGGTGAACTGGTTGATCTCGCTTCTCACGCGGGCAGTCTTATGGTTTGGGTAAAACTTCTTAAGAAATGCTATGACGAATTCATCCCAATTAGTGATAGAGTGTGCGACAGTATTATAAAGCCATTTTTCTGCCAAGTCGCACAGTGTGAATGGGAGAAGACGTAAGTGCATAGCATCTAAAGTCAATTGTGAAGTACCCATCATTGCGCATACATTTTCGAATTTAGTAATGAAAACGTACGCGTCTTCCGACTCAAGCCCATGAAATTTGGGCAGCAGATTGATGTAGTGGGGTTTAATTTTGAAATTATCCCCGTTAGGTGGTGGCAGAGATAGACAAGTGGGAAGAGGACCACGGATAGGATAGCATCTCTCTTGTAGAGAGATGCGCGGTGGATTCTGCGCAGCTTCGGGCGGTGGCAGCGTGGTGTTATATTATGATGGAGTGTCGTCCATCTCGGTCGTGGTGTGTGGTGGGGGAAAAGAGGATGAAGAAGTACTGCCTTCGGCGTCGATAGCAGGAACGCGGACAAGACGGACACTAGGATCCCGTGTCCAGCCGAGCATGCACTAAGCGGGTTTAGTGCAAGTGGCAGCGTCTGTATGATTTAAAATTGGCTTGTTTTGAAAAAGTGGGACTCAAGACAAATCTCCCTAAGATGCACAAGCAACCCTAGAACTAAGGTCGCCTAGGTCCAGTCTCTAGACCGCTCCTAAACTTCCAATGGACAAGCCGCAGGATCAATCCTCTACCGCCTCCGTACTACCCTTGTAGCCAGGTAAGTGCCAGGTAAGTGGGAAGGAACCACAGTAGTGGGCCTAATTAAAAACCACTAGCCTTTGACACACTTGTATAGGCACTACAAAAGTAATACGGATAAACGATAGATTACCCACGACCTTCCTCTGTCCTTAATGAGCGCGACAGTCCTTAGAGTCTGGTCTAGATATTTTTTAAATTAATGAAGGGTTGATCTATATGCTCGGTTTGTGATTTGTGGGGCTTAGGAAGGGTGATGAAATCCCCACCTAATCTTGATTTGGTCTTTGCCCCTTAAAGTCCGTATTAAAAATATGCAAAACAAAACCAACCACAAAACTTTTGCAAAAAGATTTTTTTTTAGCGGCGCGATTTTGCAAAGAATCCTGCAGAAGATAGATTTTATTGGATTTGAGAGGAGAGAGAAGGAATTAAGAAAGATACTAAAGAAGTTCGGAACCTTAGACCTCCTGTTTCCTCAAGTCAGTGACTCCCGATTCCCTCGCAAAATTCACACACAAATCGTTAAATATGCAATTTGCAGTTTTGTTTTAATAATGATATGAATCGTCTAAGAATTCAACACAAATAATAAGAATAAAAAAATTACGAACGTATCCCCGGCAACGGCGCCATTTGATTGATACGAAAAAGTGTGTTTATAGTGTAACCGCAATCAGAACGGTGTCGCGCGTAGCTAGACCGAGGTGAGTACGGGTCGTCCTCAGGGAAATGTTGAATCTTTTACTCTTACTTTAGATGTGTTGAAAAAGAGAGGAGGAATAAAGAATGTTGTGGAAAGGTTTCTAGATCTACGTTAAGTAAGAATGCAAAATATATAGATCTAGATTATTTTAGGGATGTAGTTAATATAATAAGAGGGCTTGTAGGGTTCGTTAGGATTTAGTAGTTATGGATGATTAATTAAAAGTTACCCTTTTTATCCTTTAATAGATTTAAAACTAGAACGACGGTGATGCGTGTAGATTAGGGTTTCTGGAGGAAAAAGGAATCCCACTCTTAACCCTTATCTCGACACGGAACTCCGTTCATATCTAGCCTTTACCAAAACAATCATTGATCTAATCTCTAATGCGGTCGGAACTAACAAAGAATTGTTAGCGCGCCCGATTAGGATGTTAATGATTCTTTTGATAAAGTTCATAAACTTTATAGGACTTAAAAAGGGTTTAGGGATGTTCATCATCCATTAGCCTACCCTAATCCTACGAACCCTAACAAGCGGAGAATTACTCGTGCATGTTGGGAGAAAAAGAGATGGAGAGAAATTGCATAATTAAACTACGAAGAAATAGAATAAGAAAAAGAACTACCTTTATTAATCAACAAGATCAAGTACACTTTGATTCCTTAGAAAATGATTACAAAAACCTAGTTTGCTTCTCGATCTCTTCTAAGGAGGTAGATGAACCGTTGATGATCAGTCTGGATGCGTGAGCCGTCTTGGATTTCGTGATCACGTCGACTTGATAAATTTTCCAAGAGGCTCTCGGTGCCCTTTTATAGTGCAAAGCCAGAATCTTTAGGTTGAAAACTTGGTAAAATATAGCATATATTCACCCCAAAAAAATCTCTTCCTCTAACTCCATAGAATTGCGGCGGATCCGCGACCCAAGGGGGGTTTGGCCGCGGATCCGCACTTAAAGGTCAGGATCTCTTGACTGAAATTTTTGTGCTTGCATCTTGTGACATGTGGCAATCCTAGGCACCTTCAGAATCTGGAAATCTTTTCTCGGTTGCTTCCAGACTTGGTCTCCAAGTTTTGCTTCTTAATTAGGCAAGTCTTCTTCAACAACTTGATTTCCTTGATAAATTCTGCATAACAACTTGGAAAATTCAGCACAATAATCTCAAATAATATTTAGTAGACTTAGTTCTACTAGGATTTGGTCAATGAATTTATTTGCATACATTTTCCTACCAAATGCTAATTAAAATATATTAACACATGGAAAATAGTGTTTTTACACATAAACCCTCATATGTATAATATTTTATAATAAAGTCCTTTTTAATATGGAATTTGTAGGAAAAATGTAATAATAAATGTGCAGTTTAATCAACTGAACAGTGAGCTTGAGTGAAAGCAACTTCAAGTTAGATCATTTTCGGTATCGAAGACTTCGTGCAAGCTCGATCCTTTCTTCAAGTGGAGCCAAGAAGAGTTCTAAGGACTACTACTTGGAGTTTTAGAAGTGAAGGACTTGGTCTACAAAGGTTGTAACCATTTTCACGTACTTTAGAAATTGTTTTCTTGCTAACAAACCCTAATTCTCTAGTTCGATTCTAGTATAGTATAGCTTAGCACTCTCGTTTTTTTAAAATTGCATACTTGATGCTTGTATAAACCTAGTGGAGGTGCTAAGATATACTTTCATACTCATTCCAATAGGATGTAGACGCAACGTCAACAAAGGCTCCAAGAAGCCAAATCAAAAAGAGTGACGGCAAAATCTCGACTCCAGATCGACGTGCTTCTCATGCTAGCAGGATGCAGATGCAACATGAACAAAAGATGGAGTCACAGAAAAATCCTAGCTCCAAGTCTTGTTGGTTCATATACAACCCGGAGACTATCTCAACGTTCCCCCTCATTTCAACAGGATATGGACGCGACTATCAAATGAAATTAGAGCAATGGCATATTCCCAGCTCCGGACTTCAATTGCAATACATACAGCATAAAGATCCTATAGATGTCTACTATACTTCAGCGAAGAATCGACGTGACATCGTCAAAGCAAAGAACGAAGTGACGGCATATTCCTAGCTTCGGGTCTTGAAGGAAACTCATATAAAAACCCGAAAGACCATTGGAGATCATCCCACCCCAGAAGGGTGCGGTTATGACTCATCGGGGCTCCAAACTGAGCCTAACTTCAAGTAAAAAGTGTCATGGCAAATTCCTAATGCTTGCTCTTCTAACGGTAATATAACCTAAAGAGATTACTTGAAGACTTCTTGTCCAACCTCCGAAGGGATCAGAGACACGACAGTCGTAGGGAGATGGCATATTCCCAGCTCCGGACTTTAACTGCAATACATACAGCATAGAAGCCTTACAAATGTCTACCCTACTTCAGCAAAGAATCGGCGCGACATCGTCAAAACAAAAAATGAAGCAACGGAATATTCTCAGCTTCGGGTCTTGAAGGCAACTCATATAAAGCCTAAAAGACTATCGGAGATCATCCCACACCAGTGAGGAGTAGTTATGACTCATCGGGGCTCCAAATTGAGCCTAACCTCAAGTAAGAAGCGTCATGGAAAATTCATAATGTTCGCCCATCCGATGGTAATACGACCTAAGGAGATTGCTTGAAGACGTCTTGTCCAGCCCCCAAAGGGATCAAAGACACGACAGTCGCAGGGCTACTCGAACAACAGCTTGAAGACTGCATATCGAGGAATACATCAGCCAACGCGACGGTACCACGGACCAAAACCCTAGTACCACAAACCTAACGGACCTCTGTCGTAAAGAATAGAGGTTATCTGTATATAACGTTAGGGCAAGTTTGCCTGTAAACCTAGGGGAGGTAAACTAAATAAACTCCTAAATTAGTACATAAACTAGATACTCCGAAATGAGTGAATAAACTACAAACTCCGAAATAAGTACATAAACTAGAAACTCCGAAATGAGTATATAAACTACTTTACGCCAAATCAAGAAATCAAAGGATATAGCGGCGCAAGCATGATATTAAATATGTCTTTTACTCATAAATCCAAATGAATACAAGATACAAAAAAGAGGAAAAGAAAAGAAGAAAGAAAGATATACAGCGATAAGGTATTTAAGACGGCAGGCGGTTCAATAAGCCAGCAAGATCGTCATTTTTCCGCCGGGCTTCCGCCTTAAGTTCTAGCAACGCCGCAAGCTGAGTCTCTGACTGTGCCTGTTGTTTTTGGTATAAGAAAAACTAATTCTCAAGCTCTTTCTTGGCAATCTTGTGGGTCTCAACCATCTCGTGTGTAAAAATGACGGGTTTATCAAGAGCCACCACCTCTGTAATGGCCTCCTGAAGGACCCGCCAAATTTCATAGGTCCGAGTAGTCTTGGTGGTGAGCAGGACTTGAAGTTCCCCCAAAGCCTTCGAAGCTAACTCCTTTGCTGAAAACTTCCTGTTGAGCCTTTTCTCGCAAGACTGGAGATTGGTCGCGCACCGATCGATCCACCTACGCAAGCTGGCATTTACGGATAGGATATCAGAAGGGAGGCGTACGCATTCAACTCCATGTAGGGAAGCCTCCACTTGACGGCAATACTCGACCCAAGTATGCACCAGCGTCTCGTCGTGATAAGTGGCAAGAACAGAAAAAGAAGCGTTGGCTTCAACAGCGAATTCTTCAGCCGTGATGGAAGTGCTAGCGTGAAGATCTTCAATAAGAGTCGCCAATGAATGAACACTCTATTTTGCCATCCTCTCAGACATGCGTCGGGCGTAAGGGCTTGGCGGCATGGAAATTCGGGACTCTAATGGAGTCAGGGTGGGCAAAACTGTGAAAATACATGTATGGTTAGTCACCTTTCCGAACATAGAATAAGTAAAAGAATGTCAATGCTAAGACGTCACTTACCCACGGCCATAGAGGGCGGATTTGAGAGATCCCCAGACCCATCGAGAACTTCAACTTCGTCGTCAGCCTCTAGGACTGTGGTTTAAAATAAAAAAAAAGGAGCACATCAGCATCATTATGAAAATATGATATGAAAAGCAAAGGAATACTAACCTTGACCGGAGGAAAGGATGAGGCTCTAAGGGGATATCGCGTGCAGCGCCGCCATATTAACTAGATGTAGGAAGGTTTCTTCCGGAGAACAATCTACAATGGAAGCCGCCAACTCCCGCAATTCTGAGAAAACAAAAGGGTTAGACATATAGAAGGCTCATTGGGCAAAAAAAAAAAATATATATATATATATAGGATTACCTTCGATTCTTCGACCATTTTGGACTGGAAGGATAGCAGCTTCAGTAATCTCCTCTACACCCTCCGGCGTCACTGGAAATATTCACAGAGTCTATGGCTAGTCCGGTGACCTCCGGTCACGAGCTAAATTCTTGTGACCCCTCCGCTGAAGGAATAAAGGCCGTCACTGGAGGCTCTGAGACACGGTCTAGATTCGAAGCTGCGTCCGCCATAGAAGGCCCTACAATGGAAAAATCTATAAAGACGAATACAATATGAAACTAATCTATTGAGAAGAATGTAAAAGATACATACCAATACGCTAGGGAGCCTGAAGTATAGCCTTTTCAAGCCGCTCCTCTTTTCTGTTTAATCGCGCTCGTCGGGCTTTGATCTAAGGTAAATCCCTGCCCACCTTCAGAGTAGTCTCTTCTTCAGAAGCGGCCGAGATTGGCTGTTTGAGGGCCCGTTCTTCTTCCAGCATCAGAGGAACCACTGGTAACCCGAAATTCAACAGGGGGAAAGCATCCCATCTTGGGGCGCATGTTTTCAGTTTCATCCTATGAACGCTTCAAGGCCTCGGCCAGCTGAGCGGCTTCCTCGGCGGATGTGCAAGGAAAGAGGAGACCATCATCTGATTCATGCGCAGATATAGGATCGTTGTGAAGAGGCTCAGACTCAAGCAAGACATTAAGTAAACTGGCGACCAATTTCTTCCTCCTTTTAGGGCCCGAGCTAGCACTAGAAGAAGGGCGCTTCCTTCCTTTTGGCAATTTTGCACGGCGCTACCAAACCTCACCTTCGGTATCTGCTTATGGTGATGCCGCTGCTGGTACTTTTTCAGGAATCTCTGCCCTGGCTCTACTGCGAATCGGCATACCAGCAGTGCGGGTGACTGATTCCACCCGAGCGGCTTTAGGAATAAGCACCGAATCGCTATCCCTCAGAGGAGGGCAAACAACCGACCGTGGCCGCAATGGGGCACCGACGGCTTGAGCGGAAGCAAAGGCTTTACATTCAAAGAACACCCTTCTCTCCTCTGCAATGATGGGACTAACCCGGTAGCGATACCATCCCTTAAAGGGTCCCACAGGCCTCGGAAGAGAGTCGGGCTCGGGAATCATGAAGTGGGAACCAGACTCAACCGCATGAAGTGGTGGATAACATCACGGGCGACCTCCAGTGAGAGAATGGACTCAACTAAAAAGGTTTCGAGAGGGACACCCTGATTGTAACCTAACTGCTGGGCGAAGCGATGCGGATTGTACCGCATGAAGAGAGCGGTATCTTTTAGGCGAAACACTAAGTACCCCGGCCTGATCAAATATAAATGCATGATCTCTTTGGGCTTTAAAGCCGGAGCTCCATTCTTTGACAAATCGAACAACTGTTGAACGGGCCCCGCTGGAGCAGAAAGGACTCGATCACTGAAAACCATCCCGCCTTTGTTTGAATACGGATTAAGCAATACGCGCAGAGCTCCTAACTGAGTCGGATCAGGAGTGGAAGCATCGACCAGCCTCATGACCCGTGCGAAGGTATATGCTTCATAGAAAGCAGGATGTCGGTGTGCAGCAAATGCGGCTAGCACATGCATCTCAATCCATGACGTGAAATAGTTGAGGGAGAAATTCACAGTGTCCGCACCTGGGTTTGAAGTGTCGGCAGTAGTACTTAAACCATGGTATACGTGTGATAATCCTGCAACGCCAACAGCCAATCGCACTCCTTCGGCAATGCGATGGGCAGGATACAAGACGAGGGCTTTCATAAAACGGCGGAGGCTCTCATAAAACGGCGATGCATCGGCATGGCAAACCAACTAAGCCAGAAACGGATGAAGCCGACAAAGAAAGTTTCTTCGTCTATTCCAGGGGCAGCGATTGCGTCAAAGGACACGGATGATGAAATTGGAATGTAAAACTACAACAGGTCTTCTTTTTTGGTCGGCAGTTTCTCCAAGCCGAATCCGAAGGGGTCCTCGACCTTTGCAAATTTCGGAGATTTCTTGGATAGAACATCTTCACGGAGAAAACAAGCAATGAAAGCGTCAAAAGTGACACCTTGTCCTTCCGATACCATGGATAGTCTCTCAAAAATGCTCAAGGCCTTAATTAGACTCGGGTGCTTGTATCGAACAGCGTTCTCGGTTGTTAAACCTTCAAGTACAGCTGGCACTGTAGCAAATATATATTCGTCAGGAGGTAATAATTCTTCATAATGCTCTCCCCTGATCGGCAGCCCTGAAATTTCATGGAACTCCTCCAGCGAAATAGAGACTTCGCGGTCCCATAGTAGAAAGGTATTCGTTGGAAGGTTCCACTGGTTCAAAAAATCCTTGACCCACCAGACGTGGGGAGCAAGATAGTATAACAGTGACGCATACACCGCTTGATACATCCCAACTTTCTGCAACCGTGATCGTTGGGATGAAAGAATGTACCGGGCCCAGGGAAGATAGCCCACTGGATGATGCAGGATAACACCTACCTTATAGATCTGCCTCCAGGATCGAGCTTCACCCTGACATATTCGGCGTCCCAAGATATCGATAGCCATCATGGGTTGATTGGGGATCCCTGTCATTGATGGCTCAAGCCAGCCCGCCAGGGTCCAATTAGCCGCTTCCACCGCATAAGCAGTACGCGGACGCTCCGTCAATGATATTGAGCGGATTGGTTCTGCTGGTACTTCGCATGTGAAACTACGATGGCTCCTGATAATGTGACCGTACCAAACTCCCCATAAGAGAAGGCTTTTATTGTCCTTATCATATTCCCTGATCATTTCCATAACTTCTTCGTCAGATGGCGACTGTGGGAAAGTGGCCTCCGAGCGTGTGTAAATGAACTAGGGAAGTGATGCCATCGTACCTGGAAAAAAATGGCAGCCATTAATAAAAAAATATATATGAGTTTGTCTTATGAGATTACTAACTACAAAGCCAGTGGGCCCTACAAAATCAAAATGGCGGCTCGCCAATGATGAGGCAAGATAATCATTGTGAGAATCCGAAAGGATTCTCATTAATAAACAATGGGGGTTTTTTAACATTCTCGAAAAGCGAGTTCTGTTAAAATGGGCAACAGATTTGAATCTGTGAAAAGGGTATTAAAATCCTAAAAGAGAAAAATTCTCAAGAGCAGAAGGGTAATAAAATTTCCAAAAGTCCCTACATCTCTCAGAGCTAAGGCTCTGTAAGAAAATGGAATTAAATTCCTTCAATATTGGGATTAAATCCCAGAAATCCCCCGTGGTGGGGGAAACAAAAAAATTGGAATTAAATTCTAAGGATCCTCAAAGAGCGGTGATAGGGTAAAACCCTAAGAGGAGAATTAACAATCCTCATTGATTCAAGACCCCAGAGTCTACTTAAAAGAAAAAGTTTTTAGATCTCTAAGAGATCAGTTCAAGAAAAGAGCAAAGCTCTGTTGATGGATTTAAAATCCAAGACTAGAATGAAAAGGGTTTCCTAAGAGGTGAATGCCGTTCATAATCCTTACCCAAAAGAAGTGTTTGCAGAGTTTAACTCTGAAATGCTAGGGGCAGAGAACTAAGCTCTAGAAAGAGAAATAAATTCTCAAGGAAGAGGATGGAGAAACAGTGGTTATCTTAAGGGCCAAAGGTCTCATTTATAAGATGTGATGGGGAACGGTTCATCTCCTCGTTACCCTAGGTAATTCAACGGTTGTGAGGATGGATAGCGTTGCACTCACGTGCAAATCACGTGAGAGCAACTCTAGGGGGCATTTGTTCTCTCATAAAAAAAAAAGAGAAGGGGGAGAAAATTCCTCCCCCCCTCCAACTCAAGCCTCGCTTGTTAAACATGTTAGCGCTTATATGCAGAGAATATAGGCGCTGCAATTAAACAACTAAGGCTAAACAAGCCTCATGTGTTAAGGACCTATGTATAAAGCATAAAAGCACAAAAAAAAAACCACAACTGAGGCTACGTGTTAAGCACGTGAGGATACCCCTTTGAAGCATTAACTTCAAATAGAGTTAAACTCTATGCATATAATTAAATTCTATTTTGTATTCAAAGCATATAAGTACTAAGAGAAGTGGCCAAAGGCCAAATCGACCCCACGTGTTAAACACGTGAGCGCCCGTATGCAAGGCATATGGACGCTAAATGAAAAATGCTAAATAAGCCTCACGTGTGAGGGCACCTCCTTACGTAGAATTAAATTCTACTCAAACAAAGAACCGTTGGATCAAAGATCCAATGGTGATTAAGTATAGAATTAAATTCTATTGGAAGAGATATTTTCTGTTAAATAGAAAGTTGGTGGATCAAAAATCCAATGAAATAGAAAATATTTCCCTTATCTTTCTAACAAAAGAAAGATTGTGCTCTATTAAACCGAGCACCTTTGGATTAAAAATCCAATGGTGATAAAAATAATCGTTCAATAGAATCTTATTCTGTATATGGGAGAATATTACCCCAATCTTGTTAAAAACAAGAACAATATATTCTGTAAAAACAGAGACACTTGGATCAAAAATCCAACGGCGGGTAAAATTTCCCAAATCAATTTTGAGACCAATTAAATCAATTGGAATTTCTCTAAAAAAAAACTAATTAACAATCTGCCTTACCTATATAAAGGACCTGAGATTTCAAGTCTTGATAGACAGAGAGGAAAAAACAGAACGGAGAGAAGAGAGAACTTCTCACAAGTTTCTGCAAAAAAAAATATAGTGAGCTCTTGAGAGAAGAGAGAATTTAATTCTCATAGAAGAAGACTTTCCTCGTTGAAACCCTAGGTAAAGAAAACACAGAGATCATATTGTCTCTCTTTTACCTATATAAGGGTTTAACCCTTTATACAAGAACTCAGTTCTTCCTCTAATTTGAGATTTGCAAAAGCAAATCTCCCCACAAGTTGAAAATTTAATTCTCATTGGGGTGATTCTGTTCTTCAGACTCAAAACTTAGAGATAAGAACTAAGTTAAAAAGAAAAAGAAAGAAAAAGAAAAAGAACATATGTTCTGAGAATTTAATTCCCCCAATATTAGGGTTTAACCCTACATAAAGAACTTAGTTCTTATAAAAGTAAAAGAGAACTTAGTTCTCTAATAATAACAATGATGATGATTCAAGATCTTTAAAACAGAAATCTTGATGATCATCAATGACTAAAATTGTCATTAACAGAGATCAATATCTCTGAAAATAAATAACAAGGATAACTTGGCGTCTCATTAGTGCTTAGCACCGTTATGGAGCCTCACGTGTTTCCTACGTAAGTGCTTAAAACAAGCAAAAGAAAAACTAAAACTGCCTCACGTGTTTCCCATGTGGGCGCTTGAAGAGCAAGAAAAACCCTTTGTCAATTAAGCGGCCACCAAATAAAACCCCAAAAGAAAGTAGTCACGTGTAATACACGTGAAACGCTCTTGGAAACTCAAAGTGCTTAGCATTTCTGTAAGAAAAAGGGGGAAGTAAACAAATGAAACCCAATGCTCACGTGCTTCCCACGTAAGTACCATGCAAAGTGCTCAGCACTTTAAGATTAGTCAAAATGTCTAAAGTGTTTCGCACTGATTAGGGCAACGTTCATATCTGAGCGCCTCACATGTTTCACACGTGAGCGCCACGAGACTCTAGTGCTTATCACTAATCCAGCGCCTCACGTGTTTCACACATGAGTGCTATAGGCCCCAATGCTTAGTACTTTTAGGTAATTATGGATACTCAATCTCAGCCCAAAATTGGCTAAGTTTCCTGAGGTTAAACCTCTTTGATTTTAAAATCAACCGAGCTCATATTGCTCATGATCTCCCAAACTGATTTTAGTCTCATATATGACTAAAGATCTGTCATTGATGATATCCAAAACGATATTCATCCCACATTTCCTAAGGTAATCTTAGTCTCAAATACGACTAACGATTCTTAGGACCATCACCCATTTTCCTCTCAAATACGGGATTTGGTTTAAGAGTATATCTCTTTACGCCTCTGATACATGTCGTTGTAATTCTTCAACGTCTTCAAAGAGGTGGCGGGTCCCGAAGACCAACAACTTCTTTTATATTGATGCACTTCTAAACTGATGTGCAGGTCTCAAATCGGATCGTGCTCCAAATTGGGCGCATTCCATATTACCATTGTTCACTTCGTCACGTAAAAAAACACGTGCGCCCAAGATGGATAATGGACCGAAATGTCCTTAAACTAATAATCACCCCAAATACGGCGATAAAAGACCGAAATGTCCTTAAACTAATATCCATCCCCAAATACGGCGATAAAGGACTGAAACGTTCTTAAACTAACATTTCGCCTCAAACATGGCGATAATGGACCACGATGTCCTTAAACTAAAATAATCGAGTCCAAATGCTCATATGTTTAAGTTAATCTTAATCTCAAACCAGATTAACGGTCCTTAAATAAACCAAATCTAAATCTAAAATCTATGGATTTGGACTAATCCGCGCCCTACGGGCGACGACATAAACTAGTCTCCGTATACAATCCACGGGCAACCAAAACAAACAAAAACACACACAACACGAAGTGAACTTCCGGAGTAGGAGAAAGTGGTTATCGCAATGCGGTAACGTAATTAACTACAGGGGTTTGCGCCTGCAGGGAAGAGCGTCCCCACAATCAAAACCTCTCATAAATGAGGGGATCTGATAATGTCTGCTACAACGGCCGCATCCGTCCAAATCTCCGATATATGGTGCCATAAATCAACTTGGTATTTTCAGAAAGGTGGACGAATAAATCCAAATAGCATATGCCCCCAGAATTCAGGCAAGAAGATCCATCCTGGTTCGTCTCCGTCTCCGACGGTGAACAGTCCGAAATGACCATAAACTATTGTCTTTACCGCACCGGGCTTGGCCAGGTCCATTATACCAACCATCCAAATTTGCCCTACGGTTAAATAATAATATCTACCGTATACAAGCCACGAGCAATCATTCGTGACACTGAAGTCAATAATTCCACCAGGCCTTCATCCAGCAATATATTCCATGATTAAATCCTCTGCTGTGACACGGAAGACAACCGTCCTGCAGAGCATGTCGAAGCTGCCCTACGGTCTGGATCATATATTTTATAAAGTCGTATACAATCCAGGGACGTAAACAGCAGCAAGAATGCATGTCTACTCAATGGTGAAACCGTACACAGCAAGAGATGCAATTTTTGTAGTGCACATAAAAAGACGACCGAATTTGTATTAAATGAGCTGTATCTCTACTGCAACCAACTGTTAATATGAAATATATGCTGTGATTATTGCTCCCGCTTTATATTTTGTGCTATTATTGTCATTTAATGCTTGTTAGAAATAAATCATTCGTAGAAAGTTTTCTCCGTTTAATGCGGAGGGATAATTAACTACAGGGGCTTACTCCTGTGGAAATTTAGACCCCACAATCAAAAAACCATTTCCGAAGGGTGAATCTGAAAAGACATGCTATATCGATCACATCCCTATGGCTGCGGTCACCGTGACCCATCCCCCGGGGGATAGGATCCACCCAACTTAACCCATGTGTGCATATCCTCCGTTTCACCCTTATAACTTTGAAGGTTTATACTAAAAGAAAATCTTGTTTGCATTAATTACGTGAAGTATGTTGTCAGTATATGCTCAATCATTGCGATGCGTGCATGCCGAAAAATATATTGACTTAGACGTGTAGCTTCCAGTTCCACATGGTGCATTGCATATCTTGGGTGTCACAATGATTTAATGATATCTGCCGACGCCCAACATTTAGGTATCACAAATGGTTGAATTGGACCTACTGATTGATGAGGCAGCAAGGAACAGAGAAATTAGTTGGATTAGGTAGCTAGTAATTAATGAAACGATATATAAATGATCAACTTTGAAGGTTTAATAGTAAAAGAAAATCTTAGGTGTCACTATAAGATAAGAACGGGCAACCAGACATCACGACTCTTAATTGGGCCCTGACAATGTAATGGAGCATTTAAAATTTTGGATGATGGGATTTTTAAATTAATCCGCTTAAAATGTGGACCTGACTGCATTTAAAATTTGATTCTAATTCTTCAGTATTGCAGCGCTGTAAATATCATTCAGTCTTTCGTGTTGGATTAAATATTCAATTGTTTGCTTTTAACTCATTTTCAACCACTATATCCAAAGATGCCACTTCTTATCTTGGATGCGACATCTCTTTTAGAAATCGATCCGGTGAGAGAGACCTTTCCATTCGGAGAAGAAATCATCCCAATTATTCAAAGGGATCAGTTTGTTCTCATCGTAGTGGTGCTAATACAAGAAAGGTATAAATATTCAGACCAATTGGGCGTACCTGAGGTGCAATAATTTTATCTGCGTTCACATGTGGAAAAAATGATAGGATTCCACTTGTGTCAAAGAAGAGAAATCGAAAAGAGAAACAGTTGGATAAGAGCAGAGAAGAGAGCTAAACATTCTCTACACAAAACTATTCTCCTACTTAGAGACGAAACTCTCTTTCAAAACCATCCAATTTACAGCAAGCATCTATCTCCAGGGGGGACCCACAACCAAGGGTGTGGGGACACGTGCCCCCACGGTGTTTGATTTAGGGGTATTATATATAGGTTAATTAAGTGAAACGCATATATAAATCAGCCAGATATATTTTGCACGTGCTCGCACGTGTATGTTTATTGAATTGCATATCTAAATAAATTCATGTAAATATTACTCCAGATTTTACACCATCTATAGAATTCAAACCCCATTTTTTCTTTCTCATCGATATAAGAAAGAAGTAACATGTGCATGTCTTTATCCATTTGTCTTTATATCCATTTTCAAGGTGTCAAAAAAGATGCTGCATAAATTCTAGTGTTGCTTTAGAGAGAGAGAGAGGGGAGCCACACGTGGTGAGGCGGGGAGGGGCGGGGGGCTGCGGGATTGTTTTGATACGGGCATCCTTGAATTGAGGACATGGGAAGGATGTGGTGGGTAGCTGCCATGCTTCCCGCGCTGTTTTGGAATTTCTGCCCCGACATATCTCATCAATTAAAACACCAAACTATGGTCCCTCTTATTTTATCCAAATTTGGCCGCTGCATTGGATAGCACCAAATAGGAGCCGGTTAATAATAGCACACACCCCGAATATCCGATTTGAGAATACAATTTTATGAGGTTTTTGCTAAAAAATACATAAATATGACATCAATCTTTAGAGTTTGGTTAAATAGTAAAGATAAGCTCTGGAAATTTGTTTTTTGTATTGAACTAAGGATGCGCTTGGTACGTAGAATAGAAGATTACCGGGAATTCTCATATTCCTGAGAATGACATGGCCGGTTATCTAATTCCAAAGAATTTTACATTAACGTGCTTGGTATATTTTAATCATTCCCAGTATATATATATATATATATATATATATATATATATATATAAGCGAGATCGGAAAAGGGCATATGGATGACGGCGAGACCGGCGATGAACGATCGGTGGAGGGCTGGTGAACGGCCTGCGGGGCCGGCGGCGACCAACGCCTGATCGGCGGCAGAACGACCGGTGATTAATTAGCAATGACCGGTGTCCGGCCGGCTGCAAACGTCCCATCGGCGGAGGGCCGGCCGGTGAATGATCGGCGATGGGCGAACGTCCGATCGACGGAGAGCTGGTCGATGAATGATCGGCGATGGACGGCGACAAACGACTGGCGGACGGCCGACGATGGATAAACGGTACCGGTCGGCCGCTGAGTGCGAGGAAGGCCGGCGGCAGATGGTCATGGCTCATTCATGTTAGACGGGAATATTTCATGGTAATTTAGGATAGACACGTGTTTGGGAGGGATTAAGATTACAATGAAATTATGAAGAGGTATGGGCCCTGATGAGCACCCCACCTCTATTTATAGCATCCGGCATACACATCAAACGGCGACAGTCATCTCTCGCCGAAACGACTCATTGCATTCGACGGCCACCATCGCTCCACCTGTCGCGCGCGCATGAATCGCATCCCATCGGATGCCGGAAATCTGCAGCCCGTCGTATCAGCCAACCAGCACCAGACACGTGGGCTGTCGCTTCGGTGAGCGTACGCACGATCCGGCGCATCCTCTTTAATACAAGATCTGGCCCCTGATCCGCTGTGGTCATCAAAAAAATACTGCTAATTGCCCGGGAATGCACGCTTACGATATCTACGAAAAGGAGCTCACATCGAGTTACCTGGCAGACCACTCTCGACCCGCGAGAGTGGGGGGCTAATGATGATGCTCGATATCGTCATTTCCCGGATCGTGACACGTGGCAGATGAGTGTCCTGAAGCTAGCAAGAAAGCACCAAGAACGGTACGTCGGTAGAATACCCCGGGTCTATGGCCCGTGGACATGGCCGACCTTCTGCTACCGACCACACCATACCTGTGCCCACCTTACAAACAACCGCCGGCTCCCCTCCGAGCCCCCAGCACAACTGGCTTTCTCGGCCCTCTCAACTCGTCTCTAGAATTTAGCAGAATCAGGATACCTCGGCCTCCTACTCGTCCCTGAGCTTCCCGCTGAGCTCATCCTCCTCAATCTCATCCTGACCGACCCGCGGTATTGATCACAGGCTCCCACGCCATGGCTCCGCGAATCTCGCCATACACGAGATATCCGCCGCCCACGATCCCACGTTCCATGCCATCGCGTTCCCCCATTAACGAGCCCGTCTCTCCATTAATGCGGAATCCCGCTTATCACGCGGGCGTGACGTCGGGAGTGTAACAGCCGGCGTGATTCTCGCGCCCGCCCGCCCATCGCTGCTGCTATATAAACCCCTCTCTCAGAAGATCAAGGTAAGTCATTTTCTCCTCACTAGGCCATTATTCTGCTAAAATATCCGGTCTAACTTGATCGTTGGAGGGTCCTCGGTGGCACAACCATCCCGGGACTTTCTTGCAGGTAACTCGGCCACAACAACCTCAAACCCATTGAGATCCACACGCTTCAGGAGGCAACCTCCAATTCAATCCTAGCCGTCCATCGTCGCTCGCAGCAGATCTACGGAAGGTAATATCTGAAGGAAATCCAGACCTCCATCAGGAACATTTTACAAACTGAGTTCAATGTGCAAAGTGTTTAAATTATATAAAATTGTTACATTCATATATTAGAGCATGAAAATCAACATAAACAAATGTACATACTGTGTTATTTTGGACATACCGTGTTATTTTGGACACTCATTATTCCTTATTGGAAAAAGAAGACATTATTGGGCCGTTGGTCATGACCCATTCATGTTAAATTACATAAAATTGGTACGTTCATATTTTAGAGCACGGAGATGAAGATAAACATTTCCGAATGACTCGTTAATTATTCCTTGTGTAGGAAGACACAAGGAAAATTTTGATAGAGGTTTTATGCAATTTTGCCACGTGGACATAAATGGCACATCACAGCAAACTCAATATATAGAGATCTCACCTCATTCATCTGCTCTCAACCCATTCCAAAGCAATAATGTTGAACCTACAACTCAACATTTCCAAAATTGTGCTTGCTTTGCCTATGCACAACTTGCGTTCCCTCAAAATGGTTAGTTATCTCTTTTTCTCAATGGTTGATTTTTCTATAACATATATAATCTCTGTTTCTCTTTGAACATGCAGAAGCCTCAAAGGATCTCATCCCTTCAAACCAAAACTAAGCCATGCAATGCAACCCTTGCTTCCCCGTTGGAATTAACCGAAAACTCGCGAAGATCTTCAGACTATCACCCTACCATATGGGATCATCAACTCATTGAACGTATTCATAGCCCATATGATGATGATTCAAAATTCAGAGAAAGGATCGAGGGATTGAAGAAAGAGGTGAAGAAACACTACTAAAATAGAGGGTTGCCCGTACGGATATTGAAATCCGTAGGGGCAGATTTATGGGCAGATTTATGTTGGCCCTACGGATTAATCCGTAGGGCTATAAGGTTGCCCCTACGGGCCAAAACGTTCAAGAATAAAAATATTAATTCTTAAATTGGTGCTTGCCCTTACGGAGCCGCAAACCAAGGACCTACGGACAAATCCGTAGGGGCAACTAAATAGCGATTTAATAAAGGCACAGATCGATCGCCTACGCCCGTTATCTCTTTCTTCCTCTCTCGATCGCGCGCGAAACAAAATCCCCAAATCGCCACCGCCGTTCTTGTCGTCGCCACCGCCGTTCAGGTTAGTAAATCATCAACTAAATTAAAGAAATTTTTGATTATTTAGAGCTAGGGTTCATGGCTGAGTCTGGGGTTGCGGTTGGAGTTGGGGTTCGGCAGGGGTTGCGGTTGGGGTTGGGGTTGGGGTTAGGGTTCGGCTGGGGCTGGAGTTAGGGTTTGGCTTAGGGTTGGGGTTGGGGTTTAGCTGGGGATGGGGTTAGGATTAGGTTGGGGCGGGGCTGGGCTGGGGCTGGGGCTAGGGTTAGGTTGGGGTTGGGTATCGATGTATATACATGTATCATATCATGAATGATTCATTTTCATTAAATATGGTAAAATTAAGTGTATAAAATCATGCAATATAAATATATTGTGTTCGTGAATGGCGATCTAGTTAGGCGAACCAAAGTGTTGCATTGATGAAAGTTTACCGTAGAGGAAATTACGGCTAGCTCTATGCATTTAACCTGAATGTATCCAGTAATTACTAGCATGTATAGAAAAGTTGGTTTAATTTATGAAAAAATGGAGAGACAACATGCATGTATGCATATAGGTAACATCTGCCAATATGCCATATCCAGACCGCAATCTATTTTTGCCTTTTGGCTAATATGAAAATATCGGCCCGCGTATATGACATAATCAAAGTTGTTAAATCTTGATACGGTTTGTGTTTCGTTTTTTTATTTATCATATCGTGTATCGTATCTGTTTCATATCGAAAGAAATAAAATTTTCTGTTACAATAACGAAATAATTATGTGTAGAACCAATTACAATTTTAAAAATGATCAAATTAACAACATAAAACAACGTACAAGTTAAAGCAAATTTCGGAATTGCAGCACTCAAATACATACATATAAATCATACAAACCCATGCATTTGATAATCAAATAGGGTTTTTTTCTGCCCCCCTACTTCAATATTTTGATGCATGTTTCAGTCATGTGAATTCATATGTTGCGTATAACGCTTTATGATATCAGTATCCTACATTTGTAGTTTTAATTGTTGATTGTTATAGATGAATGTCATTGCAATAATAGTTTTTGGTTGATGAATGCTATTGCAATGTAGGATGATCAGTTCTATCAATCTTGATCTCAATAGTTTAAAATCATGTTACACATACAACACGAATGCACAACAAACGCATAATTAGAGAGCGATTCGAGATGTTCAGGTTAAAACCAATATATGATACTCGATGATAATATGAAACCTTCATATTCCCATCGATACTCATATATGAAACTAAAAGCGCCACTTAGTCCCCGTCTATCGGTTAACATACGTGCGATACTCGTCGTGACCTAGAACTATACGAAGATTGTTAAATATCGGACAGTATAGCTCGATACTAACAACCGTCGTATAATCTACGCGACGAGAAAATTCAATCGTATGGTAACTCATAGATTTGTCCCGTGTGGACAAGTTAAGAATGTATAAAGCAAACGCCTTCATTCACTTGTGTTTTCATTCGTTTCGAGATATTTCGTCGGTACCTTTCCGCTGGTTGTCCGTGTACAAAGATAGATTAAATGTTCATTTCAACGTTGTTTCACAACTTTGAAATGATTATCTATTCTATTACAGTGTACTCGGAGAACAGCGGGGAGGTGCTGCCGAAATTTACTCGAAACGGTTGAAAGCACAAGTGATGGGTGTTCGCTCTATACATTCTTAATGGAATAGAAGCCTACCCCCGACAGTCGGAACACACACATACAACAAGAATACACAACAAACGCATAATTAGAGAGCGATTCGAGATGTTCGGGTTAAAACCAATATATGATAATATGAAACCTTCATATTCTCATCGATACTCATATATGAAACTAAAAGCGCCACTTAGTCCCCGTCTATCGGTTAACATACGTGCGATGCTCGTCGTGACCTAGAACTATACGAAGGTTGTTAAATATCGGACAGTATAGCTCGATACTAACAACCGTCATATAGTCTACGTAACGAGAAAATTCAATCGTATGGTAACCCATAAATTTGTCCCGTGTGGACAAGTTAAGAATGTATAAAGCAAACGCCTTCATTCACTTGTGTTTTCATCTGTTTCGAGATATTTCGTCGGTACCTTTCCGCTGGTTCTCCGTGTACAAAGATAGATTAGATGTTCATTTCAACATTGTTTCACAGCTTTGAAATGATTATCTATTCTATTACAGTGTACTCGGAGAACAGCGGGGAGGTGCTGCCGAAATTTACTCGAAACGGTTGAAAGCACAAGTGATGGGTGTTCGCTCTATACATTCTTAATGGGATAGAAGCCTACCCCCGACAGCCGGAACACACACATACAACAAGAATACACAACAAACGTATAATTAGAGAGCGATTCGATATGTTCGGGTTAAAACCAATATATGATAATATGAAACCTTCATATTCCCATCGATACTCATATATGAAACTAAAAGCGCCACTTAGTCCCCGTCTATCGGTTAACATGCGTGCGATAATTTATTCTTTTCAACGACAAACGCACACACAAAGCATATACACGGATTTTCTCCTTTGTCAGTAACTATCCCGTTCTTATATTTCTCAATATAGTCAGCATAACCTACAATTTATATGTTATACAGTTTAACATGGCCCATGAGTACGTCAGAGTTAAGGACTGGATGTATGTGGATTGGAAACAACTTATGCAACCTAAGTTTATCGCAGGAGTTGCTGCTTTCCTTGAATTTGCACGCGCACATAATAAGATCATAATAGAGAAGATTCTCTGTCCGTGCGATAGATGTGGCAATAAGTACTGGAAGAAGGTAGAATTGGCAGAGCTTCATATTGTAAAACATGGGTTTACTAGACTTTATACAACTTGGAAATATCACGGGGAAGGTGAAGAATGCAGTACTGCGGCAGAAGAAGAAGGAGAACACGATAATGCGGCAGGAGAAGAAGAAGAATTCGGTAATGCGGCAGGAGACGGAAATTTATTTCCATCAGAAGAAATGGAGGATATGGTAGAGGCTGCCCTAGGTGAATCTATTCGTACCGAAGATGACATTCCTTCCGGTCAAGGACCGCATGCGAATAAATATGAAAATTTCATGAATGATGCTAGAAAACCAATTTATGAGAATGCGAAGTATTCCACCCTCTCATGGTTCGTCCAACTTTTCCAGATTAAGTGCCTAAATGGATGGAGCAACAAGTCATTCACAATGCTTCTTTCGTTCTTAAAAGATTCTATGCCTCCGGGAAATAATGTGCCCGACAGCTGGTACGAAGCCCAGAAGATGATGTCTGATTTGGGTCTAAAGTACGAGAAGATTCAAGCATGTCCTAAAAATTGCGTGTTGTACCGGAAAGAGAATTCAGATTTGAAAGAGTGTCCAACATGCGGAGAGGCCAGGTATAAGCCGAAAAATTCTGATAAGAAGTCTGATATACCTGTGAAGATAGCACGAGACTTTCCCATAACATAAAGGCTACAGAGGCTATTCAGGTGCAAGAAAACAGCCGAGGCAATGATTTGGCATCACCGTGCTCCTCCAAGCGAAGATGGAAAAATGAGCCATCCAAGAGATTCACCGGCATGGAAGGATTTCGATAGGAGGCACGCAATATTCAGTAGCGATCCTCGCAATGTCCGGCTCGGACTGGCTACTGATGGCTTCTTCCCATTCAACTATATGGCTGGAAGTCACAGCACATGGCCCGTTGTAATGATAATTTATAATCTGTCGCCTTGGTTGGCTATAGACCAATCATACTTTATGATGCCTCTTCTTATCGACGGACCAAACTCACCGGGGAACAATATCGACGTCTATCTCCGACCTCTGATCGAGGAGTTGAAATCTTTGTTCATTGATGGTGTAGAGACATATGATTCAAACAAAAATACAACCTTCATACTGCGTGCGGCTTTAATGTGGACAATTAATGACTTTCCTGCGTATGGAATGCTATCAGGTTGGTCCGTACATGGTCACAAAGCATGTCCTCATTGCCACGAACACACAACATCAAAATTCTTGAATTTTAGCAGGAAGGTTTGTTATTGCGGCCATCGACGTTTCCTGCCTCCAGACCACCCCTATAGGTTAGACACGGTTCAATTTGATGGTCATCAGGAGCTTCTTGGACCTCCATCCCCATTGTCCGGAGAGGACGTGACTGCTAAATGGGATGGTTACAATAACGTGACCTTCGGGATGGATCCGACGAAACAGGTCAAACCACAATATTGGAACAAGTTAAGTATTTTCTTCGAGCTTCCGTACTGGTCTACAAATTCATTGCGTCATTGTCTGAACGTCATGCATATAGAGAAGGGAGTATCAGAACACATATTTAACTTGCTTCTTTGTAAAGACGGGAAATCGAAAGACAACATGAATGCTCGGATGGATCTACAAGAGTGGGGAATAAGAAGTGAATTGCACCCTCGACCGGTAGCGGGTAAACCGGGCAAGTTTGTACTTCCCAATGCCGCTTATCATATGTCACAACTGGAGAAGAAAAGATTCCTGCAGGTGTTGCATGATTTGAAAGTCCCCACAGGTTTCTCAGGATCATTCAGCAAGAAAATAAAAATTGTGAAGGGCAAGATCGATGGGCTGAAAAATCATGATCACCATGTTATCGTGGAGCACCTTCTTCCATTAGCCCTCAGGACTTCTCTCCCCGACTCGGTTGGTCTAGTAATCAACGACCTATGTTGTTTTTTCAAGGAGTTGTGTGCTAAAACACTGGAGGTTGCGACGCTGGATAAACTAGAAAATTCTATTGCGTTGATACTTTGCAAGTTTGAGCGTATTTTCCCACCTTCATTCTTCGATATCATAATACACTTGACGGTTCATTTTGCAACTGAGGCGAAGTTAGCCGGACCGGTACAATATCGATGGATGTATCCCGTCGAGAGGTACGTGTAATTTTTCGTTTCGCGCAATTTATAAATTTATTGTTGTCCTGTATGCCTGTATTTATTTATTCAACATATTCTCATTAGGTACCTCTACACTCTTAAGAAGTATATACGCAATAAAAATCGACTAGAGGATTCTATCATGCAAGGTTATCTTCTTGACGAAGCAACCACATTTTGTTCCCGCTATCTGGACGAGAACATTGAGACAAGGCTTAACCCACCACGAAGAATTCAAGACGGGCCATATGGTAAAGCCGAGTATAAGAGGGTAGACACTATGTTTATCAACAAGATATACCGGTTTATCTTGCTTAATTGCGCATGTCTTGAACAAATTAGAGAGTAAGTTCTTTTGGATTAATTGTTATATCTGTGTTTGTGTGTGTATGAAATGATATAATATTAATGTCACAATTATTTGTCGAAAACAGAATTCATTTTAACGAGGTACGTGAGGGGCATCCTGATTGGAACGAAGAACGTTTGGAAAAATACCATCAGGATAATTTTTGTGATTGGGTCACAGATCATGTAAGTTATTCGAATAATATTTTATTGCTATCAGTTTTAATCTAAACTTGTATCGTTATGTATTTGTCGTAAAATTTATTTTGTTAGATCCACGATTCGAACTTGTCTGCATCATTTGAGAGTGATTCAAGATGTTTAGCTCAATTTCCTAGTATGGAGCTTGCATATTACAAAGGATTTGGTGTCCTTGGATACAAATTCGAAGTTAAGGACATAGAAACATCTAGAACCACTCAGAATAGTGGGATTGCGACGGTAGGATCGGACGGTGTGATTTACTATGGGTACTTAAATTGTATACTCGGCATCCACTATCGCGGACGATCAGAACCCTTTTATATATTCCAGTGTACTTGGTACGATCCGCGAACCGATACGGACAGGTGGAGAAGCAATCTTGGGACTTGGAAAGATGAATATGGATTAACCAGTGTGAACACACTTCGATTTTACGGTCAGGACGATCCGTTTATCTTTCCGAACCAAGCGTTCCAAGTATACTACTCACAGTGTTTGAAGCATCCGGGATGGAGTGTTGTATGCCGATGGAAACCCAGAGATGTCTACGATATCCCAGAATTCAAGGATAGCGATGAGGACGAAGAAGAAAGAAGGCTTAAAGTGCTCCGACCGTCTGTTTCGAAGGACGGGTTGTCTTCGACCGATCATGAAGTTACGTGGGTTAGAAATGACATCGACGATGAAATCCAAGTAGATATGTATAATGTGCCCACGAAACGAAAAAGGTTATCAGTAATGTTATATTATTACTTCACATTTTACGCTCTATACATATATAGTCAATACTTTTAATGATTGTCTAATGCGTCCACGAACCGTTTATCTAGATTTGATGACGATGTCGGGAGCAGCGAGGGGCGGCAGGAGCTCCAGCCGCGACAGAGGCAGAGCGGTTCTGCCGCCCGGAGAGCTCCGTAGGGAGCTTCAGAGGGCCGGTCTTGCTCCCAGATCGGAGATCCCTTCGGATGCCTCCTTCCGTGTGGATTTTGCCACTCCTCCAGGTATACTGCACGCATATCCATTTTGAATGTAATATTACAGATATTCATGCCTGTTTATGTCAAAATTACTTATATTGTCAATGTTTGATTTTCTAGTTGTTGGTGATGCGTCCACATCTGGGACAGAGGCCACTCCCGCTCCTCCAGGTATGTTTATATATCATATAGTGCATGTATATTGATTTAGAATGCTATATCATAAATACACACATTCCTTTTGCTCTTACTTAGCAATTTTTATTATTGTCTAGCTGTAGGTGGTGACACCACCGCACCTGCGGGTATGTTTATATATCCTATAGTGCATGCATATTGATTTAGAACGTTATATTATTGATCTACACATTCTTTTTGCAATTACTTATATAATCTATTTTTAATTGTCTAATTATAGGTGGTGCGTCCACATCTTCCGCAGGGGCCACTCCTGCCGCTTCCATACCCTCCGCATCGTCTGCAGGTTAGTATGAATAAATTTAAAATATTTATTCATTTTACATATGCTCTATAGAATAAATATGAACTTCATGGAAATTTAGCGTCGATGTTTATTTTCTAGTTGGAGGGGATGCGTCCGCATCCGGGACCCCGGTTGTTCCTCACCGGAGGAACTATCGTCCCGCTCGTGCTGCTGCCCGAGCCCAGGCTCGTGCGATAGTCACCGGAGGTATATATCACACTTGAATTTTCGTTTAACCTTGATTTCTTAATACAACTTTGTCTTAATATTGATTGTCTTGATATTTCGTGCAGACGCAGGGCCTCCCCATCCCCAGAGGGGGACTCGAGGCCCTAATCAGTCCCATAGGCTGAGGCCTGACAGAGCTAGGGGAGAGGCAGCATTCCCCCCCTTTTTTACCCTTGACTATCGCTATACCGGTCCTCATGCCGAGAGGTTCGGCCGGTATATGGAGGACGAGAGCCGGCTCGTGAAGAACTATCCACTTCACGTTGAGTGGGGCGAGCCGCACCAGCGCTCATTCGCCCTCTTCTTTGATCAGGCTCGGGTACGTATTAATATATATTTTCAATTGATATATCCGCTTATCATATTTATTATTAACACTTGCAATCTAATAACAATATTTTTTTTTTGTATTTTCAGTTGAATTACGATTTTCAGCCTGTAGCCGACCCTGATCATCCGGGGAGGGTGCTCGACCTTCATGCTCTGTACAATGGCCTGATGAAGAACATGCGAGCCAAGGTCCGATACAACAGGAATGAGCTGAAGGCCGACTGCTACTCCCTGTGGATGGCGACCCCCGAGGCAGAGAGAGCGGCCTTCCTATCTACTCCGGCGTTTGCGAGAGTCGACGTAAAGACATGGCCTCTATTGTGCGAATATTTCGACTCCCAGCGCAAACAGATATGTATTTTAAATGTAATTCATTGTTTAGGATATAATTTATTTTTTGTGTTCTTTAATTAGAAAACTAAATGTTAATGCGTTGTGCAGAAACAGTCCGCTCAGAATACAGAGAACAGGAAGTCGGCGAAGAGGTGCCGCCCTACTTACACAGGTGGCTCGAGGAACATTACTCGAGCCATGGAGTTATCGGTAAATTACAATAGACCGACCTTTGTGATATTCTGCAATATTAAGAGTTATTTTCTAATATTTCTAATATTAAGAGTTACTTTCTAATATTTCAGACATCTCGGACCATGGCGTCAGGTGGTACACCGAGCGTGCTGTCCGCATATTTTGCCGTCCACGGCACCTCGACAGATCCCGCCATGGGCGAGCTTCGATATCCCGACATCACTACCCAGGAGTATTGCGTAAGTGTTAATATTTTTCTACCCAAATTTGAAATTTTAGTTTTGGAAGGTTCAAGTTTAAATTTTATACTTATACTTTACTGCTTAATGTGGGTGTAGGAGCGGGTGGTTGAGCAGGCTCAGGCCTCGGGGATCGATTTTACCGGACAGAGCGATCCGAGGCTGCTGACCCCAGTTCTGGACGCCGCACACGGAGGGCACCACGGAGGTTGGGAGAGAGGCCAGGGACTGGGCCCTAGCAGGGCCCATATGAGGTTGGACTCCACCCCGGCGGTTACTTCCTCCGTCTCCAGTGACCGACGTGTCCATCAGGAACTGGAGAGCTTGAGGGCCACCGTTCAGGAGTTGAAGGAGATGCTCGTATGTATACTACTTTATAGTAAAATATTATGTCATATTATATAGATATCAACATATCCATAATTAGTACGTAGTTTGAGCTTATTTGGTTTTAGACTTAAGTTTGATTAATCATACATACATATGTAATTAAAATAAATAACGGTTTTCCAAACTAGATATCCAAACGGGGTTTCGAAATAACTTAATAATGATATGAATTCGAATAATACACAGTTCTTACACACGTTAGGTCCAGACGCGACAGGGTACATCGACCGAGCCTCCACATGCATCTCCTTCGGCTGCGGCTCCGCAAGCTACTACATCGGCTGCGGTTCCGCAGACAGCACCTATTGCTCCACCGCCCGCTCAGACTCCCGCAGCCGCGGCTCCGCAAGCGACTATCTCGACGGCGGCTGCGCAGACCACATCGCCAGCTCCACAGGCCGCTCAGACTCCCGCTCGCGCCGAATTGCAGAGTTTATTGACCGAGGAGCAGGCGCGCGTTATTCTATCGTTATTCAGAGGTGGAGCTGGACCGGGCTTGGGTAGCTTTTTGGTTCTTATTTTTTGAAACATGTATTTATTTATATCATAAACATTGTACTACATTTTGAAACGATATTGATATTGGTTTATATTTATATCATATTCAGTTTTTGGGTTTCTTTTGTATATTATATGCGTGAGATGTGATTATGAATATTGCGATATATATTGTGTGATGATTAATTTTATATTTGATTGATGTATATATTATTGTGCATAGGGAGGGAAAAAATCAGGCAGCCCTTTTTTTTAAAAAAATACAGATAATGTGTATCTACGGATTAATCCGTAGGTACACATGTTGCCCCTACGGCTATATCTGTAGGGGCAAAATATCAGCAGTAACTGATATTTCCCTCCTGATCTCAGTACCAGGGGGTTGGGAGTTCCCCTACGGACATATCCGTAGGGGCCATTGCTTCGCCCCTACGGAGTTATCCGTAGGGGCAAAATATCAGGATTTCTGATATTTTGCCCTTACGGATAGGTACCTACGCAGGAATCCGTAGAGGGTAGTACGTGGCCCTACGGCTATATCCGTAGGTACCGTTAATATATTTAAAAAACCGTAAATAATATAACTTTTTTTACCCTACGGCCTACTCCGTAGGTGTAACAGGACCTACACAGAAATCCGTAGGGGCAAGATTTTGCCCGTAGGGACAAGTTCGGGGCTTCAACTTGCACCTGCGGCCTTTGCACATACGGGGTCTTTTTTCGCCCCTACGCACATCTCCGTAGGGACAGTGGGTTGTCCCGTTTATTCGTAGGGGCAACCCTTATTTGTAGTAGTGAAATTAGTTAAGGAAACTACAGAGGAGCCATTAGCTAAGCTTGAGCTTATTGATTCTATAAGAAGGCTTGGTGTTGCTTATCATTTTGAGGAGATTAAGGATGCAATGTCTAGACTTTATGTCGATGGTTTTTAGAAGCTTTGTGGACTGAAGGAGACTTCACTTTGCTTTTGGCTCCTTAGAGAATATGGTTACAATGCTTCCTCCGGTATGAAAAAGCAATTCTTGTTATATATATATATATATATATATATATATATATATATATATATATATATATATATATATGTTACATGGAAGTGAATTTCCTCAAATTGCGTCGAAAAATGCACCCTCAATGATTTGGATAACACTAAATAGGAGCCGGCCGGCGGACGACCGACGATGGATAGACGGTACCGGTCGGCCGGTGGGTGGGTGCGAGGAAGACCGGCGGTAGATGGTCATGGCTCATTCATGTTAGGCGGGAATATTTCGTGGTAATCTGGAATAGACACATGTTTTGGAGGAATTATGATTACAATGAAATGGGGTCATTTTCTATATTTCCTGAAATATCTTTTACACATAAATAAGCATGTTAATATTTTATGGTAATCTAAAATTACCACATAAATTACCTCCAACCAAGCACATTGTAAGCCATTCTCTTTGCAGCAAACTCAATATATAGAGATCTCACCCCTGCAGCCTTTGCTTCAACTAAATCCCTCACTTCTTCCATTTCATCTGCTCTCAACCCATTCCAAAGCAATAATGTTGAACCTACAACTCAACATTTCCAAAAATGTGCTTGCTTTGCCTATGCACAACTTGAGTTCCCTCAAAATGGTTAGTTATCTCTTTCTCTAAATGGTTGATTTTTCTATAACATGTATAATCTCTGTTTCTCTTTGAACATGCAGAAGCCTCGAAGGATCTCATCCCTTCAAACCAAAACTAAGCCATGCAATGCAACCCTTGCTTCCCCGTTGGAACTAACCGAAAACTCGTGAAGATCTTCAGACTATCACCCTGCCATATGGGAGCATCGACTCATTGAACGTATTCATAGCCCATATGATGATGATGATTCAAAATTCAGAGAAAGGATCGAGGGATTGAAGAAAGAGGTGAAGAAATTAGTCAAGGAAACTACAGAGGAGCCATTAGCTAAGCTTGAGCTTATTGATTCTATAAGAAGGCTTGGTGTTGCTTATCATTTTGAGGAGGAGATTAAGGATGCAATGTCTAGACTTTATGTCGATGGTTTTGAGAAGCTTTGTGGACTGAAGGAGACTTCACTTTGCTTTAGGCTCCTTAGAGAATATGGTTACAATGATTCCTCTGGTATGAATTAATTTGAAAAAAAAGTTGCTTGAATTGTTTGAAGTATCGGTAAGTTACCGGTATGTCTTCAAATCTGTCCGCGTTTTTAAAAAATCAAGGGACGGACCAACACACACATATAGCGGAGTGATCCATTGTAAATCAGTCCGCGTTTAAAAAAAAAAAGAACTTCTGAACTACGGCATATTTTAACGATCCGATCCGTTCAAGTTGATCATCCTACTCTCAAATACATGTGTATGAAAAATTAAAGGATTTAAAGACCTTTAGCATATGTATCGGATGACGTTTATGAAAGACGTGCACTTTTGCACCCATCGATGCATAGGCTAGACGTCTTTAAATCTCTTGATTTTTCATATATATATATTTAAGGGTAGAGTGATCAACTTGAACGGATCAGATCGTTAAAATATGTCATAGTTCGGGAGTTCCCGTTTCTAAAAAACGAGGACATGTTTGCAAAGGATCCCGTGATCTGTTCAAGTTGATCAACCTAACCTCAAATATATGTGGATGAAAAATCAAGGGATCGAAAGACCTCTAGCCAATGCATAAGATGACGTTTATATTGCATTATCAAAAGACATTCATTTTCACACCTATCGATGCATATGTTAGAAATCTTCAAATCCTTTGATTTTTCATACACATATATTTGAGAGTAGGTAGATCAATTTAATAGATCGTTAAAATATGCCGTAAATCACGAGTTCCCGTTTTTAAAAAATGTGAACCGATTTGCAATGAATCATACACACACACACACACACACAGAGACACACACACACACGTACAGACATACAGACCCACACACTAGTTTTTTTGCACGTGCCACACATGTGGAAAATAAATAAATTCTTTGTTTATTTAATAATTTTAACTTACGGACCTATGCATCCTACAAAAATGAATTATATACAAAATTTTTGGTGAAACCAGAATAATAAGTCTTATATCATAAAATAGGCAACTGCTAATGGGACAACGGAATTTTGGACAATTTTTCTCTCTATCTCTCAGCATGTTTGTTATGAAAAGATTTGTATTCTGTTATTTAAAAAAAAGTTGCGTGCCTTATAACGATTTATTAAATTTAGATATGTTATAAAAATTAAAAAATATCCTAAATATTAGTTTCGACGAGAGAACAAATTGCAACAGGAAAAATTACAATTCGTTTTTTTTTTGAAATGATATAAATAACTAACTTATTTATTTCGATTTCAACCTAATCTCAATATATCTAATTAGTTTAACTCTATCATTCAATTGTAAAATCTAACTATATGATTTGTTATATAACATATAATAACTACATAAATTAAATCATATACAAACTATAGCTTTTAATAAACTAACGTTATTTTAAAATTTATATTAACCAAAACCTATAAAATTCATAATAAATGATTTAAATCGAGAAAACAAGTAAATAAAATTTTCAATTTTATTCTCAAAAAAGTTGATAAAGCAAATAAAATATGTGGATTCATTTTGAGCAACAATTTCCTATTCGGATATAGAGGATGACCCTAAAGGCACTTTATTTCTAATTTGTTTCTTTAAATTTCGTTAAGGTGTTAACTTTATTGTCAAAAATCAATCAAATCCATCAGAGTTATTAATAACCATAAAGGTAAGAGTTATAAATAAAGTAATAGTACAAACACATGGTCAGCTCATAAAAAATTGTACAATCAAATGTTCATCATTAATATAGTTTAAACATGAAAGCAAAATTTTCTATGAATTTAGAAAATAGCAAACTACTACGACATTGATTATTTAAATTTCAAGTCTAACGGTTTCTAAACCCCTAAAAGATCTAATGAAGTTTCGCTCTAATTTTTAAAGCAAGAACATAAATTCTCATCTTTGTCATGAGATCGATCTCCGATTGAACAAAGATACTATGCAACAAATTCCTGCCACAAGGATTTTTTAATGCAAATTAAAATTTGAGAATCTTAAGATCAGAAATTTAGAGAGTAAATGGCTAAAGAAAATATCTGAGATTTGATCAATCCTATAAATTTTCATCTTTGTCTATTAATTGAACTCCGATCGAACAAAGATACCATATAACAAATTCCTGCCATAAAGTTCAAAATTTTTTTAAAAAAGCAAAACCGAAATAAGGATATCATGCAACAAATTCCTGCCAAAAAGTTCGAAGTTTTTTAAAGCAAAATTAAAATTCAAGAACCTAAAAGTCAGAAATTTACAAAATAAAGGGTTAAAGAAAGTACCTCTGGAAACAATCGAATAGGAGTTTAATCAATCCAATATATCCTCAACTGTAACATGAGGTCAAACTCCGATTGAATAAGGATACTAAGCAAAACGATTCTGCTACAAAGTTTGAACTTTTTTAAAAGCAAAATTAAAACAAGATTACTATGCAACAAATTCCTGAGTTGGATTCTTTTTTAAAGTAAGATTTAATTTCCAGAACATAAAAATAAAAAATCTAAGTTTACATATTGGAAGATTTGGGAGAAAGAAGAGAGCTTTCATATTAAAGCAATAGCGCATGAGTTAAAAAATTAAAGATAGGTACATAATGTATATGGATTTTCTATATTATGTTTGTTATTTTAAATTTGTTATAATAAGGATATTTTAGTTTACACCAAATTTTAACTAAACATATTTACAAAAAAGTGTCAATTTGCTTATAGATGTACTTATTATAATTATATTGGGTTTTTTTTCTGTTAGCCCCTCTCATACTTCAATATTTTTCTCTATCCTCCTATAATTAGTATTTACCTGTAACCCCCTATACTTATAACCTATTCCTGCAGCCCTCTATTTCACTTTTGAAAATTATTCCTCATCCTCTCCGACAGCCGCCGTCACCACTGCTCCCGCCTTCTTCCTTCTCTTCTTCAACCCATCGCCTCCTTGTTCCTTCTCCTCCTCAACGCCACCGCCACCGCCATTTTCACCACCATTATCTTCCTCCTTCTCTTCCACCCATCGTCGCCTCCTTCTTCTTCCTCTTTTTTCTTAACATCACCGCCATCATCACCATTACCTTTTTCTTTCTCTTCTTCTTCAACCCACAATCGCCGCCATCCTTCTTCCTCCAAGAATGGCGACGGCGGCAGTTGTGGATTGAAAAAGAAAAGAAGAAGTAAATGATGTTGATGATGGTGGCGGTGGCATTGGCGTTGAAGATGAGGAGGAAAAAGTTGGTGTTGATGGGTTGAAGAAGAAGAGGAGAGGAAGGAGGAAGATGGTGATGGTGGTGGTGTTGACGACGACGATGTTGAAAAGGAGGAGAAAGAAGATGGCGGTGGTGGAGACGGCGGCAATGGCGGCGGCGGAGGAATAATTTTTAGATGGCGGAGTAGAGGGGCTGAAGGAGTAACTTATATGTATAGTGAGGCTACATGTAAGTACTAACTATAAGAGGGACTGAGAAAATTATTGAAGTATGAGAGGGGCTAAAAGGAAAAAAAAAACCTATTATATTATATCTATTTATATTTATGCATTGCTCCTATAAGCAAATCGACATTTTTTTTTTGTCCGTATATTTGTTAAAATTTGGTATAATCTAAAATATTTTTATTATAATAAATTCAAATATAAGATTTACTAAAATAAAATACATCAATTAAGAATTTTTTATAAGTTATGTAATTTCTTTTTTTAGTATCTATTTAAAACAAACAAATCGTGTTGGAATAAATGTGTGGATTTTAAAGATATAGAACTTTTTAGATTTAAACTATGGCACATATGCAATTATAAATTTTGTTTTCAAATAATAAACACTTTATCAATTTCTATGTGTATAATGTGAAAATATTTATCTATCTGAACGATATTATACATATTACTGTTATTGGAAAATTAGTCCAATTAAATCATGCTTAACTAAATATATGTGAGTTTTAAAAATTATACTATTTGAATTCCTATAAGTTATTTCCTTTAAAGATATAGAACATTTTAAATTTTTAACCTTTTGCACATATGCAATTATCAATTTTTTAAATAATAAATAATAAATGATTTATCAAATTTCCACATGTGTAGCATATGAATTTTTTTAAAGTTTAATGTTTAAAATTAGTTAATTTCCAAACATCATGTGGAGTTTACAAAAAACCGAAGCTTATTTTAGTTTTAGAATAAGTTTAACATATATATCCTTTTATACTTTGATCCTATCAAAGATAAGTTTCCATGAAAATTTTCATCTAGTTTATATTTATATTTAAAACTACTTTTTATAAGATTTTATATACTAATCTTAAAAAAAACTTAAATTTTGGTATAATCTAAATATACTAAGCATAACAAATTTTAGATAAGGGATTTAAAGTAAAAAAATCTTAATGATTTATAGAATTGATTTTTTAAAAATAGAAAACGAATCTTTTTAGAAAAAATAAATTATGTGCAACCAAAACTGCGTAAATCCTAACACTGTGCATCCATATTTTAATGAGTTATCTCCTCCAAGGATACAAACTGTTTTAAAATTTTAAAGATGGCAAATGTGAGATTACCTAATTTGACTGTTGTCATTGTTGAGGAAGAGAAAGAAGTGTTTAAATTAATAAAATTTATTTATTTTCCACATGTATCGCACGTGCAAAAAACTGCATTCAAAATTGCATTTTCATCCATCCTTCATATTTTTCTCCATTAGTCCCTTGTTTAATCTATCTATGTTTTTGATTTTTAGAAATCAATTGAAATTATAACTTTCCTCTTTGCGATAAATACAATAATATTTCTATAATATTTAATTTGGATTTTTTTCTATGAAAAATTAAAGACAAAATTTAAAATAATTGTTATTTTCTTAAGAATTTTTAGTTTCAATATAATTTGAATTTTGTTCTCTCGTCAAAACTAATATTTAGGATATTTTTATTATAAAGATATCTAATTTAACAAATCGTTATAAGTTATACAGCTATTTTTTTTTATAAAAAAAACAGAAATCAAATCTTTTCATAAAAATATGTGTGTGAGAGAGAAATTGTCCAAAACTTCAGGTAGCTTTCCAATAGAAAATCAGATACATTATTTTATTTGGATTTGCCTATTTTTTAAATATAAAATCTTTTCTTCAGTTTTCATCACCGAAAATTGTGTATGTAATTTGTTTTTATAGGATGCATGGATCCACAAGTTAAAAATGATTAAACAAATAATGAAGAAAATATGCCTTGCTTTCTCGTTAGGTGGCGTCAAATAATTATGTTCTCCATGATATTTTAATGTTGAATTAGCAATGTGAAAAGTTCTATTGTCGCTAAACCGTTAATTTTGCATATACTAAATCAACGATGAAAAAGTGATGAAATAACAGGAAATTTGGTGTATACACATCTTACATGATAAAGATAATGACAATCGGTGCCGATCGTTGAAAAAAATTATGAAGGGCATATTTTATCCGTGTCATAGAAGAGAATTTCCTCTTATATCACCTTTCCTCCATTATCCTCACATACATGCACACATATTTTTTTCGACGCCATAGAAGGGAATTCTCTCCTATGACACATTTCCTCCATTATCCTCACACACATGCACACATATTTTTTTCGACGCCATAGAATGGAATTCTCTCCTATGACACCTTTCCTCCATATATATATAAGAAGGAGGGAGAGAAATGGCGGTCCCTTTACCAAAAAGCGGCCTTCGTCTAAAACACACATATCTTTCATATTTTTCACTGATCTAAATCGGGCATCGTGAACTACGTATCATAAAATCATTACGTACAAAAAATCGCAAGATTTACATACCTTTAACGCGTTCATCAAACGGATAGAAAAATCAACGGCTAACTTATAGAAAGTTTATGGTCGCTTAATGGACGCGTTACAAGTCTTTACACTAATTTTTAAAAAAACTACATTAACGAGGAAAAGCGAGAGACAACATTTACGAGGGACAAACTTCACTCGACAATGTGTACGCTATCAAGTGAATTTTTCCCTTACTAATTTTATTTCTGCAATAATCTATTTTTTAAGGGGATATGATACATTACCAGAGGAAAGTATAAAAAGCGTAAGTTTAGTTGGGCTAAAACATAACGAGGGAAATATTGCCGAGAGATATATCTTTTGGCAATAGTCGCATTAGCTATCAAAGAAATTCCAAGGGAATATTGCCGAGAAACATATCAACCCCCGGCAATGTTTCCTTGACATTTCTTTGGTAGATAATGTGACTATTGCCAAGAGATATATCCTCAGCATTGTTTTCCCCGTTATGTTTAGGCCCAATTAAATTTACACTTTTTATAACTTATCTTGGTCTTTTCTCTTAGAAATATATCATTCTCGAAAGAAAATTCGCTTGATAATGTATACATTACCAAGGGAAGTTTGTCCGTCACAAATGTTGTCCCTCGCTAATGTAGTTTTTTCTACTAGTGTTAAATCTCAAGATATTTTGTATATAGGGTTTCATGATACGCAGATCAAAATGACCGGTTTGAATCAATGAAATACATGAGGGTAGGTGCATTTTGAGACTAGGGGTTTTTTAAAGAAAAAAGGGGGCCGAGACCTCATATCATTTTTTTCTGTGCACACACTTGATATGTCAGAAGCATGACTATATGTTTTTAGCATATTGCATAATCCAAAGTTTATGACTTGTGGAAATAGATGTCTTCAACAAGTTCAAAGATGGGGAAGAATTCAAGATTTGTTTAACCCAGGATGTTAAGGGGCTGTTGAGCTTAATATGAAGCTACTGACCTTTCGTTTCCTGAGGAGCAGATACTAGAAGAAGCTAGGGAATTCAGTATCAAGCATCTACAATGTTTAAGTGACAATGTGGACTTGAATTTGGTTGAGCAAGTGATATATTCGCTTGAGGCACCTTTGTATTGGTTGATGCCAAGGTTTGAAGCAAGGCATTACATTGATGTCTATGAGAGAGAAGAGGACAAGATTTCTTGCTTGCTTGAGCTAGCCAAGCTAGATTTCAATGTTGTTCAAGCATTGCATCAGAGGGAGGTAAAGGACTTATCAAGGTAAAGTCGGATGTTAACTACATTTGCAAACATCCCCCCGCCCCCCCCCCCCCCACCCCACACACACACACCCCCAAAAAAAGGGAAAAACCAGGGTGATGGGTCCTAGGTTCAAACTGGGATGGGGCTCATTCCTGAAAACTGTGAGATGCATTCATAGCCGACATTCATACCTATCTCTCTCTCTGGGGTGCTTGTGTGTGTAAGATTTAATTTGGTAACATTAATTCTAGCTCAATAAATAATACATCAGATCAGGTCCAAAAATTGTGTTAGGATCCTAGATTTGAGGGTAAATTGTCAAAATCCCAGCCATTTTTTTCCGTTGTCAAAAACCCCTTAAAAAAATTTTTAGTTGTCAAAAACCCTATATCTTGTAGATTCATGCATAGTCACATAATTCGCGAATTATTCGGCGAATTCACGAATAATTCGCGAATTATGTGACTGCCGATTAAATCTGCGAATTATTCGCCATAACCGAACGTACCGAATTATTGCCGAATTATTCGCGAATAATTCCCGAATTATTCAAAAAAAAAACGAATTATTCAAAAAACAGCAAATAATTCACGAAATCAAAATCTAGCGTCTCATATATTAATTTTATATTAATTTTTTGCTCGAAATCCTTTCCGAACACTTACCGAATCTTTTCCGAATACCTGCCGATTTTTTCCGAATAGTTCTCCGAATCCGAATTTTCGACCTCGCCGAATTATTGCCACATCACGAATTTGTGACTATGGTTTCATGCGATATCTAAGCAGTAGCTAACGATATCTAAGCAGTTGCTTGTAATATCTAAACCGTTTCCTGTGATATTAAAATAGTTTGTATGGATTAATTAGATATAATAGAATACTATGTAGATACTGCAGGAAAAAATTTTAGGGAGGTTTTTGACTTCCGCTTCGAGGCCATAGGGTTTTTGACCGCTGAAAAAAGTGCTTGGATTTTTTTTTGATAGTTTACCTTAGATTTTATAATATATATATATATATATATATATATATATATATATATATATTGACTAGATCGCCGACAATTTCATTATTCTTCGCGTCACAAGTTTCTATTAATTTTTTTCCTTTTGTTTTTAATTCTATGAGGTGTTGTGTAGCATTTTAAATTAATAATTCTTTTCATTTTATATATCATTAATTCAATTACAATTTGCCCATTTTTTCGGATTTAGTAAATTATATCTCTACTATATTAATGCCAAAAGAGGGGTGTACGAAATACGTGCAAAAAAAATTCCTCCAATTTTCTACCATGTAAGCAATACTGATGTGTGAAAAATTGATAATTTTAATTTATATTATACTTGAAAAAAATATAAAGATTGGGTTATTATTACTATTCATCTCATAACACAACTGAAAGATTTTAGATTTCCATCATATCTATAATTGTCCTCATTCTCACGTTCACATATCTCGAACTAATTATTTAAATTTTTTCCAAATCTTTATGATATTAAAAAATACAAACTCCTTTAGCACCTGTAACATACTAGAGTAATTTAACTAATATTAGAGTAAGGACAATATTTTAAAAAGGTCTTGTTTAAACAAATAATCATGAAATGAGAACTTGATAAAATTTATTTATCAAAATAGACATTTTTTTGCCACGTAAGCTTATAGAATAAAATATTCACCTACCTGGCAGTGCTGCGGCAATAATGAGATCTATTTCTCTAAATAAATTTTTGAAGAGGCGTAGTTGATGGATTTTATGCTTTACCTAATGGTTTAAAATCTATTTTTCCTTTTTCTTTAGTCGCACATCGTCTAGGCAATAACGTGTTGCTGTCCTTATATATGAGGATGTGTCTTAACCTCTTGAAGTAGTTCAAAGGCTAGTAGACTTGGGCTTTTCCACACGCGCGGGCATGCACAGTACGTTAGTCCTGAGCCGAGCCTAGTTTGGTTTGTATGTGCATTTATCCTTCTACACAAAAAATTGTTTTGCTTGGACCCGTTACTTGGACCATTGCGGCAGCCATGGACTCGTAATTAAGAGTGTACCGTTGGAACTTTAATGCAAGCGTTTCTGCCCGTTGGAGGACAGAGACGTTGGGCCTGCATTAATATATGTATTGACTGGACAGTAATGGGCCTCGCTCAGGACTCCCATATAAGGAGCGCCTCTTCGCTTTTATTTAACTGATTAAAAGAAAGAAAGAAAAAGAAAGAAGAGGAAAACACTGCTCATCTCATCTCCCCTGCTCTGCTCTCAGCTCATCTCCTTTGCTCTGCTCTCTCTGCTCATCTCCTCTGCTCTCCACTGCTGCTACTGCCTCTGTCTAGTTCAGGTTCGGGACACCTTTTTCCTTGTTGAGCGACGAGGGTCAGCGACCGGTTCGACACTTCATCCTACTGCACTTCGGGTGGAGTCCCTATTGGTGGGGCGGTCGTATCTTGGGAACAGATCGTCGGGGAGTCCTGTGCTAGAAGCGGTGCATTCTGTTCTTAGGACAGCGATCATTTGACGTGGTTCCGTCTCAAGCAACTCGGAACCTTGTTCTTCTTATTTTTGCTTATTTGTTTAATAGGGTGCATACTTAGCAAACATTGTTAAATATTATTCCTTGAAAATTATTAATTTAATTTGTTTTTGGTTTTACTAGCAATCTCACCCAACAACTAAGAACGGAATTCTTCCTATAATCTAATAGGTTGTTAGTTTTTTGACCATGAACCTAAACGTGTCTAAGGTTAACCTAGAAGACTTAGTCTCAGCCAGACCCGAAACTTTTGCTGGTCAATACTTCAAGTGTTGGCAAAATCGAATGCGGTACTGGCTGACCACTTTAGGTCTTATTTCTGCTATAACTTGTGAGCATATCCCGTCAGAGCCACCCTCTACTACCCCTGCTCTGACTTTTTCCCCACTTCGAGATGCGAGCGCTGTAAGGATTGTTGGATATGGACTTGTGGACTTGAAGTTTACTTCAGGACAAGTGATATCCCTTCAAAATATGCAGCACGTGCCGAACTTTAGGAAGAATTTTGTTAGTTGATGGAGGTCCTTTTCGGGTCTCCGTCAAATGTTGTCTTCCGTCGATCTTTCGGTGGATCTTAGAGGTGATCTCCTGTTGCGTGTGAGTCTCAATGGGTTTTGAGGAGATTGGTGGCTTTGAGGAGTTTGCGCCGAGTACCTGCAAGGAAGTCCTGGGCTGGTTTGGTACCACCGAGGACCTTCCGACGATCAAGTTAGCACAAGATTCGAGCAGAGTAACGGCTAAGTGGGGTGAAAAAAGCTTACTCGACCTCTCTGTGATGGGGGTTTATATAGTGGCGGCAGCACGCAGTAGCAGGCGCGAGAATCTCGCTGGCAGTTACGCTCCCGATGTCACGCCCGTGTAATAAGCGGATCGCCCGTTAATGGGGATCGTGATGGCGTGGAACGTGGGATGTTGCCGGCGGAGAATCCGCGCATGGCGAGATTTGCGGAGCGGCGGTTACACCTGTGAGTGGTGGAGTTGGTCGGAGGGACTGAAGAAGATGGCCTCGGCGGGAGAGCTCGAGAACGAGCGGGAGGGTCGAGGCATCTTGGTCCTGCGGTAGCTCGGGGCGAGCTGAGAGGCCGAGGAGGCCAATTTGCTGGGGGCTCTGAGGAGAGATAGCTTGTGCTTGCAGGCCGGGTACAGGGGTGGCCTGGTCGGCCTCTGTGGGCTCTTTCTTCTGAGTTCTGGGACACGTCATCTGCCATGTGTCCCAATGTGGGAGATCGCCAATATAGAGCATCATCATTAGCCCCGTACTCTTGTCCCGACCAACTGATGGGTCGGGTCAAGAGTGGAATGCCGGGCCGCCCGGGGTAAGCTCCCTCCTAAGATTTCGTCGGGACGCTTTCTCGGGCTGTCAGCTGTCTTTTCTGCCAGCGAGTCACGGAGAGATCTCTGCATTTAAAGAAGGCGCGCCGGTTCGTGCATCCTTTCACTGAAGTGACGGTCCGCGTGTCAAGCGTCGGTTGGCCGACGCGACGTGTGCAGACCTGCGGCGTCTGATGGGATGCGTCCCAGTGTGGGAACGACAGGTAGAGCGATCAGAGCCGTTGGACACGAGGAGGTGCTTTGGCGGGAGATGAAGGGCGCCGTTGGATGAGGGAGATTGCGGTGATAAATAGGGGTGGGGCCCACTCCACGGCCCCTACTCCTTCATATTTCCTCGCTCTAAGTCCTGGTTGCTCGGCGCTCGTCTTCTTTCTTCTGCTTTCGTTTCCCAAGGATCCCTCTGCTCCAGGTTAGATGTCTTCTTTCGTAGAATCTGTAGATGTCATAGGAGTAGGTTCTAGGGACCCTCTAGTTGAGCCTGAGTCTTCCCGAGGAGCAGAGATCAGATCCTCTTCCCGGGATCGTGCGGCGGGGGCAGCCCCCAGTGAGGAGGCGATAGACGCTTCTCCCGGCGCGTCGTGTTGGGTGAGGCATGAGGATGAGCTTGCCAATGCTCGGGCTCTCTTCCTGTAACGTTGTGAAAATCGTTTTGGTGAAATTTCGGAAAATCGGCAAAATAAGGGGGTTTTCTGTAAAAAGTCAAAATACAAATATCTTTATTTTAAAATTAAATATAAATATTCTAATTATGTAATTGCTAGTATTTGGTGTTTATTGAGCCACTGGTGAGATTTCAAAATTTCTGAAAATTTTTCCGAAATTAATTATTTTAATATTATTTTAAGCCGTCACTAATACATTTAATTCAGGAAAATTACAAACTGGAATGAGTTCAAACAAATTTTGTGCATCATTATACATTAAACAAAATTTTATCATGTGGTTTTTGAATTGAAATAGGGTTGTTATCCGGTGATAGAAAATATCGAAGAAAAAGGCTTTTTTTCGGTGAAATTAGTGCAAACGGAGTGCGGTATAACTTTTATCTTTTCCCAAACCAAACCACACTATATTTTACTCCCTCACACTATTTTTGGCTGATCTTGGCAGCCCCTCTCACTTCATTCTTCAAGTGCCTTCTAGAAATTTGTTTTTTTTGAAAATAAAAGAAAAGGAAAATGCATAAAGGTTGAAAAGACATAAAGATGATGATTCTTTCTTGAAACTTCCACACTTTTCTTCACTCTTTTCTCTTTCTCCCTCCCCATGGCCGGCCACAACTCATCCATGGCAGCCCCCCCATTTTCCACCTCTTTTTTATTCAAAAATCATCAAAAATACATCAAAAATTCAATTAAAATTCCACAAAATCATATATATTTTCATACCCTTTATTCTCTACTCTTCTTTACATGGAATTTGGAGTGGGAAAGCATGTATTTTTGAGGCTCATTTTCAAGTTTGGACATGAGGTTGTGGAGGTATAAATCCTTCTCTTTTATTTTATTTCTATTAGATATTTCTTTTAAAGTTTAATTAGATTTAATCTATTAATTCTATTTACTACTTTTAAAATTCAAGTTAGGGTTTGAAAAATCAAGTTGTGATTTTTATTAATTAATGAGGGTTATAATCACTAGTTTAACATATTTAGAAGTGGAAATTCTTATAGGGATGATATGTTGTAAATTGTTAACCTAAAATTGATTTAATTATACTTTTTAGCTAACTAGTTTTTTATAAAATATGTTTATGGGTTATATAAAATTCCAATTAAGATTTCTATCATTAGATTGTAGTTTTAGTGAGCATATTAACATGTTAATGGGAAGAAAAACTTAGTTTGATCACTAGATTCAATTGATAATTGGAAAATAGTAATAAAATGCTATTATTTTATTAACTAGATTTTTGGAAAATTCTAAATAAAAGGGATTTAAAATATAATATTGGTTTCATTATATCATTATCATCAAAAATTGTGGTTTAAGTCATTAATGTATGCAAAATCATGTTTTGAGGTGGAATTGTGGTATTTTGCTTGGAAAATGTTGAAAATTGTTAAATGTTGTAAACTAGAAATTTCAAATTTATATAAATTTGTGTAATAAAAATATAGTAGTGGTTTGTATAGTCTAGTAATGCTATTTAATGAGTTGTATGACCATTAGTTTCATTTAAATGTCAAGTTTTGATGAAAAACGGTATATTGGCATTTTCGGGTTTTTGCGAAATTGGACAGTTTGATAGATTTTAGGGTTTCGATGGATTTAATCGTGTTCTATGGTATAAGTAATGTGATTTTAAACTACAAGTTGTTTGATGATGTTATCTCGATCCATCGGAGTTTGTACGCCGATATCGAGCGGTATTTGGTTCTTTTGCGTGGACGGGACATAGGTTTTAACCTATGCTTGTTCTTTGTATCGTTTGACTTTTGTATGTGATTCAGTTTACGATGCTATTTAAATGTTTGCGTCTAGGTACCACTCACGTAGACTGCGGGAGATGAAGAGGAGGATGGCGACACTGTCTTCGGCAGACATGGACCAGGTGAGTAGATGTATATCTACGGGGGGAGGTCGGGTGGATGGCGTTTAGCACCCCCGCAACGTAGAATAGGAATAGTACTTAGTGACATTAGGAAACCCGATGTAACCCTAGATTCTTACCGAGCAGGACCCTAGTAATGACCCTAGGCGGGACTAGACTGATTTAGGAAAACCATACCTGAGGATGAATACTTTGGGAAAGGTTCGTAGGTTTCTGATAGAAACATACACGCACACACTAAAACTTGACTTGGCGTATACGTACATGTGTGTATATATATAAAACTAGGTATAGGTGTATATATATACACCACACGTATATGGGATTCATTGATGTGATATGATATCCGAGGTATGATGAAACAGTATAACTGGGCTTGATGCCGTGATTCTCGACTAGACAGTCGTAATAAAGTGTTAGCGGATCATTAGAGAATGATATAATGAACATGAACATATAAATTATAAAGAGTGGTGTGATATTGATGTATATGGGATGCTAGAATAGTACCCGGACTGTAACTTGTGACTGATTACGATAAGATATATGTATAACTTGATTACAACATTATATTGGTGTGACCTGATGCCGATATCACATAAGTATGACTTAATCACAATATGATACATAGGACATGACATTCCTGAGAATAACATTATACTAATAATGAGACACCTATGAGATACTTGACCCGTACCCCGATATTGGGATGCCGTACGATGGATTTTACCGTACGAGACATAGATATGATGATTGATCCGCATTCTTGATTCAAGGAAGCCGTACTACGTACGTGACGCTATTGAGGCAGGATCGCCGACTATTAGAGATATTGATTCAGACCTTAGGTAGACTCTAGTTTCTTATTGACTAGTTCTTAGGTTTAGTTTTTCCTTTGGAGGTTAGATGGACACTAGGTTAGGGTTGAGTCATATAGTGGTAGTAGTATTAGTATATTAAATGAGTGGATAACACACATTCGTCTTTACCTTCACACTGTAATCATAATGTTGCATGTTCATACATATGTTGCTATAAACAGTATAAACCTTACCTGTTAGGACACCAGCACCATTACCGATGATGCGCATATTCCACGCACACTTATTTGCCGGCTCACACACATCATCATCGGTAATTGCTATGTCACGTACACTTTAGATCATATTATATTTTGTTGATAGAATCAGTTAACAACTAAACCGATATAATATTGTGATTACTCTCTGATGTTAGTATAGACATGATATTCATAACTTAGACATTCCTGCATTCATATTTTCATGTTATCGCACAGTATTATGAGCATATGCCGACATTTATCATATACTACTCATGATTTTGAGATTTCTGGATTTTTTGGGGAAAACCGCAAGAATATATATAAAAACTTTTCTCTCTCTCCTCCTTTCTTTTTAAATAAGATGCGGTTTTCTCGTGATGTATGTGTCGTCCACCATGAGATTTCGTGTTTTCTGATGGATTTCGAGACCCGATTCGAGGAGTGGATGAACCGTCTCGGGTACATGGTGGGCCCGGTATGGTACCCCAGGGCAAGAAGATCGAGTTGTAGACGATGAGCCTGGCAGGGGAAGGCTACCTACCGGTGATGTCTGGCGCGGCGGATATCCGGAGGATACCGACCGTTGTCGTGAGATTTGATGATATGGGCCGATCCGGACTGACGGAGCCCGAGATATTGAGGCTTGATATTTCATGTTTTGTGTCGATGTTTGACACGGATTTTCATGGATTTCATTATTGAGATTTCAGATTCTTATACACATTCTACTATGAGAACAGCTAAAGATTCACATACATACATATCTGGATTTCAGGATTTGTTACTTTACATTCATGGTGCATGCATTTCATTCATATGACATAGTACTATATGAGGCACTGACACGACACGGAGTATTTGCACTTACACGTAGTATTACCCTGCTATTAGTAGATGTTTGGGATATAGTAGTGTATTATTATGACCTAGGATAGCGTCGTGCATTCGATTTCTTTTCGTAGATGTCTTCTACTCACGTGTTGGCAACTCACCCCCGTTGTGCCAAATTCTTTACAGGTTCGATGTACAGGTTTCCGTGGTAGCTTGTTGGCACATCTTTTCTTCAGGGTGATTTGCACGGTAGGTTGGTTCACTTGTATCCGAACCACCATTGTACTTTTATTCATTCATTGGTATCTAGTAAGCTCCATCAACCATATTTGTATTACTTGATAAGTTTATTGGACCAGTTGTTTATTTCGACCTTAGAGTCGCGCATGTGTTATTCAGATCTGGTGGTTTTGTTTTCTTTTGAGTTTTGAGCCTCGCCTATTGGCGTTATATATTATTGTGCTTGCTGTGGTTGTTTCCGCCTGTTGGCGTTGATGCTAGCTCCCGTTTGGGGATGCTTTTTATTGTTTATGTATATTATACTTGTTGTACCCGTTTGGGGGCCAGTTTTTACAGAGGAGACTCTGCCGAAATTTTTGGGAAAATTGCTGATGCTTTTAAACTTGTTTTCTTTTTCTTCTTCTTCTTCTTCTTCTTCTTCTTCTATGGTTTAGATTTCTGGGCTTCGGCTTACTTAGGTTACGTGGCGCCTCTAGACGCTTCGTAATCTAAGTGCCGGTCACGTTCCTTACTTTCGGGTCGTGACAAAGTTGGTATCAGAGCGCTAGGTTTAACCCTGTATAAGTCTAGGTGACCCTTGGTTGATGGAGTAGGCGATTTAGGTAGAGTAACGTACCGTGGGTATGGTCCGCGGCATACTTACGATACGCTACTCTGCTTAAGCAGCCTTAGGATGTACATTGTTTGTACCGTATTCCATTCGTTCTTTTGATCTATCTTCGTCAATGTTGGACGTCGGGTTCTATTACCACTGGCAGAGGGAGCTGCGGCTCGAATGCGATAACCATTAGAGTATGGGCTATTCTTGAGGATTGAAGCATTGCTTAGCGTGCGGACGAAGGGTATTCACATGCCGTCCGGATGAAGTTAAAGGGTTCGAACGATTATCAGAAAACCATTTTTCCAAAGTTTAAAGTATTCGGAAGAACATGCAGGTATTTCGATGGACCCTCTAGAAGAATGAAACCCTAACTCGACATAATGACCACGAGAACGCCCTTGAACCTTAGGGTTTACGGCAGTTCCGCTGTGCCATTAGTGAGGCTTGGGTTTGCCCTTCTACAGCTGGATCATCGATGCTGGGGTATGTACCGGATATTTTTAAACTGTACTTGAGTTTTGAGCTCTCGGGGAATTATGGGATTTTGATGGATCGATCGAAAATTTTAATGTAGTCCGGATATCAAGTGAAGGGATCGACTATGTGGGAGGCTCTAGATATGAGTGTTGCCGTTGATAGCGCAGTCTGCATAGCTACGAAGAGACGAGTTCGAAGCAATCGACATCAGAGGAAAGGGGCGCGCATTGACGATAGTGATTTAGTGATTTGAATTTCATATTTTCATTGATTGGATTTTAGTATTTTGAGGATTTTGTGCTACGATTGGTATTTCATGTGTGTACCTTCATTCTATTTGTGTTTCATATATCAGTTGTATTGATGTTGTTGAGTACACACCCAGTACACTTGATTTGGTTTTACATATTTTGAGATTTTGAGTTGATTTCGTGTATAGGGGTTACACATGATTTTGACATATGTTTTGACCTAGTTTTCATGCATTTTCGTACTGTGATTCGAGTCTGATATCCGATGTATGTTTTCGTGCTCCATGTGCACCTGATTAGGATTCTTGCGCATACTTGGCGCACGTGATGCGATTTTGTGCACACCAGATGCACTAAATCGGGGTTTTGTGCAGATTAGATGCACCTGATAGTGAGTCGTGCACGCCCGTTGCACTTGACAGATGTTTTTGGTGCACACCTGTTGCACTTAGTTTTTTTGTTGTGGGTATTCATGGTTTCTGCATTTGGTTTCGATTTCAGTGCTCACCGGACGCACATGACATTTTATTGATGTGATTGGAATTGATTTCAGTTTGAGCAGTATATTTTCATAATGATTATTATTTGATTTAGTAACCAGGCGGGACGTGTATGTTAAATAAAAGATATATATATATATATATATATATAGTTATTTTTTAAAAAAAAAAATAATAAACGTCCGCTACTTATGCCGTGACACGTGCATCACACGGCAATTTTCAAAAAGGGGTTTGCATATTTCCTTAGCCGGATATTTGTACGGTTTCACTATGATGCACACTATATATATATAAGTTATAGTTTTGATATATATTATGTTGGTTTTCGTATTGGGTTTGATATTTTATCTTCGCCGTAACTCCGATGATTGCGTTATGCTTGACGGGGTTGATTTTAGTTATGTATTTATGATTTCGGAGCCCCGACGATTTGACTATTTTGATAAATGTTTTAGTATTTGGAGGGGGAGTTTTAATTTAAATTCGGGGACCGAATTTCTTTAAGGGGGGAAGATTGTAACGTTGTGAAAATCGTTTTGGTGAAATTTCGGAAAATCGGCAAAATAAGGGGGTTTTCTGTAAAAAGTCAAAATACAAATATCTTTATTTTAAAATTAAATATAAATATTCTAATTATGTAATTGCTAGTATTTGGTGTTTATTGAGCCACTGGTGAGATTTCAAAATTTCTGAAAATTTTTCCGAAATTAATTATTTTAATATTATTTTAAGCCGTCACTAATACATTTAATTCAGGAAAATTACAAACTGGAATGAGTTCAAACAAATTTTGTGCATCATTATACATTAAACAAAATTTTATCATGTGGTTTTTGAATTGAAATAGGGTTGTTATCCGGTGATAGAAAATATCGAAGAAAAAGGCTTTTTTTCGGTGAAATTAGTGCAAACGGAGTGCGGTATAACTTTTATCTTTTCCCAAACCAAACCACACTATATTTTACTCCCTCACACTATTTTTGGCTGATCTTGGCAGCCCCTCTCACTTCATTCTTCAAGTGCCTTCTAGAAATTTGTTTTTTTTGAAAATAAAAGAAAAGGAAAATGCATAAAGGTTGAAAAGACATAAAGATGATGATTCTTTCTTGAAACTTCCACACTTTTCTTCACTCTTTTCTCTTTCTCCCTCCCCATGGCCGGCCACAACTCATCCATGGCAGCCCCCCCATTTTCCACCTCTTTTTTATTCAAAAATCATCAAAAATACATCAAAAATTCAATTAAAATTCCACAAAATCATATATATTTTCATACCCTTTATTCTCTACTCTTCTTTACATGGAATTTGGAGTGGGAAAGCATGTATTTTTGAGGCTCATTTTCAAGTTTGGACATGAGGTTGTGGAGGTATAAATCCTTCTCTTTTATTTTATTTCTATTAGATATTTCTTTTAAAGTTTAATTAGATTTAATCTATTAATTCTATTTACTACTTTTAAAATTCAAGTTAGGGTTTGAAAAATCAAGTTGTGATTTTTATTAATTAATGAGGGTTATAATCACTAGTTTAACATATTTAGAAGTGGAAATTCTTATAGGGATGATATGTTGTAAATTGTTAACCTAAAATTGATTTAATTATACTTTTTAGCTAACTAGTTTTTTATAAAATATGTTTATGGGTTATATAAAATTCCAATTAAGATTTCTATCATTAGATTGTAGTTTTAGTGAGCATATTAACATGTTAATGGGAAGAAAAACTTAGTTTGATCACTAGATTCAATTGATAATTGGAAAATAGTAATAAAATGCTATTATTTTATTAACTAGATTTTTGGAAAATTCTAAATAAAAGGGATTTAAAATATAATATTGGTTTCATTATATCATTATCATCAAAAATTGTGGTTTAAGTCATTAATGTATGCAAAATCATGTTTTGAGGTGGAATTGTGGTATTTTGCTTGGAAAATGTTGAAAATTGTTAAATGTTGTAAACTAGAAATTTCAAATTTATATAAATTTGTGTAATAAAAATATAGTAGTGGTTTGTATAGTCTAGTAATGCTATTTAATGAGTTGTATGACCATTAGTTTCATTTAAATGTCAAGTTTTGATGAAAAACGGTATATTGGCATTTTCGGGTTTTTGCGAAATTGGACAGTTTGATAGATTTTAGGGTTTCGATGGATTTAATCGTGTTCTATGGTATAAGTAATGTGATTTTAAACTACAAGTTGTTTGATGATGTTATCTCGATCCATCGGAGTTTGTACGCCGATATCGAGCGGTATTTGGTTCTTTTGCGTGGACGGGACATAGGTTTTAACCTATGCTTGTTCTTTGTATCGTTTGACTTTTGTATGTGATTCAGTTTACGATGCTATTTAAATGTTTGCGTCTAGGTACCACTCACGTAGACTGCGGGAGATGAAGAGGAGGATGGCGACACTGTCTTCGGCAGACATGGACCAGGTGAGTAGATGTATATCTACGGGGGGAGGTCGGGTGGATGGCGTTTAGCACCCCCGCAACGTAGAATAGGAATAGTACTTAGTGACATTAGGAAACCCGATGTAACCCTAGATTCTTACCGAGCAGGACCCTAGTAATGACCCTAGGCGGGACTAGACTGATTTAGGAAAACCATACCTGAGGATGAATACTTTGGGAAAGGTTCGTAGGTTTCTGATAGAAACATACACGCACACACTAAAACTTGACTTGGCGTATACGTACATGTGTGTATATATATAAAACTAGGTATAGGTGTATATATATACACCACACGTATATGGGATTCATTGATGTGATATGATATCCGAGGTATGATGAAACAGTATAACTGGGCTTGATGCCGTGATTCTCGACTAGACAGTCGTAATAAAGTGTTAGCGGATCATTAGAGAATGATATAATGAACATGAACATATAAATTATAAAGAGTGGTGTGATATTGATGTATATGGGATGCTAGAATAGTACCCGGACTGTAACTTGTGACTGATTACGATAAGATATATGTATAACTTGATTACAACATTATATTGGTGTGACCTGATGCCGATATCACATAAGTATGACTTAATCACAATATGATACATAGGACATGACATTCCTGAGAATAACATTATACTAATAATGAGACACCTATGAGATACTTGACCCGTACCCCGATATTGGGATGCCGTACGATGGATTTTACCGTACGAGACATAGATATGATGATTGATCCGCATTCTTGATTCAAGGAAGCCGTACTACGTACGTGACGCTATTGAGGCAGGATCGCCGACTATTAGAGATATTGATTCAGACCTTAGGTAGACTCTAGTTTCTTATTGACTAGTTCTTAGGTTTAGTTTTTCCTTTGGAGGTTAGATGGACACTAGGTTAGGGTTGAGTCATATAGTGGTAGTAGTATTAGTATATTAAATGAGTGGATAACACACATTCGTCTTTACCTTCACACTGTAATCATAATGTTGCATGTTCATACATATGTTGCTATAAACAGTATAAACCTTACCTGTTAGGACACCAGCACCATTACCGATGATGCGCATATTCCACGCACACTTATTTGCCGGCTCACACACATCATCATCGGTAATTGCTATGTCACGTACACTTTAGATCATATTATATTTTGTTGATAGAATCAGTTAACAACTAAACCGATATAATATTGTGATTACTCTCTGATGTTAGTATAGACATGATATTCATAACTTAGACATTCCTGCATTCATATTTTCATGTTATCGCACAGTATTATGAGCATATGCCGACATTTATCATATACTACTCATGATTTTGAGATTTCTGGATTTTTTGGGGAAAACCGCAAGAATATATATAAAAACTTTTCTCTCTCTCCTCCTTTCTTTTTAAATAAGATGCGGTTTTCTCGTGATGTATGTGTCGTCCACCATGAGATTTCGTGTTTTCTGATGGATTTCGAGACCCGATTCGAGGAGTGGATGAACCGTCTCGGGTACATGGTGGGCCCGGTATGGTACCCCAGGGCAAGAAGATCGAGTTGTAGACGATGAGCCTGGCAGGGGAAGGCTACCTACCGGTGATGTCTGGCGCGGCGGATATCCGGAGGATACCGACCGTTGTCGTGAGATTTGATGATATGGGCCGATCCGGACTGACGGAGCCCGAGATATTGAGGCTTGATATTTCATGTTTTGTGTCGATGTTTGACACGGATTTTCATGGATTTCATTATTGAGATTTCAGATTCTTATACACATTCTACTATGAGAACAGCTAAAGATTCACATACATACATATCTGGATTTCAGGATTTGTTACTTTACATTCATGGTGCATGCATTTCATTCATATGACATAGTACTATATGAGGCACTGACACGACACGGAGTATTTGCACTTACACGTAGTATTACCCTGCTATTAGTAGATGTTTGGGATATAGTAGTGTATTATTATGACCTAGGATAGCGTCGTGCATTCGATTTCTTTTCGTAGATGTCTTCTACTCACGTGTTGGCAACTCACCCCCGTTGTGCCAAATTCTTTACAGGTTCGATGTACAGGTTTCCGTGGTAGCTTGTTGGCACATCTTTTCTTCAGGGTGATTTGCACGGTAGGTTGGTTCACTTGTATCCGAACCACCATTGTACTTTTATTCATTCATTGGTATCTAGTAAGCTCCATCAACCATATTTGTATTACTTGATAAGTTTATTGGACCAGTTGTTTATTTCGACCTTAGAGTCGCGCATGTGTTATTCAGATCTGGTGGTTTTGTTTTCTTTTGAGTTTTGAGCCTCGCCTATTGGCGTTATATATTATTGTGCTTGCTGTGGTTGTTTCCGCCTGTTGGCGTTGATGCTAGCTCCCGTTTGGGGATGCTTTTTATTGTTTATGTATATTATACTTGTTGTACCCGTTTGGGGGCCAGTTTTTACAGAGGAGACTCTGCCGAAATTTTTGGGAAAATTGCTGATGCTTTTAAACTTGTTTTCTTTTTCTTCTTCTTCTTCTTCTTCTTCTTCTTCTATGGTTTAGATTTCTGGGCTTCGGCTTACTTAGGTTACGTGGCGCCTCTAGACGCTTCGTAATCTAAGTGCCGGTCACGTTCCTTACTTTCGGGTCGTGACACTTCCACATCCCCTCACGTTATACGCTTTGTCTGGCCAAGGAGGGAGAGAGGGCAGACCAAGTACGGGGTAGGGAGATCGCCCTGTACTTGGAAGCTTTTTGGGGTGGAATGCGCCTTCCCTTCTCTCCCGAGGTCGTCGAAGCGCTGAACTTCTTCGGGTTAGCCCCTGGCCAGTTAGTGCCGAACTCATGGAGGATTCTCCTCGGGTTCCTGATCCGCCTGAAGCTACAGGCGGTTCCCTTCAGCTTCTCCATCCTTGATTCTTCCCTTGTTTTCAAAAATCATCCTGAGGGTCGAGTGGGTGACCCGAGGTGGGTCTACCTCTCTTTCAGAAAGCGACAGGGGGGCGCCGCCAGAACAGAAGTTGTAGTCCTGCCTTCTTCCATTCACGACTGGAAGAAAAAGTTTTTCTTCGTCGAGCTGCCCGAGGGCGAGAACTGGCCCGTGCAACACCAAGTGGTCGAGGGAAAACTGCTTGCCGGGGAACCAGTCCAATGACCCCGCCACGGTGAGAGTGTCTTCGTGGGAGCCCGTCCTCCGATTTGACATGCTGCTGTTTGAGAGGGTCCTGAGTTGGGCTGGGCTGAGCCCCGTCGAGTTCGTCGGTAAGTTAGGCTTGCTTTTTGGCTTTTATATTGCATGTGTTGCTGACTTTTTTGCATTTGGTTTTGTGCAGGATCCATGGACATGACCGAGCTCCGGGGCTCCATGCGCCAGCCGAAGAAGGTCACGAGGGCTGGAGGCGCTAGCTCTTCCCGTTCGAAGCCTGCCCTGGCTCCTTCGGCCTCCGTCCCAGTGCCTCCGGTGGCCGCGTCCCTTGAGCGTTCGGGGGCGGATCCCGCCCCGGGGCCTAGCAGAGCGCCGAGCCGGAACCGGGCTCGAATTCTGGAGGACCCGGTCTCGGAGGAGGAGACCGGCTCTCCATCGGAGCCACTCAAGAGGGGTCCCCGGCGGTCTCCTCGGGGCCCGCCCTCGCCGATCATGGTGGAGAAGGGGGGCCTCCAGTTCGCGGTGCCCTCGGGACTATCTGTCGCGGATAGCCTGCTGCATGAAATAGAGAAGTCGGCAGGGGGTAGGTTCCCGAAGGGGACCTTCAGGGCCCAGATGGCGTCCATCGCCCAGGAGGCCGTGCAGGTAAGTGCTCGGTTGTTTGTGAGATTTGGTGCTTCCTTTGTCTTCCTGACCTCTTTCTTATTTTTTCAGGTCCTTCAGCACGTCGCCCTTGCCGTACGCATGGAGGCCGAGGTGATAGCCCCGGCGATGAAGGCCGCGGAACAGCTTACCTCGCTGGAAGAGAGCTCCAAGCGGGAGCTGGAGGCGGCGATGGCGAGGGTGGCAGCCCTGGAGGGCGAGGTGGAGGCCGGGAAATGGGAGGTTGCCCGGCACCGCGAGGCCGCCGTGGCTGCCGAGGTCAAGCTTGAGGACGCTCAGGCGCTCGCCGGCAACATGAAGAAGACGGTGAGGACCCTCCGGAAGGAGCTGGGGGCGGCGGTCGAGGCGGTGAAGCGGGCCGACCTCTCGGCGGCGAAGGCGGTGGAGGGCTACAAGAAGTCGAAGGACTTCTACTATAACTTAGCCGTGGCCACCTGTCACGCCCCGCTTCCCAGAGTACGCTAAGCTGGGCACGTGACATAGCCAACCATGCTACCTGTGGATAGGAAAAATCCTCCCACAGTCACATTACGGCTGTAGAGATATCAAGAACAGGAAAACAAACTAAACTATCTAGTACATGTCCATGAGCCAGAATAAATGAGTCAAGAAATGATAATATGCGGAAGCGAAAGGTACAATAAATGAAACACCTAGAAAGTAAAACTACATACAGACATGAACTTCACCGCTCGGTCTAACAGTGGCAATACTCCTGATCAGTCTGCAACAAGGTAGAAGAATTTGGGCCATGCAAAACCCAGACGTCGGCGCGCCATAACATCGTGCAACAATATGTAAACAGGGTAGCAAGACATGCAAGTATAATCATAAATAGTAAAGCAGGTGTAAAGCAATCTAAATCAGGGCAGTGAAAGGTATCGTGCAGTGAGTAAAATAAACTGGTCTGTTGGTTATCTACTCTCAAGTCTTTGAAATCAATTTGATGAATCATCGCTGTAACTCAATAGTATCCCGTGCATGCCCGGGACCACGGTCTAAGACTCTCGGGCTGAAACCGAGACGTGCCGCTAGGCACAAAAAGGAAAAAGGGGAACAGACCAACGATGTCAGCAGCATCGTCACGAGGTGGGCCTAGCCTCAAAAACTGATCAGTAAAAGCAAGCAACTGTCGAGTTACGAGTTAGGTTTCATAATTGATTTCCCCATACCCCCAAGTTATATGTGTCAAGTCAGGTATTCCGTAATCAAGAAATAATGCCAACACAGGATCAGGTAGGTGCAGGTTTGTCTGGATAGACAACAGGAACGGTCCGTAAGGACTACATGTCAGGTTTGTTGGCATTATACACAAGATCAGGTAACAGGTAAAGCCATGGTACATCAGGTCAAGTTGAGTAGTGTATTTAGACGTCATGTCACGTCAAGAGTGTACGGTACCATGTCATATCAGATAGGAGGTGCACAGGTCATGTCAGGAAGCACAAATAATATGTGGGTGCTCACAAATAAACTAGCATAAGCATGGTTATAAATAAACAAGCATGGATACTAGTAGCACAATAAACTAGAATATATAAGATAATATGCACACAGGTATCGACTAACTATAAGGATGCATGATTAGGGTTAGAGTTATAGCTTCAACATAAGCATTATACACTTAAATGAAGATGGAATCATACAATCTCATTAACAGGTATTAAATGGCCTAGGGATGCAATCTTATATGTAAAACAAGTTAGTTGCACATGGGTGTCCAATAGGGTAAAATGAAAAGGGTACCATAGACTATGCAACCAGTTATTATGTGATTTAAAATATAAATGGGGTTACGTTTATAGTTCCCAAACTAAATAGGGTGCGATTTATAAAACATGGATGTAAATATTACAGTGTTATATATTCAAGCGATCTATGGATACAATGATATATATTCTAAATGAAATGGATGCAGACGGTATCCGAAGTTATAAAACTATCAAATGGTGACATGGGATGTACCACTAAGCAATACGTGATGGAAATACTGGTATGGATGCAGTATAACGTAATCTAACATGCAACAATCTAGGCTTCCATGTTCTAAATCTAAAATAATACAAACGGACGCAAACGGAACACCGAAATGTTATAAAATGATGCATGGGGTACTATATTAAACTACAGGTATTATATATATTAGAATAAGTATAAAATGATTTAAATAGCATGTAGCAAGATTAACTTGCCTCGGGAACGATGAATGTGCGAACGGAACGACAACGGAGCACGATGCAACATAAGATCTCGACGTCGGATAAACGTCGCAAAACCACACGCGCGCACAGAACGGGTCCAGGAAGGGCAAAGCACGACCCCACTGGATGGGGTGGTTCACTGGTCGTCGGCAACGACACGGCTCCGGCGGGTGGTCGGGAAAACGGGAACAAGAAGTAGAAAGCGAAAGAGAAAGGAGAAGAAAGGAGAGATGATGGTTGCACTGGGTTGGTATGACTCAGGATAGGGACAGAAGAGGCGAGAGCGTGATGGATTGATGACGAGTCGCAGGTCACCGGCAATGGGATTTGCCGGCGAAGTGCAGGAGAGTGCAAAGGGTGCTCGGGTTCTAGGGCTGCAGGCTCCTCGGGGATGCTAGTGCAGGGTGGCGAGAAGGAAGAGTTGAGGAGGTGGAGGTGAAGACGTCGGGGTTTGAGGGATTGCCGGCGACGAGGTGTGGAGGGTGATGGGTTCTCGTTGCGGTGGGTGTAGGAGGTCAGGTGTGCAGGGGGGTTTCGATGATGGGAGAGAAGAGAGAGGATGATGAGAAGAGAAGAAGAAGAAGATGATAGAGATAAGGAGAGAAGGAGGTGTTGGCGATGACGATATGATCGGCGGCGATGGAGGTGAGTATGGTGTTGGGTTCTGGCCGCAGTGGGGTTCTGTGAGGTGCAGGCTAGGGGAAAGGAGAAAGAAGAAGAAGATGGCGACGACGACGAGGAGGAGGAGATGGGATGGAGGTGGTGACGAGATCGAGGAAAGGTCGAGGAAGCAAGAGGCGGCTAGGGTTCTCATGCTCGGGGTTTAAATGAGGGAGATGAAGAAGGACGGATAGAAGGGAGGTAACGTTAGGGGAGGCAGCGGTGACGGGATCCATTCTCACCGTGAGAGGAGTGAGAGAGAGACGCGAGAGGAGAGAGGAAGAGACAAGCGAGAGGAGAGAGAAAGAGGAGGAGAGAGAGAATTGTTTGCTAGCGGGTGAAAGAAAGAAAAGAAAGAGAGAGAAGGAGAAGGGACAGGAGAGAGAAAGGGAAAGGTAGAGAGAATGGGAGAAGGCGCGTGGGGACCACCAGAAGAATTTGAGTAATGTGATTGGCTAAGTGAAACTGTTGGGAAAAATTTAGTAAAGATTTTAAGTATTTCCCAGAGCCATTTCAGTCGCTGTAAAATATAGGAAAAAGATTTTCAATAAATCAGAAATACATCCCATTGGCTGGAAAAAATAGAGGAAAGATATATCCATCAAAGAATATTTCAACAGTTGCCTAAGCAGTGAAATTGATCAGACGAAATTAAAAAAATATTTAATAATTTGAATTTGGCGGGATACAAAACAATTCAGAAATGCGCCCAGATTGGGTCTAAAATTTTGAATTTGAAACATGAAAATTATAGGCAAGTTCCAAAATTTAGGATGAAGGATTTTGTAACTGAAAAGCATACTCCCAAGAACGGACGCACGTACGTGCGCGTAGCCTTCCAAACACATCCGTTTCACTGAACGGGATGAGAACACGATGTAAGGACGCTACCACAGGGTTAGGGGTATCAAGCAGGTCATAACGTGCATTTTTAATTTATTTTACGTGATTTAAATTGTTATATGTAACAGATGCAATGCCAGGTAAAATGTCAGTATACAGTATACATAAGATGCACGTGTCTATGTAACAAGTTAGGGTAACTTATAAATGTGAATCAAACAGGTTCAAGCAAGCGGGTCGGGTCGAATGCAATGTAAAATGTAAAAAATAACATTCGCACCCAAAACCCGTTAAATCAAGAAAATACCACAGATAAGTAAATACGGGAACTGGAATTGGTATAAATGAACTCGGTTATTACATTATACCCAACTACAAAAAGAATTTCGTCCTCGAAATTCCAAGAACAAGAAAGGATGAACAATCAAGAAAATACAAGAATAGATGTGGAAACTTCTGCCGGATTTCATCTTCTCGTTCCCAGGTTAATTCTCCATGCGAGCGATTTCCCCAAGAAACAAGTACAAGAGAGATAACCTTGTTCTTAAGAACCTTTTCCCTTCGATCCACAATCGACATCGGTCGCTCCTCAAAAGTCAAATCTTCTCGTACAGTCAGCTCTGAATGATCCAGCACGTGTGTTTCATCTCGAACATATTTACGGAGTTGAGATACGTGAAACACGTTATGAACGTTCGCCAAGGTTTGCGGTAACGCCAAACGATATGTTACTTCTCCAACACGCTCTAAAATCTCAAAGGTCCAACGAATCGAGGACTAAGCTTTCCTCAACTTCCCAAACGAATCACCCCTCTAGTCAGTGATAACTTCAAGGATACCAAGTCACCAACGGCGAACTCTAGAGGTCTTCTCGATATATCTGCCCAACTCTTTTGTCGGTCTTGTGCTGCTCTAATATGATTCCGGATAGTAATAACTTTCTCAACTGTCTGCACAACCAAATCTGGTCCCAACACTCTTCGTTCACCGACAACGTCCCAACAAACAGGTGAACGACACTTGATACCATATAATGCTTCGAATGGAGCCATTTGAACAGTCGCCTGGAAACTGTTATTGTAAGAAAACTCCACCAAGTGTAGATGATCCCATGAACCCTTGAAGTCTAACTTGCAAGCTCTCAACATGTCTTCAAGAGTTTGGATCATTCTCTCCGACTAGCCATCTGTTTGAAGATGATAAACTGTGCTAAACTTCAATCGAGTCCCCAAACTTCCTGTAAGTTCCTCCAAAAGTGTGATAAGAAACGGTTGTCACGGTCGGTCACAATGTTCAACGGTACTCCGTGCAATCTTACTATCTCTTGTATGCACTGTTCTGGCAAAACTTCTGTTGATTGAACAACTCGAAATGAGCTGTCCTGGTCAATCGATCAACAATCATCCAAACTGTACTGTTACTTTTTGGATTCTGCTGTAGTGCCGTCATGAAATCCATGGTTATGTGTTCCCACTTCCATTGAGGAATCGGAAGTGGTTGCAATAAACTGGCAACCCTTTGATGTTCAGCCTTAACTTGCTGACACACCAAGCACTTTGCCACAAAGCGAGCAATTTCCCATTTCATGCTTTCCCACCAGAAATACTGTCGTATATCTCGGTACATTTTCGTACCTCCTGGATGTACGGAATGTGTTGAACTGTGTGCCTCCTTCATAAGTTCCTCGCGAATATCTCCCTTTGGTAAAAACGACTACCATAACTCAACGAACCATTTTCATGGATCAGTAAATCTGTTCGTAGTCCGGCTTCAACCTGTTCTCGAAACTTTTGCAATCTAGGGTCCTGCGGTTGCGCTGTTTAATATTCTCGACCAACGACGAATGTACCTGCAGCTGCATCAACTGTCCCGAAGAATGCAGTAGCACAACCTCCAAAACAAATCTTCGAAAGTCTTCAACGAGTTCCTTCTGCATAGTCGACATCTGAAAAGCTGGTAACCGACTGAGCGCATCCTATATGACATTAACTTTCCCCGGATGGTACTTAAGATCGAGATCGTAGTCAGCCGTCAGCTTCAACCATCTTCGCTGTCTCACAACTAGCTCCTTCTGAGTGAACACGTACTTTAGGCTTTTATGATCGGTGAATATTTCGACCCCTTTCACCCAATAAGTAGTGTCTCAAAAACTCCAAAGAGAAAATCCCAGCCGCAAGCTCCAAGTCATGAGTTGAGTAATTCTTCTCATGGGTCTTCAACTGTCTCAACGCGTAAGCTACAACCTTCTCATGCTGTATCAATACACATCCCAATCCTTTCCCAGATGCGTTGCTGCGAAACACCAATCCTCCGGAACCGTCTGGCATGGTTAAAACAAGAGCGGTTATCAATCCTTGCTCCAACGCCTCAAGAGCTAACGCACACTTATTTGTCCACACAGATGGTACTTTCTTGTGCGTAAGCTTGGTCAGAGGCTCAGCCAAGCGAGCAAAATTCTCCACGAACCTTCTGTAATACCCGGCAAGTCCAAGAAAGCTCCTGATCTCTGCAACGTTCTTCGGAATCGGCCAATCTCGAACTGCTGCAACCTTCTAAGAATCAACGGCGATTCCATCACCAGACACAACATGCCCCCAAAACTTTACTTCTTCCAGCCAAAACCCGCACTTGCTTATCTTAGTATACAATCTTCCTTGCCTCTATGTCTGCAGTGCGATCTTCAAGTGTTCTGCACGCTCTTCCTTGCTCCCTGAGTAGACCAGAATACCATCGATGAAAGATACTATAAACTGATCCAAGAACGGTGAAAGATTCGGTTCGTCAAGTCCATGAATATAGCTGGTGCATTCGTAGCTCCGAAGGGCATCACTAAGTACTCGTAATGTCCATACTGAGTTCGGAACGCCATCTTGCAAATATCCTCTGATTTAACTCGGACCTGATGATATCTGAACCGTAAATCCAGTTTCGAGAATACTCTCGTGCCATTAAGCTGCTCAAACACTTGGCCAATGCGAGGGATCGGGTACTTGTTCATAATAGTCACCCAGTTTAATTCTCGATAATCGATGCATATCCTCCTTGTGCCATCTTTCTTCTTTACTAGAAGAACTGGAGCTTCCCAAGTTAAATTGCTGCGGCGAATCCAACCCTTCTCAAGTAATTCGGCAACCTGCTTCCTGACTTCTTCCAACTCCACTGGTGCCATCGGGTAATACTCCTTTGAGATTGGCACTGCACCAGGAACAAGTTCAATTGCGAACTCCACGTTTCGCTTCGGCGGTAAACCTGATATGTCTTCAAACACGTCCATGAAACTCTCAAATATAGCCGGCGCTTCTTCCTTATCCACTGCCATTGACGAAAGAACCTTGTTTGTCGGCCTAGCCCTAACTCGACTGGCCCGACAGAACTACTTCCTCCAGCAAAACAAACTCCGGATGTCCGGAAATCTGGAGATTCAATTTCCTTTCATTACCATCAATATAAGCGTGGAAGGTGCTGTGAAAATCCATTCCTAAGACGACAACAACCAAGGGATGCGCCAGGATTGAATAATCCTAATGCGGGGAAAAACAAGAAAAAGTAAGATACCGAGATGACCTCATCCGAAGTCAAGATACTAAAGAGGGTTAACCACGGTAAACATGATTTAAGCTGGCGATGAAACAATAACTGGTAAGCAATGAAACCGAGAGAAACAAGGTAGTACAATGATCATGGAACAAGGAAGTAACTCAAGACCAGGACTCCAAGTTACTTAAATAGAGTACCGCATTGTAACCATGCTGCAGTTCATGGGTACAATTACATAACTCCACTCAAGTCGCCCAAATCCTAGTATCGGAATCAAGGAACAGGGAGAATCAATAGTGAACCAAAAAGGTTTCAAGCCGAGATACAAAATCGTTTGCATATCGTCAAGACAAGGATCAAGAGAAAGATATGATTCAAGAATCACGATAACAAAGTGGCACGACATGTTCCTAATCACGAGTATTCTGATTCGTGTATTGGGTCCAATACCCAACTACAAAAGAATCAAACCCGATTAACCTATAACCTGGCTCTGATACCAAAAGAACCATGTCACGCCCCGCTTCCCAGAGTACGCTAAGCTGGGCACGTGGCATAGCCAACCATGCTACCTGTGGATAGGAAAAATCCTCCCACGGTCACATTACGGCTGTAGAGATATCAAGAACAGGAAAGCAAACTAAACTATCTAGTACATGTCCATGAGCCAGAATAAATGAGTCAAGAAATGATAATATGCGGAAGCAAAAGGTACAATAAATGAAACACCTGGAAAGTAAAACTACATACCGACAGGAACTTCACCGCTCGGTCTAACAGCGGCAATACTCCTGATCGGTCTGCAACAAGGTAGTAGGATCTGGGCCATGCAAAACCCAGACGTCAGCGCGTCATAACATCAAGCAACAATATGTAAACAGGGTAGCAAGACATGCAAGTATAATCATAAATAGTAAAGCAGGTGTAAAGCAATCTAAATCAGGGCAGTGAAAGATATCGTGCAGTGAGTAAAATAAACTGGTCTGTTGGTTATCTACTCTCAAGTCTTTGAAATCAATTTGATAAATCATCGCTGTAACTCAATAGTATCCCGTGCATGCCCGGGACCACGGTCTAAGACTCTCGGGCTGAAACCGAGACGTGCCGCTAGGCACAAAAAGGAAAAAGGGGAACAGACCAACGATGTCAGCAGCATCGTCACGAGGCGGGCCTAGCCTCAAAAACTGATCAGTAAAAGCAAGCAACTGTCGAGTTACGAGTTAGGTTTCATCATTGATTTTCCCATACCCCCAAGTTATATGTGTCAAGTCAGGTATTCCGTAATCAAGAACTAATGCCAACACAGGATCAGGTAGGTGCAGGTTTGTCTGGATAGACAATAGGAACGGTCCGTAAGGACTACATGTCAGGTTTGTTGGCATTAGACACAAGATCAGGTAACAGGTAAAGCCATTGTACATCAGGTCAAGTCGAGTAGTGTATTTAGACGTCATGTCACGTGAAGAGTGTATGGTACCATGTCATATCAGATATGAGGTGCACAGGTCATGTCAGGAAGCACAAATAATATATGGGTGCTCACAAATCAACTAGCATAAGCATGGGTATAAATAAACAAGCATGGATACTAGTAGCACAATAAACTAGAATATGTAAGATAATATGCACACAGGTATCGAGTAACTATAAGGATGTATAATTAGAGTTAGAGTTATAGCTTCAACATAAGCATTATACACTTAAATGAAGATGGAATCATACAATCTCATTAACAGGTATTAAATGGCATAGGGATGCAATCTTATATGTAAAACAGGTAAGTTGCACACGGGTGTCCAATAGGGTAAAATGAAAAGGGTACCATAGGCTATGCAACCAGTTATTATGTGATTTAAAATATAAATGGGGTTACGTTTATAGTTCCCAAACTAAATAGGGTGCGATTTATAAAACATGGGTGTCAATATTACAATGTTATATATTCAAGCGATCTATGAATACAATGATATATATTCTAAATGAAATGGATGCAGACGGTATCCGAAGTTATAAAACTATCAAATGGTGACATGGGATGTACCACTAAGCAATACGTGATGGAAATACTGGTATGGATGCAGTATAACGTAATCTAACATGCAACAATCTAGGCTTCCATGTTCTAAATCTAAAATAATACAAACGGATGCAAACGGAACACCGAAATGTTATAAAATGATGCATGGGGTACTATATTAAACTACAGGTATTATATATATTAGAATAGGTATAAAATGATTTAAATAGCATGTAGCAAGATTAACTTGCCTCGGGAACGATGAATATACGAACGGAACGACAACGGAGCACGATGCAACACAAGATCTCGACGTCGGATAAACGTCGGAAAACCACACGCGCACACAGAACGGGTCCAGGAAGGGCAAAGCACGACCACGCTGGATGGGGTGGTTCATTGGTCGTCGGCAACGGCACGGCTCCAGCGGGTGGTCGGGAAAACGGGAACAAGAAGTAGAAAGCGAAAGAGAAAGGAGAAGAAAGGAAGAAAGGAGAGATGATGGTTGCACTGGGTTGGTATGACTCAGGATAGGGACAGAGGAGGCGAGAGCGTTATGGATTGATGACGAGTCGCAGGTCACCGGCGATGGGATTTGCCGGCGAAGTGCAGGAGAGTGCAAAGGGTGCTCGGGTTCTAGGGTTGCAGGCTCCTCAGGGATGCTAGTGCAGGGTGGCGAGAAGGAAGAGTTGAGGAGGTTGAGGTGAAGTCTTCGGGGTTTGAGGGATTGCCGGCGATGAGGTGTGGAGGGTGATGGGTTCTCGTCGCGGTGGGTGTAGGAGGTCGGGTGTGCAGGAGGGTTTCGATGATGGGAGAGAAGAGAGAGGATGAGGAGAAGAGAAGAAGAAGATGATAGAGATAAGGAGAGAAGGAGGTGTTGGCGATGACGATGTGATCAGCGGCGATGGTGGTGAGTATGGTGTTGGGTTCTGGCCGCAGTGAGGTTCTGTGACGTGCAGGCTAGGGGAAAGGAGAAAGAAGAAGAAGATGGCGACGACGACAAGGAGGAGGAGATGGGATGGAGGTGGTGACGAGATCGAGGAAAGGTCGAGGAAGCAAGAGGCGGCTAGGGTTCTCGTGCTCGGGGTTTAAATGAGGGAGATGAAGAAGGAGGGATAGAAGGGAGGTAACGTTAGGGGAGGCAGCGGTGACAGGATCCATTCTCACCGTGAGAGAAGTGAGAGCGAGACGCGAGAGGAGAGATGGAGAGAGAAGCGACAGGAGAGAGAAAGAGGAGGAGAGAGAGAATTGTTTGCTAGAGGGTGAAAGAAAGAAAAGAAAGAGAGAGAAGGAGAAGGGACATGAGAGAGAAAGGGAAAGGGAGAGAGAATGAGAGAAGGCGCGTGGGGACCACTAGAAGAATTAGAGTAATGTGATTGGCTAGGTGAAACTGTTGGGAAAAATTTAGTAAAGATTTTAAGTATTTCCCAGAGCCATTTCAGTCGCTGTAAAATATAGGAAAAAGATTTTCAATAAATCAGAAATACATCCCATTGGCTGGAAAAAATAAAGGAAAGATATATCCGTCAAAGAATATTTCAACAGTTGCCAAAGCAGTGAAATTGATCAGACGAAATTAAAAAAATATTTAATAATTTGAATTTGGCGGGATACAAAACAATTCAGAAATGCGCCCAGATTGGGTCAATAATTTAGAATTTGAAATATGAAAATTATAGGCAAGTTCCAAAATTTAGAATGAAGAATTTTGTAACAGAAAAGCATACCCCCAAGAACGGACGCACGTATGTGCGCGTAGCCGTCCAAACACGTCTGTTTCACTGAACGGGATGAGAACACGATGTAAGGACGCTACCACAGGGTTATGGGTATCAAGCAGACCATAACGTGTATTTTTAATTTATTTTACGTGATTTAAATTGTTATATGCAACAGATGCAATACCAGGTAAAATGCCAGTATGCAGTATACATGAGATGCACGTGTCTATGTAACAAGTCAGGGTAATCTATAAATGTGAATCAAACAGGTTCAAGCAAGCCGGTCGGGTCGAATGCAATGTAAAATGTAAAAAATACCATTCGCACCCAAAACCCGTTAAATCAAGAAAATACCACAGATAAGTAAATACAGGAACTGGAATTGGTATAAATGAACTCGGTTGTTATACCACCACTTGCATCTAGCACAAGGCCCTCGACGCCGTTAAGTTCCGGATGCCGGAGTTCGCTGATGAAGAGCTCCAGGCCGAATACCCCCTCACGGACGCCGATGAGCAGGGGGAAGAGATTCCTGACGAGGAGGAGGCCGAGGACCCTGCTCGACTCGTGGTAGATATTGAGGACCCCGAGGTTGTGCCTGGCCCCGAGGCCTAAAGCCCCCGTTTTCCTCCTCCTTTTATTTTGTAAGCCTTCGGGCAGTCTGTAAGGCTGGGTAGCTCAAAATACCCTTTGTAAAGACTTCAAGGTTGGGGAGCCCAAAATACCCTTTGTAAAGACTTCGCTTTTGGTAGTAAAACTTTTTGTTTCATCGGCTTTCACTTTATCTTCTGTTTGTGAAGAATGCTCGTAAAATATCCTTGCTTGCACTGTTGGGCTTCCATGTCAGGTCGGCTATTTGTCTAGCGATCGTTCGTCGAGTTGATTTTGATCACTTGCCAAGTGTGCCAAGCGCTGCTCAGATGGAGGCATCTCCATGGCCCCGAAGTCGATGGGGGATCACTCAGACTTGGATAGACCTGATGTCGCTTGTTGGGGCTTCGGATCCGTTGCATGTGATGGGCAGAGAGATGTCCGCCGTAGTCATGCCGAGCATAAAAGGGCTTAGTGGCCTCGTTATGAGGGCTACAAACCCGCAGCGTCTGTTGGGAAGGAGGATGCTTGCTGGGGATGACCGAGCAGGGAAGCTGCTCGGTTGATCTTGGTGAGGGCTTTGATCCCTGTCGGTTGTGGTAGGAAGCTACCAACCGGGGATAGCCGAGCAAAGGCCGGGCTCGACTTCCTCTGGGTGGACTTTGATCCTTAGCGTTGGAGGGGCCGTAGGAGGACTACTAAGGATAACCAGGCAGTGAAGCTGCACGGTTGCCTCTTGGAGAGGGCTTTGATCCCTGGCATCGCGAGTAGGGAAGCTACCGGCCAGGGATAGCCGAGCAGGGAAGCCGCTCGGCTGCCTCTAGGAGGACTTTGATCCTTAGCATTGGAGGGGCTGTAAGAAGCCTACTAAGGATAACCGGGCAGTGAAGCTGCGCGGTTGCCTCTTGGCGAGGGCTTTGATATCTGGCATTGTGGGTAGGCAACCACCAGCCGGGGATGACCGAGCGGGGTAGCCGCTCAGATGCCTCTTGCGAGGGCTTTAATCCCTGGTGTCATGGGTAGGGAGTTACCAGCCGGAGATGATCGAGCAGGGTAGCCGCTCGGCTGCCTCTAAGGAGGGCTTCGATCCTTAGCGCGGGAGGGGCTGTAAGAAGCCTACCAAGGATAACCGGGCAGTGAAGCTGCGCGGTTGCCTCTGGGCGAGTGTTTTGATCTCTGGCGTTGTGGGTAGGCAACTACCAGCCTGGGATGATCGAGCGGGGTAGCCGCTCAGATGCCTCTTGCGAGGGCTTTGATCCCCGGCGTCATAGGTAGGGAGCTACCAGCCGGAGATGAGCGAGCAAGGGTCGGGCCCGGTTGCCTCTTGCGAGGGCTTTGATCCTTCAGGACGGGGACCAAGCAGGGTTACTGCCCAGTGCCTCTTGGCGAGGACTTTGATCCCTGTCAGTTGTGGTAGGAAGCTACCAGCCGGGGATAGCCGAGTAAGAGTCGGGCTCGACTGCCTCAAAGGAGTACTTTGGTCCTTAGCGCGGGAGGGGCTGTAAGAAGCCTACCAAGGACCTTTGGCCGAGCAGAGTTACTGCCCGGTGCCTCTTGGTGAGGGCTTTTGTCCTGAAGGATAGTCGAGCGAGGGTCGGGCTCGACTGCCTCTGGGAGGGCTTTTGATCCCTGTCGGTTGTAGTAGGAAGCTACCAGCCGGGGATAGCCGAGCGAGGGTCGGGATCGACTGCCTCTGGGAGGACTTTTTGATCCCTGGCGTTGTGAGTAGGGAAGCTACTGGCCAGGGATAGCTGAGCAGGATAGCTGCTGAGCTGCCTCTAAGGATGACTTTGATCCTTAGCGTTGGAGGGTCCGTAGGAGGCCTGCTAAGGATAACCGGGCAGTGAAGCTGCGCGGTTTCCTCTTGGCGAGGGCTTTGATCCCTGGCGTTGCGAGTAGGGAAGCTACCGGCCAGGGATAGCCGAACAGGGAAGCCACTCGGCTGCCTCTAAGGAGGACTTTGATCCTTAGCGTCGGAGGGGCCGTAGGAGGCCTGCTAAGGATAGCCGGGCAGTGAAGCTGCACGGTTGCCTCTTGGCGAGGGATTTGATCCTCGGCGTTGCGTGTAGGGAAGGTACCGGCCAGGGATAGCCGAGCATGGTAGATGCTTGGCCGATTCTTCATGAGGTTTCGCCCCGACCATCCCGTTGCAGGTATGGGGAACATGGATGGTCATGGCGAACGTGCGCGTTGAATGTGTGGGGAGGCAAAGCGCCAAAGTCGTGTCGTTTCCATTCTGCCAGAGAAGGTTCAATGATCTCCGCATGGCAGCGACTTTATGGGCGAAAACGGGTGGCTGTTGGGTTCCGTTGGGGCACAGTGGGCTATATAAAGCTGAGGGAGTGCTGGTCCTTCCTTTCTTCACAAACAGATCGTTGAGAATGGAAGACTTCCCTTTTACCATCACCGAAATCATCCACTTCTTAGACGTATACCTCTACGACCAGAACTGCGCCGAGGACACGGTGCAGTTGGTCTATGAGAGCATCGAAGACCACTTCGGCCGGATGCTCCCCCGGCACTCCCCTCTGCTGCAGCTGCTGATGTACTCCATCTGAAGGGCGTCGCCGGGGCTTTACAACCCCCTGCCCGAGAAGCTCTACGACGAGGCCGTGGGCAAGCTGCGGTCTCTGAGGCGCTTCGGCCTGATCTTCACGGGTCGGCTGGCTCACTCGGTGGCACTCGTCCGTGAGTGCTACGAACTGAGGCTCGAGGTCAACGCGCACGGGGGGAATCGAAGGCAGAGGCTGGATCTCGCGAAGCCTCGGCTGGCGGGGATCTTTACTGAGTACCATGAGCAGTGCTCTCTGCACCCCCTTCCCCCACTGCTGTAATTTTCTTTTTCTTTTTGTATGTATGGCTGAGGAGCTTATAATATCTTTTTGAATAAATAAAATCTTTCCTTCTTTTTCGCAATATTCCATTAATCTTTTATTAAATTAACAACAAACCCTAGGAAGAGTTTACATTGCCCTTAAAAAAGGTACATGCTAATAGATGGCCCGAGCTCCCCGGAGGCTTGTTGGTCTCCATGCTCGGCACCGGCTACGGGGCTCCCTGGGCGCCGGACTAGTCATCTGCCGAAACGAGCATGATCTGGCCGATGGTCAGCTCGGCGGGAGGGGGACGCTACTCCTGCTCACGGCCGGCCTGCCGCTTATCCCTCAAGTAGGCGGCGAGGTGCTCTGATCGGATGAGTTCCTCGATGTACTCCCGGAGTTGCTTACAATCCTCCCTGGCGTGGCCCAGCGTCCGGTGGAAGGTGCAGTAGGGGCCCCGGGTTTGCTTCGAGGCCTGACGCGGGATTGGAGGGAACTTGAAGATCCCCTCGCCCTGGGACTCCTCTAGTAACACTGCGAGGGAGACGTTGAGCGGGGTGTGCTCCTGGAACTTCGGGTGATAGGGCTGTTGACGCTCCGGCCTCTCTTCCCGAGCCATTTTCTTCTGGTCGGACCGTTCTGCTCGAGGGAGGTTCGCATTCACCTCGGACTCGAGCTGGACCTCACGCTCGGTCCACGCCTTGACCTCGGCCATGGTCTTAGGCTGCGCCAATGCAAAGGAGCGCAACCACTCCTTGTGCCTAAGACCAGATCTGAGCACCGTGATGACGGTCTCGTCCCGGTGCTCGGGGACCTCGAGGAGGGCGTTGTAGAAGCGGGTGACGTAATCTTTGAATGTCTCCTTGTTTCCGCTCTTAATTGTGAAGAGGTAGTCGACCGTGCGCTTCTGCCGACGGTTCCCGACGAAGTGGCCGAGGAACTGAGTAGAAAACTCGTCAAAGGTCGAGATTGAGCGAGGCTCAAGTCCTCGGAACCAGTCCCGACCAGAGCGGATGAGGGTGGCTGGGAAGGCTTTGCACTGGGCTGGGTCGGAATGGTCCTGGAAGCTCATCCCCGCGGTGAAAGCATCCAAATGGTCTTTCGGGTCGGTTTTCCCGTCGAACAGAGAGACCTTCGGGGGCTTGTTGCGCGAGGAGACGTGAACATCGAGCAATCCCTCGGTAAATGGCTTGGTGAGCGAGTCGGCGGCGTACTTAGCCCCGTCGCCCGAGAGGTGACCTTCTCGGCGTATGCCCTCGATCTTCTTCTCGAGGGCATCAAGTCGGCCGTAGTACCCCGAGGATTCGGCGTCTTGTGATCCCTGGCCTCTGCTGTGGGAGATCTGCGTCTGGGCGCGGCCCCAGTTCCTCTTGATGAGGTTCCTCAGATCCCCGAGCGAGGTGGCCCTCGAGCCGCCGTGGCGAGCCCCTTCTGTGCGATCCCGTCGAGGGAGGGGGTGTCGGTCATGCCTGTGGACAGGCGAGGTGACCGACATCTCCTCAGGGGGTGAGGGTTGCGAGCAGGCTCAAGGCGAGGCACTCTGGCGGCGGATCTTGGTGTGGAGCTGTGGGTCACCCAGCGGGCCTCAGAGAGTATCAGCCCATGAGATCTGTGGCTATGGGACGTAGCCTGCAGGTGGTCAGCCGTGCCGACGAGGGCAGAGTCTTCTGGAAGCGAAGGAGCGGCGATCTGGGGCCCCGGCCCGGCTGATTGGACGTAGACGAGCGCCTCCACAATAGAATGTAGTCGGTCTATTCGGCCGGTGAGGGCGTTGATGACGGTCGTCGGAGGAGGTTCATCCGCGCCTCCGGTGAGGGGGAGGCGGCGGCTGGTACCTGGATCTTCAGGGTGATCGCATGCCATATGGATGGAGATCGGAAGGCCAACTTTTGTTTTTGTGGAGTTTTATTTCCCACAGACGGTGCTAACTGATGGAGGTCCTTTTCGGGTCTCCGTCAGATGTTGTCTTCCGTCGATCTTCCGGTGGATCTTGGAGGTGATCTCCTGTTGCATGTGGGTCTCAATGGGTTTTGAGGAGATTGGTGGTTTTGAGGAGTTTGTGCCGAGTACCTGCAAGGAAGTCCCAGGGTGGTTTGGTACCACCGAGGACCCTCCGACGATCAAGTTAGCACAAGATCCGAGCAGAGTAACGGCTAAGTTGGGTGAAAAAAGCTTACTTGACCCCTCTGTGATGGGGGTTTATATAGTGGCGGCAGCACGCAGTAGCAGGCGCGAGAATCTCGCTGGAAGTTACGCTCCCGACGTCACGCCCGCGTAATAAGCGGATCGCCCGTTAATGGGGATCGTGATGGCGTGGAACGTGGGATGCTGCCGACGAAGAATCCGCGCATGGCGAGATTTGCAGAGCGGTGGTTATGCCTGTGAGTGGTGGAGTTGGTCGGAGGGACCGAGAAAGATGGCCTCGGCGGGAGAGCTCGGGAACGAGCGGGAGGGCCGAGGCATCTTGGTCCTGTAGTAGCTCGAGGCCAGCTGAGAGGCCGAGGAGGCCAATTTGCAGGGGGCTCTGAGGAGAGCCAGCTTGTGCTTGCAGGCCAGGTACAGGGGTGGCCTGGTCGGCCTCTATGGGCCCTTTCTTCTGAGTTCTGGGACACGTCATCTGCCACGTGTCCCGGTCTGGGAGATCGCCAATATAGAGCATCATCATTAGTGGAATAGTATTGATGAGGCTAGGCTATAAGCTTGTATTAGAATCCAATAAAGTTGTAATCACAAAGTTTGGATCTTATGTAGGAAAAGGCTTTGTTTGTGGTAGAGACTTATTAAAACTTTGTATTGTTGATTCATCTTTAAATAAAACTGTTGCATCTAGTTCTGTTTCACCAACTGTTCTTACTTCTGTATATTGTGACATGTGGCATGCTCGTCTAGGACATGTAAACAAGAATACCATGCGTAGAATGATGAACTTGGAATTAATTTCGAAAACTCAAATAGACAAAACCAAGCGGTGTGAGGTTTGTGTTCAGGCAAAACTGCTTAAACAACCTTTCAAATCAGTTGATAGTCAAACTAAGTTATTAGAATTAATTCATACCGATGTATGTGACATGAATGGAACTTTAACTAGAGATGGTATGCGATACTTTGCAACTTTTATAGATGAATTTTCTAAATATTGTTTCATCTTCCTCATGAAAACTAAAGATGAACAATTTAAGAAATTTAAAATCTATAAGAACCTAGTTGAGAAACAAACCAACAAGTTCATAAAAAGAATTAAGTCAGATCGAGGCGGTGAATACACCTCAACTGAACTTAAGAGATTTTGTGAAGAATATGGTTTGATTCATCAAACAACTGCTCCTTACAACCCTCCGTCCAATGGAGTGGCTGAAAGGAAAAACCGGACTTTAGTTGACATGATAAACACTCTTCTTGCTGAATCCTGTCTTTCCTCTAGGATGTGGGGGGATGCATTATTTAATGCAAACCACATTCTAAATGGAATTCCTTTTAAACATACCGATAAGACACCGTTTGAACTTTGGTTTAGTAAGAAGCCCAACTTGCAACACTTAAAAGTGTGGGGGTCACTTACCAAGGTAAAGGTTCCTGAATTCAAGAGAAAGAAATTAGGACCTAAAACCATTGACTATGTCTTTATTGGTCCTGTAGAAAACTCTAATGCCAACAGGTTCCTTGTAGTTAAGTCCGACTTTAGTGATATTAGAGTTAACTCCATAATTGAAGGTAGACCCATAGATGCTATCTATTTTGAACATGTGTTTCCTTTTAAAGATAAAGTAAATAAAAGGACTGCTGAAAGTTCATCAACTATTGAGCCTTTTATCTCTCCTCCAATTCCACATGAGATCATGCATGATAACTTAGATGACAACTTAGAACACAGCTTGGATGTGGAACCTAGAAGAAGCAAAAGACCTAGAATAGAAAAGAACTTTGGTAGTGACTTTATCTCCTACCTTGTTGAGGAAGATCCTGCGACGTATAAGGATGCCATGATCTCAATAGATGCTAGTTTTTGGAAAGAAGCTATCAATAATGAATTTGAATTTATTATGCAAAACCATACTTGGATCCTTACAGACTTACCTTCTATCTGTACCCCAATTGGCTGTAAGTGGATCTTTAAGAAGAAACTTAAAGTAGACGGTACAATAGATAAGTTTAAAGCACGTTTGGTAGCTAAAGATTTTAGTCAAAAGAAAGATGTAGATTACTTTGACACCTTCTCACATGTTACCAAAGGTGTTTCCATTAGGATGTTGTTGCCTTAGCAGCCATTTACAATCTAGAGATACATCAAATGGATGTTAAGACAGCTTTCTTGAACGGTGATCCCGACGAGGAGATTTACATGGTTCAACCTGAAGGGTATGTGGTACTTGGTCAGGAAAATAAGGTTTGTAGGCTTGTGAAGTCTTTGTATAGACTTAAGCAAGCACCTAAACAGTGGAACCATAAATTTGATAGAGTAATTAAATCTTATGGCTTTAGTTCTAATGAATCTGATAAATATGTGTACTCTAAAGTTGTAGGAGATGCATGCATAATCCTTTGCCTCTATGTTGATGACATTCTGCTATTCGGTTCAAACCCTAATATCATATCAGACACCAAGAAGTTCTTAACCATCCAGTTTGATATGAAAGACTTAGGAGTAGCTGATGCCATTTTAGGGTTTAAACTCATTAGAAATAATAATGGAATTACTTTTTCATAATCCCATTATGCTGAATCTATATTGAAGAAATTTGGGTACTTTGACTGTACACCAGTTTCTACTCCATATGATCCTCTGTTTCACTTGAGATCCCACTCTGGACCACCTGTAAACCAATCTTTGTATGCTCAGATAATTGGTAGTTTGTTGTATCTAGCTAATGGTTCTAGACCTGATTTATCTTATGCTGTAGGTAGATTGAGTAGATACACAAGTAACCCTAATGCTGATAACTGGAAAGCTCTAGTGAGGGCATTTCGATACCTAAAGGGTACTTTGCATGTTGCACTACACTGCACCTCTTTTCCTTCCACCATGGAAGGTTATACTGATGCTAACTGGATCTCTGATTCAGATGAAACTAAATCAACTAATGGCTATGCGTTCTTGCTAGGAGGAGGTGCTGTTTCTTGGAAATCCACCAAGCAAACAGTCATAGCTAGATCAACTATGGAAGCAGAGTTAATTGCTTTAGACTTAGCTAGTTTGCAAGCTGAATGGCTTAGACTGTTTTTACTTGATATTCTTTTAACTGTTAAGCCATTACCTGCTTTGTCTATACATTGTGATTGTAAAGCTGCTATTGATAAGGCCAGACAATTTAAGAGTGATGCTGGCAAACGACACTTGAGAATCCGTTTAGAGGATATCAAGGACCGGATCGCACGCGGTGTGATCTCACTTGATTTTTTGAAATCAGTGAACAACTTGGCAGATCCTCTAACCAAGGGGCTAACAAGACAGCTAGTCCAATCCTCATCGAGGGGGATGGGTCTGTTGCCCACAACTTAGACACCGTAGTGGATACCCTACCATTCCAAGTGGAGATCCTATGGAGTTTGGTTCAAAGGGACAACGAGCTACTAGTGTGTCTACTTGGAGCACTGACTTTTTAGGAGTATATCTCCAAGACCCTCCCTATGGTGACAGTGCTCCTGACTGAAACGGTTAAGGAAGAGCTATTGCTCTGAATATGTTCAAGGCCTTTATGGCAGGGTGTAGGTCCGTTCAGTGCACCCTTGGAAAACTGTACTATGTGAGTGTGTTCCTGGGGCCGGGACTATGTGAATTGCGGGCATTCGCTAGAGCACTCATGAGACAGGATCAGCGCATGGCCGAAACGCGCTAGCCGACTTATGATCCTGGTCTCGTACCCTATATTTGGCTGTGTGGCATGTGGAAGTTCGGTTCAAAGGGTCTGGTTCAAGACCTAGTTCACCACGTCCCTTTCGAATGGAAATATGTCATACTAGGTGAGGTTCAAGGCAAAAAACCACCTCATTGATATGCTAAGTATTATGTCACTCAATGTGTCTTTTCGTATTTCAACTACACTGAGTTTTTAAACCATGTGGGGATGATGGATTTTATGCTTTATTTAATGGTTTAAAATCTATTTTTCCTTTTTCTTTAGTCCTACATCGCCTAGGCAACAAGGTGTTGATGTCCTTATATATGAGGATGTGTCTTAGCCTCTTGAAGTAGTTCAAGGGCTAGTGGGCTTGGGCTTTTCCATACGCGCGCGCGCCTTCCGTCCGTCCCGAGCCCAGTTCGGTTCGTACGTGCGTTTTTCCTTTTGCACAAAAAATGATTTTGTTTGGACCTGTTACTGGACCGTTGCAGCAGCCATGGACTAGTAATTATGAGTGTACCATTGGAACTTTAATGCAGGCGTTTCTTCCCGTTGGAGGACAGAGACGTTGGGCCTGCATTAATCTGTGTATTGATTGGACAGTAATGGGCCTGGCTCAGGACTCCTATATAAGGAGCACCTCTTCTCTTTTGTTTAACTGATTACAAGAAGAAAAAAAAAGAAGAGGAAAAACACTGCTCATCTCATCTCCTCTCCCCTTCTCTGCTCTGCTCTGCTCTCAGAGAGCTGCTCATCTGCTCTGCTCTCAGCGAGCTGCTCATCTGCTCTGCTATGCTCTCAGAGAGCTGCTCATCTGATCTGGTCTCAGCGAGCTGCTTATCTCATCCGCTCTGCTCTCAGAGAGCTGCTCATCCGCTCTGCTCTCAGCGAGCTGCTCATCCGCTCTGCTCTCAGCTCATCTCCTCTGCTCTGCTCTCAGCGAGCTCTGCTCAACTCCTCTGTTCTCAGCGATCTCTCCTCATCTTCTCTGCTCTTCAGCGAGCATCTCCTATGCTCATCTCCTCTGATCTCCACTGTTGCTGCTGCCTCTGTCCAGTTCGGGTTAAGGCCACCTTTTTCCTTGTTGAGCGACGAGGGTCGGCGACCGGTTCGACACTTCATCCTCCTGCACTTCGGGTGGAGTCCCTGTTGATAGGACGGTCGTATCTTGGGAACAGATCGTCGGGAAGTCCTGTGCTACAGACTGCGAATTCTGTTCTTAGGACAGCGATCATTTGGCGTGCTTCCGTCCCAGGCAATTCGGAACCTTGTTCTTCTTTTTTTTGCTTATTTGTTTAATAGGGTGCATGCTTAGCAAACATAGTTAAATATTATTTCTTGAAAATTATTAATTTAATTTGTTTTTGGTCTTACTAGCAACCCCATCCAATAGTAGTCTCATAACTATCTGTACTAGCTAGCATTTTTGGCATGTGTGTTTGCACGTCATTATAGATATTTTATTGATGAATTTCTTTATTATTTCATCTACGTGCATCGCAATTTTTAAATAATAATGAAGTGGCAATACAATTATGTGCATCGCTCATGTAGAATAATAACGAGTGCATTGCACTTAGAACAATGATATTTTTTTGTTTGATTTCTTTCAATAAATAAGAAGCCACATCACCAATCAATTTCAAAATTAAATGACTCATTTTCTTTTGTCCTATAATAGTAGAGATGTAAAAATAGATTTTCTTAAAAAATCAATGGAAATTTTATAAAATTTTCTTCATTATCTAATTCTCATCAAATAATCTTAGGTAATCCATATAAATTTACACTTCATCATTTATTAAGAAAAAAAGGTACATGTACAAAGCATTAAGAAAACATTTACATAGTAACACAAATATATCTTTCCATAACATTATTGATTTAATTTATATATATATTTATTATTTATTTTTTAATTTTCATCAAATATTTTTTAATATATTTTTATTCAACACCTTTTGGCTACATTATAAAAGAGAAAATGTTGATTAACATATAAGAGAATTTATTTTCCAAAAAAGTTATTTTGATAAATAATTATAAATTAAACCTCATTGATTTTTTTTAGAGAAATAGACCTTGACACATAAGAAATTACATGTATATAAATGTTTTATTCTAATTGCTTATGTGGCTAAAATATCACTTTTTATAATTTTAAGGACGCTAAAGAATAAAAAAACATCCCCCCCCTCCGGGAATTTACACAACATTAAATGACCTAACCGTGTTGATTGCACATGGTAACAGATGGTGGGAAGATTTGGGACTTGTAGCCAAAGTCGATTTTTCGAGAGATCGAATATTCGAAAATTATTTATTGGGGAATGGAATTGCACTTGAACCCCAATTCTCAAAGTGCAGAAAAATTGTGACAAAGCTCATTAGCGTTCTAAATGTTATTGATGACTTTTATGATATATATGGTACATTGGAAGAAGCTCAACTCTTCACTGCAGCAATTAGAAGGTAAAAAGCATATTAAATTGGGCTTTTATTTTTGTTTATGTACCCTTAAACATTAATCTCTTATATTTCTTTTACACGCTTCTGTATATCACAATAATGGCCTTGAGAATGTCAACTCAGGGCGCTGTTCCTGAAAACGGCACTCAGGGCACCCAGCCCGCGTTCCGTTCTCTAGGAAGACTGCCGCTGAGAATATGCTCAGAGGCATTTGAGATTAAGATATCCTTTTTTTTTGCAATAGAGATTAATTGAAAACTCAATATCGAAGTGTTGCAATGAATACTGGTAAAATGGACATGATTTTTTTTTATTTGTTAGATATTTTTTAATCTTTTTTCTATTGGTGCATTAATTAATTAGGTGGGATCTGGAGGCTATGGAAGAACTCCCACAATACTTGAAGTTGTGTTATATGGCATTGTACAACTTTGTCAATGAGACTGCATTTGATATCATGAAGGATTTTGGGTGGGAAGTTTTACCCTTTTTAAAAAGAGAGGTAAAAGTCCATAAGCTATTATAAATAATGATAATAATAATAATAAAACTTGCAAAACCCATGATATTTTATGCCAATGTTATTATTTTCTCCTTTTTATATATCTATGACTATTAATTTCCGTTCGCATTTTTAACCTTTAATTATCTTTTGTGCGCTTTCCCATGATCTTTCGACACATGTATATGTACATAACAATGTTCAAAACGGCGCTAGCGTGTTGCATAGCATTCCACCACTAAATAGCGAAAAACGCAAAAAGCGTTGCACAAAGTGTAAACTACATGAATTATTAATCATTACTATGATCATCTCATTTACAATAAATTATATTATTATAAAGATATAAAATTTGCTTGAGAACATAGAACAATAACTAATATAACAATATTTTTTATGGTTGCAGTTTCTCTACTCGCCAAAATTCCCAAAAAAACAATATTTTCAAAATTTTAAATCCTTGAGTTCATATATATGATTCATACTAGTATTAAATCAATCGAAAATCAATTAAATAATCTCCGTTTGAGAAACATTCTACTAAATATGATTTCAAATTGAGAGATTAAAACTTTAACTAGATGTCTTTATATGGTTTCGGATTAGCTACTGAAATCTTAAAAACTTCAATAAAAATTCTCATATGAAAATAACTTAGCGTATACTATTTGTTAAAAAGCGTAAGCTATTTTTTGAAGAAAATACATAATTTGAGCTTTTTTCCAAAGCTTTGTAGTGAATAGGCTAAGTTATGCTACATAACCTAAAATAGTGAGATACGTATATATCGAGCTATTTTAAACATTAGTACATAACATCACACATGAAAAAAAAACAGTGTTAAACAAGGAACTTCAATACAAATATATATAAAATTTATTACCATACATAGACTATATTTTACCGTCAGAAAACTATATTGATGCTATAAGGATAATAGAGTAATATTTAAAAGCTACTTCAAAAACTTAATGACCAAATAATGGTAATAAAGATATCGTAAAAATGAAAAATCTTTCTCAACAGTCACGGAGAGGATCCAATTCTTGTGGAAGCAAAACGATTAGTAATTGCGCAAAAAGACACGAACTATTTCTGATTCGAAAATTTCAAAAAAGAAATAATAATTCTATCCGTAATATCATAAATCTTGAGAAACTGAATACATTTTTCCATGCAGCCAAAAAAAATAAAAAATCTTCTGAATTTAAAATTATTATTTCATTCCAATGCTATTACTGATTAAGTTGTTATTGTTATTTTCAGTGCATACATTTATGTGAAACATACCTCAAAGAAGCAGAATGGTTTCACAAAAAAATAACACCATCTCTTGAGGAATACTTGGAAAATGGTTGGAAATCCTCAGGTGGACCGGTTGTACTCTTCCATGCTTTCTATTATGTAGGCCACAATCTAACACAGCAAACACTTGATCATTTGGAGCATGCCTATCGATTAATACATCTATCCTCAATTCTTACTCGACTTATTGATGATTTGGCACCTTCCAAGGTATTTTTGCTGTTATAAATCTTAGAGTTTACTCTCACATCAACAAACAGTAACAGATAATAGGTAATAAAAAAGTAAAAATCATATTTTAGTTTAATGATTGAATATCGCTGACAAAAAGTTTATATTGAAGGCTGAAATGGAGAATGGAGAGACATCCTTATCAATCCACTGCCACATGAAGGACTCTGGTGAATCATATGAAGCTTCAAAGGAATATATCAAGGATTTGATATGGAGTTATTGGAAGGAACTCAACAAGGAAACTCTCATCAATCATGAACTTCCTAGAAATTTCATCAATGCAGCAATCAACACGCCAAGAGCATGTTTCACTATATTTCAACAAGGAGATGGCCTTGGCACTTCCAATGGCATTACAAAGGATCATATCAATTCTATGTTTGTTGAACCCATCCCCATTTTGAAATGATCTTATTCTATTTTATGATTCCTCTCTAGATATTATTTATTGGGTATTTATGTGTTGTTTTAGTAATGGGCTGTTGTAATTTTAATAAAATAATTTTCACTATTTGAAATATTTTTGTAAGAAAAATATTTGGAATAATATCATGAATGTTAGGATTTATGGCATGAGATCCCTAAACTTAAAACATTTGTCATGGATTTATTAAACTTAATTTAAGGATTATTTCACAGAATGCACCGTATGGTATACTCAAGTTTTCCAAAACTATTCTCTAGGTAAAACACACCATGAAAACCCTCCAAACTTTCATTTCGTTACATAGAGACCTCCTGCAATTATTTATTCCGAAAATTGACTAAATTTACCTTTTATCTTTATAAAAATATAGGTCCTCTAGATGCGTTGAAGATGAACCCAACTCGTAGAGCCGTTTAGTCAACGATTTGCCCTTATTTAGAGAACAAGACTTGATGTTCGAGGATTTGGAGATCAAACCTCAATTTGAAATTGTTTCGAAATTTAGAGAAAAAGAGCTGATATAATGAGATTGGGACGGATAATTTAAGATAAAATTATAAGAATCATTCAAATGTGAGTTCACATGACCGTTAATGCCAAAAAACTTTACAAATCAAATCATAGGGTGTTTTTGCACAACTATTACATTTTATATATCGCATTTTTTCATCCAATATTTTGTTCATAAAAATGGGTAGAGAAAAGATATAGGTTCACTACTACAAATAAGGGTTGCACCTACGGATATCTCCGTAGTGGCAAAAAAATACCCTGTAGGTACAAACGCCGTAGGTGCAAGTCGAAACCTTGAACATGCCCCTACGGACTAAAAATTGCTCCTACGGAGTTATGTGTAGGTACCGTTTCCCCTACGGATTAGGCCGTAAGGACAAAAAATTTATTTTCTTTACGGTTTTATAAAATAGATTAGGTGTATCTACGGACTTATCCGTAGGCCAAGTAGTTGTCCCTACGGATACCTGTGTAGGGGCATTTGTTTGCCCCTACGGATATATCCGTAGGGGCAACCTTAACCCCTGATACTGAGATCATAAGGGCAAAATATTAGGTATCCTGATATTTTGCCCCTACGGATAAATCTGTAGGTATATAGTTAGGTCCTACGGATTAATCCGTAGAGGCAAAATATCAGGGTTTTTTTTAAAAAAGAGCGCTGCCTATTTTTTTCTCGCCCTGTGCACAATAATATATATATCGATCATATATAAAATTAATCATCACGTAGAACATATATCGCAGTATTCATAATCACATCTCACGCATAATATACAAAACGAACCAACAAGCAAAATATGATATCAATATAAACACGCAAACACCACAATATCAATATCGTCCAAAATGTAGTACAATATGTATCATATAAATAAATATATGTTTAAAATATAAGAACCAAAAAGCTACCCTAGCCGAAGGAGATGCATGTGGAGGCTCGGCCGATATACCCTGTCGCGTTTGGACCTACATGTGTAATAAGCGAGTAAGAGCTGTGTATTATTCGAATTCGTATTATTATCAAGTTATTTCGAAACCCCAATCTATATATACTTAGGTACTTAGGTCTCGTTTGGATATCTAGTTTGGAAAACCGTAGTTTATTTTAACTAGATATGTATGTATAATTAATCAAAACTAAGTCAACAACCAAATAAGCTCAGGTTACGTACTAATATTGGATATGTTGCTATCTATAATATGACATAATATTTTACTATTAAGTAGTATACATACCAGCATCTCCTTCAACTCCTGAACGGTGGCCTTCAAGCTCTCCAGTTCCTCACTAGTAAAATAGGGGGTTGCCCCTACGGATAGTTTAATCCGTAGGGGCAAAAATAACTTGGACCTACGGATATATCCGTAGGTCTAAAAGGTTGCCCCTACGGGCTAAGACGTCCAAGAATAAAAATATTAATTCTTAATTATGTGTTTGCCCCTACGGAGCCGCAAACAAAGGACCTACGGACATATCCGTAGGGGCAAGTAAATATCGATTTAATAAAATCCCAGATCTCGATCGCCTACGCTCATTTCCCTCTCTCTCTCGATCGGGCGCGAAAATAAGCCCCCAATGCGCCACGCCGTCGCCGCCAAGGTTGTTCTCCTCGTGGCCACCGCCGGTTTCGTCGCCACTGGAGTTCTCATCGCCACCGCGGTTAAGGTCGTCGCCACCGCCGTTCAGATCGTCGCCCCTGCCCCAGCAGCCGTTCAGGTGAGTAAATCTCGAGGTAAGTTAAAGAATTTATTGGATTATTATGGGCTTAAGGTTCATGGCGCGCGAGTTGGGGTTGGGCTGGGGTCGCGGTCGCAGTCGGGGTCGGGTTAGGGTTGGGGCAGGGGCTGGGCTGCGGGGTCGGGTTCGGGGTCGGGGTAGGGTTAGGGTCGGGGTCGGGGTAGGGTTAGGGTCGGGGTCGGGGAAGGGGAAGGGTCAATTTATCCAATTTTTTATTGGGGGTGCGGCTGGGGCTGCGGGCTGGGGCTAGGGCTGGGGAAGGGGAAGGTCAATTTATCAAATTTTTAACAAGATTTGTATTAGTTTGCAAGAACACTTAAGTTTATCACAAAATATTGTTTGGGTTTTCGATTTATATCTTTTAGCGGTATGTATCCGTTGTCCCAAATTTTGAATTATCTTATACTAGTATTTATGCATGTGCAGATCTTCTTTATCCTGACAAAAGATCCATATCCATTATCTTAACTTAAAATCCTTTAGAGGGTGCTAATCCTAAATAACAACAAAATGATGTTAAATATTTCATCCGATTTTCACAAGATCATACTTGAAAAAAATGCAACTACTTTCACAATTTCACAATCCTAACCAACTCCCAATTTATTATGGTATTCGATCATAACTTGAGAACAAATTCTCTTTTCTATTGCCATCCCATATCAAACCCTAGAAGCGTGGGCCATTTCAAATTACACCAAATTAAGGCAAGAATAGGATGAAACCAACATAACCAACAATAAAGAGCTTTATTTGGTAATATATATTGATGAACAATGGTTGCTGTGTTAAATCCAACCCTCACATCACATGCATATCAATAAAGGAGAGGACTGACCAAAATGTTGAATTTTAACAATTGTGAAAGTTCTTCGGTCAGGATGTAACAGAAATAAGGAAAAAAAATCTAAAATATTTCTCACAAAAAAGAAAAAGCAAGCTTCTCTCCCATATCATTAACAAAGCTTATCACTTTTGATTCTCGAAATTATTTTACATTATATTTTCATTCAAAACGTTTTGCTAGTTTGCTCACCAACCGTTTGATAAAATTCCAAAACTATTTTTACTTTCCTTGCTCACAATTGCTCTTGACTACGTACAAATCTTGAAAACCCATTAACGCTCTTGCAATAATATGCAAAATCACATGAGGATTCACATTCATCACCACCACCTAAGGCTAGGGTTTGGGCTGGGGCTGCGGCTAGGGCTGTGCGTCCTCAAGAGGGCGATCATAGGATCGGTGAAGTTAGGTGGCTGGATATGAGATACGATGGATTTCCATGTGTTCAATGGAATGCTGAGGGTCAGAGTCGGTTATTCATATATCTCCCAAAAAAGAATGAGTTTGTTATCAAAGGTGTATTGATTTCTACATCAAGGAATATCAGTTATATGTCATTCAGTGACTAAGTCTGTTTCTGGCCCAACCATATTTATGAATCGTTTCTTCTTTTTCCTTCTTACGTATATTTACTAGTTCAGACTGTATGCACCTCTGCAATCAACGCCGAGAACTTATACATTATAGGTTAATAGACATATGCTATGAAATCACGGTGCATATCGAATTCATGATATGTTATAGTCCCTCATTATTTTTACTGTGGTGAGAAAGCAGTCGCTGGTGGCCACAAGCCATAGAATTGGCAGTTGTCCTACCTGCGATAACATCTTACAAATCATCAGTAGACATCTCTGTTATATTAATCTTTTAATGTCAGCTTGCATGCATGTTTATTTGCATATTTCCTCTGCTAATTATATTCTTCTAGATCATGTTTGCCTAATCTATCTGAGGCTTAGCATAATCTAGTGGCGATAAACAATTCCATCTTCTGCTACTATGGTGGCACTGAGAAACTTCCATTTAGAAATGACAACACGTATTTTGTGGAAGTACTGTACATAATAAGAAGGAGAAGACAGTAATGTGGCAGAAGAAGAAGGAGAAGACAGTAATGTGGCAGAAGAAGAAGGAGAAGACAGTATGCATGTATATACATTTGAAATTTAAGTAAAAACACCCGTACACTTAAGCGAAATCATAAATCGAAACACACATATATAGAATACAACTCATACATGGGTATCCTCAAATCTAACTTTCATTGAATTTGCACGCGCACTTAAAATAACAACATTTATACTAAAAAATTATGTATGCCATTAGTTAGTAGTTTATGTTTTTTTAGACGCAAAAGCCATTTGAGAAATACTTTTCCAACCCACTATTAATCCATATTCTCAATATAGTCATTGAATTTGCACGCGCACATAATAAGAAGGAGAAGACAATAATGTGGCAGAAGAAGAAGGAGAAGACAGTAATGTGGCAGAAGAAGAAAAAAATGACATTCCTCGTTCTCTGTTTCAGTATCAATCTTCTGATATGAACTAATGATGGCTTTCACATAGGCTTTTCCCTTTAGAGACTTCTTAGTGTCCAATGGAAAGCATACATCAGATTTGTACAGGTCGGGTTCTTCTATGACTTTCAAGAGTCTCAACTGATTCTGTAAATTACACTCTAGTTGGGTGGTACTTTTACCACTTCTCACTGCAGGTGCGCTCTCTAATATCCATTTTGAATGTAATATTATCGATATTCAAAATGGATATTAGAGAGCGCACCTGCAGTGAGAAGTGGTAAAGTATCACCCAACTAGGGTGTAATTTACAGAATCAGTTGAGACTCTTGAAAGTCATAGAAGAACCCGACCTGCACAAATCTGATGTATGCTTTCCATTGGACACTAAGAAGTCTCTAAAGGGAAAAGCCTATGTGAAAGCCATCATTAGTTCATATCAGAAGATTGATGCTGAAACAGAGAACGAGGAATGCCATTTTTTTCTTCTTCCGCCACATTACTGTCTTCTCCTTCTGCCACATTACTGTCTTCTCCTTCTTATTATGTGCGCGTGCAAATTCAATGACTATATTGAGAATATGGATTAATAGTGGGTAGGAAAAGTATTTCTCAAATGGCTTTTGCGTCTTAAAACCATAAACTACTAAGTAATGGCATACATAATTTTTTTAGTATAAAGGTTGTTATTTTAAGTTTTCCCTTATAGAGATATGATCTAACTGCATCTATCAACTATAAGTGTGCAGAAAATTATGATAAGAAATCATAAGAAAGGGTCGTAGCCATGCATAACCTTGAATCTATATACCAAATCATGCAAAAGCATGCACTTATTGTCACCTTGCCTTGAAATATAAAATATCTTGGAAGACTATAAGCGAGCATTTAAATCTTGATAGCTTTTGACTTCAACATATATTTTTCTCAAGTACCATGAAATATACTTGCTCCGTATAAACCGTTTTCAGGAAGATAGATTAATAATGACAAATTATCCATTGTGGCTCACTAGGTTAGTATTTTCTCTTCTATTGACCATCTTTCTAATCTGCTTGGTAAATTTATTCGGAACCGGCTGCGAATCATTAAAAGACATGCATAAGAAAGAAAGCTAAAATACAGATATATAGCATACCGATACATCGAAACTTCATAGTTGCGATGGCAATCCAGAGATATTTATTTCTACACACGTGGTGCGCGTGCGAATGCGTCAGGCATCATGGACAAATATTTCAGAACATGGAAAGTATTATTCGTATAAAGTAATTAAAACTTTTAAACACCTTGGGTAGATATTTTCTTAGTTGATGCAATCATATCATGAGGACTAAATTTAAGCTATTATACATATGCTTATGTATTTTTCTAACCTAATATATCACACACAGAGAGAGAGAGAGAGAGAGAGAGAGCACCAGGTAGATAGAGAAATCAGGTAGTCCTGAAGAAATGGAGTCCATAGCATTGCTCATCATCATCATCCGTGATCCCTTTGAAAAAATATTATCAAAGGGATCATGGATGATGATGATGAGCAATGCTATGGACTCCATTTCTTCAGGATCCTGCTACCTGATTTCTTTACCTACCAGGTGTTCTCTCTCTCTCTGTGTGTGTGTGTGTGATATATTAGGTTACAAAAATACATATGCATATGTATAATAGCTTAAATTTAGTCCTCATGATATGATTGCATCAACTAAGAAAATATCTACCCAAGGTGTTTAAAAGTTTTAATTACTTTATACGAATAATACTTTCCATGTTCTGAAATATTTGTCCATGATGCCTGACGCATTCGCACGCGCACCACGTGTGTAGAAATAAATATCTCTGGATTTCCATCGCAACTATGAAGTTTCGATGTATCGGTGCTATATATCTGTATTTTAGCTTTCTTTCTTATGCATGTCTTTTAATGATTCGCAGCCGGTTCCGAATAAATTTACCAAGCAGATTAGAAAGATGGTCAATAGAAGAGAAAATACTAACCTAGTGAGCCACAATGGATAATTTGTCATTATTAATCCATCTTCCTGAAAACGGTTTATACGGAGCAAGTATATTTCATGGTACTTGAGAAAAATATATGTTGAAGTCAAAAGCTATCAAGATTTAAATGCTCGCTTATAGTCTTCCAAGATATTTTATATTCCAAGGCAAGGTGACAATAAGTGCATGCTTTTGCATGATTTGGTATGTAGATTCAAGGTTATGCATGGCTACGACCCTTTCTTATGATTTCTTATCATAATTTTCTGCACACTTATAGTTGATAGATGCAGTTAGATCATATCTCTATAAGGGAAAACTTAAAATAACAACTTTTATACTAAAAAAATTATGTATGCCATTACTTAGTAGTTTATGGTTTTAAGACGCAAAAGCCATTTGAGAAATACTTTTCCTACCCACTATTAATCCATATTCTCAATATAGTCATTGAATTTGCACGCGCACATAATAAGAAGGAGAAGACAGTAATGTGGCAGAAGGAGAAGACAGTAATGTGGCGGAAGAAAAAAAAAATGACATTCCTCGTTCTCTGTTTCAGCATTAATCTTCTGATATGAACTAATGATGGCTTTCACATAGGCTTTTCCCTTTAGAGACTTCTTAGTGTCCAATGGAAAGCATACATTAGATTTGTGCAGGTCGGGTTCTTCTATGACTTTCAAGAGTCTCAACCGATTCTGTAAATTACACTCTTGTTGGGTGATACTTTTATCACTTCTCATTGCAGGTGCGCTCTCTAATATTCATTTTGAATGTAATATTATAGATATCCATGCTTCTTTATGTCAAAATTACTTATATTGTCAATGTTTGATTGTCTAGTTGTTGGTGATGCGTCCATATCAGGGACAGAGGCCACTCCCGTTCCTCCAGGTATGTTTATATATTATATAGGGCATGTATATTGATTTAGAATGCTATATCATAAATATACACACATTCCTTTTGCTCTTAGTCGTCCAACTCATTATCATGGGCTGCTTGATGAGATTAGATTTGCGCCTGATGATCTACAAGAGCTTGTTCACTCCCTGTCATATGTGTAAGCAGCGCTATATGCGAGTTTACCTTGTTAGTATGTATGTACTGAAATTAATTAATATTATTCAAATTTTGATACATGCAGATACCAGAGGAGCACATCTTCTATCTCTGTAGGTAAGGCTTTGAATTTGTTGATTTTGGTATTTCTTGTCAATTTTATAGACCAGTATGTGCTAAATATAATGTTCTGACAGTTGGTAGGGGGAAGGCAACATTCAAGGCTGCTGACCCCAGTCCTGGACGCCGCACACGGACGGCACCACGGAGGTTGGGAGAGAGGCCGAGGACTGGGCTCTAGCAGGGCCCATATGAGGTTGGACTCCACCCCGGCGGTTACTTCCTCCGTCTCCAGTGACCGGCATGTCCATCATGAACTGGATAGCTTGAGGGCCAGCATTCAGGAGTTGAAGGAGATGCTGGTATGTATACTACTTTATAGTAAAATATCATTTCATATTATATACATATCAACATATCCATAATTAGTACGTAGCTTGAGCTTATTTGGTTTTAGACTTAAGTTTGATTAATCATACATACATATGTAATTGAAATAAACAACGCTTTTCCAAACTAGATATCCAAACAGGGTTTCGAAATAACTTAATAATGATACGAATTCGAATAATAAACAGTTCTTACACGCTTCTTACACACGTTATATCCAGACGCGACAGGGTAGATCGGCCGAGCCTCCACACGCATCTCCTTCGGCTGCGGCTCCGCAAGCCACTACATCGGCTGCGGTTCCGCAGACAGCTCATGTAGCTCCACCGCCCACTCAGACTCCCGCTCGCGACGAATTGCAGAGTTTATTGACCGAGGAGCAGGCGCGCGTTATTCTATCGTTATTCAGAGGTGGAGTTGGACCGAGCTAGGGTAAATTTTTGGTTCTTTTTTTTTGAAACATGTATTTATTTATATCATACACATTGTACTACATTTTGAAACGATATTGATATTGGTTTGTATTTATATCATATTCAGTTTTTGTGTTTCTTTTGTATATTATATATATGCGTGAGATGTGATTATGAATACTGCAATATATGATTTGATTGATGTATATATTATTGTGCACAGGGCGGGAAAAAATCAAGCAGCCCATTTTTAAAAAAAAATTACAGACAATATGTACCTACGGATTACTCCGTAGGCACTCATGTTACCCCTACGGATATGTCCGTAGGGGCAAAATATCAGCAGTAACTGATATTTCCCCCAGATCTCAGTGCCAGGGGGTTGGGAATGCCCCTACGGCTATATCCGTAGGGGCCACTGACTCTCCCCTACGGCGTTATCCGTAGGGGCAAAATGTCAGGAATCCTGAATTTGTGCCCCTACGGAAAAGTACCTACCCATATATCCGTAGGGGGCTGTACATGCCCCTACGGGTATATCCGTAGGGCCAAGTAATTTATTAAAATAAACCGTAAATAATATAAAATCTTATACCCTATGGCGTAATCCGTAGGGGCAACTGGACCTACACATATATCCGTAGGGACAAAAATTTAACCGTAGGGGCAAGTTCAGGGCCTCAACTTGCACCTGCGGCCTTTGCACCTACGGGGTATTTTTCCGCCCCTACGTATATATCCGTAGGGGCAGTGGGTTGCCCCTACGGATAAATCCGTAGGGGAAACCCTTCTTTATAGTAGTGCCTGCTGGAAACGTCGCTCACTGGAGACAGAGGAAGTAACCGCCGGGGTGGAGTCCAACCTTATATGGGCCCTGCTAGGATTGGGGTCAGCAGTATCGGATCGTTCTGTCCAGCAAAATCGGATCATTTAAATTTAAACTTTTCAAAACAAAAATTTCAAATAGGGGTTGAATAAATATTAACACTTACGCAATACTCCGGAGTATCGAAACTCGCCCGCGGCGGGATCTGTTTGGGTACCATGGACGGCAAGATATGCGGACATCACGCTCGGTGTACCACCCTGCGCCAGGGTCCGAGCTCTCTGCAATTCGCAAAAAATTTACATATATTATAAAATAACTCTTAATAGTACATTATATCACAGTAGATCTATTGTAATTTACCGATGCCTACAGGCTGAAAATCGTAGTCCAACTGTAAATACAAAAAAAAACAATGATATTAAATTGCAAGTGTTAACAATAATATATTGGATAAATCAAATGAAAATATATATTAATACCAGAGCCTGATCCCAGAAGAGGGCGAATCGATCCTCGATGTCTCCGCCTGCTCCACCACCCGCTCCTATATCCACATTAACCAGTAAAATATTAGTATATCATTTAAATTTGAACTTTTCAAAACAAAAATTTCAAACCTGTTAGAATAAATATTAACACTTACGCAATACTCCTAGGTAGTGGTGTCGAGAAAACCTTGGAACTCCTATAAGAAATCACCTAATATTCTCATAAATTCTTGAAAGGAATAGAACTTTGAATTTACAAAAAAAGAAAGTGAAAATTCTGATCAAGTACCATACTCAGATTTTAGATGACCCCCATCAAAAGACTTCTATAAAGCCAAAGAAGGCAACAGAAAACCCTTTTAGTCAATTAGAGAGTGCACCTGCAGTAAGAAATGGTAAAAGTATCACCCAACAAGGGTGTAATTTACAAAATCAGTTGAACTCTTGAAAGTCAAAGAAGAACCTGACCTGCACAAATATGATGTATACTTTCCATTGGACACTAAGAAGTCTCTAAAAGGAAAAGCCAATGTGAAAGCCATCATTAGTTTATATCAGAAAATTGATGCTGAAACAGAGAACAAAGAATGTCATTTTCGGTACGAATAGATTCACCTAAGGCAGCCTCTACCATATCCTCCATTTCTTCTCCTGGAAAGAAATTACCGTCTTCTTCTTCTGCCACATTACTGTCTTCTCCTTCTTCTTCTGCCACATTACTGTCTTTTTCTTCTTATTATGTGCGCGTGCAAATTCAATGAAAGCAGAAACTCCAGCGACAAACTTAGGTTGCATACGTTGTTGCCAATTCACATACATCCAGTCTTTAACTCTGACGTACTCATGGGCCATGTTAGACTGTATAACATATAAATTGTAGGTTATGATGACTATATTGAGAAATCTAAGAACGGGATGGTTACTGACAAAGGAGAAAATCTGTGTATATGCTTTGTGTGTGCATTTGTCGTTGAAAAGAATAAATTATCGATAATCAAAGTTAGATTTGAGGATACCCATGTATGAGTTGTATTCTATATAAGTGTTTCAATTTATGAATAAATTATCGATCAATTTAAACGTTTGTTAAGAATATGTTAGTCTAATTTTAGACTAAGATCAACTTTGTATAGTTTTATATCACGACGAACATCGAACGTATGTTAACCGATAGACGGGGACTAAGTGGCGCTTTTAGTTTCATATATGAGTATCGATGAGAATATGAAAATTCCATATTATCATCGAGTATCATATATTGGTTTTAACTTGAATATCTTGAATCACTCTCTAATGATGCGTTTGTTGTGTATTCTTATTGTATGTGTAACATGATTTTAAACTTATGAAATAATACTTGCTTAGTTACTTGCAAATTGCAACTTGAGAATAAGATATATGAAGAGATAAAGTTTGGAAAAGGAAATATAAAATGGGTTTTCTCCACATTTAAAATTGTACAGTTTTCGTCTTTTCCAGCTTTAGGTGTTATAGGGGTCAGTCAAAAATTAGGTGATTTAGAAACATAGAGGAGTAATATAATGCGCTCCAAAACTTTTACGATGGTTTAGAGAAATTTAGCCTTTTTTTAAAAATTATTATAGGACCCTCGAAACATAACAATAGTTAAAAAAGAATAAAGAAAAGAAGAGGAGCCTAGGCTATATTTAATATAATACACAGCGGGGTTGGGATTTCGCATCTGTGGAGAATCTTTGCATAAAGAGACAAAAGCAAGCTTTTAGTCATTTCCCATTTTGTCATTTGCTACATTTTGTTGATCTGGCTTCAGTAGTGGGCACTGTCAGGGTGATGAGGGTATAATGGTAATTCTTGGTTCATTTAGTAGTAATGAGATGCATGTGTACTCATGAGATCGACTGATGCATTTGATGAAGTCCATTGAAGTGTCACCTATCTACATTAATTTGAAGGTATGTATGTGGGTATGCATATTGATGGTTTGTATTGTGTTATTCTTTACTTATGGTGACTCTTCCTATTTTTAGAATCACTAATCTCTATATTAAAAAAACTAAGAATAAAATAAAATGGAAAATATGGGATATGAGAGACTCATTAAACAGTTCCGGTTTAATTATAAACTGCGCCTCGAGCTTGCTATGCAACACTCATGGCTTTTTATGATTCCTGCCATATGCAATCGTTAAATATTAAACTAAGAACTATTTTTGTCATATAATATTTTGTATAAATAAACAAAAGTAAATACTGTCTTGCTATCTAAATAAAAAGATAGGCTAATAGAAATGGAATCAATGCAGAAGAAATCATATCGACATTAAAGTAAGGTTAGATAACTATAAATGGCATTTAAAAGAAACTATTTTTTCTCTCAATGTTAATACTTCTCCACGTCTTGCTTTACATATTTGTTTTTCATATTATTACATATCACTTTTTATATAAATAAGGATACATTTTGTCATGAATTGTTAAGCACTTGTGTCCAAAAGGAGAAGAAAACAATGGCTTTGATTTTAGAGTTAAATAATTATTTTATTTTGCAATTCTATGAGTACCGGCATGATTAATTTCTATACCTTTCTTTGATAAAACTATAATAACATGTGTGTATTTTACAATTTATAAAAAAATATAGTAGATTAGTTTTGATCGCAGGCGTTAGCATGGAGCCGAAGCTAGTATATGAACAACCTTCATATCTAATTAGTTATTATAACCTTATTACATGAAGCGAAAAACCTATGCTAGATTTCTTACTTTCAAAAAATGGTAAAATTCATGTCTACCAAACAATTTTCCAAACTCATTTTGTTAATGGAAGAGTAAATGATGTAACTTCTTAGGTATTTTTTCTTCTTTCAACATTACATAAACAAATACATAAAGTAACTTCTAAAATTACTTCCATAAATGTTTTTATGAAGTTTTTTTAGGAGCATCTCATACTCGCAATTATCCAAACAGGTCCTAAATACAACTGATGCCTGACTGATTATCACAGTTACTAGTCAGGAAATTACAACTGAACCATCAATTTCAACTTCCTCTTCTACTGCTTCCAAGACCTAACCTCACCCCACCGAAAATTATTCGCAACGCTTGTTGCATACGCCAAGACGAGAGAGAAATAGAAGTGTGTGCCCCCCCCCGGCCCAACCTGAAAAAACAAAATCCAGCACCCCAAACCAACACACATACACACACACACCATGTTCTCTTTTCACATTTTTCTTTTCTTCTACTTCCCAGCATGTTTTCTTCATCATTCTTTCAAAGCATCCACTTTAAAAAAAAAATTCAAAACAGTACACTAAAATTCATGCAATATACCCACGGAATTTTCAACATAACAACAAAACAACTTTTTTCATAAGAACAAAAATAACCAGTACTCAGATACCATTCATGTTTCTCATAGTTACAATTGATTGCATCTCTGCAAAATTAGCAACAGCAGTTTACATCTGACTGCAAGAACTAGAACCCCAAAAAAATTACTTCCAAGGCACTCTAAATACTTCAGCAGAAATCGGATTTTCCCTAGAGGCGTATGGATGCCCGCAATTTACATTGCAAACAACATAAATAAAAAATATTCATTGAGGATTTATGTTGTGTGAACCCTAACCCTAACCCCAGCCCCAGCCCCAACCCCAACCCCAACCGCAACCCTAGCCGAACCCAACCCCAACCGCAACCCTAGCTGAACCCCAACTGCAACCCCAACCCCAACCCCTAAAATAATCAAAAATTACTTTAATTGAAGATTTAATTACTGACCTGTTCGGTGGAGGAGATAATCGATAATCGGCGACGAGGAATAATAGCGACGAGAACGGGAACAAGATCGGGAACGAGAGAGAGAGAACGGCGACGAGATCGGTGAGATCGGCGACGAGATTGGCGAGGCAGGCGACGCGGCGACGAGAAACGGGGATTTGAGAGGTTTCACGGGCACGAGCGAGGAGAGAGGATAATCGGCGCGTAGGGAAATTATGTGCTTTTTCTATTAAATCCATATTTAGATGCCCTACGGATTTGTCCGTAGGTCCTTGGTTTGCGGCTCCATAAGGGCAAACACCAAATTAAAATTTAATATTTTTACTCTTGAATGTCTTGGACCGTAGAGGCAACCTTCTGGCCCTACAGCTTAATCCGTAGGGCTAACATAAATCTGCCCCTACGGATTTCAATATCCGTAGGGGCAACACTCTATTTTAGTAGTGGTTAGAACTCTTGCTCTTTTCTTCATGCAGAAATGAAGAGCAAAAAGTGTTGTTTGTTAGTTATTGTATCTATTAGGAATATATATGTCCTAGAGGCCATTATTGTATATTATAATGGATGCTTGGACATATATACAGAGGGATTTCTTACTCAACATGATAGTATGCTATTTGGTTACTTTTTATCTTAACATGTACGCTTGTTTTAATTTACTATCCCATTGATACACATTGATAAAATCCTTAGGATGTTGGCTTGATTGCCGGGACTAGATGCAGATCATACAAGTGGGGATTGTGTAGTCCACAAGCACATCCTTTAACAGTTCCTAGTCGAGAGAGAGTATCGAGACAAGGCATCGATATTCCAGAATAGATTAGTGTGTACGTTTCTTGACCCTGTATGGGGCGATGGTTGATCCAATAACCATTGGTGTTTGATATCAAAGATTGTACACAGGTTCTCATTGGAGAATGAATATACTGAACAAGATTAGCCGAGAAATCCTAGATGGTTCCATACTTATCGTCAAATAGCAGTTATCTGGTAACATTCATATAGATTATTCTGTAGACCCGAGATCGTCATAGTGTATTGTGTGGTTCCCACTGTACTTTGATTTTCTCCCTACCACGGCTCAAATGAGTCATGCAAACAGATGGTTTTCGGGTACTGTCCCGAGTCACATGGAGGCAGTGAGCGATAGGAGGGTTTCATCACTCCCGATATCGGGAGTTGATATTGCGCTATACTCGATTGGTTATAACAGTAAGTCCCTGACCATGGCTGATAAGATTTACTAATATGTTTTTCAGTGGTTTCTTGAAAGGTTATAGGTCACATATCGACATGACTTATCAAGTTACTGGGGTTTAACGATTTCACCCCCAGACTCGATATGCAATATATCGGATAAAGAGACCGGACTGTACGCTAAGTGTTGGATATAGGCTCTACGGGAGTTTGGACAAGTTTGCTTGTTGATCTTCTATTCGTTCGATACGTGGATAGCTATTATGTCCAGCCAGTACTACTGACGGCTTGCGGCTATTTGATATGATCATTACCTACTGCTACCTTATTGGCGAGTCTTTAGAGTCCAACATAGAGGTTTTCTAGCTCAAGCGAAACGAAATAGGGCACGTATGGAAATATATGTGTGAGCTTGATTAAATACTAGTATATAATACCGTATTCTAATCTAACGTTTTGGATATCAATCGTGTTATATTTGATATAATCGGATTATTGAATTAAGTGTTGATTCAATGATTTGAGATATATATATATATATATATATATATATATATATATATATATATATATAAACTAATATTAAATATTAGCCGGTTATATATGATATAACCGGATTATTGAATCAATTGTTAATTTAATGATTTGATATATATATATATATATATATATATATATTTGATATTAGCCAGGTTATATATGATATAACCGTATTATTGAATTAAATGTTGATTTGATAATTATATATATATATATATATATATATATATATATATATATATATATATATATATTAATTTGTTTCATGGTTGATGATACATAGAATTAGGATGTGTGAGAATCATATTAGAGATATAGATGACAAGATAATGATTTATATTTATGAATTAAAAAAAGAAGAATGAGTTATACTTCATTGATTTCTTTGAGAAGTATTGAGAAGCCATGACTCACTCTCTTTTCTTTGTTTTATTTACAAATATTCATGGTTTTCTTGAGCTCGTCCTTATCCTCAATGGTCCACTCTCTCACTTCCAAGTTCATTTTCTCTTCATCTCCTCACTAGCTTTTTCAAAGTTGAGAAAAAGAAAAAGAAAAATATTTTTAGTGAGCAAAATTCATATTTCATCAATCTACACTACTCTAGCAAATTAGTATAGATTGTTCTCTTCACTAATAGCTTGATTAGTGAAGTGCGAGTTTGAGTGCGAGTTACCTCAAGATGGATCATGTTCGACGACGAAGACTACAAGAAAGCTCGTTCCATCCTTCAAATGGAGTCAAAGAAGAGTTCTAGGATTATTACTCAGAGCATTTGAAGTGAACGACTAAATTATAAAGGTTGCAGTTTCTTTTCAGTTAATTTAGAACCTAATTTGCTAACTTTGAAACCCTAATTCTCTAGTTCGATTCTTGTTTAGTATACTTAACACTCTAGATTTTTTAAAATTGCACACTTGATACTTATAGAATCCTAGTAGAGGTGCTAAGACATACTTTCATGGTATCAGAGCCAAACTAGAGGCTTTGGAGTAGTTTAGACAAAATTAAAATATTCGATCGACGTTTTAAACACGGAATTTTCATGTTTCTGTCCATTTTTTGAAACTTCAATTTTTTTCAAGGTTAAAAATGCTCAGAAAATAATGCGGGTAAAATTATGTAGGCTCAAGAAACACAAGCACGTAACTCCACCACTTGGTCGCGGAACCGCCGCCTATACTATGTATTGGTCGTGGTTCCACCGCGCAACTGTGGAGTTAGGAGCTCGTTTTTCTTGTATTGCTTCATTTTAACATTTTAGATTTTCTGGATATTTTTAATGAGGCTCAAGTGGTTGAGATCTTTGTGAATTGTTGTTGTTTGAAATATCGATCGAAATGTTAACATTGTCTATATTGCTTTGGATATGTGATACAATTTTTGGAATTCACATTGATTAGTTTTGCGAAAACTAGTAATCGATTTGTAAATCTCCTATTTTAGTCTCAAATGATGGATAACTATGGAGTTTGGATTTGGATCGAAACTCCGTCGTAATCTTGAATCGTACGTGAATACTTGCCGGGAAACACTAGTAGACATGTATGCCCTTTTGCCCCGACCAAGTGACTATAGGAGAACCTCATGGCCAAGAGCATCAACTCGGTTGCTTGCGGCCATGGTGTTCTTCCCAAGTTTACTTCATTGATGGCATCGGGGGTGCGGCCATCAATTAAAGTTCCCGATGAGCTTTCGAATCATTAATCGGGAATCTTATTGAATTTCCCAGCTTACACTTTGAAAAGGGTTTTCAATTCGAGACTTAAATATGAGGTTTATAGGATTAGGCATGAAATTCGGAATATTTGATAATCCGGGTTTATGATGTCTACAGATGCGGATTCTAATTATTGTAATTTTCATTTCTTTTCTGCGACCATAAGTGTAATATGTGTCAGTATCCCCGATCTCTTTGCTATACGACAACGACATTAGAGATACACATATTTACTTATGTTGATGACATGTAATGTTATTGTATTGCTATCGATATGTTATATTGGATCGTCGTGATTGAATAGCCGGGTTCTTTTTATGTGAGATGAGAGTTTTTCAATTTTCATTCATGTAAATAATTGTATGTAATATTTTTTTATTGGGATACTTCCGGGTTGAGGTTGTTGTCTACATTTGATATATATTATTTACTTTTCCGTATTAGGATAGACCCAAGATAGAGAGCACAAGTAATCGGGTTCTAGAGTCTAGTGGGAGACCATCTCAAGGAGTCGAGATCGGTTTCCTAACTCTAGAATTGGCGGGTTGCTTGTCGCTCTCGTAGAGGTTTAGGGTTGTGGGCTTGGCTATTCATCACGACCGTGAAATCCGTGTTTTTCATTACTGGTTTAATCTAAAACACAGATCTCCTAGTATATCTTATATTTCATATATCTGTTTATACTATTCTGTGATGTGATGTGATCATATAACTACATGAGACGAATGCTACTTATATATATGATATATTAGTAGACACTATATATGTTTTGCATCAGTGCTAGTCCTGACCCCGCTCTGCCGTAAGTTAAATAATTTTACGATGAAGGCATATATGTGTGTTTTATTTTTGTTTCTTCTATGATGTTTAAGAAACATAATTGATGGGACTTCATTAATAAGATTAATAAAAAGAAAAGAAAGCTAAAAGATATTGTAGAATCAAATTTTTCAAAAAAATAGCTCTAGTTCTTGCTTTGCATAGTGGTATTCCATTATGAATATCTAACACCTCATTTGATGAGGAAAGAGCCGAGATCCCTTCACTGGGAATGACCTCTTTAGCAAAAATTAGTATATGCTACAACCTACTCGGTTTGTTTTGAAAACTACTCGATTTTTAAAGTGGAGTTTAAACCACTCCTTTTCAAATCACTAGATTCTATAATGATATCAACTTCATTATTTTAAAGGTTTTCTTCAAAACCGGTCGTAACCCTCCGTCATTTCTGATATGTAGTGTTTAGTATTCGTGCTTTGTTTGTTGATCTCCGTCAAGGCACGGTGTACGGTAGCTGGATAATACTTATCTGTAGCATGGTGATGCGATCGGTAGAGACAGTCACACAGTCTTGTTGACCTTCGTCAAGGTTTTGTGTGGGTGGGTTCGAATCGATCAAGAAATGACTGGTTGAACTTGACTGGCGGCCTATAGTTTGTTGACCCCTGTCAAGGTCATAGGTCGTTAGGGGTAAAAACCATTATCGAGAATTTCAAGTATTGAAATTTGCAATAAGATTGCATACCTTCTATATGATAGTTGGATCCCAATGCCCACTATAAGTAAGCATTACTCCTGCGAGAGTTTTCCACTTTATAATTAGCTAATCAAGTAGGTGTCTAAGAAAGTGTTAACGAGGTTATGCCCATGCGGAAATGAGGTTATTTAATTAGTTCCATTCGAAAACACAGGGAGACTCTCTCGGAGTATCAACACCAGCCTGGCTGGTCGATTAGCGAATATGTAGGGTGTAATTAATCCTGGATAATCTTACCTTTTAGTATTTGAAGGAAGTGTTCGCCGTCGAAAACAGAGACGGACCGGGATGGATCATCTTGCCTGAATTCGAAGGCAGATGCTATTTGGATTTATCTGTCCACCTCTCCGATGATGCCAAGTTGATTTATGGTACCGTATATCGGAGGTTTGGACAGACGCGGCCGTTGTAGAAGATTTCATCAGATTCCCCCTCATTTTGCGAGGGGTTTTGATTGTGAGGACGCTCTTCCTTACAGGCACAAACCCCTACAGTTAATTACGTTACCGCGTTGTGATAACCACTTTTTCCTGCTCCGGAAGTTCACTTCGTATCATGTTGTGTTTGTTTTATTTTGGGTTGTCCATGGATTGTATACGGAGACTAATTTATGTCATCGTTCGTAGGGTGTCGATTAGTCCAAATCTGTATACTTGAGATTTGGGTTTAGGTCAAGAATTTTGCTTGACAGTGCCCACTTTGGTAGCTTGGTTTGCTAACGGGCCGAAGAAACTTCCGTCCCCCTACGTCTTGTAAGCGGTAGGCTCCACCGGGCAATACTTCGGAGACGAGAAAAAGGCCGTCCCATTTCGGGGAGAACTTGCGCAGTCTTCCCTGATCTACAAAGAGAGAGAAATATCATTGTCCCCTGGCGTGTTAACAAACAATCAAGCTGCGACCGCTAATATCATACAAACGGTGACCGAAGTCTTTCAGGGACCTGACTCTCTCAGACATCTGCCTTTCTGCAAAAAAAGCGGACCAAGGCGACAAGCTACGAACCAAGCGAGCAACATTGTCAATGAAGAAGCAATAGACGGGTACACAACCCATACGGTCTATATGATGGAGCTCAGAGGAACAAGTCCTCCTACGCCTCATAGTCATGACAATGTTGCGGTTGTTGCCATCCAACAATGGCTTGATCCAAATGATGAAGAGCTCGCTCATGTAATTAATCCCAAGGAGCCCGTGGTTCCTGCAAAATCGAGCCCAAGCTCCAACAACTGACCACCACGTCGTTAAACTGGGAATGATAGACCTCTAAGTCTTTAAACGGGGAACCGTCAACCACCACGTCATTAAACTGGGAATAATCGACCTCTAAATCGTTAAACTGGGGATGTAAAAATGTGTAAATAAAAAAATATATATGTATATATGTATATAAATAAAAATCCGAAATGATAGGGCAACTCGTAATAAAAATCAGCGAGTAAAAATGAAAATGAAAATAAAGCCGAAATGATGAGGTAACAGCGAATAAATAGTTAAAATGATAGGGCAATCGCGACCTTCGTGATAAGAAAAGATGAAATGATAGAGCAATCGCGGTAAAAAAAAACCGAAAAAACGGCGAATGATGAGTCGCTCCTGGTACCATATTCCAGTGTAGCGATGCAGACGCCAACAAAATTCCAAATCCCAATGGCGAATGATGAGTCTCTCCTGGTACCATATTTCAGTGTAGCGATACAGACGCCAACCAAATTCTAAATCCCAATGGCGAATGATGAGTCGCTCCTGGTACCATATTCCAGTGTAGCGATGCAGACGCCAACCAAATTCCAAATCCCAAAATGGCGAATGATGAGTCGCTCCTGGTACCATATTCCAGTGTAGTGATGCAGATGCCAACCAAATTCTAAAACGGAGAATGGCGAGTCGCTCTTGGTACCATATTTCAGTACAACGGTGCAGACGCCAACAAAGTCCCGAAATTTTTCTGGCCCTACGGTCTAGATCATACATCCTGCAAAACCATATACACTCCACAGGCGTAAAACGATCCCAATCTCTCCCAAGTCCTACCGGCGAGACCATATTCAAATTCCCACCGGCGGTGGAGAAAAAGGGTATATCCACAAGCAAAATGGGCACAGATGAAAACCCGAAAGGGCTCCTTGAGTAAAAATTGCAGGACTGCCGGCGATTTTGTGAAAACCCGAAATGGCGCAAACTCATGAAAAAGAGACGAAATGCTCTCACAAAGTCCTCTCGACTTTGTGAGGAGAAAATTCCCACGTGAGATCCTTATGACACACAAAGGAGCAACACACTCCGGAGTCCCCACGACTCTCAAGGAGAAAATATATCTACGGGATCCTTACGAGCCGTAGGGAGAAAATACTTTTATAGGACCCTTACGACCCATAAAATTGAAAAGCTTTAGGTGATAAGGATCTAAACTTGTCTCCTAAGCCATCGCTTCCCAACAGGGAAAGGCAAATGATGATTCGCTCCTGGTACCATATTCCAGTGTAGCGGTGCTGATGCCGACCCAAAAAAAAACTAATTCCCAAATCCTCCTGGGGCAAATGATGAGTTGCTCCTAGCATTATTCCAGTGCAACAATGCAGATGCCGACAAAAAACCAATCCCCAAATCCTCTCAAAGGCAAATGATTATTCGCACCTGGTACCACATTCCAGTGTAGCGATGCTGATGTCAATACAAATCAAACCAACCAATTCCAATATAGACCACTGCGTCAAATAGTTGACACTCCGTAACGGGGAAACATCAAGTAGACACTCCATGCCGGGGGCACGTCGATATAGGTACTTCGTACCGGGGAAACGTCCAACAACGACACTCCGTAACGGGAAAACGTCAAGCAGACACTCCGTGTCGGGGACACGTCAACCAGCCGACACTCCGTAACGGGGAAACATCAAGCAGACACTCCATCTCGGGGACATGTCAACCAGCCAACACTCCGCCTCGGGGAAACGTCAAGCAGACATTCCGTGCCGGGGGCACGTCGACTACGGACACTCCGCTTCGAGGAAACGTCGACCAGCGACAGTCCGTACCGGAGAAACGTCCAACAGCGACACTCCGTAACGGGAAAACGTCAAGCAGACACTTCGTGCTGGTGACACGTCAACCATCCGACACTCCGTCTCGGGGAAACGTCAAGCGGACACTCTGTGCCAAGGGCACATCGACTACAGATACTCCGACTTGGGGAAACGTCGACCAGCGACCGTCCGTACCGGGGAAGCGTCCAACAGCGACACTCCGTAATGGGGAAACGTCAAGCAGATACTCCGTGCCGGGGACACGTCAACCAACCGACACTTCGTAACGGGGAAACGTCAAGCAGACACTTCGTCTCAAGGACACGTCAACCAACAGACACTCCGTGCCGGCGGCACGTCGACTACAGACACTCTGCCTCGGGGAAACGTCGACCAGCGATACTCCATACTATGGAAACGTCCAACAGCGACACTCCGTAACAAGGAAACGTCAAGCAGACACTCCGTGCAGGGGTTACGTCAACCATCCGACACTCCGTAATGGGGAAACGTCAACCAAACACTCCGTCTCGGGGACACGTCAACCAGCCGACACTCCGCCTCGGGGAAACGTCAAGAAGACACTCCGTGTCGGGGGCACGTCGACTACAGACACTCCGCCTCGGGGAAACGTCGACCAGCAACAGTCTGTACCGGGGAAACGTCCAACAGCGGCACTCCGTAATGGGGAAACTTCAAGCAGACACTCCGTGCCGGGGACACGTCAACCAGCCGACACTCCGTAACGGGGAAACGTCAAGCAGACACTCCGCCTCGGGGAAACGTCGACCAGCGACACTCCATGCTGAGGGTACGTCTACCAAATCACTCCGGGGCAGGGAAACGTCTACAACAAACACTCCGTCTCGGAGACGCGTCAAGCATTGACCGTCCATGTCATTAAAAGGGCAATGCATCCCAAAAGTGGGAACCAAAGCAAGTCGCTTCCGTGTGAAAAAAGATCCATCAATTTCATGCACACGACTCACATATGTGGTGTGCATTTATTGATGGGGGCATTTTGTTGGTGTCGAAAATTGCACCCCAGTTGACCAAGTCAAAGTCAAAGTCAACCCCAAACCAAGTGGGCCCAAGCCCAGGTCAAGTGGGCTCATGCCCGAGTCGAGCCCGAACATGAAGCGACCGGCCTCCCTCCATGCCAAAAAAAATCATCATGTAATAAATAATTTTGATGCATGAATATAAGTAAAATGGGCATAAAGCCAAATTTTTGTAAAGCTCATGGCTTATGTGCAAAAGAAATGCACATGAGGCATGAGATTGACAAAATGCTATTTTGTAAATCCCAAGGGGCTACATGTAAATGTGTAAGCTTATAAGAGGTAACATGATGGTGAATAAAAAAGACACTTTTCATTCTCCCCAAAAACTAGGGTTCCTGCGCCTCTTTCTCCTTCCTCAAGGTTCTAAACCTTCTTCTTTCTTTTAAATTAAATCAAGAGTTTTACTCTTCCTTTTCCAAAACTAAATAGTATTTCACCACAAAACCCACAAAGGGGAATTCAGATCTCCCATCAGATCTCAAAAATAAAAGATTTTTAATATCTCATACTTCTTGTTCTTCAAGATCCAGCCGACAGAAGAGGAGGAAGGAGACCCATCTCCAAAAATCCCACTTTAGGCAAGATCCAGGGCTCAAGGGAGAAGCCCCTTCATCAGCTCTAAAAATATCTTAGGAGTTCAACTCCATAAGTCAAATGAGGAGCACAGCTCCCAGTGCAGGGACCAAGTCCCTTTTGCTGATGACGCCTAGCGCCCGGATGCTAGGAACGTGGGTGCTGGCGCTCTGGCGCCCTGGCGCCCTGCGCCCATATGTCACGCTGGCGCTCTGGCGCACAACGCCCGCATGCCAGGCACGTGGGACGCTGGCCAACACATCTTTTGGATACCCTTTCCTTTTTTTATATATATACTATATATATACACACACACACGCACGTACACACATACTCCACGACACTATCTCTTTTAGAAAAAAAATTTTAACGGGACGATGTCCCGCATCCCGCAAGAGGACTGCTAACCCCCTTGACCCCCAGCCCGCTATCCGGATAGCGGGACCCCCGTAAAAACTCTGTGGGCCCCCGATATATCCAAAACCCCTTCAAAACACAACATTGCACATTGAGTTCGCATGACCAGTTTAACCCATTAATCGGAGGTTCCTTCGCTCGAAAGGCGAGGGGTAATTAACGGCAGATTAGTCCGCGGCTGCTGGAGATTCAGATCCCTACAATTAATAAACCCCAGTCTACCCTAAGCAGGGGGAATCTGTAATGCGCCTGACAAGAGTGCGCGTATTTCCATCTCAATGCAGTGATGAAAAACACCCTACAGAAACTTCAAAGGACCCCTTAGACTCTACACACACTACATCTACAAACTTCTCAAAAGAAGACATCTAACCTGACTGAAGAAAGACGTCCTCAGGAGATCAAACGAGCGGAGATCCGACCTAAAAAGAGAGCGCCAAGCTAACGAGACTCAAGATGAGGAAATTATGAAGGGGTATGGGCCCTGATGAGGACCTCGCCCCTATTTATAGCATCCGGCGTACACATCCAACGGCGACAGTCATCTCTCGCTGAAGCGACTCATTGCATTCGACGGCCACCATCGCTCCAACTGTCGCGCGTGCATGAATCGCATCCCATCGGACACCGGAAATCTGCGGCCCGTCGCGTCAGCTAACCAGCACCAAACACGTGGGCTGTCAATTCGGTGATCATATGCACGATCCAGCGCATCCTCTTTAATACAAGATCCGGCCCCTGATCCGCTGAGGTTATCAAGAAAATACTGCTGATTGTCCGAGAATGCACGCTTACGATATCTATGAAAAGGAGCTCACCTCGAGTGACCCGGCAGACCACTCTCGACCCGACCCATGAACGGGTCGGGACGAGAGTGGGGGGCTAATGATGATGCTCGATATCGTCATTTCCCGGATCGTGACATGTGGCAGATGACGTGTCCCGAAGCTAGCAAGAAAGGACCAGGAACGATACGTCGGTAGAATACCCCGGGTTTGCGGCCCACGGACATGGCCGACCTTCTGCTACTGACCACACCACACCTGTGCCCACCTTACAAACAACCGTTGGCTCCCCTCCGAGCCCCCTGCACAACTGGCCTCCTCGGCCCTCTCAGCTCGTCTCCGGGCTTTAGCAAAACCTGGATACCTCGGCCTCCCGCACGTCCCCGAGCTTCTCGCCGAGCTCATCCTCCTCGGTCTCATCCTGACCGTCCCGGGCATTGATCGCAGGCTCTGACGCCACGGCTCCGCGAATCTCACCATACGCGAGATATCCGCCGCCCATGATCCCACGTTCCACGCAACCACGATCCCCCATTAACGAGCCTGTCTCGCCATTAATGCGGGATCCCGCTTATCGCGCGGGCATGAAATCGGGAGCGTAACGGCCGGGGTGATTCTCGTGTCTGCCCGCCCATCGCTGCTGCTATATAAACCCCTCTCTCAGGCGATCAAGGTAAGTCATTTTCTCCTCACTAGGCCGTTATTCTGCTAAAATATCCGGTCCAACTTGATCGTCGGAGGATCCTCAGTGGCACAACCACCCCGTGACTTTCTTGTACGTAGCTCGACCACAACAACCTCAAACCCATTAAGATCTACACGCTTCAGGAGGCAACCTCCAACTCAATCCTAGCTGTCCATCGTCGCTCGCAGCAAATCTACGGAAGGTAACATCTGAAGGAGATCCAGACCTCCATCAGGAACATTTTACAAACTGAGTTCAATGTGCAAAGTGTTTAAATTATATAAAATTGTTACATTCATATATTAGAGCATGAAAATCAACATAAACAAATGTACATACTGTGTTATTTTGGACACTCATTATTCCTTTTTGGAAAAAGAAGACAATATTGCGCCCGATGGTCATGGCCCATTCATGAAGATAAACAACGCAGAATGAATTGACATATGGTGTTGTTTTGTCCACTCGTTAATTATTCCTTGTGTAGGAAGACACATGGAAAATTTTGATAGAGGTTTTATGCAATTTGGCAACGTGGACATAAATGGCACATCACAGCAAACTCAATATATAGAGATCTCCCCTCATTCATCTGCTCTCAACCCATTCCAAAGCAATAATGTTGAACCTACAACTCAACGTTTCCAAAAATGTGCTTGCTTTGCCTATGCACAACTTGAGTTCCCTCAAAATGGTTAGTTATCTCTTTTTCTAGATGGTTGATTTTTCTTTAACATATATAATCTCTGTTTCTCTTTGAACATGCAGAAGCCTGAAAGGATCTCATCCCTTCAAACCAAAACTAAGCCATGCAATGCAACCCTTGCTTCCCCGTTGGAATTAACCGAAAACTCGCGAAGATCTTCAGACTATCACCCTACCATATGGGAGCATCAACTCATTGAACGTATTCATAGCCCATATGATGATGATTCAAAATTCAGAGAAAGGATCGAGGGATTGAAGAAAGAGGTGAAGAAATTAGTGAAGGAAACTACAGAGGAGCCATTAGCTAAGCTTGAGCTTATTGATTCTATAAGAAGGCTTGGTGTTGCTTATCATTTTGAGGAGGAGATTAAGGATGCAATGTCTAGACTTTATGTCGATGGTTTTGAGAAGCTTTGTGGACTGAAGGAGACTTCACTTTGCTTTAGGCTCCTTAGAGAATATGGTTACAATGCTTCCTCTGGTATGAATTAATTTGAAAAAAAAGTTGCTTGAAATGTTTGAAGTATCGGTAAGGTCCCGGTATGTCTTCAAATCTGTCCACGTTTTAAAAAAATCAGGGGTTGGACCAACACACACACACACACATACAGCGGAGTGATCCATTGTAAATCAGTCCGCGTTTTTAAAAAAAAAAAGAGAACTCCTGATCCACGACATATTTTAACGATCCGATCCGTTCAAGTTGATCACCCCACTCTCAAATACATATGTGTGAAAAATTAAAGGATTTAAAGACCTTTAGCATATGTATCGGATGACGTTTATGAAAGACATGCACTTTTGCACCCATCGATGCATAGACTAAACGTTTTTAAATCCCTTGATTTTTCATACACATATATTTAAGGGTAGGGTGATCAACTTGAACGGATCAGATCGTTAAAATATATCATAGTTCGGGAATTCCCGTTTCTAAAAAACGAGGACATGTTTGCAAAGGATCACTTCCCCTGATCTGTTCAAGTTGATCAACCTAGCCTCAAATATATGTGGATGAAAAATCAAGGGATCGAAAGACCTCTAACCAATGCATCAGATGACGTTTATATTGCATTATTAAAAGACATTCATTTTCACACCTATCGATGCATATGTTAGAAATCTTCAAATCCTTTGATTTTTCATACATATATTTGAGAGTAGGTAGATCAATTTGATCAGAACGTTAAAATATGCCGTAAATCAGGAGTTCCTGTTTTTAAAAATGTGAACCGATTTGCAATGAATCATACACACACACACAGACACACACATACAGACATACAGACCCACACACTAGTTTTTTTGCACGTGCCACGCATGTGGAAAATAAATAAATAATTTATTTATTTAATAATTTTAACTTATGGACCTATGCATCCTAACAAAATGAATTATATACAAAATTTTTGGTGAAACCAGAATAAGAAGTCTTATATCATAAAATAGGCAACTACTAATAGGACAACGAAATTTTGGACAATTTTTCTCTCTATCTCTTGCATATTTATTATGAAAATATTTGTATTCTGTTATTTAAAAAAAAAAGTTGTGTGGCTTATAACGATTTATTAAATTTAGATATGTTATAAAAATTAAAAAATATCCTAAATATTAGTTTCGACGAGAGAACAAATTGCAACAGGAAAAATTACAACTGGTTTTTTTTTTTGAAATGATATAAATAACTAACTTATTTATTTCGATTTCGACATAATCTCAATATATCTAATTAGTTTAACTCTATCTTTCAATTGTAAAATCTAACTATATGATTTGTTATATAGCATATAGTAACTACATAAATTAAATCATATACAAACTATAACTTTTAATAAACTAACCGTTATTTTAAAATTTATATTAACCAAAGCTTATAAAATTCATAATAAATGATTTAAATCGAGAAAACAAGTAAATAAAAATTTCAATTTCATTCTCAAAAAAGTTGATAAAGCAAATAAAATATGTGGAGTCATTTCGAGCAACAATTTCCTATTCGGATACAGAGGATAACCCTAAAGGCACTTTATTTCTAATTTGTTTCTTTAAAATTCGTTAGGGTGTTAACTTTATTGTCAAAAATCAATCAAATCCATCAGAGTTATTAATTACCAAAAAGGTAAGAGTTATACTAAAAGTAATAGTACAAATATATGGTCAGCTAATAAAAAAATTGTACGATGAAATGTTCATCATTAATATAGTTTAAACATGAATGCAAAATTTTCTATGAATTTAGAAAATATCAAACTACTACGACATTAATTATTAAATTTCATGTCTAACGGCTTCTAAACCCTTAAAAGATCTGATGAAGTTTCGCTCTAATTTTTAAAGCAAGAACTTAAATTCTCATCTTTGTCATGAGATCAATCTCCGATTGAACAAAGATACTATGCAACAAATTCCTGCCACAAGGGTTTTTTAATGCAAATTAAAATTTGAGAATCTTAAGATCAGAAATTTAGAGAGTAAATGGCAAAAGAAAATATCTGAGATTTGATCAATCCAATAAATTCTCATCTTTGCCTATTAATTGAACTCTCATCGAACAAAGATACCATATAACAAATTCCTGCCATAAAGTTCAAACTTTTTTTTAAAAAGCAAAACTGAAATAAGGATATCATGCAACAAATTCCTGCCAAAAGGTTCAAAGTTTTTTAAAGCAAAATTAAAATTCAAGAACCTGAAATACAGAAATTTACAAAATAAAGGGTTAAAGAAAGTACCTCCGCAAACAATCGAATAGGAGTTTAATCAATCCAATATATCATCAACTGTACCATGAGATCAAACTCCGATTGAATAAGGATACTAAGCAAAACGATTCTGCCACAAAGTTCGAACTTTTTTAAAACAAGATTACTATGCAACAAATTCCTGAGTTGGATTCTTTTTTAAAGTAAGATTTAATTTGGAGAACATAAAAATAAAAAATTTAGAGAGTGAAAGATAAAGGAAAATACCTTCGGTCACAATCAAATGAGGGTTTGAGCAATCCTATAAATTCTCATCTTTACCTTGAGATTGGACTCTAATCGAATAAGGATACTATGCAACAAATTTCTGTCAAATCGAATTTTTTTGACGCAAAATTAAAATTCGAGAATCTAAAAATCAGAAATTAAGAGAGTAAAAGGAAAATAAAGTATTTTCGGATATAATTTAGGGTTTTGATGGATTTATGACTCAATTCATAATTAAATTAGATCAACAGAAAAACCGACAAGTTCATATTCTTTCAAATCTATATCAAAATTGCAGCTTTAAAGGCAAATAAACACTAAAAATAAAAAAATTAGACGGTAAAAGATAAACGAAAGTATCTTCGGAGATAATTTACAGTTTGACGGAATTATGATTCAATTTATATCAACAAAACAAATGGAAAGTATAGATTCCTTCAAACCAAGATAAAATTTACAGTTTTGAAGACAAATAAACACAAAAGATCAAAAATTTAGAGAGTTAAAGGTAAAAGAAAATACCTCAATAAACAGCGAGAGAGTGTGAATTCCATGCCAAATAAAAACCGAATCATCAAAAATTAAAAGGTACCATTTTAAACAAATGTTGCTTCCGTCTTCAAATCATTAGTTGTTTGCTCTAAAACCCTCTTAGGATTTAGTCGCTTAGCACGAGAAAGAAAAGGGAATCGCTGCCTGCATCTCTTCCTTTTATTGGAACTTGGAAGATTTGGGAGAAAGAACAGAGCTTTCATATTAAAGTAATGGCGCATGAGTTAAAAAATTAAAGATATACACATAATGTATATGGATTTTCTATATTATGTTTGTTATTTTAAATTTGTTATAATAAGGATATTTTAGTTTACACCAAATTTTAACTAAACATATAGAGAAAAAAGTTTCGATTTGCTTATAGATGTACTTATTATTATTATATTGAGTTTTTTTTTTCTGTTAGCCCCCCTCATACTTCAATATTTTTCACTATCCCCCTGTAATTAGTATTTACCTGTAACCCGCCTATACTTATAACTTACTCCTGCAGCACCCTACTTTACTTTTGAAAATTATTCCTCATCCTCTCCGACAGCCGCCGTCCCTACTGCTACCGCCTTCTTCTTCTCCTCTTCAACCCATCGTCTCCTTGTTCCTTCTCCTCCTCAACGCTACCGCCACCGTCATTATCACCACCATTATCTTCCTCCTTCTCTTCCACCCATCGCCTCCTCCTCCTTCTTCCTTTTCCTTCTTAACACTACCGCCATCATCACCATTACCTTTTTCTTTCTTTTCTTCTTCAACTCACAACCGTCGCCGCCGCCGCCATCCTTCTTCCTCCAAGAATGACGACGGCGGCGGGTGTGCATTGAAAAAGAATAGGAAGAAGAAAATGATGTTGATGATGGTGGCGGTGGCGTTGAAGAGGAGGAGGAAGAAGTTGGTGTTGATGGTTTGAAGAAGAAGAGGACGGGAAGGAGGAAGATGGTGATGGTGATGGTGGTGGTGTTGACGACGACGATGTTGAAGAGGAGGAGAAAGAAAGTGGCGGTGGTGGAGACGGCGGCGATGGCGGAGGAGGAGAAATAATTTTTAAATGGCGGAGTAGAGGAGCTGAAGGAGTAACTTATAAGTATAGATAAGTACTAACTATATATAAGGGGGACTAAGAAAATTATTGAAGTATGAGGGGGGCTAAAAGAAAAAAAACTATTATATTATATCTATTTATCTATATACATTACTCCTATAAGCAAATCGACACTTTTTTTGTTCGTATATTTGTTAAAATTTGGTATAATCTAAAATATTTTTATTATAATAAATTCAAATATAAGATTTACTAAAATAAAATACATCAATTTAGAATTTTTTTATAAGTTATGTAATTTCTCTTTTTAGTATCTATTTAAAACAAACAAATCGTGTTGGAATAAATGTGTGGATTTTAAAGATATAGAACTTTTTAGATTTAAACTATGGCACATATGCAATTATAAGTTTTGTTTTCAAATAATAAACACTTTATCAATTTCTATGTGTATAATGTGAAAATATTTATCTATCTGAACGATATTATACATATTACTGTTATTGGAAAATTTGTCCAATGAAATCATGCTTAACTAAATATATGTGAGTTTTAAAAATTATACTATTTGTATTCCTATAAGTTATTTCCTTTAAAGATATAGAACATTTTAAATTTTTAACCTTGCACATATGCAATTATCAATTTTTTAAATAATAAATAATAAATGATTTATCAAATTTCCACATGTGTAGCATATGAATTTTTTTAAAGTTTAATGTTTAAAATTAGTTAATTTCCAAACATCATGTGGAGTTTAAAAGAAAACGAAGCCTATTTTAGTTTTAGAATAAGTTTAACATATATATCCTTTTATACTTTGATCCTATCAAAGATAAGTTTTCATGAAAATTTTCATTTAGTTTATATTTATATTTAAAACTACTATTTATAAGATGTTATATACTAATTAATCTTAAAAAAAACTTAAATTTTGGTATAATCTAAAGATACTAAGCATAACAAGTTTTAGATAAGGGATTCAAAGTAAAAAAATCTTAATGATTTATAGAATTGATCTTTTAAAAATAGAAAACGAATCCTTTTAGAAAAAATAAATTATGTGCAACCAAAACTGCGTAAATCCTAACACTGTGCATCCATATGGCAAATATGAGATTATCTAATTTGACTGTTGTCATTGTTGAGGAAGAGAAAGAAGTGTTTAAATTAATAAAATTTATTTATTTTCCGCATGTGCATCGTGCAAAAAACTGCATTAAAAATTGCATTTCCATCCATCCTTCACATTTTTCTCCATTAGTCCCTTGTTTAATCTATCTATGTTTTTGATCTTTAGAAATCAATTGAAATTATAACTTTCCTCTTCGCGATAAATACAATAATATTTCTATAATATTTAATTTTGGATTTTTTTCATGAAGAATTAAAGACAAAATTTAAAATAATTGTTATTTTCTTAAGAATTTTTAGTTTCAATATAATTTGAATTTTGTTTTCTCGTCAAAACTAATATTTAGGATATTTTTATTATAAAGATATCTAATTTAACAAATCGTTATAAATTATACAGCTAATTTTTTTATTATAAAAAATACAGAAATCAAATCTTTTCATAAAAAATATGTGTGTGAGAGAGAGAAATTGTCCAAAACTTCAGGTAGCTTTCCAATAGAAAATCAGATACATTATTTTATTTGTATTTGCCTATTTTTTAAATATAAAATCTTTTATTCGGTTTTCATCACCGAAAATTTTGTATGTAATTTGTTTTTATAGGATGGATGGATCCACAAGTTAAAAATGATTAAAAAAATAATGAAGAAAATATGCCTTAAGAGGCTTTCTCGTTTGGTGGCATCAAATATTCATGTTCTCCATGATTTTTTAATGTTGAATTAGCAATGTGAAAAGTTCTATTGTCGCTAAACCGTTAATTTTGCATATACTAAATCGATGATGAAAAAGTGATGAAATAACAGGAAATTTGGCGTATACACATCTTACATGATAAAGATAATGACGATTGGTGCCGATCGTTGAAAAAAATTATGAAGGGCATATTTTATCCATGCCACAGAAGAGAATTTCCTCTTATAACACCTTTCCTCCATTATCTTCACACACATGCACAAATATTTTTTCGACGCCATAGAAAGGAATTCTTTCCTATGACACCTTTCCTTCATTATCCTATATATATATATATATATATATATATATATATATATATATAAAAGAGGAGGAGGAGGGAGAGAAATGGCGGTCCCTTTATCAAAAAGCGGCCTTCGTCTAAAACACATATATCCTTTATATTTTTCACTGATCTAAATTGGGCATCGTGAACTACGTATCATAAAATCATTACGTTCAAAAAATCGCATGATTTACATACCTTTAACGTGTTCATCAAGCGGATAGAAAAATCAACGGCTAACTTATAGAAAGTTTATGGACCTTTAATGGACGCGTTACAGGTCTTTACACTAATTTTTAAAAAACACTACATTAGCGAGGGAAAGCGAGAGACAACATTTACGAGGGACAAACTTCACTCGACAATGTGTACACTATCAAGTGAAATTTCCCCTTACTAATTTTATTTCTGGGGGAAATAATACATTACCAGAGGAAAGTATAAAAAGAGTAAGTTTAATTGGGCTGGGAAATATTGCCGAGAGAAATATCCTTTGGCAATAGTCGCATTAGCTATCAAAGAAATTCGAAGGGAATATTGCAGAGAAACATATCAACCCCCCGGCAATGTTTCCTGGGCATTTCTTTGATAGATAATGCGACTATTGCCAAGAGATATATCCTCAACATTGTTTTCCCCGTTATGTTTAGGCCCAATTAAATTTACACTTTTTATAACTTATCTTGGTCTTTTCTCTTAGAAATATATCATTCCCGAGAGAATATTAGCAAGAAAGAAAATTCGCTCGATAATGTATACATTACCAAGGGAAGTTTGTCAGTCTCAAATGTTGTCCCTCGCTAATGTAGTTTTTTCTACTAGTGTTAAATCTCAAGATATTTTATATATAGGGTTTCATGATACGCAGATCAAAATGACCGGTTTGAATCAATGAAATACATAAGGGTAGGTGTGTTTTGAGACAAGGGTTTTTTTTTTTAAAGAAAAAAGGGGCCGACTCCTCATATCTTTTTTTTCTGTGCACACACTTGATATGTCAGAAGCATGACTATATGTTTTTAGCATATTGCATAATCCAAAGTTTATGACTTGTGGAAATAGATGTCTTCAACAAGTTCAAAGATGGGGAAGAATTCAAGATTTGTTTAACCCAGGATGTAAAGGGGTTGTTGAGCTTATATGAAGCTACTGACCTTTCATTTCCTGAGGAGCAGATACTAGAAGAAGCCAGGGAATTCAGTATCAAGCATCTACAATGTTTAAGTGACGATGTGGACTTGAATTTGGTTGAGCAAGTGAGATATTCTCTTGAGGCACCTTTGCATTGGTTGATGCCAAGGTTTGAAGCAAGGCATTACATTGATGTCTATGAGAGAGAAGAGGACAAGATTTCTTGCTTGCTTGAGCTAGCCAAGCTAGATTTTAATGTTGTTCAAGCATTGCATCAGAGGGAGGTAAAGGACTTATCAAGGTAAAGTCGGATGTTAACTACATTTTGCAAACATCACCCCCCCCCCCCACCCCACACACACACACCCCACCCATCCACCCCACCCACGGGTCCTAGGTTTAAACTGGGATGGGGCTCATTCCTGAAAATTGTGAGATGCATTCATAGCCGACATTCATACCTATCTCTCTCTCACTACTACAAATAAGGGTTGCCCCTACGGATTTATCCATAGAACCAACACACTGCCCCTACGGATATATACGTAGGGGCGAAAAAATACCCCGTTGGTGCAAAGGCCGCAGGTGCAAGTTGAGATCCTGAACTTGGCCCTACGGGCAAATTCTTGGCCCTACGGAGTTATGTGTAGGTCCTGGTGCCCCTACGGATTACACCGTAGGGTATAAGATTTTATATTATTTACGGTTTTTTTTATTATATTACTTGTACCTACGGATATATCCGTAGGTCCATGTACTACCCCCTACGGATATATGCGTAGGTACTTTTCCGTAGGGGCAAATTATCAGGATTCCTGATATTTGGCCCCTACGGATAACACCGTAGGGGAGTGGCAGTGGCCCCTACGGATATATCCGTAGGCACTGAGATCAGGGGGGAAATATCAGTTACTGCTGATATTTTGCCCCTACGGATATATCCGTAGGGTCAATATGTGTGCCTACGGATTAATCCGTAGGTACATATTGTCTGTATTTTTTTTTTTAAAAATGGGCTGCTTGATTTTTTCCCGCCCTGTGCACAATAATATATACATCAAACAAATCATATATTGCAGTATTCATAATCACATCTCACGCGTATATATAATATACAAAAGAAACCCAAAAACTGAATATGATATAAATACAAACCAATATCAATATCGTTTCAAAATGTAGTACAATGTGTATGATATAAATAAATACATGTTTCAAAAAATAAGAACCAAAAATCTACCCTAGCTCGGTCCAGCTCCACCTCTGAATAACGATAGAATAACGCGCGCCTGCTCCTCGGTTAATAAACTCTGCAATTCGTCGCGAGCGGGAGTCTGAGCGGCATGTGGAGCCGGCGATGTGATCTGCGCAGCCGCCGTCGAGATAGTCGCTTGCGGAGCCGTGGCTGCGGGAGTCTGAGTGGGTGGTGGAGCTACAGGAGCTGTCTGCGGAACCTCAGCCGATGTAGTGGCTTGCGGAGCCGCAGCCGAAGGAGATGCATGTGGAGGCTCGGCCGATCTACCCTGTCGTGTTTGGACATAACGTGTGTAAGAAGCGTGTAAGAACTGTGTATTATTCGAATTCGTATCATTATTAAGTTATTTCGAAACCCTGTTTGGATATCTAGTTTGGAAAAGCGTTGTTTATTTTAATTACATATGTATGTATGATTAATCAAACTTAAGTCTAAAACCAAATAAGCTCAAGCTATGTACTAATTATGGATATGTTGATATGTATATAATATGAAATGATATTTTACTATAAAGTAGTATACATACCAGCATCTCCTTCAACTCCTGAACGGTGGCCCTCAAGCTATCCAGTTCCTGATGGACACGTCGGTCACTGGAGACGGAGGAAGTAACCGCCGGGGTGGAGTCCAACCTCATATGGGCCCTGCTAAGGCCCAATCCCCGGCCTCTCTCCCAACCTCCGTGGTGCCCTCCGTGTGCGGCGTCCAGAACTGGGGTCAGTAGCCTCGGATCGTTCTGTCCAGTAAAATCGATCCCCGAGGCCTAGGCCTGCTCAACCACCCGCTCCTACACCCACATTAAGCAGTAAATTATAAGTATAAAATTTAAACTTGAATCTTCCAGAACTAAAATTTCAAATTTGGGTAGAAAAAATATTAACACTTACGCAGTACTCCTGGGTAGCGACGTCGGGATATCGAAGCTCGCCCGTGGCGGGATCTGTCGAGGTGCCGTGGACGGCAAGATATGCGGACAGCACGCTCGGTGTACCACCTGACGCCACGGTCCGAGATGTCTGCAATATTAGAAAGTAACTCTTAATATTAGAAATATTAGAGAATAACTCTTAATATTGCAGAATATTAGAGAATAACTCTTAATTTACCGATAACTCCATGGCTCGAGTAATGTTCCTCGAGCCACCTGTGTAAGTGGGGCGACCCCTCTTCGCCGACATCCTGTTCTCTGTATTCTGAGCGGCCTGTTTCTGCACAACGCATTAACATTTAATTTTCTAATTAAGAACACAAAGAAATAAATTATATCATAAATAATGAATTACATTTAAAATACATACCTGTTTGCGTTGGGAGTCGAAATAAGCGCACAATAGAGGCCATGTCTCTACGTCGACTCTCGTAAACGCCGGCGTACATAGGAGGGCCGCTCTCTCTGCCTCGGGGGTCGCCATCCACAGGGAGTAGCAGTCGGCCTTCAGCTCATTCCTGTTGTATCGGACCTTGGTCTGCATGTTCTTCATCAGGCCATTGTACAGAGCATGAAGGTCGAGCACCCTCCCCGGGTGATCAGGGTCGGCTACAGGCTGAAAATCGTAATCCAACTGAAAATGCAAAATAACATTGTTATTAGATTGCAAGTGTTAATAATAAATATATTGGATAGATCAAATGAAAATATATATTAATACATACCCGAGCCTGATCAAAGAAGAGGGCGAATGAGCGCTGGTGTTGCTCGCCCCACTCAACGTGAAGTGGATAGTTCTTCACGAGCCGGCTCTCGTCCCCCAAATACCGGCCGAACCTCTCGGCATGAGGACCGGTATAGCGATAGTCAAGGATAAAAAAAGGGGGAATGCTGCCTCCCCCCTAGCTCTGTCAGGCCTCAGCCTATGGGACTGATTCGGGCCTCGAGTCCCCCTCTGGGGATGGGGAGGCCCTGCGTCTGCACGAAATATCAAGACAATCAATAATAAGACAAAGTTGTATTAAGAAATCAAGGTTAAACGAAAATTCAAATGTGATATATACCTCCAGTGACTATCACACGAGCCTGGGCCCGGACAGCAGCACGAGAGGGATGATAGTTCCTCCGGTGAGGAACAACCGGGGTCCCGGATGCGGACGCATCCCCTCCAACTAGAAAATAAACATCGACGCTAAATTTGCATGAAGTTCATATTTATTCTATAGAGCATATGTAAAATGAGTAAATATTTTAAATTTATTCATACTAACCTGCAGACGATGCGGAGGGTATGGAAGCGGCAGGAGTGGCCCCTGCGGAAGATGTGGACGCACCACCTATAATTAGAAAATTAAAAATAGATTATATAAGTAATTGCAAAAAAAATGTGTAGATCAATAATATAACGTTCTAAATCAATATGCATGCACTATAGGATATATAAACATACCCGCAGGTGCGGTGGTGTCACCACCTACAGCTAGACAATAATAAAAATTGCTAAGTAAGAGCAAAAGGAATGTGTGTATTTATGATATAGCATTCTAAATCAATATACATACACTATATGATATATAAACATACCTGGAGGAGCGGGGGTGGCCTCTGTCCCAGATGTGGACGCATCACCAACAACTAGACAATCAAACATTGACAGTATAAGTAATTTTGACATAAACAGGCATGAATATCTGTAATATTACATTCAAAATGGATATGTGTGCAGTATACCTGGAGGTGTGGCAAAATCCACACGGAAGGAGGCATCCGAAGTCTCCAATCTAGGTGCAAGACCGGCCCTCTGAAGCTCCCTACGGAGCTCTCCGGGCGGCAGAACCACTCTGCCTCTGCCTCTGCCGCGGCTAGAGCTCCTGCCGCCCCTCGCTGCTCCCGACATCATCATCAAATCTAGATAAATGGTTCGTGGACGCATTAGACAATCATTAAAAGTATTGACTATATATGTATAGAGCGTAAAATGTGAAGTAATAATATAACATTACTGATAACCTTTTTCGTTTCGTGGGTGCATCATACATATCTACTTGGATTTCATCGTCGATGTCATTTCTAACCCACGTAACTTCATGATCGGTCGAAGACAACCCGTCCTTCGAAACAGACGGTCGGAGCACTTTAAGCCTTCTCTCTTCTTCGTCCTCATCGCTGTCCTCGTATTCTGGGACATCGTAGACATCTCTGGGTTTCCATCAGCATACAACACTCCACCCCGGATGCTTCAAACACTGTGAATAGTATACTTGGAACGCTTGGTTCGGAAAGATAAACGGATCGTCCTGACCGTAAAATCGAAGTGTGTTCACATTGGTCAATCCATATTCATCTTTCCAAGTCCCAAGACTGCTTCTCCACCTGTCTGTATCGGTTCGCGGATCGTACCAAGTACACTGGAATATATAAAAGGGTTCTGATCGTCCGGGATAGTGGATGCCGAGTATACAATTTAAGTACCCATAGTAAATCACACCGTCCGATCCTACCTTCGCAATCCCACTATTCTGAGTGGTTCTAGATGTTTCTATGTCCTTAACTTTGAATTTGTATCCAAGAACACCAAATCCTTTGTAATATGCAACCTCCATACTAGGAAATTGAGTTAAACATCTTGAATCACTCTCAAATGATGCAGACAAGTTCGGATCGTGGATCTAACAAAACAAATTTTACGACAAATACATAACGATACAAGTTTAGATTAAAACTGATAGCAATAAAATGTAATTCGAATAACTTACATGCTCTGTGACCCAATCACAAAAATTATCCTGATGGTATTTTTCCAAACGTTCTTCGTTCCAATCAGGATGCCCCTCACGTACCTTGTTAAAATGAGTTCTGTTTTCGACAAATAATTGTGACATTAATATTATGTCATTTCATACACACACAAACACAGATATAACAATTAATCCAAAAGAACTTACTCTCTAATTTGTTCAAGACATGCGCAATTAAGCAAGATAAACCGGTATATCTTGTTGATAAACATAGTGTCTACCCTCTTATACTCGGCTTTACTATATGGCCCGTCTTGAATTCTTCGTGGTCGGTTAAGCCTTGTCTCAATGTTCTCGTCCAGATAGCGGGAACAAAATGTGGTTGCTTCATCAAGAAGATAACCTTGAATGATAGAACCCTCTGGTCGATTTTTATTGCGTATATACTTCTTAAGAGTGTAAAGGTACCTAATGAGAATATGTTGAATAAATAAATACGGGCATACAGGACAACAATAAATTTATAAATTGCGCGAAACGAAAAATTACACGTACCTCTCGACGGGATACATCCATCGATATTGTACCGGTCCGGCTAATTTCGCCTCAGTTGCAAGATGAACCGTCAAGTGTATTATGATATCGAAGAATGACGGTGGGAAAATACGCTCAAACTTGCAAAGTATCAACGCAATAGAATTTTCTAGTTTATCCAGCGTCGCAACCTCCAGTGTTTTAGCACACAACTCCCTGAAAAAACAACATAGGCCGTTGATTACTAGACCAACTGAGTCGGGGAGAGAAGTCCTGAGGGCTAATGGAAGAAGGTGCTCCACGATAACATGGTGATCATGGCTTTTCAGCCCATCGATCTTGCCCTTCACAATTTTTATTTTCTTACTGAATGATCCTGAGAAACCTGTGGGGACTTTCAAATCATGCAACACCTGCAGAAATCTTTTCTTCTCCGGTTGTGACATATGATAAGCGGCATTGGGAAGTACAAACTTGCCCGGTTTACCCGCTACCGGTTTAGGGTGCAGTTCACTTCTTATTCCCCACTCTTGTAGATCCATCCGAGAATTCATGTTGTCTTTCGATTTCCCGTCTTTACACAGAAGCAAGTTAAGTATGTGATCTGATACTCCCTTCTCTATATGGATGACGTCCAGACAATGACGCACTGAATTTGTAGACCAGTACGGAAGCTCGAAGAAAATGCTTAACTTGTTCCAATATTGTGGTTTGACCTGTTTCGTAGGATCCATCCCGAAGGTCACGTTATTGTAACCATCCCATTTAGCAGTCACGTCCTCTCCAGACAATGGGGATGGAGGTCCAAGAAGCTCCTGATGACCATCAAAGTGAACCGTGTCTAACCTATAGGGGTGGTCTGGAGGCAGAAAACGTCGATGGCCGCAATAACAAACCTTCCTGCTAAAATTCAAGAATTTTGATGTTGTGTGTTCATGGCAATGAGGACATGCTTAGTGACCATGTACGGACCAACCTGATAGCATTCCATACGCAGGAAAGTCATTAATTGTCCACATTAAAACCGCACGCAGTATGAAGGTTGTATTTGTGTTTGAATCACATGTCTCTACACCATCAATGAACAAAGTTTTCAGCTCCTCGATCAGAGGTCGGAGATAGACGTCGATATTGTTCCCCGGTGAGTTTGGTCCGTCGATAAGAAGAGGTATCATAAAGTATGATTGGTCCATAGCCAACCAAGGTGACAGATTATAAATTATTATTACAACGGGCCATGTACTGTGACTTCCAGCCATATAGTTGAATGGGCAGAAGCTATCGGTAGCCAGTCCGAGCCAGACATTGCGAGGATTGCTACTGAATATTACGTGCCTCCTATCGAAATCCTTCCATCCCGGTGAATCTCTTGGATGGCTCATTTTTCCATTTTCGCTTGGAGGAGCACGGTGATGCCAAATCATTGCCTCGGCTGTTTTCTTGCACCTGAATAGCCTCTGTAGCCTCTGTGTTATGGGAAAATATCGTGCTATCTTCACAGGTATATCAGGCTTCTTATCAGAATTTTTCGGCTTATACCTGGCCTCTCCGCATGTTGGACACTCTTTCAAATCTGAATTCTCTTTCCGGTACAACACGCAATTTTTAGGACATGCTTGAATCTTCTCGCACTTTAGACCCAAATCAGACATCATCTTCTGGGCTTCGTACCAGCTTTCGGGCACATTATTTCCCGGAGGCATAGAATCTTTCAAGAACGAAAGAAGCATTGTGAATGACTTGTTTCTCCATCCATTTAGGCACTTAATCTGGAAAAGTTGGACGAACCATGAGAGGGTGGAATACTTCGCATTCTCATAAATTGGTTTCCTAGCATCATTCATGAAATTTTCATGTTTATCCGCACGCGGTCCTTGACCGGAAGGAATGTCATCTTCGTTACGAATAGATTCACCTAGGGCAGCCTCCACCATATCCTCCATTTCTTCTGATGGAAATAAATTTCCGTCTCCTGCCGTATTACCGAATTCTTCTTCTTCTCCTACCGCATTATCGTGTTCTCCTTCTTCTTCTACCGCAGTACTGCATTCTTCTCCTTCCCCGTGATATTTCCAAGTTGAATAAAGTCTAGTAAACCCATGTTTTACAATATGAAGCTCTGCCAATTCTATCTTCTGCCAGTACTTATTGCCACATCTATCGCACGGACATAGAATCTTCTCAATTATGATCTTATTATGTGCGCGTGCAAATTCAAGGAAAGCAGCAACTCCTGCGACAAACTTAGGTTGCATACGTTGTTTCCAATCCATATACATCCAGTCCTTAACTCTGACGTACTCATGGGCCATGTTAGACTGAATAACATATAAATTGTAGGTTATGCTGACTATATTGAGAAATATAAGAACGGGATAGTTACTGACAAAGGAGAAAATCCGTGTATATGCTTTGTGTGTGCGTTTGTCGTTGAAAAGATTAAATTATCGCACGTATGTTAACCGATAGACGGGGACTAAGTGGTGCTTTTAGTTTCATATATGAGTATCGATGGGAATATGAAGATTTCATATTATCATATATTGGTTTTAACCCGAACATCTCGAATCGCTCTATAATTATGCGTTTGTATGTGTGTGTTCCGGCTGTCGGGGGTAGGCTTCTACCCCATTAAGAATGTATAGAGCGAACGCCCATCACTTGTGCTTTCAACCGTTTCGAGTAAATTTCGGCAGCACCTCCTCGCTGTTCTCCGAGTACACTGTAATAGAATAGATAATCATTTCAAAGCTGTGAAACAACGTTGAAATGAACATCTAATCTATCTTTGTACACGGAGAACCAGCGGAAAGGTACCGACGAAATATCTCGAAACGGATGAAAACACAAGTGAATGAAGGCGTTTGCTTTATACATTCTTAACTTGTCCACACGGGACAAATCTATGGGTTACCATACGATTGAATTTTCTCGTCGCGTAGACTATACGACGGTTGTTAGTATCGAGCTATACTGTCCGATATTTAACAATCTTCGTATAGTTCTAGATCACGACGAGTATCGCACGTATGTTAACCGATAGACGGGGACTAAGTGGCGCTTTTAGTTTCATATATGAGTATCGATGGGAATATGAAGGTTTCATATTATCATCGAGTATCATATATTGGTTTTAACCCGAACATCTCGAATCGTTCTCTAATTATGCGTTTGTTGTGTATTCTTGTTGTATGTGTGTGTTCCGGCTGTCGGGGGTAGGCTTCTATCCCATTAAGAATGTATAGAGCGAACGCCCATCACTTGTGCTTTCAACCGTTTCGAGTAAATTTCGGCAGCACCTCCCCGCTGTTCTCCGAGTACACTGTAATAGAATAGATAATCATTTCAAAGCTGTGAAACAACGTTGAAATGAACATCTAATCTATCTTTGTACACGGAGAACCAGCGGAAAGGTACCGACGAAATATCTCGAAACGGATGAAAACACAAGTGAATGAACGCGTTTGCTTTATACATTCTTAACTTGTCCACACGGGACAAATCTATGGGTTACCATACAATTGAATTTTCTCGTCGCGTAGACTATACGACGGTTGTTAGTATCGAGCTATACTGTCCGATATTTAACAAGCTTCGTATAGTTCTAGGTCACGACGAGCATCGCACGTATGTTAACCGATAGACGGGGACTAAATGGCGCTTTTAGTTTCATATATGAGTATCGATGGGAATATGAAGGTTTCATATTATCATCGAGTATCATATATTGGTTTTAACCTGAATATCTCGAGTCGCTATCTAATTATGCGTTTGTTGTGCATTCGTGTTGTATGTGTAACATGATTTTAAACCATTGAGATCAAGATTGATAGAACTGATCATCCTACATTGCAATAGCATTCATCAACCAAAAACTATTATTGCAATGGTATTCATCTATAACAATCAACAATTAAAACTACAAATGTAGGATACTGATATCATAAAGCGTTATACGCAACATTGATAGGACTGATAAATAAAAAAACGAAACACAAACCGTATCAAGATTTAACAACTTTGATTATGTCATATACGCGGGCCGATATTTTCATATTAGCCAATAGGCAAAAATAGATTGCGGTCTGGATATGGAATATTGGCAGATGTTACCTATATGCATACATGCATGTTGTCTCCCCATTTTTTCATAAATCAAACCAACTACATACATCAAACTAGTCCATGCCACCAATCGGAAACTCCACTATGTCTTTGAATTATTATTTTTCCAAATAGCATTGAGCTCCTATTGATATTGTCCCATCCAACAAATTTGTTGTGCTTGCCTCGACCTTCATCTAGCTTTCACATGCCATACACATTAGATGAGTAATATAGTTATAAATTATGGTATTTTGTTGTCATCAATCCACCTAACCCTAACCCCAACCTAACCCTAACCCCAGCCCCAGCCCCAGCCTAGTCCAGCCCCAACCTAACCCTAACCCCAGCGCGGCCAGCTAAACCCCAACACTAACCCTAAGGCAAACCCTAACCCCAGCCCCAGCCCCAGCAGCAGCCGAACCCCAACCCTAACCCTAACCCCAACCCCGACCGCGACCCCGACCGCGACCCCTGCCGAACCCTAACTCGCGCGCGCAACCCCAGACCCAGCCATGAACCCTAAGCCCAAAATAATCAAAAAATTCTTTAATTTACCTCAAGATTTACTCACCTGAACGGCGGTGGCGACGAGAACGGCGGTGGCGACGACCTGAACGGCGGTGGCGACGAGAACGGCGGTGGCGACGAGGAGAACGACGGTGGCGACGAGGAGAACGGCGTGGCGATTTCGGGATTTTTTTCGCGCGCGATCGAGAGAGAGAGAGAAAGTGAGCATAGGCGATTGATCTGTGCCTTTATTAAATCGATATTTAGTTGCCCTTACGGATTTACCCGTAGGTCCTTTGTTTGCGGCTCCGTAGGGGCAAACACCAAATTAAGAATTAATATTTTTATTATTGGACGTCTGGACCCATATGGGCAACCTTTTAGCCCTACGGATTAATCCGTAGGGCCAAGTTAAATCTGCCCCTACGGATTCCAATATCCGTAGGGGCAACCCCCTATTTTACTAGTGTCTCTGGGTTGCGTGTGTGTGTAAGATTTAATTTGGTAACATTAATTGTGTTAGTATCGTAGATTTTAGTGTAATTTAACTAACATTAGAGTAATGACAATTTTTTAAGAAGGTCTTGTTTAAACAAATAATCATGAAATGAGACCTTGATAAAATTTATTTATCCAAATAGACATTTTTTTGCCACATAAGCATATAGAATAAAATATTCACCTACCTGGCAGTGCTTACATGGTAACAGATGGTGGGAAGATTTGGGACTTGTAGACAACATTAAAGGACCCTACGCTCCCCCCCCGCCCCCCCCCCCCCCCCCCCTCCCCGGGCATTTACACAACATTAAAGGACCTAACCGTGTTGATTGCACATGGTAACAGATGGTGGGAAGATTTGGGACTTGTAGACAAAGTCGATTTTTCACGAGATCGAATATTCGAAAATTATTTATGGGGAAATGGAATTGCACTTGAACCCCAATTCTCAAAGTGCAGAAAAATTGTGACAAAGCTCATTAGCGTTCTAAATGTTATTGATGACTTTTATGATATATATGGTACATTGGAAGAAGCTCAACTCTTCACTGCAGCAATTAGAAGGTAAAATGTATATTAAATTGGGCTTTTATTTTTGTTTATGTACCCTTAAACATTAATCTCTTATATTTCATTTATACGCTTCTGTATATCACAATAATGGCCTTGAGAATGTTGACTCAGGGCGCTGTTCCTGAAAACGGCACTCAGGGCATCCAGCCCGGGTTCCGTTCTCTGGAAAGACTGCCGCTGAGAATATGCTCAGAGGCATATTTGAGATTAAGATATCCTTTTTTGGCAATTGAGATTAATTGAAAACTCAATATTCAAGTGTTGCAATGAATACTGGTAAAATGAACATGAATTTTTTTTATTTGTTAGATTTTTTTTTAATCTTTTTTCTATTGGTGCATTAATTAATTAGGTGGGATCTAGAGGCTATGGAAGAACTCCCACAATACTTGAAGTTGTGTTATATGGCGTTGTACAACTTTGTCAATGAGACTGCATTTGATATCATGAAGGATTTTGGGTGGGAAGTTTTACCCCTTTTAAAAAGAGAGGTAAAAGTCCAAAAGCTATTATAAATAATAATAATAATAATAATAATAATAATAATAATAATAATAATAAAACTTGCAAAACCCATGATATTTTATGCCAATGTTATTATTTTCTCCTTTTTATGACTATTAATTTCCGTTTGCATTTTTAACCTTTAATTATCATCTGTGTGTTTTCTCATGATCTTTCGACACATGCATATGTACATAACAATGTTCAAAATGGCGATAGCGTGTTGCATAGTGTTCCACCACTAAATAGCGAAAAGTGCGAAAAGCGTTGCACAAAGCGTAAACTACGTACATGAATTATTAATTATTACTATGATCATCTCATTTACAATAAATTATATTATTATAAAGATATAAAATTAGCTTGAAAACATAGAACAGTGACTAATATAACAATATTTTTATGGTTGCAGTTTCTCAACTCCCCAAAATTCCCAAAAAAACAATATTTTCAAAATTTTAAATCCTTGAGATCATATATATAATTCATACTAGTATTAAACCTATCGAAAATCAATTAAATAATCTCTGTTTAAGAAACATTCTACTAAATATGATTTCAAATTGAGAGGTTAAAACTTTAATTAGACGTCTTCATATGGTTTCGGATTAGATACTGAAATCTTAAAAACTTCAATAAAAAATCTCATATGAAAATAACTTAGCGTATACTATTTGTTAAAAAGCACAAGCAATTTGAAGAAGCAATTTGAAGAAAATACATAATTTGAGCTTTTTTCCAAAGCTTTATAGTGAATAGACTAAGTTATGCTACATAACCTAAAATAGTGAGATACGTGTATAGCGAGCAATTTTAAACATTAGTACATAACACCACACATGCAAAAAAAAAAAAACAGTGTTAAACAAGGAACTTCAATACAAATATATAAAAAATTTATTACCATACATAGACTATATTTTACCGTACGAAAACTATATTGACGCTATAAGGATAATAGAGTAATATTTAAAAGCTACTTCAAAAACATAATGACCAAATAGTGGTAATAGAGATATAGTAAAAATGAAAAATCTTTCCCAACAGTCTCGGAGGATCCAATTCTTGTGGAAGCAAGTGAAACGATCAGTAAAAATTCAAAAAAGAAGTAATAATTCTAACCGTCTTGTCATAAATCTTAAGAAACTGAATGCATTTATCCATGTAGCAAAGGAAAAAAAAATCTTCCGAATTTAAAATTATTATTTCATACCAATGCTATTACTAATTAAGTTATTGTTATTTTCAGTGGATACGTCTATATGAAACATACCTCAAAGAAGCAGAATGGTTTCACAAAAAAATAACACCATCTCTTAAGGAATACTTGGAAAATGGTTGGCAGTCCACATGTGGACCGGTTCTACTCTTCCATGCTTTCTATTATGTAGGCCACAATCTAACACAGCAAACACTTGATCATTTGGAGCATGCCTATCGATTAACACATCTATCCTCAATTCTTACTCGACTTATTGATGACTTGGCACCTTCCAAGGTATTTTTGCTGTTATAAATCTTAGAGTTTACTCTCATCCACAAACAGTAACAGATAATAGGTAAAAAAAAAATCATATTTTAGTTTAATGATTGAATATCGCTGACAAAAAGTTTATATTGAAGGCTGAAATGGAGAATGGAGAGACATCATTATCAATCCACTGCCACATGAAGGACTCTGGTGAATCATATGAAGCTTCAAAGGAGTATATCAAGGATTTGATATGGAGTTATTGGAAGGAACTCAACAAGGAAACTCTCATCAATCATGAACTTCCTAGAAATTTCATCAATGCAGCAATCAACACGCCAAGAGCATGTTTCACTATATTTCAACAAGGAGATGGCCTTGGCACTTCCAATGGCATTACAAAGGATCATATCAATTCTATGTTTGTTGAACCCATCCCCATTTTGAAATGATCTTATTCTATTTTATGATTCCTCTCTAGATATTATTTATTGGGTATTTATGTGTTGTTTTAGTAATGGACTGTTGTAACTTTAATAAAATAATTTTCACTATTTGAAATATTTTTGTAAGAAAAATATTTGGAATAATATCATGAATGTTAGGATTTATGGCATGAGATCCCTAAACTTAAAACATTTGTCATGGATATATTAAACTTAATTTAAGGATTATTTCACAGAATGCACCATACATATGGTATACCTGAGTTTTCCAAAAATATCCTGTAGGTAAAACTCATCAAGAAAACCCTCCAAATTTTCATTTCGTTACATAGAGGCCCCTTGCGATTATTTATTCCAAAAATTGACTAAATTTACCTTTTATCTTTATAAAAATATAGATCCTCTAGATGCGTTGAAGATGAACCCAACTCTTAAAGCCGTTTAGTCAACGATTTGCCCTTATTTAGAGAACAAGACTTGATGTTCGAGGATTTGGAGAGCAAACCTCAATTTGAAATTGTTTCGAAATTTAGAGAAAAGGAGCTGATATAATGAGATTGAGACGGATAATTTAGGATAAAATTATAAGAATCATTCAAATGTGAGTTCACATGACCGTTAATGCCAAAAAACTTTACAAATCAAATCATAGGGTGTTTTTGCACAACTATTACATTTTATATATCACATTTTTTCATCCAATATTTTGTTCATAAAAATGGGCAGAGAAAAGATATAGTTTAGAACTCTTGCTCTTTTCTTCATGCAGAAATGAAGAGCAAAAAGTGTTGTTTGTTAGCTATTGGATCTATTAGGAATATATATGCCCTAGAGATCATTATTGTATATTATAATGGATGCTTCGACATATATACAGAGGAATTTCTTACTCAACATGATAGTATGTTATTTATTTATTTTTTATCTTAACATGTACGCTTGTTTTAATTTACTATCCCATTGATACACGTTGATAAAGCTCTTACGATGTTGACTTGATTGCCAGGACTAGATGCAGATCATACCAGTAGGGATTGTGTAGTCCACAAGCACATCTTTTAACAGTTCGTAGTCGAGAGAGAGTATCGAGATAAGGCATCGATATTCCAGAGTAGACCAGTGTGTACTTTTCTTGACCCTGTATGGAGCGATGGTTGATCCAATAACCATTGGTGTTTGACATCAAAGATTGTACACAGTTTCTCACTGGAGAATGAGTATACTGAACAAGACTCGCCGAGAAATCCTAGATGGTTCCATATCTATCGTCAAATAGCAGTTATCTGGTAACATTTATACAGGTTAGTCTGTAAACCTGAGATCGTTATAGTGTATTGTGTGGTTCCCACTGTACTTTGATTTCCTCCCTACCACGGCTCAAATGAGTCATGCAAACAGATGGTTTTTGGGTACTGTCCCGAGTCACATGGAGGCAGTAAGTGATAGGAGGGGTTTCGTAACTCTCGGTATTGGGAGTTGATATTGCGCTATGCTCGATTGGTTATAACAGTAAGTCTCTGACCATGGCAATAAGATTTACTAATAAGTTTTATCAGTAGTTTCTTGAAAGGTTATAGGTCACACATCGACTTGACTTATCGAGTTATTGGGATTTGACGTTTTCACCCCCAGACTCGATATGCGATATATCAGATAAAGAGACCGGACTGTACGGTAAGTGTTGGATATAGGCTCTACGAGAGTTTGGACAAGTTTTCTTGTTGATATTCTATTCGTTCAATACGTGGATAGCTATTATGTCCAACCAGTACCGCTGATGGCTTGTGGGTATTTGATGTGATCATTACCTAATGCTGGCTTATTGGCGAGTCTTTAGAGTCCAACATAGAGGTTTTCTAGCTCAAGCGAAATGAAATAGGGCACGTATGGAAATATATGTGGGAGCTTGATTAAATACGAGTATATGATACCTTATTCCAGTCTAACGTTTTGGATATCAGTCGCGTTATATTTGATATAATCGGATTATTGAATTAATTGTTGATTCAATGATTTGAGATATATATATATATATATATATATATATATATATATATATATATAAACTAATATTAAAATTTAATGATTTGATATATATATATATATATATATTTGATATTAGCCAAGTTATATATGATATAACCGTATTATTGAATTAAGTGTTGATTTGATAATTTTATTTATATATATATATATATATATATATATATATATATATATATATATATATATATATATATATATAAATTTGTTTCATGGTTGATGATACATAGAATAAGGATGTGTGAGAATCATATTAGAGATATAGATGACAAGATAATGATTTATATTTGTGAATTAAAAAAAGAAGAATGAGTTATACTTCTATGGTTTCTTTGTAAAGTATTGAGAAGCCATGACTCACTCTCTTTTCTTTGTTTTATTCACAAATATTCATGGTTTTCTTGAGCTCGTCCTTATCCTCAAAGGTCCACTCTCTCACTTCCAAGTTCATTTTTTCTTCATCTCCTCACTAGCTTTTTCAAAGTTGAGAAAAAGAAAAGAAAAATAATTTTAGTGAGAAAAATTCATATTTCATCAATCTACACTACTCTAGCAAATTAGTATAGATTGTTCTCTTCACTAATAGCTTGATTAGTGAAGTGTGAGCTTGAGTGTTGGTTACCTCAAGATGAATCATGTTCGACGACGAAGACTATAAGAAAGCTCGTTCCATCCCTCAAATGGAGTCAAAGAAGAGTTCTAGGATTATTACTCGGAGCATTTGAAGTAAAGGACTAAATTATAAAGGTTGCAGTTTCTCTTCAGTTAATTTAGAACCTAATTTGCTAACTTTGAAACCCTAATTCTCTAGTTCGATTCTTGTTTAGTATACTTAACCCTTTAGATTTTTTAAAATTGCATACTTGATGCTTATAGAATCCTAGTAGAGCTGCTAAGACATACTTTCATGGTATCAGAGCTAAACTAGAGGCTTGGGAGTAGTTTAGACGAAATTAAAATGTTTGATCGACGTTTTAAACACGGAATTTGCATGTTTCTGTCCATTTTTTGAAACTTCAATTTTTTTCAAGATTAAAAATGCTCAGAAAATCGTGCAGGTAAAATTATGTAGGCTCAACAAACACAAGCACGTAACTCCACAACTTGGTTGCGGAACCGCCGTCTATACCATGTATTGGCCATGGTTCCACCGCGCAACCGTGGAGTTAGGAGCTCGTTTTTCTTGTATTGCTTCATTTTATCATTTTGGATTTTCTGGATATTTTTAATGAGGCTTAAATGGTTGAGATCTCTGTGAATTGTTGTTGTTTGAAATATCGATCGAAATGTTAACATCGTCTATATTGCTTTAGATATGTGATACAATTTTTAGAATTCACATTGATTAGTTTTGCGAAAACTAGTAATCGATTTGTAAATCTCCTATTTTAGTCTCAAATGATGAATTACTATGGAGTTTGGATTTGGATCGAAACTCCTCCGTAATCTCGTATCGTACGCGAATACTTGTCGGGAGACACTAGTATACAGGTATGCCCTTTTGCTCCGACCAAGTGGCTATAGGAGAATCTCATGGCCAAGAGCATCAAATCGGTTGCTTGCGGCTATGGTGTTCTTCCCAAGTCTACTTCGTTGACGGCATCGGGGGTGCGACCATCAATTAAAGTTCCTGACGAGCTTTCGAATCATTAATCGGGAATCTTATTGAATTTCCCAGCTTACACTTTGAAAAGGGTTTTCAATTCGAGGCTTAAATATAAGATTTATAGGATTAGGCATGAAATTCAGAATATTTGATAATCCGGGTTTATGATGTCTACAGATGCGGATTCTAATTATTGTAATTTTCATTTCTTTTCTGCGACCGTAAGTGTAATATGTGTCAGTATTCCCGATCTCTTTGCTATACGACAACGACATTAGGGATACGCATATTTACATATTTTGATGACATGTGATGTTATTGTATTGCTATCGATATGTTATATTGGATCGCCGTGATTGAATAGCTGGGTTTTTTTTATGTGAGATGAGAGTTTTTCAATATTCATTCATGTAAATATTGAGGTTGTTATCTCCATTCGATATATATTATTTACTTTTCCGCATTAGGATAGACCCAAGGTAGAGAGCACAAGTAATCGGGTTCTAGAGTCCAGTGGAAGGTCATCTCAAGGAATCGAGATCGGTTTTCTAACTCTAGAATTGGCGGGTTGCTTGTCGCTCTCGCAGAGGTCTAGGGTTGTGAGTTTGGCTATTCATCACGACCGTGAAATCCGTGTTTTTTGTTACTGGTTTAATCTAAAACACAAATCTCCTAGTATATCTTATATTTCATATATCTGCTTATGCTATTCTGTGATGTGATGTGATCATATAACTGTATGAGACGAATGCTACTTATATATATGATATATTAGTAGACACTATATATGTTTTGCATCCGCGCTAGTCCCTATCCCGCTCTGCCGTAAGTTAAGTAATTTTACGATGAAGACATATATGTCTGTTTTATTTTCGTTTCTTCTATGATATTTAAGAAACATAATTGATGGGAATTCATTAATAAGATTAGTGACAAGAAAAGAAAGCTAAAAGATATTGTAGAATCAAATTTTTCAAAAAAATAGCTCTAGTTCTTGCTTTGCATAGTGGTATTCTATTATGAATATCTAGCACTTCATTCGATGAGGAAAGAGCCGAGATCCCTTCACTGAGAATGATCTCTTTAGCAAAAATTAGTATATGCTACAACCTACTTGGTTTGTTTTGAAAAATACTCGATTTTTAAAGCGGAATTTAAACCACTCCTTTTCAAATCACTAAATTCTATAATGATATCAAGTTCATTATTTTAAAGGTTTTCTTCAAAACCGGCCGTAACCCTCCGTCATTTAAGATATGTAGTGTTTAGTATTCGTGCTTTGTTTGTTGACCTCCGTCAAGGCACGGTGTACGGTAGCTGGATAATACTTATCTGTAGCATGGTGATGCGATCGGTAGGGACAGCCATACAGCCTTATTGACCTTCGTCAAGGATTTGTGTCGGTGGGTTGAAATGACGGGTTGAACTTGACTGGCGGCCTATAATTTGTTGACCCCCGTCAAGGTCATAGGTCGTTAGGGGTAAAAACCATTATCGGGAATTTCAAGAATTGAAATTTGCAATAAGATTGCATACCTTCTATGTGATAGTTGGATCCCGATGCACACTATGAGTAAGCGTTACTCCTATGAGAGTTTTCCACTTTACAATTAGCTAATCCAGTAGGTGTCTAAGAAAGTGTTAACGTGGTTATGCTATACGGAAATGAGGTTATTTAATTAGTTCCATTCGAAAACACAGGGAGACTCTCTCGGTGTATCAACACTAGCCTGGCTGACCGATTAGCGAACATGTAGGGTGTAATTAATCCTGGCTAATCTTACCTTTTAGTATTTGAAGGAAGTGTTCGCCGTCGAAAACAGAGACGGACCGGGATGGATCATCTTGCCTGAATTCGGGGGCAGATGCTATTTGGATTTATCCGTCCACCTCTCCGAAGATACCAAGTTGATTTATGGTACCATATATCGGAGGTTTGGACAGACGCAGCCGTTGTAGAAGATTTCATCAGATTCCCCCTCATTTTGCGAGGGGTTTTGATTGTGAGGACGCTCTTCCTTGCAAGCGCAAGCCCCTGCAATTAATTACGTTACTGCGTTACGATAACCACTTTTTCCCGCACAGGAAGTTCACTTCGTATCGTGTTGTGTTTGTTTTATTTTGGGTTGTCCGTAGATTGTATACGGAGACTAATTTATGTCATCGTCCGTAGGGCATGGATTAGTCCAAATCTGTATACTTGAGATTTGGGTTTAGGTCAAGAATTTTGCTTGACGGGGCCCACATTGGTAGCTTGGTTTGCCAACGGGAATGAACTTAAGACGCAGATCTCACATTTGTGAGGTCCATCGGTTCAGGAGATATTTGGGTTTGATCTAAGGACCATTAGCCATATTTGAGACTAAGATCAATTTATGAGCAGTGAGCATATGGGCTCAACTGATCATTAGATCATATATGAATAGCTCATGAATAGTATACGGTAGTCATTATGGAGATAGTCTGCAGGGCAAAATATATTAATTTAAGGACGTCGCGGTCCAACATTCCCTATTTGAGACAAATGCTAGTTTAAGGACATTTTGGTCCAATGTTCCCTGTTTGGGATGAAGATTAGTTTAAGAACATTTCGGTCCATTACCGCCGTGTTTGAGGGCGAAAATTAGTTTAAGAACATTTTGGTCCAACATTCAACTTGCGCGCACGTGTATTTAGCGGAGTGAATGATGGTGACATGGAATGCACCCAATTTGGAGTGCGATCCAATTTGAGGTGTGCACGTTAATTTTGAAGTGTATCAACGTGGGATATATCATTCCCAGTCTTGATGAAGTTTTATATTAAGTTGGGAAGAGAAAAGAGTTGTTGGTTGTTGGGACCTTCCACCTCTCTGAAGACCTTGAGGAATAAAAAACAAAATATATCAGAGGTGTGGAGAGATGTACCCTTGAACTAAATCCTGTATTTAAGGAAAAAATGGGTTGTGGTGGACCTAAGAATCGTTAATCATATTTGACACTAAGATTATCTTAGGAGATATGGGATGAATATTATTTTGGATATCATCAATGAGAGATCATTAGTCATGTTTGAGACTAAGATCAGTTTGGAAATCACGAGCATATGGGCTCGCTTGATTTAAAATCAAAGAAGTTTAACTTCAGAAAACTTAGCCAATTTGGGTTAAGATTGGGTTTCTATACTAGCCAGCACTGTTAAGCACTAAGATATATAACACTCACGTATATTTCACGTAGGGCTCTGGAATAGTGCTAAGTACTAACTTTTTCTGGCGCTCATGTGCTTTTCATGTGAGGCGCTATAATAGTGTTAAGCACTAATTTTCTTTGGCGCTCACGTGCTTTTCACGTGAGACGCTACAATAGTGCTAAGCAATAATTTTCTCTGGCGTTCACGTGTGTTTCACGTGAGGCGCAACGTTTTTGGAGATTTAATCCCTATTGATATTTTTTAGAGAACTTAAATATCTGTTAATGGTATTTTAATCATTAACAATCACTAAGATCACTATTTTGAGAATTTTGCATCGGATTTTTAAAGAACCAAGTTCTTGATTTGAAGGAACTAAGTCTATGGAGTATTATGGACTCCATTTTCTTTCTTTTTAACTTTGTTCTTCTCTGAATCTTTGATTCTTAAGAACAAGCTCTTCCTGATGAGAATTAAATTCTCAACTTATGGGAGACTTACCTTGTGGATCTCAGATCCAGAGAAATAACCAAGTTCTTGAGAAAGATTATACCTTTAGATATGTTAGGTAAAAGAGATGTTTTGATCTCGATATTTTTTATCTAGGGTTTTCAGAAAGGAAATCTTCTTCATTGAAAGAATTAAATTCTCTGTTATTTTGAGAGCCTTCTGTATTTTTACAGAAGCTTAAGGGGGGTCTCCTCTCCTTTTTTCCTCTTCTCTTTGATTAATCTTTATGCTCTTATTTATAGGAGAAGAGAAAAATCAATTTTTTAAGAAAATATCTTATTGAGAGATCATGATTGATTTCATGATCAATGAAAATGATATTTTAGATCAATTGGTGAAATTTTATTCACCGTTGGATTTTTAATCCAAAAGCTCTCTGTTTAACATAGAAGATTTCTTGTTTGTTTAACAAGATTAGGAAATATTTTCCTAAAATAGAATTTTATTTTATCATATGAATATCTTGTTAGTTTAACAAAATTAGAATTTTATTCTATCATTTGGATATCTTGTTAGTTTAACAAGATTAAGAATATATTTTTCTAATATAGAATTTAATTCTGTTATATGAATGTCTTATTAATTTAACAAGATTAGAATTTTATTCTATCACATAGAATTTTATTCTATCATATAAATATCTTGTTAGTTTAACAAAATTAGAATTTTATTCTATAATATGAATTTTTTGTTAGTTTAACAAGTTTAGGAATATATTTTTCTAAAATAGAATTTTATTCTATCAGATGATTACCATTGGATCATTGATCCAAGATGCCCTGTTTAACAGAGAAGATCTTTCTAGTTTGAGAAAGATCAGGAAAATATTTCCCACATAAAATTTAATTCTATCAGATGGTTTAACTGGTGATATTTTATCACCATTGGATTTTAAATCCAAAATTCTTTGTTAGAGAAAGATTTTTCCATATTACAAAGATCAAGGAAAATATTTCCCAAATAGAATTTAATTCTATCATATAAAATTTAATTCTATTAAATGGGAATATTTTAAATTAGGGCGCTCACATGCTTTGCATGTGAGCGCTGCTAAAGAATGTGGAAGGAGAACTTACGTGTTTAACACGTGATCCCTAATATGGGTTTTAGCCTGTTTATTTTCAGCGCTCATTTTTTTTGCATATGAGCACTCACGTATTTCACACGTGAGGCCTATTTGACCATTGGTTATTTATGTTCAGCGCTCATATGCTTTGCATATGAGCGCTCACGTGTTTAACACGTGAGGCCAGTTTGTCCTTTAGTTATTATCTGCTTCCAGCGCTTATATGCTTTGCATATAAGCGCTTACGTGTTTAATACGTGAGGCATGTTTGGCTTTTGGTTATTTATGTCCAGCACTCATATGCTTTGCATATGGGCGCTCACGTGTTTAATACGTGAGGCCAGTTTAGCCTTTAAGTTTATTTTATTCAGTGCTCATATGCTTTGCGTATGAGCGTCCACGTGTTTAACACATGAGGCAAGTTTGGCCCTTTGTTATTTGTTTTCAGCACTTATATGCTTTGCATATAAGCGTCCATGTATTTAACACGTGATGCCAAACTATGATGACTCTTTTCCTCTTTCTTATCTCCCTTTTTTATAAGGGAACAAATAGCTCTTAGCCAAAAAATATGGTGGGACCAAATGCCCCCACTACTTTGCCCTCGTACGTTTGTACATAGATTAAGTAATGCAAAGTTATGTGATTGATCGTGCTAAAATGTTGTTTTGTTAAGTAACCGTAATCAAGAAGGTGACGCTAGTAGCTAGCCGCGATGAGTACGGGTCGTCAGTAGAGAAGGGTGAACCTTTTTCTTGCTTTAGACGAGTTGATGAAAGAAGCGTGATTGTTTGTCATTATGTTTTAAAACAGATATAAGATTTATAATGAAAAGGCTTGTATGGTTCATAGGACTTGGTAGCAATGGATGAATAATTAAAAATGACTTCTTTTATCTTTTAATATTTTAAAACTAGATCGATAGTGATGAATGTAAATTAAGGTTTTTTTGGAAGAAATTAGGGTTTCTCCACTATTAATCCTTGTCATTGCATTGATCTCTATTCATGTCTAGCCCTTAATAAGACAAGTGTTAAACAGATCTCAAATCGTGGTCGTCACTATCAATAAATTGGTAGCGCGCCCGATAAGGATATTAACATTTATTTTGCTAAAATTTATAGACTTTAAAATGTATAAAAGAAGTTAAGAGATTTTCTTATCCATTATTCTACCCTATCCTACGAACCCTACCAAACTAAGAATTACCCACTTATGGTTGGAGATCTAGAAGAAAGGTTATAGAATGAAAACATGATTAAGATGCAGAAAGTAAATGCAGAAAGTAAATACGAAAAGAAATAAACTAAAACCTACATTTATTAATCAACTATTTCATTCAACTCTCCATTTTGAAAGCATATTACAAAGAACCCTAGTTTTTGCTCTAGATCTTTTCTCTTGTTGGAGGTAAATGACTAGCTGATGATCACCTGGATGCGTGGATCAGTTTGGACCTTTTGATCTCTTCGGTTGATGATTTTTGATGTGAAGCTCTCGATTCTATATATAGTCCCAAAACCAGGAACCCTAGATGCCCTGAGTGAAAATATTCTGCTAAGATCAAATCATCAAAATCTCAAATCCTACGGCCGCAAACTTGCCGCGCTTTTGCCGCGTATTGCCTGTTTTTGCCGCGGATCCGCCGCATCTTGGTGGCTTCAGACTTTGGGATTTTTTGTGCTCTTTATCTTGATTTATGGAGATCCTCTCGATGTCTAAATTCTGAAAATAATGCTCTGAGTCTCTGCCGTTGCTAGATCTCTCGATTTGCTTCTAAATTTTGGCATATTCGATTCCGACATCTTGTTTATCCGGATCTCTTGGATTTTAGACCTGAGCTAATATTGCACAATATCTCAAATCAAAGTGTTAGTAATATTTGGTATTTTTGAGATATTATCCTAACCATTTTATATGATATTATATGTTAAAAATATTGATTAGAAATATTTGATATGATATACATATTTTAATTACAATATTTCATATAAATAATATATGCATGTATTTTTCCTCAATATGTTAATTATAATGTAGAAATATATGATAATAAACTTTTTACACATAAACCCTCATATGTTCTATAATTACAAGAAACACCTTTTAGTACGTAACAATAATAGGGAAAATGTTCATTCAAATGTGCAATATTTTAGACTAATTAAATACCCCCAAGCTTAATTTTGATCGTCCTGAGTAAACTAGTTATTAAAGAGAAGAAGAATAGAAAGAAAAAAAAAAGAAAAACCAAGCACATTTTCATAGGCAACACGATTGCACTGAGTACGTACAACATGCCTTTAAACCTCTAGGTGTCCCTACTAGGAGGAGTGTTGTCTCTTGAGGGTTTTCAGTGGATTACACTCATAAAATCCCATAATAAAAGAAAGATGATGAAAGTTACATACAAAGATAAAGAACATATAAAAGAAATAATTTGAAAATAAGAGTTTCAAATTACACTAGCTTTTTAGTTACCATGAGCCCTATCTTAATAGTCATGAAAAATATCAGAAATCACATCATCCCTCAATAGAATATCGCTTTTAGTCTTCCTCCTTACCTTTCTTCCAAACATTGATCATATACCCCTACGTGTGTGTAAGGGACATCCCTACACTTAGAGAATTCAAATCAAGGTATCATACTCTTGTCCATCTTCCTTAGTACTTTTTAGTTGGTGAATATTTTATAAATGGAATTGCTCACACATTCTTCATGCGACTGTTAACACTTCTTGAGGTATTAATCAATCGATTACCAAATGTGCTCACTCATTAAGGCATAATTAGCAATATCCTAGTCTTAGAACACCTAAGGCTTAGCAGTGGCTCCCAAACCAGTTGGTTTAAGGCACTAGGTGATAAGGCACCCTCGATATATTTTTTTATGCTGCCTTAAATAATTACAAAACCAGTGTTCATTTTTCTTCACCATATTTTTTCATTTATATTTTTGTTGATTTATATCTTTTCCTTCATGCTAAGACTTTTAGACAGGAGCATTTCAAGGTATCCTCTACTAACCCTAGTTTCAAGATGTGTGCAAGTGCGTATAGTAGGGTATCAACGTTCAGATGTTTAGACTCAAGAATATGAACTATTTTTTAGACTTATTTTTATTCTCAGGTTATTAATTTCCTTCATCTTACTAATCCTTAGGACAACAACTCATGACAATCTATTACTAGCTTCGTTATAAAATATCTAATTTTCTTGCTTTTCTTAAAGCTCTTTTTATCTTTCATATGTATTTTTCACTTTCTAACTTTTATTATCAAATTTTTGTGTGCTATTATTTAGTAAAATGCAAAATGATGCGCGAATAAGCACAAATCTCCCCCAAACCTATTTGCAGCAGTGTCCTCACTGATGCCATCTTTTTAGCTTAAAACCTGTAGACTTGGGAGGAAAAATTCTCAATTATTAGCAAAGGGAGACAAAAATTCAATGACAGTGAAATTCTTCCCCAAACTTGTTTTTGGCTCATAATTTTGTAAAAAAATTTCTTTTCTTTCAAGAGCAAAAATCTTTTTCTCCCTCCAAACTTGAGTAAAATAGTATTAAGTATTTTAAAATTATAAAAAAAGGAGGTAAAGTTATTGGTCTATGCAAAACTTTACAAAGAATAAAAGTCAACACCAACCATTCAAAATTTTTATCTATGTAACAACATAGTTGATAGAAGATTATAGACGTGAAGAAGTGGGGAGATAAGAGACGTAATCGATCGGGTTTACGTCTCGGTTGGTAGAGACGTAACAGTGATGGTGCACTACTCGCATTCTCGTTCTTGCTAAGAAGAAGGGGTGGCGGTTCAATTTCTTTGGGTGGGGGTTAAGTCATCACAACTCCATGTCTTCTAGGAATGCGATTTCTTCGGCAAAAACAAAACTTCCATCGATATTCCGAATGATAATCTCATCGGAAAGAAAATTATGGTACTCGAATAGCTCGACTAAATTATTCGATAAGTCAAACGGTTCGGATTTAGGTGTGGACTTGCCGACAGAAGGGTCTTCACGTGTATAATAAATAGCTGGATCAAACAATAACGCACTAGTGACATCGAGATCAGTATCGTGAAGCTCCTCAAATTGGTAACTGTCGGAAGCTATCTTTTCGACAGAACATACAACAACTATATCACCATAGGATTCGGAGGGTTGACTTGCTAGCTTGTAGATGTTAAGTTCAATTGTCATCTTCCCTTAGGATAGGTTCATTGAACCGTTACGACATTTAATTATTGCGTTGGAAGTTGCTAGAAAAGGCCGACCAAGAATCACCGGAATTTGGTTTCGTGGGTTTGCCACAGGCTTTGTATTTAAAACAATAAAGTCCATAGGGAATATAAATTCCCCGACTTTAATTAACACGTCCTCTAGCTCACCCTTAGCTTGGGTGATAGATCGATCGGCCATCTAGAGAGTGCAATGCGCATGTTTCAACTCTTCTATGCCTAATTGCTCATAAACCGAGTACGGAAGCAAGTTAACACTAGCACCTAAATCGAGTAGAGCACGATTGATATTTTTACCCCCAATAGTTATGTTGGGGATAGTGCCCTCAGAGTCAATTATTGGATCGCAGGTACGTGATTGCAATGATTGCGGAGGACCTATACCGGTAGGACAGTCTTACTCGAGACGATAGTATGCTATCTGGTTTGCCTTTATCAGTCGTGTATATGTTCAGGTGACTGATTACATGTTACACTTTGATAGAGCCCTTAGGATCTTGCTTTACTACCAACAGTATGATGGCGATCATATACGTGAGAGTTGGGTGGTTTATATGCATATCCTTAATTGTGGTCCCTAATCGTGGGAGTTTCGAGACAGGGCATCAATACTCCGGAGTAGACTATTGTGTACAGTCGAGACCCCGACGAGGGGCGGTGGCCGTTCTCACAAGCCACTGGTGTCAGTTGGATCACCTGAGATGTATACATGTGCTCATTGGATTATGAGTACACCGGACAGGACTCGCCGGGAATCTGCTAGTTGGTATTATACATATCGTCAGATAGCAGTTCCCTGGTGACATGTGTACAGGTTAGTTCATCGACCTGAGGTCGTCATTTGTCTCGTGTGAGTTCCCACTGTGCTTTGATTTCTACCCTACCACGGCTCAAAGGAGTCGTGCAAACAGGTAGTTTTTGGATACAGTCCCGAGCCATATGGAGGCACGTGAGCGGATCGGCAGGGGATTCGTCTCTCCCGGTATTGGGGGCGAGGTCGTGCTGTGTCTAGGAGAGCCATTACACAAAGTCCATGGCCATGGAAGGAGATTTACTGGTAGGTACTCCAGTAGTATCTCAGGGTGTTATTGGGATACACTCCGACACGACTTATACTGCTATTGGGGGTCTGACGTTACTAGCCCCCTAGGCAGATATGCGATACTCATAGGCGAACGGACCGGACTGTATATACATTGTCACTGTTAGGCTCAGTAGGGTTTCCGGATGAGTTCGTTCATCGGCCTCCCTTGAGGTCAGTCCATGGGCAGCCGTTACGCATTGCTAGTGCCGCTGACGGTTTGTGGTTAAACCTACTGCCAGGGTACTGACGAGTCATTAGAGTCCCCCACAGACAGTTTTCTAAGTTCGGGCGAAACGTTGTAGAGGCCGTATGGTTTTATGGCAGGGTTCGGAAAATGCACGTGCGTTTACGCACGTGTTATTTTTCGGGCAGATGATACTGGTCGGCTTTGGTTTAAGCCGGATCCGAGTATTATATTGAGTAGATATAATATCTTTGTCTCGGTTGCATTTGTATTCGGTCGTAATACAAATGCGGGTATATTTATACAGTTACGGGGTTATCCTGAAAGTCGTTTCAGGATCACTTTTGGAAGTTGCCAGTTTCCAGTTTTCTATCGGCCGTCTTTTAACATTCGGTTAAAGACGGATTGTCTTTTCTTGAGATGAGTGTGGATTCTTCTAGAAGGTTCTAGAAGTGGTGAGGTGTTAAGTGACTCATTAGTGCCATTAATGATTCATTTAATGCAAGGGAGAGTTGTATTATGTTCATTGGTTTGCATTAATTACTCTTTGTGACTCATGCTTTCATGAATGGTTATGATAAGCTTTAGGGTTATTATCACCTTCTTTTTTGCTCCTACACTCACCCTCCTCCTTCTCTTTATAAGGCCGGCCCCTCCCCTCTCTCATTTGGTTGCTTGATTCATTTGTAAAAAGGATATGATAGATTTTAGGGTGTATGGAATTTCACAGCTCATTTCATTCCATCACCCGATTCCCACGGCAACTTCATTAACCGTTCGTCCATGGTTTTGGACGAAGCGAGACAAAGTATTCCACTCATTCTCTACATCATTCTTGGTCGTCTCTTTTAGCAAACTTGACGACCGAGTTGCCTCGAGTCAGAGGCGGGAGCCCGTTTAAAGAATCGTTGACGTGGTGCCACCTGGACGAGCAGATCGGAGATCGACGAGATCGGAGCAGCCGCAACGGAGAGTGGGATGATGGTTAAAGAACGAAGGACTCGGATAGTTCGGTATAACCTTTCTACACTCTTTACAGTTTGTTAGTTTAGCAATAATGGCAGATCTGGGTTAAAGTATACGATAGCGCCAGTTAAAAAATTTATGTTCCGCATTTGGCGTCTGTAGACGGCCGGGGCGCTACCGTAGACTTACAGTTATAGATATTGTATGACAACCGGGGTCCTTACATTTCGTGGGCATCAATTGGATAAGAGAATTGCTCATATTACTCGCTTAGAAAACCTTTTCAGGCACTTGGGGTTTTCCTTTTCCTAGTGCACAAGTCTTTTAAAATTTTCGCATAGGAAAGAACTTGTTTGATAGCATCTAGGAGAGGAATATTTATTTTAACTTGTTTAAAAATATCCACAATCTTCTCCATTTGGGGAGTTGGTCTGTTGGCTCTTAACCTGTTTGGAAAAGAAGTTTTATCAATAAGGGTTGGGTCCAACTTTTGAGGAGAAGCTTGTGGGGATGGAATGGATTCCAAAATTAGAGTTGGGATGGCCGTAGATGGTAATTACTTTAAGGAAATGGACTGAGGGTTCGAGCCTAGTGGGAACAGAGAATAGGCTCGTAAGAAGACGGTGGACTAGACGAAGTAGGATTAGAAGTAGTAGTCGGGGTTTCATTTGATTCATCATCAACATGTTTACCAACGTTATTATTCACCACTCTTTCCGATCTCAATATAGTTATGGTACTCACGTTATGATTTTGATGGATGGGATTTGCGCTTTGTGAGTGGCCGGGATTTGGTAGAGGTTGAGATAGAAGTCTCCATTTCTTTCTCTCACTCATTGCGGAATTTAACTGTGCAAATTGTGCTTCTATCGATTTAATGCTTTCACCATGGGAAGCAGTGTGTTGCACTGACGTTTGGATAGAAGAAATTAAATTAGCCGTCGTTTGTGTAGATTTTTTAATTAACGTTTCTATGTTTAGTTCGAGAGCAGAGGTTTTATCGGTACCAGCTGTGTAAATATTATTATCAGGAGCAAAGTTATTGGCCCGATTTTGAAAGGATTGGGGTTGAAAGGGGCGCTAAATTTTGTGTGGTGGTTGTTGTTACTGAGGGGGAAGCCTTTGAAATTTATTTTGGCTTGAAAACCGATTTTGAGTTTGAGTTTGGTTTTGGTTCCAAGCAAAACTAGGATGATTTCTCTATCCCTGATTGTATGTGGAGGAATAAGGATCGTTTTTAGGTCATTGCTAAAAAGCAGCATTGGTTTGTTCTTGACCTTGAGACGGAGGATTCAAAGGACATTCCTCCGTTAAATGTGATGGGTCAAAACAGCAACCACACACGATTTTGGGGAGCGTAACTTGGTATAGGGAGGTTGACGAGACTTTGTTTTTGATAGCTTCGAGTTTTTTTTGCATTGCGGCCATTTCGGTTTTCACTGCGATGGAAACGTCGAGCTGATGGATACCTGCCGTAGATGAAGACAATATTGGTCTAGTGCTCTCCTATTGGGAGGTTTGTTCGGCGAGATCTTCCAGAAATTGCCAGGCTTCGCCATCGTCTTTTGACATGAAATGGTATTGAAAAATGGTTTCAAGCATTTGTTTCGTGGCAAGATTAACACCCTCATTATAATTCGGCAAAGTTACTATCTATCAATTCTGTGATGGGGGCATTGTACAAGAAGATCCTTAAACTGTTCAAACCATTTCTAGAATGTTTCGTTCGGATGTTGGTTAAACTAGTTAATCTCGTTTCGAATACGGACAGTTTTATGATTAGGATAAAATTTCTTAAGGAATGCTATAACCAATTCATTCCATTTGACGATAGAATGTGCGGCAGCGCTATAAAGCCATTTATCTACTAGGTTGCATAATGTAAAAGGGAGATGGCGTAATTGCATAGCATCCCCTGAAAGTTGGGTAGCACTAATCATTGCACATACGTTCTCAAATTTGGTTATTAAAATGTATGCATTTTTGGATTCAAGCCTGTGAAATTTGAGCAACAGGTTGATAAAGTGGGGTTTAATTTCAAAATTACCCCTATTTGCTGGTGGAAGAGACAGACAAATAGGAAGGGGTCCACTTACGGGGTATCATCTTTCTTGGAGAGAGATGCACGGTGGATTTTGCACACCTACGGCTGGTGGTAGGGTGGTATCATTAAATTCCGATGGAGATTCGTCCATTTTGGGAGATGTGATGGGTGAGGGGAAATAGAAGATGAAGAATTACCGACTTCGGAGTCAATAAGAAAAAAGCGGACAAGACGAGCACTAAAATCCTGTGTCCAGCCGATCATGCACTAAGCAGATTTAGCGCTCATGGAAGCGTGTGTGAGAATGATTTTTAGAAGGTTTGTTTTGAAAAAGTGTCGGACGTGAGGCTTGATTCAATAAATCACAAAAATGCACAATCAATCCCTAGAACTAGGTTTACTTAAGGCAAGTCATTAGACCACACCTAAACTTCCAAAGGATAAGTCGCAGGATCAATTCTCTACCACCTCTTTATCACTCTTGTGGCTAGATAAATGCCAGGTAAGTGGGAGGAATCTGATTGAAAGAGATTTTGCAAATCAAAGAATTATTTTACCGCAATCAAGAACGGCGTCGCTTGGTAGCTAGCCGGTGAGTACGGGTCGGTCCACAGGGATTTTGTGTATTTCCTAATTGTTCTAACGAGTTAATTCCAAACGGTGCTGGATTGATTATTACTAAAAACTAAGTTGATCTAGACTAGGACTAGAATCTTTCTAGGGTTAGGTTTAGGTTAAGTTTGGAAAGTCAATATTCCTCACCACTTTATATGCCCTAATTTAGATCTATGGTAATAATTAATAAAGTGGATTAATACTATCGGGAAGAAACTAGGTTTCTTCTTCTAGGTTTTTGTCCTTCCTTTCTTAATTCTTACCCTAACCTCCATGGAAAACATACGCAACCGGTCGTTTATACTACGGTATCACCGCTACCTCGTGTGATAGGGTGCCGTAGGGAGCGGTGTGTGTATGTATGCATGGAGTCCTATGAAAATATATGACAGGCAAGAAAGGGGTGAGAGATCTTCATCTCTCAAGCCTTCCCCAAATCAAACCCTAACAAGTGAGGAGACCACTCACCCATTAGGGAATTGATTAACATGGTCTAAACTAATTAACTAGGGCAGAGAATCAAATCTAAACTAGGGTAGAAAGGAAAATTATACTAGGGCAGATAATAAAATTAAATAGGGCAAGAATAGAAAACTTACTCTAATTTGATACACTCTTCATACTTTATAAGAATTGAAATTCTGAATTTAGATAGATACAATGAGGCACAAGAAGTGGAATATCTCAAAAAGAGGTTTAGGGCTTCTATTTATAGATCATAGAAATCCTAGGGTTATATTCAATTCACATCTGCATTTACAAATATGCCCCAAAGAAGACTAGTCAACGCATCGTCGCACCGACACGAGAATGCACCGACACGGGCATCATATGGCCGCGGATCCGCGGCCAAGAGCCAGGTTTGGCCGCGGTTCCGCGGCCATATAAGGGGCTTGGTTGCTGATTTCTTCTGGGTTTCTTCTAGCTGCATTTTTTCTTCCTGTTTCTTCACTTGGTTTCTCAGATTGTTTTCTAGTTTTCTTCCAGATTTCCACAGTGAATAATGTCGTGGACTTCACCGCTTGCTTCATGTCGAAGTCTTGAACCTTGCGCTGCCTTTGTTTTTTGTGGAATTGTCCATTGATCTTCGTTTATTCTCCAAACTGTAGGCTTGATCAAGGTTCTTCCATTTGTTGGTCGTAGTCTCACTTTTGTATCGTCTTTTCATCATTTTCACTGTTTTTGTTCCAAGAAGCTGTAACCTGTAACTATGTAGCAGACATGGATCAAACGCACCTATTTATTTGTAAAATGAATAAAAATGGGGAATATAATAATGCAAAATTAAGATATGAACAAATACCCCCAAACTTTTCTTTTGCTCGCCCTCGAGCAAACCTAGTTTTTATTCTCGAAAACGACCTAGCCTCACTTTCGCAGGGAAACGCGATTGCACTGAGCTCGTGCAACAAGCCGTTAAACCTCTAGGTGTCCCTAGTAGGAGAAGTGTTGTCTCCTGAGGGTTTTCAGCGGATACTAACCACAAAATCCTATCAATTCGGCTTATCGACTTTTATTCTCTAATTAGGTTTTCTAACAAGAACTCTATTATCTTCGACTCAGAAATTATCTACCCGTATTTTTCACGCTTCCTTATTATTTAACTTAAGATTATATATGTTCTGTAGACTTACTTAGCTTTTAGTATCTTTTAAGTTTTCCTTCTAGGGTTCTATCTCAACTTAGAAATTTTTATCATTCCTACGAAAGATAGAAGTCATATTCTTCATTCATATCTCTTATCTAAACACCAATCACATACCCCTACGTGTGTGTATATATCACCCCTACACTTGGAAATTCAAATCAAGCTATTATACTCTTGTCCGTCGTCCAAAGCACTTCGTAATTGGTGAATTTTTAGATGAAATTGCTCACACATTCTTCATGCGACCGTTAATACTTCTTGAGGTACCAACGACCGATTACAAAATGTGTTTGCACATTAAAGCGTAATTTCTAGTCTTGTAACACCTAAGGCTTTAGCAGTGACTCCCAAACTAGTTGGTCTAAGGCACTAGGTGATACATCACCCTCGCTAAATATTTTTTTCTATTTATACAGCCTTAAATAATTACAAAACCACTGTTCACTTTTTTATATCTTTATACACACTTGTAATTTTTATTTTATTTTCCTTCATACTAAGGACTTTAGACAATGAGCATTTCAAGGTCTCCTCTATTATTCCAAGTTTCAAGGTGCGTATTTGTGCAATTTGTAGGGTATATATTTTTTGAACTTAGACTTAAGCTTAAGAATTATTTTTCAAACTTATACTTTAATAAAAATATCAATACTTTTCCCTTATTTTAACTTGGCCCAAGAAGTCAACTCGACCTATTTCTAAATAAACTACAAAAACATATACTTTCTATCGTTAAATTTTACGAAAGGTTATTTTTAGGGTTTTTAATTTACTAAGTCTAAGATCTAGTTGTTCCTAGCTAGTTAACCTGTTTGTCAAACTCAAGTCAATTATGGCCAAAATTGAATGTTTTAATTTTTATAATTTTTGAAATTTTCCAATTTTTATGGGTTTTAAAATAAGTATGCAAATGCTAAAATATACACATGAATGCGAATGAAGAAGGCTTACCGAGCATACCCCCAAACTTAAACTTGACAGTGTCCTCACTGTCAGGCTACACCAAAAGGGTCAAAAATGTCGGCACTCCCATATTTATTTATTTATAATTTTTTAAATATTTTTTATTGTTAAAAGAAAAACAAAAATATATATATATATATATATAAAGGTCCCCCAAACTTAAGTGAGACAGTGTTTCAACTGTTTTAAGCGTTAAAGTTCAGAATTAGGGACGAGAAAAATCAAACTATATAAGGCCTTACATAGACCAAAGGTTAGCACCAACCATTCAAATATTCTATCGTGATAATGGTAGGGTTGGTGAAAGAATGGAGTGTAGAGAAAGGAGTTGATAAACATACGAGACCGTATGGGAAGAAGGGTGGAATATGGTCTCGGTATATTCAGAGAAGAATGGCGGAAGAGAGAAAGAAGTGTAGCACGAACTTGAGGGTGTAAATTTAGTGAATAAATTAGCACAATTTGTGATGACCGATGTGTTAAAATCGATTGTGCTAATCTATCAACCTGTCGAGAAATGGGGTCAAATCTCTCAAGGTTCGCAAGAAAACATGGGTACGTTGAACTTGGTAAACCAAACATTGAAAATGGAAGCGCGGCGGATTCTTGCACGGTCGAAACGATGGAAAGGACGGAGGGAAGTGATTTAGGGATAGTCTTATTCTTACCTAAGTAAACTGTCTCGAGCTCGAAGGGTTCCATCAATGATTCGAAATGACTGTAAGCAGCCGAGTCTGATGGTTCAACTAACTCATCTGAAAATTCAAAGGACTCAAACTCGGGCGGTGAGTCTTCGAAATCATCCGAAAAAGTGAAACACTCGTAATCGTTATCGGCTGTGAGAACTGTGTCAGATTCAAAGAAGAACGCACTAGTGGCATCCAAACTGCTGTAATCGAACAGAAATTTTTCAAGCTCACAGTCCTCCTGCGTGACCTTTTGCGTGGTCGGAACGATGGAAAGGAGGGGGTGATTTAGGAAGTATAACAGTTAAAGGTTCAGGAGGATGAATTGGAAAATCCGACACATCAAATAAAATTGGTTCATCCTTAATACTATCCTCAATATTATCCTTATAATTCTCCTCAAAAGTTATCTCATCCATGTAATTATCATCAAAATCAAGACGCATATGAAGTTGAGGAGAAACATTTAATGACTCGGGATGATGAATTGAAGAGAAAATTTCAGTTAAATCGACGGGTTCATCATCCAAAATATTCCCTGCGTCAATATCCTCAATCAAGTGAAAATCCATTTTTTAGATACCTCATCAAAGGCATGGATATTTATCAATTCAGTTTCTAGATTAGAGGTGTAGAGATCGAAAGGATTGGTGATGGTTTCACTCGAAAGGGACCCTTCACAATTTGGCAAATCAAGCACTACAAAGTCGCACAACTCATTAAACGTTTTATTTTCAACTGGTGAATCATTTGGGACACTTGTTTGAAAACTGGAGTTGTGGGATTCAATTGGTGATGGATAGGTTTGATTTGGAAGGGTGCACAGCTCCCTCTCTCCACTCAAATTCTCAATCTGTCCAACCGCCTCATCATACATTGGAAGATTTGGAGCTAGTTGGAAACTAACTACCGGTTCACTAGGTTGCATAAGGGCGGCAATGGACGCATCCAAATTCCTCATCTGTTGGTTTGCCGCTACAATATAAGCTTCCAATGAATTTTCCAGACTAGACATGGGTTGTGAAGGGGATTCAGTAAAAGATTCAAAATTGTTTGGATACGTGAATCTCACAAATGGTTGTGTAGAAGCAATGTCTAGGGAAGGTGCGGAAGTCGGGTAGGACTGGTAGGAATTGAATGGTTGGATATGAGTAGGATCAATATTTAGATAAAAAGGTGAATGGACTTGTTGATCCCAAGAACTAGAAGTGTTGAAAGGAGTGAAAAATCGGTTACGGGATTGTTCAATATATTCAGCTATAGACATGGGTTTCGGAGTTACAACAGGACTCGAAAAAGGAGTATCAACGTAAGAAGGTGGTGAGGGTTGAAATGGTTGATACAAAGTGGATTGCAGAGTCGAACTGTTTCTCCTGGACGCTTCTATTCGATCTTTCAAAGAAATTTTGGGCATGGAGGGGTCGTCCGTTATTTGACCAAAACAATTTGCGTATGAAGCAATGTTTGGATGAGGGTATAAAAGTTCGGCAAGAGTTTTGGAAGGTGGGGTACCCATGATGTAAGAAGGAGAAGAAAAAGACTGTGGATGCAAGTGGGGTGCAATGGATTTCTTAGCGACAAGTTGCAAGTTTTTATAAAAAAAAAATTTCCGTTTTGTGTTTTTTTTATATAAGGAGCTTTTTGCAAAAATATTTTCAATAAGAAGCTTAGACACACGTTCAATCAATGACAAAGTGCACAATCAAGCCTAGATCTAGGGTCACCTAGGTCAACTAGACTGCTCCTAACTGTTCCAAATGGCAAGATGTGAGGACCTTAAACCGCCTCTTCACCATCAATTGTGGCCAGGTAAGCAAAAGTAGAGAAATGAGGGATCCACTCACGAATCACGTGAGACGGGCCTTTTAAAGTTACTTTTCCCTACCTGTCTAGCCTAGGCACCACAAAGTCAGGTTAGGATCAACGGTCGATGCCTACAACTATTCCTTTGTCCTATTGAGCGTGAAGTCCTTAGGGCCGAGTCTAATCTTTTTTAATTAATTTGATGGTCAATGCAATATACTTTATGTGATTTTTGGGGTCCTGGGAAGGGTAATGAAATCCCCACCCAATCTGAATTGGTGTAAAAGCCCCTTAATGTCAATTTAAAGAATGCAAAGCAGTAAACACATTCAAACACTTGCAAACAATTTTTTTATTGTAGCGCAAAGAATCCTGCACAAGATCAAGTTATTGGAGAAGAGAGAGAAGTTTTTGCGCAAAGAACCCCTGCAGGAAATTTTTTCCAGAGGAGATAAGGGGGTTTAGAAGAAGAAAAGAAGCTTACAGAGGAGATTCGGTCTGCTGACGTCAGTAATGCGCGGCGGTTCCGCGGCAAAGAGCACTAATTAGCGGCGGTTCCACGGTTCTTTAATCGGTTCAGATCCCAAATTTTTTTCTTTTTCCCTGTTCTGATTCTCCTCTGTAGGTTCAGATCTGCTGTTTTCTGTTTTGCTCTCTAGATTTTTCCAGATCTGAATTCGTTCGTCGTTCCTGAACAATTCAAACGAAATACCCTTCAAAGAATAACAAGATGATAAATTTTTATATTTTTTCAGATTTTATGATTTTTTAATTTTATATTAACCCGAAATTACAAAAAGAAAATAACAACGCCATCCCCGGCAACGGCGCCATTTGATTGAAAGAGATTTTGTGAATCAAAGAATTATTTTACCGCAATCAAGAACGGCTTCGCTTGGTAGCTAGCCATTGAGTACGGGTCGGTCCACAGGAATTTTGTGTATTTCCTAATTGTTTTAACGAGTTAATTCCAAACGGTGTTGGATTGATTATTACTAAAAACTAAGTTGATCTAGACTAGGACTATAATCTTGCTAGGGTTAGGTTTAGGTTAAGTTTGGAAAATTAATATTCCTCACCGCTTTCTATGCCCTAATTTAGATCTATGAGGTGCTATGGTAATGATTAACAAAGTGGATTAGTACCATCGGGAAGAAACTAGGTTTCTTCCTCTAGGTTCTTATCCTTCCTTTCTTAATTCTTACCCTAACCTCCATGGAAAACATACGCAACCGGTCGTTTATACTACGGTATCACCGCTACCTTGTGGGATAGGATGCCGTAGAGAGCGGTGTGTGTATGCATGTATGGAGTCCTATGAAAATATATGACAGGCAAGAAAAGGGTAAGAGATCTTTATCTCTCAAGCCTTCCCCAAATCTAACCCTAACAAGTATGGAGACTACTCACTCATTAGGGAATTGATTAAAATGTTCTAAACTAATTAGCTAGGGCAGATAATCAAATCTAAACTAGGGCAGAAAGAAAAATTATACTAGGGCAGATAATAAAATTAACTAGGGCAAGAATAGAAAACTTACTCTAATTTGATGCACTCTTCATACTTTACAAGAATTGAAATTCTGAATTTAGATAGATACAATGAGGTACAAGAAAAGGCATACGTCAAAAAGAGGTTTAGGGCTTCTACTTATAGATCATAGAAACCCTAGGGTTACATTCGATTCACATCTGTATTTACAAATATGCCCCTAAGAAGAATAGTCAACGCACCGTCGCACCGACATGATAATGCACCAACACGGGCATCATATGGCCGCGGATCTGTGGCCAAGAGCCAGGTTTGGCCCCGGTTCCGCGGCCATATAGGGGGCTTGGTTGCTGATTTCTTCTGGGTTTCTTCTAGCTGCATTTTTTCTTCCTGTTTCTTTACTTGGTTTCTCAGATTGTCTTCTAGTTTTCTTCCAGATTTCCACAGTGAATAATGTCGTGGACTTTACCGCTTGCTTCGTGTCGAAGTATTGAACCTTGCGCTGCCTTTGTTCTTTGTGGAATTGTCCATTGATCTTCGTTTATTCTCCAAACTGTAGGCTTGATCAAGATTCTTCCATTTGTTGGTCGTAGTCTCACTTTTGTATCGCCTTTTCATCATTTTCACTATTTTTGTTCCGAGAACCTGTAATCTGCAACTATATAACAGACATGGATCAAACACACATGTTTATTTGTAAAATGAATAAAAATAGGGAATATAATAATGCAAAATTATGATATGAACAGTATCCGCTATACGAATCACTGAAATAGCGGGCTTAATTAAGTAACCATTTTTCTTAGTCACACTTGCCTAGACACCACAAGAGAAATGCGGCTAAGCGATAAATTACTCACGACCTTCCTCTGTCTTAATTGAGTGTGAATGTTCTTAAGGGTTAGGTCTAGATATTTCTTTAATTAATGTAGGGTGAGAGTATGCTCGTTTGTGATTTGTGGGGCCTAGGAAGGGTGATGAAATCCCCACCTAATCTGAATTTGGGTTTATTGCCCCTCAAAGTCCGGTTTAAAATATGCAAAAACAATCCGAAATCAAAACACACAAAAAGATTTTTGAGCAGCGATATTTGCAAAGAATCCTGCAGGAAAGATCAGATTATTGGAGCTTAGAGGAGAGGAAAAGATCTTATGAAAATACCAGAGGATTTTGGGGTCGCAATTCACCCAAAGTGTCGTGGTTCCATCACCAAACCCCTAGTTCTGTCGCGGTTACGCCGCTGTTTTAAGGGATCTTTGGCTAATATTTCTTCATCGCTCCCCTATGCTCCTCTGGTCTAAGTTGAAATATCTGAATCTCTATTTTCTTTCTCCGGTTACTCCAGATTCTCTTGGAAAACTCGCATAATAATCGTTAAATACAAAAGATACGGTTTTTTTATTTTATAGTTTCCAGATTTTATAAGAAATCAACCCGAATAACAAGAAAAAGTTACGACCGTCTCCCCGGCAACGGTTCCATTTGATTGATCGTGCTAAAAAGTTGTTTTGTAAAGTAATCGCAATCAAGATGGTGTCACTAGTAATTAGCTACGATGAGCATGGGTCATCCGCAGGGAAACGTGAACCTTTTTATTGTTTTAGACGAGTTGATGAAAGAAGGGTGATTGCTTGTCGTTATGTTTTAAAACGGATATAAGATTTGAAAAGGCTTGTAGGGTTCATAGGACCTGGTAGCAATGGATGAATAATTAAAAATGACTCCTTTTATCTTTTAATAGTTTAAAACTAGATCGATAGCGATGAATGTAGATTAGGGGTTTTTTTGGAAGAAACTAGGGTTTAACCACTATTAACCGTTTTCCTTGCATTGATCTCTATTCATGTCTAGCCCTTAACAAAACAAGTGTTAAAAGATCTCAAATCGTGACCGTGACTATCAATAAATTGGTAGCGCGCCCGATAAGGATGTTAACATTTATTTTGCTAAAATTTATAAACTTTAAAATGTATAAAAGAAGTTAAGAGATTTTCTCATCCATTATTCTACTATATCCTACGAACCATAGTATGCTAGGAATTACTCACTCATGGTTGGAGATCTAAAAGAAAGGTTAAAGAATGAAAACATGATTAAAATGCAGAAATTAGATGCAGAAAGTAAATGCAAAAAGAAATAAACTAAAATCTATTATTAATCAATTATTTCATACAACTCTCCATTTTGAAAGCCGATAATAAAGAACCCTAGTTTTTACTCTAGATCTTCTCTCTTGTTGGAGGTAGATGACTAGCTGATGATCACTTGGATGCGTGGATCGTTTTGGATCTCTTGATCTCTTTGGTTGATGATTTTTGATGTGAAACTCTCGGTCCTATATATAGTCCCAAAACCAGAAACCCTAGATGTCCTAAGCGAATATATGCTGTTAAGATCAAATCACCAAAATCTCAAATCCTACGGCCGCAAACTCGCCGCGCTTCCGCCGCATATTTCCTATTTTTGCCGTGGATCTGCCGCATCTTGGTGGCTTCAGGCTTTAGGATTTTTTGTGCTCTTTTATCTTGATTTATGGAGATTCTCTCGATGTCTAGATTCTGAAAATAATGATCTGAGTCTCTGCCGTTGCTAGATTTCTCGATTTGCTTCTAAATTTTAGCAGATTCGATTCCGACATCTTGATTTATCCGGATCTCTTAGATTCCAGATCTGAGCTAATATTTGCGCAATATCTCAAATCAAAGTGTTAGTGATATTTGGTATTTTTAAGATATTATCCTAACCATCTCATATGATATTATTTGTTATGAATATTGATTAGAAATATTTGATATGATATGCATATTTTAATTACAATATTTTATATAAATATTATATGCATATATTTTCCCTCATTATGTTAATTATAATACAGAAACATATGATAATAAACTTTTTACACATAAACCCCCATATGTTCTATAATTACAAAAAACATCTTTTAGTACGTAACAATAACAGGAAAAATGTTCATTCAAATGTGTAATATTTTAGACTAATCATTATGCATGGCTATAGAATTGATAGCTTACGAGACAAGTTTACGGTCCTTGTAGTCTAAGGATTTTTTTCCATCTTCATGAGCCATAAGGGTGTCAAGAAGGCTTTTCTCCCTATGAGTCTTGAGAATCTCATAGGCGCATATTCTCCCTAGAAATCATGAGGATCCCTAAGTGTTTATAGTCTCAGTGAGTCGTAAAGATCTCACTCGGGTATTTTTTCCTTACGAGTCGTAAAGACCCATAAGTAGCTTCTTCATTTCATTGGCATGTAACTTTGGCGAATGTGGCTCGTAGATGGTATACAAGAGTCAATCTTGACCTCCTTGTAGGATATCGATAGCTTAATAAATAGTTTTACATCTGTCGTCTAAGACTTTTCAACTTTATGAACCATGAGGGTCTCATAAAGACTTTTCTCCCTACGAGTCGAGCGGATCTCGTAGGTGTATTTTCTCCTTAGAAGTCATGAGGACTCCTAATTGTATTTTCTCTTGAGAGTCATAAGGATCTCACAAGAGAATTTTCCCCTTACGAGTCGAGAGAACTCGCAAGTGGTTTCTCTTTCTTGTCGGTATGAGACTTTGGAGAATGTGGCCCGTGGATAGTGTACAAGAGTCATTTTGGACCTATTTGTAGGGCCAAGTGCTTAGAAAATAAGTTGATATCCTCTTTGCCTAAGGCTTTTCATCTTCATGAGCCGTGAAGGTTTCATACAGATGTTTTTTCCTTAAAGTTGAGATGAGTCAATAGGATCTCGTAGGTGTATCCTAACGTGAAATATAGATAACCCCTATTCTTTACGATAGGAGTCCGTTAGGTTTGTGGTACTAGGGTTTTAGTTCGTGGTACTATTACATTGACTGATGTATTTCTCGATATGCAGTTTTTAAGCTGCCGTTCGAGTAGCCCTGTGACTGTCGTGTCTCTGATCCCTTCGGGGGCTGGACAAGACGTCTTTAAGTAATTTCCTTAGGTCATATTATCGTCGGAAAAGCAAACGTTAGGAATTTACCATGACTCTTTTTACCTGAGGTTAAGCTCAATTTGGAGCCCCGATGAGTCATAACCATTCTGCTCTGGTATGGGATGATCTCCGATAGTCTTTTAGGATTTATATGATTTGTCGTTGAGACCTGAAGTTGGGAATATGCCGTCACTTCATTTTTGTTTTGACGATGTCATGCCGTTTCTTTGCTGAAGTAGGGTAGACATCTGTAAGACCTCTATGCTGTATGGATTGTAATTGAAGTCCGGAGCTAGGAATATGTCATTGCTCCAATTTCATTTGATAATTGCGTCTTCATCTTGTTGAAATGAGGGGGAACGTCGAGTTAGTTTCTGGGTTATATATGAACTGTCAAGACTTGGAGCTAGGAGTTTTCCATGACTCCATTTTTGCCTTGACCCTTGGGTCTTTTGTTGACGTTGTGTCTGCATTCTGCTAGCATAAGAAGTACGTCGAGCTGGAGTTAGAATTCTGCCGTCACTCCCTTTTGATTTGGCTCCTTAGAGCCTTTGTTGACGTCGCATCTGCACCGAGAAGGAACGTCGAGTTCGAGCTGGGATTTTGCCTTTACTCCTTTTTTGTTTGACCCTGGGTCTTTGATGACGTTGTGTATACATCTTGTTGGTATGAGAAGTATGTCGAGCTGATATCTAGGCTGTAAATGTTGCTATTAAGATTTAAAGCTAGGATTTTACCGTCACATCACTTTCATTTGATTGTTGTGTCTGCCCCTATTGGAATGATGAGGGGGACACAGAGATAGTCTTTAGATTGTATATGTACCGTCGAGATCGGGCTCTCCCTTTAACGGAGCTTGGTGGGAAAATTTGGTTTCATTTTCTTTTATTTGTGCCCATGGATTGTATACAAGAGTCAATATGGACATACTTGCAGGGCAGAAAAGTTTCATTTCCATTTTTTTTATTTCTTTCTGCGATACTCTATCTTTTTAGCTTTTATTTCACGAAAGTTGCGATTGCCCAATCATTTCAGCTATTTATCGCGGTGCCCAATCATTTCGGCTATATCGTTTTTTTACTCGCTATTTTTATTGTGAGTTGCCCAAACATTTCGGCTGTTTCATATGCATCTATTTTTTTGCTCGCTGGTTTTTATTGCGAGTTACCCTATCATTTTGACTGTTTCATATGCATTTTCTTTGCTCGCTGATTTTGTTGCGAGTCGAGAACTTGGGTTCTGATACTAATTTTGGCATCAGTATTGCTACGACTGGAATATTGGCACGAGCGAATCATCATTTTCCATGAAAGGACTTAGAGTTTGACACCTGTTTAGGCATCAACATCGCTGTAACTGGAATATTGCCAGGAGCGCATCATCATTTTCCTTGAGAGGAATTGAAGTTTGATACCTTTTTAGGCATCAGTATTGCTACGACTGGAATATTGCCAGGAGCGAATCATCATTTGCCTTTGTTGATTTGAACAAAAGTGGCTTAGCAAATAGAGTTATGATCCTGTTGATTAAGACTTTTTGACTTTATAAGCCGTAAGGATCTCATAAAGGTATTTCTCCCTATGAGTTGTGAGGATGTTGTAGATGTATTTTCTCCTTAGGAATCATGGGGATTCCTAAGTATTTGCTCCTTTATGAGTCGTAAGAATTTCACGCAGGTTTTTTTCCTCACAAGGTTGAGACGACTTTGCAAGTGCATATGAATTCTCTTAATTTATGAATTTGCGTCCTTTTCGGGTTTTCACAAACTCGCCGGCAGTCCTGCTATTTTTTAATCACGGTGCCCTTTTGGGTTTTTCATCCGTGCCCATTTTACTTGTGGGCATACCGTTTTTTTTAAACGAGACTGCGCCCTTTCGAATTTTCACAAACCCGCGGGCAGTCCTGCTATTTTTACTCACAGTGCCTTTTCAGGTTTTCATTCTTGCTCATTTCTCTTTTAGACATACCGTTTTTTTGCGAGCGATGGAACTCTCGAAAGTAGCTTCGTTGCAGATGATCCATCTATTTGCTGGTGGGACTTAGGGCTGGTTTCACCACTGGTGTGCTATGTAGCTAGTAGGACTTGAGTTGCAAGCTTTGCCGCTAGGAATTCGGTTGCAATATAGATCTCAAGAGAGTATATCGCTGTATTTGGGACGATGCGCTAGTTTAGGGACGTTCTGGTCCATTATCACTATGTTTGAGGCAAATTTTTAGTTTAAGGACTTTTCGGTCCAGCATTCCCATTTTGGGGATGAATATTAGTTTAAGGACGTTTCGGTCCAACATTTCCATATTTGGGACGAATATTAGTTTAAGGACGTTTCGGTCCAACATTCTAGTTTTTTTGGGGAACGCGTTAGTTTAGGGACGTTTCGGTCTATTTTATCATTCGGTTGGAGAGTTGCATAACCCATCCCTTCCAATTCTTATTTGCTGAGGCATTATTGCTTGTCCTTTCTTTGCATGGACACTTCACGTCTTAGACTATCTTCACCTTTTTGGACTGCTTCATCTATCATCGTGTCCATTAGGTTGTTTTACGGGAAGTACTGGGTATTTTACACGGCACCTACCCCCTGCTCATCAATGTCGCTTTCCGATACCGATGGAGCATCTTCTTCGTATACGAAGGAACGTGATATCACGTCCCGGGTCTTCTTCTTCTCTGGAAGAATGAACTTGACTTAGGGGTTTTCCCCCTCATCGTTTGATTCGAAGCGGGACATGAATTTCACATCCCTCCCATGGTGTTTTGGTTCAAGTGGGATATTCCACTTGATTGCAGGACCCGCTTACAGGTCCCTTGATATCCTTTCTGTTTTTTGAGAAGAAGAGACCATCCCACGTAGAGATTCTTCCGCCAGTGAGAAATACCCCTATGTATATCTCGGGTGGAGTGAGTATCCACGCCGTCGCTATTTTGGCGACATGTTGCTTTAGAGCTGCTCATTTTTTTGTTGAACGTTGGTGACAAACACCACCTTGCCTCCGCTTTTCATTCATCTTCATCGGATGATGAAGGGTCTTGACCCATCTGATCCAATCGAGTCATTTTATCCATAAGTTCTTGAAAGGTCGTCAGCTTGAAGAGGGCCATAAATAGGAACACCTTTGAATTTGGATTAAGGGTGGCTATGAACATTCTCACGGCTATAGCCTCGTCGATGCGTTGCTCGCATTTTGACCAGAGATTTCACCATTAGGTAACATATTGAATCCAGGTTTCATTCAGTTCTACTCTTTCGTTGACCAACGCCGCCATGATAGTGTGTACATTCTCACCATCGAATCTCTAATAGAAGAGAATATCCATCTCGTTGAAGGTGTTCACGGAATCATTTGGGAGTTCTGCATACCATTCAAAGACGGTGCTCGCCAGACCGCTAACGAACTGTCGGAGGAGCAGTATATCATTTCCTCCAGTATTATCGCACATGGATTTAAATCGCGCAATATGCTGGCGAGGATTCCCAGTTCTTTTGTACATGTGAAACGTTGGAAGTGTGTACTCTGGTGGGTATTGTATTTGATCGTACCAGGCCGGATATGGTCGACCAGTTTTGATTGACCTATTTGCAGCTTCGTTGACATAGTGGGCTTTGATTTGCTGAGCGATATATTCGTCCAGTTTTGTTTTTGGAATCATTTTCTCTTCGACCGTTGATGATACTTGCAGAGGATTTGTGTCATGACCCGGAAAAGGCACGTGACTGACACTTGAATCACGTGAAGTCTATAGGATCCCACATAATCCAAGTAAGCCAAAAGCCCAGAAATCTAAACTTTTTAGGGAAAATAGTAGAGTTGAAGTTTTGAAATAAAGGTATAATGAAATCAAGTTCCTCTTTTAAAAATATAAGTAATATCATATGGAAATGCAATGTTTTGTATCCATCTTGAAAACATTTTCGTCATTTGAAATTTGGACAGTGCTTCCTTTATAAATTTTAAACCGAAAGCAATACAAGCAATAATAATAATAGGCATCCCCATGCGAGAGTTAGCTCTTCGCCAATTGGCGGAAACAACTATGCAAAGACACACACACACACACATACAGACACACATACGACGCTTTAAGGCGAAGATCAAACATAGAAAAGAAAGGAAAACAAAAAATCATCAAAGAAAATAGAAATGAAGAAATACATGAGCTTGACTCTAAGTCCGAAAGAATATACAACTGTGGTTTTCTGAGTCTTCTAAATATACAAGTCTGGTTGATGGAGTTTTTAACTAGATACAACTGAAAGAATATACAAGTACAAATGGTGATCACGATGCAAGTGTACCCCATCTACTAAAGCAAGTCACCCAAAAGAAAGCTGTGTGCCAGCAAAGCCGATACGTTACCTGTGCGATCAACCTGCAAGAAAACTGTGGCACAACGGAGGTGAGTTGCCAACTCGTGAGTAGAAGACATCACTGAGTAGAAATCAAATGTATGACGATCTCCTAGGTCATACGGTATAATAATAATATAATATCGTTGAGTGGTAGCAAGGGTAATAGTATAAGAATAAGTGTACTACTAATGTACTCGTTTCCGCATCATAAAGTGGTAACATGTCATATGTATTATGTATAAATGTATCATCCAACGTATTTCCAGCAACGACACACTAAATTATGATAAAACCTAAGTGCCCAGTATCGATACTCGAAAAACATCATAAAAACCAAGTCCAGCAGCGACACATAATTCTCATTTCTCGGGCTCCGTCTCATCGGATCGGCTCCATATCCATCTGATCTCACGACTCCGGCCGAGCCAACCATCACTGATCGGTAGTGCTTCCCTTCCAGGCTCAACGTCTCTCTATACGATCTTCTTTCCTTGGGGTACCACACCGGGTCCACTATGTACCAACAGAAGGTGCCTCCTCTCTCCTCGAATCGGGTATACATATAGCTCAGAACCGAGAAAACTCATGGTGGACGCCATATATCATAGCACGAGAAACCGCATTTTTCTTTTAAAATAATCATAAGTTTTCAAAATTCGCATGCGGTTTCCCAAATACAAAAATCTCATGAAAACCGAAATCTCATAATCATGAGCTAATAATGAAATAATGAATACCGGTATAGAGCCAATCTACAGTACACAACCAGAATGTATATATAAATGCATATGACATCTAAGTAAGAAATGCAATATCTAACTAGCAGGTGAGATCAAGAATGCCAAACAATACTACTAAGCTACAAATTATCAGGTTGTATGAGTGAAGTAACGGTTTCTAATGTGTACGTGGCATGGTGATTACCGATGATGATGTGTGTGAGTCGGCAAGTAAGTGTACGTGTAACATACGCATCATCGGTAATGGTGTACGTGTCCTAGCAGACGAGGTCATAATAGCTAATGTAAGAACATGTATATGTATAAAGTGCAATGAGAACAATATGAACATAACAGAAAAGTAAATAGTAAACACAACAATATAAAATATATATTTATATACGAGCCATGCAGTTATAGTATTTAAAATAGCATGAATCGTTGTTTTCAGAAAAGTAGGGGCTACGGTATTTTTGAGAAAAGAGATACCTTTGAAAATCCGTAGCGTCTCTCGGCTTGTCTTTTAAAAACACATACGATTCATTAGTTTTGAAAATAGTTATGACTCTAATTATATTCTAACCTCTACTTAAGTGATTGGAAGACTTAAATATATCCGAGTCAAAAGTGATTAGAAAACTATAACATTTCCAAGTTGATAAATCTATCAGTCGGCAATCCAGCTTCATAGTATCATGTACGGTATAATCCCTCGTACGACATCCTCAAGTCAAGAGTGTGGATCAATCATCATATATATATCTCGTACGGTAAAATCCATCATACGGCATTCTCAAATCGAGAGTACGGGTCAAATATCATATGCATATCATATTTCATACTATATAATTCGTCGTATGATATCATAATCGAGGGTACGGATTTAAGGTCACATACATTCTATCATCTCGTCTTGACACATGTCGTCGCATGTTATGTGTATATCGCCCAATGATCCTTTAAAATATCATCTCTTAATACGATGTCTCAATCCCGAATCATATATCATAAGCTCATGACATCATGTCCGATCATATCGACTCATATCCTTTTTCCATATCATATCCTTATCTTACATATATGTGTGTATGTGTGTGTATAGACATATACACACATCTCATAGCAAGTGTGTGTGTGTGTCTGTGTGTGTGTGGATGCGTGTGTGTGATAGCATAAAACCAACGGCTCACGACTAAGAGGGAATAAAACTAATGGTAGACCTTCCTATGAGTATGCTTAATCTTACCTATAATCTCTTAGAACCCTATTAACTAAGTATAGAAATCTCACATTGACATATATATAAATATATATAAGTATCCTAATCTACGATTGAGGAGGTGCTATACGCCATCCACCCAACTTTCCCATAGATATACATCTACTCACCTACTATCCTCGTTTTAGCCGAAGTCGATAACGCCTTGCTCTCCTTTGTCATCCCGAAAGTCCATGTGAAGGTACCTAAAATTCAACGCGCGTCGTATTGTAAATAAAAATCGAATATGAAAACTGATATGGCACGTGAAGTGCGCATAGGTTAGAACCTATGGTTTACGCATACAAGAAAAACCAAACAACTCTCGACGTTGACGTATAAATGTCAAACGACCGAGACAAAACGCAAATACCAACACTCAAGTTAACAAAATCCGTAAAACGAAAACAGAAACTTTGAAAAATACCCCTAGATTTTGACTTAGGTGAAATTGGGACATTTTGCATATAGGGTAAGCCTAATTACTAGATAAAGGAACCATGGACCAATCACGACGCCTGGACTTCATGACCAGGCCGCGAATTGCAACTAGAATGCTTTAATTTGCGGCCAAAAGGTGGATTTAAGGGCTCGGGTCTCTAGGTTATGCTCCAAATCACCTGCACATCTCTCTATGATCGCTAAATGTTTTTCAGAGTCTCCGGGTCATAGCTGATCCTAATATATCATCATAATTTCCACAAAAACCGATATCGGTAAATTCTAAGTTCATGCTTTGGGGTTGTAGTCTCAAATTTATTCCAGACTTCTAGCACTAGAAGGGTTGGGGTTACAACTAAATCTCAAATACAACTCAAAATATTCCCTAGACCTCATCTTAGAATTTTTCACGATAATAACCCTACACTAGTTTATCTCTAAACTACTATAAGAGGCTAGAAGAACTAATTAATTAATTAAAAGTGTAGTAATTACCTCTTGAAAGCAACCCAAGAAAATTCTAGGATGGCGCAAAGTGCTCAAAGTCCCAACTTAATTCTACCATGATGTTTGTAGTGATGTGAGGAATAATTTTAGTGAAGGTGGCATGGTGTTTTGTGGTGGTTTTGAGGGTGTTTGTGGTGTGGTAGTGGAGGTGAAGGAGGATGAAGGAGGAGGAGAAGAATGAAGAAGGAAAAGATAATGAGCCATGGTTGGTAGATGCCCCCTTTCCATCTCTTTCTCTCTCTTGCCATACATCAATGTCCCCATCAATCAAAATATCTCTCATTTTCTTTTATTTTTCTTTTTTCCTTTTATCTTTTCATTTTCCTTAAAAAAAACAAATAAATGGCAATAAAAAATTATAAAGGAAACCATGCATGAATAAGAATACAATGTATCATGGTTAACAAAAAAATAGATTTAGCTTAATGCATGATCAGTAATGCACTAATCAAGTTTAACATAAACTTGTATATAAATAATTGTATAATTATTTATAAAATATCCAAATCTAATAAATGCTTTCATAATTAATAATTCATTTTAATTCCAAATATTTTCCAAACTATATATATATATATATATATATATATATATATATAATCTTGCCATTTCATTAAAACCAATTTCTATATTCTTTATAGTATTCATAAAATTTATTATTTTAATTAGTTAAATTCCAAAAATTAATATTTTATTTTTCTGAAACGTTACAATCTTCCCCCTTTAAATAAATTCGGTCCCCGAATTTAAAGTTAAACCCCCGAAATACCAAAACATTTCAGTAAAATAATCAAATCAACGGGGCTCCGAAATCACGAATACGTAAGATATGTCATAGCGCAACGTACGCGCGTGAAAACGGGCGCAAAACTCAAAATCGAAACTTCGTCAGGCGTCTCGCAATCATGGGAATTAAGATAAAATACCGGTTTCAAATTCTTCTATTAAAATCAAATATAAAATATTTAAGAGTATAACATATATATAGTACGCATCCTTATGAAATCATCTAAATAACTGAATAAAAGTGCATGCAAAATCCCTTTCAAATTGTCGTGCGGCGCGCATATCACGGCATAAGTAGCAGATGTGCATTATGAAAATAGCTATATATGTCTACTTGTCTTTTATTTAACATATATGTCCCGCTTTTTGAAAATGATTTAGAAAAGCTTTCTTCGTAAAAAAATTTCGTGTCACTCATGGGCACATAGGAAATATTGAAACTATAGCTCTTTTTGAAATCCCCTCGTAAATATCGATGCATGCTAAAATACTCAGGTATTGTCCTCAGACTAGTCCTGTCCGGTCACTATACCATATAGTATATATCCTAAAAACATGATACTCGAAAGAAATCAATCTTAAATAGTGTATACGAAAATACCATATGCGTCTGGTGTGCACGGAAATTGAAATCAAATACAAGTGCCACGAATGTGCACAGAGGCAAAAACGAAGTGCAATGGGTGTGCACGAAAGCATCTGTTAAGTGCAACGGGTGTGTACGACAACAATATCAAGTGCATCTCATATGCACGAAAAATCTCGATTAAGTGCATCTGGTGTGCACAAAATCTCATTAAGGATGCCAAGTGTGCACAAAAATCTGAATCGAGTGCATAAGATGCATGAAAATATAAATCTAGTGCACTGGGGTGCAAGAAAACGAATATTGAGTATCAAAAACGAAATCAATGGTATACAACATACACCAATTCAAAATCAAGTATACCATGGTATATAACTCATAAATATGTGCAACTGCATGCACAAAACCATATCAAGTACTGAAAGCGCACATAAACTACACTGAGTACTGTTCACCGTCGGAAGACAGAGACGAATCGGGATGGATCTTCTTACCTTAATTTGGGGGCAGATGTTATTTGGATTTATCCGTCCACCTCTCCGAAAATGCCAAGTTGATTTTTGACACCGTATATTGGAGGTTTGGACGGATGCGGCCGTTGTAGCATGACTTCATTAGATTCCCCCTCATTTTTGCGAGGGTTTTTAATTATGGAGACTCTCTTCCCTACAGGCGTAAGCCCCTTCTGTAAATTACGTTATCGCATAGAGATAACCACTTTCTCCTGCTCCGAAAGTTCACTTCGTGTCGTGTGTGTTTTTGTTTGTTTTGGTTTTGCTTGCCCGTGGATTGTATACTGAGACTAATTTATGTCGTCGCCCGTAGGGCGTGGATTAGTCCAAATCCGTATATTTTTAAATTTGGGTTTGGTTTATTTAAGGACCGTTAATCTGATTTGAGATTAAGATCGACTTAAATATACATGAGCAGTTGGGGCTCAATTTTTTTTAGTTTAAATATGTCACGGTCTATTATCTCCATGTTTGAGGCGAGGAGTTAGTTTAAGAACGTTTCGGTCCATTATTCATCTATACGCACGTGTATTTGTTACGTGGGGAATGAATAATGGTGATATGGAATGTGCCCAATTTGGGGCACGATCCAATTTGAGATGTGCATGTCAATTTGGAAGTGCAGCAAAATATTGTTGGTTGTCGTAACCCGCCACCTTTCTGAAGACGTTGAAGAATTACAACGACATATATCGAGGTGTGGAGAGATGTATTCTTAAACCAAATCCCATATTTGAGAGAAAAGGGGTTGTTGTAGACCTAAGAAATGTTAGTCATGTTTGAGACTAAAACTATCTTAGAAGATATAAGATGAATATTATTTGGGATATCATCAATGGGAGACCACTAGTCGTTTTTTTAGACTAAGGTCTGTTTGGGAAAACATAAGCAAAATGGGCTTAGTTGTTTTAGAATCACCTTGGCCAATTTGGGCTAAGATTGAGTTTCCATAATTACCCAATAGTGTTTAGCACGTGCGTTTCACATGGGCACTGGATTAGTGTTAAACACTAAAGTTTTGTGGTGCTCATGTATGAAACATGTGAGGCACCACAAATATGGGCGCTTCCCATCAGGTTTTACTCTCCCTCTTTTTATATAAGTGCTAAGCACTTGATTCTTATGGCGCTTATGTGTAAAACACGTGAGGTACCACAAATATGGGCCCTGCCTATAAGGTTTGAGTTCTCGTACAAAGCACGTGGCTGTCTCTCTCTCTTTTTTATACTGGGATGCTTTAACACTCACGTAGGAAACACGTGAGGCAACTTTAGTTGTTCTCTTCTTTTGTTTGAAGCACTCACGTGGGAAACACGTGATAACGATTCTGGTTATGAAGATCTTGGCTTTTCATCACTATTTTTTTATGGAAGAACAAAGTTCTTTATATAGGGTTAACCCTAATTTTTGGAGGAATTAAATTCCTATTTGTTATCGTTCTTCTTCTCTCCTCTTTTTTTTATAACTTAATTCTTTTCCCTTATGTTTTTGAATCTACAGAGCAAAATCCCCCCGATGATAATTAAATTCTTAACTCTTAGGGAGATTTGCTTCTGCAAAGCTCAACTGGGGAAAGAACTGGGTTATTAAATGAAGGGTTAAACCCTTAGATAGTTAAAGAAGAGACAATGTGCTCTATGTTTTTTTACCTCTGGTTTCAATGAGGTAAGAGTTCTTTGAGAATTAAATTCTCTTGTAATCTCAAGGCCATCCTGTACTCTTTTTTTTTTTGCAGAAGCTTTTTTTCAAGTTCTCTCTCCTTCTCTGTGTCTCCTTTTTTTTAAAAAATTTCCTTGTTCTTATTTATAAGAGAAGAGAAAAGATCAACTTGTTAAGAGAATCTCTTGTTGAGAGATCATGATCAATCCAAAGTGATCTTTTGGATCAATTGGTGAATTTTATTCACCGTTGGATTTTTAATCCAAAAATTCTTTGTTTAACAGAGAAGTTTTCTTGTTTGTTTAACAAGATTAAGAAATATTTTTCCTAGGATAGAATTTTATTCTATCAGATGGTCGGTGGGTGATTTTATAATCACCGTTAGATCGTTGATCCAAGGGTCCTCTGTTTAACAGAGATGATCTTTCTACTTTGAGAAAGATCTAGAAAATATTTCCATATAGAATTTAATTCAATCAGATAGTTCATTTGGTGATATTTTATCACAATTAGATTTGAAATCCAAGATTCTCTGTTAGAGAAAAATCTTTCCATATTAGAAAGATCTGGAAAATATTTCCCATATAGAATTTAATTCTCTTGCATTAGGTTGCAGCAAGAAAACTCATGTGTTTAACATGTGAGGCCTGTTTGGCCTGCCAATTATTTGATTGCAGCGCCTATATGCGTCGTGTATAGGCGCTCACGTGTTTAACACGTGAGGCTCAATTAGCCTATAATTGTTTTAACTGCAGTGCCTATATATGATGCATATAGGCATTCACGTATTTAATACGTGAGCCTTATCTAGCCTATAGTTGTTCGATTGTAGCGCCTATATGCGTTGCATATAAGCGCTCACTTGTTTAACACGTGAGGCTCATTTAGCCTATATTTGTTTTGATTGCAGCGTCTTTATGCGTTGCATACAGACGCTCACGTGTTCAACACGTGAGGCTCAATTAGCCTATATTTGTTTTGATTGCAGCACCTATATGCGTTGTATATAAGCTCTTACGTATTTAACATGTGAGGCTCAGTTATCCTATAGTTGTTTGATTGCAGCGTCTTTATGCGTTGCATATACGAGCTCACGTGTTTAACATGTGAGGCTCAATTAGCCTATATTTGTTTTGATTGCAGCGCCTATATGCGTTGCATATAGACGCTCACGTGTTTAACACGTGAGGCTCAATTAGCCTATAGTTGTTTGATTGTAGCGCCTATATGCGTTGCGTATAAGCACTCACGTGTTTAACATGTAAGGCTCAATTAGCCTATATTTTTTTTGATTGCAGCGCCTATATGCGTTGCATATAGGCGCTCACGTATTTAACTCGTGAGGCTCAATTATCCTATAGTTGTTTTAACTACAGTTGTATATAGGCACTCACGTGTTTAATAAGTGAGGCTTATTTAGCCTATAGTTGTTTAATTGCAACGCCTATATGCGTTACATATAGGCGCTCACGTGTTTAACATGTGAGGCTCAATTTGTGTAGGGAATTTTCTTCCCTTTTCTCCTCTTTTTTTTATATATTTTTTATGAAGGGACAAATGCCCAGCAGCGTTGTTCTCACGTGGCTTGCATGTGAGTGCAACGCTGTCCACTCTTACAACCGTTAAATTGCCTAGGGGAATGGGGAGATGAACCGCTCCCCATCACGTCTTATAAATGAGGTGTTTGGTTCATTAGATGGTTCACTGTTTCTTCATCTTCTTAATCAACTTTTCCTGCAGAATTTAATTCTCTTTCCAGATCTTAGTTCTCTGCCCTAGATTTTTCAAAGTTAAACTCTGCAAAACTCCTTTTTGGATAAGGATCTTGAACGACGTTTACCCCTTAAGGAAACCCCTTTTCCATATTTTCCTCTGGATTTTAAATCCATCACCAGAGCTTAGCTCTAACCCTAAACCGATCTCTTAGAGATCCAAAAACACTGGGGGCTTAAGGATTGTTAGTTCTCCTCCTAGGGTTTACCCTATCATCGATCTTTGAGGATCCTTGTATTTTAATTCCATTTTCTTTGTCTCCCCACAGTAGGGGTTTCTGGGATTTAATCCCATTATTAAAGGAATTTAATTCCATATCACAGAGCTTAGTTTCGAAAGACTCGGAAACATTTGGGAATTTTATTCCCTGGTGTTCTTGAGCGTTTTTTCTTTTTAGGGTTTTAATACCCTTGACACAGATTTGAATTTGTTGTGCATTTTAACATAACTCTTTTTCCGAAGATATTAGGAGTTGTTTAAACCCCACTGTTTATTTAATAAGAATCCTTTTGGATTCTCATAATGATTATCTTGCCTCATCATTGGTGAGCCGCCATTTGGATTTCGTAAGGCCTACCGGCTTTGTAGTTAGTGGTCCTATAAAACAAACTCATATATATATTTTATTAATGGGTCCCCCTTTTTTTTATTAGGTACGATGGCATCATTTCCCTATTTTCCTTACACACGCTTGGAGGCCGCTTTTCCACAGTCGCCGTCAAATGAGGAAGTTATGGCGATGATTAGGGCACGTGACAAGGACAATACAAGCCTTCTCTTAAGGGGGCTTGGTACGGTCACATCATCAGGGGCCGCCGTAGCTTTACCTGCGAAGTACCAACCGAACCCACCCGCTCAATGTCATTGATGGAGCGCCGGGGGAATGCTTATGCGGTGGAGGCAACTAATTGGACCCCCACAGGCCGGCTTGAACCGTCAACAACCGGGATACCCAATCAACCCCTGATGGCCATTGATATTTTAGGACTCCGGATATGTCAGGGTGAAGCTCGACCCTTGGGGCAGGTGTATAAGGTAGACGTTACCCTACGCCATCCAGTGGGCTACCTTCCATAGGCCCGATTCATTCTCTCCCCTCAATGCTTACGGCTGCAGAAGGTTGGGTTGTTCCAAGTGGTGTATGCGCCACTGTTCTACTATCACGCTCCCCGCGTCTGGTGGGTCAAGGCCTTCTTGAACCAGTATAATCTTCCCACGAACATATTTTTGCTTGGTGATCACGAGTTCTCTATCTCCCTGGAGGAGTTTCACGAAATTTCAGGGTTTCCAATTAGGGGAGAGCATTACGAAGAATTACTACCACCTGATGAGTACATATTCGCTAAAGTGCCTGCCATGCTTGATGGCTGGACGGCTGAGAATTCTATTCGTTACAAGCACCCAAGTCTAATCAAAGTCTTGGGTATTTTTGAGAAACTGTTCGTGATATCGGAAGGCAAGGTGTCACTTTCGATGCTTTCATTGCTTGCTTTCTCCACGAAGATGTCTTATCCAAGAAGGCTCCGAAATTCACGAAGATCGAGGATCCTTTCGGATTCGTCTTGAAGAAATTGCCGACCAAATAAGAGGACCTGGCATATTTTTATGTTCAAAGCTCATCAGCGGTAACCTTTGAGGCGATCGACGCCCCTGGAATAGATGAAGAAACTTTCTTTGTTGGCTTCATCGGTCTCTGGCTTAGCTGGTTCACCATGCCGATGCATCGCCGTTTTATGATAGCTTCCATTTTCTATCCTGCCCATCGCATAGCCGAAGGAGCACGATTAGCTTTTGGCATTTCAGGACTATCACACTTATACCATGGTTTAAGTACTGCTGCCACTATGCCGATGCATCTCTGTTTTATAAGAGCTTCCACTTTCTATCCTGCCCATCGCATAGCCGAAGGAGCACGATTAGCTTTTGGCATTGCAGGACTATCACACTTATACCATGGTTTAAGTACTGCTGCCAATACTTCTAATCCCTGTGCGGACACCGTGAATTTCTTCTTCTACTACTTCATGTCGTGGATCGAGATGCATGTGTTGGACGCGTTTGCTACGCATCGAAGACCTGATTTCTATGAGTCGTACACTTTCCTGCGGATCATGAAGCTGGTCAACGCTTCTGCTCCTGATCCGACCTAGTTAGGGGCTCTGCACGTACTCCTCAATCTGTATTCAAACGAAAGAGGGATGGTTTTCAGTGATAGAGTCCTTTCTGCTCCGGCTTGGCCCATTCAACAGTTGTTCGATTTTTCGAAGAGTAGAGCTCTGGCTTTGAAGCCCAAAGAGATCATGCATTTATCTTCAATCAGGCCGCGATACTTAGTGTTCCGCCTAAATAATACCGTTCTCTTCATGCGGTACAATCTGCATCGCTTCGCCCAGCAGCTGGGTTACAACCAGGGAGTCCCCCTCGAAGCCTTTTTAATCGAGCCCACTCTTTCGATGGAGGTCACTCGCGACGTCATTCACCACTTCATGCAATTGGGTATCGGTTCCTTCTTCATGATTCCCGAGCCTGACTATCTTCTGAGGCCCGTGGGATCCTTCAAAGGCTGGTATCGCCACCGGGTTGGTCCCAACATTACAGAGGAGAGAATGGTGCTCTTTGTATGTAAAGCTCCTTCTTCCGCTCAATCCATCAGCGCCCCGTTGCGGCCATGGTCGGTTGTTCGCCTTTCTCTACGGGACAGCGACTCGGTGCTCATTCCTAAAGCCGTATAAGCCGAATCAACCCCTGTTCACACCATAATATTGCATTATTATATTCCTCATTCTTATTCTTTTTATAAATAAACAGGTGCTTTTGACGCATGTCTGCTACATGTTACAGGTTACAGGTTCTTAGACAGAAAACAGTGAAAACGATGTAAAGACGATGAAAAAGTGGACTTTGACCAACAAACAGAAGACTATTGATTAAGCCGACATCAAAGATAAAATTCACAAAGTACAAGGCAATGCAAGGTCCAAGATTACAAAGCGAACGGTTAAAAGTCCACCGCAATTATTCACTGGAGATCTGGAAGAAACATAGAAGCTATTTTAATAAAGAACCAAATAATAAGGAAGCCCAAAGATCCAAGGCCCAATACTTTCTTTTAAAGAGACATAAAATTTTACCAAAGCTTGAAATCTACTTTGACTAGGTCTTCCTAAGGATATTTTGGTAAATGTAGACATGCAAATCAATTGTAACCTAGGGTTTCCTATTCTCTATAAATAGGAACTCTACTCATTGTAATTTCTTATGCCTCCATTAATAAAATTTAGAAATCTTTTGGAGAGCATCGGTGCCTCTCTTTAATTCAGAAATTCAGATCTGACAACCCTGCTTTGATGTTTGGAGAGAGCCATCTGTAAGTAATTTAATTTCTTGCCCTAGAGTAGATTTTAATTCCTTGCCCTAGGTAGATTTAATTTCATGCCCTAGGAACTTGTTTAGGGTTTAGCTTTTGGGAAGGATTTTGAGAGATGAGATCTCTCATCCCTTTCTTACCCATCAAATATTTACAATAGGACTCCATGCATACATGCACATACCGCTCCCTACGGCACTCTATCTCTCGAGGTAGCGGTGATACCGTAGTATAAAGGCCCGGGTGTGATGTTTTCCATGGAGGTTAGGGTAAGGATCTCTAAAGGAAGGACAAGAACCTAGAGGAAGGAACACCTTCCCGAACGGATCTAATCCACTTTATTGATAATTACCATAACTCCTCACAGATCTTCATTCGGGTAAAGAAAGCGTTGAGATATACTACCATTTCCAAATCATCCCTAAACCTAGCCCTAGCAAGAATAGATTTAGTTAATTGCACTAGAATAATTAGGTTTTTAGATTTAATAACTCCGAACACCCTTCGGAATTAACTCGTAAGAACGAATCGGAAATTCACAACATCCCTGTGGACCGACCCGTACTCACCGGCTAGCTGCAAAGCGACGCCGTTCTTGATTGCGGTTACAAATATTTTTGATCTATCTTTTAGAAAGCGCAAGCACGCTGTAAATCACATCAATCAAATGGCGCCGTTGCCGGGGATGGCGTAGAATTTTCTTTTCGCAATTTCGGCTTAATCATAAAATTTAAAAATTCATAAAAATCTAAAAAATCCAAAAAAATATAAAAATATATATCATTTGTTATTTTTGGAAAGGATACTTTGTGGTTGAATTTTTGCAGGATATACAAATTCGGATCTGGAGATTTCCAGAAAGCAAAACAGAAAACGGGATATCGGAACAGAAGAGATTTTAAACAACAGAACCGTGATTTTTTTTTGGAGCAGTGAACCCCCTAAACCGCCGCCTTTCCGCGGCCATAACTTGCTTTAGGCCGCGGAACCGCGCTCTCCTTGACGATTTGTCGTGTGAAAAATTTTTTTGGGATCCGCGCCGACTTTTCCGCCGCGTAACCGCGGTGGGAACCCCTATTTGGCCGCGGTTTAGCTGCGTTCTGGTGACAACATCTTCTGAAAAAATTTCTGTAAGCTTCCCTGTTCTTTCTATGCAAATATTTCCATATATTTTCTGAAAATTCCTGCAGGATTCCGTGAGCTATAAAATATATTCCCTTCCAAATAACGATCTTGTGCAGGATTTTTGGGCCCAGCTTGAACTACATTGATTGCAAGAAATATTTTGCTGTTAATTCTTTCCAAATAAAGATTCTTGTGATATGTTTCAAATAATAACCAATTGCAAGTAATATTTTGTTGTTGCATATCTTTTCTATAAAATATTTTGCTGTTGCATATCTTTTCTCTAAAATCTTTTTGCAACAAAAATTTTTCCAAATAAAGAGAAAGAAAAAAAATGAAAATAAAAAGGACAAATATTTTATAGAACTTGCAAAATTTTTTAGCCCCAAATAAATCCTTGCACCACCATCCAACTTTCCTTCTTGTCACCTTTCTTTTTCTAACATGGGTACGCCACAGAAAAAATCATTAGCCGAACTTTGGTATCCCGAACCTAATTTTGCGTCATATGTCAATGTGTTCGGTCAATTTAAAGACGATCCTTCCATGCCTAACAAATCTTTGAAAGATCACATAGAGGAGTCTAGGAGAAATAGTTTGACTTTTCAACCCACTTTGTGTCAACCAAGTCAACCTTTACCACCTACATATGTTGACACCAATTCTTTAAGTCCTTCTGTAACTCCTAGGCCGATGTCCATTGCTGAGCATATTGCTCAATCTCGCAGTCGATCTTTCACCCCTCTCCACTCATCTAGTTCTAGGGATCCGCACGATTATTCACCTTTTTATCCATATGTTGACCCTACCTCTACCCAACCACCCACTTCCTACCAGTCATACCCAACCTTCCCACCTTCACTAGACACTGTTTCGACACAACCATTAGGGAGTTTCACATATCCAACCAATTTTGAATCTTTTACTGAAACCCCCTCACCACCAAAGTCTAGTTTGGAAGAGGCGTTGGAGGCATATATTGCTGCAACAAATAAAATGGTTAGGAATGTGGAAGCGTCCATGGCCGCTCTTATGCAACCTAGTGAACCGGTAGCTAGTGTCCCGCTAGCTCCAAATTTTTCAATGTATGAGGCGGCAGTTGGACAGAGTGAGAATGAGAGAGGATTTTCAAATCAAACCTACCCTTACCCAATTGAAGCCCACAACTCCTGTTTTCCATCGATTGCCCTAAATAGTTCACCTGTTGAAAATAAAGATGAGTTGAGCGAATTTGTAGTGTTTGATTTGCCAGATTGTGAGGAACCCCTTTCGAGTGAAACAACACCTAATCCTTTCGATCTTTACACCTCCACTCTAGAACCTAAATCGATAAATATCCATGCTTTTGATGAGGTGTCTACAGAAATTGATTTTCACTTGATTAAGGATATAGACGCCGGGAATATTTCGGATGATGAACCTGTCGATTTAATTGAAATTTTATGTTCAAATCATCATCCCGAGTTATTAAATGTTTCTCCCGAATCTCATATGCGTCTTGATTTTGATGATAATGGCATGGATGAGTTGAATATTGTGGAGAATTATGAGGATAATATTGAGGAGAGTAGTGAGGATCATATTGAGGTTGAACCATTTTTCTTTGCTGTGTCGGATTTTCCAATTCATCCTCTTGAACCTTTACCTAAATCACCCTCCCTCTTTTCCATCGTTCCGACCACGCCTCATTTCACGCCTGACGACTATGAGCTTGAAAACTTTTCCTTTGAATCTAACACAGTTCCCACAGCCGATGACACTTACGAGTGTTTCACTTTTTCGGACGATGTTGAAGTCTCACCGCCCGAGTTTGAGTCCTTTGCATTTTCAGATGAGTTAGTTAATCCTTCAGACTCGGTTGCTTACATTCGTTTCGAACCATTGATGGAATCTTTCCAGTTCGACACAGTTTGCTACGGTGAGCATGATAATCTCCCTAATTCACTCCCTTTCGTCTTTCCCATTGTTCCGACCGAACATATGACCGTTACGCTTTCATCTCCTATACCAAGTTCGGTGTACCCATGTTTTCTTGCGAATCTTGAGGGATTTGACCCCATTTCCCGACGGGTTGATAGGTTAGCGCAATCGCTTATAACATATCGGTCATCACATATTGCGCTAATTTATTCACTCAATTTACACCCTCAAGATCGTACTCCACTTCCTTCTTCTTTTCGCCATTCTTCTCCCCCACCGAGACCATATTCTATCATTCTTCTTTCCACACGGTCTCGCGTGCTTCTCATTTTCTTGCACCAGCTATACCATTTCCACGATAAGATTTTTGAATGGTTGGTGTTAACCTTTGGCTTGTGTAAGGCCAAGCTTAAGTTTGGGGGAATCTTTGTATATATGTATATATATATTTGTTTTCTTTTTCTATAAAAAAATAATAAACATTAAAAATATAAAAAAATTATAAATAAATAAACAGGGGAGTGCCGGTATTTTGACCCTCTTGGTTTAGCATGACAGTGAGGACACTGTCAAGTTCAAGTTTGGGGGTATGCTCGGTACGTCTTCTTCCTTCGCATTCATTTGTATATATTTTTTTTGCATTTGCATACTTATTTGAAAACCCATAAAAATTAAAAAAATTTAAAAATTATAAAAATTATTGTATTCAATTTTGGCTAATTGACTCGAGTTTGATAAATAGGTTAACTGGCTAGGAACAACTAGATCTTAGACTTAGTAAATTAAAAACCCTAAAAATAACCTTCCTTAAAGTTTAACAGTAGAAAGTATATGCCTTGTAGTTTATTTAGAAATAGGCAAATTTTGGGTTCACTTCTTGGGTTAAGTCGAAACAAAGGAGGAGTATTGATGTTCTTATTAGAGTATAAGTTTGAAAAATAGTTCCTAGCTTAAGTCTAAATTCTGAAAATGTATACCCTACAAATTGCACATTCACGCACCTTGAAACTTGGAATAGTAGAAGAGACCTTGAAATGCTCTTGGCTAAAGTCCTTAGTATGAAAAAGTGTGAATAAAGAAAAAAAAATGGACACTGGTTTTTGTGATTATTTAAGGCTGCAAAAATAGAAAAATATTTAGCGAGGGTGCTTCATCACCTAGTGCCTTAGACCAACTGGTTTGGGAGTCACTGCTAAAGCCTTGGGTGTTGCAAAGACTAGGAAGTACGCTTTAAAGTGCTAACACATCTTGTAATCGGTTGTTGGTACCTCAAGAAGTATTAACGGTCGCATGAAGGATGTGTAAGCAAATTTCATTCACCAACTAATTAATGCTTTGGACAATGGATGGGAGCACGATTGCTTGATTTGAATTTCCAAGTGTAGGGGTGATATTTACACACACGTGGGGATATGTGATTAGAGTTTAGATAAGAGAAGGGAATGAAGAATAGAACTTGTGTCTTTAATAGAGTTGATAGAAATTCCTAAGTGGAGATGGAACTCTAGAAGGAAAACTTAAGAGATGCCGAAAGCTAAGTAGATCTGCAAGATATATATAATCTTAAGTTAAATAATGAGGAAGTGTGAAGAATATGGGTGGATAAGTTGCGAGTCAAAAGATAATAGAATTCCATGTTAGAAAACCTAATTGGAGAACAAAAATCAATGGGCCGAGTTGATAGGATTTTGTGGGTGTAATCCGCTGAAAACCCTCAGGAGACAACACTCCTCCTACTAGGGACACCTAGAGGTTTAACGGCTTGTTGCACGTGCTCAGTGCAATCGCGTTTCCCTGCGAAAGTGCGGTTAGGTTTTTTAGAGAATAAAAATAAGTTTGCTCGAGGACGAGCAAAAGATAAGTTTGGGGGTATTTGTTCACACCATAATATTGCATTATTATATTCCTCATTCTTATTCTTTTTATAAATAAACAGGTGCTTTTGACGCATGTCTGCTACATGTTACAGGTTACAGGTTCTTAGACAGAAAACAGTGAAAACGATGTAAAGACGATGAAAAAGTGGACTTTGACCAACAAACAGAAGACTATTGATTAAGCCGACATCAAAGATAAAATTCACAAAGTACAAGGCAATGCAAGGTCCAAGATTACAAAGCGAACGGTTAAAAGTCCACCGCAATTATTCACTGGAGATCTGGAAGAAACATAGAAGCTATTTTAATAAAGAACCAAATAATAAGGAAGCCCAAAGATCCAAGGCCCAATACTTTCTTTTAAAGAGACATAAAATTTTACCAAAGCTTGAAATCTACTTTGACTAGGTCTTCCTAAGGATATTTTGGTAAATGTAGACATGCAAATCAATTGTAACCTAGGGTTTCCTATTCTCTATAAATAGGAACTCTACTCATTGTAATTTCTTATGCCTCCATTAATAAAATTTAGAAATCTTTTGGAGAGCATCGGTGCCTCTCTTTAATTCAGAAATTCAGATCTGACAACCCTGCTTTGATGTTTGGAGAGAGCCATCTGTAAGTAATTTAATTTCTTGCCCTAGAGTAGATTTTAATTCCTTGCCCTAGGTAGATTTAATTTCATGCCCTAGGAACTTGTTTAGGGTTTAGCTTTTGGGAAGGATTTTGAGAGATGAGATCTCTCATCCCTTTCTTACCCATCAAATATTTACAATAGGACTCCATGCATACATGCACATACCGCTCCCTACGGCACTCTATCTCTCGAGGTAGCGGTGATACCGTAGTATAAAGGCCCGGGTGTGATGTTTTCCATGGAGGTTAGGGTAAGGATCTCTAAAGGAAGGATAAGAACCTAGAGGAAAGAACACCTTCCCGAACGGATCTAATCCACTTTATTGATAATTACCATAACTCCTCACAGATCTTCATTCGGGTAAAGAAAGCGTTGAGATATACTACCATTTCCAAATCATCCCTAAACCTAGCCCTAGCAAGAATAGATTTAGTTAATTGCACTAGAATAATTAGGTTTTTAGATTTAATAACTCCGAACACCCTTCGGAATTAACTCGTAAGAACGAATCGGAAATTCACAACATCCCTGTGGACCGACCCGTACTCACCGGCTAGCTGCAAAGCGACGCCGTTCTTGATTGCGGTTACAAATATTTTTGATCTATCTTTTAGAAAGCGCAAGCACGCTGTAAATCACATCAATCAACCCCCCGTACTCATGGTATGCTGATACATTCAAGAGCCGAAACAGTGACTCCATCGCAAATTTAACGAAGAAATTACAGATTCATAAAGCACCAGCCGTGGCACCCCAAAAGGTAGACACTGAAGGCGATGTTAGGCAGCGTCGTGCAAAAGTGCCAAACGAAAGGAAGCACCCCTCCACTGGTGTTAGCTCAGGCTCTAAAAGGAGAAAGAAATCGGTCACCGGTCTACTCGATGTTCTTCTTGAGTCCGAGCCTCTTCACGACGAGCCCATATCCGTGCATGAACCAGACGACGGTTTCCTTTTTCCCTGCACGTCTACCGAGGAAGCCGCTCAGTTGGCCAAAGCCTTGAAGCGATCACAAGATGAAAATGAAAATGTGTGCTCGAAGAAGGGAGGCTTTCCCCCTGCATTATTCTATGACGTTGATCCGTTATTACTTAGATTACCAATGGGTCCTCTAACAATGGAAGAAGAATGGGCTCTCAAATAGCCTATCTCGGTTATTTCTGAAGACGAGGCTGCCCTGAAGAGGGGCATGCATTTGCTTTCGATCGAAACCCGATGAGCGCATTTGATAAGAAAAGAGCAGTGGCTCGAAGAGGCCATACTTCAGGCTCCGTGGCGTATTGGTATCCATATTTTTCGTGTCTTTTGGCAAATAATTCATATTATTTTCATGTCGCATTATTTTTATGAAAAATTTTGTAGGGACTTCTGCAGCGGGTGTAGTTTCGAGCCCGGATAGCGCCATGGACATAGATTCTACGAATATCTCCCGTGACACACCGGTGGGTATAAAAGAGATTACTGGAGCTGCTATCCCTGCTGTGGAGCTCCCGGTGATGGCTTCTATTCCTCCAGCAGAGATTTCCATACCGGCGATAGATCCCATGGATATCTCTAGTGATGCACCGAAGGGTGTATATAAGATTGTCGAAGCTGATGTCCCTGTCTCGAAGCCTCTAGCGGTGACTTTTGTCCCTCTATTGGAGGTTACTATGCTGGCCATAGACGTCACAAATATCTCCAGTGACGCACTTGAGGGTGTAGAGCAGGTTGCCAAACCTGCCATCCCTCCAGTTCAGAACGGGCGAAGTATCGAAGGTAATCTTATATACATCTACATTTTGTTTAACGACCCCTCTATATATCTGAACGTTTCCTTCTCTCAGAATTGCGGGAGTTGGCGTCTTCTATTGTGGACCTTTCTCCGAGGAAAACCTTCCAGCATTTACTTAACATGGCGGCCCCGCAAGCGATGCCTCCACAAAGCATAGTCCTTTCTTCTGGCCAGGGTTGGTATTCTTTTGCCTTTTCGTTTTATATTTTCATAATGATGCTGATGCGCCTTCTATTTAAACCGCAGTCCTAGAAGCTGACGAAGAAGTCGAAATTCTTGACGGACCTGGGGATTTCTCAAACCCACCTTCCGTGGGTAAGTGACACTTTAGCATTGGCGTTCTTTTATTTGTTCTATATTTAGAAAGGCAACTAACCATCCATGTATGCTTACAGCTTTTCCAATCCTGACCCCCTTGGAATCCCGGATCTCCATGCCATCAGGCCCTTATGCCCGATGCGTGTCTGAGAGGATAGCAAAGCAGAGCATTCATTCACTGGCGATTCTTATCGAAGATCTTCGCGCTGGTAATCCTATCACGGCCGAAAAATTCACTGTTGAAGCCAACACTCTTTGTCTGTTCTTGCCACTTATCATGAAAAGTCACTGGTATGTACTTGGGTCAAGTATTGCCGTCGAATGGAGGCCTGCCTATATGGGATTGAATGCGTACGCCTTCCCTCTGACATCTTGTGTGTAAAGGCCAGCCTGCGTGGATGGATTGACCGATGCGCAGCCAATCTCCAGTCATGTGAGAAAAGGATCAACCGGAAGTTTTCGATAAGGGAATTGGCTTCAAAGGCTTTAGGGGAACTTCAAGCCCAGATTACTGCCAAAACTACTCACGCCTATGAAATTTGGCGGGTCCTTCAGGAGGCCATTACGGAAGTGGTGGCTCTTGATAAAGCCGTTATTTTCACACACGAGATGTTTGAGGCCCACAAGGCTGCCGAGAAAGAGCTCGAGAGTTGATTTATTTCATACCAGAACCAACAGGCACAGGCAGGGATTCAGCTCGCGATGTTGATAGATCTTGAAGTGGAAGTCCGATGAAAGAATGACGAACCTGCCGGCTTATTGAACCGCCTACCAGCTTAGAAATTTTTGTCGCTGTATATTTTCTTCTTTTGTTCTTTTGTATCTTGTATTCATTTTGATTTATGAATAAAAGACATATTTCATTTCATACTTGTGCCTCTTTGTCTTGACTTGACGTAAAGTAGTTTATGTACTCATCTCAGAGTTTGTAGTTTATTCACTCATTTCAGAGTTTTTAGTTTATGTACTCATTTCAGAATTTGTAGTTTATTCACTCATTTCGGAGTTTCTAGTTTATGGACTCATTTCGGAGTTTTCAGTTTATGTACTCGTTTCGGAGTTTGTAGTTTATTCACTCGTTTCGGAGTTTATAGTTTATGGACTCATTTTGGAGTTTGTTTAGTTTACCTCCCTTGGGTTTACAGGAAAACTTGTCCTAATTTTATATATAGATAAGCTCCATTCTTTACGACAGAGGTCCATTAGGTTTTATTGTACTAGGGCTTTAGTCCGTGGTACCGACACGTTGGCTGATGTATTCCTCAATATGCGGTTTTAAGCCGTTGTTCGAGTAGCCCCGCGACTGTCGTGTCTCTGATCCTTTCGGTGGTTAGAAAAGACGACTTCAAGTAATCTCCTTAGGATATATGACCGTTGGAAGAGAAAGCGTTAGGAATTTGCCCTTTCGCTTTTTACTTGAGGTTAGGCTCAATTTAGAGCCCCGATGAGTCCTAACCACTCCGCGCTGGTGTGGGATGATCTCCGATAGTCTCTGAGGCTTTATATAAGTTGTCGTCGAGACCCAATTTTTGTTTTGACGATGCCGTGCCATTTCTTTTTTGGAATAGGATAGACATCTGTAGGACCTCTATGATGTATGTATTGCAGTATAAGTCCGGAGCTAGGAATATGCCTTTGCTCCAATTTTATTTGGCTCCTTAGAGCTTTGTTGACGTCACGTCTGCACTCTGATGGAATGAGAAGGTATGCCGGGGTAGTCTCTAGGTTGTATATAAACTGTCAAGACCTGGAACTAGGAATTTGCCATAGCTCCTTTTTTATTTGGCTCATTGGAGCTTTGTTAACGTTGTTCCTGCATCCTACTGGAATGAGAAGGAACGCCGGGATTGTCTCTAGGTTGTATATGAACCCTCAAGACTTAGAACTAGGAATTTGCCATGGCTCCTTTTTTTTTATTTAACACTTGGGTCTTTGTTGACGTCGTGTCTATATCCTGCTTGAATGAGAAGGAACGACGGGGTAGTACCTAGGTTGTATATGAACCATCAAGACTTGAAGCTAGGAATTTTCCATGGCTCTTTTTTTTTGATTTGACCCTTGGTCTTTGTTGACGTCGTGTCTGCATCCAGTTCTATAAATTACCCTAAGGACCCTAGTAAACATAGGTTTAAGCGGGACCAATCTCTCAGGGAGCCGGAGAAGTGGGTGCTTGCCTATTTAAGGTAGACAAATTAATAAAAACAATCAGGACTTCTATTTACTTTGCTAATTGTCTGACTCAGTTTGAGTTTCAGTATAATCTGACTTGAATATGATTCAAGTATAATCTACAATTTACAATCTACAATCTACAATCTTCAATATTACAATTCAATATGAATCCATAAATCCAATTATCAATCTATACAACTTGAATGAACCGAACCATGGATATACATTCCATTTACATGGTTCTGCATTTATTCCATTTATATGATTCTACGGTTACATCCGTTTACTGATATCATGGTTTCGGTCAGCCATCCAATTATACAATCTAGACAGCTACAATACAAGACAAACGATACAATTAAAACACTACGGGGTTTAAGAGGTAGATTGGTACGGAAGGTGTTAAAAGTGGCACGAGACGGTAAGATTAAGACACCTAACCTATATTCTGTTGTTGCTGTACCATGGCATAACGGTTCCTTGAGTTCCTGATACCTTAGTCTCCAGGGCAAGTGAGACTCCTCTCGTATACAATGACATCCTTCTGTACCAAGCTACAAAAACAGCGTTAACTCTAAATACAACAATATAACAAAATAATACAACTGTAAAAGCTACTCTCTCTCTCTATTACTCTCTTTCTATTCTATTTCTCCTCTTATCTTTGGGACTTACGGTGCGACCTGTTCGCCGACGACATTCTATTTCTTTCTTCTTTGAATGTCGTCAGGTGATCTGGGCACTTCAGAGATCGAGCCCACTGCTGAAGACTTGGACCAGCTCAGTGAAGACCCCGGGCTTTAGTCACTGTACACTTTCCATTCAGTACTTTTCAGTTCCTGTCATGCCATTATTTAGGCATTGCTTTTTATTCAGTTGTACTTACTTTTCATGTATTGTATAAAAGAATGTTAATAAATAAAGTTGTTTTTATTATACCTTGTCTCTTGTGTATATTTTCTTTTATATTGTTTAGTTACGCTTAGCGTATTTGCTTCTGAGTAAATACATAGCGGACCAGTCCCGTCCCCTTCGCCGTATACCGGGAAGCGGGGCGTGTCAGGTTTTGTTGGTGGCCCATGCAGGTCAGAGCTGTATGAAACTCTATCATGCAATTCTGTTCTGCGTGAACAACCTAAGCAATATAACGCAAGAACCAGCAACTAAAACATTCTTTACAATTCATGTTCCTTGAATCATACAATTTCATGTTTCTTGAATCTTATCATTTCATGTAATTGAATCTGTCCTAACCCATATTTTTCTTCAAGGTTATGGATCCCCCGAAAAACACCAGCACTAATGTCAACAACATACCTCCACCACTACCTCTCACACCTACTGTTCCTGCGCCACCCACCGAGCAAACGGTTCTACTTGAGGCGATCCATAGCTTTCTTGAAGGACAGCAACAACTCCTAAACCGTTCTGAGACTGACGCATCTGGGGTAAAGCAATTCAGGGCTTTATATCCCAAATAGTTCTCAGGAAAGGGAAGCCCACTGGAAGCTAAGGAATGGGCTCACAGTATCGAGATGATCTGGCACCAGCACAAGTGCCAGAAATAGCTTGGGTCCGAGTTGCGAAGCTGCAAATCGCGGATAATGCTCGCAATTAGTGGAAGGAGGAAGAAAACCTTCTTGATCAGCCCATTGAATAGAAGAATTTTCGTGATAAGTTCGACGCGAAATACTTCCCTGTGACTGCCAGGTTTGCCATGGAACAACATTTCACTCATCTAAAATAAGGTTCGATGTGGGACAAGTCAGTAGATGAGTATGACGCTGAATTCACCTTGCTCAGTTGGTAAGATATGTCACAGTATTTCAAATATTTAATATCACATACTACACAGCTAACATAAGACCGTAACAGTTTTGCGGCACACCTGATACCGACGGATGAGATCAGAGCCTGTCGATTTCAACAAGGTTTGGACACAGAAATCCAGGCTGCACTAGCCACAGGGAAATTTCTGACTCATGAAGATGCTCTGGAAGCTGCCCGCAGTTATGAGGCAGTGATAAAGGCAAGGGGCAGACCTCATTCTGCAGGAGTGAAACGCCCTACCACTCAAATGGCAGGAGGGGCCTCTTCAAGGCCAGCTGTTGAACTCAGAAGACTGGAAGAAGCCAAGGATCAGCTAAGACCCGATTTTTGCTTTTATTGCAAGAGGGATGGACATTTGATAAAGAACTCTAGACGCGCAAAAGGCCTGTTCCTAGTTTGTGGCGCGTCCAATCACAGAATTGAGACCTGTCTATATAGATACAACTCAGCTCACACAACCACCAACTACCCGCAGCGGCCAGCTATCCAGGCTCCTGCAACTCGTCCTGCATTACCTGCTCCACCACTTGCACAGCATACTCGCCAATTCCAACAAGCAATGAGGGACATGCCTAGAGGGCAGAGAAACAGGTCCCAAAGGCAGAATATGCCTCCAGCTAGAAGGAATGTACCACGGCGACAGACATTCACATTAGAAGCCGTAGAAGCCGAGACTGTAGGTCAAGATAACACCGGTAATCCTTTTTCACCCTTGTATCACTTTGTTATTTTTATACACTATCAAGTACTCCAGACACCAAACTTTCCTTGAATTTGTTACACTTTCCTTTTACAAATTTCGAGGACGAAATTTTTTAAGGAGGGTAGAATGTAACAACCCTAAATTTCCTATACAAGTTTTTACAAAAATTTTCAAAAATCCATAAAGGGGTATTTATTGCATGAGCACATGACTTAAGTAATTAATTAGCAATTCAATTAAAGAAGGAGCTTGTAGTTCATTGGAAATACCTTGCACTGCTGAACCAAGCCACCAGAGTTCAAATCTCATACCCCACATTATTTTTTTGGATTTATTTGTTTTAAATTTTATAAAAGCCCAACAGTCCACCTGAGATAACTCCCAAACTTTGAACTGAACCTGAAAATCTGAATATACCAGTACCTACCCCCGGCGACCCCCCACCTCCCAAGATCCCGACTCAGCCTGACTCGGCTGAGTCGGCCGGCGGACCGGCCGACCCGGGCCGGCGCCGCCGGCCGGACTTAGCCGGTCGGCCGTGTCGTCAATTGCACAAATGTGGTTCTTCACCTCCTTAACCCCCTACACACTCCATTTATTCAGATCAGTTCCAGAGTGCATATTGATACCCATTTACTTCAATTTTTAATGATTTTTACTCCTTTTTACTTTTTTTTATTTAAAACCCTACACCTACCCTAACCCTAGACTAACCCTATAAATACACCCCTACCCCTATCCTCTCACCCTAAAATTCTGAGCCCACTCTCTCAAAATTCCAAGAATCTTGTGCACTTTGAAAACGAGCTCGAGGTGAAGCTCCGACGAATTTCCGGTGGAACTTTCGACGATCGTTCTAGAAACTTCCGGCGACGACGCAATACATCGGTGATCCCACTACTTTCCTTTCACCCTCTTGTGTGTCCTAAAACCGTAAGTCCCAAATTTCTACCTACCTCTTCTATCTAAAAATACGGATTTACAAACCCGACGGAATCGGAACAAATCCGATTTCCGATTCGGTTTCTTATAAAACTCAACTTCTAGTTAATACAATCATGCTTAAACTCTCTCATGTTGACTATCAAACACTAATCAACCAAATTAATCAAGTTTCATTACATGAAACGATGTCTATTTCAATTTATCATATTCTTTTCACTTAAATACCACATTGTTTCAATTCTGCATTTAAATCCATTAAACTTTCTATACCTTTATGTAGATCACGAGGTAACGACCTACCTCCTCACACACTCATATGCAACATAACACGATACCATCAAAAACTTAGAATACGGGAAAACAAACATTTTCATTTAAATACCCTTTACTTAATAAAACCAATTCTAAAAGATTTAGTATTGATACACTTTTTAAATAAATACCATTTATTAGGAAAATATGATAAGGTTGTAGACACCAGTCGTTTATCAAAACCTGACTTTGTGGTGTCTAGGCTAGGCAAGAGAGAAAGGTAACTTTAAAAAGCCCGTCTCATGGTGATTCGTGAGAGGATCTCTCCTTTCTTCACTTATACTTACCTGGCCACAATTGGCGGTAAAGAGGCGATTTGAGGTATCTCACAACCTGTCGTTTTGGACCAATTAGAAATAGTCTAGTTGACTTAGGAGACCCTAGAATATAGAATACGAAAAATTGACAACTTTATAAATAAACACCATTTACTTAATAAAACAGTTTTCTAAGGATTTAGTATTTATACAAATATTTGCAAAGCGCCGCTACAACCTATTTTGGGGAACCCTGTAACACCCGAGTCCAATAATACTATTTCTATTACTAGTTGAGTGTTATACATTGCTCATTTCAATTATCCTGATTGTTTGGTGCTTATTGCTAAATTTTAACCGGTTAAGTCATTTTGGTACATAACAAATTTTAACACCTAAAATGAAATTAAAAATATCCATGTTGGCCTACTCGTCGCCACTAGTCGCGTGGTAGCGTCCGCGTGTCGAGATTTCTTCCCGTTCGGCTAAACGGACAAGTTTGGACGGCTACGCGCGCGTGCAAGTGTCCGACTTGGGGGCATCCATTTTAATCATTAAACACCTCTTTTCAAAATTTGGAACTCGCTTAAAATCCTATAATTTGAATTTGAAACATTTGGGCGCAACCCGGGCGCGATTTGGAAATGTTCCATTTAGCGCCGAAATGCCCATTTAAATTTTATAATCTAAACTATATAAAATATATATATTCTGTTATTTTTTTCAACATCTAAATCTTTTAAATCTTTCATTTTTATTTTCCCTTCGCTGGCAGCCAATAACGAGGGGCTAAAACCCTCGTGGGCCCCGCCTCATCTCTCTCTCTCTCTCTCTCTCAAATCTTTTTCTCTCTCTCTCTCTAACAATCTCTCTCCCCTTCTCTCCTTTAACTCTCTATCTCTCTCTCTTTTATTTTACGCAACTGTTCCTTCTCCCCTCAAAAACTCAGCACGGGAAACCTCACCGAGCCCTAACCCTAGCTTCCTCGTGCCCTCGCCGTCGACCTCCCCGCGACCTCGCCGTCATCACCCTCGCCGGCCTCGCGGCCGCCTCACCTCACCAGGCCCTCTTCCTCCTCCTCTTCCACGTCCCCAGTGCAACCCCAGCGCCATAGCCACCTGTACCCGCCTCGTCGCCTTCGCCGCCGCCTCTCGTCGCCGACGGCGCCAACTTCCCCCTGCTCCCTCTTCCTGACCTCTCCACCTCCTCTCTCCTCCATCCCCGACACCCCTGCAGCAAACTCGAAACCCCCTGCACACCCCGACCTCTTCTCACCCTGCGCCTCACCGCCGCCGTCCATCTTCCCGACCTCGACCCTCTCTGACACCATCTCCATCACCTCCTTCCTCCTTTTCCCGAGCCCTCCTTTTCCTTGCAAGAACCCCATCCTTCTATACACACCAACTCAAGAACCTGCACACACCTTGCTTCGCCGGAAAACCTCGTCTGAACCCTCACCTGAGCTCCGACCCCCGTCGTCCTCATCACCACTTTCGACCTCCGACATTACAACCACCACAACAGTAAGCCTCACTTCTCATTCTTCTTCTTCTTCTTTCTTTCCTTTTCTTTAGTTCTTGATTTTTGGTATTTCACGGTTCGCCGGAGCCGGGCTCGACGTCGACGATCCCGACGACCCAGCGAGTGTGCCTGACCCGTGCGATTACCTTGTGCGTTGCTTGGACCCGCTCCGTGTGCCGTACGTGCGTCGCGACTTTGCCGACATCGGACACTTATCCGTTTCACGTTCCGTCCAGGCAAGTATTACTTGCTACATGCTATGTTATATTAATTAAGTGTGCTTGACTCATAAAACTTGCATTGTTAACTAAGTATAGTTACTTTTCTCGATTGGACGTAATATGATAAATATGATGATACGACAACCTAAATCGTATTTTGCCACCGTAACCTTAATAACAAAACTACCAGTTAATCATTTTGCTATTTAAAGGATGATAATCGTACACATATATCTTCATTACTTTCTGTCATTGATATTGCGCTACCCTGTGATTATTGCACCCCAAGGGTGCTCGAACATGTTAATATAATACAACTGCATCATATTCATGTACCATTGTGATTAAGTGAACCGTTATTGTCAATTACTTTATTCTTGCTGCTGTTCATTATTTGATTGTATAACTGTTGTGAGCACATACTCGATTGCACTACATATTGGCCTGACCCTGCTACACATGACATATATATACATACCGACTCAACCTGTTGTACCACAACCTGACTTGTTACATGATCTCATTGCCTAATGCCGACAAACCTGACTTGGGGTCCTCATGGACCACTCCTGTTGTCTATCCAGACAAACCTGACCTGTTACCTGATCATGTGTCGGCATTAGTCCTTGATTATTGAATACCTGACCTGGCATACATAACTTGGGGGTATGGGGAAATCAAAGGTGAAACCGACTTGTAACTCAACAGTTCGATACCTGTTCTGATCAGTCTTACGGGCTTGGCCAGCCCCGGAGTGATGATGCTGACATCACTCGCCCATCCTGCTACCTATTACTGCCTAGCGGCACGTCTCGGATTCAGCCCCGAGAACCTTGACCGTGGTCCCGGGCACGCACGGGATACTATTGAGTTACATCGACGAGTCATCAATTGATTTCAAAGACTTTGGAGTAGGAACCTGATAGGACAGTTTAGTTACCACTGCACCTTACCCTGCACTGTTATTTCATATTACTGCTTATTCATGCTTACTCTCTGCATTGCTTATTACCATGTTCATATTATATTATTGGTTGACATGACGCGCTGACGTCTGGGTTTTGCATGGCCCAGATTCTTTACCACTGTCGCCGACCGAGCAGGAGTACTTCAGCCAGCAGGCTGATTTGTGAGTTCTGTAGTGGTTAGTTTACTTATTGCATTTTATTTCCTGGTGCGATCCCGCATTACGGGGCGTACCTTTCTATTATTGCATTGGATCACTTGCTTCCGCACTTATTGTTTATTGACTCTTGTTATTATGGATTTGGACATGTGTTAGATTAGTTTATTTATCTTGTTCTTGATATCTCTACAACCGTAATGTGACTGTGGATGGATGCTTCCTACCCACAGGTAGCATGGTTGGCTATGTCACGTGCCCAATCTTGCGTACTCTGGGAAGCGGGGCGTGACATGGTTCTTTTGGTATCAGAGACATAGGTTAGTTGGGTTGATTCTTTTATAGTTGGGTATTGTACCCGATACACGAATCAGAATACCCGTGTTTAGGAAACATCTCCTGCCACCTTGACCGTTTTACCATTCTTGAATCACATTCTTCCGGATTATATCTTTTACGACGTGCAAACTTACTTTGCATGTCGACTCGGAAACCTGATTTCTTGTTATCCCTAGGACTTGGGCGACTTGGGTGGAGTTAAGTAATTGCGGCTATGATACCGCGGCATAGCTACAATGCGGTACTCAATTTAAGTATCTTGGAGTTCTAGCCTTGATCCACATTCAGAATCTATCATCATGCTAATGTTGGGTGTTTTGAGTTCAGGATTATGACAGGTAAGAAGTTGAAGACGTACCGGAGGCGTGTGAACGAAGCCGCCGTGCTTGGAGTGATAAGAGGAATGCTGGAAATCAAAGAGACAGACTGAGATGATTCAGCAACAGCAGATTCGTTTCAGGAAGGTTTGCAGATCGTTCAGCAGTCTGTAAACAACGATGGAACTAGACCAGTCGAACGAGTAAGGACCGTAGCAGATTTCAGACTTTGGGTCCGTCTACATTTACTGGTTTAAAGGAGCTGTTACCAGCCGAGCAGAGGCTAGTGACACGGAGAATTTGCTGATTGCGGCACAGATCCCAGAGGACAAGAGAGTTGTTGTGGTGCGCTTTCAGCTAGTGGTTTACACCGAGAGTGATGGCTTGTGGAGGAGACCCGCCTGCCCAAGCCAATCAGTTGGGCTGTTTTCTCTAAAAGTTTCCTGGAGAAATTCTTCCCGCGGACTGCACGGGAGGAAATGAAGGAGAAATTTATCGGACTAAGGCAGAATGGGGCAACAGTGGACGTGCATGCAGCAGAATGGAGGAGACTCAGTAGTCTCGCTAGACCTTTCACGGCCAACGATGTAGACAGCAGTTGTGGTAAGGAAGCAGTCCTGTCGGGCCAGTCGAGTGTAGGGCTAGGCCGACAAACAGTGTTCTTGCGGCAATGGGAGTTGATAGTAATGAAGAGCCGGCAGTTGTTCGCGACTTTATGGATGTATTTGAAGATATATCGGGCTTACCGCCGAAGCGAGACGTGGAGTTCGCGATTGACCTTATTCCTGGTGCAGCGCCAGTATCGAAATCATATTATCCGATGGCACCAGTGGAATTGGAAGGAGTTAAGAAACAAGTTGGTGAATTACTCGAGAAAGGTTGGATTCGAAGCAGCAACTTTCCTTGGGGAGCTCCAGTTCTTTTAGTAAAGAAGAAGGATGGCACGAGAAGGATGTGCATTGATTATCGAGAATTGAACCGGGTGACTAGTAAGAACAAGTACCCGATCTCTCGCATTGGAGAACTTTTTGAGTAGCTTAGTGGCGCGAGAGTATTCTCGAAACTGGACTTGCGATCCGGATATCATCAGGTCCGAGTGAAAGCAGAAGACATTTGCAAGCCGGCGTTTCGAACTCGATATGGACATTTTGAGTATCTGGTGATGCCCTTCGGAGTAACGAATGCGCCGGCAATATTCATGGATTTGATGAACATGGTCTTTTCACCATTCTTGGACCAGTTTATTGTGGTATTCATTGACGATATTCTGGTGTACTCGAAGAGTCCGTAGGATCATGCTGAGCATTTAAAGATCGCACTGCAGACGCTGAGACAGGAGAAATTATTCGTGAAGATGAGTAAGTGCGAATTCTGGCTGGAAGAAGTGAAATTTCTGGGGCAAGTCATGTCGGGCGATGGCATCGCCGTCGATCCCAAAAAGGTTGCAGCAGTTCGAGATTGGCCTATTCCAAGAAGTGTGGCTGAGATAAGAAGTTTCCTTGGTTCGGCTGGATACTACAGGAGATTTGTGGAGAACTTCGCTCGCTTGGCAAAACCGTTGACCAAGCTTACGCGCAAGGAGGTACCGTTTGTTTGGACGGATGGATGTGCATTGGCCTTCGAGACGTTGAAGCAGAAGTTGTTAACCGCCCCCATCCTGACCGTACCGGACAATTCAGGAGGACTGGTGATTCACAGCGACGCATCCGGAAAAGGATTGGGATATGTTTTGATGCAGAATGGGAAGGTCGTGGCTTACGCATCGAGACAACTGAAGACTCATGAGAAGAATTATCCGACTCATGACTTGGAGCTTGCAGCCGTGATCTTCGCCCTGAAGATTTGGAGACACTACCTTTTGGACGAGAGAGTCGAAGTCTTTATAGATCACAAGAGTTTGAAGTATGTGTTCACTCAGAAGGAGTTGAACATGAGGCAACGCAGATGGTTGGAGCTGATGGCCGACTACAACCTTGATCTTAAGTACCATCCGGGAAAGGTTAACATCGTGCCGGATGCGCTAAGTCGGTTACCAACAATTCAGGTATTGACCGCACAAAGGGAGATCATTGCGGATTTTCGGAGATTTGACTTGGAGGTTGTGCTACCACATGCTTTGGGACAGTTGATGCAGTTGCAAGAACAGTCATCCTTAGTTGAGAAGATTAAAGCGGCATAATCGCAGGATCCTAGACTGCAAAAGTTTCGAGAGCAGGTTGAAGCCGGACTACGAACAGATTTACTGATCCACGAAGACGGGTCGTTGAGGTATGGTAGCCGTGTCTGTGTGCCAAAAGGAGATGTGCGTGAAGAGCTTATGAGGGAGGCACACAGTTCAGCTTACTCTGTACATCCAGGAGGGACAAAGATGTACCGAGATATTCGACAACACTTCTGGTGGGAAGGTATGAAACGGGAAATTGCTCGCTTCGTGGCTAAGTGCTTGGTGTGTCAGCAAGTCAAGGCTGAACACCAAAGGGTTGCTGGTTTGTTGCAACCACTTCCGATCTCTCAGTGGAAGTGGGAACATATAACCATGGACTTCATGACGGCTTTACCGCGGAGTCCAAAGGGCAACAATGCAGTATGGGTGATTGTCGATCGGTTGACCAAGGCAGCTCACTTTATTCCTTTTCGGGTTGGTCAATCGACGGAAACTTTGGCAGAGCGGTACATGCAGGAGATTGTAAGATTGCATGGAGTACCGGTGAGCATCGTGTCCGATCGGGACACTCGGTTCTTATCGCACTTTTGGAGGAGTTTACAAGAAAGTTTGGGGACTCGATTGAAGTTTAGCACAGCTTATCATCCTCAAACTGATGGACAATCGGAGAGAACGATCCAGACCCTTGAAGATATGTTGAGGGCATGCATGTTGGACTTCAAAGGTTCTTGGGAGGATCATCTACACCTGGTGGAGTTTTCGTACAACAATAGCTTCCAAGCGACTATTCAGATGGCTCCGTTTGAAGCGTTGTATGGTCGTAAGTGCCGTTCACCTGTTTGCTGGGATGATGTTGGTGAACGAAGGTTACTAGGACCAGATTTGGTAGTACAGACAGTCGAGAAGGTGAATACAATCAGGAAGCATATGAAGGCAGCTCAAGACAGACAGAAAAGTTGGGCGGACACGTCAAGAAGACCTCTAGAGTTCGCCGCGGGTGATTTGGTATTCCTGAAGATATCACCGAATAGAGGAGTGATTCGCTTTGGGAGTCGGGGAAAGCTTATTCCTCGATTCGTTAGACCCTTCAAGATATTGGAGCGTGTTGGGGAGGTAGCGTACCGTTTGGCGTTACCACAGTCATTGGCAGGAGTGCACGATGTGTTTCATGTGTCTCAACTACGGAGGTATGTTCGCGATGAAACTCACGTCTTGGATCATTCGGAGTTGACCGTACGGGAGGACCTAACTTTTGAGGAGCGACCAGTTGAAATCAAGGATCGAAGAGAAAAGGTTCTTAAGAACAAGGTTATCCCTCTGGTGTTTGTTTCTTGGGGTAATCGATTGCATGGAGAATCCACTTGGGAGCGAGAAGACGAGATCCGGCAGAAATTTCCTCACCTTTTTCTGTAGTTAGCTATCTTGTATTCTTGGAATTTCGAGGACGAAATTCTTTTTGTAGTTGAGTATGATGTAACACCCGAGCCCAATAATACTATTTCTATTACTAGTTGAGTGTTATACATTGCTCATTTCAATTATCCTGATTGTTTGGTGCTTATTGCTAAATTTTAACCGGTTAAGTCATTTTGGCACATAACAAATTTTAACACCTAAAATGAAATTAAAAATATCCATGTTGGCCTACTCGTCGCCACTAGTCGCGTGGTAGCGTCCGCGTGTCGAGATTTCTTCCCGTTCGGCTAAACGGGCAAGTTTGGACGGCTACGCGCGCGTGCAAGTGTCCGACTTGGGGGCATGCATTTTAATCATTAAACACCTCTTTTCAAAATTTGGAACTCGCTTAAAATCCTATAATTTGAATTTGAAACATTTGGGCGCAACCCGGGCGTGATTTGGAAATGTTCCATTTAGCGCCGAAATGCCCATTTAAATTTTATAATCTAAACTATATAAAATATATATATTCTGTTATTTTTTTCAACGTCTAAATCTTTTAAATCTTACATTTTTATTTTCCCTTCGCTGGCAGCCAATCACGAGGGGCTAAAACCCTCGTGGGCCCCGCCTCATCTCTCTCTCTCTCTCTCAAATCTTTCTCTCTCTCTCTCTCTAACAATCTCTCTCTCCTTCTCTCCTTTAACTCTCTCTCTCTCTCTCTCTTTTATTTTACGCAACTGTTCCTTCTCCCCTCAAAAACTCAGCACGGGAAACCTCACCGAGCCCTAACCCTAGCTTCCTCGTGCCCTCGCCGTCGACCTCCCCGCGACCTCGCCGTCATCACCCTCGCCGGCCTCGCGGCCGCCTCACCTCACCAGGCCCTCTTCCTCCTCCTCTCCCACGTCCCCAGTGCAACCCCAGCGCCATAGCCACCTGTACCCGCCTCTTCGCCTTCGCCGCCGCCTCTCGTCGCCGATGGCGCCAACTTCCCCCTGCTCCCTCTTCCCGACCTCTCCACCTCCTCTCTCCTCCATCCCCGACACCCCTGCAGCAAACTCGAAACCCCCTGCACTCCCCGACCTCTTCTCACCCTGCGCCTCACCGCCGCCGTCTATCTTCCCGACCTCGACCCTCTCTGACACCATCTCCATCACCTCCTTCCTCCTTTTCCCGAGCCCTCCTTTTCCTTGCAAGAACCCCATCCTTCCCTGCACACCAACTCAAGAACCTGCACACACCTTGCTTCGCCGGAAAACCTCGTCTGAACCCTCACCTGAGCTCCGACCCCCGTCGTCCTCATCACCACCTTCGACCTCCGACATTACAACCACCACAACAGTAAGCCTCACTTCTCTTTCTTCTTCTTCTTCTTCTTCTTCTTTCTTTCCTTTTCTTTAGTTCTTGATTTTTGGTATTTCATGGTTCGCCGGAGCCGGGCTCGACGTCGACGATCCCGATGACCCAGCGAGTGTGCCTGACCCGTGCGATTACCTTGTGTGTTGCTTGGACCCGCTCCGTGTGCCGTACGTGCGTCGCGACTTTGCCGACATCGGACACTTATCCGTTTCACGTTCCGTCCAGGCAAGTATTACTTGCTACATGCTATGTTATATTAATTAAGTGTGCTTGACTCATAAAACTTGCATTGTTAACTAAGTATAGTTACTTTTCTCGATTGGACGTAATATGATAAATATGATGATACGACAACCTAAATCGTATTTTGCCACCGTAACCTTAATAACAAAACTACCAGTTAATCATTTTGCTATTTAAAGGATGATAATCGTACACATATATCTTCATTACTTTCTGTCATTGATATTGTGCTACCCTGTGATTATTGCACCCCAAGGGTGCTCGAACATGTTAATATAATACAACTGCATCATATTCATGTACCATTGTGATTAAGTGAACCGTTATTGCCAATTACTTTATTCTTGCTGCTGTTCATTATTTGATTGTATAACTGTTGTGAGCACATACTCGATTGCACTACATATTGGCCTGACCCTGCTACACATGACATATATATACATACCGACTCAACCGTTGTACCACAACCTGACTTGTTACATGATCTCATTGCCTAATGCCGACAAACCTGACTTGGGGTCCTCATGGACCACTCCTGTTGTCTATCCAGACAAACCTGACCTGTTACCTGATCCTGTGTCGGCATTAGTCCTTGATTATTGAATACCTGACCTGGCATACATAACTTGGGGGTATGGGGAAATCAAAGGTGAAACCGACTTGTAACTCAACAGTTCGATACCTGTTCTGATCAGTCTTACGGGCTTGGCCAGCCCCGGAGTGATGATGCTGACATCACTCGCCCATCCTGCTACCTATTACTGCCTAGCGGCACGTCTCGGATTCAGCCCCGAGAACCTTGACCGTGGTCCCGGGCACGCACGGGATACTATTGAGTTACATCGACGAGTCATCAATTGATTTCAAAGACTTTGGAGTAGGAACCTGATAGGACAGTTTAGTTACCACTGCACCTTACCCTGCACTGTTATTTCATATTACTGCTTATTCATGCTTACTCTCTGCATTGCTTATTACCATGTTCATATTATATTATTGGTTGACATGACGCGCTGACGTCTGGGTTTTGCATGGCCCAGATTCTTTACCACTGTCGCCGACCGAGCAGGAGTACTTCAGCCAGCAGGCTGATTTGTGAGTTCTGTAGTGGTTAGTTTACTTATTGCATTTTATTTCCTGGTGCGATCCCGCATTACGGGGCGTACCTTTCTATTATTGCATTGGATCACTTGCTTCCGCACTTATTGTTTATTGACTCTTGTTATTATGGATTTGGACATGTGTTAGATTAGTTTATTTATCTTGTTCTTGATATCTCTACAACCGTAATGTGACTGTGGATGGATGCTTCCTACCCACAGGTAGCATGGTTGGCTATGTCACGTGCCCAATCTTGCGTACTCTGGGAAGCGGGGCGTGACATGGTTCTTTTGGTATCAGAGACATAGGTTAGTTGGGTTGATTCTTTTATAGTTGGGTATTGTACCCGATACACGAATCAGAATACCCGTGTTTAGGAAACATCTCCTGCCACCTTGACCGTTTTACCATTCTTGAATCACATTCTTCCGGATTATATCTTTTACGACGTGCAAACTTACTTTGCATGTCGACTCGGAAACCTGATTTCTTGTTATCCCTAGGACTTGGGCGACTTGGGTGGAGTTAAGTAATTGCGGCTATGATACCGCGGCATAGCTACAATGCGGTACTCAATTTAAGTATCTTGGAGTTCTAGCCTTGATCCACATTCAGAATCTATCATCATGCTAATGTTGGGTGTTTTGAGTTCAGGATTATGACAGGTAAGAAGTTGAAGACGTACCGGAGGCGTGTGAACGAAGCCGCCGTGCTTGGAGTGATAAGAGGAATGCTGGAAATCAAAGAGACAGACTGAGATGATTCAGCAACAGCAGATTCGTTTCAGGAAGGTTTGCAGATCGTTCAGCAGTCTGTAAACAACGATGGAACTAGACCAGTCGAACGAGTAAGGACCGTAGCAGATTTCAGACTTTGGGTCCGTCTACATTTACTGGTTTAAAGGAGCTGTTACCAGCCGAGCAGAGGCTAGTGACACGGAGAATTTGCTGATTGCGGCACAGATCCCAGAGGACAAGAGAGTTGTTGTGGTGCGCTTTCAGCTAGTGGTTTACGCCGAGAGTGATGGCTTGTGGAGGAGACCCGCCTGCCCAAGCCAATCAGTTGGGCTGTTTTCTCTAAAAGTTTCCTGGAGAAATTCTTCCCGCGGACTGCACGGGAGGAAATGAAGGAGAAATTTATCGGACTAAGGCAGAATGGGGCAACAGTGGACGTGCATGCAGCAGAATGGAGGAGACTCAGTAGTCTCGCTAGACCTTTCACGGCCAACGATGTAGACAGCAGTTGTGGTAAGGAAGCAGTCCTGTCGGGCCAGTCGAGTGTAGGGCTAGGCCGACAAACAGTGTTCTTGCGGCAATGGGAGTTGATAGTAATGAAGAGCCGGCAGTTGTTCGCGACTTTATGGATGTATTTGAAGATATATCGGGCTTACCGCCGAAGCGAGACGTGGAGTTCGCGATTGACCTTATTCCTGGTGCAGCGCCAGTATCGAAATCATATTATCCGATGGCACCAGTGGAATTGGAAGGAGTTAAGAAACAAGTTGGTGAATTACTCGAGAAAGGTTGGATTCGAAGCAGCAACTCGCCTTGGGGAGCTCCAGTTCTTTTAGTAAAGAAGAAGGATGGCACGAGAAGGATGTGCATTGATTATCGAGAATTGAACCGGGTGACTAGTAAGAACAAGTACCCGATCCCTCGCATTGGAGAACTTTTTGAGTAGCTTAGTGGCGCGAGAGTATTCTCGAAACTGGACTTGCGATCCGGATATCATCAGGTCCGAGTGAAAGCAGAAGACATTTGCAAGACGGCGTTTCGAACTCGATATGGACATTTTGAGTATCTGGTGATGCCCTTCGGAGTAACGAATGCGCCGGCAATATTCATGGATTTGATGAACAGGGTCTTTTCACCATTCTTGGACCAGTTTATTGTGGTATTCATTGACGATATTCTGGTGTACTCGAAGAGTCCGGAGGATCATGCTGAGCATTTAAAGATCGCACTGCAGACGCTGAGACGGGAGAAATTATTCGCGAAGATGAGTAAGTGCGAATTCTGGCTGGAAGAAGTGAAATTTCTGGGGCAAGTCGTGTCGGGCGATGGCATCGCCGTCGATCCCGAAAAGGTTGCAGCAGTTCGAGATTGGCCTATTCCAAGAAGTGTGGCTGAGATAAGAAGTTTCCTTGGTTTGGCTGGATACTACAGGAGATTTGTGGAGAACTTCGCTCGCTTGGCAAAACCGTTGACCAAGCTTACGCGCAAGGAGGTACCGTTTGTTTGGACGGATGGATGTGCATTGGCCTTCGAGACGTTGAAGCAGAAGTTGTTAACCGCCCCCATCCTGACCGTACCGGACAATTCAGGAGGACTGGTGATTCACAGCGACGCATCCGGAAAAGGATTGGGATGTGTTTTGATGCAGAATGGGAAGGTCGTGGCTTACGCATCGAGACAACTGAAGACTCATGAGAAGAATTATCCGACTCATGACTTGGAACTTGCAGCCGTGATCTTCGCCCTGAAGATTTGGAGACACTACCTTTTGGGCGAGAGAGTCGAAGTCTTTACAGATCACAAGAGTTTGAAGTATGTGTTCACTCAGAAGGAGTTGAACATGAGGCAACGCAGATGGTTGGAGCTGATGGCCGACTACGACCTTGATCTTATGTACCATCCGGGAAAGGTTAACGTCGTGCCGGATGCGCTAAGTCGGTTACCAGCAATTCTGGTATTGACCGCACAAAGGGAGATCATTGCGGATTTTCGGAGATTTAACTTGGAGGTTGTGCTACCACATGCTTTGGGACAGTTGATGCAGTTGCAAGTACAGTCATCCTTAGTTGAGAAGATTAAAGCGGCATAATCGCAGGGTCCTAGACTGCAAAAGTTTCGAGAACAGGTTGAAGCCGGACTACGAACAGATTTACTGATCCACGAAGAAGGGTCGTTGAGGTATGGTAGCCGTGTCTGTGTGCCAAAAGGAGATGTGCGTGAAGAGCTTATGAGGGAGGCACACAGTTTAGCTTACTCTGTACATCCAGGAGGGACAAAGATGTACCGAGATATTCGACAGCACTTCTGGTGGGAAGGTATGAAACGGGAAATTGCTCGCTTCGTGGCTAAGTGCTTGGTGTGTCAGCAAGTCAAGGCTGAACACCAAAGGGTTGCTGGTTTGTTGCAACCACTTCCGATCTCTCAGTGGAAGTGGGAACATATAACCATGGACTTCATGACGGCTTTACCGCGGAGTCCAAAGGGCAACAATGTAGTATGGGTGAACCCGTTCGGGATGGTGCGGATTATCGTACATCCTTGGTCTTAGTAGTATGATATTCAGACCTCCGCAAGGAGCTTTCGGTCTCGAAAGGTTTAAAATACGATATGTTGAGGAAATGAGATTTTTTAGAATATAAAAAATATATTAAAATTATTTTTGTATGAATATATATGTATATTTATCATTAAAATACATATTTTTTATGATATAAATATTCCACTTTTTTTCTAAAACCACACGAATCAGTTTACACTAAAATACCATGAATTCCAAACAAATCAATATTACAAATAAATACCCTTTATTTTGAAAATAGGATATTTTCACTAGAAATATCACAATGTAAAATCCACATTCATTACAACTCTAAAGACGAATAATAAATGCTTGGGGTGTATTTTGAAAAGTATATAAAAGTATTTTTACATAAAACTCCCTCAAGTTCTCTAAATTACCCTAAGGACCCTAATAAACATAGGTTTAAGCGGGACCAATCTCTTGGGCCTCAGAGAGCCGGAGAAGTGGGTGCTTGCCTATCTAAGGTAGATAAATTAATAAAAACAATCAGGACTTCAATTTACTTTGCTAATTGTCTGACTCAGTTTGAGTCTCAGTATAATCTGACTTGAATATGATTCAAGTATATTCTACAATTTACAATCTACAATCTATAATCTACAGTCTACAATCTTCAATATTACATTTCAACATAAATCCATGAGTCCAATTATCAATCTATACAACTTGACTGAACCAAACCATGGATATACATTCTATTACATGGTTCTGCATTTATTTCATTTATATGATTCTACGGTTACATCCGTTTACTGATATCATGGTTTCGGTCAGTCCAATTATACAATCTATACAGCTACAATACAAGACAAACGATACAATCAAAACACTACGGGGTTTAAGAGATAGATTGGTACGGAAGGTGTTAAAAGTGGCACGAGACGGTAAGATTAAGACATCTAACCTATATTTCGTTACAGTTTGATTTAGAGAGGTTTTATCGATAAAAATATATTACCGCAATCAAGAACGGCGTCGTTTTGCAGCTAGCTGGTGAGTACGGGTCGGTCTACAGGGATTTTGTGTTTTCCTAATCGCTCTAACGAGTTAATTCCGATTGTGGTCGGATTGATTTATTAAATCTAAAAACTACCAAATTAAGTTATACTAAGATTATCTAGATTTAAGTCTTGCTAGGATTAGGCTTAGGGGAAGTTGAGAGATTAAAAGTTTCCTCACCGCTTTCAATACTCTATTTTAGATCTATTAGATGTTATGGTAATTATCAATAAAATGGATTAGAATCTTTTAGGAAGATGTTTCTTCCTCTAGGTTCTTGTCCTTCCTTTATCGATCCTTACCTTAATCTCCATGGAAAACACGCGCAACCGGTCCTTTATACTACGGTATCACCTTTACCTCGAGGGATAAGGTGCCGCAGGGAGCGGTGTGCGTGTATGCATGGAGTTCTAATTCTTAGGTGTGAAAGGGCAAGAAAGGGGTGAGAGATCTCATCTTTCAAACCTTTCCCTAAGCCTAACCCTAACAAGCGAGGAGACTACTCGCTCATTAGGAGATTAAAAGACATTCTAAATTAAAAGAGAACTAAAGCAAAGAAATAAAAGTAACTTACTAATTTTTATTGATGGCTCTCTCCAAATATCAACGCAGTACAGATCTGAATTTGTGAAATGAAAAGAGGTATAGAAAATACAATGACTTGGGTTCTATTTATAGGACATAGAAAACCTAGGTTTACAATTGATTCGTACGTCTGCAATTACAAAAATAGCCCTAGGAAATCTTTTCAGCGCCGCACCCACGTTTTGGTAAAACTTTATTTCTCTCTGGGCTTTTTTCTGGCCGCGGAACCGCGGCATTGGTGGGGGTCGGGCCACGGTTCCGCGGCCCATTAGTCGGTTCATGTGCTGGATTTTTGTGGGCTTTTTCTGATATTCTTGGGCTTTCTGATTATTTTGTTCTTTTCTCCATTTGGATTTAAGGTTTTCTCCAGATCTTTTAGTGAAAACTTGTAGTGGTCTTTCAACCGTTCGCTTTGACATCTTGGACCTTGCGTTGCCTTGTACATCGTAAACTGTTCTTCATTTATGCTTGACTAAGATCCTTCTATTTGTTGGTCAAAAGTCTCTCTTTTGTATCATCTTTTGTCTTTTTCACTGTTTTCGCTCTAAGAACCTGTAACCTGTAATATGTAGCAGACATGCGTCAAAAGCACCTATTTATTTATAAAACGAATAAGAATGGGGAATATAATAATGCAATATTATGGTATGAACAAATACCCCCAAACTTATCTTTTTCTCGTCCTCGAGCAAACTTATTTTTTTATTCTCGACAAAAAACCTAACCGCACTTTCGCAGGGAAACGCGATTGCACTGAGCACGTGCAACAAGCCGTTAAATCTCTAGGTGTCCCTAGTAGGAGGAGTGTTGTCTCCTGAGGGTTTTCAGCGGATACTACCCACAAAATCCTATCAATTTGGCTTTTCGACTTTTGTTCTCCAACTAGGTTTTCTAATAAGGAATTCTATTATCTTCGACTCGTAAATTATCCACCCATATTCTTCACACTTCCTCATCATTTAACTTAAGATTGCATATGTTCTATAGACTTACTTAGCTTTCGGCATTTCTTTAGTTTTCCTTCTGGGGTTCCATCTCCACTTAGGAATTTTTATCAACTTTACTAAAAATACAAGTTCTGTTCTTCACTCCTTTCTCTCATCTAAACTCCAATCACATACCCCTACGTGTGTGTTTAAATCACCCCTACACTTGGAAATTCAAATCAAGCAATCATACTCTTGTCCGTTGTCCGAAGCACTTATTAATTCGTGAATTTTTAATTGAATTTTTCTTACACATCCTTCATGCGACCATTAATACTTTTTGAGGTACCAACAACCGATTACAAGATGCGTTAGCACTTTAAAGCGTACTTCCTAGTCTTGCAATACCCAAGGCTTTTAGCAGTGACTCCCAAACTAGTTGGTCTAAGGCACTAGGTGATGAAGCACCCTCGCTAAATATTTTTCTATTTTTGTAGCCTTAAATAATCACAAAAACTAGTGTTCATTTTTTTTTCTTTATTCACACTTGTATTTTTTTTTCATTTTCTTCGTACTAAGGACTTTAGACAAGAGCATTTCAAGGTATCCTCTACTATTCCAAGTTCCAAGGTGCGTGATTGTGCAAATTGTAGGGTATACGTTTTCAGAATCTAGACTTAAGCTAGGAATTATTTTTCAAACTTATACTCTAATAAAATATCAATACTTTTCTTTTGTTTCGACTTAGCCTAAGAAGTGAACTCAAAATTTGCCTATTTCTAAATAAACTACAAAGACATATACTCTCTACCATTAAACTTTAAGGAAGGTTATTTTTAGGGTTTTTAATTTACTAAGTCTAAGATCTAGTTGTTCCTAACCAGTTAACTTATTTGTCAAACTCAAGTCAAATATGGCCAAAATTCAATACAATAATTTTTATAATTTTTGAAAATTTTCAATTTTTATGGGTTTTAAAATTAGTATGCAAATGCAAAAAAAAAATATACACATGAATACGAAGGAAGAAGACTTACCGAGTTTAAAATAAAACATACGCACACCGCAAATTGAGTTCGCATGACCAGTTTAACCCGTTAATCGGAGGTTCCCTCGCCCCAAAGGCGAGGGGTAATTAACGGCAGCTTAGTCCGCGGCTGCCGGAGATCCGGATCCCCACAATCATTAAACCCCGGCTTACCCTAGGCAGGGGGAATCTGTAGTACGTCTGACAAGCGTGCGCGTATTCCCATCTCAATGGGGTGATGAAAAACACCCTACAGATTCTGGCACGTCCGGTGGGACCTATCTCTCCTCTCATATTTCGGGTTAAGCGTTCATGCGAACTCAATCAATATACATACCTGTATTTATACTAAAAATAATGCTTTTTCATGCAGATTTTCAAGCAATCACCTTCCGACGATGTCTTCGATGATGAACTCACCTCCCGTCTCCTATACGATGAGGATAGATTCTAGGACGGTCCTTCCGGCCAGTCTCGGGCGACAATGGGAGGAGCCGCTGCTACCATTCGGCTCTATTGTGTTCATACCAATTGGCGCCATCCCAGCTCCTCAAGCTCCAGCAACGGACAAACCGGTCTCGAAAGGCAGGAGACCAAATGTGGTGATCTCGAGGGTGCCCCAACCCAAACGCAAGTCGGTGTCTGAACGACTTTCCTTGGCCCCAGCTGGGGGCAAAGCCATCAACACCGACAAAGCAACAAGGCCTCTCGAACAAGCTCCGGCGGTGCCCTTGACAACTGCTCGATCGGGTATCTTTTCTAAGCTCCCCATCACTCAGCCTATGGCGGCTTTCCGGAGAGCAGAAGCCTGCCAAGCGATCAAGGCAGAGAAGCTGAGGCAGAAGCGGCTCAGATATAGAGCCAACAAAAGAGCTAGGGATCTGGCCATGTTAAAATTTATGAATTTCCAAAGCCCGGACCGCTCCGCGAAACCAGTTGCCAGTGGTGAAAGAACGGCTGAATGTGTTATCCACACTGTCTGCATGGCCGGACATGAAGAAACGAACCCTCTTCTTCTTCACAGCCATGGTGATGATACGGTTGACGCTACCCAGCATCGGCTCGATCTAAATAATGAAGAGCCCGCTCAGGCCGATAAGCCAGAAGAGCCCGTGGTTCTTATAGAATGGAGCTCAGGCAATAAAGATTACCCGGTTGTGATAGCCGGAACTGCAGAACAATCATTATTCCAATGGCTTCAAAGGCAGTTTCAGGACAGGGATGAGAAGATGGCCGATGTCTATTCCAAAGTCGACGAGCTGGCAAACGTCGTGGCAGATCTCGCGACCCAAGTCGCCCGATTGCAATTACAGCAGAATCAAATTTTGGCTCATGAGCCAGGGATTGGTACCCGGGAGCAGCAAACTGATATCCCTTTAAACCTAAAAGCAGAGCGCCTTCGCGAAAAACGGCCGCAATCAGCCTCCAGTCTCTCCGATACATACGCTGGGGGGGAATCGCCTCTGAAAGAGAAGCTGGAAAAGGTCTATTCCTTCAAGAGGGAAAAGGTCCACAAGATATTCAGGGACGCCCTAAGAAACGGTCTACAACTGCCAGAATCAAAGAGACCGCAAGAAGAGAATATGACCGACGACCCAAAATATTGCCCCTATCACAGGGTGATAGGTCATTCCATTGAGGACTGCTTCATCTTCAAAGATTGGGTCGAAAGGCAATACAAGACGGGAGAGATAGAACTGTCTAAAGGCGTGTTAGCAAACAGTCAAGCTACGACCGCCGATTTCATGCAAATGGAGACCGAAACCTTTCGAGAACCTAACCCTCCCAGACATGTGCAGGGCAAACCAAATATTGATCGTCCTCAGGGACCGACGTCAGTTAGGGTACCTACTCTGATGGAGAGAAGGAAGAAGGTGTACTCCTTTAGGAGGGATGACGTCCGCGATATATTCGAGGAAGCCCTGAACAATGGCCTGCAACTACCTATTCCAAAGAGGCCATATGAAATGAATATGACTGGCAATCCTATATACTGCCCATACCATAGAGTGCTAAGTCATACCATTGAAGACTGCTGTGTTTTCAAAGATTGGGTAGAGGACCAATATAAGCTTGGAAAAACCTCTCAATTTTCGGATGTATCGGCAAGCCACAGAGCTAGGTCATCAACACAGCTCCGCCAAGATCAATGTTCAAGGAGCTGGGATAAGCAAAGAGGACCACCACGTCGTTAAACTGGAAACAGTCGACCTCTAAGTCGTTAAACTGGGAATGTAAAAAAAAATGTAAATAAAAAAAAGTGTGTAAATAAAAGAAAAATAAAGAAAAGCCGAAATGATCGGGCAACTCGCAATAAAAATCAGCGAGTAAAATAAAGATAAAAATAAAGATGAAACGATTGGGCAACCGCGAATAAAAGCCGAAAGGATAGGGCAATCGCGACCTTCGGGATAAGAAAAGCTGAAATGATAGAGCAATCACGGTAAAACAAAAAAAACAAAAAAAAAACAAGGGCGGATGATGCGTTGCTCCTGGCATTATTCCAGTGCAGCAATGCAGACGCCAAACAAAAATCCAATTCCCCAAAATTCTTTCGGCCCCTACGGTTAGTCCCCAACTTGACTACCGTATACAATCCACGGGCTCAAATTATCCTCAGCATACACATGCCCCACCGCAACCACCAGTTACGCGGCTGGTCTCCACCTTTGGAATTATGCTTCATTGGGAAGACCCATTCATGTGTCCTGGCACATGTGCTTCAGTGTTAACAACGCTGATGCCGGCCCCTATCTCGAAATTCCAAATCAATCCAGTAGACCTTTAAGTCTTTAAACTAGAAACAGATGACCTCTAAGTCAATAAACTGGAAACAAATGACCTCCACGTCTTTAAAACTGGAAACAGAGGACCGCTAAGTCGTTAAACTGGGCACAGATGACCACCAAGTCGTTAAACTGAAAACAGATGACCTCTAAGTCGTTAAACTGGAAACAGATGACCTCTAAGTCTTTAAGCTGGAAAAAGATGACCTCCAAGTCGTTAAACTGGAGACGGTAGACCTCTAAGTCGTTAAACTAGAAACAGATGACCACCAAGTCGTTAAACTGGAAACAGATGACCACCAAGTCGTTAAACTGGAAAAAGATGACTTCCAAGTCGTTAAACTGGAGACGACAGACCTCTAAGTCTTTAAACTAGAAACAGATGACCTCTATGTCGTTAAACTGGAAAAAGATGACCTCCAAGTCGTTAAACTGGGAAAAGATGACCACCACATCGTTAAACTGGAAACAGATGACCTCTAAGTCGTTAAATTGGAAACAGATGACCTCTAAGTCTTTAAACTGGAAAAAGATGACCTCCAAGTCGTTAAACTGGAGACGGCAGACCTCTAAGTCTTTAAACTGGAAACATATGACCTCTACGTCGTTAAACTGGAAAAAGATGACCTCCAAGTCGTTAAACTAGGAAAAGATGACCACCAAGTCGTTAAACTGGAAACAGATGACCTCTAAGTCTTTAAATTGGAAAAAGATGACATCCAAGTCGTTAAACTGGAGACGGCAGACCTCTAAGTCTTTAAACTGGAAACAGATGACCTCTACATCGTTAAACTGGAAAAAGATGATCTCCAAGTCGTTAAACTGGGAAAAGATGACTACCACGTCATTAAACTGGAAACAGATGACCTTTAAGTCGTTAAACTGGAAACAGATGACCTCTAAGTCTTTAAACTGGAAAAAGATGACCTCCAAGTCGTTAAACTGGAGACGGCAGACCTCTAAGTCTTTAAACTGGAAACAGATGACCTCTACGTCGTTAAACTGGAAAAAGATGACCTCCAAGTCGTTAAACTGGGAAAAGATGACCACCGCATCGTTAAACTGGAAACAGATGACCTCTAAGTCGTTAAACTGGAAACAGATGATCTCTAAGTCTTTAAACTGGAAAAAGATGACCTCTAAGTCGTTAAACTGGAGACGGTAGACCTCTAAGTCGTTAAGCTAGAAACAGATGACCACCACGTCATTAAACTGGAAACAGATGACCACCAAGTCGTTAAACTGGAAACAGATGACCACCAAGTCGTTAAACTGGAAACAGATGACCTCTAAGTCATTAAATTGGGAATGAGAGAAATCCATTCATATGTCCTCACGATACATGAGGAGAACAAACCTTCGTGGGATCCTTACGACTCACGAAGGAAAAACACACTTGGGAGTCCTCACGACTCCTAAGGAGAACATACACCTGCGAGATCCTTATGACTCGTAGGGAGAAAATGCTTTTATGGGACCCTCACGGCCCATAAAATTGAAAAGTCTTAGGTGACAGGGATCTAAACCTGTCTCCTAAGCCATCGCTCCCCAACCCCTAAGTGGCGAATGATGAGTCGCTCCTGATACCATCTTCCAGTGCAGCAATGCAGACGCCAACCAAATTCTAAACCCCGTACCCCAATGGCGAATGATGAGTCGCTCCCGGTGCCATATTCCAGTGCAGCGATGTAGACGCCAACAAGGTCCTGAAATTTTTCCGGCCCTACGGTCTGGATCATACATCCTACAAAACCGTATACAATCCACGGGCGTAAAACAATCCCAATCTCTCCTAAGTCCTACCGGTGGGGCCACATTCAAAGTCCCACCCAAAAAAAAATTAAAAAAATGGTATGTACACAAGCAAATTGGGCACGGATGAAAACCCCGAAAGGGCTCCGTGAGTAAAAAAAAAGCAAAAAAGAAAAAAAGCAGGACTGCCGGCGAGTTTGTGAAAATCCGAAAGGGCGCAAACTCGTAAAAAAGAGATGAAATGCACTCGTAAAGTCCTCTCGACTTTGTGAGGAGAAAATTCCCGCGTGAGATCTTTACGACTCACAAAAGAGCAATACACTTAGGAGTCCCCACGACTCCTAAGGAGAAAATACACCTACGAGATCCTTTCGACTCGTAGGGAGAAAATGCTTTTATGGGACCCTCACGGCCCATAAAATTGAAAAAAAAACCCTTAGGTGACAGGGATATGAACCTGTCTCCTAAGCCACCAATTCCCAAATCCTTCCGGGACAAATGATGAGTTGCTCCTGGCATCACTCCAGTGCAGCAATGCAGATGCCGACAAAAAAAAACCAATCCCAAATCCTCTCATGGCAGACGATGATTCGCTCCTGGTACCATATTCCAGTATAGCGATGCTGATGTCAACTCAAGTCATACAAATCAAACCAACCAATTCCAATATCGACCTTTGTGTCAAACAGCGACACTCCGCCTCGGGGAAACGTCAAGCAAACACTCCGTGCCGGGTGCACATCGACAGCAGACACTCCACCTCGGGGAAACGTCGACCAGCGACACTCCGTGCCGGGGCACGTCTACCAAATCGCTTCGTAACAGAGCGTCGACTGTCTATGTCGCAAAAAGGGCAGTGTAGGCTCCCCGCAAATTGGGAACCCAAATCGCTTCGTAATAGAGCGTCGACCGTCTATGTCACAAAAAGGGCAGTGCAGGCTCCCGCAAATTAGGAACCCAAATCGCTTCGTAACAGAGCGTCGACCGTCTATGTCGCAAAAAGGGCAGTGCAGGCTTCCGCAAATTGGGAACCCAAATCGCTTCATAACAGGGCGTCGACCGTCTATGTCGCAAAAAGGGCAGTGCAGGCTCCCGCAAATTGGGAACCCAAATCGCTTCGTAATAGGGCGTCGACCGTCTATGTCGCAAAAAAGGCAGTGCAGGCTCCCGCAAATTAGGAATCCAAATCGCTTCGTAACAGAGCGTCGACCGTCTATGTCGCAAAAAGGGCAGTGCAGGCTCCCGCAAATTGGGAACCCAAATCGCTCCGGATCAGAGCGTCAACCGTCTATGTCGTAAAAAGGGCAGTGCAGGCTCCCGCAAATTGGGAACCCAAATCGCTTGGTAAAAGGGCGTCGACCGTCTATGTCGCAAAAAGGGCAGTGCAGGCTCCCGCAAATTGGGAACCCAAATCGCTTCGTAACAGGGCGTCGACCGTCTATGTCGCAAAAAGGGCAGTGCAGGCACCCGCATATTGGGAACCCAAATCTCTTCGTAACAGAGCGTCGACTGTCTATGTCGCTTCGTAACAGAGTGTCGACCGTCTATGTCGCAAAAAGGGCAGTGCAGGCTCCCGCAAATTGGGAACCCAAATCGCTCCGGATCAGAGTGTCGACCGTCTATGTCGCAAAAAGGGCAGTGCAGGCTCCCGCAAATTGGGAACCCAAATCGCTTCGTAACAGAGCGTTGACCGTCTATGTTGCAAAAAGGGCAGTGCAGGCTTCGCAAATTGGGAACCCAAATCGCTTCGTAATAGAGCGTCGACCATCTATGTCGCAAAAAGGGCAGTGCAGGCTCTCGCAAATTGGGAACCCAAATCACTCCGGATCAGAGCGTCGACCGTCTATGTCGCAAAAAGGGCAGTGCAGGCTCCCGCAAATTGGGAACCCAAATCGCTTCGTAACAGGGCGTCGACCGTCCATGTTGTAAAAAGGGCAGTGCATCCCAAAAAGTGGGAACCAAAGCAAGTCGCCTCCACGTAAAAGAAGATCCATCAATTTCATGCACACGACCCACATATGCTGTGTGCATTTATTGATGGGGGGCAATTTGTTTGGATAAAAATTTACACCCCGGTTGACCGAGTCAAAGTCAAGGTCAACCCCCAAGCTAGGTAGGCCCAAGCCTAGGTCAAGCGGGCCCATGCCCAAGTCGAGCCCGCAGACAGCCTTCCCATGCCAACAACAAAATCATGTAATAAATATTTTTTTATGTAATTGTTTATGCATGAATGTAAACAAAATGGGAATAAAGCCAATATTTTGTAAGTCCATGGCTTATGTGCAAAAATGAAATGGTACATGAGCCATGGGATGGCTAAAATGCCATTTTTGTAAAGCCCAAAGGGCTATATGTAAATATGTAAGCCTATAAAATGCAACATGATGATGAATAAAGAAGGACTTTTTCATTCTCTCCCCAAAAAACTAAGGTTAAGGTTTCTCTTCCCTCCTGCTCCTTCTCCAAGGTTTTAAACCTTCTCATTTCTTTGAATTAAATCAAGAGTTTTACTCTTTGTTTTCAAAAAATAAGAAGTCTTCCACCACAAAACCCACAAAGGGGAACTTGGATCTACCATTAGATCTCAGAAAGGAGAGATTTTTAGATCCCACATCTCTTGATCATTAAGATCCAGCCAACAGAGGAGGAAGAAGAAGAACCCCTTTCATCAACCAAAACATTTCAGGAGTTTAACTCCATATATTTACACACACACACACACACACACACACACACACACACACACATATATATATATATATAAAATAAATATTTTCTTTCTGAAGCATAGATTCTGGTTCTGGGACTAAAATCCCCTTTTTCTCGCCAGCGCCCGGCGCTCGAGCGCAAAGCACCCACGTGCCGACACATGGCGCGCTTGCGCTCAGGCGAACTGCGCTCGAGCGCAAAGCGCCCACGTGCCGACACGTGGCGCGCTTGCGCTCAGGCGCACTGCGCTCGAGCGCAAAGCGCCCACGTGCCGACACGTGGCGCGCTTGCGCCTGAGCGCACAGCACCTACGCGCACGGCGCTCAAGGCGCTGGCCCCACGCATCCTTTGGATGTCTTTCCCCCTCTTTTTATGTACATACATATACATATACATATTTGCATACACATGTGCTCCACGACACTGTCCCTGTTAGAAAAAAATTTCTAACGGGGCGCTGCCCCATACCTCGCAAGGGAGCTGCTAGCCCCCTTGACCCTCAGCCCGCTATCAGGGTAGCGGGACCCCCGTAAAAACTCTGCGTGGCTCCCGATATATCCAAAATCCCCTTTTAAAACAAAACACACGCACACCGCACATTGAGTTCGCATGATCAGTTTAACCCGTTAATCGGAGGTTCCCTCACCCCAAAGGCGAGGGGTAATTAACAGCAGCTTAGTCCGCGGCTGCCGGAGATCCGGATCCCCACAATCATTAAACCCCGGCTTACCCTAGGCAGGGGAAATCTGTAGTACGCCTGACAAGCGTGCGCGTATTCCCATCTCAATGGGATGACGAAAAACACCCTACACTTGGCTAACAATCAGCTGGCAATCTCCATATATGAGGAGGTCATTGATTCCCATATCGAAAGCAATCTCAAGACTTACTATCAAAGCTTCATATTCAGCTTCGTTATTAGTCCTTGTCTCCATTAAAGAGAGGGCATAGTGCAATATCCCTCCTTATGGAGTCACAAAGATAAGGCCCATCCTGGCTTTGATTATGGGAGTGTTTTGTTTTTGCCTCTTCATAGAAGATGCTCCATCGAAATAGAGCCCATTGGGAATTATTTTCTTCTTTCTCTGCTTCGATTGTTTCGAACGCATGTTCATCTGGCAACTCACAATTTAAGGGGGAGTTGGCTTGTGTCAGATGCTCGGAGAGAAAATCGGCGATGGCATACCCTTTCACTGCTTTGAGAGGTCGATACGGTATCGAGAACTCTATCAAGAGGAGGGCCCATTTGGCAAGCCTTCCTGTCAATATGGCCTTTGATATCAGATATTTGAGAGGATCCACTTTTGATATGAGATGGACCTCATGTGCCAAGGTATAATGTCTGAACTTCGTTATCGCGAAGATCAGTGCCAGGAAATGCTTTTCGATGGGGAAGTAGTTATTTTCTGCCCCCAGGAGAACTCAGATCAAATAGTACAAAAATCTCTCCTTTCCCTGATAGTTCTCTTGTGCCCATAGCGCACCTAGAGAATCTTCAAGGACTGTTGTATATAAGATAAAGAGTTTTCCGTTAACCGGAGCGGTCAATACCGGCGGATTCTGCATGTATTGTTTGATTTCGTCTAATGCATTTTGGCACTTTTGATACCAAAAGAACGGGGTCCCCTTTTTCATCAAATGGCTGTAGGGACGGAATTTTCCGGAGAGGTTGGTTATGAACCACCGGATATATGCGAGCTTTCCTTGAAGGGATCGTAGTTGTTTGAGGGTCCTTAGCATAGGTATTTCCATAATCGCCTTGATCTTTGAGGGATGGATTTTGATACCCTGGTGCCGTATGATGAATCCTTTGAATTTTCCTGAGGAGACTCCAAACGCGCATTTCAGAGAATTTATCTTCAGATTGTACTTCCAAAGATGTTGGAACACTATTTTTAGATGCTCCCAATTCTCCTCGTGAGATCTTCTCTTTACCACAAGGTCATCAATGTAGCATTCGACGATCTCATGGATAAGGTCATCGAATATCTTTGCCATGGCCCTCTAGTTGGTAGCGCCGGGGTTCTTCAGACCAAAGGGCATTACCTTATAGCAAAATATGCCCGGCGGAGTCCGGAAGGTGGTATGTTTTTGGCCTCCAGGATGCATTTTTATTTGAATGTACCCTGAAGATCCATCCATGAAAGAGAAGACCTCATGGGTAGATTTGTTATCGATCATCAGCTCGGTAACAGGTACTGGGAAGTCATCCTTCGGGCAATCTGTGTTGAGGTCCCGAAAGTCCATGCAGATGCGCACCGTCCTATTTTTCTTCATCACCGGAACGATGCTAGCAATTCAGTCGGGATATTGAACTTCTTGTATGAAACCGAAGTCGATTAATTTCTTGACCTCAGCATTTATACTCATCTCAAGTTCGAGCCACATTCTTCTTGGCGCCTGTTTGAATGGCTTCATGTCCGGCGATATGGCCAGTTTATATACCGCCATCTTTGGATCTAGATCTGGCATCTCGGAATAGTTCCATGTGAAACAGTTTTTATATTTCATAAGCACGTCTTTTAACGTGGCTATCTATTTTTCAGATAGTAGTTCACTGACGAATGTTGGCCTCGGGTCATTTTCAATCCCTAAGTCAATTTCTTTAGATTGTTCGTCGTAGTGTGTATCCCGTCTTCCAGCTCTTTTGGTGCTGGTGGAAACTCTGAGATCACTTCGTCCTCATCTTCATTTGTGAATCACTTGAAGGGGTCATCTATAGTCTCGTGCCCTCCCTCCTTTGAGAGTTACCGCATGGCAGGTGTGAGTTTGCTTCTATTCTTCATGTTGAGCTGGTCTTATCCTTGCTGTATAGGTTCTTTTTGGCTCATGCTTTTGCGGCGGGGTTACCCTCTAGCTGTCAGATAAAGTGAACATACCTTGTTGGTATTAGTCTTTTACCCAGTCTTTGGAGGTGAAGCAGTCTTCGAGGGGATAGCCTATTGCTCGGTAATAGGAAAATAATCCGGATGATGGACCTCGTTTATTTATTCAGGGTTCCAAGACTTCGGAAGCGTCATCATTTGGTGTTTCATGACAATGTTGAATATTTTCCTTGTCTTGTCTTGAAGGAAAGAGTATTCCCGGCCCATCTTCTTCATAAAGGACGGGTTCTAGCTAACTTTTCCTCGATTGCACGGCTTCTTGGATCTGTTTTGTTGTTTCCGAGTGTCGTTTACCTTCTTCGCCTTGTTTTTTGCTCTATTCCGGGATTTTCTTTCGAGGCGAAAACGTATAGCTGGCTGAGGATAAAGGGCATTGTAGTCTTCTTTCTCTGCAGACTATTGGTTGAGGCGTTTCATCTTGGCCTTTTCATAAATATCCATTTCGCGAATGTAGTTATCTCGAATCTTTTGACAGGCTTCTTTTATTATCTTGTCAACTTGTTCCTCGAACGATGGGCTTAACGTTCTTAGAGCGGGATCTTGTTCTGTTTCAACGTCACAGCTATTTGAAAGAGTGTTCTCTTCTTAACCAGTGCTGTTTATGGCACGACAATTGCCAAAATGCTCTAGTTTCCTAGACCAAACGTATCTGAGCCTAGTTGTCTCCCTCTTCCCGTTAGGCATCTTTCGCTGAGTCCCGGGAGTATCCCAAATCTTTTTGTAGAATTTGGCTTGTTGACCAGTCTGTTCGAGGGGTACACCTTGACATCTTAACAGCCTTTTCAGTCCCTCTGCGTAGTATCTTGGCAGATAGATTGGTTGGAGCCTATTGAGTATAAGATCGGCACCGTGCCGGACTTCTTTCTCTACTCTGGTCTCCGTAGATTGGTAGAAGAGGATCACCTTTTCATCTCTTCGCCTGGGAGGTAGGTAGAAAGTCTTTATTTCCTGTACGCTGTATGTATCGAGCGCATCAAGTTCCTTGTAATGCCAAAGCGAAACATTGTAATTTGCAGGCTCTGATCTGCTTCGTCGAGGGTTTGCGCTGACGGGCGGATGGAGAACACTGCATTGGCCTTATCCTCAGAGTCGCTGCCAAAGACAAAAATGGGAGTAGATGGTCCGGGCTTGTTGACTTGGGGTTGCCCCGAGTAGACTATTTCTTTATCTTCCTCGGTGTCTCCCCCAAAGATCAGGATGGTGGCAATGGGGTGGGGTTCTGTTTAACCTTCGGCCCATAACACTTTTTCTTATTCTCGAAGTCTGGTTGGAACTACTTTGCGTCTTCATATTTCTGTACTTCATTTTCCAAGAACGGGTTTAATTCCCTCGTAACGGTGTACTCCAAGCCATCTTTGAAATACTTCATACACTGATGCTGTGTAGAAGGGATGAAGTTGTACTCATGTAGCCATGGCCTACCGAGCAGAGCATTATAAAAACTCTTGGCATCAATGACGTGAAATTTGATGTCAGTGACGAGCAATCCGAAATGTAACGTCAGTATTATGGATCCAAGCATCCGTGACGACTGTGAATCGAACCCGGAGATGGTAATTTTTTCCCGAGCAAGGTGCTGAATATTCATGCAAATCTCTTTCAGCACCTTCATATTGAGGAGATTGACGGAGGGCCCGTTGTCAATAAGGATTTTTCCTATCTTGATGTCATGGCAATACCCGGTGACGTATAGAGGACGGTTGTGCTCGCACGTTCTGAGGAGGAGATCTTCATCGCTGAATGTGATATCCGCTGTGTGAACCTCTGTTAGCTCTTCCTTCATCTTCTCTTCAACTAAGAAAGCTTGGAATTGATCAGGCTCTTGTTATGCCTTGATCATTGAATCTCTTGCCTCTTTGGACAAGTGGAGACCATTCAATATACTCAGTTGTGAGGGTATTTTCTTCAGATGTGCCAGGATATTGTAATCCACCTTATTTTTCTTAGGCGGATCCTTGGTTGTGAGCTATTTGATAACTCGATCATCGAGGGCAATTTCTTCAAGGATTTTCTCTTTCCCTTTGTCTCTTTTGTTCGAACCTTTGTTTGTAGGTCTGAGGTTCTTTTTAGAAAGCGTACGGTTACCCAGCTGAATTTTCTTGCAGTTCTTCTCCTCCTCTTCGTTTTTAGAGGTGGAGTCCTTGAACAGAGGGCTGAGGGGTATTTCTTCCTCAAAATCGCTCCTAAAGGTAGGAACCTGGTATATTTCCTTTTCCAATCTGGTATCAACCATATGACAGTTGCTAGTCGTTTTTTCACGCGCATCTGTCACGCTCTTTTGTTGTTGACGAGCTTCGCGCTTCATCTTCTTGAAGTTTTGTTGATGGGCAACATATACTTGCCACCACTTCTTAAAGGCACTGTATTCTTCAGTGGAGTGAGTAACCCTCCAATGATATAGGCAGTAATTTGGATGTGAATCCTCTCCGTCGAGGCATATGACCCCGGGAGTGTTTCCTACCAGAGGTGGCAGCTTTATTCCCATTGACAGGGCTTTAGCGAACCGCTTCTCTGTCTTGATCCTGCTCTTATTTGTAGCAGGTGTGTTTCGGTTTGGTTGGAGTACTTTACGATACATCTATGTCGCAGCTTCTTGATCCTGACGTTTACACTTAACCTTTTCGTATATGTCCGTTTCGCATTCTCAGTCGGCTTTGCTTTTTCAAAAGGCTTCGTTTAACAGCTTATCAATCGGGTTTTCTAGCAGTTCTGGGGATTCTAGCGCCAATTCTATCCCCAGTTTCTCTGTATTGTTTTCTGATGCCGAGGGAACTTCTTCACCATTTAACGATGAATAGGAGACCATGTGACTTGCTACATAATCTTTGGTTTCATCCGATCAGTCATTTTCCTCATCGTTGTCACTATCTTCGTTCTCAAGAATATGCTTGAGGAACTCTTCGAGGGTGAACGGTTTTCATGCCTTCTAGTTGTACTCCACCAACGTGTCGATGTACTTTTGTATGTTTGTACGCTTGTCGTCATACTCGGCAAGCTGCACGGGTTTCTTGGTCTTCTTCTTTTTCTTCGAAGACTTTAAATGCTTGACTTTGGGATTTTGCCCTTTGTCAGCTGTTTTCGGCACGAGATGCGGTTTCAGCACCCCTTCGATGATTTCGGGTTCAAGTGGAGTTTTCCACCTGACTGCCGGACATTCATGTAGATCTTTCAGCATTCTATTGGTTTTAGCTGAAAGAACAACTTCCCATGGAGCTTCTTCCACGAGCGAGCATGATGCCCCGGCATATCCACCTTTTTCGGAGTGTGCTTCTGAGGTGGGTTCACCCTCCAGTTCTTAAACAATGCAAACTTCCCTTGTTGATACTGGTCCTCGACTCAGTTCTTGAAGACGTAGCAATCCTCAATTGGGTGGCTCACCATTCTGTGATAAGAGCAGTAGTTGGGGTTGTTGACATTGCTAGGTTGCGGTGGACACCATGGGTCTGGCAATGTAATGAGTTTGTTGCTCACTTCCAGCTCGAATAATCTTCTCATCTTGTCACGGGGAAATGAGTAAGCGTGCCCTAGCCGTTCTTCCAGGGATAGGTGCGGACGCATATTGTTTTGGTGAGCAACTGGTTTCGGGTCACTTGGTTTCTATTGAGTATTGGCAACGAAGGCCGCTTTTCCTTTACCCTTGCCATTTTGAGGGTCCATTTTTTTAGGAGGAAGGCCCATGGCCCATCTGGCCCATTTGGGCCAGTTTTTCGATCAGAGCCTGGAAGGTGGTCGGCTTAAAGAATGTCATGAATTGGGACACATTCGTTTGAGGATCAAGAGTCCCGATGAACATGCCCACGGCGGGAGATTATTTGATGCGTTGTTCGCATATTGACCATAGGTTTCTCCACCGGATCGCATATTGGACCCAGGTTCCTCCCATTTTTACTCTGGCATTGATTAAAGCCGTGATTGGAGTGCACTCTCTTGCGCTGGCGAACCGCTGTGTGAACAGTGGTTCCATCTCTGTGAATGTCTTTACGGAGTCATTTAGGAGGTCCGAGTACCATTCAAAAGCCATCTCTAACAAGCTGCCAACAAACTGGCAAAGCAACAGTTTGTCATCGCCTCCAGTGTTGCTGCACAAAGCTCTGAATTGCATGAGATATTGGTGCAGGTTGCTTGTCCCCTTGTACACATGGAATTTGGGGATCGTATATCCCGGCGGGTACTTGATTTGGTCGTACCAGCCTGGATACGGTTGCCCAGTTCTAACGATTTGGCCATCCGCTTCATTTGATTGATGAGCTCGTATTTGTTGAGCTATATATTCATCGAGAGAAGCCTTGGAGATCATTTCCTCTTTAGCTGTTGATAAAGCTGGAAGAGGGTTTGATGTTTCCCCTCTGTCATCCTCAATGATTATCGGCGGATCCTCGGCTGGAGGTTTTGCCGGATCATCATTCCAAGCATTTCCTAGAACAGAAACACCATCTGCTTTTATGTTAGCAGCTTGTTCCACGGCCTCCTTGTCCTTCCTTTCAAGCACCCTTCGCAGGAACTCTGTATCGGTCTCCTGCACTTGGCGCTGTTCGCCTGCTGGTTCCGGAATTTCTTTCTGCTCGGTAAGCGCTACCATTTTGGTCAGTATCTTCTGGAGCTTTTGTTGTTGCTCCTGAGTTTTTATCAACGACCGAGTTTGTGGCCGATGACTCATGGAAGCAAGACTTTCCTCTTTCCTGGAAGCCATGTAAACCGTGTGTACGATCATGCCCTCAGACTTAGGGCGTTTAGATCCACCGCATTTGGAGTTTGCCGCCAGCAGTGGGATTTTCTCCAGCCTCATCCTTTTCTAGATTTTCTCCAGCTTCATCCCCATGTAGAAGAAGTCCCTCGCTGTATGGTGGAGGGATGGCCTTCCTCTCTCCGGGCCTTCGATTTTTTTGGTCAACGAGAGTAATCATTTCTGAGCACAGAGTCTTGGACTTTTCGCTAGACTCTATGAATTTGGGAGGAGAGCCGTTGATGGTGGCGCTCCAGTTTTGCCTGCGCCATAGCTTCCGCGGGTAGGGGTGATCTCTGTAGCACCGCCATTGGAGAGTTCTTGCGTACCCTCCTGAGCAAATCAAAACTGTTCCCGGTTAGAACAACAACATCAACTTCCACTCTTAGAGTTGGTGGAGTAAGTACAGAGGGGGAGTTGCCCCCAGCTTTCCTCACTCAGCGCCAGTGGCGACGTCGAGAATGCCTTGCAGCAGGGACCGCCTCAGTTTTGGAAGCGGCTTCGTAGTACCCTCGGCTATGGCGAGGGGCTGTTGTTGGTGCCAGCCTGTTGAAGGCCGACGTCCTTGGCAGAGTTTGGGGAGGTACGGTCAATCTTTCGAAGACTGGTCGCCTGACTGGTGAAGCCCTTTTGACGGCTTCACTTGCAGCAGGAATTGGGAGGGCTATCCGTTTTGGGGTTGCCCCTTCTAGTACTACAAGCCTCTTTGCAGGCCTGTTCGGGTTCTTGCCCAGCCTATTGAAGACTGGGACATCTAAGCTTCGGCTCATCCTGTTGAAGACTAAGACATCAGAGTTGGACGACTCGTTGAGAGGAGCCGTTGCGGTTTCCGTTCGATCGAAGGCTGACTTCTTAGGAGCTTCGTCTTACGGTGCTGGGGCGCTGAAACTCATTGGTGGGAGTATGGTCCCAAAGAATAATCCGATACTAGCTTGAGTTACCTTCCGTACCGGCGTTGAAAAGATGGAGGCCACGTTGGGCCCGTAAGCCACTCCTCCAGTTGAGACGGAGTGGGAGTTGCTGTTGCAAGTTGTGCAGTTGGAAGCCATCGACGTTCTCTTCCTGCACAGGAACAAAACACCAAATCTTAGTATCTCGAATCCAAAGGCAACCATAGATAACTGCAATTTTTGTTCGCGAAACACGACACATGAAGTGTGGAGTGGAAAGAGTAAAAAGTCCCACCGGGCGTGCCAGAATTTGTTCACCGCCGGAAGACAGGGACGAACCGGGATGAATCTTCTCGCCTGAATTTGGAAGCAGATGCGTTTTGGATTTATCCGTCCACCTTTCCGAAGATGCTAAGTTGATTTATGACACAGTATATCGGAGGTTTGGACGGATGCTACAGTTGTTGCGTGACTTCATCAGATTCTCCCTCATTTTTGCGAGGGGTTTTTAATTGCAGGGATGCTCTTCCCTACAGGCGCAAGCCCCTGCAATTAATTACATTGCCGCATCGCGATAACCACTTTCACCTGCACCGGAAGTTCACTTCGTGTTGTGTGTGTTTTTGTTTTTTTGTTTTTGGTTGCCCGTGGATTCTATACGGAGACTAATTTATGTCATCGCCCATAGGGCATGGCTTAGTCCAAATCTGTATATTTCTAGATTTGGGTTTGGTTTATTTAAGGACCGTTAATCTGATTTAAGATTAAGATCGACTTAAATATACATGAGCAGTTGGGGTTCAGTTTGTTTTAGTTTAAAGACATTATGGTCCATTATTGCTATGTTTGAGGCGAGGAGTTAGTTTAAGGACGTTTCAGTCCTTTATCGTCATGTTTGGGGCGAATATTAGTTTAAGGACATTTCAGTCCCTTATTCATCCTATACGCACGTGTATTTGTTATGTGGTGGAATGAATAGCGGTGATATGGAATGGCCCAATTTGGGGCACGATCCAATTTGAGGTGTGCACGTTAATTTGGAAGTGCAGAAAAAAGTTGTTGGTTGTCGGGACCCGCCACCTCTCTGAAGACGTTGAAGAATTACAACGAAATATATTAGAGGTGTGGAGAGATGTACCCTTAAACCAAATCCTATATTTGAAGGAAAATGTACTGTTGTAGACCTAAGAAATGTTAGTCATGTTTGAGACTAAAACTATCTTAGGAGATATAAGATGAATATTATTTGGGATATCATTAATGGAAGAATACTAGTCATTTTTTATACTAAGATCAGTTTGGGAAACCATGAGCAAAATGAGCTCAGTTGTTTTAGAATCACCTTGGCCAATTTGGGCTAAGATTGAGTTTCCATAATTACCCAACAGTGCTAAGCACGTGCGTTTCACGTGGGTACTGGATTAGTGTTAAACACTAAATTTTTGTGACGCTCACGTGTGAAACACGTGAGTTACCACAAATTTAGGTGCTGCCCATTAGGTTTTACTCCCCCTCTTTTTATATAAGTGCTAAGCTCTTGATTCTTGTGCCGCTTACGTGTGAAACACGTGAGGTACCATAAATATGGGTGCTGCCCATAAGGTTTAAGTTCTCGTACAAAGCACGCGGCTGTCTCTTTTTTTATACTGGGGTGCTTTAACACTCACGTGGGAAACACGTGAGGCAATTTTAGTTGTTCTCTTCTTTCGTTTGAAGCACTCGCGTGGGAAACATGTGAGGCTAACGATTCTGGTTTTGAAGATCTTGGCTTATCAGCACCGTTTTTTTATGGAAGAACTAAGTTCTTTATATAGGGTCAAACCCGAAATTTTGGAGGAATTAAATTCTTATATGTTCTCGTTCTTCTTCTTTCCTCTTTTTTTATAACTTAATTCTTTTCTCTTCTTTTTTCAATCTGCAGAGGAACATGCCCCCGATGAGAATTAAATTCTCAAGTTGTACGGAGATTTGCTTCTGCAAACCTCAACTTGAGAAAGAACTAAGTTCTTAAATGAATGGTTAAACCCTTAGATTGGTGAAGAAGAGACAATTTGCTCTCTGTTTTTTTTACCTCTGGTTTCAATGAGAAAAGTCTTCTTCTTTGAGAATTAAATTCTCTTGTTCTCTCAAGACCTTCCTGTATTCTCTTTTTTTTTTTTTTGCAGAAGCTTTTTCCAAGTTCTCTCTCCTTCTCTATGTCTCCTTTTCTTTTAATCTCCTTACTCCTATTTATAGGAGAAGAGAAAAAATTAACTTGTTAAGAGAATTTCCGATTGAGAGATCATGATCAATCCAAAGTGATCTTTTGGATCAATTGGTGAATTTTATTAACCGTTGGATTTTTAATCCAAAAGTTCTCTGTTTAACAGAGAAGTTTTCTTGTTTTTTTAACAAGATTAAGAAATATTTTTCCTAGGATAGAATTTTATTCTTTCAGATGGTCGGTGGGTGATTTTATAATCACCATTAGATCGTTAATCCAAGGTTCCTCTGTTTAACAAAGAGGATCTTTCTAGTTTGAGAAAGACCGCGAAAATATTTCCACATAGAATTTAATTTTATCAGATTGTTCATTTGGTGATATTTTATCACAATTGGATTTGAAATCCAAGTTTCTCTGTTAGAGAAAAATCTTTCCATATTAGAAAGATCAGAGAAAATATTTCCCATATAGAATTTAATTCTATCTTACATTAGAATGCAGCAAGAAAACTCACATGTTTAACACATGAGTCATGTTTGGCCTGCCAATTATTTGATTGCAGAGCCTATATGCGTTGCATATAGGCGTCACGTGTTTAACACGTGAGGCTCAATTTTCCTATAGTTGTTTTAACTGCAGTGCTTATATACGTTGTATATAGGCATTCATGTGTTTAACACGTGAGGCTTATCTAGCCTATAGTTGTTTGATTGCGGGCATATATGCGTTGCATATAGGCGCTCACATGTTTAACACGTAAGGCTTATTTATCCTATATTTGTTTTGATTGCAGCGCCTATATGCGTTGCATATAGGTGCTCACGTGTTTAACACGTGAGGCTCAATTAGCTATATTTTTTCCGATTGCAGCGCCTATAGCATTGCATATAGGCGCTCACGTGTTTAAAACGTGAGGCTCAATTGGCCTATAGTTATTTGATTGCAGCACCTATATGCGTTGCATATATGCGTTCACATGTATAACACGTGAGGCTCGATTAACCTATATTTGTTTTGATTGCGGCGCCTATATACGTTGCATATAGGCGCTCATGTGTTTAACACGTGAGGCTCAATTAGCCTATAGTTGTTGGATTTCAGCGCCTATATGCATTGCATATTGGCGCTCACGTGTTTAATACGTGAGGCTCAATTAGCCTATATTTGTTTTGATTGCAGCGCATATATGCGTTGCATATAGGCGCTCACGTGTTTAACACATGAGGCTCAATTAGCCTATAGTTGTTTGATTGCAGCACTTATATGCGTTGCATATAGGGGCTCACGTGTTTAACACGTTAGGCTCAATTAGCCTATAGTTGTTTTAACTGCAGTGCCTATATGCGTTGCATATAGGCACTCACGTGTTTAACAATTGAAGCTTATCTAGCCTATAGTTGTTTGATTGCAGCGCCTATATATGTTGCATATAAGCGCTCACTTGTTTATCACATGAGGCTCAATTTAGGGGGGGATTTTCCTCCCTTTTCTCCTTTTTTTTATATATATTTTTTTATGAGGGAACAAATTCATAAGTCAAAATCATGTGCATACTATATGCATGAAATCAAAATCAAGTATCTCGGAGTGCATGAAACGAGTGCAAATGGTATGTACGAAAAAAATCAATACAACTGATATATAAAAATACGAATCGAGTGCAACTGTGGTGCACATCGAGAATATTAATCATGAAACAAATCGTCAAAATACCAAACTCAAAACGATGGAAGCGTGCTATACGAATCTCCAAGACGAAATTCATAGGTAACTGACGTACAGATACCCCTCCTTCCATGTCGAAAGGTACCGGGGCATCCAAGGCAGACAGAGCACGATTATCTATTCGCCCTTGCCCATAGTCTGGCGTTCTCTGCTCTCAGGTCCTCATTTCTCTTTGTAGATTACCAGTTGCATGAAGCGTGAAGCTCGTCGACAGCCAAAAAATGCGAAAGAAGAGCGTAAAAGAACTACCGGCAACTGTTACATGGTCAACGCTGGGGGATCGTAAGTTTTCACCTTTAGGAGCGATTCTGATGAAGAAATAGCCCTTGGCTCTCTCTTCAAAGAATCCATCTCAGGAAAAGAGGAAGAACCGAAGGGCTGCGAAAATATTCAGCTGCGCAATCGCACATTACCTGAAAACAATCTCGGACCCATAAATAAGGGGTTGACCAAAAAGGATAAGGGAAAAGAAAAGGTCCCCGAGAATATCACACTCGAAGACCGAGCCGTCGAAGAGTTGACAGCCATGGACCCACCAAAGAAAAACAAGGTGGATTACAACGTTCTAGCACACTTGAGGAAGTTACCTTCGCAGCTAAGCATTCTCGATGCCCTCTTGTTATCAAAAGAAGCAAGAGATTCTCTAATCAAGGTGCTACAAGAGCCCGAACTGTTCCAAGCTTTCCGAAGAAAAGATGAAGGACGAGCTGGAAGAAGTGCACACAGCCGATATCACCATCGGAGATGAAGACCTCCTCCTCGGGACGTGCGAGCATAACCGCCCTCTGTATGTCTCTGGGTACTGTCATGATATCAAGATAGGCAAAATCCTTGTTGACAATGGGTCATCCGTCAATCTCCTTAATGTAAGAGTGTTGAAGGAAATCTGCATGAGCGTTCAGCACCTCGCTCGTGATAAAATCACCATCTCCGGTTTCGAATCCCAGTCATCACGGATGCTTGGGTATGTGATACCGACGCTATGCTTTGGGCTACTCATTGCGGATATTAAATTTCACGTCATTGACGCCAAGACTTACTATAATGCTTTGCTCGGCCGGCCTTGGTTACATGAGTACAACATCATCCCTTCTACACGACACCAGTTTATGAAGTAATTCAAGGATGGTCTCAAGTATACTGTGACAGGGGAACTAAACCCATTCTCCATGAACGAAGTCCGCAAATATGAGGATGCAAAATACTTCCTGCCAGATTTCGAAGAAACGGAAAGATGTCGAAAATCGGAGGATAAGAACAAAGCTATCATCACTATTCCAGTCTTCGGGAGTGATACCGAGGAGGAAGAAGAAATAATTTATTCAGGTCCGCCCCAATGCAACAAGCCGGGACCGTCCACCCCTATGTTGATCTTCGGCAGCGACTCAAAAGATGAAGTCAGTGCCGTATTTTCTGTTCAGCCATCAATTCAAGCCTTTGCTGATGATGATCGGAGTTTGCAAATCGCCATGGTTCCGCGGGAACACTACAAAGAGCTCGATACACTTAATGCCTATGGTGTGCAAGAACTGCAGACATTCTACGTCCCTCCCAAGCGAAAGGTGAAAAGGAGACCTTATTCTACCGATCTGGGGAAACCAAATTGGAGAAAGAAATCTGGCATGGCGCGGATTCTACACTAGACAGGCTCCAGCCCATCCGTCTGTCCAAATACTACACAGACGGATTAAAATGACTGTTGAGGCGCCAAGGCGTACCCCTTAAGTAGAAAGCTCGACAAGCACAGTTCTATAACAGGATCTGGAACGTCTCCGGAACTCAGCGAAAGTTGCCCAACGGGAGAATGGAAACGATCGGGCTTGGGTATGTTCAATCCAAGAAACGGGAGCTATTCCATGAGTGCTACGTCATACATGACTTCGATGAAGAAGGAGATGCTCTGTGGGAAGATACTAACCCTGAACCAAAACGAGCACCCGTCATGAAAATGCCAAGCCCGTCGTTCGAAGAACAAATTTGACAAGCTTATAAGGGAAGCGGGTCAAAAGGTTCAAGACGACCATAATCGCGAAATGACCATCTACGAGAAAGCCAGAATGCAGCGCCTCCTTCAGCAGGCTGTAGAAAGTGACAATGCCCTTCATCGCCAGCCCGTCATACAAAAGACCTGACGCAGAGGTAGAAAAAAACCCAAGAACGAAAAAAGTGTTCGACAGCGACAAAGCGGGACCAAGAAGCCCCACGATCAAGAATCGAGCAACCAGGATTCGCCTCTTATAAAGAAGATGGATCGAGCATACTTTTTTCCCCAAGACAAGACAAGAAAGATATTCGATCTTGTCATAAAATATCAGATGATGACGCTCCCGGAGTCTAAGCACCCCGAGAAAGCAGGTGAGGTTTATCATCCAGACTATTGCCCCTATCACCGAGCGATAGGACATTCTCTCGAAGACTGCTTCACATTCAAAAACTGGGTAGAAGACCAGTATCAGCAAGGCAAGTTCGCTTTATCCAGCAGTTGGAGGGTAACCCCGCCGCAGAAGCATGAACCAAAAGCTACGTATGCATGGAGGATAGAACCAGATCAATATCGGCCTTGGAAGCGATCTCGTACCTGTCACGTGATAACGCTATCAGAAGAATAACCCGAGAATATAGGTGACCTCCCCTGGTGCTTCGAAAACGATGGTGGCGAGGCGATCTCAGAGTTTCCACCGACGCCAAAAGAGCTGGAAGATGGAATACATACTACTGCAGATAGCCTCAAGAAAATTGATTTGGGGACGGCAAGTGACCCACGGACGACGTTCGTCAGTAAGCTGTTGTCTGAAGAAAGGGTGGCTACGCTAAAGGACATGCTCATGTAGCATAAAGACTGCTTCGCGTGAAACTATTCAGAGATGCCCGGATTAGATCCAGAAATAGCCATCCATAAATTGGCGATTTCTCCAGACGTCAAGCCGGTCAAACAAGCACCGATAAGGATGTGGCTCGAGCTTGAGATGAGCATCAATGCCGAGGTCAAGAAGCTAATTGACTCCGGCTTCATCCAAGAGGTTCAGTATCCTGACTGGATCGCCAACATCGTCCCAGTTATGAAGAAAAAAAGGACGGTGCGCATATGTGTGGACTTTCGGGATCTCAATAAAGCCTATCCGAAAGACGACTTCCCAGTACCAGTCACCAAGCCGATGATAGATAATACGTCCACTCACGAAGTTTTCTCCTTCATGGACGGCTCATCAGGATACAATCAGATAAAGATGCATCCCGAGGACCAGAAGCATACCGCTTTCCGGACCCCTTTGGGCATATTCTGCTATAAGGTGATGCCATTCGGTCTAAAGAACGCCGGTGCCACCTATCAGAGGGCCATGGCGAAGATTTTCGACGACTTCATACATGAAATCGTCGAATGCTATATCGACGACCTCGTGGTTAAAAGAAAATTATACGAGAAACATATAAAGTATCTGAAGATCGTGTTTCATCGCCTTCGGAAATACAACTTGAAGTTGAACCCTCTCAAATACGTGTTCGGAGTTTCCTCAGGCAAGTTCCTGGGATTCGTCGTCCGCCACTGAGGCATCGAGATAAACCCGTCGAAGATCAAAGTGATCATGTAAATGCCTTCGCCAAGGACTCTCAAGAAACTGCGGTCTCTCCAAGGAAAGCTCGCGTATATCCAGCGATTTATAGCCAATCTCTCAGGAAAGTGTTGTCCTTACAGTCACCTAATGAAGAAGGGAATTACATTCGTCTGGGATCGCAAATGCCAAAGTGCACTAGACAAAATCAAGTAATACATACAGAATCCTTCGGTGCTGACAGCTCCAGTCAAGGGAAAGCCCCACATTCTGTATACAACTGCCCTTGAAGGTTCCTTAGGCGCGCTATGGGCATAAGAGAATGACCAAGGGAAGGAGAGAGCCCTCTACTATTTGAGTCGAGTTCTCCTGGGGGCAGAAAGCAATTATTCTCCCATCAAAAAACACTACCTGGCGTTGATCTTCACGATAACAAAGCTCAGACACTACGTGTTGGCACATGAGGTCCATCTCATATCGAAGGCGGATCCTCTCAAGTATTTGATGTCGAAGGCCATATTAATAGGATGGCTCGCTAAATGGGCCCTGCTCTTGATGGAGTTCTCGATAATTTATCGTCCTCTTAAGGCGGTGAAAGGCCATGCCATCACCGATTTCCTCGCTGAGCATCCGATACCTGCCGAATCTCCTTTGAACTGTGAATTGCCAGACGAGCACGCGTTTGACATGATCAATGGTGAGAGAAGAGAAAATGATACACAGTAGGAACTCTACTTCGATGGAGCGTCATCCATGAAGAAGCGCAAACAAAACACCCCCATAATCAAATCAGGGATAGGCCTCATCTTCGTGACCCCACAAGGAGGGATAATGCGCTTTGCCTTCTCTTTGACAGAGCCGAGGACGGACAATGAAGCCAAATACGAAGCTTTGATAGCAGGTCTTGAGATCGCTGTCGACATGGGAATTGAAAACCTTCTCATATAAGGAGACTCCTAACTGATCGTTAGTCAAGTAAACGGCGACTATCAAACGTGCAAGCCTGAGTTGGTGAAATACGGCGAAAGAGTGCAACAACTGCTGACTCAAATTCTTTCCTACGCCCTGGAAAGTATACCGCGCGCAGAAAATAGCAAGGCGGATGCATTAGCCAAGCTCGCTAAAGAACTGGCCGACGAGAACCTCGATGACTTGAGGATCGTTGTGCAAAGCCGTCAGGTTCTTGCACCGGAAGAAATATCTCTGGAATCTTCCGAAGAAAAAGGAGTGACCGAACAAACGACTCTACAAATAAAAGACCAGGAAAAGGCTATGGATTGGAGAGAAGTCTTTATAGACTACTTCAAATCCCGTCGAATACCTGAAGATACTTCCTCAATACACCATCTCATGAAACGAGCTCTATCATTTGCCTTCGTCAATGATACTCTGTATAAAAGGTCATTTGATTCTCTATGGCTAAGATGCCTGGGAACTGAAGAGGCAAAGAGAGTCATCCAAGAAACTCACGACGGACTCAGCGGTTCTCACCAAGCCGGGCCGAAGATGAAGCTGAAGATCAAACGGATGGGTTAATATTGGCCCACGATGATCCAAGACTGCCTCGAATACGTGAAGCAGTGCCATTCGTGCTAGATTCACGGGGACTTTATCCATCAACATCCAAATCTGCTACATCCGACAGTGGCTAGCTGGCCGTTCGAAATGTGGGGAACTGACATAATCGGCCCCATCGAACCAGCATCGTCCAAAGGACAACGATTCATTTTGGCGACAACTGATTACTTTTCCAAATAGGCAGAAGTAGTACCACTGAGGGAAGTGAAGACAGAGAATATCCTCCATTTCTTCAAGACACACTTCATTTATCGATTTGGAACTCCGCGACGGATCATCTCCGATAACAGGCCGGCCTACAGAAGCAACAAGATCAGCCGCTTCGCATAACAGTATAACATAGACTGGAGATACTCTTCAGTCTATAATCCCCGAGCTAATGGTCTAGCTGAGTCTTTCAACAATACCTTGACGAAGATCGTGAAAAAGACGGTGTCTCGAAATAAGAGGGACTGGCACGAGAGACTACATGAAGCTCTCTGGGCATATCGAACTACGTTCAAAACAGCCACGAACACAACGCCGTATGCATTGGTATTCGGCACAGAAGCGGTACTTCCCCTCAAGATAGAGTTACTCTCTCTACGAGTGGCGGTTCACTACGAGCTAACAAATGAAGAAAATGCTCACCTTCGGCTCGAGGAGCTCGACGCCCTTGATGGAACCCGGCTCATGACACAACAAAATCTGGAGGCTTATAAAGCAAAGATGACGCGCTCATATGAAAGATTGACTAAGCCGAGAACATTCCGCCAAGGATAACTTGTGATGGTGGTTAAGAGACCTATGATCCCCAATCATGCCAAATGGGGGAAATTCGAGCCGAACTACGAAGGCCCGTATACCATAGACAAAGTTTACCAGGGTGAAGCCTACCTACTCATGGACATGCATGGCGAAAGACCTTTCAGGCCAATAAACGGTCGTTTCCTGAAAAAATACTACACCTGACGAGTCACGGCCTAGGTCAATGATAGATGACGACGACTATGTCCTCTCGCTATCTTCCTAAACCTAAACTCCATAAGTAGTAGCCAACAACGGACCGAAATGTCCTAAAACTAATAACGGACCGAAATGTCCTAAAACTAACTACGGACCGAAATGTCCTAAAACGTCCTTAAACTAACGATGGACCACTATGTCCTAAAAATGGCTGTTGACCGAGACGTCGATAAACCACTGTGGACTGCAGCATCCCAAGGCTGACAAAAAAAATAAAAACAAAAAGAAACGGTATGTCCATAAGAAAAATGGGTATGGATGAAAACCTGAAAAGGCTCCGTGAGTAAAAACTGCAAGGCTACCGGCGAGTTTTGTGAAAACCCAAAAGGGCACAACCTCGTTAAAAAGGCACTTGCAAGGTCCTCTCGACCCTGTAAGGAGAAACCACCTGCGTGAGATCCTTATGACTCATAAGGGAGCAACACACTTAGGGATCCCCACGATTCCTAAGGAGAAATTATACTTACGAGATCCTCACGACTCGTAAGGAGAATTCCCCTTTGAGACCCTCACGGCTCATAGGATTCAAAAGCCTTAAGCTACAGGGATCTGAACTTGTTCATAAGCCATCACAACCTCCAATACCTCCAATTCTGCCCTACAAGCGTCTTGATCTCAACCCTTGTATACAATCCACGGGCGCGAATAAACATTCCTAACAAAGTCCCATCCGTGACTAGGGATATGTTTGCACAGTGAATAGCTCTTGTAAGTCCTCTCGACTTATAAGGAGAATGCACTCTTGTAAGATCCTTACGACTTATAAGAGACCACACACTTAGGAATCCTCACGATTCCTAAGGAGAAAACGCACCTACGAGATCCTCACGACTCGTAGGGAAAAACACCTTTATGAGACCCTTAGGGCTCATGAAATCAAAAGCCTTAGTCGACGGGATCATAACCCTGTTTGCTAAGCCACTTTTGTTCGACATCGACAGAGGCAAATGATGGTTCGCTCCTGGCAATATCCCAGTTGTAGCGATGCTGATGCCTAATTCGGTGTCAAATCCCAAATTCACAGTGAAAAGCCAGCGAGTCACAGATGCATATGAAATAGCCCAAATGATTGGGCAACTTGCAAATCAGCAAAAAAAATGTATGCATACAAAATAGCCGAAATGGTTGGGCAACTCGCAATAAAAAAACAGCGAGTAAATAAAAACAAATAGCCGAAATGATTGGGCACCACGAGAAATAGCCGAAATGATTGGGCAATCGTAACTTTCACAATATAAAAGCTGAAATGATAGAGCATCGCGGAAAGAAAAATATATTAAATGAAACTTTTTGCCCTACAGGTGAGATTACATCGATCCATGTATACAATCCAGGGGCGCAAACAAAGAAGGGATCATACCTTCTCTCCCCAGGCTCCATCAGAAGAAGAAGCCAAATCTCAACGGTTCACAGACAGCTTGGAGATCATCTCAACATTCGTCTCATTACAACAGACGCAACATCAAGCAAAGCGGAACTACGACAATTCCTAATTCCGTGACTCGGCGGTGCACAGATAACCGAGAGTCAAACCCCCGACTCCGTGAAATACGGATAAAGTCAACCCTTCCTGGTCACGTGGAACACGATCTATGTCAATCCTTACCCCGTAGAAAACGTCCAGAGCGGAACCTGGTCCTCGCAGAACATGACCTATGTCAATCCTGATCCCGTGGGAAGCATCCAGAGAAAATCCTGGTTTCATGGAACGCGGTCTATGTCAATCCCGACCCCGTGGAAAACGTCCAGAGCGGATCCTGGTCCTCGCAGAACACGGCTATGTCAATCCGACCCCGTAGGAAACATCCAGAGCAAAATCCTGGTTTAATGGAACGCGGTCTATGTCAATCCTAACCCATGGGAAACGTCCAGAGCGGATCCTGGTCCTCGCAGAATACGGCTATATCAATCCTGACCCCGTGGAAAGTATCCAGAGCAAGGTCTAGTCCTCACAGAACACGGCTATGTCAATCCTGACCCTGTGTGAAGCATCCAGAGAAAAATCCTGGTCACGTGGAACACGACCTATGTCAATCCTGACCCATGGGAAACGTCCAGAGCAGATCCTGGTCCTCGCAGAACATGGCTATGTCAATCCTGGCCCCGTGGAAAGCATCCAGGGCGGAGCGTGGTCCTCGCAGAATACGGCTATGTCAACCTTGACACCGTGGGAAGTATCCAAAGAAAATTATGGTCACGTGGAACACGGCCTATGTCAATTCTGACCCCGTGGGAAACGTCCAGAGCGGATCCTGGTCATCGCATAACACGACCTATGCCAATCCTGACCCCGTGGGAAGCATCCAGAGCGGAGCCTGGTCCTCGTAGAACACGTCCTATGTCAATCCTGACCCCGTGGGAAGTATCCAGAGCAAATCCTGGTTTCGTGGAACATGGCCTATGTCAATCCTGACCCCGTGGGAAACATCCAGAGCGGAGCCTGGTCCTCGTAGAATACGGCTATATCAATCCTGAACCCGTGGGAAGCATCCAGAGCAAATTCCTAGTCACATGGAACACGGCCTATATCAATTCTGACCCCGTGGGAAACGTCTAGAGCGGAGCTTGGTCCTCACAGAACGCGGCCTATGTCAATCCTGACCCCGTGGAGAGCATCCAGAGCAAATTACTGGTCACGTAGAATACGGACTATGTCAATCCTGACCTCGTGGGAAACATCCAGAGTGGAGCCTTGTCCTTGTGGAACACGGCCTATGTCAAACCGTCCCCGTGGGAAGCATCCAGAGCAAATTCCTGGTCAAGTGGAACACGGCCTATGTCAATCCTGACCCCGTGGGAAACTTCCAGAGTGGATCCTGGTCCTCACAAGAACACGGCCTATGTCAATCCTGACCCCGTGAGAAGCATCCAGAGCAAATTCCTGGTCATGTAGAATACGGCCTATGTCAATCCTGACCCTGTGGGAAACATCCAGAGCGGAGCCTGGTCCTCATATAACACATCTATATTAAACCGACCCCGTGGGAAGAATCGAGAGAAAATTCCTGGTCACGTGGAACACGGCCTATGTCAATCGTGACCCCGTAGGAAACGTCCAGAGCGGATCCTGGTCCTCGCAGAACACGGCTATGTCAATCCTGACCCCGTGGGAAGCATCCAGAGCAAATTCCTGGTTTCGTGGAACACGGCCTATATCAATCCTGACCCCGTGGGAAGCGTCCAGAGCGGAGCCTGGTTCTCGCAGAACACGGCTATGTCAATACTGACCCTGTGGGAAGCATCCAGAGAAAAATCCTGGTTTCGTGGAACATGGCCTATGTCAATCCTGACGCCGTGGGAAACATTCAGAGCGGAGCCTGGTCCTTGCGGAATATGGCTTATGTCAATCCTGACCCCGTAGGAAGCGTCCAGGACAAACCCTGGACCCGTGGAACACAGCTAAAGTCAATCTTGACCCCATGGGAAACGCCCAAAGCAACTCTTGACTCCGTAAAATGCGGATGACCTCAATCTCATCAAACAATTATTGGTCCTCTCGACCCGTAAGGAAGAAAACCATCTTGCAATATCCTTACGACTTATAAGAGAAGTCGCACTTAGGAATCCTCACGATTCCTAAGGAGAAAATACTCCTATGAGATCTTCTCGACTCGTAGGGAGAAAAGTCTTTATGAGACCCTCACGGCTCATGAAGTTGAAAAGCCTTAGGCAGCAGATCTGAACCTGTTTCCTAAGCCATCACTACCTCTCGAAGAATTCAAAACGGAATGCTCTCTCTATCATCTGCAGGCTACGCTTACTGAAGTAACATGCCGATAACAAAGGAAAGAGAAGAAAGCGAAAAGGAGAACATTTGGTTGGCATTCGGTTAAACGTTCGAGGAATACCCATTCATGCATGTGCAAAAGATTTAGTGCATAAGATAAACACATGGAAATGAGGAATTTGCTATTCATACTTCAAGAAGTTCTTACAATAATGAAAGCAGTAAATGAAAACATCATCAAAATGATTACAATGGCATGACATCAAATCCAAGACACGGATTGAGAAATTCAAAGGTGAGACCATCTAAAATTTTTCGAGCCTCTTGGACCATCTTCGTGTGCATCTGTGCTCCTTCGGCTATGCGATGGGAGGGATAGAATACGGAAGCTCTCATAAAACGGTGATGCATCGGCATGGTGAACCAGCTAAACCAGAGACCGATGAAGCCAACAAAGAAAGTTTCTTCATCCATTTCAGGGGCATCAATCGCGTCAAAAGTTACGACCGATGAGCTTGGAATATAAAATTGTAGCAGGTCCTCTTTTTGGTCAGCAATTTCTTCAAGCCGAATCCAAAAGGATCCTCGATCTTCGCGAATTTCGAAGCCTTCTTGGATAAGACATCTTCGCGGAGAAAGCAACCAATGAAAGCATCGAAAGTGACACCTTGCCCTTCCGATGTCATGAACAGTTTCTTAAAAATACCCAAGACCTTGAGTAGACTTGGGTGCTTGTGACGAATAGCATTCTCGGTCGTCAAGCCATCAAGCATGGTAGGCACTGTAGCAAATATGTACTCATCAGGAGGCAGTAATTCTTCGTAATGCTCTCCCCTAATCGGCAACCATGAAATTTCGCGAAACTCCTCTAGGGAGATAGAGAATTCGCGATCCCTGAGAGAAAATGTGTTCGTAGGAAGATTCCACTGGCTCTAGAAGGCCTTGACCCACCAAATGTGGGGAGCATGATGGTAGAACAGTGATGCAAACACCGCTTGGTACAACCCAACCTTTTGCAGCCGTAAGCGTTGAGCGGAGAGAATGTATCGGGCCCACAGAAGGTAACCCACTGGATGGCACGGGGTAACACCAACCTTATACACCTGCCCCCAGGGTCAAGCTTCACGCTGACATATCCGGAGTCCTAAAATATCAATGGCCATCAAGGGTTGATTGGGTATCCCGGTCGTTGACGGTTCAAGCCGGCCTGTGGGGGTCTAATTAGTTTCCTCCACCGCATAAACAGTCCACGGGCGCTCCATCAATGACATTGAGCGGATGGGTTCGGTTAGTACTTCGCAGGTAAAACTACGGCGGCCCCTGATAATGTGACCGTACCAAGCCCCCCATAAAAGAAGGCTCGTATTGTCCTTGTCATGTGCCCTAATCATCGCCATAACTTCCTCGTTTGACGGTGACTGTGGAAAAGCGGCCTTCAAGCGTGTGTAAGGGAAGTAGGGAAATGATGCCATCGTACCTAATAAAAAAGGGGGGGACCTATTAATAAAATATATATATGTGTTTGTTTTATAGGACCACTAACTACAAAGCCGGTAGGCCTTACGAAATCCAAATGGCGGCTCACCAATGATGAGGCAAGATAATCATTGTGAGAATCCAAAAGATTTCTTATTAAATAAACAGTGGAGTTTAAACAACTCCTAATATCCTCGATAAACGAGTTCTGTTAAAATGAAAAACAAATTCAAATCTGTGTCAAGGGTATTAAAACCCTAAAAAGAAAAAATGCTCAAGAACACCATGGAATAAAATTCCCAAATGTTTCTTAGTCTTTCAGAGCTAAGCTCTAAGATATGGAATTAAATTCCTTTAATAATGGGATTAAATCACAGAAACCCCTACTATAGGGAGACAAAGAAAATGGAATTAAAATCCAAGGATCCTTAAAGATCGATGATAGGGTAAACCCTAGGAGGAGAACTAACAATCCTCAATACTCCAGTGTTTTTGGATCTCTAAGAGATCGGTTTAGGGTTAGAGCAAAGCTATGGTGTGGATTTAAAATCCAGAGGAAAATATGGAAAAAGGGGTTTCCTTAAGGGGTAAACATTGTTCAAGATCCTTACCCAAAAAGGAGTTTTGCAGAGTTTAACTTTGAAAGATCTAGGGCAGAGAACTAAGATATGGAAAGAGAATTAAATTCTGAAGGAAAAGTTGATTAAGAAGATGAAGAAACAGTGAATCATGTAATGGGCCAAACACCTCATTTATAAGAAGTGATGGGGAGCAGTTCATCTATATGTTCCCCTAGGCAATCTAATGGTTGTAAGAGTGGACAGCGTTGCACTCATGTGCAAACCATGTGAGAGCAACGCTAGGGGGTATTTGTTCCCTCATAAAAAATATATATATAAAAGGGGAGAAAACGGAAGAAAATTCCCTCTACAAATTGAGCCTCACGTGTTAAACATGTGAGCGCCTATATGTAACGCATATAGGCGTTGCAATCAAACAACTATAGTCTAAATAAGACTCACGTGTTAAATACGTGACGCCTATATGCGACGCATATAGGCACTGCAGTTAAAACAACTATAGGCTAATTGAGCCTCACGTGTTAAACACGTGAGCGCCTATATGCAACGCATATAGGCGCAGCAATCAAAAAAAATATAGGTTAATTGAGTCTCACGTGTTAAACACGTGATCGCCTACAAGTAACGCATATAGGCGCTGCAATTAAACATCTATAGGCTAATTGAGCCTCACGTGTTAAACATGTGAGCGTCTATATGCAACGCATATAGGCGCTGCAATCAAAACAAATATAGGCTAATTCAGCCTCACGTGTTAAACACGTGAGCTCCTATATGAAACGCATATAGGCGCTGCAATCAAAAAACTATAGGATAATTGAGCCTCACATGTTAAACACGTGAGCGCTTATATGCAATGCATATAGGCACTGCAATCAAAACAAATATAGGCAAATTGAGCCTCACGTGTTGAATACGTGAGTACCTATATGCAACGCATATAGGCGCTGCAATCAAAACAAATATAGGCTAAATGAGCCTCACGTGTTAAATAAGTGAGCGTCTATATACAACGCATATAGGCGCTACAATCAAACAACTATAGGCTAGATAAGCCCCACGTGTTAAACACGTGAATGCCTATATACAACGCATATAGGCACTGCAGTTAAAAAAACTATAGGCTAATTGAGCCTCACGTGTTAAACACGTTAGCGCCTATACACAACGCATATAGGCGCTGGAATCAAATAATTGGCAGGCCAAACAGGACTCACGTGTTAAAAACGTGAATTTTCTTGCTGCATTCTAATGCAAGAGAATTAAATTCTATATGGAAAATATTTTCCCTGATCTTTCTAATATTGAAAGATTTTTCTCTAACAGAGAATCTTGGATTTCAAATCCAATTGTGATAAAATAACACCAATTTAACTATCTGATAGAATTAAATTCTTGTGGAAATATTTTCTCGATCTTTCTCAAACTAGAAAGATCCTCTCTGTTAAACAGAGGACCCTTGGATCAACGATCCAATGGTGATTATAAAATCGCCTACCGACCATCTGATAGAATAAAATTCTATCCAAGGAAAAATATTTCTTAATCATGTTAAACAAACAAGAAAACTTCTCTGTTAAACAGAGAACTTTTGGATTAAAAATCCAACGGTGAATAAAATTCACCAATTGATCCAAAAGATCACTTTGGATTAATCATGATCTCTCAATCAGAGATTCTCTTAACAAGTTGATATTTTCTCTTCTCTTATAAATAGGAACAAGGAAATTAAAAAACAATGGAGACACTGAGAAGGAGAGAGAACTTGAAAAAATCTTCTGCAAAAAAAAGAGTATAGGAAGGTCTTGAGATTATAAGAGAATTAATTCTCAAAGAACTCTTTCCTCATTGAAACCAGAGGTAAAAAAACAGAGAGCACATTGTCTCTTCTTTAACTATCTAAGGGTTTAACCTTTCATTTAAGAATTCAGGTCTTTCCCCAGTTGAGGTTTGCAGAAGTAAATCTCCCTATAAGTTGAGAATTTAATTCTCATCGGGGGGATTTTGCTCTGCAGATTCAAAAACATAAAGGAAAAGAATTAAGTTATAAAAAAAAAGTAGAAAGAAGAAGAACGAGAACATATAGAAATTTAATCCCTCCAAAAATTAGGGTTTAATCTTATATAAAGAACATAGTTCTTCCATAAAAAAAACAGTGATGATAAGCCAAGATCTTCAAAACCAGAATCGTTAGCCTCACGTGTTTCCCACGTGAGTGCTTCAAACGAAAGAAGAATTGCCTCACGTGTTTCCTACGTGAGTGTTAAAGAACCCCGGTATAAAAAAAGAGAGACAGACATGTGCTTTGTACGAGAACTCAAACCTTATGGGCAGCGCCCATATTTGTGGTGCCTCACGTATTTCACACGTAAGCGCCACAAGAATCAAGTGCTTAACACTTATATAAATAGAGGGGGAGTAAATCCTAATGGCCAGCGCCCATATTTATGGTGCCTCACATGTTTCACACATGAGCGCCACAAAACTTTAGTGTTTAACACTAATCTAATGCCCACGTGAAACGCACGTGCTTAGCACGGTAATTATGGAAACTCAATCTTAGCCCAAATTAGCTAAGATGATTCTAAAACAACTGAGCCCATTTTGCTCATGTTTTCCCAAACTGACCTTAGTCTAAAAAAATGACTAGTGGTCTCTCATTTATGATATGCCAAATGATATTCATCTTATATCTCCTAAGATAGTTTTAGTGTCAAACACGACTAACATTTCTTAGGTCTACAACAGCCTCTTTTCCCTCAAATATGGGATTTGGTTTAAGGGTACATCTCTCCACACCTCTGATATATGTCGTTGTAATTCTTCAACGTCTTCAGAAAGGTGGCGGGTCCCGAAAACCAACAACTTTTTGCTGCACTTCCAAATTGACTGCACACCTCAAATTGGATCGTGCCCCAAATTGGGCACATTCTGTATCACCATTATTCATTCCACCACGTAATAAATACACGTGCGTATAGGATGAATAAGGGCTCGAAATGTCCTTAAACTAATATTCACCCTAAATATGGTGGTAAAGAACCGAAATATCCTTAAACTAACTCGTCGCCTCAAAAATGGCGATAATGGACCGTGATGTCTTGAAACTAAAACAAACTGAGCCCCAACTGCTCATGTATATTTAAGTAGATCTTAATCTCAAATCAGATTAACGGTCCTTAAATAAACCAAACCCAGATCTAAAAATATACGGATTTGGACTAATCCACGCCCTACGGGCGACGACATAAATTGGTCTCTGTATACAATCCACGGGCAAGCAAAACCAAAACAAACAAAAACACACACGACACGAAGTGAACTTCCGGAGCAGGAGAAAGTAGTTATTGCTATGCGGTAACGTAATTTACTGCAGGGGCTTGCGCCTGTAGGGAAGAGAGTCTCCACAATTATAAACCCCTTGCAAAAATGAGGGGGAATCTAATGAAGTCACGCTACAACAGCCGCATCCGTCCAAACCTCCGATATACAGTGTCATAAATCAACTTGGAATTTTCGAAAAGGTGGACGGATAAATCTAAATAACAACTTGCCCCAAATTCAGGTAAGACGATCCATCCTGATTCGTCTCTGTCTTCCGGTGGTGAACAGTAGTCGGTGTAGTTTACGTGCGCTTCAGTACTTGATATAGTTTTGTGCATGTAGTTGTACATATTTATGAGTTATATACTGTGGTATACTTGATTTTGAATTGGTGTATGTTGTATACCGTTGATTTCGATTTTGATACTCGATATTCTTTTTCATGCACCCTAGTGCACTAGATTTATATTTCCATGCATCATATGCACTCGATTTTGATTTTTGCGCACACTTGGCACCTTTATTGAGATTTTGTGCACACCAGATGCACTTAATCGAGATTTTTCATGCATATCAGATACACTTGATATTGTTGTCATGCACATCCGTTGTACTTAACAGATGCTTTCGTGCACACCCTGATCAGTTGAAAATAATGTATTTTTAACACGTCAATTTCCCTATCATTTGCATTCATCTGAAGGTATCCAGGTTAAGTATAGCACATATTAGCAAAACAACCGTAAAACACCGAATTACCTGTGTTATACCTTAAAACTGACATTTCGAGGGAAATTGAGTGTTTATCATAGCATCGCATCATCCTTGTATAGCGCAACACTTGTTTCAAAGATCTGTGCAGGAAATTCCAGAAACCGAGCCAAAATTGTCAAAGTGCTGATAAAAGATGCGCCAAGTCTAAGATTTTTGATCTGGCATTTATACAGAGAGAATTATAATATTCAACATGTCAGAAAAATACCAAGAATTCATAAGAAAGCAGCACAGGAAATATGAAGCACCAAGGCCCATAAATGGCCGCGGATCCGCGGCCAGAACCCCCTTGGCGCCGTGGATCCGCGGCGGCTTGATGACTTCACTGCATTAGAATTCCTCCACGTGTCCTATGTAATGGCAGTAGCATCCAGAATAGTCCAAAAATGCCACGTGGCTTCATATAGAAGGCTCGGCCTAACAACCTAGTTTTAGAAGCCTCCCTCCAACTAATTCTTATAGAAGCCTCTCTCTATAACAAACTTTTGGAGGGAAATTTGAATTTTGAATTATAGACCTAGGGTTATGTGGCTTATAAAAGGAAACCTAAATCTAGGGTTGAAGGTTGTTAATCAATTGGGTTAGTTGATCCTACATTCATCTTCCACCTGCAAGTTGAGTGATACAACTTGTGCCTCAAAACCCTAACCCTAATTTCAATTCCAAAGCCAAGATCAAGAATTCCGAGTACCAAATCAAGCTTGAAGCCTTCGATCCTTTAGAGAGCGAAGGTGGACTTCATCAGAGCAAGTGATCCAAGGAGATCCGCGACTCAAGGAGCCGAGCGAAGCCTAAATCAACGATCAAGTATCTTACTCTTGCAGATTCCGAGAGATTTGTAACGAAATTGTTGATAAATAAAGGTGACAATTCTATATTCTTGCTTATCTTTTCAATTCAAGCATTATGTTTCAATCTAGATTCTTGAATGTGTTCTTTGTGATAATGTTTGAGTAAAACTCCGCTCGTGAAGGAGTCATGACGATTGATAGATGATGATGATTTAGATTCTTTTACAATTCTTAAGTCCTATAACGTTTGTAAATTCTTGTAAATTGAATGATCGATGATCTAGTTTCACTATGAAATGCTTTCTTGATTATTTTCGTTCGGAACTAGAGATCAACGATCGATTATTTGATTTACTAGAAGCTAGCTTGCGAATGAGATTCATCGAAAGGACAAAGGATGAGATGAGGAAACCCTAGTTTCTTCGCAAGATCCTTAAATCTCGATAAATCGTCATTGATCTAGTATCAATTCGTTAATGGATAAGAGTATGTAATCAATAGATTTCATCACATCTAAAGGTTCAATCGACTCCTACGAGCCTCACTTCGAATCTTGATATTTGGTTTGGAAATCATAAATTCTCAATTCTTGATTTTAATGTTTCTTGATTTAGGCTAGATTTTACTAATTCTTGAACCTCAATTCTTTAAATCATGAATTGTTTCTTTTCTTTTCTTTAAATTTTCGACTCATCTAATTCGAAATACGAACAATTACACTTTCCCTATGGACGATCCGCACTTACTAACGCGCTAAAAATCGACACCGTTATTGATTGCGATCAAATAATTTTTGATTATGATTTCTACATATTTTCTAACCTACACAACAAGAATTTGTTTCAATCAAATGGCGCCGTTGCCGGGGATAGTGCGCTAATTCATTCATTTTTTGAAATTTGAGTCGAAAAGTTTATTCCATTATTAGATCAAAATTCGTGCAAACACTAAACGTGTTGTTGTGATTTGTTGCGAGGAAATCTGAAACCATTGGAGCTGGAGGAAAATTATTTTGAGTTTTCCAGAGAGCTCATGGGCTGAACAGAAGCTCTCTGTAATTTTTCATGCAGTGAACAGTTAAAGTGGCCGCGCATCCGCGGTTTAAGCTAGCAATTGCCGCGCATCCGCGGTTGTACAGTAGATTTACTCTTCCATTTTTCTTCAGGTGACTTCTTACTTTCTTATCTCCTCCTAAATCCACTCTAATTAACAATTTGTTGCAGGTTTCTTTGCAAAATTCGCAGCGCCACAAAATAAAAAATTGTGCGTGTTTTTTATTCTTGATTGTTTGCATATTACTACGGAAATTAAGGGGCACGGCCAAATCCAGATTAGGTGGGGAGTTCATTACCCTTCCTAAGACCCAAAAATCACAAACTTGCATCCGCATTTACCTTCATTAACTAAAAAAGATCTAGAGATGACTCTAAGGACCGTCGCGCTCACTTAGGACAAGAGAAGGCCGTGGGTAATTCATTACTTATCCGCGTTTCTTTTGTGGTGTCTAAGGCAAGTGTGTCGAAGGCTAGTGGTTATTAATTAGGCCTACTACTTACGTAGCGGAGTACCTTCCCACTTACCTGGCACTTACCTGGCCACAGGAGAGACAAAGAGGCAGTGGAGGATTGATCCTGCGACTTGTCTTTTGGCAGTTAGGAGCGGTCTAGAGCTTTGACCTAGGTGACCACTAGAATTAGGGTTTTGCTTGTTGCATTTGTCGTGTTTGCATCATTTTTTCAAAAATCCGTATATTTTTCAAAACAAACGCCAATCACTTCATTCATTTCCCCTAATTATATCAACGCTGCCACTTGTGCTACAACCATTTAGCACATGATAGGCTGGATACGGGATTCCATTTCCCGTCTTGTCCGCGTTTCTTTTATCGACCCCAGAGTCGGTAATTCTTCGCCTTCTTCCCCACCACCCACCACGACCGCGATGGACGGATTTCCATCAAACTTTAACACCACTCTGCCACCGCCCGCAGATGCGCAGAATCCTCTACGCATTTCTCTCCAAGAGAGATGCTATCCTATACGTGTTCCCCTTCCCACCTGACTTTCTATACCACCTGCCAACGGGGAAAATTTTGAAATCAAGCCCCAAATCATCAAACTGTTACCCAAATTTCACAGTCTTGATTCTGAAAACGCATACATGTGCTTTGATGGGAAATTCACAACTGTCTTTGGATGCTCTGCGTTTACGTCTTCTCACATTCACTTTGTATGATTTAGCCACGAAGTTGCTTTACATCATACCCGCAAATTTATTTCAACATGGGACGAATTCGTTGCAGCATTCCTTAAGAAATTTTATCCCAATCACAAGACCAGCCGTGTTCGGAGCGAAATCTTCAAATTTACACAACTTCCCAATGAACCATTTTGGAAATGCTTTGAAAGGTTCAAGGATCTTCTTATCCAATTTCTTCATCACGGAATCTCCAGATGGGATTTGTGTCGAATTATCTATGAGGGTATTGATCTCACTACTAGAAAGATGCTTGAAACCATGTGTCATTGCCAATTCCTATCTAAAGATGATGGTGAACCTTGAAAATATCTAGAAGATTTAGCTCAAAACACATCATAATGGAAAAGTGTTAGACCACCACCACCTAAGGAAGATGTCAATCAGCTCGATGTTTCCGTCATAATGAAAGCCGAAATGGCCGCAATACAAAGGAAACTCGACGCTATCGAAAACAAAATTTCTTCAGCCTCCCTAAACCAATACACACTTCCCAAAACCGTGTGTGGCTGCTGTTCAAAACCTTCACATTTGACGGAAGAATGTCCTTTGAATGTACCATTTCAAGGTCACACTAATGCTGCATTTCAGCAAAGACCTGGAATCCCTTTTCTTCCTCATATAATCAAGATTGGAGGAATCGCTCTGATTTTTCTTGGATCCAACACCAACCTCAATACATGGATCTAAACCATAACACTTTCCAAAGGGCTCTTCCACCACAACAGCCACCACACCAATTGAGTCAGCACCCCTACCAATCACAAAACTTCCAAAATCCGGTCGACACTTTTGCACCATATGAAAACTCTTTGCAATTGGCCGATACTGATAATACCTCGGCACTAGTATAAACCTTGGTTACTTTCATGAAACAATCCATCCAAGGGTCCGCAAATTTTCAATCTTCCATCGATAATATGATAAAAATCATTCTCACTCAAAATGAGAATATTAAATCGATGGAAGCACAAATTGAACAAATAACAGCTGAAATAAGTGCTAGAGAAAAAGGGAATTTTCTATCTCAACCCCTACCTGATCCTGGACCTTCACATTGCACTAATGTGGATGCTTTTACAACGTTGAGATCTGGAAGTGTGCTAGATAATCATGTGGGTGAACAGATTGATGTTGAGGAATCAAGTGAACCCCAGGCTTCCACTTCCACTTCCACTCAGACTTCTACTTCTTACCATATTTCGTCTAATTTATCGTCTTCTTCCGAGCCTATTCTCCGTTTTCCCAAAGGCTCAAACCCTCCACCCACCTCACCTTTTCCACCCTCACAAACTTCTCTACAAATGTTGGACCCAACACTTATTGATAGAGCTCCATTTCCAAATAGGTTGAGGCCCAACAAACATGATGCACAAAGGGAGAAGCTTGTGGACATGTTTAAGCAAGTTAACATCAACATCTCTCTCCTAGATGCTATCCAAAAAATTCCGTCTTATGCGAAAATTCTTAAGAACTTGTGTACTAGGAAGAGGAAGACTCAAGTGCCTAAAAAAATTTTCATGTCGAGTACTGTTGACACGGCTTTTCCCCAACAATTACCACGGAAACGTAAGGACCCTGGCTGTCCTACTATTTCTATTTCTATCAGGGAAAAACACATCAACCGTGCTTTACTTGACCTTGGCGCTAGTGTTAACTTGCTTCCATATTCAGTGTATGAGCAACTAGGTATCGGAGTGTTAAAGCCCACGAGCATAACTCTCCAGATGGCTGACCGATCAATCACCAAACCTAGGGGTGAACTGGAGGATGTGTTAATAAAAATCGGGGAATTTATATTCCCTGTGGACTTTATTGTACTTGATACACAGCCTGTAGCGAACCCACGGAATCAAATTCGGTGATTTTAGGTCGCCCCTTTTTGGCCACTTCCAACGCTATCATCAACTGTCGTAATGGTTCTATGACCCTATCTTTCGGGAATAGGTCACTTGAGCTGAACATTTACAAGTTGGGAAGTGTACTCTCCGAACCTACTGCTCAGGTCTGTTCTGTCGACTTAATGGATGTCGACAGCAGCGAATTTGATGATCCTCATGATACTGATCTAAACTCTTTTCATATGTTGTTGTTTGATCCAATTATATATCATACACATACGGACTCTTCCACTGAGATGTCTGGGTCAATAAGTAATACTGATTATGAACTGCTTTTAAAGTCTGAATATCACCCCGCACTTTGTGATGACATTATTCTTTGGGGTATTGATAAAACTTTTGAAGAAATCTTCGCTGAAAAACTCGCATTTTTGAATGACACGGGTGTTGTGATGAATCCACATCAAAACAATGAAATTGAACTTCCACCCCTTTTTCTGGACTGTAAAAAGGATGCGAGTAATTCATCACATTCACTGCATCATCTCTCCAAAATGAGACGCACACACATTCTATTCCACCACTTACCCTTTCCCCACTTCTTCTTCCACCAACCAGAGCACTGCATTGATAAAATTTTTGAATGGTTGGTGTTAACTTTCGGTCTTTGCAAAGCTTAGCATCGACCACTGATTCTTGACCCCCTCATGTGATTTTCAAAGCATAACATTGTTTAACTCAAGTTTGGGAGGGATGTTCTGGCTCCTGAAAACAAAATTTTTACACAAAATGATGAGCCAAAAATAAGTTTGTGGGAGGATTTTCACTTAAATATTTTGCCCCCGTTAATAAATTTCCTCCCAAACTTATAGGTTTTTCGAGATTTAGCAAATGGCAACAGTGAGGACACAGTTGAAAACAAGTTTGGGGGAGGTCTGTGCTTATTTTCGCATCATTTGCATCATATTTTGCATAAGCACAAAACATCTTCTAAAAACCTATAAAAATTTAAAAAATTTCAAAAAAAAAATAAATAAATAAATAAATAATTTGTACATAAATAAGATAATAAAAGATTAGATAGTGAAAAATTACATCCAAAAGATTGGAAAAATTTAAGAAAACCAAGAAAATTAGAAGTTTTCTTATACGAACTAGTAATAAGTAGTTATGAGCCGTTGTCCTAAGGGTTAGTAAGATGAAGGAAGTCACTAATCTTAGGATAAAAATAAGTCTGAAAAATAGTTTCTATTCTAGAATCCAAACATTTTGAACGTTGATACCCTGCTATTCGCACTTACACACGTCTTGAAACTCGGGATAGTAGAGGATATCTTGAAATGCTCTTGTCTAAAAGCCAAAGTATGAAAGAAATAAAAAAATATGAATAAAATATAAAATGGTGAAAAAAATGAACACTGGTTTTGTTATCGTCAAGGTAGCAATAAAAAAATATAGCGAGGGTGCCTCTTCACCTAGTGCCTTAGACCAACTGGTCTGCGAGTCACTGCTAAGTCTCAGGTGGTGCAAGACGAGGAAGAACACCAAATAAGCAAGCACATGAGTAATCGGTCGGTTAGTATCTCAAGAAGTATTAACGGTCGCATGAAAGTATGTGAGCAAATCTAAATATTCATTAATTAAAAAGTACTGAGGCAGATGGACAAGAGTATGATAACTTGAATTGAATTCTCCGGGTGTAGGGATGTATATTACACACATGTAGGGTTATATGATCGAATTTTGGAAAAAGATAGGAATGAATAATAAAGACGATGTTTTATTGAGGGATGATGTGATTTCTAACATTTTTTCATGACTATTAAGATAGGGCTCATGACAGCTGAAAAGGTAGCATAGTTGGAAACCCTAATTTTCAAAGCTTTTCTTTTACAATTCTTTTCTTTAAATGTAATATTCACGGTCTTCCTTTTATTATTGGATTTTGTGGGTGCAATCCGCTGAAAACCCTCAGGAGACAACACTCCTTCTACTAGGGACACCTAGAGGTTTAAAGGCTTGTTGCACGTGCTCAGTGCAATCGTGTTGCCTACGAAAGTATGCTAGTTAGTTTTTCTCTTTCTTTATTTTCTCCTTCTCTTTTTAATAAAACAGTTTGCTCGAGACGATCAAAAATAAGTTTGGGGGAATTTGATCAGTCGAAAATAATGTATTTTTAACACGTCAATTTCCCTATCATTTGCATTCGTCTAAAGGTATTCAGATTAAGTATAACACATATTAGCAAAACAACCGTAAAACACCGAATTACCTGTGTTATACCTTAAAACTGACATTTCGAGGGAAATTGAGTGTTTATCATGGCATCGCATCATCCTTGTATAGCGCAACACTTGTTTCAAAGATCTGTGCAGGAAATTCTAGAAACCGAGCCAAAATTGTCAAAGTGCTGATAAAAGATGCACCAACTCTAAGATTTTTGATCTGGCATTTATACAGAGAGAATTATAATATTCAACATGTCAGAAAAATACCAAGAATTCATAAGAAAGCAGCACAGGAAATATGAAGCACCAAGGCCCATAAATGGCCGCGGATCCGTGGCCAGAACCCCCTTGGCGCCACGGATCCGCGGCAGCTTGATGACTTCACTGCATCAGAATTTCTCCACGTGTTCTATGTAACAGCAATAGCTTCCAAAAGAGTCCAAAAATGCCATGTGGCTTCATATAGAAGGCTCGGCCTAACAATCTAGTTCTAGAAGCCTCCCTCCAACTAACTTCTTCTAGAAGCCTCTCTCTATAACAAACTTTTGGAGGGAAATTTGAATTTTGAATCCTAGATGTAGGGTTATGCGGCTTATAAAAGGAAACCTAGATCTAGGGTTGAAGTTGTTAATCAATTGGGTTAGTTGATCCTACATTCATCTTCCACCCGCAAGTTGAGTAACACAACTTGTGCCTCATAACCCTAACCCTAATTCCAATTCCAAAGCCAAGATCAAGAATTCCGAGTACCAAATCAAGCTTGAAGCCTTCGATCCTTTAGAGAGCGACGCCGGACTTCATCGGAGTAAGTGATCCAAGAAGATTCACGACTCAAGGAGCCGAGCGAAGCCTAAATCGACGATCAAGTTTCTTACTCTTGTAGATTCCGAGAGATTTGTAACGAAATTATTGATAAATAAAGGTGACAATTCTATATTCTTGCTCATCTTTTCAATTCAAGCATTATGATTCAATCTAGATTCTTGAATATGTTCTTTGTGATAATGTTTGAGTAAAACTCCGCTCGTAAAGGAGTCATGACGATCGATAGATGAGGATGATTTAGATTCTTTTACAATTCTTAAGTCCTATAACGTTTTTAAATTCTTGTAAATCGAATGATCGACGATCTAGTTTCGCTACGAAATGCTTTCTTGATTATTTTCGTTCGGAACTAGAGATCAACGATCGATTATTTGATTTACTAGAAGCTAGCTTGCGAATGAAATTCATCGAAAGGACAAAGGATGAGATGAGGAAACCCTAGTTTCTTCGCAAGATCCTTAAATCTCGATAAATCGTCATCGATCTAGTATCAATTCGTTAATGGATAAGAGTATGTAATCATTAGATTTCATCACATCTAAAGGTTCAATCGACTCCTACGAGCCTCACTTCGAATCTTGATATTTGGTTTGGAAAGCATAAATTCTCAATTCTTGATTTTAATGTTTCTTGATTTAGACTAGATTTTACTAATTCTTGAACCTCAATTCTTTAAATCATGAATTGTTTTTTTTCTTTTCTTTAAATTTTCAACTCATCTAATTCGAAATACGAATGATTACACTTTCCCTATGGACGATCCGCACTTACTAACGCGCTACAAATCAACACCGTTATTGATTGCGGTCAAATAATTTTTGGTTGTGATTTCTACATATTTTCTAACATACACAACAAGAATGCGTTTCAATCACACCCGTTGCACTTCGTTTTTGCCTCTGTGCACATTTATGGCACTTGTATTTGATTTCAATTTCCGTGAGCACCAAACGCACGTGGTATTTTCGTATACGCTATTTGAGATTGATTTCTTTCGAATATCATGTTTTTACGATATATACTATATGGTATAGTAACCGGACATGACTAGTCTGAGGACAGTACCTGAGTATTTTTGCATGCATCGATATTTACGAGGGGATTTCAAAAAGAGCTATAGTCTCAATATTTCCTGCGTGCCCATGAGTGACATGAATTTTTTTTACGAAGAAAGCTTTTCTAAATAATTTTCAAAAAGCGGGACGAATATGTTAAACAAAAGATAAGTAGACATATATAGCTATTTTATTTATAATGCCCGTCAGCTACTTGTGTCGTGATATGCGCATCACACGACGATTTGAAAGCGATTTTGCATGCACTTTTATTCAGTTGTTTAGATGATTTCATAAGGATGCGTACTATATATATGTTTTACTCTTAACTATATTATATTTGATTTTAATAGTAGAATTTGAAACTGGTATTTTATCATAACCCCCATGATTGCGAGACGCTTGACGGAGTTTCGATTTTTAGTTTTGCGCTCGTTTTCACGCGCGTGCGTTGCGCTATGACATATCTTACGTATTCGTGATTTCGGAGCCCCGTTGATTTGATTATTTTACTGAAATGTTTTGGTATTTGGGGGGTTTAAATTTAAATTCGGGGACCGAATTTATTTAAGGGGGAAGATTGTAACATTTCAGAAAAATAAAATATTAATTTTTAGAATTTAACTAATTAAAATAATAAATTTTATGAATATTATAAAGAATATAGAAATTTTTTTTAATGAAATGGAAAGATTATATATATATATATATATATAGTTTGGAAAATATTTGGAATTAAAATGAATTATTAATTATGAAGGCATTTATTGGATTTGGATATTTTATAAATAATTATGCAATTATTTATATAAAATTTTATGTTAAACTTGATTAGTGCATTACTAATCATGCATTAAGCTAAATCTATTTTTTTTTGTTAACCATAACACATTGTATTCTTATTTATGCATGGTTTCCTTTATAATTGTTTGTTGCCATTTATTTGTTTTTTTAAAAGAAAATGAAAAGATAAAAGGAAAGAAGAAAAATAAAAGAAAATGAGAGATATTTTGATGGATGGGGACATTGACGTATGACAAGAGAGAGAAAGAGATAGAAGGGGGGTATCTATCAACCATGGCTCATTATCTTTTCCTCCTTCATTTCTCTTCTTCATTCTTCTCCTCCTCCTTCATCCTCCTCCACCTCCACTATCACCGCACAAACACCCTCAAAACCACCACAAAACACCATGCCACCTTCACTAAAATTAAACCCCACATCACTACAAACACCATGGTTGAATCAAGTTGGGACTTTGAACACTTTGGGCCATCCTAGAATTTTCATGAGTTGCTTTCAAGAGGTAATTCCTAAACTTTTAATTAAGTAATTAGTTTTCCTAACTTTTTATAGCAGTTTAGAGTTAAACTAATGTAGGGTTATGATCTTGAAAAATTCTAAGATGAGGTCTAGAGAATATTTTGAGTTGTATTTGAGATTTAGTTGTAACCCCAACCCTTCTAGTGCTAGAACTCTGGACTAAATTTGAGACTAGAACCCCAAAACATGAACTTAGAATTTACCGATATCGGATTTTTTTGGAAATTGTGATGATATATTAGAATCTGCTATGACCCGGTGACTCTGAAAAATATTTAGCGATCATAGAGAGATGTGCAGGTAATTTGGAGCATACTTTAGAGACCCGAGCCCTTAAATCCACCTTCTGGACGCAAATATAAGCATTTTGGTTGCAATTTGCAGCCTGGGCATGAAGTCCAGGCGTCGTGCTTGGTCCATAGTTCATTTATTTAGTAATTAGGCCTATCCTATATGCAAAATGTCCCAATTTCACCTAAGTCAAAATCTGGGGGTATTTTTCAAAGTTTCTGTTTTCGTTTTTCGACTTTTGTTAACCTGAGTGTTTTTATTTGCGTTTTGTCTCGGTCATTTGACGTTTGTACGTCAATGTCAAGAGTTGTTTAGTTTTTCTTGCATGCGTAAACCATAGGTTCTAACCTATGCGCACTTCGCGTGCCATATCGGTTTTCATATTCGATTCTTATTTATGATACGACATGCATTGAATTGTAGGTACCTTCGCATGGACTTTCGGGATGACAAAGGAGAGTAAGGCGTTATCGACTTCGGCTAAAAGGAGGATAGTATGTGAGTAGATGTATATCTATGGGGGAAGTCGGGTGGATGGAGTATAGCACCCCTGCAACCGTAGATTAGGATACTTATATATATATTTATATATATGTCAATATGAGATTTGGATACTTAGCTAATAGGGTTCTAGGAGATTATATGTAAGATTAAGCGTACTCGTAGGAAGGTCTACCCTTGGTTTTATTCCCTCTTAGTCGTAAGCCGTTGGTTTTATGCTGTCACACACACGCATCCACACATACACACACTTGCTATGAGATGTGTGTATATGTCCATACACACACATACATGTAAGATGAGGATATGATATGCAAAAAGGATATGAGTCGATAAGATCGGACATGATGTCATGAGCTTATGATATATGATTAGAGATTGAGACATCGTATTAAGAGATGATATTTTAAAGGATCATTGGGCGATATACACATAACATGCAACGATATATGTCTAGACGAGATGATAGAATGTACGTGACCATAAATCCGTACCCTCGATTATAATATCGTACGACGAATTATATCGTATGAAATATGATATACATATGATATTTGACCTGTACTCTCGATTTGAGGATGCCGTACGATGGATTTTACCATACAAGATATATATATGATGATTGATCCACACTCTTAACTTGAGGATGCCGTACGAGGAATTATACCGTACGTGATGCTATGAGGCTGGATCGCCGACTCATAGATTTATCGACTCGGAAATGTTATAGTTTTCTAATCACTTTTAACTCGGATATATTTTAGTCTTCCAATCACTTAAGTAGAGGTTAGAATATAATTAGAGTCATACCTATTTTCAAAACTAACGAATCGTATATATTTTTAAAAGACAACCAGAGGGACGCTACGGATTTTCAAAGGTATCTCTTTTCCCAAAAATACCGTAGCCCTATTCTTAAAAAAACGATTCATGTTATTTTAAATACTATAACTGTATGGCTCATATATAAATATACATTTTATATTGTTGCATTTAATGTTTACTTTTCTTTTATGTTCATATTGTTCTCATTGCACTTTATACATATACATGTTCTTACATTAGCCGTTATGACTTCATCTTCTAGGACACGTACACCATTACCGATGATGCGTATGTTGCACGTACACTTACTTGCCGACTCACACACATCATCATTGGTAATTACCATACCACGTACATATTAGAACCCGTTACTTCACTCATACAACCTAATAATTTGTAGCTTAGTAGTATTGTTTGGCATTCTTGATCTCACCTCCTAGTTAGATATTGCATTTCTTACATAGATGCCATATGAATTTATATATACATTCTGGTTATGCACTGTAGATTGGCTCTATGCCGGTATTCATTATTTCATTATTAGCTCATGATTATGAGATTTCTGGATTTGGGAAACCGCATGCGAATTTTGAAAACTTATGATCATTTTAAAAGAAAAATATGGTTTCTCGTGCTATTATATATGGCGTCCACCATGAGTTTTCTCGGTTCTGAGCTATATGTATACCCGGTTCGAGGAGAGAGATGCACCTTCTGCGGGTACATGGTAGACCCGGTGCGGTACCCCGGGGCAAGAAGATCGTATAGAGAGACGTTGAGCCTGAAAAGGGAGCACTACTGACCGGTGATGGTTGGCTCGGCGGATATCCGGAGGATACCAACCGGAGTCTTGAGATCAGATGGATATGGGGCCGATCCGATGAGACGGAGCCGAGATATGAGAATTATGTGTCGCTGCTGGACACGGTTTTTATGATGTTTTTCGAGTGTCGATGCTGGGCACTCGGATTTTATCATGATTTAGTGTGTCGTTGCTGGAAACACCTTCGACGAGATGGATATTCTCTTCTGTCAGAGATTCGATAGTGAGAATGAACACACAATCGTGGCGGCGTTGGTCAACGAAAGGATAGGACTAAATGAAACCTGGGTTCAATATGTTACCTGATGGCGAAATTTCTGGTTAAAATACGAGCAACGCATCGACAAGACTGCAGCCGTGAGAATGTTCATATCCACCCTTGATCCAAATTCAAAGGTGTTCCCATTTATGGCACTCTTCAAGCCGACAACCTTCCAAGAGCTTATGGATAAAATGACTCGATTGGATCAGACGGGTCAAGACCCTTCATCATCCGATGAAGATGAATGATAAATGGAGGCAAGGTGGCATATATCGCAACGTTCAACAAAAAAATGAGCGGCTCTAAAGCAACCTGTCGCCAAATAGCGACGGCGTGGGTACTCACTCTACCCGAGATATACACGGGGGGATATTTCTCACTGGCGGAAGAATCTCTATGTGGAATGGTCTCTTCTTCTCAAAAACAGAAAGGATATCAAGGGACCTACAAGCGGGTCCTGCAATCAAGTGGAATGTCCCACTTGAACCAAAAAACCATGGGAGGGATGTGAAATTCATGTCCCACTCCGAATCAAAAGATGAGGGGAAAAAACCCTAAGTCAAGTTCATTCTACCAGGGAAGAAGAAGACTCGGCAAAAAAAATGACGTGATATCTCATTCCTTCGTATATGAAGAAGATGCTCCATTAGTATCGGAAAGCAACATTGATGAGCAGGGGCAGGTGCCGTGTAAAATACCCAATACTTCCCGCAAAAAAAAACCCAATGGATACGATGATAGATGAAACAGTCCAAAAGGTGAAGATAGTCTAAGGCGTGAAGTGTCCATGCAAACAAAGGACAGGCAGCAGCGCCTCAGCAAACAAGGTTGGAAAGGATGGGTTATGCAACTCTCCGACCGAATGATAAAATGGACCGAAACGTCCCTAAACTAACGCGTTCCCCAAAAAAAACTGGAATGTTGGACCGAAACGTCCTTAAACTAATATTCGTCCCAAATATGGGAATGTTGGAACGAAACGTTCTTAAACTAATATTCATTCTCAAAATGGGAATGCTGGACCGAAAAGTCCTTAAACTAAAAATTTCCCTCAAACATGGTGATAATGGACCGAAACGTCCCTAAACTAGCGCATCTCCCCAAATACAGCGATATGCTCTCTTAAAATCTATATTGCAACCGAAGTCCTAGCGGCAAAACTTGTAACTCAAGTCCTACTAGCTACATTGCACTCCAGTGGTGAAACCAGCCCTAAGTTCCACCAGCAAATAGATGGGTCATCTGCGACAAAACTACTTTCAAGAGTTCCATCGCTAGCCAAAAAAACAGTACGTCCAAAAGAGAAATTGGCATACATGAAAACCCGAAAGGACGCCGTGAGTAAAAACAGCAGGACTGCCAGCGGGTTTATGAAAACCCGAAAGGGCTCAGTCTCTTTTAAAAAAACGGTATGCCCACAAGTAAAATGGGCATGGATGAAAAACCCGAAAGGACGCCGTGAGTAAAAAATAGCAGGACTGCCGGCGAGTTTGTGAAAACCCGAAAAGGGCGCAAATTCATAAAATAAAAAAATTCATATGCACTTGCAAAGTCGTCTCGACCTTGTGAGGAAAAAAATCTATGTGAAATCCTTACGACTCACAAGGAGCAACTACTTAGGAATCCCCATGATTCCTAAGGAGAAAATACACCTACAACATCCTCACGACTCATAGAGAGAAATACGTTTATGAGACCCTTAAGGCTCCTAAAGTCAAAAAGTCTTAGTCAACAGGATCGTAACCCTATTTGCTAAGCCACTTTTGTTCAAATCAACAAAGGAAATGATGAGTCGCACCTGACAATATTCCAGTCGTAGCGATACTGATGCCTAAAAAGGTATCAAACTTCAATTCCTCTCAAGGCAAATAATGATTCGCTCCTGGCAATATCCCAGTTGCAGCAATGCTGATGCCTGAACAGGTGTCAAACTCTAAGTCCTTTCATGAAAAATGATGATTCGCTCCTGCCAATATTCCAGTCGTAGCAATACTAATGCCAAAATTAGTATAAAGACCCAAGTTCTCGACTCGCAACAAAATCAGCGAGCTAAAAAAATGCATATGAAACAGCCAAAATGTTTGGGCAACTCGCAATAAATATAGCGAGTAAAAAAACCGATATAGCCGAAATGATTGGGCATCGCGATAAATAGCCAAAATGATTGGGCAATCGCAACTTTCGTGACATAAAAGCTAAAAAGATAGGGCATCGCAGAAAGAAATAAAAAAAATGGAAATGAAACTTTTCTGTCCTGCAAGTATTTCCATATTGACTCTTGTATATAATCCATAGGCACAAATAAAAGAAAATGAAATCATATTTTCCCACCAAGCTCCGTCAAAGGGAGAGCCAGATCTCGACGGTACATATACAATCTAGAGACTATCTCTGTGTCCCCCTCATCATTCCAATAGGGGCAGACACAACAATCAAATGAAAGTGAAGTGACGGCAAAATCCTAATTTCGGATCTTAGTAGCAACATCTATAGCCTAGAGATCAGCTCGACATACTTCTCATACCAACAAGATGTATACATAACGTCATTAAAGACCTAAGGGTCAAACAAAAAAAGAGTAAAGGCAAAATCCCAGCTCCAGCTCGACGTTCCTTCTTGGTGCAGATGCGACGTCAACAAAGGCTCTAAGGAGCCAAATCAAAAAGGAGTGACGGCAGAATCCTAACTCCAGCTCGACGTACTTCTCATGCCAGCAGAATGCAAATGCAACGTCAACAAAAGACCCAAGGGTCAAAGCAAAAATGGAGTCACAGAAAAATCCTAGCTCCAAGTCTTGACGGTTCATATACAACCCAGAAACTATCTCGACGTTCCCCCTCATTTCAACAGGATGCAGACACAATTATCAAATGAAATTGGAGCAATGGTATATTCCTAGCTCTGGACTTCAATTGCAATACATACAGCATAGAGGTCCTACAGATGTCTAACCTACTTCAGTAAAGAAACGGCACGACATCGTCAAAACAAAAATGAAGTGACGGCATATTCCCAGCTTCAGGTCTCGACGACAACTCATATAAAGCTTAAAAGACTATCGGAGATCATCCCACACCAGAGCAGAGTGGTTATGACTCATCAGGGCTCCAAATTGAGCCTAACCTTAAGTAAAAAGCGTCATGGTAAATTCCTAACGTTTACTTTTCCGACGATAATATGACCTAAGGAGATTACTTAAAGATGTCTTGTCCAGCCCCCGAAGGGATCAGAGACACGACAGTCGCGGGGCTACTCGAACAACAGCTTAAAAACTGCATATCGAGAAATACATCAGTCAATGTGATGGTACCACGAACTAAAACCCTGGTACCACAAACCTAACGGCCCCTATCGTAATAAATAGAGGTTATCTGCATTTCACGTTTGGATACACCTGCGAGATCCTCTCGACTTATCTCGACTCTTAGGAAAAAACATCTTTATGAAACCTTCACGGCTCATGAAGGTGAAAAGCCTTAGGCAAAGGGAATATCAACTTGTTTCCTAAGCACTGTGGCCCTACAAATAGGTCAAAAATGACTCTTGTATACTATCCACGGGCCACATTCTCCAAAGTCGCATACCGACGAGGAGGAGAAACCACTTGCGAGTTCTCTCGACTCGTAAGGGGAAAATTCTCTTGTGAGATCCTTATGACTCTCAAGAGAAAACGCACTTAGGAGTCCTCACGACTTCTAAGGAGAAAATACACCTACGAGATCCGCTCGACTCGTAGGGAGAAAAATCTTTATGAGACCCTTATGGCTCGTAAAGTTGAAAAGTCTTAGACGACAGATCTAAAACTATTTCTTAAGCTATCGCTCTCCTACAAGGAGGTCAAAATTGACTCTTGTATACCATCTACGAGCCACATTCGCCAAAGTTACTTGCCAATGAAATGAAGAAACTACTTATGGGTCTTTACGACTCGTAAGGAGAAAATACCTGACTGAGATCTTTACGACTCATAAAGGCGATGAACACTTAGGGATCCTCATGATTTCTAGGAAGAATATGCGCCCTTGAGATCCTTAAGACTCATAGGGAGAAAATCCTTCTTGAGACCCTTATGGCTCATGAAGATGGAAAAAATCCTTAGACTACAAGGACCGTAAACTTGTCTCGTAAGCCATCAATTTTATGGACATGCATAATGATTAGTCTAAAATATTGCACATTTGAATGAATATTTTTCCTATTATTGTTAAGTACTAAAAGGTGTTTATTGTAATTATAGAACATATGTGGGTTTATGTGTAAAAAGTTTATTATCATATGTTTCTTTATTATAATTAACATAATGAGGGAAAATACATGCATATAATATTTATATGAAATATTGTAACTAAAATATGCATATCATGTCAAATATTTCTCATCAATATTCTTAACAAATAATATCATATAAGATGGTTAGGATAATATCTTTAAAATACCAAATATTACTAACACTTTGATTTGAGATACTGTGCAAATATTAGCTCAGGTCTGGAATCTAAGAAACCCGGATAAATTAAGATTTCGGAATCGAATCTGCCAAAATTTAGAAGCAAATCGAGAAATCTAGCAACGGCAGAGACTCAGAGCATTATATTCAGAATCTAGACATCGAGAGGATCTCCATAAATCAAGATAAAAGAGAACAAAAAATCCCAAAGCCTGAAGCCACCAAGATGCGGCGGATCCGCGGAAAAAATAGGCAATATGAGGCGGAAGCGCGGCGAGTTTGCGGCCATAGGATTTGAGATTTTGGTGATTTGATCTTAACAGCATATATTCACCCAGGACATCTAGGGTTTCTGATTTTAGAACTATATATAGGACCGAGAGTTTCACATCAAAAATCATCAACCAAAGAAATCAGGAGATCCAAAGCGATCCACGTATCTAGGTGATCATCAGCTAGTCATCCACCTCCAACAAGAGTGAAGATCTAGAGCAAAAACTAGGGTTCTTTATAATCGGCTTTCAAAACGGAGAGTGGTATGAAATAGTTGATTAATAATAGATTTTAGTTTATTTCCTTTTGCATTTACTTTCTGCATTTATTTTCTGCATCTTAATCATGTTTTCATTCTTTAACCATTCTTTTAGATTTCCAACTATGAGTGAGTAATTCCTATTTTGCTAGGGTTCGTAGGATAGGGTAGAATAATGGATGATAAAATCTCTTAACTTCTTTTATACATTTTAAAGTTTATAAATTTTAGCAAAATAAACGTTAACATCCTTATCGGGCACGCTACCAATTTATTGATAATCATGACCATAATTTGAGATCTTTTAACACTTGTTTTGGTAAGGGCTAGACATAAATAGAGATCAATGCAGGGAAAACTGTTAATAGTGGGTAAACCCTGGTTTCTTCCAAAAAAAATCTTAATCTACATTCATCACTATCGATCTAGTTTTAAGCTATTAAAAGATAAAAGAAGTCATTTTTAATTATTCATCCATTACCACCAAGTCTTATGAACCCTACAAGCCTTTTCAAATCTTATATCCGTTTTAAAACATAACGACAAACAATCACCCTTCTTTCATCAACTCGTCTAAAACAATAAAAAGGCTCACGTTTCCCTGCGGATGACCCATACTCATCGCAGCTAACTATTAGTGACACCGTCTTGATTGCGATTACTTTACAAAACAACTTTTTAACACGATCAATCAAATGGCGTCGTTGCCAGGGAGACGGTCGTAACATTTTCTTGTTATTCGGGTTGATTTTTTATAAAATCTGGAAACCATAAAATAAAAAAAAACACATCTTGTGTATTTAACGATTATTACGTGAGTTTTGTAAGGGAATCTAGAGTAACTAAAGTAAAAAATAGAGATTCAGAGATTTCAACTTAGACCAGAGGAGTATAGGGAGCGCTGAAGAAATATTAGCCAAAGATCCCTTAAAACAGCGGTGTAACCACGGCAGAACTAGAGGTTTGGCGGCGGAACCACGGCACTTTGGGTAAATTGCGACCCCAAAATCCTCTGGTATTTTCATAAGATCTTTTCCTCTCTTCTAAGCTCCAATAATCTGATCTTTCCTGCAGGATTCTTTGCAAATATCGCCGCTCAAAAATCTTTTTTATGTGTTTTGAATTCGGATTGTTTTTGCATATTTTAAACCGGACTTTAAGGGGCAATAAACCCAAATTCAGATTAGGTGGGGATTTCATCACCCTTCCTAGGCCCCACAAATCACAAACGAGCATACTGTCACCTTACATTAATTAAAAAAATATCTAGACCTAGCCCTTAAGAACATTCGCACTCAATTAAGACAGAGGAAGGTCGTGAGTAATTTATCGCTTAGCCGCATTTCTCTTGTGGTGTCTAGGTAAGTGTGAATAAGAAAAGTGGTCACTTAATTAGGCCCACTACTTTGGTGATTCGTAAAGCGGATACCTCCTACTTACCTGGCATTTACCTGGCCACAAGAGTGATAAAGAGGTCGTAGAGAATTGATCCTGCGACTTATCCTTTGGAAGTTTAGGAGCGGTCTAGTAACGTGCCTTAAGTAACCCTAGTTCTAGAGATTGATTGTGCATTTTTTTGATTTGTTGAATTAAGCCTCACGTCCGACACTTTTTCAAAACAAACCATCTAAAAATCGTTCTCACACATGCTGCTACGAGCGCTAAATCCGCTTAGTGCATGATTGGCTGGACATGGGATTCTAGTGCCCATCTTGTCCGTGTTTTTTCTATTGACTCCGAAGTCGGTAATTCTTCATCTTCTATTTCCCCTCACACATCACATCACCCAAAATGGGCGGATCTCCATCGGGATTTATCGATACCACCCTGCCACCACCCGTAAGTATGCAAAATCCACCACGCATCTCTCTCCAAGAAAGATGATACCCCGTAAGTGGACATCTTCCTACTTGTCTGTCTCTTCCACCAGCAAATGGGGATAATTTCGAAATTAAACCCTACTTCATCAACCTGTTGCTCAAATTTCACAAGCTTGAATCCGAAAATGCTTACATTTTCATAACCAAATTCGAGAACATATGTGCAATGATGAGCACTACCCAACTTTCAGGGGATGCTATGCAATTACATCATCTCCCTTTTATATTATGCGACCTAGCAGAAAAATGGCTTTATAACACTGCCGCATATTCTATCGTCTAATGGGATGAATTGGTTATAGCATTCCTTAAGAAATTTTATCATAATCATAAAACCGCCCGTGTTCGAAGCGAGATTAACCAGTTTACCCAACTTCCCAACGAACCATTCTGGAAATTCTTTGAACGGTTTAAGGATCTTCTTGTACAATGCCCCCATCACGAAATTGATAGATGGTAACTTTGCCGAATTATAATGAGGGTGTTAATCTTGCCACGAAACAACTGCTTAAAACCATTTTTCAATGCCATTTCATGTCAAAAGACGACGGCGAAGCTTGGCAATTTCTGGAAGATCTCGCCGAACAAAGCTCCCAATAGGAGAGCACTAGACCAATATTGTCTTCATCTACGGCAAGTATCCATCAGCTCGACATTTCCATCGCAGTGAAAGCCGAAATGGCCGCGATGCAAAAGAAACTCGAAGCTATCAAAAACAAAGTCTCGTCAACCTCCCTAAACCAAGTTACACTCCCCAAAATCGTGTGTGGTTGCTGTTTTGACCCATCACATTTAACGGAGGAATGTCTTTTGAATCCTCCATCTCAAGGTCAAGAACAAACCAATGATGTTTTTTAGCAACGACCTAGAAACAATCCGTATTCCTCCGCATACAATCAGGGATGGAGGAATCATCCTAATTTTGCTTGGAACCAAAACCAAACTCAAACTCAAAATCGGTTTCCAAGCCAAAATAAATTTCAAAGGCTTCCCCCACAGCAACAACAGCTACCACACCAAATTTAGCATCCCTTTTAACCCTAATCCTTTCAAAATCGGGCGAACAAATTTGCGCCTTATAACAATATTTCGGCGTCCGGTACCGATAAAACCTCTACTCTCGAACGAAACTTAGAAACGTTCATTAAAAAATCTACACAAACGACGACTAATTTAACGTCTTCTATCTAAACGTTAGTGCAACACACTGCTTCACATGGTGAAAGTATTAAATCGATAGAAGCACAACTTGCACAGTCAAATGCCGCAATGAGTGAGAAAGAGAAGGGGAGATTTCTATCTCAACCTCTACCAAATCCCGGCCACTCATAAAGTGCAAATCCCACCCTTCAATTTCATAACGTGGGTGCCATAACTACATTGAGATCGGGAAGAGTGCTGAATAATAATGTTGGTAAATAAGTTGATGATGAATAAGATGAAACCCCGGCTACTACTTCTAATCCTACTTCGTCTAGTCCACCATCTTCTTTCGAGCCTATTCTCCATTCCTACTAGGCTCGAACCCTTAGCCCATTTCCTTAAAGGAATTACCATCTACGACCATCCCAACTCCAATTTTGGGATCCATTCCATCCCCACAAACTTCTCCTCAAAAGTTGGACCCATCCCTTATTGATAAAACTCCTTTTCCAAATAGGTTAAGGGCTAACAGACCAAGTCCCAAAATGGAGAAGATTGTGGACATTTTTAAACAAGTTAACATAAATATTGCTCTCCTAAATGCTATCAAACAAGTTCTTTCCTATGCGAAAATTTTAAAGGGCTTGTGCACTAGGAAGAGGAAAATCCAAGTGCCTAAAAAAGTTTTCTTAGCAAGTAATATGAGCAATTCTCTTACCCAATTGGTGCCCATGAAATGTAGGGACTCCAGTTGTCCTACAATATCTATAACTATTGGGGGTAAAAATATCAATCGTACTCTACTCGATTTAGGTGCTAGTGTTAACTTGCTTCCATACTCGGTATATGAGCAATTAGACATAGGAGAGTTGAAATATGCACATTGCACTCTCTAGATGGCCAATCGATCCATCACCCAACCTAGGGACGAGCTAGAGGACGTGTTAATTAAAGTTGGGGAATTTATATTCCCTGGGGACTTTATTGTTTTAAATACATAGCCTGTGGCAAACCCACGAAACCAAATTCCGGTGATTCTTGGTCGGCCTTTTCTAGCAACTTCCAATGCAATAATCAAATGTCATAACGGTTCAATGAATCTATCCTTCGGGAAGATGACAATTGAGCTTAATATCTACAAGTTAGGAAGTCAACCCTCCGAACTCTATGCTGATATAGTTGTTGTATGTTCTATCGAAAAGATAGCTTCCGATAGTTACCAATTTGAGGAGCTTCACGATACTGATCTCGAGGCCACTAGTGGTTATTGTTTGATCCGGCTATTTATTATACACATGAAGACCCTTATGTCCGCAAATCCACACTTAAGTCCGAACCCTTTAACTTATCGAATAATTTTAGTCGAGCAATCCGAGTACCATAATTTCCTTTCCGATGAGATTATCATTCATAATATCGATGGAAGTTTTGATGAAATTTTTGCCGAAGAAATCGCATTCCTAGAAGACATAGGAGTTGTGATGACTCAACCCCCACCCAAAGAAGTTGAACCGCCACCCCTTCTTTTTAGCAAAAACAAGAATGCGTGTAGTGCACCATCACTGTTTCGTCTCTACCAACCGAGATGTAAACCTGATCGATTACACCTCTTATCTCCCCACTTCTTCACGTCTATAATCTTCTATTAACTATGTTGTTATATCGATAAAAATTTTGAATGGTTGGTGTTGACTTTTGGTCTTTGTAAAGTTTTGCACAGACCAATAACTTCACCTCCCATTTTTTATAATTTTAAAATACTTAATACTGTTTTACTCAAGTTTAGGGGGAGAAAACGATTTTGTCTATTGAAAGAAAAGAATTTTTTTACAAAATTATGAGCCAAAAACAAGTTTAGGGGAGGATTTCACTGTCAATGAATTTTTGTCCCCCTTTACTAATAATTGAGAATTTTTCCTCCCAAGTCTACATGTTTTAAGATTAAAAGATGACATCGGTGAGGACACTACTGCAAATAGGTTTGGGGGAGATTTGTGCTTATTCAAGCATCACTTTGCATTTTACTAAATAATAGCACAAAAAAATTTGATAATAAAAGTTAGAAAGTGAAAAATACATATGAAAGATAAGAAGAGGTTTAAGAAAAGCATGAAAATTAGATATTTTATAACGAAACTAGTAATAGATAGTCATGAGCTGTTGTCCTAAGGGTTAGTAAGATGAAGCAAATTACTAATCTGGGGATAAAAATAAGTCTAAGAAATAGTCCCTATTCTTGAGTCTAAATATCTGAACGTTGATACCCTACTATACACACTTGCACACATCTTGAAACTGGGGTTGGTAGAGAATACCTTGAAATGCTCTTGTCTAAAAATCTTAGTATGAAGGAAAAGATATAAATCAACAAAAATATAAATGAAAAAAATATGGTGAAGAAAAATGAACACTGGTTTTGTAATTATTTAAGGCAGCATAAAAAAATATATCGAGGGTGCCTTATCACCTAGTGCCTTAGATCAACTGGTTTGAGAGCCACTACTAAGTCTCAGGTGTTCTAAAACTAGGATATTGCTAATTATGCCTAAATGAGTGAGCACATTTGGTAATTGGTTGGTTAGTAGCTCAAGAAGTATTAACGGTCGCATGAAGAATGTGTGAGCAATTCCATTTATAAAATATTCACCGACTAAAAAGTACTAAGAAAAATGGACAAGAGTATGATAGCTTGATTTGAATTCTTTAAGTGTAGGGATGTCTCTTACATACACGTAGGGGTATATGATCAATGTTTGGAAGAAAGGTAAGGAGGAAGACTAAAGGCGTTATTCTATTGAGGGATAATGTGATTTCTGATATCTTTTCATAACTATTAAGATAAGGCTCATGGCAACTAAAAAACTAGTGTAGTTTGAAACTCTTATTTTCAAGTTCTTTCTTTTATATGTTCTTTATTGTTGTATGTAACTTTCATTATCTTTTTTTTATTATGGGATTTTGTGGGTGTAATTCGCTGAAAACCCTCAGGAGACAACACTCCTCCTATTATGGTCACCTAGAGATTTAAAGGAATGTTGTATGTACTCAGTGCAATCATGTTGCCTACGAAAATATGTTAGGCTTTTCTTTTTTTCTTTTTATTCTTTTTCTCTTTAATAACTAGTTTGCTCGGGACGATCAAAGTTAAGTTTCGGGGTGTCATTTGATTAGTCTAAAATATTGCACATCTGAATGAACATTTTCCCTATTATTGTTACGTACTAAAAAGTGTTTATTGTAATTTCAGAACATATGAAGGTTTATGTGTAAAAAGTTTATTATCATATGTTTCTACATTATAATTAACATAATGAGGAAAAATTCATGCATATAATATTTATATGAAATATTGTAATTAAAATATGCATATCATATCAAATATTTCTAATCAATATTCTTAACATATAATATCATATAAAATGGTTAGGATAATATCTCAAAAATACCAAATATTACTAACACTTTGATTTGAGATATTGTGCAAATATTAGCTCAGGTCTGGAATCCAAGAGATCCGGATAAATCAAGATGTCCAAATTGAATATGCCAAAATTTAGAAGCAAATCGAGAGATCTAGCAACGGCAGATACTCAGAACATTATTTTCAGAATCTAGACATCGAGAGGATCTCCATAAATCAAGATAAAAGAGCATAAAAAATCCCAAAGCCTGAAGCCACCAAGATGCGGCGGATCTGCAGCAAAAATAGGCAATATGGGGCGAAAGCGCGGAGAGTTTGCGGTCGTAGGATTTGAGATTTTGGTGATTTGATCTTAGCAGAATATATTCACTCAAGGCATCTAGGATTTCTGGTTTTGGGACTATATATAGAATCAAGAACTTCACATAAAAAATTATCAACCGAAGAGATCAAGAGGTCCAAAGCGATCCACGCATCCAGGTGATCATCAGCTAGTCATCTACCTCCAACAAGAGAAAAGATCTAGAGCAAAAACTAGGGTTCTTTGTAATATGCTTTCAAAATGGAGAGTTGAATGAAATAGTTGATTAATAAAGGTAGATTTTAGTTTATTTCTTTTCGCATTTACTTTCTGCATTTAATTTCTGCATCTTATTCATGTTTTCATTCTTTAACCTTTCTTCTAGATCTCCAACCATGAATGAGTAATTCTTAGCTTGGTAGAGTTCGTAGGATAGGGTAAAATAATGGATGAGAAAATCTCTTAACTTCTTTTATATATTTTAAATTCTATAAACTTTAGCAAAATAATTGTTAACATCCTTATCGGGTGTGCTACCAATTTATTTATAGTCACGACCACGATTTGAGATCTGTTTAACACTTGTCTTATTAAGGGCTAGACATGAATAGAGATCAATGCAATGACAAAGGTTAATAGTAGAGAAACCCTAGTTTCTTCCAAAAAAACCCTAATCTAGATTCATCACTAACGATCTAGTTTTAAAATATTAAAAGATAAAAGAAGTCATTTTAATTATTCGTCCATTGCTACCAAGTCCTATGAACCATACAAGCCTTTTCATTATAAATCTTATATCCGTTTTAAAACATAACGACAAACAATCACCCTTCTTTCATCAACTCTTCTAAAACAAGAAAAAGGTTCATGTTTCCCTGCTGACAACCCGTAGACATCGCAGCTAGCTACCAGCATCACCGTCTTGATTGCGGTTACTTAACAAAACAAATTTTTAGCATGATCAATCACATAACTTTGCACTACTTCATCTATATACAAACGTACGTGGGCAAAATAGTGGGGGGCATTTGTTCACACCATATTTTTTGGCTAAGATCTACTTGTTCCCTTATAAAAAAAGGAGATAAGAAAAAGGAAAAGAGCCATCATAGTTTGGCCTCATGTGTTAAACACATGGGCGCTTATATGCAAAGCATATAAGTGCTGAAAAAAATAACTAAGGGCTAAACTGGCCTCACATGTTAAACACGTGGGCGCTCATACGCAAAGCATATGAGCGCTGAATAAAATAAAGCTAAAGGCCAAACTGGCCTTACGTATTAAATATGTGAGCGCTCATATGCAAAGCATATGAGAGTTAGACATAAATAACCAAAAGCCAAACATGCTAAACACGTGAGCACATATATGCAAAGCATATAAGCGCTAGAAACAGATAATAACTAAGAGCCAAACATGCCTCACGTATTAAACACGTGAGCGCTTAAATGCAAAGAATATAAGTGCGGGAAGCAGATAATAACTAAGGGCCAAGCTGGCCTCACGTGTTTAACACGTGAGCGCTCATATGCAAAACATATGAGCGCTGAATATAAATAACCAATGGTCAAACAGGGCTCACGTGTTAAACACGTGAACGCTTATATGCAAAATATATGAGTGCTGAAAATAAACAGGCTAAAACCCATCTTAGGGGTCACATGTTAAACACGTGAGTTCTTCTTCCGCGTTCTTGTTCATATCATATTTTTGCATTATTATATTCCCCATTCTTAATCATATTGCAAATAAATAAGTGCTTTTGATCCATGTCTGCTAAATAGTTGCAGGTTACAGGTTCTCAGAACAAATACAGTGAAAATGGTGAAAAGACGCTATAAATGTGAGACTACGACCAATAAATAGATGAATCTGTATGATGCCGCCTACCAGTTTAAGGAACAAATGAAAATCAATGAACAACTCGATTGCACAACGTATGAGCGCAGTACAAGATTCAAGACTTCAACACGAAGCTAACAGTAAAAGTCCACAATATTCTGCACTGTGGAAATCTGGAAGAAAATAGAAGATATTCTGAGAAACCAAGTGAAGAAACCAGAAGTAAAATGCACCATGAAGCAGCCCTAAAGAAATGAGCCCAATAGCCCATCAAACGGCCGCGGAACCGCTGCCAAAAGAGGCTTTTGGCCGCGGAACCGCAGCCGTGCAATGCACGTGTCGGTGGATAAGACGGTGCGTTGACCGGGACTTCTTAGGGTAGATTTGTAAAATTATGAATGGATCAGAATGTAACCTAGGGTTTCCTATATCTATAAATAGGAGAGCAAAAGGGTAATAATTCTCGTGCCTCTTTTTGGATGCCTCTTATGAAATACCTCTTTTAATTTCTAGATCTTAGATTTTCAACTCCATGTAATCTGTCAAAGAGTGCATCAATAAAGAAGTAAGTTTTTTTATCTTGAATTTCTTTTTTGCCCTAGTTATAAATTTTTTATCTGCCCTAGTTATAGATTTTTTATCTGCCGTAGTTATAGATTTTTTTATCTGCCGTAGTTATAGATTTTTTTATCTGTCATAGTTAATTAAAAGAAAACCATAAAAATGAATTTGTTTATCAATTCCCTAATGAGTGAGTAGTTCCTCACTTATTAGGGTTAGGTTTAGGGAAAATTTGAGAGATGAAAATCTCTCATCCCTTTCTTACCCGTTCAACATTTTAAAGTAGGACTCTATGCATACAAACACACACCGCTCACTACAGCACCCTATCCCACGAGGTAGCGGTGATACCACAGTTAAAGACCGGTTGGGTATGTTTTCCATGGAGGCTAGGGATAAGAGTTGAGAAAGTACGGACAAGGACCAAAGGGAAGAAACATAGTTTCTTCCCGATCGTGCTAATCCCCTTTGTTAACTATTACCTTAACACCTAAAAGTTCTTAATTAAGGCAAAGAAAGCGGTGAGAATAATTGATTTTCCAAACTAACCTAATTTTCACCCTAACAAGCTTTTTATAAACTTTTATCTCATTTTTAGATCTTAAAATAAAACCCAAAATCTTTTGGATTTAACTCGTTAAAACATAAAGAAAAGGAATCCATCTCCTTGTAGACCGACGCGTACTCAACCGGCTAGTTACCAAGCGACACCGTCTTGATTGCGGTTAATATTATTTGATTTATCTTTTTATAAGCTTGTTTTCTGTAACAACCGAGCTCAATTATACCAATTTCTGTTGTCGTATGTGTTTGTTTGTGGTGTTTATTTCATTTGCCGTATTTGGATGTGAATGGTAGTTCTCTCTATATATTCGACCCGCTTGTTTGAGCTTGTTGTTTCATAGTTATAGAATACCTTAACCTCACATTTTTGCATATAACAATTTAGGTCACTTAAAATAATTTTAAAATACATGACATGGCCTGCTTGATACCCCTAACCCTATGGTAGCGTCCTTGCATCGTGTTCTCGTCCCGTTCAGTGGAACGGACGTGTTTGGATGGCTACACACACGTACGTGCATCTGTTCTTGGGGGTATGCATTTCTGTAACATAATCCTTCATTTCAAATTTGGGAACTTGCTAATAATTTTCGTATTTCAAATCCAAAATTTTGGACCCAACCCGGGCGCAATTCTGAAATATTTTGTATCCCTCCAAATCCTATTTATTTTTAAATTTCTTAATCAGTTTAAGAATATCTTTACAGCTTACAATATTTTTCAACCAACGAAGTATTCTTTAAAATAGTAAATCTTTTATAAAATTATTTTCCAAAACAAATTTCCTACCCACGAGCCAATCACCTTTTTCCTTTCCTTGGTGCCGGGCCCCACACCTCTCTCTCCATCTCTCTCCCCTCCGTTGTCTCTCTCTCGCTCACCCTTCTCTTTCTCTCTCTCCTCTCTATTCTCTCTTTCTCTCTCTGCACAAAAATCCAAATCTCTCTCTCCTCACCGTTCCTTCCTCTCTCTCTCATTCCTCTCGATCTCCCTTCTCTCTCCTCTCGATTCTCTCTCTCTCTTCCGTATCTCTCTTTCTCTCCTCTCTTGATATATTTTCTTCTTCTTCGTTTCTTTAAAAACGAAACCCATCACCAGCTAACCCTAACAGCTGTCTCCCCTCACGCCGTCGCCGACAGCCGACGACACGACTCCCGACCTCGTCATCTCCTCACGCTCATCACCTTCGCTTCCATCTCTTTCCTCCCGAGCTTACACATCTCCCGACCCAGGCCCGTGCACCCCTGCACACATTTGCACCGCTGGGGTGATCGCTGCCGGTGACTTGTCCCCGTGTTCCTGGCCCTCGTGCGCCCCCAGTAAGCGTTGCTCCCTCTCCTCTCCTTCTTTCTCCTTCTTTCTCCTTCTTTCCTTTCTTTTCGGTTCTGTTTCAATTTCTTTATCGCCGGTGGCCTCTGCAGGTATCTCGTCGGATCTTCGTCGACACCGTCGACCCTCACGACCCCTCCACAGACCATTGTGAGCTTCCTCTCCTCTATCCTCCTTCTCTTCTTCTCTTCTTTTTTTCATGCATTTCTTTTATTTTTAGTGTTCACTGTTTTTCTATGATCGCTGGAATCCAGCCGCGACGTCGACGATCCCGACGACTCAGCGAGGATTTCTGACCTGTGCGATCCCATCATGCGTTATTTGGACTCATTCCGTGTACCGTGCGCGCGTCGCGACTTTTCCCGCCGACGCGTGACGTTCCGTTTACTGCTTCGCGATCCGTCGAGGCAAGTGAAACTTGCTACATGCTATTCATAATATTCCTAAAGTTATTTATTACATTCATATTAAATCTATAGATAGAATCTAACGTCATGTGTTCCAAGTTAACAGTGCGATGTTCCTTTTATATATTTTAGATTCAGAACTTGAAACCTACCAGCTGCATTTAGTTTACTAAACCTAGTAACCACATTTATATTTTTAAATCGCATAATAACTATTTACATAGTCTATGGTACCCTTTCTTTTAGTTCTACCCTATTGGACACCCGTGTGCATCTTTAACTTGTTTTAGATACAATTTGCATCCCTAGATCTTTTAACCCATGATAACGAGATTTTTAACAATCCATATTTGTTTAAGTGTATAATACTTAATGTTGGAACCATAACCCTTGCTCCAATCGTTAACCGCACATTCATATAGTTTAACCTGTACCTATTCGCATATCATATTTCATGTTCCAGTTTATTGTTCTTTTAGTACCCATGCTTGTTTTGCATATCCATGCTTATGCTAGTTTGATTATGAGCACCCACAGAATATCTTGTACACTCTGCGTGACTTGTTACACCTATTACTTGACCCGATATGGTACCGTGCAACTCTTGACATGACATGACACCTATATATTACTTGACTTGAACTGATGTACCATGCTTTACCTATTACCTGATCTTGCGCCTAATGCCAACAAACCTGACCTGTTATTCTTACGAACCGTTCCTGTTATCTATCCAGACAAACCTGTACCTGCCTGATCCTGTGTTGGTATTAGCTCTAGATTTTTTAAATACCCGACTTGAACATATAGAGTTTGGAGGTATGGGGAATCAATGATGAAACCTGACTTGTAACTCGATAGTTCGATACCTTTACTGATCAGTCTTACGGGCTAGGCCAGCCCCAGGGTGATGATGCTGACATCACTCATCTTTACATACTATTCTTTTACTACCTAGCGGCACGTCTCGAATTCAGCCCGAGAATCTTGACCGTGGTCCCGGGCACGCACATGATACTATTGAGTTACATCGATGATTCATCAAATTGATTTCAAAGACTTGAGACTATTCAACCCAATAGACCAGTTTAGATTACTCACTGTACACTACCTTTCACTACCCTGATTTATATTGTTGTTACACTTGCTTTACCATTTATGATTATATTCGCATGTCTTGCTACCTTGTTTTATATATTATTGCTTGATGTTATGACGCGCTGACGTCTGGGTTTTGCATGGCCCAGATTCCGTACCTTTGCTGCAGTCCGAGCAGAAGTATTTCAGCCAGCAGGCTGAGCAGTGAAGACTCTTTACTAGTTAGTTCTTTTACTTTTCAGTATTTTATTCCTGATGTGAGCCCGCATTATGGGACATACATTCCAGTTATTCTTGTATTGGATCTCTTGCTTACGCATTATTTATTCTTGACTCATTTTATTTTGGCTTATGGACATGTGCTAGATAGTTTTATTATTGTTCTTGATATCTCTACAGCCGTAATGTGACTGTGGAAGGATAATTCCTATCCACAGGAAGTATGGTTGGCTATGTCACGTGCCTACCTTAGCGTACTCTGGGAAGCAGGGCGTGACATGGTTCTTTTGGTATCAGAGCCATAGGTTAATCAGGTTTGATTCTTTTGTAGTTGGGTATTGGACCCAATACACGAATCAGAATACTCATGATTAGGAAACATGTCCTGCCACCCTACCGTCTTACTATTCTTGAATCTAACCTCCTCCTGATTATACTTTTGCGATATGCAAAGCTCCTTTGCATATCGATTCGAAACCTGGTTCCTTGTTATCTCTAGAATTTAGGCGACTTGGGTGGAGTTATGTAATTGTAGCTATGATACCGCGGCATAGTTACAATGCAGTACTCTATTTAAGTAACTCGGAGTTCTAGCCTTGATCTACATTTTGAATCTGTTATCATGCTAATTCTTTTGGTGCTTTGATTTCAAGAACATGGCAGACAAGAATCTGAAAACGTACCAAAGGCGTGTTGACGAAGTCGCCATGCTTGGAGTAATACGTAGGATGTTGGAGAATCAAAAGCGACAGACCGAGCTGATTCAGCAGCAAGAATCTTTTCAGGAAGGTTTGCAGACCGTTCAGTAGTCCATGAACAATGTTGTGGCCAGACCAGGAGATCGTATGGGTACCGTGGTGGATTTCAGGAGACTGGGTCCGTCTGTCTTTACTGGCCTGGAGGAGCCGTTGCCAGCGGTGCAGTGGCTGGTTGACACGGAGAATCTACTCATTGCAGCACAGATCCCAGATGATAAGAGGGTGGATGCGGTACGCATCCAGTTGGTGGATTACGCCCGTGAATGGTGGCTTATGGAGGAGACCCGCTTGCCCAAGTCGATCAAGTGGGCGGATTTTTCAAAGAGTTTCCTGGAGAAGTTCTTCCCGCGGACTGCACGGGAGGAAATGGAGGAGAAGTTTATCAGTCTAAGGCAGAATGGTGCACCTGTAGATGTACATGCAGCTGAGTGGATGCGGCTCAGTAGGTTCGCTGGACCTTTAGTTGCCAACGATGCGGATAGGGCAAGGAGGTTCATGCGTAATTTGGATGTGGACATCCAGAGGTAGATTGTCTGTCTGGGTTTGACCACTTTCTCACAGGTACTTACAGCGGCCCGTGAACAACAGAGCTTATCTGGGAAGACTGGGAGCCACAGCAGACAGCAATTACCGTACGGAAGCCGGCTTTTGAACCGAACCGAGCACATGGATGCAGGGGTATTCCAGTGAACCGTCGTGGTGTAACACCGATGAAGAAGCCTGTTGTTGATCAAAGAAGGAGCGTGATTTGTGACTACTGCCATTTACCCGGTCATGTGCAAAAAGACTGTCGAAGGAGGCAAGGGCTTTGTTTGGTTTGTGGATCGGCGGATCATACTATTAACTCTTGTCCGTCAAAGCTTCGCACAAAGGATGATCTTCAGAAACCGCCGCAGAAACCATTTCCGGGACAGAAGCAGCTGACTCAAGGACCCAATCAGGCTCGAGCTTTTACCTTGACGGCTGAGAAAGCTAAGGCTTCAGGAGAAGTTGTTTCAGGTATTCTACTTGTTCATGATTTTCCCGCATTAGCATTATTTGATTCTGGTGCATCCCACTGTTTTATGTCGTCCAAATTCATTTCTACACACTCGATCACTTGCACGACCCTGTCTAGTTTCTAGGACATACACACTGGGAATGGGAAAATCATATCTAGTAGAGAGTGTAAGGATTGTGCAGTTGTTGTTTGCGGACGGGAGCTTTTTGCAGATTTCTTGGTGATTGATACGGGCAGCTATGAAGTCGTCTTGGGAATGGATTTTCTCGGCACTTTCCATGCTCACATTGATTGTAGGGCAAAGAAAGTAATTTTCCAGATTCCCGGACATCCCGAGTTTATCTTTACTGGAGGAAGCAGTTCGGTCGGGCCAGTCGAATTTAGGGTTAGGCCGACAACTAATGTTCTTTCGTCGATGGAGGTTGCTCAAGATGAAACGCCAGCTGTTGTTCGAGATTTCATGGACGTGTTTGAAGACATATCAGGTTTACCGCCGAAGCGAGACATGGAGTTTGCGATTGATCTTATTCCTGGTGCAGCGCCAGTATCTAAAGCGTATTACCTAATGGCACCAGTGGAGTTGGAAGAAGTTAAGAAGCAAGTTACTGAATTACTTGAGAAGGGTTGGATTCAAAGCAGTAACTCACCTTGGGGAGCTCCAGTTCTTCTAGTCAAGAAGAAACATGGCACAAGAAGGATGTGCATCGATTATCGAGAATTAAAAAGAGTGACTATTAAGAACAAGTACCCGATCTTTCGCATTGGCGAATTATTTGAGCAGCTTAGTGGCGCGAGGGTATTCTCGAAGATGGATTTGCGATCCGAATATCATCAGGTCCGAGTGACAGAAGATATTTGCAAGACGACATTCCGAACTCGGTATGGACATTACGTGTACTTAGTGATGCCCTTCGGAGTAACGAATGCACCGGCGATATTCATGGACTTGATGAACCGAATCTTTTCACCATTCTTGGACCAGTTTATAATGACGTTCACTGACGATATCCTGGTCTACTCAAAGAGTATTGAAGAGCATGCTGAACATTGGAGGATCGCACTGCAGACGTTGAGACAAGAGAAATTATATGCAAAGATGAGCAAGTGCGAGTTTTGGCTAGAAGACGTAAAGTTTTTGGGGCATGTCGTGTCTGGCGACGGAATCACTGTTGATCCCGAAAAGATAGCAGCAATTCGAGATTGGCCAGTTCCAAAGAATGTTGCGGAGATAAGAACCTTTCTTGAACTCGCCGGGTATTACAGAAGATTTGTGGAGAACTTTGCTCGTCTGGCGGAGCCGTTGACCAAGCTTACGCGCAAGGAGGTACCTTTTGTGTGGACAGATAGGTGCGCGTCAGCTTTTGAGGCATTAAAGCAGAAATTGATAACCTCTCCTATTCTGACCGTGCCAGACAGTTCCGGAGGATTGGTGATTCACAGCGACGCATCTGGAAAAGGATTGGGATGTGTTTTGATGCAGCATGGGAAGGTTGTAGCATACGCATCGAGGCAATTGAAGACCCATGAAAAGAATTATCCAACTCATGGCTTGGAGCTTGCGGCTGAGATCTTTGCATTGAAGATTTGGAGACACTACCTTTTGGGCGAAAGGGTCGGGGTTTTCACGGATCATAAAAGCTTGAAGTATGTGGTCACGTAGAAGGAGCTTAATATGAGGCAACGTAGATGGTTGGAGCTGGTGGCTGACTACGATCTTGATCTTAAGTACCATCCGGGGAAGGTTAATGTCGTGCCGGATGCACTCAGTCGGTTACCAGCCATTCAGATGTTGACTAAGCAGAAGAAACTCGTTGAACATTTTCGAAGATTTGATTTGGAGGTTGTACTACCGCATTCTTCGGGACAGTTGATGCAACTGCAGGTACATTCGTCGTTGATCGAGAACATTAAGGCAGCGCAATCACAGGACCTTAGATTGCAAAAGTTTCGAGAACAGGTTGAAGCTGGACTTCGAACAGATTTATTGATCCATGAAGATGGTTCGTTGAGATATGGTAGCCGGTTGTGTGTGCCAAAGGGAGATATTCGCGAAGAACTTATGAAGGAGGCACACAGTTCAGCATATTCCGTACATCCAGGAGGCACGAAGATGTACTGAGACATACGACAGCATTTCTGGTGGGAAGGCATGAAACGGGAGATTGCCCGCTTTATGGCTAAATGCTTGGTGTGTCATCAAGTCAAGGCTGAACACCAAGGGTTGCTGGTTTATTGCAGCCACTTCTGATTCCTCGGTGGAAGTGGGAACATATAACCATGGATTTCGTGACAGCTCTACCGCGGGGTCTAAAAGGCAACAATGCAGTTTGGGTGATTGTTGATCGTTTGACCAAGGCAGCTCATTTCATTCCTTTTCGGGTTGGTCAAATCAACAGAAACTTTGGCAGAACAGTACATGCAGGAGATTGTAAGATTGCATGGAGTACCGGTGAGCATCATGTCCGACCGTGACACTCGGTTCTTATCACACTTCTGGAGGAGCTTACAGGAAAGTTTGGGGACTCGATTGAAGTTTAGCACAGCTTATCATCCTCAAACAGATGGCCAGTCTGATAGAACGATCCAAACTCTTGAAGATATGTTGAGAGCTTGCATGTTGGACTTCAAGGGTTCATGGTAGGATCATCTACATTTGGTGGAGTTTTCTTACAACAACAGTTTCCAGGCAACTATTCAGATGGCTCTATTCGAACCTTTATATGGTCGTAAGTGTCGTTCACCTGTTTGTTGGGACGATGTCGGTGAACGAAGATTGTTGAGACCAGATTTGGTTGTGCAGACAGTTGAGAAGGTTAACGCTATCCGGAATCAAATGAAAGCAGCACAAGACCGACAGAAGAGTTGGGCAGATACGTCGAGAAGACCTCTAGAGTTCGCCGTGGGTGATTTGGTATTCTTGAAGATATCACCGACTAGAGGGGTGATTCGTTTCGGAAGTCGAGGAAAGCTCGGTCCTCGATTCGTTGGACCTTTTGAAATTTTGGAGGTTGTTGGTGAGGTAGCGTATCGATTGGCATTACAGCAATCCTTGGTGAATGTTCATGATGTGTTTCACGTATCTCAACTCCGTAAATATGTTCGAGATGAAACACATGTGTTGGATCATTCGGAGCTGACTGTCCGAGAAGACTTGACTTTTGAGGAACGACCGATTGCGATTGTGGATCGAAGGGAAAAGGTTCTTAAAAACAAGGTTATCCCTCTTGTACTTGTTTCTTAGGGTAATCGCTCACATGGAGAGTCAACTTGGGAACGAGAAGATAAAATCTGGCAGAAGTTTCCCCCATCTTTTCTTGTAGTTTGTTGGTCGTTTATCCCTTTTGTATTCTTGGAATTTTGAGGACGAAATTCTTTTTGTAGTTGGGTATAATGTAACAACCGAGCACAATTATACCAATTTCTGTTGCCGTATGTGTTTATTTGTGGTGTTTATTTCATTTGCCGTGTTTGGATGCGAATGGTAGTTCACTCTATATATTCGACCCGCTTGTTTGAGCTTGTTGTTTCATAGTTATAGAACACCCTAACCTCACATGTTTTGCATATAACAATTTAGGTCACTTAAAATAATTTAAAAATATATGACATGGCCTGCTTGATACCCCTAACCCTGTGGTAGCGTCCTTGCATCGTGTTCTTATCCCGTTCAGTGGAATGGACGTGTTTGGATGGCTACGCGCACGTACGTGCGTTCGTTCTTGGGGGTATGCATTTCTGTAACATAATCCTTCATTTCAAATTTTGGAACTTGCTAATAATTTTCGTATTTCAAATCCAAAATTTTGGAACCAACCCGGACGCAATTCTGAAATATTTTGTATGCCGCCAAATCCTATTTATTTTTAAATTTCTTAATCAGTTTAAGAATATCTTTACAGCTTACAATATTTTTCAACTAACGAAGTATTCTTTAAAATAGTAAATCTTTTATAAAATTATTTTCCAAAATAAATTTCCTACCCAAGAGCCAATCACCTTTCTCCTTTACTTGGTGCCGGGCCCCACACCTCTCTCTCCATCTCTCTCCCCTTCGTTGTCTTTCTCTCTCTCTCACCCTTCTCTTTCTCTCTTTCCTCTCTATTCTCTCTTTCTCTTTCTCCTCACTGTTCCTTCCTCTCTCTCTCACTCCTCTCGATCTCCCCTCTCTCTCCTCTCGATTCTCTCTCTCTCTCCCTCCCCTCTTGATATATTTTTCTTCTTCTTCGTTTCTTTAAAAATGAAACCCATCACCAGCTAACCCTAGCCCCCGTCTCCCCTCACGCCGTCGCTGACAGCCGACGACATGACTCCCGACCTCGTCATCTCCTCACCTTCATCACCTTCGCTTCCATCTCTTTCTTCCCGAGCCTACACACCTCCCGACCCAGGCCCGTGCACCCCTGCACACATTTGCACCACCGGGGTGATCGCCGCCGGTGACTTGTCCCCGTGTCCATGGCCCTCGTGCGCCCCCAGTAAGCGTTGTCCCTCTCCTCTCCTTCTTTCTCCTTCTTTCCTTTCTTTTCAGTTCTGTTTCAATTTCTTGATCGCCGATGGCCTCTGCAGGTATCTTGCCGGAGCTCCGTCGACGCCATCGAACCTCACAACCCCTCCACAGACCATTGTGAGCTTCCTATCCTCCATCCCCCTTCTCTTCTTCTCTTCTTTGCTTTCATGCATTTCTTTTATTTTTAGTGTTCACTGTTTTTCTGTGATCGCCGGAATCCGGCCGCGACGTCGACGATCCCGATGACCCAGCGAGGATTTCTAACCCATGCGATCCCATCGTGCGTTATTTGGACTCATTCCGTGTACCGTGCGCGCGTTGCGACTTTTCCCGCCGACGCGTGACGTTTCGTTTACCGCTTCGCGATCCGTCGAGGCAAGTGAAACTTGCTACATGCTATTCATAATATTCCTAAAGTTATTTATTTAATTTCATATTAAATCTATAGATAGAATCTAACGTCATGTGTTCCAAGTTAACAGTGCGATGTTCCGTTTATATATTATAGATTCAGAACTTGAAACCTACCCGCTGCATTTAGTTTACTAAACCTAGTAACCACATTTATATTTTTAAATCACATAATAACTATTTACATAGTCTATGGTACCCTTTCTTTTAGTTCTACCCTATTGGACACCCGTGTGCATCTTTAACCTGTTTTAGATACAATTTGCATCCCTAGATCTTTTAACCCATGATAACGAGATTTTTAACAATCCATATTTGTTTAAGTGTATAATACTTAATGTTGGAACCATAACCCTAGCTCCAATCGTTAACCGCACATCCATATAGTTTAACCTGTACCTATTTGCATAACATATTTCATGTTCCAGTTTATTGTTCTTTTAGTACCCATGCTTGTTTTGCATATCCATGCTTATGCTAGTTTGATTATGAGCACCCACACAATATCTTGTACACTCTGACATGACTTGTTACACCTATTACTTGACCCGACATGATACCGTGCAACTCTTGATATGACATGACACCTATACATTACTTGACTTGACCTGATGTACTATGCTTTACCTATTACCTGATCTTGCGCCTAATGCCAACGAACCTGGCATGTTGTCCTTACGGACCGTTCCCGTTGTCTATCCAGACAAACCTGTACCTGCTTGATCCTGTGTTGGCATTAGCTCTAGATTTTTTTAAATGCCTGACTTGAACATATATAGTTTGGGGTATGGGGAAATCAATGATGAAACCTGACTTGTAACTCGACAGTTCGATACCTTTACTGATCAGTCTTACGGGCTAGGCCAGCCCTGGGGTGATGATGCTGACATCACTCATCTTTACATACTATCCTTTTACTGCCTAGCGGCACGTCTCGGATTCAGCCTTTGAATCTTGAGCGTGGTCCCGGGCACGCACGGGATACTATTGAGTTACATCGATAATTCATCAAATTGATTTCAAAGACTTGAGACTATTCAACCCAATAGACCAGTTTAGATTACTCACTGTACACTACCTTTCACTGTCCTGATTTATATTGCTGTTACGCATGCTTTACCATTTATGATTATATTCGAATGTCTTGCTACCTTGTTTTATATAATATTGCTTGATGTTATGACGCGTTGACATCTGGGTTTTGCATGGCCCAGATTTCGAACCTTTGCTGCAGTCCGAGCAGGAGTACTTCAGCCAGCAGGCTGAGCAGTGAAGACTCTTTAGTAGTTAGTTCTTTTACTTTTCAGTATTTTATTCCTGATGTGAGCCCGCATTATGGGACATACATTCCAGTTATTCTTGTATTGGATCTCTTGCTTCCGTATTATTTATTCTTGACTCATTTTATTTTGGCTTATGGACATGTGCTAGGTAGTTTTTATTATTGTTCTTGATATCTCTACAGCCGTAATGTGACTGTGGAAGGATAATTCCTATCCACATGTAGCATGGTTGGCTATGTCACGTACCTGCCTTAGCATACTCTGGGAAGCGGGGCGTGACATTTTCTTTTTCTGTTAAAAAAAACATGGGAGTACCGACAATTTTGACCCTCTTGGTGTAGCCTGACAGTGAGGACACTGTCAAGTTTAACTTTGGGGGTGTGCTCGGTAAGCTTTCTTCTTTCGTATTTATATGTATATTTTTGCATTTGCATACTTATTTTAAAACCAATAAAAATTGAAAAAATTTAAAAATTATAAAAATTGAAAAGTTCAATTTTGGCCATAATTGACTTAAGTTTGACAAGACGGTTAACTTGCTAGCAAAAACTAGATCCCAAAACTTAGTAAATTAAAAACCCTAAAAATAACCTTTCTTAAAATTTAACGGTAGAAAATATATGTCCTTGTAGTTTACTTAGAAATAGGCAAATTTTGAGTTCAATTCTTGTGCTAAGTCAAAAATAAAGGAAAAGTATTGAAATTTTTATTGAAGTATAATTCTGAAAAATAATTCCTAAGCTTAAGTCTAAATTCTAAAAATATATACCCTACAACTCGCATAAACACGCATCTTGAAATTTGGAATAGTAGAGGATACCTTGAAATGCTCTTGTCTAAAATCCTTAGTATTAAGGAAAATAAAATTATAAGTGTGAATAAAGAGAAATAAAAAATGAACACTGGTTTTGTAATTACTTAAGGCTGCGTAAAATAAAAAAAAATATAGCGAAGGTGCTTTACCACCTAGTGCCTTAGACCAACTGGTTTGGGAGTCACTGTAAAGCCTTAGGTATTACAAGACGAGGAATTACGCCTTAATGCGCAAACACATTTTGTAATCGGTCATTAGTACCTCAAGAAGTATTAACGGTCGCATGAAAAATGTGTGAGCAATTTCATCTAAAAATTCACCAACTAAAAGTACTTTGGACGATGGGCAATAGTATAAGAGGTTGAATTGAATTTCCAAGTGTAGGGGTGATACATACACACACATAGGGGTATATGATTGGGATTTGGATGAGAGATAGGAATGAAAGATAGGGCTTATACGTTCAGTAGAGATGATAAAAATTTCTAAGTTGAGATGGAACCATAGAAGGAAAATTCAAAAGATGCTGAAAGCTTAATAAATTTGCAGAACATATATAATCTTAAGTTAAATGATAAGGAAGGGTGAAAAATATGGGTTGATAATTTCTGAGTTGAAGATAATAGAATTTCTTGCTAGAACACCGAATTGAAGAATGAAAGTCAATAAGCCAAATTGATAGGATTTTGTGGGTAGCATCCGCTGAAAACCCTCAAGAGACAACACTCCTCATACTAGGGACACCTAGAGGTTTACGGCTTGTTGCACGAGCTCAGTGCAATCACGATTCCCTGCGAAAGTGAGCTTAGGATTTTTTTGAGAATAAAAATGGTTTTGCTTGGGACGAGCTAAAGATAAGTTTGGGGGTATTTGTTCATATCAGAATTTGGCATTATTATATTCCCCATTCTTAATCATATTGCAAATAAATGGTGCTTTTGATCCATGTCTGCTAAATAGTTGCAGGTTACAGGTTCTCAGAACAAATACAGTGAAAATGGTGAAAAGACGCTATAAATATGAGACTACGACTAATAAATAGATGAATCTGTATGATGCTGCCTACCAGTTTAAGGAACAAATGAAAATCAATGAACAGTTCGATTGCACAACGTATGAGGGCAGCACAAGATTCAACTACAACACGAAGCTACCGGTAAAAGTCCACAACATTCTGCACTGTGAAAATCTGGAAAAAAAATAGAAGATATTCTGAGAAACCAAGTGAAGAAACCAGAAGTAAAATGCAACATGAAGCAGCCCTAAAGAAATGAGCCTAATAGCCCATCAAATGGCCGCGGAACTGCGGCCAAACAAGGCTTTTGGCCGCGGAACCGCGGCCGTGCAATGCACGTGTCGGTGGATAAGATGGTGCGTTGACCGGGTCTTCTTAGGGTAGATTTGTAAATATATGAATGGATCAGAATGTAAGCTAGGGTTTCCGGTATCTATAAATAGGATAGCGAAAGGCCAATAATTCTCGTGCCTCTTTTTGGGTGCCTCTTTTGAGATACCTCTTTTAATTTCTAGATCTTAGATTTTCAACTCCATATAATCTGTCAAAGAGTCAATAAAGAAGTATGTTTTTTTTAACTTGAATTTCTTTTATGCCCTAATTATAAATTTTTTATCTGCCGTAGTTATAGATTTTTTTATCTGTCGTAGTTAATTAAAAGAAAACCATAAAAATGAACTTGTTTATCAATTCCCTAATAAGTGAGTAGTTACTCACTTGTTATGGTTAGGTTTAGGGAAGGTTTGAGAGATGAAAATATCTCATCCCTTTCTTGCCCATTCAACATTTTAAAGTATGACTCTATGCATACAAACACACACCGCTCACTAGGCACCCTATCCCACGAGGTAGTGGTGATACCATAGTTAAAGACCGGTTGTGTATGTTTCCATGAAGGTTAGGGATAAGAGTTAAGAAAGGACGGACAAGGATCAAAGGGAAGAAACCTAGTTTCTTCCCGATCGTGCTAATCCCTTTGTTAACTATTACCCTAATACCTAAAAGTTCTTAATTAGGGTAAAGAAAGCGGTGAGAATAATTGGTTTTCCAAACTAACCTAATCTTAACCCTAGTAAGCTTTTTATAAACTTTTATCTCATTCTTAGATCTTAAAATAAAACCCAAAATCTTTTGGATTTAACTCGTTAAAACATAAAGAAAAGGAATCCATCTCCCTGTGGACCGACCCGTACTCAACCGTCTATCTACCAAGCGACACCGTCTTAATTGCGGCTAATATTCTTTAATTTATCTTTTAAAAGCGAAAGCGCACTAAATCCCACATCAATCAGTTCTTTAGCAGCGCTCACATGCAAAGTATGTGAGCGCCCCAATTTAAAATATTCCCATTTGATAGAATTAAATTTTATGTGATAGAATTAAATTCTGTTTGGGAAATATTTTTCTTGATCTTTCTAATATGGAAAGATCTTTCTCCAACAGAGAATTTTGGATTTAAAATGCAATGGTGATAAAATATCACTAATTAAACCATCTGATAGAATTAAATTTTATGTGGGAAATATTTTCCTGATCTTTCTTAAACAAGAAAGATCTTCTATGTTAAACAGGGTCCTTGCGATCAAAGAACCAACGATAATCATCTGATAGAATAAAATTCTATGTTAGGAAAATATATTCCTAAACTTGTTAAACTAACAAAAAATTCATATGATAGAATAAAATTCTAATCTTGTTAAACTAACAAGATATTCATATGATAGAATAAAATTATATGTGATAGAATTAAATTCTATGTTGTAATAAAATTCTAATCTTGTTAAATTAATAAGACATTCATATAACAGAATTAAATTCTATATTAGAAAAATATATTCTTAATCTTGTTAAACTAACAAGATATCCATATGATAGAATAAAATTCTAATTTTGTTAAACTGACAAGATATTCATATGATAAAATAAAATTCTATTTTAGGAAAATATTTCCTAATCTTTTTAAACAAACAAGAAATCTTCTACGTTAAACAGAGAGCTTTTGGATTAAAAATCCAATGGTGAATAAAATTCACCGATTGATCTAAAATATCATTTTGATTGATCATGAAATCAATCATGATCTCTCAATAAAATATTTTCTTAAAAATTGATTTTTTCTATTCTGCTATAAATAAGAGCAAAAAATTAATCAAAGTGAAGAGGAAAAAAGGAGAGGAGACCCCCTTTAAGTTTCTGTAAAAATACAGAAGACTCTCAAAATAACAGAGAATTTAATTCTCTCAACGAAGAAGATTTCCCTTATGAAACCCTAGATAAAAAAAATATCGAGATCAAAACATCTTTTTTACCTAACATATCTAAGGGTATAACCTTTCTCAAGTACTTAGTTCTTTCTCTGGATCTGAGATCCACAAGGCAAGTCTCTCATAAGTTGAGAATTTAATTCTCATCGGGAAGATCTTGTTCTTAAGAATCAAAAATTCAGAGAAGAACAAAGTTAAAAAGAAAGAAAATGGAGTTCATAATACTCCAGAAATTTAGTTCCTTCAAATCAAGAACTTAGTTCTTTAAAAATCCATGCAAGATACTCAAAAAAGTGATCTTGGTGATTGTTAATGATCAAAATATCATTAACAGAGATTTATGTTCTCTAAAAAACATCAACAGGGATTAAATCTCCAAAAACGTTGCGCCTCACGTGAAACACACGTGAACGCCTGAGAAAATTATTGCTTAGCACTATTGTAGCGTCTCACGTGAAAAGCACGTGAGCGCCAAAGAAAATTAGTGCTTAATACTATTGTAGCGTCTCACGTGAAAATCATGTAAAAAGCCCAAGGCTAAAAACCCAGCGCCTCACGTGAAAAGCACATGAGCGCCATAAAAAATTAGTGCTTAGCACTATTCCAGTGCCCCACGTGAAATATACGTGAGCGATGTATATCTTAATGCTTAACACTGCTGGGTAGTATAGAAACTCAATCTTAACCCAAATTGGCTAAGTTTCCTGAAGTTAAACTTCTTTGATTTTAAATCAAGTGAGCCCATATGCTCGTGATTTCCAAACCGATCTTAGTCTCAAGACTAATGATCTCTCATTGATGATATCCAAAATGATATTCATCTCATATCTCCTAAGATAATCTTAGTCTCAAATATGACAAACGATTCTTAGGTCCATCACAATCCTTTTTTTCCTCAAATATGGGATTTGGTTCAAGGGTATATCTCTCCACATCTCTGATATATGTCGTAATTCCTCAACGTCTTCAGAGAGGTAGCAGGTCCCAACAACCAACAACTCTTTTCTCGTCCCAACTTAATATAAAACTTCATCAAGACTGGGAATGATATATCCCACGTTGATACACTTCAAAATTAACGTGCACACCTCAAATCGGATCGCACTCCAAATTGGGTGCATTCCATGTCACCATCGTTCACTCCGCCACGTGCCAAATACACGTGCACGCAAGTTGAATATTGGACCGAAATGTCATTAAACTAATCTTCGCCCCCAAACATGGCGATAATGGACCGAAATATCCTTAAACTAATTTTCATCCCAAACAGGGAACATTGGACTGAAATGTCCTTAAACTAGCATTTGTCTCAAACAGGGAATGTTGGACCGCGACGTCCTTAAACTAATATATTTTACCCTGCGAACTGTCTCCATAATGACTGTCGTATACTATCCATGAGCTATTTATATATGATCTAATGATCAGTTGAGCTCATATGCTCACAAATTGATCTTAGTCTCAAATATGGCTAATGATCCTTAGATCAAACCCAAATATCTCCTGAATCGATGGACCTCACAAATGTGAGATCTACGTCTTAAGTTCATTCCCGTTGGCAAACCAAGATACCAACGTAGGCCCCGTCAAGCAAAATTCTTGACCTAAACCCAAATCTCAAATATACAGATTTGGACTAATCCGCGCCCTACGGACGATGAAATAAATTAGTCTCCGTATACAATCCACGGGAAACCCAAAATAAAACAAACACAACACGATACGAAGTGAACTTCCGGAGCAGGAAAAAGTGGTTATCGCAACGCGGTAACGTAATTAACTGCAGGGGCTTGCGCCTGCAAGGAAGAGCGTCCTCACAATCAAAACCCCTCGCAAAATGAGGGAGAATCTGATGAAATCTGCTACAATGGCCGCGTCTGTCCAAACCTTCGATGTACGGTACCATAAATCAACTTAGCATCTTTGAAGAGGTGGACGGATAAATCCAAATAGCATCTGCCCCTAAATTCAGGCAAGACGATCCATCCTGATTCGTCTCTGTTTTCGGCGGCGAACACTTCCTTCAAACACTAAAAGGTAAGATTAGCCAGGGTTAATTACACCCTACATGTTCGTGTAGGGTTCCTAGGCACACTCAAGAGGTTCCACAAGGCATCAACCATGCCAAAATCAAATTTTCCATGTGCCAAGAAACCCTAATGCTAGATCGTTAACTAGAGATTAGGCGAAACTACAAGCAAGTAAACAACTTTATTGCTAAGTGAAAGGGACTACAACCTTTGTTGATCCGGTCCTCCACTTCTCTAGCTCCGTGTTGACGTCCCTCCACTGCGATCATCGGAATTCCGGACCCTAGCGTCGTTTCATCGGAGAAATGGGCGGGCTAGGTCGTTGACTTCGATGCCGAAGATGATCTACGTCGAGGCAACTCAAACTCAAGCTCCATCTTTACTAAGTCATGAAACTTGTGAAGATAACACACTCTACTACGTGGCAAGTGGTAGAGGATGAAGAAATAGGAAGTGGGTTCACTTTGGATTTGGATTTCTCACTTGGAATTTTCTAGTAAGCTTTCTTCAACTCATGAAGAAGATAAAGAAGAAGAAGGAAAAAGAAAATCCAAGTGATTCTTATCATAATGAAACCATGGGTGAGATTAACTCATGTAGAGAATAAACTAAGGTTTAGAAAAATGGTTAAGTTAAGCAAAAAACAAAATGGTTGAAACTTTTCAAAGCTTCATGAAGCTTCACATAAAATCCAAAGAAAGCCACCATTTTATTTCTTGCCAAAATGAATAAATAAATTAATTAAAACCCTAACCATTTACCTAAACATGGTCTAAAGCATACACACACCCAAGTTTGCATGTATCATCAAACATGATACAAACTAGTGCACAAAACTATATCATATATACAATGTGCACATTTAAGTGAGAAAATAATCTTAAGTGAACCAATACTAGTTAATGTAAAATAATATATCAAATATATAATTATACATTAAATCATTAAATCAACACTTGATTTAATGATCCGGTCATATAACATATAACCGACTAATATCAAGAGTATCAATGTATCGAATCAACATTTGATTCGGTGACCCGGCTATATCTCATATAACCGTCCGATGATACAAATTGCGAGAATAGAATTCAGTATCACATACTGGTATTATTCTCGGTCCCGCACATATCTCATATGCGCTCCTATTTCATTTCGCTTGGGCCAGGAAACCTATGTGTAGGACTCTAAAGACTCGTCAATACGCCGGCAGCAGGTGATGATCATATCAAACACCCACAAGACGCAAGCGGTCTACTAAACGTAATGGCCATCCGGGTATTGAGCGATCAGAAGATCAACGAGCAAGCCCGCTCACACTCCTGTGAATCCAACCACTAACACTTACCGTACAGTCCGGTCTCGTCGTCTGATATGTCGCATATCTCGTCTAGGGGTGGTAAACGTCAGACCCCAGTAGCTCGATAAGTCGTGTCGATATGAGGTCTATAACAGTTCGAGAAACTACTGGTAACACTTACCAGTAAATCTCAGCAATCCTGGCCAGGGATTTCCGGTTATAGCCAATCGAACACAGCGCAACATCAACTCCCTATACCGGGAGAGACGAATCCCCTCATATCGCTCATTGCCTCCATATGATTCGGGACTGTACCCAAAAACCACCATTTTGCACGCCCTCTTGGACGTGGTAAGGTGGAAATCAAAGCACAGTGGGAATCACACAAGACTCTATGACGATCTCGGGTCTACAGACTAACCTGTACCAGTGTCACCAGAGAACTGCCATCTGACGTGAGATATAATACCATCTGGGAGTTCTCGGCGAGTCCGTCCAGTGTACCAGTCTCCACTGAGCACCCGTATATCATCTCTGATGTCAAACACCAATGGATATGGGATCATCCATCGTGCATCTGTATGGGTCGAGAAGGTATACGCTAGTCTACTCTGGTATATCGATGCCCCGTCTCGATACACCCAAGAGCAGGGACCTTGAAGGATGTACTTATGGACTACCATGTCCCCACTAGTATGATCCGCATCATAGTCCAGGTAGTCAAGTACACATCCTAAGGGCTTTACCAATATATAACAGAGAGACAATCAGTGTACACGTTAAGGTAAAGGGCAACCAGATAGCATACTATCATGTCGAGTAAGAAAGTCCTCCCTATATATGTCCAAGTATCCACTACAATATACATACTATGTATAGCAATGGTCTCTAGGGCATACATATAACTAACAGTTCGCTAATCGGTCAGTCAGGCTGGTGTTGATACTCCGAGAGAGTCTCCCTTTGTTTTCACATGGAAATAATTAAATAATCTCATTTCTGCAGGGGTATAATCCCGTTAACACTTTTCTTAGACACCTACTGGATTAGCTAATTGTAAAGTGGAAAACTCTCGCAGGAGTAACACTTACTCATAGTGGGCATAGGGATCCAACTATTACATAGAAGGTATGCAATCTTATTGCAAATTTCAATACTTGAAATTCCCGATAATGGTTTTTACCCCTAACGACCTATGACCTTGACGGGGGTTAACAAACTATAGGCCGCCAGTCAAGTTCAACCCGTTATTTCTTGATCGATTTGAATCCACCCGCACAAATCCTTGACGGAGGTCAACAAGGATGTATGACTGTCCCTACCGATCGCATCACCATGCTACAGATAAGTATTATCCAGCTACCGTACACCGTGCCTTGACGGAGGTCAACAAACAAAACACGAATACTAAACATTACATATCTGAAATGACAGAGGGTTATGGCTGTTTTTGAAGAAAACCTTTCAAATAATAAACTTGATATCATTGTAGAATCTAATGATTTGAAAAAGAGTGGTTTAAACTCCGCTTTAAAAATCGAGTAGTTTTCAAAACAAACCGAGTAGGTTGTAGCATATACTAATTTTTGCTAAAGAAGTCATTCCCAGTGAAGGGATCTCGACTCTTTCCTCATCGAATTAGATGCTGGATATTCATAATGGAATACCACTATGCAAAGTGATTGGTGTGAAAAAAGTGTGTTTGTAGTGTAACCGCAATTAATAACGGTATCGCGTGTAGCTAGACCGAGATGAGTACGGGTCGTCCTCAGGGAAACGTTGAACTTTTTACTCTTACTTTAAATGTGTTAAAAAGGAGAAAGAAATAAGAATTTTGTGGAATGGTTTCTAGATCTACGTTAAGTAAGAATGCAAAAATATAGATCTAAATTATTTTAGGGATGTGGATAATATAATAAGAGGGCTTGTAGGGTTCGTTAGGATTTAGTAGTCATGGACGATTAATTAAAAGTTACCCTTTTTTATCATTTAATAGATTTAAAACTAGAACGACGGTGATACTTATAGATTAGGGTTTCTGGAGGGAAAAGGAATCCCACTCTTAACTCTTATCTCGACACGGAACTCCGTTCAAATCTAGCCTTTACCAAAACAATCATTAATCTAATCTCTAATCGCGGTCGGAACTAGCAAAGAATTGCTAGCGCGCCCGATTAGGATGTTAATGATTCTTTTGATAAATTTCATAAACTTTATAGGACTTAAAAAGGGTTTAGGGATGTTCATCATCCATTAGCCTACCCTAATCCTACGAACCCTAACAAGCGGAGAATTACTCGTGCATGTTGGGAGTAGAAGATGAAAAGACAGAGAGGGAAAACATAATGTAAAATGAAAAAGAATTAAATAAAATAACTAGCTTTATTAATCAACTTGAAAAATCTACACTTTATTCCGTAGAAAATGATTACAAAACTAGTTGCTTCTCGATTTTTCCTAAGGAGGTAGACAAACAGTTGATGATCAGCCTGGATGCGTGAGCGTCTGGGACTTCGTGATCTCTTCGGCTTTATAAATTTTCCAAGAGGCTCTCGGTGCCTTTTTATAGTCCAAAACCAGAACCCTTTGCTTCAAAATTAGGTAAAATTCATCATAGATTCACCCCAGAAAAGCGCACCCTCTAACTCCAATATCTTTCCACGGATCCGCGGCCCAAAGGGGGTATGGCCGCGGATCCGCGGCCGTTTAATCTCCCCCCTTCATCAATTTTCAGGAGTTCTGTCTTTGTGACATGTGGACTTCTCTGGAACCTTTGTATCTTTGAAATCTTCTCGTGGTTGCTGCAAGACTTGGTCTCCAAGTTTTGATTCTTAATTAAGCAAGTCTTCTTCAACAACTTGATTTGCTTGATTCTAGTCTTGAAAGATTTTGCACAACTTGGAAAAATTCTGCACAAAACTCAAATAATATTTAGTAGACTTTGCTCTACTAGAATTTGGTCAATGAAATTATTTGCATACATTTTCCTACCAAATTATAATTATATTATATCAACACATGGAAAATAGCAGTTTTACACATAAACCCTCATATGTACGATATATTATAATAAAGTCCTTTTTAATATGAAAATGGTAGGAAAATGTAATAACAAATGTGCAGTTTTATCAACTGAACAAATACCCCCAAACTTATCTTTGATCGTTCCGAGCAAACTAGTTTATTCAAGAGAAGAAAAAGAAAGGAGAAAACTAAGCACACTTTCGTAGGCAGACACGATTGCACTGAGCACGTGCAACAAGCCGTTAAACCTCTAGGTGTCCCTAGAGGAGGAGTGTTGTCTCCTGAGGGTTTCCAGTGGATTACACCCACAAAATGCTATAACAAAAGAAAGATGGTGAAATTTATATATAAAGATAAGAACCATAAAAGAAAGACTTTGAAAATAAGAGTTTCAACTATACTAGCTTTTCAGTTGTCATGAGCCCTATCTTAATAGTCATGAAAAATTGTTAGAAATCACATCATCCCTCAATAAAACATCGTCTTTATTCTTCATTCCTACCTTTCATCCAAACATTGATCATATAACCCCACGTGTGTGTAAAAAACATCCCTACACTCGGAGAATTCAATTCAAGCTATCATACTCTTGTCCATCTACCTTAGTACTTTTTAATTTGATGAATATTTAGATTTGCTCACACATTTTCATGCGACCGTTAATACTTCTTGAGGTACTAACCAACCGATTACTCATGTGCTTGCTGATTAGGTGATAATATTTTCCTCGTCTTGCACCACCTAAGGCTTAGCAGTGACTCCCAGACCAGTTGGCCTTAGGGCACTAGGTGAAAAGGTACCCTCGCTATATTTTTTTATTGCTGCCTTAGCGATAACAAAACCAGTGTTCATTTTTTTCTTTTCATCATTTTTATATTTTCTTCATTTTTTTTCATTTCCTTCATATTTTGGCTTTTAGACAAGAGCATTCCAAGGTATCCTCTACTATCCCGAGTTTCAAGACGTATGTAAGTGCAAATAGCAGGGTATCAACATTCAAATGTTTGGCTTCCAGAATAGAAACTATTCTTCAGACTTATTTTTATCCTCAGAATAGTGACTTCCTTCATTTTACTAACCCTTGGGACAACAGCTCATAACTACTTATTACTAGTTCGTTTAAGAAAACTTCTAATTTTCTTGGTTTTCTTAAATTATTCCTATCTTTTGGATGTAATTTTTCACTTTCTACTCTTTTGTTATATAAAAAAAATTAATGCCCAGTGTCAAAGATAATTCAGTGAATACAAACCTCCCCCCCCCCAAACCTGTTTTCAGCAGTGTCCTCACTGATGTAGCCTTTTGAGAATATGGACCTGTATACTAAGGGAGAGATACAAGGGGTAAAATAATAGTTAAATGAAAAATTCCCCCAAACTTATTCTTTGACACGTACAGATATTCAATCAAATCCATTTTTACTCACCTCCATTCTTAAAATGAGAAAATGTTACAAAAACATGGAGGTGGGGTGGAGGAAATTTAGTTTTGATAAAGCGGCTCCTGTAAAAACAGGAGCTCCTCCGCGGGGTCAGCAGAAAAATACGTTTTTAATCTATGCCCATTTACTTTAAAAATTGAACCGTTTTTTAAATTTTCGACTTCAACTGCCCTGTGCGGGTGTACATACCGCACCACAAAAGGTCCTTTCCAACGAGATTTAAGCTTACCCGGATGAAGATGGAGACGGGAATCGTAAAGAAGGACTTGTTGCCCTGATGTGAAGGTTTTTCTAAAAAGATTTTTATCGTGGAAAACTTTATTCCTATTCTTTACTATCACCGCATTATCGTAAGCTTCATCGCGGAGTTCGCTTAGCTCATTCAATTGCAGCTTCCGATAGCTTCCTGCATGATCAAGATCAAAATTAAGCTCTTTAATAGCCCACATTGCCTTATGTTCAATCTCGACAGGGAGGTGGCATGCCTTCCCAAACACAAGGCGGTATGGAGACATACCAAGATAGGTCTTATAAGCGATGCGGAATGCCCAAAGAGCATCCGTCAATTTGGTTGACCAATCCTTACGGTTTTTCGAAACCGTTTTCTCCAATATTTGTTTGATCTGCCTATTGAGATCTCAGCCTGCCCGTTTGTTTGGGGATGATAGGGCGTAGAAAACTTGTGAGTGATTGAATATTTCCGCATCAAGGCCTCGAAAGACCTATTGCAGAAATGTGTCCCGTTGTCGCTAATTATAGCGCGAGAGTGTCCGAATCGCGAAAAGATATTTTCTTTAAGGAACTTAATGACAACTTTGTTGTCATTAGTGCGACACGGTATAGCTTCCACCCACTTCGAGACATAATCAACCGCTAACAAGATATATAGATTCCCAAAGGAGTTGGGAAAAGGGCCCATAAAATCAATACCCTAAACATCAAATATTTCCACAACCAATATAGATTGGAGCGGCATCTCATTCCTTCGTGAAATCCGACCCAAATGCTGACATCGCGGACAAGTTTTGCAATGTTCAAATGCATATTTAAATAATGTTGGCCAATAAAAGCCACATTGCAAAACTTTCTCCGCCGTTTTTCGAGGTCCAAAATGACCGCCGCATGCCTGGTCATGACAAAATGATAACACGCTCTTGAATTCATCGTTAGGGACACACCTGCGAATGATTTGATCGGAACAATACTTAAATAGATATGGTTCATCCCAGTAAAAATATTTTACTTGGGATAGAAATCGAAGTTTGTCTTGTTTCGACCAATCGCTAGGTATAAGTCTCGTCGCAAGATAGTTCACGGTATCCACAAACCAAGGTTCGTAGGATACATTCAAGAGCTGTTCGTCGGGAAATGAGTCATTTATCGGCACGGTCACAGTTGGCGAAGAAGTGATGCGTGAAAGATGGTCGGCTACAACGTTTTCACATCCACTCTTGTCTTTGATGACAAGATCAAATTCTTGTAACAATAGGATCCAACGTATTATCCTGGCCTTCGCATCCTTCTTCGATAAAAGATGTCGTAGGGCGGAGTGATCTGTGTAAACCACAATAGGCGAGCCAATCAAGTAGGGCCTGAATTTCTCTAATGCAAATACAACTGCCAAGAGTTCTTTCTCGGTAGTAGTGTAATTTATTTGTGCATCATTCAAGGTTCTACATGCATAGTAAATTACATGTGGCATCTTATCAATGTGCTGTCCTAAGACCGCACCAATAGCAAAATCTGATGCATCACACATAAGCTCGAATGGGTGGTTCCAATCCGAAGATGATAAAATGGGGGCTGTAGTGAGTGATTCTTTAAGCGATTCAAAAGCAGCCTCACAATCGAAGTGAAAATTAATGTCCTTGGCCAATAGAAGGGTTAAGGGTCTAACAATTTTGCTAAAGTCCTTAATAAATCTCCTATAAAATCCTGCATGACCAAGGCAGGATCGTATATCTTTGACGCAGTTGGGACGAGGGAGGTTTTGAATGACATTTATTTTAGCTATGTCAACCTCAATGCCTTTATGTGAAATTATATGTCCAAGTACAATACCTTCTTGGACCATAAAATAGCATTTTTCCCAATTCAAAGTCAAGTTCTTATCCTTACAGCGGGTAAGAACAGCGTCAAGATTACGAAGGCAGTCCTCAAAGAAGTCCCCAAAAATGGAGAAATCGTCCATAAAAATTTCTAGAAAATTTTCCACCATATCTGAAAATATCCCCATCATGCACCGCTGAAATGTAGCGGGAGCGTTGCATAACCCAAAGGGTATGCGTCTATAAGCAAAAGTTCTGAAAGGACAAATAAAAATGGTTTTATCTTGATCCTTTTCGGCGATGGGGACCTGGTTATAGCCAGAGTATCCGTCTAAGAAACAGTAGTATTCGTGTCCCGCTAATCGTTCTAACATTTGGTCAATGAAAGGTAGAGGGAAGTGATCTTTCCTCGTTGCGGCATTGAGTTTCCTGTAATCAATACATACGCGCCACCCAGTTTGGGTGTGTGTTTGGATTAACTCATTGGCCTCATTAGTGATGACCGTGATGCCAGACTTTTTAGGGACCACATGAATTGGACTTACCCATTGGCTATCAGATATGGGGTAAATTATTCCACTATCAAGGCACTTGACGATTTCTTTCTTTACCGCCTCCTTCATAACGGGATTTAACTGCCTTTGTGGGTCTCGGGTTGGTTTGGCTTCATCCATCAGATGTATGTGATGTTCAACAATTAAGGGGCTAATCCCTTTGATGTCGACCATTGTCCAACCAAATGCTTGCCGATTCGATCTCAACACTGCCAAAAGTGTATTCTCTTGCTCTAAGTCTAGAGAAGCGGAAATAATTACTGGCAAAGTCTCATTCTCTCCTAAATATGCATATTTAAGATGAGAAGGTAGCGGTTTGAGATCAAGAATTGGCGGAGAGACAATAGAAGGTGGGGTAAGCGAATGATATTCGGACTCCCGAAGAGGTTCAAAACTTGCATAAGATAGTGACTCGGAAAGTGCTGCTGACTTTTGCAACGAGTCAACGGGTTCAATCTCAAGGTCGGACTCATTGAACATATCCTCACTGTGAAGTGGTGCAAGATCAAACGATGTCTCATTAATGTTGTCGAGAATATCAAAGCAAAGCTCTTCATCCATACAGCTTTCGGAAGCTATCTCGTGGATGGAACAAACATCCAGCAAATGAGCAGAAGGTTCTGATGGCTGACTTCCTAGCTTGTAAATATTAAGCTCAATTGTCATTTTCCCGAAGGATAAGTTCATAGAACCGTTATGACAATTAATTACAGCGTTAGAAGTTGCTAGGAAGGGTCGACCAAGTATCACCAGGATTTGATTGCGTGGGTTTGCCACGGGTTGTGTATCTAAAACAATAAAGTCCACGTGAAATATGAATTCCCCGACTTTAATTAACACATCCTCTAGTTCGCTTCAAGGTTTGGTGATAGATCGGTCTGCCATCTGGAGAGTACAATGGGCGGGTTTTAACTCTCCAATTCCTAACTGCTCGTATACTGAATAAGGAAACAAGTTGACGCTAGCCCCTAGATCGAGTAAAGCACGATTTATATTTTTACCCCCAATAGAAATAGAGATTGTAGGACAGCCGGGGTCCTTACGTTTCTTTGGTATTTGTTGGGTAAAAGCTGTGCTATCATTACTCGTCATGAAAACCTTTTTAGGCACTTGAGTTTTTCTCTTCCTAGTGCACAAGTCTTTAAGGATTCTTGCATAAGATGGGACTTGTTAAATAGCATCTAGGAGAGCAATATTCACGCTAACTTGCTTAAACATTTCCACAATCTTCTCCATTTGCAGGTTAGGTCGGTTGGCCCTTAATCTGTTTGGAAATGGAGCTCGATCAATAAGTTTTGGGTCCAACGTTTGTGGAGAAGACTGTGGGGACGGATTCGATCCCAAAATTGGAGTGGGAATCGACTTAGATAGATTTGGTGAAATATTTGAGCCTTGGGGAAAACGGAGAATAAGCTCGGATGAAGGTGGGAGACTAGACGAATTAGGAGAAGAAGAAGAAGAAGCTGGGGTATCAAATGTGTCACTAACATCAAATTGCTCACCCACTCGGTTATTCAGCACTCTCCCCGATCTCAACGTAGTGACGGCATTCACATTATGATTTTGTGAATGGCCAGGATTCGGTAGGGGTTGAGATGGGAGTTTCCCTTTTTCTCTCACACTCATTGCGGCGTTTAACTGTGCGATTTGGTTTTCTAATGATTTAATACTCTCACCATGGGAGGCGGAGTTTTTCGTTATGGTATCAATAGAAGACTTCATCTCAGCCGACAATTGCATGGATTCTTTCATGAACATATCCAAAGTTTGTGCAAGTGAGTTGTCAGTACGGGCCACTTGTGGTGTAGAAATGTTGGCCGGATTTTGGAAATTCTGTGACTGAAAGGGGGGCTGATTCTGTGGTTGTCGTTGTTGTGGAGGAGGTCTTTGATAATTGCTTTGTTGGTTTTGGTTCCAAGCAAAGTTAGGATGATTCCTCCATCCTTGATTGTATGTGGAAGAATAAGGGTCGTTTCTAGGTCGCTGCTGAAAAGCAGCATTAGCTTGAAACGATGCATTCATAGGACATTCTTACGTTAAGTGTGAAGGATCCGAACAGCAACCACAGACGGTCTTAGGAAGCGTGATCTGATTTAGGGAGAATGATGAGAATTTGTTCTCAATAGCGTCGAGTTTCTTCTGTATCGCTGCCATTTCGGCTTTTACTGCGATAGAAACATCGAGCTGGTGAATACCTCGCTTAGTTGAAGGTGGTCTTACGCTTTCCCACTGCAACGTGTGTTCAGCAAGGTCTTCCAGATATTTCCAAGATTCACCGTCATCTTTAGACATAAAATTGCATTGACACATTGTTTGAAGCATTTGCTTTATCGTTGGATTAATGCCCTCATATATAATCCGATATAAATCATATCTTTGTATTCCGTGATGGGGGTATTGGACAAGCAGATCTTTGAAACGTTCAAAGCACTTCCAAAATTGTTCATTGGGAAGCTGGGTGAACTGGTTGATCTCGCTCTAATATGGGCAGTCTTATGGTTTGGGTAAAACTTCTTAAGAAATGCTATGACGAATTCATCCCAATTAGTGATGGAGTGTGCGGCAGTATTATAAAGCCATTTTTCTGCCAAGTCGCACAGTGTGAATGGGAGAAGACGTAAGCGCATAGCATCTAAAGTCAATTGTGAAATACCCATCATTGCGCATACGTTTTCAAATTTGGTGATGAACACGTACGCGTCTTCCGACTCAAGCTCGTGAAATTTGGGCAGCAGATTGATGTAGTGGGGTTTAATTTCGAAATTATCCCCGTTAGGTGGTGGAAGAGATAGACAAGTAGGAAGGGGACCACGGATAGGATAGCATCTCTCTTGGAGAGAGATGCGCGGTGGATTCTGCTCACCTACGGGTGGCGGCAGCGTGGTGTTATAATTAGATGGAGTGTCGTCCATCACGGTCGATGTGGTGTGTGGTGGGGGAAAAGAGGATGAAGAAGTACCGACTTCGGCGTCGATAGCAGGAACGCGGACAAGACGGGCACTAGGATCCCGTGTCCAGCCGAGCATGCACTAAGCGGGTTTAGTGCAAGTGGCAGCGTATGTGTGATTTAAAATTGGTTTGTTTTGAAAAAAGTAGGACTCAAGACAAATCACCCTAAGATGCACAAGCAACCCTAGAACTAAGGTCACCTAGTTCCAGTCTCTAGACCGCTTCTAGACTTCCAAAAGACAAGCCGCAGGATCAATCCTCTACCGCCTCCGTACTACCCGTGTAGCAAGGTAAGTGCCAGGTAAGTGGGAAGGAACCACAGTAGTGGGCCTAATTAAAAACCACTAGCCTTTGACACACTTGCCTAGGCACTACAAAAGTAATGCGGATAAACGATAGATTACCCACGACCTTCCTCTGTCCTTATTGAGCGCGACAGTTCTTAGAGTCTGGTCTAGATATTTTTTAAATTAATGAATGGTAGATCTAGATACTCGGTTTGTGATTTGTGGGGCTTAGGAAGGGTGATGAAATCCCTATCTAATCTTGATTTGGTCTTTGCCCCTTAAAGTCCGTATTAAAATATGCAAAACAAAACCAATCACAAAACTTTTGCAAAAAGATTTTTTTTGAGCGGCGCTATTTTGCAAAGAATTCTGCAGAAATAGATTGTATTGGATTTGAGAGGAGAGAGAAGGAGTTAAGAAAGATACCAGAGAAGTTTGGAACCCTAGATCTCCTGTTTCCTCAAGTCTGTGACTCCAGATCTCCTTGCAAAAATTCACGCACAAATCGTTAAATATGCAATTTGCAGTTTTGTTTTAATAATGATATGAATCGTCTAAGAATTCAACACAAATAGTAAGAATAAAAAATTACGCACGTATCCCCGGCAACGGCGTCATTTGATTGGTGTGAAAAAGTGTGTTTGTAGTGTAATCGCAATCAATAACGGTGTCGCGTGTAGTTAGACCGAGATGAGTACGGGTCATCCTCAGGGAAACGTTGAACATTTTACTCTTACTTTAGATGTGTTAAAAAAGAGAAAGAAATAAGAATTTTGTGGAATGGTTTCTAGATTTACGTTAAGCAAGAATGCAAAAATATAGATCTAGATTATTTTAGGGATGTGGATAATATAATAAGAGGGCTTGTAGGGTTCGTTAGGATTTAGTAGTCATGGACGATTAATTAAAAGTTACCCTTTTATCCTTTAATAAATTTAAAACTAGAACGACGGAGATGCTTGTAGATTAGGGTTTCTGGAGGGAAAAGAAATCCCACTCTTAACCCTTATCTCGACACGGAACTCCGTTCAAATCTAGCCTTTACCAAAACAATCATTAATCTAATCTTTAATCGCGGTCGGAACTAGCAAAGAATTGCTAGCGCGTCCAATTAGGATGTTAATGATTCTTTTGATAAAGTTCATAAACTTTATAGGACTTAAAAAGGGTTTAGGAATGTTCATCTTCCATTAGCCTACCCTAATCCTACGAACCCTAAAAAGCGGAGAATTACTCGCGCATGTTGGGAGAAGAAGATGAAAAGACAGAAAGGGAAAACATAATGTAAAATGCCAAAGAATTAAATAAAATAACTACCTTTATTAATCAACTTGAACAATCTACACTTTATTCCGTAAAAAATGATTACAAAACTAGTTGCTTCTCGATCTTTCCTAAGGAGGTAGACGAACAGTTGATGATCAGCCTGGATGCGTGAGCGTCTGGGACTTCGTGATCTCTTCGGCTTGATAAATTTTCCAAGAGGCTCTCGGTGCCTTTTTATAGTCCAAAACCAGAATCCTTTGCTTCAAAATTTGGTAAAATTCATCATAGATTCACCCCAGAAAAGCGCACCCTTTAACTCCAATATCTTGCCACGGATTCGCGGCCCGGGGGGGGGGGGGGTATGGCCGCGGATCTGCGGCCGTTTAATCTTCTCCCTTCATCAATTTTCAAGAGTTCTGTCTTTGTGACATGTGGACTTCTCTGGAACCTTTGTATCTTTGAAATCTTCTCGTGGTTGCTGCCAGACTTGGTCTCCAAGTTTTGATTCTTAATTAGGCAAGTCTTCTTCAACAACTTGATTTGCTTGATTCTATTCTTGAAAGATTTTGCACAACTTGGAAAAATTCTGCACAAAACTCAAATAATATTTAGTAGATTTTGTTCTACTAGGATTTGGTCAATGAAATTATTTGCATAAATTTTCCTACCAAATTATAATTATAATATATCAACACATGGAAAATAGTAGTTTTACACATAAACCCTCATATGTATGATATATTATAATAAAGTCATTTTTTAATAGGAAAATGGTAGGAAAAATGTAATAACAAATGTGCAGTTTTATCAACTGAACAAATACCCCAAACTTATCTTTGATCGTCCCGAGCAAACTAGTTTATTCAAGAGGAGAAAAAGAAAGGAGAAAACTAAGCACACTTTCGTAGGCAGACACGATTGCACTGAGCACGTGCAACAAGCCGTTAAACCTCTAGGTGTCCCCAGAGGAGGAGTGTTGTCTCCTGAGGGTTTTCAGCGGATTACACCCACAAAATCCTATAACAAAAGAAAGATGGTGAAATTTACATATAAAGATAAGAACCATAAAAGAAAGACTTTGAAAATAAGAGTTTCCAACTGTACTAGGTTTTCAGTTGTCATGAGCCATATCTTAATAGTCATGAAAAAATGTTAGAAATCAAATCATCCCTCAATAAAACATCGTCTTTATTCTTCATTCCTACCTTTCATCCAAACATTGATCATATAACCCCACGTGTGTGTAAAAAATATCCCTACACTCGGAGAATTCAATTCAAGCTATCATACTCTTGTCCATCTACCTTAGTACTTTTTAATTTGATGAATATTTAGATTTGCTCACACATTTTCATGCGACTGTTAATATTTCTTGAGGTACTAACCAACCGATTACTCATGTGCTTGCTGATTAGGTGATAATATTTTCCTCGTCTTGCACCACCTAAGGCTTAGCAGTGACTCCCTGACCAGTTGGCCTTAGGGCACTAGGTGAAAAGGCACCCTCGCTATATTTTTTTATTGCTGCCTTGGCGATAAAAAAACCAGTGTTCATTTTTTTCTTTTCACCATTTTTATATTTTCTTCATTTTTTTTTCATTTCCTTCATACTTTGGCTTTTAGACAAGAGCATTTCAAGGTATCCTCTACTATCCCGAGTTTCAAGACGTATGTAAGTGCAAATAGAAGGGTATCAACATTCAAATGTTTGGCTTCCAGAATATAAACTATTTTTCAGACTTATTTTTATCCTCAGAATAGTGACTTCCTTCATTTTACTAACCCATGGGACAACAGCTCATAACTACTTATTACTAGTTCGTTTAAGAAAACTTCTAATTTTCTTGGTTTTCTTAAATTATTCCTATCTTTTGGAAGTAATTTTTCACTTTCTACTCATTTGTTATATAAAAAAAATTTAATGCCCAGTGTCAAAGATAATTCAATGAATACAAACTTCCCCCCAAACCTGTTTTCAGCAGTGTCCTCACTGATGTAGCCTTTTGAGAACATAGACCTGTATACTAAGGGAGAGATACAAGGGGTAAAATAATAGTTAAATGAAAAATTCCCCCAAACTTATTCTTTGACACGTACAGATATTCAATCAAATCCATTTTTACTCACCTCCATTCTTAAAATGAGAAAATGTTACAAAAACATGGAGGTGGGGCGGAGGAAATTTAGTTTTGATAAAGCGGCTCCTGTAAAAACAGGAGCTCCTCCGCGGGGTCAGCAGAAAAATACGGTTTTAATCTATGCCCATTTACTTTAAAAATTGAACCGTTTTTTAAATTTTCGACTTCAACTGCCCCGTGCGGGTGTACATACCGCACCACAAAAGGTCCTTTCCAACGAGATTTAAGCTTACCCGGATGAAGATGGAGACGGGAATCGTAAAGAAGGACTTGTTGCCTTGATGTGAAGGTTTTTCTAAAAAGATTTTTATCGTGGAACATTTTAGTCCTATTCTTTACTATCACCGCATTATCGTAAGCTTCATTGTGGAGTTCGCTTAGCTCATTCAATTGCAGTTTTCGATAGCTGCCTGCATGATCAAGATCAAAATTAAGCTCTTTAATAGCCCACATTGCCTTATGTTCAATCTCGACAGGGAGGTGGCATGCCTTCCCAAACACAAGACGGTATGGAGACATACCAAGATCGGTCTTATAAACGGTGCGGAATGCCCAAAGAGCATCCGTCAATTTGGTTGACCAATCCTTACGGTTTTTCGAAACCGTCTTCTCCAATATTTGTTTAATCTGCCTATTTGAGATCTCAGCCTGCCCGCTTGTTTGGGGATGATAGGGCGTAGAAAGCTTGTAAGTGATTGAATATTTCCGCATCAAGGTCTCGAAAGACCTATTGCAGAAATGTGTCCCGTTGTCGCTAATTATAGCGCAAGGGTGTCCGAATCGCGAAAAGATATTTTCTTTAAGGAACTTAATGATAACTTTGTTGTCATTAGTGCGACACGGTATAGCTTCCGCCCACTTCGAGACATAATCAACCGCTAACAAGATATATAGATTCCCAAAGGAGTTGGGAAAAGGGCCCATAAAATCAATACCCCAAATATCAAATATTTCCACAACCAATATAGGTTGGAGCGGCATCTCATTCCTTCGTGAAATCCGACCCAAATGCTGACATCGCGGACAAGTTTTGCAATGTTCAAATACATTTTTAAATAATGTTGGCCAATAAAACCCACACTGCAAAACTTTCTCCGCCGTTTTTCGATGTCCAAAATGACCGCCGCATGCCTGATCTTGACAAAATGATAACACGCTCTTGAATTCATCGTTAGGGACACACCTACGAATGATTTGATCGGAACAATACTTGAATAGATATGGTTCATCCCAGTAAAAATATTTTACTTGGGATAGAAATCGAAGTTTGTCTTGTTTCGACCAATCGCTAGGTATAAGTCCCGTCGCAAGATAGTTCACGATATCCACGAACCAAGGTTCGTAGGATACATTCAAGACCTGTTCGTCGGGAAATGAGTCATTTATCGGCACGGTCACAGTTGGCGAAGAAGTGATGCGTGAAAGATGGTCGGCTACAACGTTTTCACATCCACTCTTGTATTTGATGACAAGATCAAATTCTTGTAACAATAGGATCCAACGTATTAGCCTGGCCTTCGCATCCTTCTTCGATAAAAGATGTCGTAGGGCGGAGTGATCTGTGTAAACCACAATAGGCGAGCCAATCAAGTAGGGCCTGAATTTCTCTAATGCAAAAAATTGAAGTTTCAAAAAATGGACAGAAACATGCAAATTCCGTGTTTAAAACGTCGTTCGAACATTTTCATTTCGTCTAAACTACTCCCAAGCCTCTAGTTTGGCTCTGATACCATGAAAGTATGTCTTAACACCTCTATTAGGATTTTATAAGCATCAAGTATGCAATTTTAAAAAATCTAGAAGGCTACAAATACTAAACAAGAATCGAACTAGAGAATTAGGGTTTCAAAGTTAGCAAATTAGGTTCTAAATTAACTGAAGAGAAACTACAACCTTTATAATTTAGTCCTTCACTTTAAATACTCCGAGTAATAATCCTAGAACTCTTCTTTGACTCCACTTGAAGGACGGAACGAGCTTACTTATAGTCTTCGTCGTCGAACATGATCCATCTTGAGGTAACCCATACTCAAGCTCATACTTCACTAATCAAGCTATTAGTGAAGAGAACAATTTATACTAATTTGCTAGAGTAGTGTAGATTGATGAAATATAAATTTTGCTCACTAAAAATATTTTTTTTTCTTTTTCTCAACCTTGAAAAAACTAGTGAGGAGATGAAGAAAAAATGAACTTGGAAGTGAGAGAGTGGACCATTGAGGATAAGGATGAGCTCAAGAAAACCATGAATATTTGTGAATAAAACAAAGAAAAGAGAGTGAGTCATGGCTTCTCAATACTTCTTAAAGAAACCATAGAAGTATAACTCATTCTTCTTTTTTTAATTCACAAATATAAATCATTATCTTGCTATCTATATCTCTAATATGATTCTCACACATTCTAATTCTATGTATCATCAACTATGATACAAATTAATATATATATAATTATCAAATCAACACTTAATTCAATAATCCGGTTATATCATATATAACCTGGCTAATATCAAATATATATGTATATCAAATCATTAAATTAACACTTGATCCAATAATCCAGTTATATTATATATAATCGGGTAATATTTAATATATATATAAACATCATATACTCGTATTTAATCAAGCTCCCACATATATCTCCATACGTGCCCTATTTCGTTTCGCTTGAGCTAGGAAACCTCTATGTTGGACTCTAAAAACTCGCCAATAAGCTAGCAGTAGGTAATGATCATATCAAATACTCACAAGCCGTCAGCAGTACTGGCTGGACATAACAGCTATCCAGGTATTGAACGAATAGAAGATCAACAAGCAAACTTGTCCAAACTCCCGTAGAGACTATATCCAACACTTACCGTACAGTCCGATCTCTTTGTCTGATGTATCGCATATCGGGTCTGGGGGTGAAATCGTCAAACCCCAATAACTCGATAAGTCATGTCGATGTATGGCCTATAACCTTTCGAGAAACTACTGATAACACTTATTAGTAAATCTCATCAGCCATGGTCAGGGACTTACTGTTATAACCAATCGAGCATAGCGCAACATCAACTCCCGATACTGGGAGTGACGAAACCCCACCTATCGCTCACTGCCTCCATGTGACTCGGGACAGTACCCAAAAACCATCTATTTGCATGACTCGTTTAAGCCGTAGTAAGAAGGAAATCAAAGTACAGTGGAAACCACACAATACACTATAACGATCTCAAGTCTACAGACTAACCTATATAAATATCACCAGATAACTGCTATCTGACGATAGGTATGGTACCATCTAGAATTTCTCGGCGAGTCCTGTTCAGTATACTCATTCTCCAATGAAAACCTGTGTACAATCTTTGAAGTCAAATACCAATGGTTATTGGATCAACCATCGTCCCATACAGAGTCAAGAAACGTACACACTAGTATACTCTGGAATATCGATGCCTTATCTCGATAGTCTCTCTCGACTAGGAACTGTTAAAGGATATGCTTGTGGACTACACAATCCCCATTGGTATGATCTGCATCATAGTCCTGGCAATCAAACTAACATCCTAAAGGCTTTATCAACGTGTATCAATGGGATAGTAAATTAAAACAAGCGTACATGTTAAGATAAAAAATATCCAGATAGCATACTATCATGTTGAGTAAGAAATTCCTTTGTATATATGTCCAAGCATCCACTATAATATACAATAATGGCCTTTAGAACATATATAATCCTAATAGATACAATAGCTAACAAACAACACTTTACGCTCTTCATTTCTGCATGAAGAAAAGAGCAAGAGTTCTAAACTATATCTTTTCTCTGCCCATTTTTATGAACAAAATATTGGATGAAAAAATGTGATATATAAAATGTAATAGTTGTGCAAAAACACCCTATGATGTGATTTGTAAAGTTTTTTGGCATTAACGGTCATGTGAACTCACATTTGAATGATTCTTATAATTTTATCCTAAATTATCCGTCTCAATCTCATTATATCAGCTCCTTTTCTCTAAATTTCGAAACAATTTCAAATTGAGGTTTGCTCTCCAAATCCTCGAACATCAAGTTTTGTTCTCTAAATAAGGGCAAATCGTTGACTAAACGGCTCTAAGAGTTGGGTTCATCTTCAACGCATCTAGAGGACCTATATTTTTATAAAGATAAAAGGTAAATTTAGTCAATTTTTGAAATAAATAATCGCAGGGAGCCTCTATGTAACGAAATAAAAGTTTAGAGGGTTTTCATCATGAGTTTTACCTACAAGATATTTTTGGAAAAATCGAGTATACCATATGGTGCATTCTGTGAAATAATACTTAAATTAAGTTTAAAATATCCATGACAAAAGTTTTAAGTTTAGGGATCTCATGCCGTAAATCCCAACATTCATGATATTATTCCAAATATTTTTATTACAAAAATATTTCAAATAGTGAAAATTATTTTATTAAAGTTACAACAGTCCATTACTAAAACAACACATAAATACCCAATAAATAATATCTAGAGAGGAATCATAAAATAGAATAAGATCATTTGGGGATGGGTTCAACAAACATAGAATTGATATGATCCTTTGTAATGCCACTGGAGGTGCCAAGGCCATCTCCTTGTTGAAATATAGTGAAACATGCTCTTGGCGTGTTGATTGCTGCATTGATGAAATTTCTAGGAAGTTCATGATTGATGAGAGTTTCCTTGTTGAGTTCCTTCCAATAACTCCATATCAAATCCTTGATATATTCCTTTGAAGCTTCATATGATTCACCAGAGTCCTTCATGTGGCAGTGGATTGATAATGATGTCTCTCCATTCTCCATTTCAGCCTTCAATATAAACTTTTTGTCAGCGATATTCAATCATTAAACTAAAATATGATTTTTTTTTTTACCTATTATCTGTTACTGTTTGTGGATGAGAGTAAACTCTAAGATTTATAACAGCAAAAATACCTTGGAAGGTGCCAAGTCATCAATAAGTCGAGTAAGAATTGAGGATAGATGTATTAATCGATTGGCATGCTCCAAATGATCAAGTGTTTGTTGTGTTAGATTGTGGCCTGCATAATAGAAAGCATGGAAGAGTAGAACTACCGGTCCACCTATGGACTTCCAACCATTTTCCAAGTATTCCTCAAGAGATGGTGTTATTTTTTTGTGAAACCATTCTGCTTCTTTGAGGTATGTTTCACATAGACGTATCCACTGAAAATAACAATAACAACTTAATTAGTAATAGGGTTGGTATGAAATAATAATTTTAAATTCGGAAGATTTTTTCTTTTTTTTTGCTACATGGATAAATGTATTCGGTTTCTTAAGATTTATAACAAGACGGTTAGAATTATTACTTCTTTTTAGAATTTTTCGAATCAGAAATAGTTCGTATCTTTTTGCACAATTACTAATCGTTTCGCTTGCTTCCACAAGAATTGGATCCTCCGTGACTGTTGGGAAAGATTTTTCATTTTTACTATATCTCTGTTACCACTATTTGGTTAGAATTAAATTTAGTAGAATGTTTCTCAAACAGAGATTATTTAATTGATTTTCGATAGGTTTTATACTAGTATGAATTATATATATGAACTCAAGAATTTAAAATTTTGAAAATATTGTTTTTTTGGGAATTTTTGGAAGCAGGGAAACTGCAACCATAAAAAATATTGTTATATTAGACACTGTTCTATGTTCTCAAACTAATTTTATATCTTTATAATAATATAATTTATTGTAAATGAGATGATCATAATAATAATTAATAATTCATGTAGTTTACGTTTTGTGCAACGCTTTTTGCACTTTTCGCTATTTCGCTATTTAGTGGTGGAACGCTATGCAACACGCTATCGCCATTTTGAACATTGTTATGTACATATACATGTGTCGAAAGATCATGAGAAAACGCACAAATGATAATTAAAGGTTAAAAATGCAAACGGAAATTAAAAGTCATACATATATAAATAAAAAGGAGAAAATAATACCATTGGCATAAAATATCATTGGTTTTGCAAGTTTTATTATTATTATTATTATTATTATTATTATTATTATTATTATTTATAATAGCTTTTGGACTTTTACCTCTCTTTTTAAAAAGGGTAAAACTTCCCACCCAAAATCCTTCATGATATCAAATGCAGTCTCATTGACAAAGTTGTACAATACCATATAACACAACTTCAAGTATTGTGGGAGTTCTTCCATAGCCTCCAGATCCCACCTAATTAATTAATGCACCAATAGAAAAAAGATTAAAAAATATCTAACAAATAAATAAAAAAATCATGTCCATTTTACCAGTATTCATTGCAACACTTCAATATTGAGTTTTCAATTAATCTCTATTGCAAAAAAAAGGATATCTTAATCTCAAATGCCTCTGAGCATATTCTCAGCGGCAGTCTTTCTAGAGAACGGAACGCGGGCTGGGTGCCCTGAGTGCCGTTTTCAGGAACAGCGCCCTGAGTCGACATTCTCAAGACCATTATTGTGATATACGGGAAGCGTGTAAATGAAATATAAGAGATTAATGTGTAAGGGTACATAAACAAAAATAAAAGCCCAATTGAATATACTTTTTACCTTCTAATTGCTGCAGTGAAGAGTTGGGCTTCATCCAATGTACCATATATATCATAAAAGTCATCAATAACATTTAGAACGCTAATGAGCTTTGTCACAATTTTTCTGCACTTTGAGAATTGGGGTTCAAGTGCAATTCCATTCCCCCATAAATAATTTTCGAATATTCGATCTCTCGAAAAATCGACTTTGCCTACAAGTCCCAAATCTTCCCACCATCTGTTACCATGTACAATCAACACAATTAGGACCTTTAATGTTGTGTAAATGCGCAAAAAGGGAGGAAAAGGTTTTTTTTATTCTTTATCGTCCTTAAATTTAAAAAAAAAAGGTGATATTTTATATTGTACTCTTAAGTACACCCTATAATTTGCAGCCGATCAACTTTGTGTGCGCGTATGAAGTCAAACCAAATTTATATTAGTCGTAATCAAATTATTTATAAATATTGCAAATTTACTCCAAGGATTTTTTTATAGAAAAGTCTCGTTTTAATAAATAATTAGCAAGACATGTCTCATTAAAATTTATTTATAGATATAGACCTTTCTTTAGCCACATAAGCAATTAGAATAAAACATTTATATACATGTAATTACTGTCAATAACGAGGCCTATTTCTCTAAAAAAAATCAATGAGGTTTAATTTATAATTATTTATCGAAATAACTTTTTTGGAAAATAAATTCTCTTATATGTTAATCAACATTTTCTCTTTTATAATGTAGCCAAAAGGTGTTGAATAAAAATATATTGAAAAATATTTGATGAAAATTAAAAAATAAATAATAAAAATATATATTTTAAATCAATAATGTTATGGAAAGATATATTTGTGCTACTCTGTAAATGTTTTCTTAATGCTTTGTACATGTACCTTTCTTTCTTAATAAATGATGAAGTATAAATTTATATGGATTACCTAAGAGTACTTGATGAGAAATAGACAATGAAGAAAATTTTATAAAATTTCCATTGATTTTTTAAGAAAATCTATTTTTACATCTTTACTATTATAGGACAAAAGGAAATGAGTCATTTAATTTTAAAATTGATTGGTGACGTGGCTTTTTATTTATTGAAAGAAATCAAACAAAAAAAATATCATTGTTCTAAATGCAATGCACTCATTATTATTCTACATGAGCGATGCACATAATTGTATTGCCACTTCATTATTTTTAAAAATTGCGATGCACGTAGATGAAATAATAAAGAAATTTATCAATAAAATATCGATAATGACACGCAAACACACATTCCAAAAATGCTAGCCAGTATAGATAGCTATGAGACTACGCCTCTTCAAAAATTTATTTAGAGAAATAGATCTCACTATTGCCACATAAGCACTGCCAGGTAGGTGAATATTTTATTATATATGCTTATGTGGCAAAAAAATGTCTATTTTGATAAATAAATTTTATCAAGGTCTCATTTCATGATTATTTGTTTAAACAAGACCTTTTTAAAAAATTGTCCTTACTCTAATGTTAGTTAAATTACACTAGTATGTTACAAGTGCTAACGATTTCTATATTTTAATATCATATAGATTTGGAAATTTTTTTAAATAATTAGTTCGAGATATGTGAACGTGAGAATGAGGACAATTACAGATATGATGGGAATTTAAAATCTTTCAGTTGTGGAGAATTTGTTATAAGGTGAATAGTAATAATAACCCAACCTTTACATTTTTTTCAAGTATAATATAAATCAAAATTATCAATTTTTGACACATCACTATTGCTTGCTTGGTAGAAAATTAGAGGAGTTTCTTTTGCGCGTGTTTCGTACACCTCTCTTTTGGCATTAATATAGTAGAGATATAATTTACTAAATCCGAAAAAATGGGCAAATTGTAAGTGAATTAATGACATATAAAATGAAAAGAATTATTAATTTAAAATGCTACACAACACCTCATAGAATTAAAAACAAAAGGAAAAAAATAATAGAAACTTGTGATCGCGAAGAATAATAAAATTGTTGGCCATCTAGTCACATATATATGATATTATAAAATCTAGGGTAAACTATCAAAAAAAAATGCAAGCACTTTTTTCAGCTGTCAAAAACCCTCTGGCCTCGAAGCGGTAGTCAAAAACCTCCCAATAAATTTTTCCTACAGTATCTACATAGTATTCTATTATATCTAATCAATCCATACACAAACTATTTTAATATCACATAAAACAGTTTAGATATTACAGGCAACTACTTAGATATCGCTAGCTACTGCTTAGATATCGCAGGAAACTACTAGATATAGGGTTTTTGACAACTAAAAAGTATTTTAGGGGGGTTATGAGAACGGAAAAAAAGTGCCTGGGATATTGACAATTTACCCTAAAATCTAGGATCCTAGCACAATTTTTGGACCTGATCTTATGTATTATTTATTGAGCTAGAATTAATTTTACCAAATTAAATCTTACATACACACACGCACCCCAGAGAGAGAGAGACGTATGAATGTGGGCTATGAATGCATCTCACAGTTTTCAGGAATGAACCCCATCCCAGTTTAAACCTAGGACCCGTGGGTGGGGTGGGGGGTGGGGGGCGGGGGGGGATGTTTGCAAATGTAGTTAACATCCGACATTACCTTGATAAGTCCTTTACCTCCCTCTGATGCAATGCTTGAACAACATTAAAATCTAGCTTGGCTAGCTCAAGCAAGCAAGAAATCTTGTCCTCTTCTCTCTCATAGACATCAATGTAATGCCTTGCTTCAAACCTTGGCATCAACCAATACAAAGGTGCCTCAAGAGAATATCTCACTTGCTCAACCAAATTCAAGTCCACATCGTCACTTAAACATTGTAGATGCTTGATACTGAATTCCCTAGCTTCTTCTAGTATCTGCTCCTCAGGAAATGAAAGGTCAGTAGCTTCATATAAGCTCAACAACCCCTTTACATCCTGGGTTAAACAAATCTTGAATTCTTCCCCATCTTTGAACTTGTTGAAGACATCTATTTCCACAAGTCATAAACTTTGGATTATGCAATATGCTAAAAACATATAGTCATGCTTCTGACATATCAAGTGTGTGCACAGAAAAAAAGATATGAGGCCTCGGCCCCTTTTTTCTTTAAAAAAATCCCTTGTCTCAAAACACACCTACCCTCATGTATTTCATTGATTCAAACCGGTCATTTTGATCTGCGTATCATGAAACCTTATATACAAAATATCTTGAGATTTAATACTAGTAGAAAAAACTACATTAGCGAGGGACAACATTTGCGACGGACAAACTTCCCTTGGTAATGTATACATTATCAAGCGAATTTTCTTGCTTACTAATATTCTCTCGGGAATGATATATTTCTAAGAGAAAAGACCAAGATAAGTTATAAAAAGTGTAAATTTAATTGGGCATAAACATAACGGGGAAAACAATGCTGAGGATATATCTCTTGGCAATAGTCGCATTATCTACCAAAGAAATGCCAAGGAAACATTGTCGGGGGGTTGATATGTTTCTCGGCAATATCCCCTTGGAATTTCTTTGGTAGCTAATGCGACTATTGCCAAGGGATATATCTCTCGGCAATATTTCCCTCGTTATGTTTTAGCCAATTAAACTTACGCTTTTTATACTTTCCTCTGGTAATGTATTATTTCCCCTTAAAAAATAGATTATTGAGAAATAAAATTAGTAAGGGGAAAATTCACTTGATAGTGTATACATTGTCGAGTGAAGTTTTTCCCTCGTAAATGTTGTCTCTCGCTTTCCCTCGCTAATGTAGTTTTTTTAAAAAATTAATGTAAAGACCTGTAACGCGTCCATTAAGCGACCATAACCTTTCTATAAGTTAGCCGTTGATTTTTCTATCCGCTTGATGAACGCATTAAAGGTATGTAAATCATGCGATTTTTTGTACGTAATGATTTTATGATTCGTAGTTCACAATGCCCGATTTAGATTAGTGAAAAATATGAAGGATATGTGTGTTTTAGACGAAGGCCGCTTTTTGATAAAGAGACCGCCATTTCTCTCCCTCCTCCTCCTCCTTATATATATATATATATATATATATATATATAATGGAGGAAAGATGTCATAGGAGAGAATTCTCTTCTATAGCGTCGAAAAAATATGTATGCATGTGTGTGAAGATAATGGAGGAAAGGTGCTATAAGAGGAAATTCTCTTCTATGGCACGGATAAAATATGCCCTTCACAATTTGTTTCAACGATCGGCACCAATCGTCATTATCTTTATCATGCAAGATGTGTATACACCAAATTTCCTGTTATTTCATCACTTTTTCATCGTTGATTTAGTATATGCAAAATTAACGGTTTAGCGACAATAGAACTTTTCACATTGCTAATTCAACATTAAAAAATCATGGAGAACATAAATATTTGACGCTACGTAACGAGAAAGCCTTAAGGAATATTTTCTTCATTATTTGTTTAATCATTTTTAACTTGTGGATCCATGCATCCTATAAAAACAAATTACATACACAATTTTTGGGTGATGAAAACTGAATAAAAGATTTTATATTTAAAAAATAGGCAAATACAAATGAAATAATGTATCTGATTTTCTATTGGAAAGCTACCTGAAGTTTTGGACAATTTCTCTCTCACACACACATATTTTTTATGAAAAGATTTGATTTCTGTTTTTTTATAAAAAAAAATAGCTGTATAACTTATGACGATTTGTTAAATTAGATATCTTTATAATAAAAATATCCTAAATATTAGTTTTGACGAGAGAACAAAATTCAAATTATATTGAAACTAAAAATTCTTAAGAAAATAACAATTATTTTAAATTTTGTCTTTAATTCTTCATAGAAAAAAATCCAAATTAAATATTATAGAAATATTATTGTATTTATCGCAAAGAGGAAAGTTATAATTTCAATGGAGAAAAATGTGAAGGATGGATGGAAATGCAATTTTGAATGCAGCTTTTTGCACGTGCGATACATGTGGAAAATAAATAACTTTTATTAATTTAAACACTTCTTTCTCTTCCTCAACAATGACAACAGTCAAATTAGATAATCTCACATTTGCCATCTTTAAAATTTTAAAGCAGTTTGTATCCTTGGAGGAGATAACTCATTAAAATATGGATGCACAGTGTTAGGATTTAAGCAGTTTTTGTTGCACATAATTTATTTTTTATAAAAAGATTCGTTTTCTATTTTTAAAAAATCAATTCTATAAATCATTAAGATTTTTTTACTTTAAATCCCTTATCTAAAATTTGTTATTCTTAGTATATTTAGATTATACCAAAATTTAAATTTTTTGTAAGATTAGTATATAAAATCTTATAAATAGTAGTTTTAAATATAAATATAAACTAAATGAAAATTTTCATGGAAACTTATCTTTCATAGGATCAAAGTATAAAAGGATATATATGTTAAACTTATTCTAAAACTAAAATAGGCTTAGTTTTTTTTAAACTCCACATGATGTTAGGAAATTAACTAATTTTAAACTTTAAACTTTAAAAAAAAATCATATGCTACACATGTGGAAATTTGATAAATCGTTTATTATTTATTATTTAAAAAATTGATAATTGCATATGTGCAAAGGTTAAAAATTTAAAATGTTCTATATCTTTAAAGGAAATAACTTATAGGAATACAAATAGTATAATTTTAAAACTCACATATATTTAGGTAAGCATGATTTAATTGGACTAATTTTCCAATAACAGCAATATGTATAATATCGTTTAGATGGATAAATATTTTCACATTATACACATAGAAATTGATAAAGTGTTTATTATTTGAAAACAAAATTTATAATTGTATATGTGCCATAGTTTAAATCTAAAAAGTTTATATCTTTAAAATCCACACATTTATTCACACATTTATTCCAACACTATTTGTTTGTTTTAAATAGATACTAAAAAAAGAAATTACATAACTTATAAAAAATTTCTAAATTGATGTATTTTATTTTATTAAATCTTATATTTGAATTTATTATAATAAAAATATTTTAGATTATACCAAATTTTAACAAATATACGGACAAAAAAAATGTCGATTTGCTTATAGGAGTAATGTATATAGATAAATAGATATAATATAATAGGTATTTTTTCCTTTTAGCCCCCCTCATACTTCAATAATTTTCTCAGTCCCTTTTATAGTTAGTACTTACATGTAGCCTCGCTATACATATAAGTTACTCCTTCAGTCTCTCTACTCCGCCATCTAAAAATTATTCCTCCTCCTCCGTCATCGCCGCCATCTTCACCACCTTCTTTCTCCTCCTCTTCAACATCGTCGTCGTCAACACCACCACCATCACCATCTTCCTCCTTCCCCTCCTCTTCTTCTTCAACCCATCAACACCAACTTCTTCCTCCTAATTCTCTTCAACGCCACCGCCACCGCCATCATCATCTACATCATTTACTTCTTCCTTTTTTTTTTCAATCCACAACCGCGGCCGTCGCCATTCTTGGAGGAAGAAGGATGGCGGCGGCGGCGGTTGTGGGTTGAAGAAAAAGAGAAAGAAAAAGGTAATGGTGATGATGGCGTTGGTGTTAAGAAGGAAGGAGAAGAAGAAGGAGGAGGCGGTGGTTGGAAGAGAAGGAGGAAGATAATGGTGGCGATAATGGCGGTGGCATTGAGGAGGAGAAGGAATAAGGAGGCGATGGGTTGAAGAAGAAGACGGCAGCAGTGGGGACGGCGATTGTCGGAGAGGATGAGGAATAATTTTCAAAAGTGAAGTAGGGGGCTGCAGGAGTAAGTTATAAGTATAGGGGAGCTACAGGTAAATACTAATTATAGGAGAATAGAGAAAAATATTGAAGTATAAAAGGGGCTAACAGAAAAAAAAAAAAAACCAATATAATAATAATAAGTACATCTATAAGCAAATTGACACTTTTTTGTCTATATGTTTAGTTAAAATTTGGTGTAAACAAAAATATCCTTATTATAACAAATTTAAAATAACAAACATAATATAGAAAATCCATATACATTATGTATCTATCTTTAATTTTTTTAACTCATGCGCTATTACTTTAATATGAAAGCTCTCTTCTTTCTCCCAAATCTTCCAATATGTAAACTTAAATTTTTTATTTTTATGTTCTCGAAATTAAATCTTACTTTAAAATAGAATCCAACTCAGGAATTTGTTGCATAGTAATCTTGCTTTAATTTTGCTTTTAAAAAAGTTCAAACTTTGTGGCAGAATCGTTTTGCTTAGTAACCTTATATATTCAATTGGAGTTTGATCTCATGGTACAGTTGAGGATATATTGGATTGATTAAACTCCTATTCGATTGTTTCCAGAGATACTTTCTTTAACCCTTTATTTTGTAAATTTCTATTTTTAGGTTCTTGAATTTTAATTTTTCTTTAAAAAACTTCAAGCTTTTTGGCAGGAATTTGTTGCATGATATCCTTATTTCAGTTTTGCTTTTTAAAAAAAAGTTTGAATTTTATGGCAGGAATTTGTTATATGGTATCTTTGTTCGATTGGTGTTCAATTAATAGGCAAAGATGAGAATTTATTGGATCGATCAAATCTCGGATATATTCTTTTGCCATTTACTCTCTAAATTTCTGATCTTAAAATTCTCAAATTTTAATTTGCATTAAAAACCCCATGTGGCAGGAATTTGTTGCATAGTATCTTTGTTCAATCGGAGATCGATCTCATGACAAAGATGATAATTTATGTTCTTGCTTTAAAAATTAGAGTGAAACTTCATCAGATCTTTTAGATCTTTTAGGAATTTAGAAACCGTTAGACTTGAAATTTAATAATTAATGTCGTAGTAGTTTGCTATTTTCTAAATTCATAGAAATTTTGCTTTCATGTTTAAACTATATTAATGATGAACATTTAATGGTACAATTTTTTTATGAGCTGACCATATGTTTGTACTATTACTTTTAGTATAACTCTTACCTTTATGGTAATTAATAACTCTGATGGATTTGATTGATTTTTGACAATAAAGTTAACATCTACCAATTTTAAAGAAACAAATTAGAAATAAAGTGCCTTTAGGGTCATCCTCTATATCCAAATAGGAAATTGTTGCTCAAAATGAATCCGCATATTTTATTTGCTTTATCAACTTTTTTGAGAATAAAATTGAAACTTTTATTTACTTGTTTTCTCGATTTAAATCATTTATTATGAATTTTATAGGCTTTGGTTAATATAAATTTTAAAATAACAGTTAGTTTATTAAAAGTTATAGTTTGTATATGATTTAATTTATGTAGTTATTATATGCTATATAACAAATCATATAGTTAGATTTTACAATTGAAGGATAGAGTTAAACTAATTAGATATATTGAGATTAGATCGAAATCGAAATAAATAAGTTAGTTATTTATATCATTTCAAAAAAAAACCAATTGTAATTTTTCCTGTTTCAATTTGTTCTCTCGTCGAAACTAATGTTTAGGATATTTTTTAATTTTTATAACATATCTAAATTTAATAAATCGTTATAAGCCACACAACTTTTTTTTAAATAACAGAATACAAATATTTTCATAACAAATATGTGAGAGATAGAGAGAAAAATTGTCCAAAATTTCGTTGTCCTACCAGTAGTTGCCTATTTTATGATATAAGACTTCTTATTCTGGTTTCACCAAAAATTTTGTATATAATTCATTTTTTTAGGATGCATAGGTCCATAAGTTAAAATTATTAAATAAACAAAGAATTTATTAATTTTCCATGTGCGTGGCGCGTGCAAAAAAAAACTAGTGTGTGGGGCTGTATGTCTGTATGTGTGTGTGTGTGTATGATTCATTGTAAATCGGTTCACATTTTTTAAAAACGGGAACTCCTTATTTACGATATATTTTAACGATCTGATCAAATTGATCTATCTACTCTCAAATATATGTGTATGAAAAATCAAAGGATTTGAAGATTTCTAACATATGCATCGATAGGTGTGAAAATGAATGTCTTTTGATAATACAATATAAACGTCATCTGATGCATTGGCTAGAGGTCTTTCGATCCCTTGAATTTTCATCCACATATATTTGAGATTAGGTTGATCAACTTGAACAGATTAGGAGAAGGGATTCTTTGCAAGCATGTCCTCGTTTTTTAGAAACGGGAACTTCCGAACTATAACATATTTTAACGATCCGATCCGTTCAAGTTGATCACCCTACCCTTAAATATATGTGTATGAAAAATCAAGGGATTTAAAGACGTTTAGTCTATGCATCGATGGGTGAAAAAGTGCACGTCTTTCATAAACGCCATCCGAGACATATGCTAAAGGTCTTTAAATCCTTTAATTTTTCACATATGTATTTGAGAGTGGGGTGATCAACTTGAACGAATCGGATCGTTAAAATATGTCGTAGATCAGGAGTTCTTTTTTTTTTTTAAAAAGAAACGCGGACTGATTTACAATGGATCACTCCGCTATATGTGTGTGTGTGTTGTGGTCCATCCCTTGATTTTTTTTAAAAAGCGGACAGATTTGAAGACATACCGGTACCTTACCGATACTTCAAACATTTCAAGCAACTTTTTTTTTTCAAATTAATTCATACCAGAGGAAGCATTGTAACCATATTCTCTAAGGAGCCTAAAGCAAAGTGAAGTCTCCTTCAGTCCACAGAGCTTCTCAAAACCATCGACATAAAGTCTAGACATTGCATCCTTAATCTCCTCCACAAAATGATAAGCAACACCAAGCCTTCTTATAGAATCAATAAGCTCAAGCTTAGCTAATGGCTCCTGTGTAGCTTCCTTAACCAATTTCTTCACCTCTTTCTTTAATCCCTCCATCCTTTCTCTGAATTTTGAATCATCATCATATGGGCTATGAATACGTTCAATGAGTTGATGCTCCCATATGGTAGGGTGATAGTCTGAAGATCTTCGTGAGTTTTCGGTTAATTCCAACGGAGAAGCAAGGGTTGCATTGCATGGCTTAGTTTTGGTTTGAAGGGATGAGATCATTTTAGGCTTCTGCATGTTCAAAGAGAAACAGAGATGATATATGTTAAAGAAAAATCAACCATTTAGAAAAAGAGAGAACTGACCATTCTGAGGGAACTCAAGTTGTGCATAGGCAAAGCAAGCACATTTTTGGAAATGTTGAGTTGTAGGTTCAACATTATTTGCTTTGGAATGGGTTGAGAGCAGAGGAAATGGAAAAAGTGAGGAATTTAGTTGAAGCAAAGGCTGCAGGGGTGAGATCTCTATATATTGAGTTTGCTGCAAAGAGAATGGCTCAGAATGAGCTTGGCTGGAGGTAATTTATGTGGTAATTTTAGATTACCATAAAATATTAACATGCTTATTTATGTGTACAAAATATTTCAGGAAATATAGAAAATGACCCAATTTCATTGTAATCATAATCCCTCCAAAACATGTATCTATTCCAGATTACCACGAAATATTCCCGCCTAACATGAATGAGCGATGACCATCTACCGCCGGTCTTCCTCGCACCCACCCACCGGCCGACCGGTACCGTCTATCCATCGTCGGTCGTCCGCCAGCCGGCTCCTATTTAGTGCTATCCAATTCAGCGGCTATCCGGGGTGTGTGCTATCATTAACCGGCTCCTAATTAGTGCTATCCAATTCAGCGGCCAAATTTGGATTGGATAAAATAAGAGGGACCATAGTTTTGGTGTTTTAATTGACAAGATATGTCGGGGGCAGAAATTCCAAAACAGCACGGGAAGCATAGCAGCTACCCACCACATCCTTCCCATGTCCTCAATTCAAGGGGATGCCCGTATCAAAACAACCCCGCAGCCCCCCGCCCTCCCCGCCTCACCACGTGTGGCTCCCCTCTCTCTCCCACTCTCTCTCTCATAAAAGCTACACAAGAATTTATGCAGCATCTTTTTTGACACCTTGAAAATGGATAAAGACATGCACATGTTACTTCTTTCTTATATCGATGAGAAAGAAAAAATGGGGTTTGAATTCTATAGATGGTGTAAAATCTGGAGTAATACTTACATGAATTTATTTAGATATGCAATTCTATAAACATACACGTTCGAGCACGTGCAAAATATTTAGCTCTCTTCTCTGGAGATATATAGATGCTTGCTGTAAATACCTCAGCTGGTTGTGGGTCTCTCCCTGGAGATATATAGATGCTTGCTGTAAATTGGATGGTTTTGAAAGAGAGTTTCGTCTCTAATTAAGTAGGAGAATAGTTTTGTGTAGAGAATGTTTAGCTCTCTTCTCTGCTCTTATCTACCTGTTTCTCTTTTCGATTTCTCTTCTTTGACACAAGTGGAATCCTATCATTGTTTTCACATGTGAAGGCAGATAAAATTATTGCACCTCAGGTACGAATATTTATACCTTTCTTGTATTAGCACCACTACGATGAGAACAAACCGATCCCTTTGAATAATTGGGATGATTTCTTCTCCGAATGGAAAGGTCTCGCCGGATCGATTTCTAAAAGAGATGTGGCATCCAAGATAAGAAGTGGCGTCTTTGGATATAGTGGTTGAAAATGAGTTAAAAGCAAACAATTGAATATTTAATCCAACATGAAAGACTGAATGATATTTACAGCGCTGCAATACCGAAGAATTAGAATCAAATTTTAAATGCAGTCAGGTTCACAATTTAAGCGGATTAACTTAAAAATTCCATCATCCAAAATTCAAATTTAGGAGGGAAAAAATGCAGTCATTATCTAAAAATGGTTAATTTATTTTGCAACCATACATCCTAGCAAGGCATGGGCAATCTCTTCATCTCATTCTTCAATCCCTCAATCTCACACTAGCTAAAACCCTAATGCTCCATAAAGAGTCGTGATGTCAGGGCCCAATAAAGAGTCGTGATGTCTGGTTGCCCGTTCTTATCTTATGGTGACACCTAAGATTTTCTTTTAGTATAAACCTTCGAAGTTGATCATTTATCTCTTCATTAATTACTAGCTACCAAATCTAACTAATTTCTCTGTTCCTTGCAGCCTCATTAATCAGTAGGTCCAATTCAACTTTTTGTGATAATACCTAAATGTTGGGCGTCGGCAGATATCATTTATCATTGTGACACCTAAGGTATGCAATGCACCATGTGGAACTGGAAGCTACACCTCTAAGTATATATATTTATAGGCATGCATGCATCACAATGTTGCGCATTTACTGACAACATTACTTCACGTAATTAATGCAAACTAGATTTTCTTTTAGTATAAACCTTCATAGTTATAAGGGTGAAACAGAGGATATGGACCCAAGGTTAAGTTGGGCGGATCCTATCCCCCGGGGGATGGGTCACGGCAACCGCAGCCATAGGGATGCGATCGATATAGCGTGGCTTCTCAGATTCATCCTTCAGAAATGGTTTTTTGATTGTGGGGTCTAGATTTCCACAGGCGTAAGCCCCTATAGTTAATTACCCCTCCGCATTAAATGGATAGAACTTTCTACGAGTGATTTATTTCTAACAAGCATTAAATGAAAATAACATCACAAAATATAAAGCCGGAGCAATAATCACAGCATATATTTCATATTAACAGTTGGTTGCAGTAGAGTACAACTCATTTTATACATATTCGATCGTCTTTTTATGTGCACTACAAAAATTGCATCTCTTGCTGTGTACGGTTTTACCGTTGAGTAGACATGCATTCTTGCTGCTGTTTACGCCCCTGAATTGTATACGGCTTTATAAAATATATGATCTAGACCGAAGGGCAGTTTCGACATGCTCGGCAGGACTGTTGACTTCCGTGTAACAGCAAGGGATTTAATCATGGAACATATTGCTGGATGCAGGCATGGTAAAATGATTGACTTCTGTGTCATGAATGATTGCTCGTGGCCTTTATACGGTAGATATTATTATTTAACCGTAGGGCAAATTTGGATAGTTGGTATAATGGACCCGGCTTTCATTTCGAACTGTTCACCGCCGGAGACAGAGACGAACCAGGATGGATCGTCTTGCCTGAATTCTGGGGGCACATGCTATTTGGATTTATCCGTCCAAATCTCCGAAAATACCAAGTTGATTTATGGCACCATATATCGGAGATTTGGACGGATGCGGCCGTTATAGTAGACTTTATCAGATCCCTACTCGTTTATGATGGTTTTTTGATTGTGTGGACGCTCTTCCCTGCAGGAGCAAATCCCTGCAGTTAATTACGTTACCGCATTACGATAACCACTTCCTCCTGTTCCGGAAGTTCATTTTGTGTTGTGTGTGTTTTTGTTTGTTTTGGTTACCCGTGGATTGTATACGGAGGCTAGTTTATGTCGTCGCCCGCAAGACGCGGATTAGTCAAAATCCGTATATTTTAGATTTAGATTTGGTTTATTTAAGGACTGTTAATCTGGTTTGAGATTAAGATCAACTTAAACATATGAGCATTTGGACTCGATTATTTTAGTTTAAGAATATCGTGGTCTATTATCGCCATGTTTGAGGCGAAATGTTAGTTTAAGGACGTTTCGGTCCTTTATCGCCGTATTTGGGGACGAATATTAGTTTAAAGACACTTCGCACTGATTGGGGCATATAACATTGGCGCTCAAATATGAGCGTTGCCCCAATCAGTGCGAAGCACTTTAGACATTTTGACTAATCCTAAAGTGTTGAGCACTTTACATGGTACTCACATGGGAAGCATGTGAACATTGGGTTTCATTTGTTCACTTCCCCTTTTTTTTTACAGAAATGCTAAGAACTTTGGGTTTCCAAGAGCGTTTCACGTGTATTACATGTGGCTACTTTCTTTTGGGGTTTTATTTGTTGGCCGCTTAATTGACAAAGGGTTTTTCTTTGCTCTTCAAGCGCCCATGATCAGTCGAAAATATTGCATATTTTAACCGGCAATTTCCTTATCATTTGCATCCATATAGAAGTGTACGGTATCCATATTCTACATATTAGCAATTCGGTCGCAAAATATCAGATTACATGTATTCGACCTTAAAACCGGCATTTCTAAGGAAATTGACTGCATTTCATTACATGACATATTTTCTATATCTTGCAACCCGTGTTTCGAAGTCTGTGCAGGAAAAGAGAAGCTTGCTCGAACATTACACCGCTCGAAAGATACGTAAAATCACTAAACTCAAATCTGGTATCAACACAGAAGGGAAAATACAAATCAAAACATCAGAGAAAAGCCCAAATTGCAGTACAAGACAGAACCTGAAATACCAAGGCCCAAGCCCATCAAGGAGCCGCAGAAGCGCGGCCATTGCCTACTACTTGCGGCGGATCCGCGGTGGGCCCAGAGGATCACCTCCTCAAATTTGCACCAAAATTCCTGTTTCAGTGGCTACAGCTCAAAAATACATGACAGTTTCCAGAAGACTCCAGATATTTCTACCAGATCAGCAAACACCTTGAGTTTCACTAAACTAGCCTAATCATTCTAGAACTTTCCCTAAACCCTAGCTTAAACCCTAAGCTAGTTCCTAACAAACTCTTTCAACAAACTTTGGGAGGGAAACCTCTAATTCAAACCTAAACCTAGGGTTTGAGAGTTCTATAAATAAGACCCTAGGCTCACTCATTATTCATTTTTGGAAAAATCCTATTTTATAGTTTTAGCCAATCTCTTTCTTCATCCCCTCTTCCTCAAGTTTAGTGAGAGAGCTTGTAGGAAACCCTAACCCTAATTCCAATTAAGATCAAGAATCCCGAGTACCCATCAAGCAAGAAGCCCGACAACCTTTACGAGCGAAGCCGATCTTCAACGGAGCAAGCGATCCGAGCCGATCCACGACTCACGAAGCCGAGCGACGCCCTATCAACAATCTAGATTCTTCTTCTTGTAGTTCTTGAAGCAAATGTAATCGAAATTGTTGAGATAAATAAAGGTGATATTCTTTTATCTTGCTTTCTTTAATTTCTGCATCATGAATTCTTTACAATTAGTAAATCTTTTCTGTGTGGTGATGTGTGAATAAAACTCCGCTCGTCGAGGAGTCGAGACGGTCAATAGAGTGATGATGTAACATAGCTTTAATCGATTCTTGAGTCCTACGAGCTTTGTAAACCCTAGCAAGTTCAAGAAACGACAACCCATTTTGTTTCGATGCTTTCTTGATTGACATCGTTCAAAATGGGGGAGTTATGATTGTTCCTTGAATTTGGTAGAGGCTAGAAAAGGAATGACGACGACGAAAGAACAAGGGTTATAGGATGAAACCCTAGTTTCACGAGAAAGCCCCAACACTCTTCGATCATCATCAATCTAGTATCAATCCTTCGAAGGACAAGAACACGATATCTTTAGATTACATCACGTCTATCGACCCGATCGATTCCTACGAGCCTCTCTTAGATTCTTGACTGTTAATTGGAAAATATTATCGAAACCCAATTCTTGATTGTTTATCAGTTCTTGATTCTTGATTAAACATCGTGACACCTGAATCATTTGATACATTCTTGAATGATGTTTTCTTTTCTTGTCAATTAAGTTTTCAATTCAAGCATATCATAAAAATGAATCGTGCAATCCCTGTGGACGATTCGCACTCACTACAAGCTACATCCGACACCGTAGTTTGATTGCGGTCAATAATATTTTTTTTGGTTGTGAAGTTCTTTATAAATTTTCTGATTACCGATACAAGAAACAGTTTCAATCAAATGGTACCGTTTTAGGACCTTTTGAACTGATTCATACTACACAACGGAAAATATTCCAATCAAAATGGCGCCGTTGCCGGGGATCGCGCGCTAATTCGTTTACATTTTATAGTTTGAATTGAAAGAATTATTACATTTTCCTTTTTGAAATCAAAATTCGTACAAACTCTTATACGTGTGTTGTGATTTGATTGCAAGGTGATCTGGAGCATTCTGTGCTGTGGAAATTTTTTTTGGAATATACCTCAGAGCTTAGGGAGCCAACAGAAGCTCCCTGGTGAAATTGTGTACAGTGATCTCACTGTTGGAGCGCGTTTCCGCGGCCTGAACCCAGTACATGCGGCGGATCCGCGGCTAGGTTGGGGGTTCTCTGCATAATTTTCAGTGCAGGTACTTTCTTGCTCTCTCCCCTCTCCTCTTTTAGCTCCAATTAACCCTTTTCTGCAGGATTCTTTGCAAATAATCGCTGCGCCGCAAAAGCAAATTAAAATTGTGCGTGATTTTTTTTTTTCTTGGTTGTTTTGCATTCTAAATACGGATAATAAGGGGCACGGCCAAATCCAAATTAGGTGGGGATTTCATTACCCTTCCTAGGTCCCGAAAACCACCAAACTTGCATCCGCATTGACCCCCATTAACTAAAAGAAATCTAGAGATGACTCTAAGGACGGTCGCGCTCAATTAGGACAGAAGAGGGCCGTGGGTAATTCATTACTTATCTGCATTTTCTTGTGGTGCCTAAGACGAGTGTGTCTAAGGCTAGTGGTTTTTAATTAGGCCCACTACTTACGTAGTGGAGTACCTTCCCACTTACCTGGCACTTATCCGGCCACAGGGGGACAAAGAGGCAGTGGAGGATTTATCCTGCGACTTGTCTTTTGGCAGTTAGGAGCGGTCTAGAGCCGGACCTAGGTGACCATTAGATTCTAGGGTTGTGTTGCTGCATTTGGTTTGTCGCATCATTTTTTTCAAGAATCCTTCTCTTTTTCAAAAGCTAACACCGCATTCATTTTACCCCTAATTATAAGCCAACGCTGCCACTTGTACTAACCCTTTTTAGTACAAGATAGGCAGGACACGGGATTCTAGTGCCCGTTTAGTCCGCGTACCCCTTATCGACTCCGAAGTCGATATTTCTCCATTTACCTTTTCTTTACCTCCTACCACACCCACACCGATGGACCCGAATCCATCAAACTTCTTTAACCCTAATCTGCCGCCGTCCGTTGGTGCGCAGAATCCACCCCGCATTTCTATCCAAGAGAGATGCTATCCACATAGAGGTCCTCTTTCGACCTGCTTATCCACACCACCAGCCAATGGGGATAACTTTGAAATTAAGCCCCAGTATATCAATCTTTTACCCAAATACCACGGACTCGAGACTGAGGACGCTTACGTTTTCATTACCAAATTTGAAAACGTATGCGCAATGATGGGTACGTCTCAACTTTCAGTGGATGCGATGCGTCTACGACTTCTTCCATTTACATTGTGCGATATAGCCGAGAAGTGGCTATATAACACTACCGCACATTCTATTACGAATTGGGAAGAATTCGTCGCTGCATTCCTTAAGAAATTCTACCCACACCAAAAGACAGCTCGAATCCGTAGCGAACTGAACCAATTTGCCCAGCTCCCTGCTGAACCATTCTCTAAATACTTTGAACGTTTCAAGGATCTATTGGTTCAATGTCCTCATCACGGCATCCCGAGATGGGAGCTTTGCCGAATCATATATGAGGGCAGTAACCCTAGCACTAAACAGAGCCTTGAAAACATGTGTCAAGGTACATTTATGACTAAGGATGATGGGGAAGCTTGGCAATACTTAGAAGAGTTCGCTGAAAAATCACTACAGTGGGAGAGTGGAACCCAACCATTGAATAGGGGTGGCGTTCACCAAATAGATGTGTCCATAGGTGTTCGAGCTGAAATGGCAGCAATGCAAAAGAAGCTCGACGCTATGGAACACAAATTTGCAGCAGCCTCCCTAAACCCAATGTCACTCCCCAAAACTGTTTGTGGGTGCTGTTCTGATCCGTCACATTTAACGGAAGAATGTCCATTAAACTCTTCGTTTCAAGGTCACGAGCATTCTAATGCCGCATTTCAAAGACCTCGAAACGATCCATATTCTTCCACGTACAATCAGGGTTGGAGGAACCACCCGAATTTTGCTTGGAACCAAAACCAATCTCAAAACACGGTTCCAAACACGAATAATTTTCAAAGGGCTCTTCCTCCACCACAACAGCAACCCCTTCAACTCACTCAGCACCCCTATCAGTCACAAAATTTCCAAAACCAGGGCAACAATCCTGCACAGTCTAATCCTATGCAGCCCTGTTCTGACGAGTTTTCTCAATTCACTCAAACCATGAAATCACTCTTATCAAATTTCATGGACGTTTCAACTGAGGTTAGATCTTCCGTCAGTGAGATAAAGAAAAACTCAGCGTCACAAGCTGAGAGTATCAGAACGATGGAAGCTGAAATCGCACGCCTCAAAGCTGAAATGAGTGCGAGAGAAAAAGGGAAACTTCCCTCTCAACCCCTACAGAATCCTGGGCATTACAATGTAAATGCCATCACAACGTTGAGATCGGGAAGAGTGCTGAATAATAATGTCGGGGAAGATATTGATAATACTGAAAATCATATCAATACCTCGGCTGAGACCTTTCCACACACACACACTTCTCCTTCTGATCCTTCTTCTTCTACCAAACCACCTTCTCACGAGCCTATTCTCCATTTCCCTTTAGGCTCAACACCTTCACCCAACCCTTATAGTTCTCCACAGACAGTCCCCACACCTCTTTTGGGACCTCGTCTACCCCCCTTTCCTTCTCCTATGATGGACCCTGCGCTTATTGCGAAAGCTCCTTACCCGAACCGGTTAAGGGGTAACAGAACGAGTCATCATATGGAGAAAATTATAGAAATGTTCAAACAGGTTAACATCAATATCCCTCTCCTAGATGCGATTCAACAAGTCCCCGCTTATGCGAAGATTCTTAAGGACTTGTGCACTAGGAAGAGGAAGACTCAAGTGCCGAAGAAGGTCTTTATGTCCAATAATATCAGCACTGCTTTTATTCCCCGGCTACCAAAGAAACGAAAGGACCCAGGATGTCCTACAATATCGATTTCTATTGGGGGTAAAAACATAAATCGTGCTCTTTTAGACCTTGGCGCGAGTGTTAACCTGCTCCCTTATTCTGTTTATGAGCAACTAGGGATTGGAGAGCTGAAACCTGCTCATTGCACTCTCCAGATGGCAGACCGATCTATCACCAAACCAAGGGGTGAATTAGAGGATGTGTTGATAAAGGTCGGGGAATTTGTTTTCCCTGTAGACTTCATTGTACTCGACACACATCCTGTAGCAAACCCCCGGGGCCAAATTCCGGTGATTTTAGATCGTCCTTTCCTTGCCACTTCCAACGCTGTTATAAACTGTAGAAATGGTTCAATGAATTTATCATTTGGAAATGTGACCATTGAACTAAATATCTACAAAGTTGGAAGTCAGCCATCAGAACCTAGTGCTTATATTTTAGATGTGTACTCTGTCCATGAGATCGCTCCCGACAGTTGTGGAGTTGAGGAACTTTGCTTTACTGATCTCGATGACATTAGCACATCTCTGTTTGACCTTGCACAAGATCTTAGTGAGGACACTTTACCTGCACATGAGTCCTGCACTTCTGACTTTTCTCCACCCGAGTCTGTATCTTTCACAGGCTCTGAGCTTCTTTGTAAATCCAAAAATCAATCTATGATCCTTCCTTCTATCATTTCTCCGCCTGAGTTAGATCTTAAGGTTTTACCTTCTCACCTTAAATATGCATATCTTGGTGAGAAGGAGACTTTACCGGTTATAATATCCGCTTCTCTTGCATCAGAGCAAGAAAATGCACTTTTATCGGTATTAAGATCTAACACAGAGGCGCTTGGTTAGAGTATGGCGGACATCAAAGGGATTAGTCCCTTGATAGTTGAACATCATATACATGTGATGGATGATGCCAGACCAACCCGAGAACCACAGAGACGGTTGGATCCCGTCATGAAGGAAGCTGTCATGAAAGAGATCGTCAAATGCTTAGATAGTGGTATTATATACCCCATCTCCGATAGCCAGTGGGTAAGTCTTATACATGTCGTTCCTAAGAAATCCGGCATCACAGTTATCACAAATGAGGCGAATGAGTTGATTCAGACACGCGCCCAAACTGGGTGGCGTGTATGCATCGATTATAGAAAACTCAACGCTGCTATGAGGAAAGATCATTTTCCTTTACCATTTATTGATCAGATGCTGGAACGCTTAGCAGGACGACAGTACTATTATTTTATGGACGGTTACTCAGGCTATAATCAGGTCCCCATCGCCAAAAAGGATCAAGATAAAACAACTTTTACTTGTCCTTTTGGTACATTTGCTTACAGTCGCATGCCCTTCGGGCTATGCAATGCTCCCGCTACCTTTCAGCGGTGTATGATGGGGATATTCTCTGATATGGTAGAGAATTTCCTGGAGATTTTTATGGACGACTTCTCGATTTTTGGAGATTCTTTTTCCGAATGCCTTGCGAATCTAGACGCTGTTCTTACTCGTTGCAAAGAGAAGAACTTGACTTTGAACTGGGAAAAATGCCATTTTATGGTCCAAGAAGGAATAGTCCTTGGACATGTCATTTCACAGAAAGGCATTGAGGTTGACAGAGCTAAAGTAGATGTCATTCAAAACCCCCCTCAGCCCAGAAGCGTCAAAGATATTCGCTCTTTCCTTGGCCATGCGAGCTTTTATAGGAGATTCATTAAGGACTTTAGCAAAATTGCTAGACCTTTAACTCTTCTCCTGGCCAAGGATACGACCTTCCACTTTGACTCGGATTGCGAGACAGCTTTCGACTCACTTAAACACTCACTCACTTCAGCCCCCGTTTTATCATCACCAAAGTGGGACTACCCTTTTGAGCTGATGTGTGACGCATCTGATTTTGCAGTAGGTGCAGTCTTAGGACAGCACATTGAAAAGATGCCACACGTGATTTACTATGCTAGTAAGACCCTGAATGATGCGCAAATCAATTATACAACCACAGAGAAAGAACTATTAGCGGTTGTATTTGCATTAGAAAAATTCAGGCCTTACTTAATCGTCTCACCTATAGTTGTGTATACTGACCATTCTGCGTTAAAACATCTTCTGGCGAAGAAAGATGCAAAAGGTCAACTAATACGTTGGATCCTTCTGTTATAAGAATTCGATCTTGTTATCAAAGATAAGAAAGGATGTGAAAACGTAGTAGCCGACCACCTTTCACGCATCGTTTCTTCCCCTGTGACCCTGCCGATCAATGACTCGTTCCCTGACGAACAACTCTTGAGCGTATCCACTGAACCATGGTTCAGGGATATTGTGAACTATCATGCCACGGGACTTATACCTAGCGAATGGTCAAAACAGGACAAATACCGCTTTCTATCCCAAGTAAAACACTATTACTGGGACGAGCCCTATTTGTTTAAATATTGTCCTGATCAGATCATTCGCCGGTGCGTCCCAAATGAAGAGTTCAAGAGTATTCTTTCTTTTTGTAATGATCAGGCCTGTGGGGGTCACTTTGGTCTTAGAAAGACAGTGGAAAAGGTTTTGCAATGTGGATTTTATTGGCCGACCTTATTCAAGGACGCATTTGAACATTGCAAAACCTGTACACAATGTCAGTATACGGGTAGAATATCCCAAAGGAATGAAATGCCTCAGCAACCCATTCTGGTTGTTGAAATGTTCGATGTTTGGGGTATAGATTTTATGGGTCCTTTTCCCAACTCCTTTGTGAATCTGTACATATTGCTGGCGGTTGATTATGTCTCAAAGTGGGTAGAAGCTATTCCAAGTCGCACTAATGACAAGAAAGTTGTCATTAAGTTCTTAAAAGAGAATATCTTCTCGCGATTTGGACACCCACGCGCTATCATTAGCGATAATGGGACACACTTCTGCAACAGGTCTTTCGAGACTCTGATGCGGAAATACTCAATCAACCACCGTCTTTCTACACCCTATCACCCCCAAACAAGCGGGCAGGCTGAAATCTCAAACAGACAAATCAAACTTATCCTGGAGAAAACTGTTGCTAAAAATAGAAAAGACTGGTCGACCAAATTGACGGATGCTCTTTGGGCATTCAGGACTGCATATAAGACCGACTTAGGAATGTCTCTATATAGGATAGTGTTTGGTAAAGCATGTCATTTACCTGTCGAGATAGAACATAAAGCATTGTGGGCTATAAAGGAAATTAATTTTGATTTAAACCTTGCTTGCAACTTTCGGAAGCTGCAACTTAACGAGCTAAGCGAACTCCGCGATGAAGCTTATGATAATGCTGTAATCACAAAGAATAGGACTAAGGTTTTTCATGATAAAAACATTGCAAGGAAAACATTTTTACCTGGTCAACAAGTCCTTCTTTATGATTCACGATTACACCTTCATGCGGGTAAGCTCCGATCTCGATGGAAGGGACCTTTTGTTGTGCGGTCTGTATACCCGCACGGGGCAGTAGAAGTTGAAAATATTAAAAACGGCACTGTTTTCAAAGTAAATGGACATAGATTAAAGCCGTATTTTTGCACTGACCCCACGGAGGAGCTCTTGTTCTTACAAGAGCCAGTTTATTTGGAATAAAATTCCTCCGTCTCACTTTCATATCCAGTATATCATTGCATCATTTTTTGAATGAAGGTGAGTAAAAGATAAGTTTGGGGGAAGTTCTTCACTTATATATTTTGCCCCCACTAATAATTCCCCCCAGATTTACAGGTTTTTGTAGATATAACTGTCAGCAACAGTGAGGACACTGTTGAAAACAAGTTTGGGGGAGGTTTGTGCTTATTTTCGCATCATTTGCATATCATCTGCATAAGCACAAAACATTTCTTTTAAAAATCTATAAAAATTGAAAAATTTTCAAAACCCATAAAAATTTAAAAATTTTCAAATATAAAAATAATTTTAATATTTACACCTTTTTGTATATAAATAAGATAATAAAAGTTTAGATAGTGAAAAATTACATCCATGAGATTAGAAAAATTTAAGAAAACTAAGAAAATTAGAAGTTTTCTTATACGAACTAGTAATAAGTAGTTATGAGCCGTTGTCCCAAGGGTTAGTAAGATGAAAGACGTCACTAATTTGAGGATAAAAATAAGTCTGAAAAATAGTTTCTATTCTGGAAGCCAAACATTTTGAACGTTGCTACCCTGCTATTCGCACTTACACACGTCTTGAAGCCTGGGATAGTAGAGGATACCTTGAAATGCTCTTGTCTTAAAGCCAAAAGTATGGGGGAAAAATGGTGAGAAAAATGGACACTGGTTTTGTTATCACCGAGGGAAATAAAAAATATATAGCGAGGGTGCTTCTTCATCTAGTGCCCTAAGGCCAACTGGTCTGGGAGTCACTGCTATACCTAAGGTGGTGCAAGATTAGGAAAATACACCAAATAAGCAAGCACATGAGTAATCGGTCGGTTAGTACCTCAAGAAGTATTAACGGTCGCATGAAAGTGTGTGAGCTCATCGGAAAAAAAAAGTACTGAGGCTGATGGGTAAGAGTATGATAGCTTGAATTGAATTCTCCGGGTGTAGGGATATCCTTTACACACACGCAGGGTGATATGATCGATGTTTGGAAGAAAGATAGGAATGAAGAATAAGACGATGTTTTATTGAGGGAGGACATGATTTCTGACATCTTTTCATGACCATTAAGATAGGGCTCATGACAACCGAAAAGCTAACTTAGTTGGAAACCCTAATTTTCAAGGCTTTTCTTTTACAATTCTTTTCTTTAAATGTAATATTCATGATCTTGCTTTTATTATTGGATTTTGTGGGTGCAATCCGCTGAAAACCCTCAGGAGACAACACTCCTCCTACTAGGGACACCTAGAGGTTTAAAGGCTTGTTGCACGTGCTCAGTGCAATCGTGTTGCCTATGAAAGTGTGCTAGTTAGTTTTTCTCTTTCTTTATTTTCTCCTTCTCTTTTTCTTTAATAAAACATTCGCTCGAGACGATCGAAATTAAGTTTGGGGGTATTTGACCAGTCGAAAATATTGCATATTTTAACCGGCAATTTCCTTATCATTTGCATCCATATAGAAGTGTACGGTATCCATATTCTACATATTAGCAATTCGGTCGCAAAATATCAGATTACATGTATTCGACCTTAAAACCGGCATTTCTAGGGAAATTGACTGCATTTCATTACATGGCATATTTTCTATATCTTGCAACCCGTGTTTCGAAGTCTGTGCAGGAAAAGAGAAGCTTGCTCGAACATTACACCGCTCGAAAGATACGTAAAATCACTAAACTCAAATCTGGTATCAACACAGAAGGGAAAATACAAATCAAAACATCAGAGAAAAGCCCAAATTGCAGTACAAGACAGAACCTGAAATACCAAGGCCCAAGCCCATCAAGGAGCCGCGGAAGCGCGGCCATTGCTTACTACTTGCGGCGGATCCGCGATGGGCCCAGGAGATCACCTCCTCAAATTTGCACCAAAATTCCTGTTTCAGTGGCTACAGCTCAAAAATGCATGACAGTTTCCAGAAGACTCCAGATATTTCTACCAGATCAGCAAACACCTTGAGTTTCACTAAACTAGCCTAATCATTCTAGAACTTTCCCTAAACCCTAGCTTAAACCCTAAGCTAGTTCCTAACAAACTCTTTCAACAAACTTTGGGAGGGAAACCTCTAATTCAAACCTAAACCTAGGGTTTGAGAGTTCTATAAATAAGACCCTAGGCTCACTCATTATTCATTTTTGGAAAAATCCCATTTTATAGTTTTAGCCAATCTCTTTCTTCATCCCCTCTTCCTCAAGTTTAGTGAGAGAGCTTGTAGGAAACCCTAACCCTAATTCCAATTAAGATCAAGAATCCCGAGTACCCATCAAGCAAGAAGCCCGACAACCTTTACGAGCGAAGCCGATCTTCAACGGAGCAAGCGATCCGAGCCGATCCACGACTCACGAAGCCGAGCGACGCCCTATCAACAATCTAGATTCTTCTTCTTGTAGTTCTTGAAGCAAATGTAATCGAAATTGTTGAGATAAATAAAGGTGATATTCTTTTATCTTGCTTTCTTTAATTTCTGCATCATGAATTCTTTACAATTAGTAAATCTTTTCTGTGTGGTGATGTATGAATAAAACTCCGCTCGTTGAGGAGTCGAGACGGTCAATAGAGTGATGATGTAACATAGCTTTAATCGATTCTTGAGTCCTACGAGCTTTGTAAACCCTAGCAAGTTCAAGAAACGACAACCCATTTTGTTTCGATGCTTTCTTGATTGACATCGTTCAAAATGGGGGAGTTACGATTGTTCCTTGAATTTGGTAGAGGCTAGAAAAGGAATGATGACGACGAAAGAACAAGGGTTATAGGATGAAACCCTAGTTTCACGAGAAAGCCCCAACTCTCGTCGATCATCATCAATCTAGTATCAATCCTTCGAAGGACAAGAACACGATATCTTTAGATTACATCACGTCTATCGACCCGATCGATTCCTACGAGCCTCTCTTAGATTCTTGACTGTTAATTGGAAAATATTATCGAAACCCAATTCTTGATTGTTTATCAGTTCTTGATTCTTGATTAAACATCGTGACACCTGAATCATTTGATATATTCTTGAATGATGTTTTCTTTTCTTGTCAATTAAGTTTTCAATTCAAGCATATCATAAAAACGAATCGTGCAATCCCTGTGGACGATCCGCACTCACTACAAGCTACATCCGACACCGTAGTTTGATTGCGGTCAATAATATTGTTTTTGGTTGTGAAGTTCTTTATAAATTTTCTGATTACCGATACAAGAAACAGTTTCAATCAAATGGTACCGTTTTAGGACCTTTTGAACTGATTCATACTACACAACGGAAAATATTCCAATCAGCCCACATGGGAAACACGTGAGCCAGTTTTAGCTTTTCTTTTGCTTGTTTTAAGCACTCACGTGGAAAACACGTGAGGCTCCATAATAGTGCTAAGCACTAATGAGATGCCAAGTTATCCTTGTTATTTGTTTTCGGAGATATTGATCTCTGTTAATGACAATTTTAGTCATTGATGATCATCAAGATTTCTGTTTTGAAGATCTTGAATCATCATCATTGTTATTATTAGAGAACTAAGTTCACTTTTACTTTTATAAGAACTAAGTTCTTTATGTAGGGTTAAACCCTAACATTGGGGGAATTAAATTCCCAGAACATATGTTTTTTTTCTTTTTCTTTTTTTTCTTTTTAACATAGTTCTTATCTCTAAATTTTGAGTCTGAAGAACAGAATCTCCCCGATGAGAATTAAATTCTCAATTTGTGGGGAGATTTGCTCTTACAAATCTCAAACAAGAGAAAGAACCGAGTTCTTGTATAAAGGGTTAAACCCTTATATAGGTAAAGGAGAGACAATATGATTTCTGTGTTTTCTTTAACTAAGGTTTCAACAAGGAAAGTCTTATTCTATGAGAATTAAATTCTCTCTTCTCTCAAGAGCTTGCTATATTCTTTTTTGTAGAAACTTGTGGGAAGTTCTCTCTTCTCTCCGTTCTGTTTTTTCCTTTCTGTCTATCAAGACTTGAAGTTTTAGGTCATTTATATAGGTAAGGCGGATGGTTACTTAGTTTTTTTAGAAAATCTCTCATTGAGAGATTTCAATTGATTTAATTAATCTCAAAATTGATTTGGAAAATTTTACCCACCGTTGGATCTTTGATCCAAGTGTCTCTGTTTTTACAGAATATGTTGTTATTGTTTTTAACAAGATTGGGGTAATATTCTCCCATATACGGAATAAGATTCTATTGAACGGTGATATTTTTTATCACCGTTGGATTTTTAATCCAAAGGTGCTCAGTTTAATAGAGCACAATTTTTCTTTGGTTGGAAAGATATGGAAAATATTTTCCATTTCATTGGATCTTTGATCCACCAACTTTCTATTTAACAGAAAATATCTCTTCCAATATAATTTAATTCTATGCTTAATCACTATTGGATCTTTGATCCAACGGTTCTTTGTTTGAGTAGAATTTAATTCTACGTACGGAGGTGCCCTCACATGCTTATTTAGCATTTTTCATTTAGCGCCCATATGCCTTGCATATAGGCGCTCACGTGTTTAACACATGGGGGGGTCGATTTGGCCTTTGGCCGCTTACTCTTAGTACTTATATGCTTTGCATATAAAATAGAATTTAATTCTATGCATATAGTTTAAATCTATCTGAAGTTAATGTTTCAAAGGGGTATCCTTACGTGCTTAACACGTAGCCCCAGTTGTGGGTTTTTTTTATTGTGCTTTTATGTTTTATACAGAGACCCTCACGTGTTTAACACGTGAGGCCAATTCAGCCTTAGTTGTTTAATTGCAGCGCCTATATTCTTTGCATATAGGCGCTAATATGTTTAACACGTGAGACTTGAGTCGGGGGGAGGGATTTTCTCCCCCTTCTCTTTTTTTATGAGGGAACAAATTCCCCCTAGCGTTGCTCTCACGTGGTTTGCACGTGAGTACAACGCTATCTATCCTTACAACCGTTGAATTGCCTAGAGGAATGGGGAGATGAACCGCTCCCCATCACATCTTATAAATGAGACCTTTGGCCCTTGAGATGACCACTGTTTTTCCATCCTCTTCCTTGAGAATTTATTTCTCTTTCCAGAGCTTAGTTCTCTACCCCTAGAATTTCAGAGTTAAACTCTGTAAACACCTTTTTTCGGTAAGGATTATGAACGACATTCATCTTTTAGGAAACCCTTTTCATTCTTGTCTTGGATTTTAAATCCATCAACGGAGCTTTGCTTTTTTCTTGAACTGATCTTTTAGAGATCTAAAAACTTTTTCTTTTAAGTAGATTCTGGGGTCTTGAATCAATGAGGATTGTTAATTCTCCTCTCAGGGTTTTACCCTATCACCGCTCTTTGAGGATCCTTGGAATTTAATTCCAATTTTTTTGTTTCCCCCACCACGGGGGGTTTCTGGGATATAATCCCAATATTGAAGGAATTTAATTCCATTTTCTTACAGAGCCTTAGCTATGAGAGATCTAGGGACTTTTGGGAATTTTATTCCCCTTCTGCTCTTGAGAATTTTTCTCTTTTAGGATTTTAATACCTTTTTCACAGATTCGAATCTGTTGCCCATTTTAACAGCACTTGCTTTTCGAGGATGTTAAAAAAAACTCCATTGTTTATTAATGAGAATCCTTTTGATTCTCACACTGATTATCTTGCCTCATCCTTGGCGAGCCGCCATTTTGATTTTGTGGGGCCCACTGGCTTTGTAGTTAGTAATCTCATGAGACAAACTCATATATATTTTTTTTATTAATGGCTCCCCTTTTTTTTTTCCAGGTACGATGGCATCACTTCCCTACTTCCCTTACACACGCTCGGAGGTCGCTTTCCCACAGTCGCCATCAGACGAGGAAGTTATGGTAATGATCAGGGAATATGATAAGGACAACAAGAGCCTTCTCTTATAGGGAGTTTTGTACGGTCACATTATCAGGGGCCATCGTAGTTTCACATGCGAAGTACCAGTAGAACCCATCCGCTCAATATCATTGACGGAGCGTCCGCGTACTGCTTATGCGGTGGAAGCGGCTAATTGGATCCCCACGGGCCGGCTTGAGCCATCAATGGCAGGGATCCCCAATCAACCCATGATGGCTATCGATATCTTGGGACGGTGAATATGTCAGGGTGAAGCTCGACCCTGGGGGCAGATCTATAAGGTAGGTGTTACCTCGCATCATCCAGTGGGCTATCTTCCCTGGGCCTGGTACATTCTTTCATCCCAACGCTCACGGCTGCAGAAAGTTGGGCTGTATCAAGCGGTGTATGCCCCACTATTATACTATCATGCTCCCCACGTCTGGTGGGTCAAGGCTTTTTTGAACCAGTGGAACCTTCCAACGAATACATTTCTACTAGGGGACCGTGAAGTCTCTATTTCGGTTGAGGATTTTCATGAAATTTCAGGGCTGCCGATGAGGGGAGAGCATTGCGAAGAATTACTACCTCCTGACGAATATATATTTGCTACAGTGTCAGCTGTATTTGAAGGTTTAACAACCGAGAACGCTGTTTGGCACAAGCACCCGAGTCTAATCAAGGCCTTAGGCATTTTTGAGAGACTATTCGTGGTATCGGAAGGATAAGGTGTCACTTTTGACGCTTTCATTGCTTTCTTTCTCTGTGAAGATGTTCTATCCAAGAAAGCTTAGAAATTTGCGAAGGTCGAGGACCCCTTCAGATTCGGCTTGGAGAAACTGCCGGCCAAAAAAGAAGACCTGATGTAGTTTTACATTCCAATTTCATCAACCATGACCTTTGACGCAATCGCTTCCCCTGGAATAGACGAAAAAACTTTCTGTCGGCTTCATCAGTCTCTACCTTAGCCGGTTTGCCATGCTGATATATCGACGTTTTATGAGAGCCTCCGTCTTCTATCCTGACCATCGCATAGCCGAAGGAGCATGATTGGCTTTTAGCATTGCAGGATTATCACACCTATACCACGGTTTAAGTACTGCTGCCGACACTTCAAACCCAGGTGCGGACACTGTGAATTTCTCCCTCCACTACTTCACGTCATGGATTGAGATGCATGTGCTAGGCGCATTTGCTGCACACCGGCATCCTGCTTTCTATGAAGCATGTACCTTCCCACGGGTCATGAGGCTGGTCGATAATTTCGCTCCTGATCCGACTCAGTTAGGGGCTCTGCGCGTATTCCTTAATCCATATTCAAACGAAGGCGGGATGGTTTTCAGAGATCGATTCCTTTCTGCTCCAGCGGGGCCCGTTCAACAGTTGTTCGATTTATCGAAGAATGGAGCTTTGGCTTTAAAGCCCAATGAGATGATGCATTTATATTCGATCAGGCCGGGGTACTTAGTGTTCTACCTAAACGATACCACTCTCTTCATGCGGTACAATCCGCATCGCTTCGCCCAGCAGTTAGGTTACAATCAGGGTGTCCCCCTCGAAGCCTTTTTAGTTGAGCCCACTCTCTCGCTGGAGGTCACCCGCGACGTTATCCACCACTTCATGAGGTTGAGTACTGGTTCCCTCTTCATGATTCCCGAGCCCGACTCTCTTCTGAGGCCTATGGGACCCTTCAAGGGCTGGTATCGCCATCGGGTTAGTCCCATCATTGCAGAGGAGAAAAGGGTGCTCTTTGAATTTAAAGCCCCTTCTTCCGCTCAAGCCGTCAGTGCCCCATTGCGGCTATGGTTGGTTGTTTTCCCTCCTCTGAGGGATAGCGATTCGGTGTTTATTCCTAAAGCCGATTGGGCGGAATCAGTCACTCACACTGCTGGTATGCCGATTCGCACTAGGGTCGGGGCAGAGATTCCTGAGAAAGTACCGGCAGCGGCATCACCAAGAGCAGATACCGAAGGCGAGGTTGGGCAGCGCCGTGCAAAATTTCCAAAGGGGAGGAAGCGTCCTTCTTCTAGTGCTAGCTCGGGCCCTAAAAGGAGGAAGAAATCGGTTGCCGGTTTACTCGATACCTTGCTTGAGTCTGAGCCTCTTCACAACAATCCTATATCTGTGCATGAACCAGATGGCGGTTTCCTCTTTCCTAGCACATCCGCCGAGGAAGTCGCTCAGTTGGCCGAGGCCTTGAAGCGTTCACAGGATGAAACTGCAAACATACGCCCCAAGAAGGGATGCTTTCCCCTGTTGAATTTCGTGATGTAGATCCAGTACCAACTAGGTTACCAGTGGTTCCTCTGATGCTGGAAGAAGAACCGGCCCTCAAACAGCCAATCTCAGTCACTTCTGAAGATGAGACTACTCTGAAGGTGGGAAGGGATTTACCTTCAATCGAAGCCCGACGAGCGCGATTATACAGAAAAGAGGAGCGGCTTGAAAAGTCCATACTTCAGGCTCCCTGGCGTATTGGTATGTATCTTTTACATTCTTCTCAGCAGATTAGTTTCATATCATATTCGTCTTTACGGATTTTTCCTTTGTAGGGCCTTCTATAGCGGAAGAAGCTTCGAGTCTAGACCGTGCCTCAGAGTCTCCGGTGACGGCCTTTATTTCTTCAGCGGATGGGTCACGAGAATTTAGCTCATGACCGGAGGTCACCGGACTGGCCATAGTCTCTGTGAATATTTCTAGTGACGCACCGGAGGGTGTATAGGAGATTACTGAAGCTGCTATCCCTCCAGTCCAAAATGGACGAAGAATCGAAGGTAATCCTATACACACACACACACACACATTTTGCCCAATGAGCCTTCCATATGTCTAACCCTTTCGTTTTCTCAGAATTGCAGGAGTTGGTGGCTTCCATTGTAGATTGTTCTTCGGAAGAAACCTTCCCGCGTCTACTTAATATGGAGGCGCCGCATGCGATATCCCCTTAGAGCCCCGTCTTTTCCTCCGGTCAAGGTTAGTATTCCTTTGCTTTTCGTATCATACTTTCATAATGATACTGATGTGTCCCTTTTTTTTTATTTTAAACCACAATCCTAGAGGCTGACGATGAAGTTAAAGTTCTTAATGGGTCTAGGGATCTCTCAAATCCGCCCTCTTGGTCGTGGGTAAGTGATGCCTTAGCATTGGCATTCTTTCACTTATTCTATGCTCGGAAAGGTGACTAACCATACATGTATTTTCACAGTTGTATCCACCCTGACTCTATTAGAGTCCCGTATTTCCATGCCGCCAAGCCCTTACGCCCGACGCGTGTCTGAGAAGATGGAAAAACAGAGTGTTCATTCACTGGCGACTCTTATTGAAGATCTTCGCGCTGGCACTTCCATCACGGCTGAAGAATTCGCTATTGAAGCAAACACATCTTTGTCTATTCTTGTCATCTATCACGACGAAGCGCTGGTGCATACTTGGGTCGAGTATTGCCGTCAAGTGGAAGCTTCCCTACATGGAGTTGAATGCATACGCCTCCCTTCTGATATCCTATCCGTAAAGGCCATCTTGCGTAGGTGGATCGATCGGTGCACGGCCAATCTCCAGTCTTGCGAGAAAAGGCTCAACAGGAAGTTTTCAGCAAAGGAGTTAGCTTCGAAGGCATTGGAGGAACTTCAAGCCCTTCTCACCACCAAGACTACTCAGACCCATTAAATTTGGCGGGTCCTTCAGGAGGCCATTACGAAGGTGGTGGCTCTTGATAAAGCCGTCATTTTTACACACGAGATGGTTGAGACCCACAAGATTGCCGAGAAAGAGCTTGAGAATCGGTTTTCCTTATACCAAAAACAATAGGCACAGGCAGGGTCTCATCTTGCGGCGTTGCTAGAACTTGAGGCGGAAGCCCGGTGGAAAAATGACGATCTGGCTGGCTTATTGAACCGCCTGCCGTTTTAAATACCTTATTGCTGTATATCTTTCTTTCTTCTTTTCTTTTCCTCTTTTTGTATCTTGTATTCATTTGGATTTATGAATAAAAGACATTTAATTTCATGATTGCGCCTCTATATCCTTTGATGTCTTGATTTGGCGTAAAGTAGTTTATATAATCATTTCAGAGTTTCTAGTTTATGTACTCATTTCGGAGTTTGTAGTTTATTCACTCATTTCAGAGTCTCTAGTTTATGTACTCATTTCGGAGTTTATTTAGTTTACCTCCCTTGGGTTTACATGCAAACTTGTCCTAACGTTATATGCAGATAACCTCCATTCTTTATGACAGAGGTCCGTTAGGTTTGTGGTACTAGGGTTTTGGTCCGTGGTACCGTCGTGTTGGCTGATGTATTCCTCGATATGCAATCTTTAAGCTGTTGTTCGAGTAGCCCCGCGACTGTCGTGTCTCTGATCCCTTTGGGGGCTGGAAAAGACGTCTTCAAGTAATCTCCTTAGGTCGTATTACCATCGGAAGGGCGGGCATTAGGAATTTTCCATGACGCTTTTTACTTGAGGTTGGGCTCAATTTGGAGCCCTGATGCGTCATAACCACTCCGCACTAGTGTGGGATGATCTCCGATAGTCTTTTAAGCTTTATATGAGTTGCCTTTAAGACCCGAAACTGGGAATATGCCGTAGCTTCATTTTTTGTTTTGACAATGTCGCGTCGATTCTTTGCTGAAGTAGGGTAGACATTTTTAAGGCTTCTATGCAGCATGTATTGCAGTTGAAGTCCGGAGTTGGGAATATGCCATCGCCCTACGACTTTTGTGTCTCTGATCCCTTCGGAGGTTGGACAAGATATCTTCAAGCAATCTCTTCAGGTTATATTACTGTTACACGAGCAATCATTAGGAATTTGCCATGACACCTTTTACTTGAAGTTAGGCTCAGTTTGGAGCCCCGATGAGTCATAACCGCACCCTTCTGTGGTGGGATGATCTCCAATGGTCTTTCGGGTTTTTATATAAGTTGCCGTCAAGACCCGAAGCTAGGAATATGTCGTCACTTCGTTCTTTGCTTTGATGATGTCGCGCCGATTCTTCTTTGAAGTAAGGTAGATATCTATAGGACCTCTGTGCTGTATGTATTGCAATTGAAGTCCGGAGCTGGGATATGCCATTGCTCCAATTTCATTTGATAGTCGCGTCCGCATTCTGCTGAAATGAGGTGAAACGTCGAGATAGTCTCTGGGTTGTATATGAACCGACAAGACTTGGAGCTAGGATTTTTCTGTGACTCCATCTTTTGTTGACGTTGCATCTGCATCCTACTGGCATGAGAAGCACGTCGATCTGGAGTCTAGATTTTGTTGTCACTCCTTTTGATTTGGATTCTTGGAGCCTTTGTTGACGTTGCGTCTACATCCTATTGGAATGAGTATGAAAGTATATCTTAGCACCTCCACTAGGTTTATACAAGTATCAAGGATACAATTTTAAAAAAACGAGAGTGCTAAGCTATACTAATCGAACTAGAGAATTAGGGTTTGTTAGCAAGAAAACAATTTCTAAACTAAGTGAAGATGGTTACAACCTTTATATACCAAGTCCTTCACTTCTAAAACTCCAATTAGTAGTCCCTAGAACTCTTCTTGGTTCCACTTGAAGAAAGGATCGAGCTTGCACGAAATCTTCGATGCCGAAGATGATCCACCTTGAAGTTGCTTTCACTCAAGTTCACACTTCACTAATCAAAGTATTAGTGAAACAATAAACCTAAACTAATGAGCTAGATTAGTGTAGGTTGATAAAGTAGGAGATTTTACTCACATAGAAATATTTTCCTCTCTATTTTTCCAACTCAAGAAAAATCCTAGAAAGCTCACTTGAGAGATGAACTTGGGTGAAAAATAATATTGTGATGAGAGAGTGAACCATGAGCTTAAGATAAGAATGGGATGAATAAATATTAAGAGTAAAACAAAAAGAGAATATGAGTCATGGCTTCTCAATGCTTCTCCAAGCATCCAAGCCATGACTCATTTTCTATCCCTTTTTTTTTACTTTTAAAAATAAATTATCCCAATAATCTTAAACCCTAGTATGAGTCTCATACACCTATATTCAATGTATCATCAACCATGATACAAAATGTAAATACATATATTAATATATATCTCATATATATTTAAATGTATTTGTAGAGAAGAAAATCAAAAGTGAGCAATATTAGTTAATATATATGTATATATCAAATATACTAATATATCTCAAATATATTAATATATATCAAATTATTAAATCAACACTTGATTCAATAATCCGGTTATATCATATATAACCGACTAATATCATATATATATATATATATGTATATCATATTATCAAATCAACATTTGATTCAATAACCCGGTTATATCACATATAACCGACTAATATTCAATACAAAATATCAAATCAATACTTGATTCAATAATCCGGTCATATCATATATAACCGACCAATATCAAATATATATACATATAACAAATCATTGAATCAACACTTGATTCAATAATCTGGTTATATCACATATAACCTAACCAATATCAAATATCATGATATTAGAATACGGTATCACATGCTCATATTTAATCAAGCTCCCGCACATATCTCTATATGTGCCCTATTTCGTTTTGTTTGAGCTAGGAAACCTTTGAGTGGGACTCTAAAGACTCGTCAATACGCCAGCAGTAGGTAATGATCACATCAGATACCCACAAGCCGTCAGCGGTACTAGCTGGACGTAACAGCTACCCGGTATTGAACGAATATAAGATCAACAAGCAAGCTTGTCCAAACTCCCGTAAATTCTATAAGCAACACTTACCGTACAGTCCAGTCTCTTCGTTTGATATGTCGCATATCAAGTCTAGGGGTGGAATCATCAAACCGCGGTAACTTGATAAGTCATGCCGATGTGTGGCCTATAACCTTTCGAGAAACTAATGATAATACTTACCAGTAAATCTCATCAGCCCTGGCAAGGGACTTGCTATTATAGCCAATCGAGTATAGCGCAACATTAACTCCCTATACCGGGAGAGACTAAACTCCTCCTATCGCTCATTACCTCCATTTGACTCAGGACTGTACCCAAAATCCACCTGTTTACACGACTCTTTTGAGCCATGGTAGGGAGGAAATTAAAACACGGTGGGAACCACACAAGACATTATGATGATCTTGGGTCTACAGACTAACATGTACAAGTGTCACCAGAGAACTGCTATCTGACGATAGTTATGGTACCATCTAGGCGTTCTCGGTAAGTCTTGTTCGGTGTACCCATTCTCTAATGAGCACCTTTGTACAATCTTTGATGTCAAACACCAATGGCTGTGGGATCAACCATCGCCTCATACAGGGTCAAGAAACATACACACTAGTCTACACTGGAATATCGATGCCCTGTCTCAATACTCCATCGACTAGGGACTGTTAAAGGATGTGCTTCCGGACTACACAAGCCCCACTAGTATGATCTACATCATAGTTTTGGTAGTCAAGCCTACATCCTAAGGGTTTTATCAACATGTATCAGTGAGACAATATAATAATATAAGTATACATATTAAGATAAAGAGCAATCAGATAGCATACTATCATGTCGAGCAAGAAAGTCCTATATGTGTGTGTGTGTGTGTGTGTGTGTGTGTGTGTGTGTCCAAGCATTTACTATATCATACAATAATGGCCTCTAGGGCATACATATTCCTAATAATCTCCCACTTGCAATAAGGCCAGTTGTTATAGTATCTTATACCCAACATCCCAAAAGTCTCTCAAACTTCGTCTGGGGAAGGGCTTTCGTAAGTGGCCCGCTGTGTTTTCCTTTGTATCAACTCTCCTGATCTCGATCTCCCGGCGATCAACTATCTCCAGGATTAGGTGATACCGCCTTAGAATATGTCTGGATCGCTGATGGGACTGGTGTTCCTTGGAAAAATCCATAGCTCCATTGTTATCACAATACAAGGGTATTGGATCCTCAATGGATGGAACCACACCAAGTTCAGTAATGAACTTTTTCATCCAGACAGCCTCTTTGGCAGCATCGTTGGCAGCAATGTATTCAGCCTCCATCGTCGAGTTTGCTACGGTATCTTGCTTGGAACTCTTCCAACATACCACCCCTCCATTGTGGGTGAAGACAAAACCCGAGACCGACTTGCTGTCTTCCTTATCACTCTGGAAGCTCGATTGGGTAAATGACTCCACTTGGAGTTCATCGTCACCATACACTAAGAATATTTTTTTCCTTCTCAAGTACTTAAGAATGTTCTTCATAGCTGTCCAGTGCTTCTCCCCTGGGTATGATTGATACCTACTTATCACACTAAATGCGTAAGTTACATTTGGTCTGGTGCATAGCATCGCATAGATGATAGACCCAACTGTAGAAGCATAGGGAATCACTGTCATGCGAGCCCTCTCCAAATCAGTTTTGGGAGACATCTCTTTAGAGAGAGTGATTCCTGAAAAAGAGGGTAAATTACCACGCTTAGAATCTTCCATACTAAATCTCTTTAGTATGGTATTTATGTACCTGTATTGGGACAATCCCAACATCCTTTTAAATCCATCTCTATAGATCTTTATCCCCAGGATGTTGGAGGCATCACCCAAATCTTTCATAGAGAACTTGTGTGATAGGAAGAGTTTGATCGAGTGCAGCATATGAACATCATTTCCTATCAAGAGTATGTCATCCACGTACAATACGAGGAAGAAAACTGTACTCTCTACTATCATTTTGTATATACGAGCTTCATCTATATTTTTGATTAAGTCAAACTCTTTGACTACCACATTAAAATAGATGTTCCAGTTTTGCGATGCTTGCTTTAATCCGTAGATTGATTTAAACATCTTACACACTTTTCCGCTGCTCTAACTGTGTACTAAGCCTTCTGGCTGTGTCATATACATGCTCTCTTCTAAATCACCATTTAGAAAAGCGGTCTTGACATCCATCTTACAGATTTCGTAGTCATGGTATGCAGCAATGGCAAGTAGGATCCATGGACTTAAGTATAGCCACTGGAGAAAAGGTTTCATCATAGTCGATACCTGGCCATTGACGAAAACCTTTTACTGCAAGTATAGTTTTGAAGGTCTCAACCTTTCCATCTATACCAAGTTTCTTCTTAAAGATCCACTTGCTCCCAACGGGTTTAACCTCTTCTGGAGTAACTTCCAAAATCCATAATTTGTTGGTGTACATAGATTCCATTTCAGATCGCATAGCATCCATCCATTTCACAGAGTCCCCACTTGTGATGGCCTGCTCAAAACTAGCTGGGTCATCATCTTCCATGATGCAATCTTCACTTCCACCGTCAATAAGAAAATCGTAGTATCTCTCATGTGGATGATGAACCCTACTAGATCTGCGGAGTGGCTGAGGTTTGTCGGGGACTATCGAATTCTCCGGTTCTACCAAATCATCAGTTGTAGTTTGTGTTTCTGGAACTTCTTCTAGTTCTACCCCAAAACCACTAATTTCTTTTATAAGAAATTCCTTTTCTAAAAAAGTGGCATATTGAGAAACAAACACTTTTTGTTCCTCAGTGTGGTAGAAAATATATCCATGTGAATTCTTTGGATATCCCACAAACTTGTATTGGATATCCCACAAACTTGCAAAGAACTGATCGTGCCTCGAGTTTGTCAGGATTCTGTTGTTTAACATATGTCGGACAACTCCAAATCTTAACACGTTTAAGATATGGTCTTTTTCTACTCCATATCTCATATGGTGTTTTAGGCACTGATTTTGATGGAATTTGATTCAATAGGTATGCAGCTGTCTCAAGTGTATAACCCCAAAAGGAAATAGGTAACTCAACAACACTCATCATAGAACGCACCATATCTAATAGGGTGCGATTTCTCTGCTCCGAAACTCTATTGTGATGTGGTGTATATGGAGGAGTAAGCTGAGAGAAAATCCCATTCTCTTTTAAATAATCTCGGAATTCCGTGCTTATGTATTCTCCTCCTCGATCAGATCGAAAGATTTTAATACTTTTACCCTTCTGGTTCTTTACTTCGCACTTATATTCCTTGAATTTCTCAAAATCTTCAGATTTGTGTTTCAAAAAGGACATATGTCCGAATCTTGAGAGATCATCGGTGAATGTAATGAAGTACGAGAACCCATTCCTGCCATGTGTAGACATAGGACCGCATACATCACTATGTATTAGTCCTAAGAGTTTAGTAGCTCTTTCCCCGTGTCCCGTTAATGGAGTTTTGGTCATCTTGCCTTTGAGACATGACTGGCAAGTTTCATAAGATGTAAATTCGAACTTGTTCAAATATCCATCTTTATGTAATATAGCTAGTTTTGTCACATTGATATTATCAATTCCACAATGCCACAAGAAAAATTTGTTCATTTCTGAATTTTTCCTCTTGTGTGTGTTCTGTATATTAAGAACTGTATTTTAATTTAGAATGTATATACCATTATATAACGTACCAAACCCAATCAACACTTGATTTAGGAAAATATTCATAACATTTTTCTCTAGTGCAAAATTATATCGTTCTTTATCTAATTAAGAAACAGATATTATGTTGCACATTATCGAAGGTACATAATAACCGTCGTTCAAAATTAATGTATTACCTTTTGGCAATACAAGGTGATATTCGCCGACAGTTTCGACAGCAACAATTGCTCCGTTCCCTACTCTGAGGGACATATCACCCTTTCCCAGTTCTCTATTTCTTCTTAACCTTTGTAACTGATTACAAATATGGGATCCTGATCCGGTATCTAATACCCAGGACGTAGAGCAGACTGAGAAACAGTTCTCAATAACAAACATACCTGAAAAAGATGCATCAGAATGCTTTTTCTTCGTTCGGGTTGCATAGGAATCCTTGCATTTCCCTATTCCTCGCTCAGACTTATGACAGTCATAAGATAGAGCGGAACCAACATTCCCCAACACAGTATAATAATCGGGTTCGATTAATACATCCATATTATTATCTTGATACAGAAAGATGCCAGTGTATACGAGGGGAGTCTCACTTGCCAGAGACTGAGGCACGTATAGCACAAGGAACCGTTATGCCACGGTACAACAGCAATGGGATTCAAGTTAGGTGTCTTAATCTGACCACCTCGTGCCACCTTTAACACCTTCCGTACCAATCTAACCCCTTAAACCCCGCGGTGTCTTGTTTGTATTGTTATCTTGTAAATTGTATCGGTTGTAAGATTGATTGACTGACTGTGTAACACCCGAGCCCAATAGTACTATTTATATTACTAGTTGAGGGTTATATATTGCTCATTCCAATTTTCCTGATTTTCTGGTGTTTATTGCTAAATTTTGCCCGGTTAAGTCATTTCAGCACAGAACAAATTTTAACTCCAAAAATGAAATTTAAGATGTCCATGTTAGCCTACTCGTCGCCACTAGTCGCGTGGTAGCGTCCGCGTGTCGAGTTTCCGTTCCGTTTGGCTAAACGGGCAAGTTTGGGCGACTACGCGCGCGTGCAAGTGTCCGACTTGGGGGCATGCATTTTAATCATTAAACACCTATTTTCAAAATTTGGAACCCGCTTAAAATCTTATAATTTGAATTTGGATCATTTGGGCGCAACCCGGGCGCGATTTGGAGATGTTTCATTTCGCGCCAAAAAGGGCCCATTTGAATTTAATATCGAATATATATTTACACCTTCTAATCTTTATTTCCTCAGCTGCATATCCCCAGAATCCTACGCGAATCCAATCTCCCAACCAATCACGAGCTCTCAATGGAGCTCGTGGGCCCCACCTCCCGTTCTCATCTCTCTCTCTCTCCTCCCTCAATCTCTTTCAAATCTCTCTCTCTCCTATCTCTCTCTCTCTCTCCTCTATATATATATACGTACCCTTCAGCAGCCGCCTCCCTCACCACCTTCCTCCCATCACGAAAACACAAACCCTAACCCTAGCCCGTACTCGCGCAGCCCACCACCGCCACCGCAACCTCGCCGTCGCCGCCACGACCTCCACCGCACCCACCTACTTTCCTCCTCCCTCCTTCCTCCTCTCTCCCGCACCTGCACGCAACCCCGGCCTCGCCTCCAACCTCGCAGACCTCGCCGCCGACGCCACCCATCGTCGTCGACGATTCCCGCGGCACCCTTTCACCCTACTCGACCCGACCTCGTCGTCGTTCCCTCCTCCCCTCGCCGGAACAGTGAACCCGAGTCTTCATCCATTGCCTACCTCCGCCGTTCGCCGGGAAAGCGCGCCGGCGACCTCGTCGACGCTACCTTCGACCACCTACCTCTTCCCCTCGACCACCAGAGCCGACCCCCTCTCCTCCAGCTCGCCGCAACACCCCTTTCCAGCGACCCCGAGCCTCCCAGCCGTTCCAGCACCCTCGCCGCACCTCATGTTCGCCGCCGGTGGGTCCATCGCCGTCGGGCCCATCATAGTTACCCCTGTTCCTCCTCTGTAAGCATCCCTTTACTTCCTTTGGTGCAAACCCCGCTGATCTTGTATGTTTATCTTATTGCTAACTTGTTGCCGATAACTTTTGCCGGAATCCGACCGTGCCGTCTGACGAACCCGACGCTCCAGCGAAGTCCCCTGGTCCGTGTGATCCCGTTGACCTCTGTTGGGACTCGATCCGTGGCCCGTGCTTTCGTATCGTGGTTTCTACCGACATCGCATCCGTGTTTCGGTTTGCGAAACCGCCGAGGCAAGTATCCGAATACTTGCTTTAACATGCTACAAACTTAATAATCATGTTATCTGTTATAATCACACGACTTGGTGACAATTACAATCATCCGTAACGATAAATCATTATAGTGGTTACTTGTAGTTAATCGGTACGCTATCAATTTCACACTTTAACTAATTAACCAATTGGCACGTCATTGCTTAAATTGCAAGCTCATTCTTGTAACTATTATTATGCTGTAATTTTAATGGTTTCATTGCTTCGTGTTAATAATACTGTTTCACCCTGGAATTGTTGCACCCTAAAGATGATTGAACCTGTTAATAAGAAAATACAAACATCACTGTCGTTATATGGAATATTGTGGTTAATTATTGTTTCATGATGCTGTTCATTATTGATTGTATACCTGTTGCGAGCAGTTACCCGATTGCACGACATATTGGCCTGACCCTGCTACACCTGACATATACATACATACAGACTCATCCTGTCGTACCATGACCTTACTTGTTTCCTGATTTCATGCCTAGTGCCGACGAACCTAACCATTCCGGCTGTCGACCAAGACAGACCTACTGTTACTTGACCTTGCGTTGGCATTAGTCCTTGAATACTGAATACCTGACATGACATACATAGTTTGGGGGTATGGGGAAATCAAAGGTGAAACCGACTTGTAACTCAACAGTTCGATACATTGTTCTGATCAGTCTTACGGGCTTGGCCAGTCCGGGAGTGATGATGCTGACATCACTCGTCCATCCTACTACCCTTTTACTGCTTAGCGGCACGTCTCGGACTCAGCCCCGAGGGTCATGACCGTGGTCCCGGGCACGCACGGGATACTATTGAGTTACATCGACGATTCATCAATTGGTTTCAAAGACTGTAGAGTAGAAAACCTGATAGGACAATTTAGTCACCATTGCACATTACCCTGCTTGTTACCTCTTATTACTGCTTTATTCATGTTCATGCTTGCATTGTTTATTACCATGTTTATGCTATATACTTGATATCATGACGCGCTGACGTCTGGGTTTTGCATGGCCCAGATTCCGTACCTTTGTCGTCGACCGAGCAGGAGTACTTCAGCCAGCAGGCTGAACAGTGAGTCCTTAGGATTTAGTTTATTTATTGCTTTTCATTTCCAGATGTGAGCCCGCATTATGGGACGTACTGTTTATTCATTGTATTGGATCATTAGCTTCCGCACTTATTGTTTATTGATTCTTGTTATTATGGATTTGGACATGTATTAGTTTAGTTTATTATCTTGTTCTTGATATCCTTACAACCGTAATGTGACTGTGGATGGATACTTCCTACCCATAGGTAGCATGGTTGGCTATGTCACGTGCCCAAACTTGCGTACTCTGAGAAGCGGGGCGTGACATGGTTTTATGGTATCAGAACCATAGGTTAATTGGGTTGATTCTTGTAGTTGGGTATTGCACCCGATACACGAATCAGAATACCCGTGATTAGGAAACATGTCCTGCCACTGTGACCATTTTTACTATCCTTGAATCCTTCTTCCGGATCATGTCGGCATGCAAACTTACTTTGCATTGTTAAACTTGAAAACCTAACTTCTTGTTATCTCTAGGACTTAGGCGACTTGGGTGGAGTTAAGTAATTGCGGCTATGATACCGCGGCATAGCTACAATGCAGCACTCTATTTAAGTATCTTGGAGTTCTAGCCTTGATTTATATATTGAATCTATCATCATGCTAATGTTGTTTGTTTTGATTTCAGGACCATGGCAGATAAGAATTTCAAGACGTATCAGAGGCGTGTGGATGAAGCCGCCATGTTGGGAGTGATACGCGGGATGTTGGAAAATCAGAAGAGGCAAACTGAGCTGATCCAGCAGCAAGCAGATTCATTTCAGGAGGGTTTGCAGGCTATGCAGCAGTCTGTAAACACCGCTGTAGCGAAGCCAGTCGACCGAGTAGGGACCGTGGCGGATTTCAGACGGTTGGGTCCTACTACTTTTACTGGCTTGGAGGAGCCGTTGCCAGCCGAGCAGTGGCTCGTGGACACGGAGAATTTACTGATTGCAGCACAGATCCCGGAAGACAAGAAAGTTGATGTGGTGCGCATTCAGCTGGTGGATTACGCCCGAGAGTGGTGGCTTGTGGAGGAGACCCGTGTGTCCAAGCCAATCAGTTGGGCGGATTTCTCCAAAAGTTTCTTGGAAAAGTTCTTCCCACGGACTGCTCGGGAGGAAATGGAGGAGAGATTCATTGGGCTGAAACAGAATGGAGCAGCTGTGGATGTACATGCAGCGGAGTGGACAAGACTCAGCCGTTTCGCTGGACCCTTGGTCGCCAAGGAGGCAGACAGGGCGCGAAGGTTCTTGCGCAGTTTGGATGTGGACATCCAGAGGCAGATTGTCTCCCTGGGTTTGACCACTTTCTCGCAGGTTCTTACGGCAGCCAGAGAGCAACAGAGTTTATCAGGATCGAAAGGGAACCTTCACCAGACAGCAGTTGCAGCCAGGAAGCCTGCATTTGTGCTTAACCGAGATCATGGGCGCAGAGGTATTCCTGTGGACCGTCGAGGTGTAGCGCCAATGAAGAAGCCTGTGATCGTTGATCGAAGGAAGAGCGTGACTTGTGATTATTGCCACTTACCTGGGCACGTGCATAAGGAGTGTAGAAGAAGACTGGGACTTTGTCTAGTTTGTGGAGCAGCCGATCACGCAGTTGGTGCTTGTCCGTCGAAGCTTCGCACGAGAGATGATATACGGAAGCCTCCACAGAGACCGTTCCAAGGGCAGAAGCAGCTGACACAAGGACCCAACCAGGGTCGAGCTTTCACATTGACAGCGGAGGAAGCCAAGGCATCAGGAGAAGTGGTTTCAGGTACCTTGCTCGTCCATGGTTTTCCTGCATTGGTATTATTTGATTCCGGAGCATCCCACTGTTTTATGTCATCCAAATTTATAACTACACACTCGATCACCTGCACGACCCTGTCTAGTTTCTGGGACATACACACTGGGAATGGGAAAATCATAGCTAGTAAGGAATGTAAAGATTGTACGGTTGTTGTTTGTGGACGGGAGCTTTTTGCAGATTTCTTGGTGATTGATACGGGCAGTTATGAAGTAGTCTTGGGAATGGATTTTCTTGGCACTTTCCACGCACACATTGATTGTAGGGCAAGGAAAGTAATTTTCCAGATTCCCGGACACCCTGAGTTTACTTTCATTGGAGGAAGCAGTTCTGTCGGGCCAGTCGAGTTTAGGGCTAGGCCGACGAACAATGTTCTTGCAGCTATGGTTGCGGATAGAGGTGAAGAGCCGGCGGTTGTCCGCGACTTTATGGATGTGTTTGAAGATATTTCAGGCTTACCGCCGAAGCGAGATGTGGAGTTTGCGATCGACCTTATTCCTGGTGCAGCGCCAGTATCAAAATCTTATTATCCGATGGCACCGGTGGAATTGGAGGAAGTTAAGAAACAGGTGGGTGAATTACTCGAGAAGGGATGGATTCGAAGCAGCAACTCACCTTGGGGAGCTCCAGTTCTTTTGGTAAAGAAGAAGGATGGCACGAGAAGGATGTGCATCGATTATCGAGAATTGAACCGGGTGACTATTAAGAACAAGTACCCGATCCCTCGCATTGGAGAACTTTTTGAGCAGCTTAGTGGCGCGAGGGTATTCTCGAAACTGGACTTGCGATCAGGATATCATCAGGTCCGAGTGAAGGCAGAAGACATTTGCAAGACGGCGTTTCGGACTCGGTATGGGCACTTCGAGTATTTAGTGATGCCCTTCGGAGTGACTAATGCGCCGGCAATATTTATGGACTTGATGAATAGGATCTTTTCGCCGTTCTTGGACCAGTTTATTGTGGTATTCATTGATGATATTCTGGTGTACTCGAAGAGTCCGGAGGAGCATGCTGAGCACTTAATGATCGCACTGCAAACGCTGAGACAGGAGAAATTATTCGCGAAGATGAGTAAGTGCGAATTCTGGCTGGAAGAAGTGAAGTTCCTGGGGCATGTCGTGTCGGGCGATGGAATCGCCGTTGATCCCGAGAAGATTGCAGCAGTTCGAGATTAGCCGGTTCCAAAGAATGTTGCAGAGATAAGAAATTTTCTTGGACTCGCCGGTTACTACAGAAGATTTGTGGAGAACTTCGCTCGTTTAGCTGAGCCGTTAACCAAGCTTACGCGTAAGGAGGTACCGTTTGCTTGGACAGATGGATGTGCATTGGCCTTCGAGACGTTGAAGCAGAAGTTGATAACCGCCCCTATCCTAACCGTACCGGATGATTCAGGAGGACTGGTGATTCACAGCGACGCATCTGGAAAGGGATTGGGATGTGTTTTGATGCAGAATGGGAAAGTCGTCGCCTACGCATCGAGGCAGCTGAAGACTCATGAGCAGAACTATCCGACTCACGACTTGGAGCTTGCAGCCGTGATCTTCGCCCTGAAGATTTGGAGACACTACCTTCTGGGCGAGAGAGTTGAAGTCTTTACGGATCACAAGAGTTTGAAATATGTGTTCACTCAGAAGGAGTTGAACATGAGGCAACGCAGATGGTTGGAGCTGATGGCCGACTATGACCTTGATCTTAAGTATCATCCGGGGAAAGTTAACGTCGTGCCAGATGCGCTAAGTCGGTTACCAGCCATTCAGTTATTGACTGCACAGAGAGAGATCATTGAGGAGTTTCGGAGATTTGACTTGGAGGTTGTACTACCGCGTGCTACAGGACAGTTGATGCAGTTGCAAGTACAATCGTCCTTAGTGGAAAAGATTAGAGTGGCGCAATCGCAGGATCCTAGACTACAAAAGTTTCGAGAGCAGGTTGGAGCTGGACTACGAACCGATTTACTGATCCATGAAGATGGTTCGTTGAGATATGGTAGCCGTGTGTGTGTGCCAAAAGGGGATGTGCGTGAAGAACTTATGAAGGAGGCACACAGTTCAGCTTACTCTGTACATCCAGGAGGGACTAAGATGTACCGAGATATTTGACAGCATTTCTGGTGGGAAGGTATGAAACGGGAAATTGCTCGCTTCGTGGCTAAGTGCTTGGTGTGTCAGCAGGTCAAGGCTGAACACCAAAGGGTTGCTGGTTTGTTGCTACCACTTCCGATTCCTCAATGGAAGTGGGAACATATAACCATGGATTTCGTGACGGCTTTACCGTGGAGTCCAAAGGGCAACAATGCAGTGTGGGTGATTGTCGATCGGTTGACCAAGGCAGCTCACTTTATTCCTTTTCGGGTTGGTCAATCGACAGAGACTTTGGCAGAGCGGTACATGCAGGAGATTGTCAGATTGCACGGAGTACCGGTAAGCATCGTGTCCGATCGGGACACTCGGTTCTTGTCGCACTTTTGGAGGAGTTTACAAGAAAGTTTGGGGACTCGATTGAAGTTTAGCACAGCTTATCATCCTCAGACCGATGGACAATCAGAGAGAACGATCCAGACCCTGGAAGATATGTTGAGGGCTTGCATGTTGGACTTCAAAGGTTCTTGGGAAGATCATCTACACCTGGTGGAGTTTTCGTACAACAACAGCTTCCAAGCAACTATTCAGATGGCCCCGTTTGAAGCACTGTATGGTCGTAAGTGCCGTTCACCTGTTTGTTGGGATGATGTTGGTGAACGAAGGTTACTGGGACCAGAATTGGTGGTACAGACAGTCGAGAAGGTGAATACCATCAGGAAGCATATGAAGGCAGCTCAAGACAGACAGAAAAGTTGGGCCGACACGTCAAGAAGACCTCTAGAGTTCGCCGTAGGTGATTTGGTATTCCTGAAGATATCACCGACTAGAGGGGTGATTCGCTTTGGAAGTCGGGGAAAGCTTAGTCCCCGATTCGTTGGACCCTTCGAGATATTGGAGCATGTCGGAGAGGTATCGTACAGATTGGCATTACCGCCGTCATTAGCAGGAGTTCACGACGTGTTTCATGTGTCTCAACTACGGAGGTATGTCCGTGATGAGACTCATGTCTTGGATCATTCGGAGTTGACTGTGCGAGAGGATCTGACGTTCGAGGAGCGACCAGTTGAAATCAGGGATCGAAGAGAAAAGGTTCTCAAGAACAAGGTTATCCCTCTTGTGCTAGTTTCTTGGGGTAATCGATCGCATGGAGAATCCACTTGGGAGCGAGAAGACGAGATCCGGCAGAAATTCCCTCATCTTTTCCAGTAGTTAGTTATCTTGTATTCTTGGAATTTCGAGGACGAAATTCTTTTGTAGTTGGGTATGATGTAACACCCGAGCCCAATAGTACTATTTATATTACTAGTTGAGGGTTATATATTGCTCATTCCAATTTTCCTGATTTTCTGGTGTTTATTGCTAAATTTTGCCCGGTTAAGTCATTTCAGCACATACAAAATTTTAACTCCAAAAATGAAATTTAAGATGTCCATGTTAGCCTACTCGTCGCCACTAGTCGCGTGGTAGCGTCCGCGTGTCGAGTTTCCGTTCCGTTTGGCTAAACGGGCAAGTTTGGGCGACTACGCGCGCGTGCAAGTGTCCGACTTGGGGGCATGCATTTTAATCATTAAACACCTATTTTCAAAATTTGGAACCCGCTTAAAATCTTATAATTTGAATTTGGATCATTTGGGCGCAACCCGGGCGCGATTTGGAGATGTTTCATTTCGCGCCAAAAAGGGCCCATTTGAATTTAATATCGAATATATATTTACACCTTCTAATCTTTATTTCCTCAGCTGCATATCCCCAGAATCCTACGCGAATCCAATCTCCCAACCAATCACGAGCTCTCAATGGAGCTCGTGGGCCCCACCTCCCGTTCTCATCTCTCTCTCTCTCCTCCCTCAATCTCTTTCAAATCTCTCTCTCTCCTATCTCTCTCTCTCTCTCCTCTATATATATATACGTACCCTTCAGCAGCCGCCTCCCTCACCACCTTCCTCCCATCACGAAAACACAAACCCTAACCCTAGCCCGTACTCGCGCAGCCCACCACCGCCACCGCAACCTCGCCGTCGCCGCCACGACCTCCACCGCACCCACCTACTTTCCTCCTCCCTCCTTCCTCCTCTCTCCCGCACCTGCACGCAACCCCGGCCTCGCCTCCAACCTCGCAGACCTCGCCGCCGACGCCACCCATCGTCGTCGACGATTCCCGCGGCACCCTTTCACCCTACTCGACCCGACCTCGTCGTCGTTCCCTCCTCCCCTCGCCGGAACAGTGAACCCGAGTCTTCATCCATTGCCTACCTCCGCCGTTCGCCGGGAAAGCGCGCCGGCGACCTCGTCGACGCCACCTTCGACCACCTACCTCTTCCCCTCGACCACCAGAGCCGACCCCCTCTCCTCCAGCTCGCCGCAACACCCATTTCCAGCGACCCCGAGCCTCCCAGCCGTTCCAGCACCCTCGCCGCACCTCCTGTTCGCCGCCGGTGGGTCCATCGCCGTCGGGCCCATCATAGTTACCCCTGTTCCTCCTCTGTAAGCATCCCTTTACTTCCTTTGGTGCAAACCCCGCTGATCTTGTGTGTTTATCTTATTGCTAACTTGTTGCCGATAACTTTTGCCGGAATCCGACCGTGCCGTCTGACGAACCCGACGCTCCAGCGAAGTCCTCTGGTCCGTGTGATCCCGTTGACCTCTGTTGGGACTCGATCCGTGGCCCGTGCTTTCGTATCGTGGTTTCTACCGACATCGCATCCGTGTTTCGGTTTGCGGAACCGCCGAGGCAAGTATCCGAATACTTGCTTTAACATGCTACAAACTTAATAATCATGTTATCTGTTATAATCACACGACTTGGTGACAATTACAATCATCCGTAACGATAAATCATTATAGTGGTTACTTGTAGTTAATCGGTACGCTATCAATTTCACACTTTAACTAATTAACCAATTGGCACGTCATTGCTTAAATTGCAAGCTCATTCTTGTAACTATTATTATGCTGTAATTTTAATGGTTTCATTGCTTCGTGTTAATAATACTGTTTCACCCTGGAATTGTTGCACCCTAAAGATGATTGAATATGTTAATAAGAAAATACAAACATCACTGTCGTTATATGGAATATTGTGGTTAATTATTGTTTCATGATGCTGTTCATTATTGATTGTATACCTGTTGCGAGCAGTTACCCGATTGCACGACATATTGGCCTGACCCTGCTACACCTGACATATACATACATACCGACTCATCCTGTCGTACCATGACCTTACTTGTTTCCTGATTTCATGCCTAGTGCCGACGAACCTAACCATTCCGGCTGTCGACCAAGACAGACCTACTGTTACTTGACCTTGCGTTGGCATTAGTCCTTGAATACTGAATACCTGACATGACATACATAGTTTGGGGGTATGGGGAAATCAAAGGTGAAACCGACTTGTAACTCAACAGTTCGATACATTGTTCTGATCAGTCTTACGGGCTTGGCCAGTCCGGGAGTGATGATGCTGACATCACTCGTCCATCCTACTACCCTTTTACTGCTTAGCGGCACGTCTCGGACTCAGCCCCGAGGGTCATGACCGTGGTCCCGGGCACGCACGGGATACTATTGAGTTACATCGACGATTCATCAATTGGTTTCAAAGACTGTAGAGTAGAAAACCTGATAGGACAATTTAGTCACCATTGCACATTACCCTGCTTGTTACCTCTTATTACTGCTTTATTCATGTTCATGCTTGCATTGTTTATTATCATGTTTATGCTATATACTTGATATCATGACGCGCTGACGTCTGGGTTTTGCATGGCCCAGATTCCGTACCTTTGTCGTCGACCGAGCAGGAGTACTTCAGCCAGCAGGCTGAACAGTGAGTCCTTAGGATTTAGTTTATTTATTGCTTTTCATTTCCAGATGTGAGCCCGCATTATGGGACGTACTGTTTATTCATTGTATTGGATCATTAGCTTCCGCACTTATTATTTATTGATTCTTGTTATTATGGATTTGGACATGTATTAGTTTAGTTTATTATCTTGTTCTTGATATCCTTACAACCGTAATGTGACTGTGGATGGATACTTCCTACCCATAGGTAGCATGGTTGGCTATGTCACGTGCCCAAACTTGCGTACTCTGAGAAGCGGGGCATGACATGGTTTTATCTCACGGAGCAAAGTGACACACGGAACAAAGTGCCACGCCAAGTGTCGTGTTAAGTGGGTGGGGGCCACCTCTTGAGTCCGTGGGACCTACTGTAGAACAATGGGGACTCTTCGGAATACATTCCGAAAGGGGGCAGATTTGTACTATAAATGAAATGAGACCACTCTTCAATACAGAGGCGCCTTTTAAGTGAATCAGAACTACAGGAGCTTGAGAACTCCGTAGTTAAGCGTGCTCGGGCCAGGGAAGTCTTGGGATGGGTGACCTCCTGGGAAGTGGCCCCTGGTCGGGTCCGGTTCGCTCTAAAGGGAAAAACCGTGCGGTTTCGGCCAGAACGGACAATACTCTCTGTATTGGAGGTAGGGCGTGACAGAATGGTATCAAAGCTGGTCCCTCAATAGTAGGTTTGTGGTTCGAGGACGAACCATTGTTCAAAGGTGGGGAGAATGTCGGGACCCGGTTCTTGCTCACGGAGCAAAGTGACACACGGAACAAAGTGCCACGCCAAGTGTCGTGTTAAGTGGGTGGGGGCCACCTCTTGAGTCCGTGGGACCTACTGTAGAACAATGGGGACTCATCGGAATACATTCCGAAAGGGGGCAGATCTGTACTATAAATGAAATGAGACCACTCTTCAATACAGAGGCGCCTTTTAAGTGAATCAGAACTACATGAGCTTGAGAACTCCGTAGTTAAGCGTGCTCGGGCCAGGGAAGTCTTGGGATGGGTGACCTCCTGGGAAGTGGCCCCTGGTCGGGTCCGGTTCGCTCTAAAGGGAAAAACCGTGCGGTTTCGGCCAGAGCGGACAATACTCTCTGTATTGGAGGTAGGGCGTGACAGACTGACCGAAACCATGATATCAGGAAACGGTTATAACCGTAGGGTCATGTAAATGGAATACTGGGAAACATGTAAAAGGAATATATCCATGGTTCGGTTCAGTCAAGTTATATAGATTGTTAACTAGATTCAGGAATTCCTGTATTCATCTTGAGTTGGAATGCTAAAGAATATAGATTGACTTGAATCATATTCAAGTCAGAAATAGTCAGACTCTAACCCGAGTCAGACTAAAAGAAGGTAAGTTGAAGTTCAATAATTGTTAGGGGCCTTATTGTAATTTATAAAACTTGATGGGGTTTTATGTAAAAAGTACTATTATATTTTTTTTTTCAAAATACACCTCAAGTATTTATTATTCGTCTTTATAGTTATAATGAGTGTGAATTTTATTTGTGTTATTTTAGTGAATATATCCTAATAAAAGTATTAACTGATTTATTTGAAATTCAAGGTATTTTAATGTAACTTTTAATCTTGTAAATTTTAGAAAAAAATGGAAACTATATCTTATGCTAAAATAGGTGTTTAAATGATAATTAAATATATATTAATACAAGAATAATTTTAAATAAATATTTTATTTTCCAAAATCTCATTTTTTCTTAAATGCCGTATTTTAAACCTTTCGAGACCGAATGCTCCTTGCGGAGGTCTGAATCTCGTACTACTAGCCCGCGGGTGCACGATGAACCGTACTATCCCTAACGGGTTCCTCAAAGGTGGGTTGTAGTGGCACTTTGCATAGCTTTAATAAATACTATTCATTTAGAAAAACGGTTTTATAAGTATAAGGTATTTATTTGTAAAACAGTATAGATTTCCGTATTTTAGTTTCTAGGGTTTCCTAAGCCAACTAGCCTATTTCTAAGGTCTAAACGACAAGTCATTAGAAATCTCAAATCGCCTCTTCACCGCCAATTGCGGCCAGGTAAGTGCCAGGTAAGTAGGAGGCTCTCCACTACAAGTAGTGGCCCTAATTAAGTAACCACTTGCCTTAGACACACTTGCCTAGACACCACAAAGTCAGTTTAGATAAACGATCGATGTCCATGACATATCGTATTTGCATTTTAAAAGATTTTATTTAGAATTGTGTACAACTTAAAGCTTTTAGAAAAGTTTATAAAGAATATGGTATTTTAGTGAAAAGTCCTGTATTTTCGTATTCTATGTTTTGACGTTTATCAATTATAGTTATATTTGTGTGTGTGTAGAGGTAGGTCATTACCTCGTGACTTATTTTAAGGTTTAATGAAGTCTTAGAGGTTAAATATGATATATTAGACTTGAAGGTATTTAAGCGCAAGAATACGGTATTTGAAAACGTTATCATTTCATGTGTGAAAATTCATTCAAATTGATTTCTACAAGTTTATTTATCAAGATGAACATGTTTAGGAATGAGGGATTTAATTAGAACAAGAAAAGTAAACTTTATGGTATATTTGTGAAAAGAATACGATTTTACAAGGAAGCTATCATTTCATGTGAGAAAGTTTATTTAAATTGGTTTCTATATGATTAATAGTCATCATGAATATGTTTAAGTATTATGGATTAGGTGACAAGTGAAATTTTGTAGAAAAACCGAATCGGAAATCGGTTTGTTCCGATTTCCGTCGGGTTTCGTAATTCCGTATTTTAAGAAATAGGAAAGAGAGAAGGATGGGACTTACGGGTTTTCAAACTCTTCTAAAGAGTAAAAAAGACTAGGGAGAAAGACCGAGGTGTGGTTTCGTCGCCGGTTGCTTCAAATCACGTCGCCGGAATTCTGTCAGGGCTTCGTCGTGAACTCGGTTTCAAAACACACTTTCTTGTGGAATTTTCAAGAGAGTAATTCTATGGTTTTGGAATGAGAAGGCAGGGGGTAGGGGTCTATTTATAGGGTAGCTAGGGTAGGGTAGGTGAAGGGTTTTCTTGATTTAAAAAAATTATAAAAAATTAGATAAAAAGCATTAAACTTTGCATTAAAATGGTTGTATTTAACATTCAGAAATCGATACAATAAAATGGAGTTATCCATGAGTTTCAGAAGACCAAAAGCCACCACTTTTGTTTTGGGACCCCGGCCATCGGCTCAACTCCGGCCGGCAGCGCCGGCCGAGTTGGCCGTTTCCGGCCGGGTTCGGCCAGCGTTGGGTGCGGGGTTCTTCAACGTAGACTTTGGCATATTTCATTTCTGGGGTTCAGTTCAATATTTGGGAGTTATGGCCTGTGGACTTTTGGGCTTCCAAGAAATTTTAAAGAAAAATAAACTAAAAATAATGTGGGGCATGGGATTCGAACTCTGGTGGCTTGGTTCAGCAGTGCAAGGTATTACCAATGAGCTACAAGCTCATTCTTGTAATTATTGTAGAGAAATAGATACTTAAAGTGTTATCAGCAACATCAATACTCCAAGTATACTTCAATTTTAAATCAAATTTAGGTATACAAAAATTGGAGTTGTTACAATCTACCCTCCTTACAAAAATTTCGTCCTCGAAATTTACAACTTTTATTTGAGGACTAGTTTACAAAAATGTGCGGATATCTTGGACGCATTTCATCTTCCCTTTCCCACGTGGATTCTCCTGGAGTGTCTTTTCTCCACATTACCCGGACCAAATTAACTTCCTTGTTCCGAAGTGTCTTTACTTTCCTGTCCAGGATTTCCACAGGTTGTTGCTCACAAGACAAGTCGGGCGGTATAGTGAGCTCGGAAAGATCAAGTACATGGCTGGGGTCACTTACATACCTTCTGAGTTGGGATATGTAGAACACGTTATGCACTCCTTCCAATGAGGGTGGAAGCGCTAATCGGTATGCCACTTCACCGACTCGTTCGAGTATGTCGAACGGTCAAATGTATCTCGGACTTAGCTTACCCCGTCTTCCAAATCGGATCACTCCGCGGTTCGGAGATATCTTCAAGAATACGTGGTCTCCTGGCTGGAACTCCAAGTGTCGTCTCTTTGCATCAGCCCAGTGTTTCTGTCTATCTTGGGCTATGCGCATTCTTTCCCTGATAGTACGAACCACATCAACGGTCGCTACTATCATCTCTGGTCCAAGGAGTTCCCTATCTCCGATGTCGTCCCAACTTAATGGTGATCGACACTTCCTTCCATATAATGCTGCAAAAAGTGCCATTCCTATACTTGCTTGGTAGCTGTTGTTGTATGCGAACTCCACAAGATGCAGGTGATCTTCCCACGATCCTTTGAAGTCGAACATACATGCTCTGAGCATATCCTCCAAGATCTGAATAGTTCGTTCCGACTGACCATCTGTTTGTGGATGATAAGCTGTGCTGAAGTTCAGACTTGTTCCCAAACTAGCTTACAGACTCTGCCAAAATTGCGATCGGAACCTGGTGTCACGATCGGAGACAATGCAGACCGGTACTCCATGAAGTCTCACAATTTCCTGTATGAGTTCATGGGTATCAGAGATAGTACATTTTGAAGAGTTTAAATCTAAATTAGATTATTACCTCCATGTACTTCTTCGCTAGTGTCTAAGTTGATTGGCCAACTCGAAATGGGATGAAATGAGCCGACTTTGTGAGTCCATCCACAATGACCCATATCGCATCGTTACCCTTTGTGCTGCGAGGAAGAGCAGTTACAAAGTCCATCGTGATATACTGCCACTTCCATTCTGGAATTGGTAACGGTTGAAGTAGTCCAGCAGTCCTGTGATGTTCAGCCTTTACTTGCTGACATACCAAGCATTTTGCGACACTTCTGGCTATTTCACGCTTCATTCCATGCTACCAATAATTCTGACGTAGATCTTTGTACATTTTGGTACCTCCAGGATGTACTGAATAGGGAGAGCTGTGAGCTTCTTTCATTAACTCTTCCCGAACAGGACCCTTTGGTACACACAATCTGCTACCGTGTCTCAAAGATCCGTCTTCATGGATGATGAAATCTGTTCTGAGTCCATTCTCCACTTGTTCTCTGATCTTTTGCAACTTAGTATCGCTGGCTTGAGCTGCCTTGATCTGATTGACAATGGTTGATTGAACTTGTAGATTCATCAAACTTGAAACATCACCTGGCATGACTAGTTCAATCTCCATCTGATGTAAGTCTTGCTGAAGCTTTCACTGGGCGGTGATATTCATTGATAAAGGATGGCGACTAAGAGCATCAGGTACTATGTTCACCTTCCCTGAGTGATATTGCAAGTTGATGTCAAAGTCCGCCATGAGTTCTAAACATCTTCTCTGCCGCATATTCAACTCCTTCTGAGTAAACATATACTTCAGACTTTTATGATCTGTGTAGATGTTCACTCGTTCACCAAGTAAGTAGTGGTGCCAAATTTTGAGAGCAAAGATGACGGCTGCCAACTCCAGACCATGCGTCGGATAATTGCGCTCATGAGTCTTCAGTTGTCTTGAAGCATAAGCTACAATCTTACCGTGCTGATGTAGAACACATCCTAATCCCCTACCGGATGTATCACAATGCACTTCGAATCCTCCAGATTGATCCGGTATTACGAGAATAGGTGCAGATGTCAGTCTTGACTTGAGTTCTACAAAAGCTTGCTCGCATGCTTCTGACCATACAAATTCTTCATCTTTTCGTGTGAGCTTGGTCAGGGGTGTTGCTATCTTCGAAAAGCCTTCAATAAATCTTCTGTAATATCCAGCTAATCCCAAGAAACTCCGTATGTCCTTCACTGACTTTGGTGTAGGCCATTCGCTAACTGCCTAAACTTTTGCTGGATCCACAGAAATTCCTTCTCCTGATACGATGTATCCAAGAAAACCAACTTGTTTTAGCCAAAACTCGCATTTGCTGTACTTGGCATAAATCTTATGTTGTCGAAGAGTTTTCAGGACAATTCGTAGGTGCTCCGCATGTTCTTTCTGATTCTTAGAATATACCAGGATGTCGTCGATGAAGATGACAACGAACCTGTCTAAATATTCCCGGAAAACTTAGTTCATAAGGTTCATGAAGATTGCTGGTGCATTGGTCACTCCAAATGGCATTACTAAAAATTTGTAATGTCCATAGCGAGTTCTGAAAGCTGTCTTGTGAATATCAGCTTCCTTGACCTTCATTTGATGATAACCTGAACGAAAATCTAGTTTAGAGAAGACACAAGATCCACTTAGCTGATCGAATAAATCGTCGATGCGTGGGAGTGGATACTTGTTCTTTATAGTGACTTCGTTCAAGACCCTATAGTCGATGCACATTCTATATGAACCTTCTTTCTTCTTCACCAATAGTACAGGTGCCCCCCAACTTGAAATGCTGGGACGAATCCATCCTTTCGCCAGTAATTCGTCCAACTGTGTTCGTACTTCCTTCAATCCTTCCGGACTTAGTCTATAAGGTGCTTTGATCACCGGTTGTGCTCCTGGTACTAAGTCAATACTGAATTCAAGAGCTCGATCGGGAGGCAAACCTGATATATCGTCAGGAAATACATCGTCGAACTCTCGAACTACCTCCGGTCTTGATTCTTCTTCTGCTTGAGCTGCTGCAACTACTGCTTCTCTTGGCTTTGCTTTGTAAGTACTTGGCTCCAGTGTACGGTCTCCGCTTTTAAAATAGAAGACCGGATGGTCTGAAATCTTGAATACTACCCTCCTTTGACGACAGTCGATGGTAGCATAAAAGGTTCTAAGCCAGTCCATTCCTAGAACCACATCGAAGTTTGGTATGTCCAGTACCTTGAATCAGCATAAAACTCTCGACTGCAGACGACGACTGGACACATGCTGTATCCCATAGTTGCCTTTAGAACACCATTTCCGGAACTGACGTTCCAGCTGAATACAAGTGGTGAGACGGTAATCGTATGGGTTCGGACAAACCATTGCGACATAAAGCAGTGGGATGCTCCAGTATCAAACAGTGCAAGTGTAGGTAGTGAAGCTACTAGGATTGTACCTAAGGTATAAAGGATAGGTTTTAGGTATAGGGAAAGTGTGTAGGTAAACAAGACTAAAAGATAAGTTTGGGAAGGAAAGTTTACCAGTAATGACTTGGCCAGTGGCCTCAGCTTCTTCCACAGACATCATGAAAGCTTGGCGCTTTGGCACATTCCTCCTGGCCTGAGGAGCATTTCTCGGAACGTTCCTTTGAGCTTGATGGAACTGTCGAGGAGGTGGTGTAGCTTGTGGTCCCCTGGGTGGTGCAGGCAGTGCAAGTCTGGGAGCAGGTGCCTGAAGAGCTGGTCGCTGCTGATAAGTATTTGCTGGCCTGGGTGCAACAACTGGGTTATGTCTTTGGGGACAAGACCCAATACCGTGAGTAGCTGAACCGCAGACTAAGCAGAGGCGGTTGGCTCGACGACAGTCCTTCATCATATGCCCAGATCTCCTGCAGTAGGTGCAAAAGGCTGGGCTAGGACGATGGGTTGGTACTCCGGGTCGCCTTGGCACGAAAGGAGGTCTGGACGAGGCTCCACCTGCCATCTGGTTGGCAGGGCATTTGACTCCTGCAGACTGAGATCTGCCCCTCTCTTTTATCACTGCCTCATAACTGCGGGCAGCTTCTAAGGCTTCCTCATGAGTCAAAAACTTTCCTGTGGCTAGAGTAGCCTTAATCTCTGTGTACAAACCTTGTTGAAAACGACGAGATCTGATCTCGTCCGTCGGTATCAGGTGTGCCGCGAATCGGCTCAACATAGTGAATTCAGCGTCGTATTCATCTACCGATTTATCCCACATTGATCCTTGCTGTAGATGAATAAACTGCTGCTCCATTGCAAACCTGGCAGTAACAGGGAAATATTTCGCGTCGAATTTCTCGCGAAATGTCTTCCATTCAATCGGCTGTACCAGACGGATTTCTTCCGCCTTCCACCAATTGCGAGCATTATCCGTGAGCTGTAGCTTCGCTACATAGACCCAAGCGTTATCTGGCACTTGAGCTGCTGCCAGATCGTCTTTGATGCTTTGTGCCCATTCTTCCACTTCAAGATGGCTTCCTTTACCAGAGAACTGCTTTGGGTGGAAAGATCTGAATTGCTTTACTCCCGGTGCATCGGCCTTAGGACGATTCAAAAGTTGTTGCTGTCCCTCGAGAAAACTGGGGATCGCCTCAAATAGCATCGTTTGCTCAGTGGGTGGCGCAGGAACAACTGGTGTGAGAGGTAGTGCTGGAGGGGTGTTGTTGACGTTGGTGCTGGTGTTGTTTGGGGAATCCATGACCTTGAAGAAAAATTTGGGTTAGGACAAATTCAAATACATGAAATGATAAGATTCAAGTAATGGAAATTTGCAAGATTCAAGGAATATGAATTGTAAAGAATGTTTTAGTTGCTGGTTCTTGTGTTATATTGCTTAGGTTGTTCACGCAGACCAGAACTGCATGACAGGGATTCATACAGCTCTGACCTGCATGGGCCACCAACAAAACCTGTCACGCCCCGCTTCCCAGTATACGGCGAAGGGGACACGACGAGGTCCGCTACGTATGTATTCAGAAATACATACGCTAAGCGTAGCTAAGCAATATAAAATAAATACACAAGAGACAAGAGTATAAAAAGAACAACAACTTTTATTTATTAACATTCTTTGTACAATACATGGAAAAGAAAATACAACTGAAATAAAGATGCCTAAACAGTGGCATAATAGGAAAAGGAAAGTACTGAAAAGAAAAGTGTACAATGAAATTATACTGCAGGGTCTTCAGCAAAATGCTCCAAGTCTTCTTGGGTTGGCTCAACTTCTGCCGGGTCCAGGTCACCTGACGACATTCAAAGAAGAGAGAAACAGAATGTCGTCAGCGAACAGATCGCTCGGTAAGTCCCAAAGGTAAGAAGGAAGTAGAGAAGACAGAATAAGAAGATACATTTTTAAAGTGTAAGCTGTTGTAGTAATGTTATGTTAACGCTGTTGTTTGTAGTTTGGTACAGAAGGATGCCAGTGTATACGAGGGGAGTCTCACTTGCCAGAGACTAAGACACGTATAGTACAAGGAACCATTATACCACGGTACAACAGCAATGGGATTCAGGTTAGGTGTTTTAATCTGACCACCTCGTGCCACCTTTAACACCTTCCGCACCAATCTACCCCTTAAACCCCGCGATGTCTTGTTTGTATTGTTATCTTGTAAATTGTATTAGTTGTAAGATTGATTGACTGACTGACCGAAACCATGATATCAGGAAACGGTTATAACCGTAGGGTCATATAAATAAAATACTGGGAAACATGTAAAAGGAATATATCCATGGTTCGGTTCAGTCAAGTTATATAGATTGTTAACTGGATTCAGGAATTCCTGTATTCATGTTGAGTTGGAATGCTAAAGAATATAGATTGACTTGAATCATATTCAGGTCAGAAATAGTCAGACTCTAACCCGAGTCAGACTAAAAGAAGGTAAGTTGAAGTTCAATAATTGTTAGGGGCCTTATTGTAATTTATAAAACTTGAGGGGGTTTTATGTAAAAAGTACTATTATATATTTTTTTCAAAATACACCTCAAGTATTTATTATTCGTCTTTTTAGTTATAATTAGTATGAATTTTATTTGTGTTATTCTAGTGAATATATCCTAATAAAAGTATTAACTGGTTTATTTGAAATTCAAGGTATTTTAATGTAACTTTTAATCTTGTAAATTTTAGAAAAAAATGGAAACTTTATCTTATGCTAAAATAGGTGTTTAAATGATAATTAAATATATATTAATACAAGAATAATTTTAAATAAATATTTTATTTTCCAAAATCACATTTTTTCTTAAATGCCGTATTTTAAACCTTTCGAGACCGAATGCTCCTTGCGGAGGTCTGAATCTCGCACTACTAGCCCGCGGGTGCACGATGAACCGTACTATCCCTAACGGGTTCCCCAAAGATGGGTTGTAGTGGCACTTTGCATAGGTTTAATAAATACCATTCATTTAGAAAAATGGTTTTATAAGTATAAGGTATTTATTTGTAAAAGAGTATAGTTTTCCGTATTTTAGTTTCTAGGGTTTTCTAAGCCAACTAGCCTATTTCTAAGGTCTAAACGACAAGTCATTAGAAGCCTCAAATCGCCTCTTCACCGCCAATTGCGGCCAGGTAAGTGTCAGGTAAGTGGGAGGCTTTCCACTACAAGTAGTGGCCCTAATTAATTAACCACTTGCCTTAGACACACTTGCCTAGACACCACAAAGTCAGTTTAGATATACGATCGACGTTCATGACATATCGTGTTTTCATTTTAAAAGATTTTATTTAGAATATTGTACAACTTAAAGCTTTTAGAAAAGTTTATAAAGAATATGGTATTTTAGTGAAAAGTCCTGTATTTTCGTATTCTATATTTTGACGTTTATCAATTATGGTTATATTTGTGTGTGTGTGTAGAGGTAGGTCATTACCTCGTGACTTATTTTAATATTTAATGAAGTTTTAGAGATTAAATATGATATATTAGACTTGAAGGTATTTAAGCGCAAGAAGACGGTATTTGAAAACGTTATCATTTCATGTGTGAAAATTCATTCAAATTGATTTCTACAAGTTTATTTATCAAGATGAACATGTTTAGGAATGAGGGATTTAATTAGAACAAGAAAAGTAAACTTTATGGTATTTTTGTGAAAAGAATACGATTTTACAAGGAAGCCATCATTTCATGTGAGAAACTTTATTTAAATTGGTTTCTATGTGATTAATAGTCATCATGGATATGTTTAGGTATTACGGATTAGGTGACAAGTGAAATTTTGTAGAAAAACCGAATCGGAAATCGGTTTGTTCCGATTTCCTTCGGGTTTCGTAATTCCGTATTTTAAGAAATAGGAAAGAGAGAAGGATGGGACTTACGGGTTTTCAAACTCTTCTAAAGAGTAAAGAAGACTAGGGAGAAAGACCGAGGTATGGTTTCGTCGCCGGTTGCTTCAAATCACGTCGCCAGAATTCCGTCAGGGCTTCGCCGTGAACTCGGTTTCAAAGCACACTTTCTTGTGGAATTTTCAAGAGAGTAATTCTATGATTTTGGAATGCGAAGGCAGGGGGTAGGGATCTATTTATAGGGTAGCTAGGGTAGGGTAGGTAAAGGGTTTTCTTGATTTAAAAAAATTATAAAAAATTAGATAAAAAGCATTAAACCTTGTATTAAAATGGTTGTATTTAACATTCAGAAACCGATACAATAAAATGGAGTTAACCATGAGTTTCAGAAGACCAAAAGCCACCACTTTTGTGTTGGGACCCCGGCCATCGGCCCAACTTCGGCCGGCGGCGCCGGCCGATTCGGCCGTCCCGCCGGCCGAGTTGGCCGATTCCGACCGGGTTTGGCCGGCGTTGGGTGCGGGGTTCTTCAACGTAGACTTTGGCATATTTCATTTCTGGGGTTTAGTTCAATATTTGGGAGTTATGGCCTGTGGACTTTTGGGCTTCCAAGAAATTTTAAAGAAAAATAAACTAAAAATAATGTGGGGCATGGGATTCGAACTCTGGTGGCTTGGTTCAGCAGTGCAAGGTATTACCAATGAGCTACAAGCTCCTTCTTGTAATTATTGTAGAGAAATAGATACTTAAAATGTTATCAGCAACATCAATACTCCAAGTATACTTCAATTTTAAATCAAATTTAGGTATACAAAAATTGGAGTTGTTACAATCACATACTTTGGATTTCATGCCTAACCCTATAAACCTTGCATTTAAGTCTCGAATTGAAAACACTTTTCAAAAAAAAGTCGGTTAATTCAACAAGATTCCCGATTCAAATATCGAGTGCTCGTCGGGAACATTAGTAGATGGTCGCACCCCCGATGCCGTCAACGAAGTGCACTTGGGCGGAACGCCCTGGCCGCGAGCACCCGAGTGGATGCTTTTGGCCACGGGGTTCTCCTATAGTCACTTGGTCGGGGCTATGGGAGTGGCTATCTAGCAGTGTTATCCGGCGACTATTCACGTACGATACGAGATTGTGACGGAGTTTTGATCCGAATCGAAACTCCCAGACAATCGATTAAGTGAGACTAAAATTCTAGATTTGCAATATGCTAACTAGTTTTCACAAAACTAATCAATGTGGATTCCAAAAATTATATCACATATCAAATCTATCGAGACTATGTTAAACATTTCGATCGATATTTCAAACACCTGAAAATCACAGAGGCCTCAACAACTTGAGCCTCACTAAAAATACCCAGAAAGTCCAAAATAACAAAATGGAGCAGCAGAAGAAATACGAGCCCTCAACTCCTCAAGCTTACGGCGGAACCGCGGTCAAACCATGGGTTAGGTGGCGGTTCTGCGGCGACTTGGGAGATAGGGCCTCGTGCTTCTTGGGGCTCGATAAAATAACCTGTATGATTTTCTGAGAATTTTTAATCTGAAAAATTTCAACTTTTGAAAAATTGGACAGAAACTTGTGAAATATCGGAGTTTGAACTTCGATCGAACACTTTAACGTTGTCTAAACTTCATCTAAGTCTCTATCTTGACTTTGATACCATAAAAGTATGTCTTAACACCTCCACTAGGTTTATAGAAGCATCAAGAACGCAATTTCAACAAAAAACTAGAGTGCTAAGCTATACTATACTAGAATCAAACTAGAAAATTAGGATTTGTTAGCAAGAAAACAATTTCTAAACTAAGTGAAGATGGTTACAACCTTTGTATACCAAGTGCTTCACTTCTAAAGCTCCAAATAGTAGTCCCTAAAACTCTTCTTGGCTCCACTTGAAGAAAAAATCTAGCTTGCACGAAGTCTTCGATGCCAAAGATGATCCACCTTGAAGTAGCTTTCACTCAAGCCCACTCTTCACTAATCAAAGTATCAGTGAAGCAAATAGCCTAAACTAATGAGCTAGATTAGTGTAGGTTGATGAAGTAGGAGATTTGGCTCACATAGAAATATTTTCCTCTCTCTTTTTCCAACTCAAGAAAAACCCTAGAAAGCTCACTTGATGAAGGAGATGAACTTGGGTGAAGAATAATATTGTGATGAGAGAGTGAACCATGAGCTTAAGATAAGAATGGTATGAATAAATATCAAGAGTAAAACAAAAGAGAAGATGAGTCATGGCTTCTCAATACTTTTCTAAGCATCCAAGCAATGACTCATTTTCTATCCCTTTTTGTTTTTACTTAAAAATAAATTATCCCAATAATCTTAAACCCTGGTGTGAGTCTCATACACTCATGTTCAATGTATCATCAAGCATGATACAAAATTTAAATACATATACTAATATATATCACATATATATTTAAATGTATTTGTAGAGAAGAAAATCAAAAGTGAGCAATATTAGTTAATATATATGTATATATCAAGAGAATAATGGAGGAAAGTGGCCATAGGAGGGAATTTCCTTCTATGGCGTCGAAAAAATACAACCTCCACCATTTTTTCGACAATCGGCACCCATCATCATCATTGTTCTCATCTAAGATGTACATATCCAAAATTTCATGTGATTCCACAACTTTTTCACCGTTGAATTAGCAATGTAAAAAGTTATATTGTCGGTAAACCATTAATTTTGCATCAACTAAATCGATGGTGAAAAATGGTATAATCACATGAAATTTGGTGTATCCACATCTTAGATGATAAATATGGAAGTGATGTATGCCGATCATCAAAAAAAATCATGGAGCATGTATTTTTCCGACGCCATAGGAGGAAATTCCCTCATATGGCACCTTTCCTCCATTAACCTTATATATCAATATATCAATATATATCAAATTACTAAATCAACACTTGATTCAATAATCCGGTTATTATATACAATCGACTAATATATATATATATATATATATATTTGTATGCATGTATGTATGTATGTGTGTATATCATATTATCAAATCAACACTTGATTCAATAACCTGGTTATATCACATATAACCGACTAATATTTAATACAAACTATCAAATCAACACTTGATTCAATAATCTGGCCATATCATATATAACCGGCCAATATCAAATATATATACATAAAACAAATCATTGAATCAATACTTGATTCAATAATCCGGTTATATCACATATAACCTAACCAATATCAAATATCGCGAGATTAGAATACGATATCACATACTCGTATTTAATCAAGCTCCCGCACATATCTTTATATGTACCCTTGTTCGTTTCTCTTGAGCTAGAAAACCTCTGAGTGAGACTCTAAAAACTTATCAATATGCCGGCAGTAGGTAATGATCACATCAGATACCCACAAGCCGTCAACGGTACTAGCTGGACGTAACGGCTACCCAGGTATTGAACGAATAGAAGATCAACAAGCAAACTTATCCAAACTCCCGCAAAGCCTATAAGCAATACTTACCGTACAATCCGGTCTCTTCGTCTGATATGTCGCATATCAAGTCTAGAGGTAGAATCATCAGACCCCAGTAACTTGATAAGTCATGCCGATGTGTGTCTTATAACCTTTCAAGAAACTACTGATAACACTTACCAGTAAATCTCATCAGCCCTGGCCAGGGACTTGTTGTTATAGCCAATCGAGCATAGCACAACATCAACCCCCTATACTAGGAGAGATGAAACCCCTCCTATCGCTCATTGCCTCAATGTGACCCGAGACTGTACTTAAAATCCACCTGTTTGCACGACTCCCTTGAGCCGTGGTAGGGAGGAAATCAAAGCACAGTGGGAACCACACAAGACACTAAGACAATCTTGGGTCTACAGACTAACATGTACAAGTGTCAAAAGAGAACCGCTATCTGAGGATAGGTATGGTACCATCTAGGAGTTCTCGGCGAGTCTTGTTCGGTGTGCCCATTTCTAATGAGCACCTGTGTACAATTTTGTATGTCAAACACCAATGACTGTAGGATCAACCATCTCCCCATACAGGGTCAAGAAACGTACACACTAGTATACACTGGAATATCGATGCCCTGTCTCGATACTCTCTCGACTAGGAACTATTAAAGGATGTGCTTGCAGACTACACAAGCCTCACTAGTATGATCTACATCATAATTCTGGTAGTCAAGCCTACATCCTAAGGGTTTTATCAACATGTATCAGAGAGACAGTATAATAATATAAGTGTACATGTTAAGATAAAGTGCAACCAGATAACATACTATCTGTCGAGCAAGAAAGTCCTCTCTCTCTCTCTCTATATATGTCCAAGCATCCACTATACCATACAATAATGGCTTCTAGGGCATGCATATTCCTAACAAAGAATGTCGAGGTGGATGCAAGATTTTGCCGTCACTCTTTTTGATTTGGCTCCTTGGAGCTTTTGTTGATATTGCGTCTACATCCTATTGGAATGAGAAAATGTTGAGCTGATCTCTAGGTTGTATGTGAACCGTCGAGATCTGACTCTCCCTTTGACGGAGCTTGGTGGGAAAATACGGTACCCTTTCTTTCATTTGCCCATGGATTGTATACAGGGGTCGGTGTGGACCTACCTGCACGGCAGAGGAAACTTTATTTTATTTCATTTCATTCATTTTTTTATTGCCTGATACTCTATCTTTTCAGCTTTTCATATCGCGAAATTCGCAATTGCCCAATCATTTCGGATTTTTTTCCGCGGTGCCCAATCATTTCGGCTATTTTCTTTTATTTTTTTACTTGCTTCTTTTTATTGCGAGTTGCCGAAACATTTTGGCTGTTTTTATATACATAATTTTTTTAATTGCTGCTGTTTTTATTACGAGTTTGGAATCTGATATCAACCTTAAGCATCAACACCACTACGACTGGAATATTGCCAGGAGCGAATCATCATTTTCCGGGAGCGGACATAGGGTTTAATACCTTTTTAGGTATCAGCATCGCTGTAGCTGGGACATTGCCAGGAGCGAATCATCATTTACTAGGAGCGGACTTAGAGTTTGATACCTTTTTAGGCATCAGTATCGCTACAACTGGGATATTGCCATGAGCGAATCATCATTTGCCTTGAGAGGACTTGAAGTTTGATACCTTTTTAGGTATCAGTATCGCTGCAACTGGGATGTTGCCAGGAGCGAATCATCATTTGCCTTTATCGATTTGAATAAATATGTCTTAGTAAACGGGGATAAGATCCTATCAACTAAGACTTCTTTACTTTATGAGCCGTAAGGGTCTCATAAGGTTATTTCTCCATACGGGCCGTGAAGATCTCGTAGGTGTATTTTCTCCTTAGGAATCATGGGGATTCCTAGTGTGTGTTCGCTTATAAGTCGTAAGGATCTTATATGAGTATTTTCTCCTTATAAGTCGAGAGGAATTACAAGTGTCGTTCATCACATGAGGACGTTTCTCACCATTGGAGGAACCTGGTAGGGGAATATTTATTTGTACCCGTGGATTGTATACAAGGGTCAATATTGGACCGCCTGTAGGGAAACTTGGGGAATATAACGGCTTAAGAACAGGTTCAGATCCTCATAGCTTAAGGCTTTGAATCTTATGAGCCGTGAGAGTCTCATAAGGGGGATTTTCTTTACGAGTAGTGAGGGTCCCGCAAGTGTAATTTCTCCTTAGGAATCATGAGGATTCCTAAGTGTGTTGCTCCTCTGTGAGTCATAAGGATCTCACACGGGTATTTTATCCTCACAAGGTCGAGAGGACCTTGAGAGTGCACATGATTTATTTTATTTTACAAGTTTGCGCCCTATTCGGGTTTTCACAAACTCGTCGGCATTCCTGCTGTTTTTACTCACGGTGCCCTTTCGTGTTTTCATCCGTGTCCATTTTGCTTATGGACATACCCTTTTTTAACGAGATCGCGCCCTTCCGGGTTTTCACAAACTCGCCGGTAGCCCTGCTGTTTTTACTCACGGCGCCCTTTCGGGTTTTCATCCATGCATATTTCGCTTATGGACATACCCTTTTGTTTTTGCGAACGATGGAACTTTCGAAAGTGGTTTCACCATGGGTGACCCATCTATTTACTGGTGGGATTTGGGGGTGGCTTCATCGCTAAAGTAGCTGCGTAGACAATGGGACTTGAGTTGCAACCTCTGCCATTGAGAATTCAATTGCAATATAAATCTCAAGGAAGCATATCATTTTGGAGGCGATGTGCTAGTTTAGGGACATCTCAGTCCATTATTGCCATGTTTTGAGGCAAATTTTTAGTTTTAAAGACTTCTCGATCCATTGTCTCCATGTTTGAGGCGAATAATTAGTTTAAAGACTTCTCGGTCCGCTGTCGCCTTGTTTGAGGCGGACAATTAGTTTAAGGACTTCACGGTCCGGTATCACCATTTTTTAGACGAAGTTTTAGTTTAAGGACATCTCGATCCGATGTCTCCATATTTGAGACGAATTTTTAGTTTAAGAACATTTCGGTCCGTTATTTCAATGTTTGGGGTGACGGAGTTTCTTTGCATACTACTCTCAGAGTTTTTGACTCAAGAAGATAGCGAGCGGACACGAGCGTCGTCATCTGTCATTGACCTTGGTCATTACTCGTTTGGCATAGTATTTTTTGAGGAATCGGCCGTTTATTGGCTAGAAGGGTCTTTCTCCATGTATATCCATGAGCAGGTAGGCTCCACCTTGGTAGATTTGGTCTATGATATACGGGCCTTCATAGTTCGGCTTGAATTTCCCCCGTTTTGTATGATTGGGGATCATTGGTCTTTTGACGACTAGCACGAGTTCGCCTTGGCGAAACGTTCTTGACCTGGTCAATTTTTCATATGACCGCGTCATCCTTACCTTATAACTCTTTAGGTTTTGCTGTGCTATAAGGCGAGTTTCGTCGAAGGCAATTTCCTCAAGGATTTTTTCTTTCCCTTTGTCTTTTTTTCTCGAACCCTTGTTTGTAAGTCCGAGATTCTTTTCAGGCAGCATGCGGCTACACAGCTGAATGTTCTCACAGTTCTTCTCCCCTTCTTCTTTTTCGGAGGTGGAGTCTTTGAAGAGAGGGCTGAGGGTCATTTCGTCCTCAGAATCGCTTCCGAAGGTAAGAACTCAGGGTTTTTTCCTTTCCGGACTGGTATCAACCATATGACAATTGCCAATCGTTTTTTCACACTATTTGTCGCACCTTTTTGGTGTCGATGAGATTCGTGCTTCATTCTCTTGAAGTGTTTTTGGTGGGCAACATATCCCTGCCACCACTTCTCAAAAGCACTGCACTCTTCGGTGGGATAGGTAACCCTCCGATGATATAGGCAGTAGTTTGGATGTGAATCCTCTCTGTCGAGGCATATGACCCCGGGTGTGTTTCCTACCAGAGGTGGCAGCTTCATCCCATTGACAGGGCTTTGGCGAACTGCTTCTCTGCTTTGATCCTGCTCTTATTTGTCACAAGTATGCCTTGGTTTGGTTTGAGTACTTTATGACTCCACCTTACCGCAGCTTTTTCATCTTGACGCCGACGCTTAGCCTTTTCGTATATGGATGTTTCGCATTCTCAGTAAGCTTTACTTTTCGAAAGGCTTCATTTAACAGCCTATCGATCGGGTCTTCTGGCTGTTCTGGGGATTTTAGCGCCGATTCTGCCCCCAGTTTCTCTGTGTTGTTTTCTGACACTGAGAGAGTTTCTTCGTCATTTAACAATGAATGAGAGACCATGTGGCAACTTGCTACATAGTCTTCGGTTTCTTCTGATGAGTCATTTTCCTCATCGTTGTCACTATCTTCGTTCTCAAGAATATGCTTGAGGAACTATTCGAGGGTGACCGGTGTCCGCGCCTTCTGGTTGTACTTCTCCAGTGCGTCGATGTATTTTTGTAGGTTTGTGCGCTTGTCGTCATACTTGGTAGGTTGCACAGGCCTCTTGGTCTTCTTCTTTTTCATCAAAGACTTTAAAGGCTTGACTTGGGGATTTTGCCCTTTGTCAACAATCTTCGGTACGGGACACAGTTTCAGCATCCCTTTGATGATTTCAGGTTCATGTAGGCTTTTCCACCTGACTGCCGGACATGCCTGTAGATCCTTCAGTATTTTTTGGTTTTAACTGAAAGAACGACTTCCCATGGAGTTTCTTCCACGAGCGAGCATGATGCCCTCGGTGCATCCACCTTTTTGTGAGTGTGCTTCTATGGTGAGTTCACCCTCCAGTTGTTAGATAGCGCAAACTTCCCCTATTGATACTGGTCCTCGACCCAGTTCTTGAAGACGTAGCATTCTCAATTGGGTGGTTCACCATTCTGCGATAGGAGCAGTAGTAGGGGTTGTCGACGTCGCCGGGTTGCGGTGGACGTTGTGGGTCTGGCAAAGTGATGAGTTTGTTACTCATTGCCCACTTAAATAGTCTCCTTGTCTTATTGCAGGGAAACGAGTAAGCATGTCCTATACTTTCTTCCAGGGATAGGTGTGGACGTGCATTGTTTTGGCGAACCGCCGGTTTTGGGTCGCTCGATTATTGTTGAGTGTTGGCGACGAAGGCCACTTTTCCTTTACCTTTGGCATTATTTGAGGAGAAAGGCCCGTGGCCTATCTGGTCCATTTGGGCCAGTTTATCGATCAGAGCTTGGAAGGTCGTCGGCTTGAAGGACGTCATGAAATGGGACACATTCGTTTGAGGATCTAGGGTCCCGATGAACATGCCCACGGCGGAGGATTCTTCGATGCGTTATTCGCACTTTGACCATAGGTTCCGCCACCGGATCGCATATTGGACCTAGGTTTCTCCCGGCCTTACCCTGGTATTGATTAAAGCCATGATCGGCGTGCACTCGCTTGCGCTGGCAAACTGCTGTGTGAATAGCAGCTCCATATCTATGAATGTCTTTACGGAGTCATTTGGGAGCTCCGAGTACCATTCAAAGGCTGTCTCCGACATGCTACCAACGATCTGGCGAAGCGGCAGTTTGTCATCGCCTCCAGTGTTGCCTCACAGTGCTTTGAACTGCACGACGTGCTGGTGTGGATTGCCTGTCCCTTTGTACACATGGAACTTAGGGATCGTATATCGCGGTGGGTACTTGATTTGGTCATACCAGCCTGGATACGGTCGTCCAGTTCTGACAGTTTGGCCAGCCGCTTCATTTGCTTAATGAGCTCGTATTTGTCGAGCGATGTAATCATCAAGAGCATCCTTGGAGATCATTTCCTCCTTGGCTACTGATAAGGCCGGAAGAGGGTTTGATGTTTCCCCTCTATTATCCTTGATGATTATCGGCAGATTTTCAGCTGGGGGTTCTGGCTGGATCATCATTCCAACCATGTCCTGGAACAAAAGAGACATCTGCTTTATGTTGGCAGCCTACTCAGCGGCTTTCTTGTCTTTTCTTTCAAGCACCCTTCGCAGGAACTCTATATCGGTTTCCTTCTCTTGGCGCTGTTCATATGCTGGTTCCGGACTTTCTTTCTGTCTGGTGAGTGCTACCATTTTGGTTAGCATTTCCTGGAGCTTTTTTTGTTGCTCCTGAGCTTTTGTTAGCGACCGAGTTTGCGATCGATCAGCCACGGAAGCACGGCTTTACTCTTTCCCAGAAGCCCTGTAGACCGTATGCACGATCATGCCCCCAGCCTTGGGGCATTTGGGTCCATTGCCTTTGGAATTTCCCGCAGGTGGTAGGATTTTCTCCGTCCTCCTCCTTTTGTGGGAGGTCGAAGTTGAAGGAGCCATTGTAACAGGCACCCGTGTGGAAGAAGTCCCTAGCTGTATGGTGGAGGGATGGTCTTCCTCCTGCCAAGCCTTCGATTTCTTTGGTCGACGGGAGTAGTTTTGATCAATCATGGATTCCTGGACTTTTCGCCAGACTCTATGAATTTAGGAGGAGAGCCGTTGACGGGGCTGCTCCAGCTTTGCATACACTGTGGTTTTTGCATGCAGGGGCGATTTCTTTAGCACAGCCGTTGAAGATTTCTTGCGTACCCTCCCGAGCAGATCAAAGCTATTCCCGGTTGGAATAGCAGCATCAACTTCCACCATTGGAGCTGGCGGAGTAAGTCCCGATGGGCAGTTGCCCCCAGCTTTTCTCACCTGGCGCCAGCGGCGACATCGAGCGTGTCTTGCAGAAGGGACCGCCTCAGTTTTGGAAGTGGCTTCGTTGTGCCCTTAGCTTTGGTGAAGGGTTGATTGTTGGAGATAGTGCCCTCATAGTCAATTATTGGATCGCAGGTACGTGATTGCAATGATTGCGGAGGACCTATACCGGTAGGACAGTCTTACTCGAGATGATAGTATGCTATCTGGTTTGCCTTTATCAGTCGTGTACATGTTCAGGTGACTGATTACATGTTACACTTTGATAGAGCCCTTAGGATCTTGCTTTACTACCAACAGTATGATGGCGATCATATACGTGAGAGTTGGGTAGTTTATATGCATATCCTTAATTGTGGTCCCTAGTCGTGGGAGTTTCGAGACAGGGCATCGATACTCCGGAGTAGACTAGTGTATACAGTCGAGACCCCGACGAGGGGCGGTGGCCGGTCTCACAAGCCACTGGTGTCAGTTGGATCACCTAAGATGTATACAGGTGCTCATTGGGTTATGAGTACACCGGACAGGACTCGCCGGGAATCTGCTAGTTAGTACTATATATATCGTCAGATAGCAGTTCCCTGGTGACATGTGTACAGTTTAGTTCATCGATCTGAGGTCGTCATTTGTCTCGTGTGAGTTCCCACTGTGCTTTGATTTCTACCCTACCACGGCTCAAAGGAGTCGTGCAAACAGGTAGTTTTTGGGTACAGTCCCGAGCCATATGGAGGCACGTGAGCGGATCGGCAGGAGATTCGTCTCTCCCGGTATTGGGGGCTGAGGTCGTGCTGTATCTAGGAGAGCCATTACACAAAGTCCATGGCCATGGCAGGAGATTTACTGGTAGGTACTCCAGTAGTATCTCAGGGTGTTATTGGGCTTCACTCCGACACGACTTATACTGCTATTGGGGGTCTGACGTTACTAGCCCCTAGGCAGATATGCGATACTCATAGACGAACGGACCGGACTGTATATACATTGTCACTTTTAGGCTCAGTAGGGTTTCCGGATGAGTTCACTCATCGGCCTCCCTTGAGGTCAGTCCATGGGCAGCCGTTACGCATTGCTAGTGCCGCTGACGGTTTGTGGTTAAACCCACTGCCAGGGTACCGACGAGTCATTAGAGTCCCCCACAGACAGTTTCCCAAGTTCGGACGAAACGTTGTAGAGGCCGTATGGTTTTATGGCAGGGTTCGAAAAATGCGCGTGCGTTTACGCACGTGTTATTTTTCGGGCAGATGATACTGGTCGGCTTTGGTTTAAGCCGGATCCGAGTATTGTATTGAGTAGATATAATATCTTTGTCTCAGTTGCATTTATATTCGGTCGTAATACAAATGCGGGTATATTTATACAGTTACGGGGTTATCCTGAAAGTCGTTTCAGGATCACTTTTGGAAGTTGCCAGTTTCCAGTTTTCTATCAGCCGTCTTTTAACATTCGGTTAAAGACGGATTTATCTTTTCTTGGATGAGGGTGAGTCATGCTTCTAGAAGGTTCTAGAAGGTGATGACTTGGTTAATTGGTGTTATGTTTTCATTGGTTGCATTAATGAATGGATGACTAGGTTTAGTGAGTCATTCATTTCATTAATGAGTTTTGTTTACTTAAGGATATTTTTTCTTGATCTTTGTTTATGGTCACCTCCTTGATTGCTCCTACACTCACCCTCCTCCTCCATATAAGTGGCCGGTCCCCTCTCCTCCTCCACTCACTCCTGAGAGAAAAATTATGGTTGTTAAAAGAAAAGACTAAAGTTTTGGATACATGGAAATTTCATAGTTCATATCTCGTTCCATTTCATTTCCATCGGCAACTTCATTAACCGATCGTCCACGGTTTTGGACGAAGTGAGACAAAGTATTCCACTCATTCTCTACATCATTCTTGGTCGTCTCTTTTGGCAAACTTGACGACCGAGTTGCCTCGAGTCAGAGGCGGGAGCCCGTTTAAAGAATCGTTGACGTGGTGCCACCTGGACGAGCAGATCGGAGATCGACAAGATCGGAGCAGCCGCAACGGAGCGTGGGATGATGGTTAAAGAACGAAGGACTCGGATCGTTCGGTATAACCTTTCTACACTCTTTACAGTTTGTTAGTTTAGCAATAATGGCAGATCCGGGTTAAAGTATACGATAGCGCCAGATAAAAAGTTTTTGTTCCGCATTTGGCGTCTGTAGACGGCCGGGGCGCTACCGTAGACTTACAGTGGTATCAGAGCCTCACCATTTTGCTCTACTAACTTGTGCTAACGCGTTTAAAATATCGATCGAACCGAAAATCAAAAACCGCATTTTTACAATTTCACAGTTTCTGTCGATTTTAAATGGCTTCTTAAAATTATTCCACATATCACAGAAAGTTGTGCAGGGTTTCAGAAGCACACCGACCAAATTTGGTCACCCGATTCCACCAAAGAGCCGCGGAATCGCGGCCAAACCCATGGTTTGGCCGCGCATCCGCGGCCGTTCTATGGGATCAGTGCACCAAATTTTTCCTGTGTCTTCTCTGTTGGAATTTGGTGTTTTTGGTATATATCTTTTGGGCCCAGATTTTGTTACTGTTCACCAGTTGTTCGTGGGGCCCACTTTGTGATATTTAGTCGATCGAAATTTAAACATATTAGTTTACAGTGCTTACATTATATCTCCGACCGGGAATGTCATTTGATCGGTAAACCGCGTCTGATTGCTATAGTTCTTTTAGACGGGTTTGTGAACGTGACATTCGCGTTGATGTTCTGTGTTGTGCTGTGTTGTTGCGGATTTGTCGTGATGGATAGCAGTGTGCAATGGTAGTACAGTTTGAGTTTATTTGTACATTTGATATTGCGGGGCGAGCGTCCAACATGTGGACTGCCGTCACTGCCTGTTGTATAATATTCTTTTGGGGCACGACCAGGTTGCGGTCGATGTACCTGTTGTACTATTTTTCATTACTGTACTAGGTTTTGCCCCACGACGGAGTGCACGGATAGCCGGGTTCTGGGGGGCAACGGGTCCGCATATCATGGCTTTGAGAGGCAGAGGGGCCTCACTCTAGAATTGGCAGACTATTCGCCGCACTTGTAGGGGGTACAGGTTGACCCAAGGAGGGGTGCTCAAGCTACCGGATTCCGTGAAGTGCAGGGTGGTCCATTCACTTTGCTGTAGGGGGCTGCCTCGCTTCAGGTTTTGGCGGGTAACTTGCCACACCCGTAGGGGTCTAGGTTTCATTGCACAGGTTATCCACACTACAGAGGAACGTCGGGTTTCAGCAGCGGCTCTGTGAAACCCGGGGATCCCAGATTATCTGTATTGTTCTGTGATGCTTATTACTTTTCTGTAATGTTGCATATTATCACGCCTGGAGCGATTATTGTATATTGGTTTATATACTATTAGATGTTGTATATGTTTTACACCCGCGCTAGTCCAGTCCCCGCTCTGTCGTTAATTAAGTAACCTAACGGGTGATGACGGGACCCAGTGACGATTGCGGATGGCATATACGTACATTTTATTTTCGTTCTTTTCTGGTGTGATTATTGATGGGACTGCGTTGATTCTGATCAATGCAAAGTAAAGCAAACCTGTTTACAGTTGTTGGAACAAATTTAAAAGGTGTTATTGCAAAGACGTTTCCTTTTGCTTTGCATAGTGGTATTCAGTGGAATATCCTGCACCTCATTCGACGGGGCAAGGGCCGATATCCCTTCACCGGGACTGACCCCTTGAGCAGAAGTTTGCGTCAGGGTAATAACTTCACTATAGTCGATTACAAGTTGCTTTGCATCGCGGTATTCAGTGGAATATCCTGCACCTCATTCCACGAGGAAAGAGCCTAGATCCCTTCACCGGGAATGACCTCTTTAGTAAAAGGTTTTCGCCACTATATTTTAATAAAAAGCTATCAGGTTCCTTTAGCGATATCAAGTTCACTACGTTAAAGGTTTTTCGCCAAAAACCAGTCGTAGCCCTCCGTCGTTTCTTATGGATGGTCAGTAGTATTCAAGCTATGTTTGTTGGCTTTCGTCAAGGCATAGTGTTTTGTAGCTGCTGGGTATTCATTTGTTGCATAGATAGATGAGTTGGTTTGGGACAGTCGTATTACCTTGTTGGCTTTCGTCAAGGGTATGTACGGGTGGGTTCAAATTAACAAGATAATGACGGGCAGAACTTGACATGTGACTTATGATTTGTTGACTTTCGCTAAGGTCATAAGAGCATGGGGCATAAATGATATCGGGAGTTTCTAAAGAAACTGAAACTTGCCAAGTATGCGCATACCTTCTGGAGTATGAGTAACGTGGATGCATTCCATCACGTTATCATGCGATGAGAGTTGGATCCCGATTCCCACTGATGAGTTGGTTTACTCTTCGGGTGATCCCGATTGATTCTTCTTTCAGGTTTGGAGGAGAATTTGACAGGACAGTGGGAGGTTTCCGGATTAGATAAAGTGATAACCATTCTGATCTAGGTTAGAGTGCACGCAGAGTGTTTCTTTTCTCTCTCTCTCTTTGGCAGCGACCTTTGACCGACCCTAGATTATGACTCAGTGACCAGGTTGACCGAACCTTCTTAAAATACTGGCTTTTGGATTATCTATGTTGCATAAGTCATTGCCACTCCTTCTTCTACCCTTTGCATTTCTCAGAACACCCGTATTACTACGGACATCCACTTCCATTGGATAGATCCATCGTATGGTTATATACGAACTCGAAGGGACTTCTTCGAGGATGGATCCAGGTTCAGGAGAAATAGAATTGGTTTATTCAGTTGTCTTTTATTATCACCTTCTCTCAGGTTGCGAGGGCTCCTTGGTTTAGGAGAGTACATCTATTACGCTTATTGGATAGTCTTATTCCAAACCATAGGCAGGTGCCGAAAGGTAGGGAATGAAGAAAACCAATTAGCCTAAGTAGGGCGTGCAGAAGGTAATATATAAAGACAAAATAAAGAGATTAGAAAGAGGGCAAAGTAAATTGCGACTGATATCATTCACGACTAAACCGCGTACTTCATCGCCACTCCTATTTCACCTTTAAAGGAATAAGGTATTATTCAGTTGCCTTTTATCATCACCTTCTCTCAAGATGTGAGTACTCCTTGGTTTAGGAGGGTACACCTATTATGCTTACTGGATAGTCTTCTTCCAAACCATAGGCTGGTGCCGAACGGTAGGGAAGGAAGAAAACCATTTAGCCTGACAATGGTGTACAGAAGGTAACGACTAAAGACAAATAAAGGGACTTGGAGAGATGGCAGTGAAATATACGGTTATAGTCATGAATTGGATTATGGAAGAGGCATTACTATGAATACCAGGATACCCCTACGAAACATTTTCATGTTTCAGTGCATTGTTAAAAGAAAATTGTTTTCCTGATTGGATACTTACTCCAGGGTATGTATTTACCAGGTTTCATTCTCATATCTGAATGGTTTTACAGATGATGAGTGGGAGTAAGTTATTGGGAATTAGGTGATCATCCTCATTATATCGGAATTCGTTATAATTGGAGATATTTGAGGAAATCGCCAGGGTGCAGTTTTTCCACTTACGACGCACAGGTTTTGAGTTGTTTAAACTCAGCGGACTTATACAGAGTATTGTATGTTGTCCAGTGTCCATCAGGACAAAGGCGTAGGTCCTCGTACTATGTTCAATTTACTTATAACTTCTCTAGTATTTAGATAAGTGTTTCGTAGAAATACAAGGTCTAATTTTTGAGAAGTTGTGGGTATAAGAATAAAGTAGAGAACCAGTTGTCACAAGTATCGGGATTCTTCAAAGAGATCGAAGATGTAGATTCTTGTGATTGGTATTCAGATGATAGTGATGGTTTTGAGAAACGTGTTTCTCTTTCAGGTTACTCATAATTGGATGGATTCCTAAGTTGAGTAATGCTGATTAGCCTCTTTCCATTAATATGATATGCACTGGAAACAGCTGCATGATTTGAATATGGTTCCAAGTGCCAAAGTTTCTATATTGGATATAGAATGGTTCGTACCTTAAAAGATGTTAAGGTACGGGGAGTTGTCCAGTTTTTGCTTAAAACCAGACTCTGGATAACTCAGGGCACGTTTCTGTAATGGCTGTTTGTGGGTTGACCCTGGCTATGACGAGGGTTGATATTCTACCATTTGGAAGATCAATAGTGATATTGTTCTTGACTCGCCACAGTTTTAGTAAAATGGATCTTTTTCAGAAAACAGTAGTGGGAGTATGGTAGAACTGGAAGTGATTCCAGAACCGCGAACGATTACGGAAAATTTAATAGGACCTATATATTCAATCAGGTTTGACATTCCAATTAGCCACTCCGCAGATATGGTGGGTAACCTCAGACACCCGAGAGGTACTCCGGTAGCCTCAAGGACGGTGACAGGGAGGTTCTTATCTACCCAGACTTGACACTACTGTTGTTCCAGGCTATGAGACCCGTGCGGAGGGTTGTCATAGTCAGTGGGAGCAGTAGAAGCATAATGGGCAAGTAGCTTATGTCTATAGACTTGAGCAATTATAGCGGAGATAGATCATCTAATTTTGATGTGACAGTCATGGGTTTGACTTCAATCAGAATAGGGGATGGATCTGTTAAGAAGGTAGTAGGGTGTGATGTCATGGTATCTGGATGACATACACAGAGTAGGAAGTAAAATTCCTATACTACGATCGGTTGTACTGTGGTCGTCACACAATTGTTTCTCCAGACAGGATATGGATATAATATTTGATATTCTGGTTTCTAGATCTATGGTTTTAGATCTGGATTTGGGTAGTTTCCCAATGTGGGTACTTTGACAGTATTCTAATGGTTTTTAGAATAGATGACTCCTGGCATGGTGGTGTACCTGCAGGTGATGGAGTCACCCTCTCTAAAGGTGTCTTACAGACTAAAAGGGAGAGGGATGTGCATGATTGGCATATCACTTGCTTAGGCAATTGAGTCAATCGTGAGATGTCAAATACCACACCAAATGTTGTTTTTGCAAGAGATGCAATAAGTTAATATTAATCCAATCCTGGAGAAACATAAGGAAGCAGTTTTAGAACATAAGTGCATGTTCTACGGATTTGATAACGGCAGCCTCCTTCGGGAGACGATTATCATTCCAGGCTTCAAAGGTGACACGGATGACAGAGTGATTGTCAGAGTTATAGTTTTCCCTCTGAAGAGGGACAGTATTATGGACAGGTGGTCCAAGAGGATACTGTGGGAGGTATGGTGCCGAATACTGATTAGGTTCAGTGATCGATACAGTCTAAGAAGTTTGGATTTGGAGTTCATTTATGAACTAGGTCCCATCAGATATCCAGACATATTCTAAGACAGGTATTACTCATTTCGGGAGATGGCTTTCTCCGCGAACTTGAGATTAAGAGAGATATAGAAAGAAACATCTAGGCGGATCCACTCACTGAGGCTATTTCTCGAACACAATAGTTTTACAAACGGGCTTTGTGAAACTGATTAGTAGAGGAGTTGGATGTTCGGTTTCACACGGGCTGTGAGTAGTCGACATCGCAATAATTAGCCTTAAGTGCAAGTGGGAGATTGTTGGAGATAGTGCCCTCATAGTCAATTATTGGATCGTTGGTACGTGATTGCAATGATTGCGGAGGACCTATACCGGTAGGACAGTCTTATTCGAGATGATAGTATGCTATCTGGTTTGCCTTTATCAGTCGTGTACATGTTCAGGTGACTGATTACATGTTACACTTTGATAGAGCCCTTAGGATCTTGCTTTACTACCAACAGTATGATGGCGATCATATACGTGAGAGTTGGGTAGTTTATATGCATATCCTTAATTGTGGTCCCTAGTCGTGGGAGTTTCGAGACAGGGCATCGATACTCCGGAGTAGACTAGTGTATACAGTCGAGACCTCGACGAGGGGCGGTGGCCGGTCTCACAAGCCACTGGTGTCAGTTGGATCACCTAAGATGTATACAGGTGCTCATTGGGTTATGAGTTCACCGGACAGGACTCGCCAGGAATCTGCTAGTTAGTACTATATCTATCGTCAGATAGCAGTTCCCTGGTGACATGTGTACAGGTTAGTTCATCGACCTGAGGTCGTCATTTGTCTCGTGTGAGTTCCCACTGTGCTTTGATTTCTACCCTACCACGGCTCAAAGGAGTCGTGCAAACAGGTAGTTTTTGGGTACAGTCCCGAGCCATATGGAGGCACGTGAGCGGATCGGCAGGGGATTCGTCTCTCCCGGTATTGGGGGCTGAGGTCATGCTGTGTCTAGGAGAGCCATTACACAAAGTCCATGGCCATGGCAGGAGATTTACTGGTAGGTACTCCAGTAGTATTTCAGGGTGTTATTGGGCTTCACTCCGACACGACTTATACTGCTATTGGGGGTCTGACGTTACTAGCCCCCTAGGCAGATATGCGATACTCATAGACGAACGGACCGGACTGTATATACATTGTCACTGTTAGGCTCAGTAGGGTTTCCGGATGAGTTCGCTCATCGGCCTCCCTTGAGGTCAGTCCATGGGCAGCCGTTACGCATTGCTAGTGCCGCTGACGGTTTGTGGTTAAACCCACTGCCAGGGTACCGACGAGTCATTAGAGTCCCCCACAGACAGTTTCCCAAGTTCGGGCGAAACGTTGTAGAGGCCGTATGGTTTTATGGCAGGGTTCGAAAAATGCACGTGCGTTTACGCACGTGTTATTTTTCGGGCAGATGATACTGGTCGGCTTTGGTTTAAGCCGGATCCGAGTATTGTATTGAGTAGATATAATATTTTTGTCTCAGTTGCATTTGTATTCGGTCGTAATACAAATGCGGGTATATTTATACAGTTACGGGGTTATCCTGAAAGTCGTTTCAGGATCACTTTTGGAAGTTGCCAGTTTCCAGTTTTCTATCAGCCGTCTTTTAACATTCGGTTAAAGACGGATTTATCTTTTCTTGGATGAGGATGAGTCATGCTTCTAGAAGGTTCTAAAAGGTGATGACTTGGTTAATTGGTGTTGTGTTTTCATTGGTTGCATTAATGAATGGATGACTAGGTTTAGTGAGTCATTCATTTCATTAATGAGTTTTGTTTACTTAAGGATATTTTTTCTTGATCTTTGTTTATGGTCACCTTCTTGATTGCTCCTACACTCACCCTCCTCCTCCATATAAGTGGCCGGCCCCCTCTCCTCCTCCACTCACTCATGAGAGAAAAATTATGGTTGTTAAAAGAAAAGACTAAAGTTTTGGATACATGGAAATTTCATAGTTCATATCTCGTTCCATTTCATTTCCATCGGCAACTTCATTAACCGATCGTCCACGGTTTTGGACGAAGTGAGACAAAGTATTCCACTCATTCTCTACATCATTCTTGGTCGTCTCTTTTGGCAAACTTGACGACCGAGTTGCCTTGAGTCAGAGGCGGGAGCCCGTTTAAAGAATCGTTGACGTGGTGCCACCTGGACGAGCAGATCGGAGATCGACAAGATCGGAGCAGCCGCAACGGAGCGTGGGATGATGGTTAAAGAACGAAGGATTCGGATCATTCGGTATAACCTTTCTACACTCTTTACAGTTTGTTAGTTTAGCAATAATGGCAGATCCGGGTTAAAGTATACGATAGCGCCAGATAAAAAGTTTTTGTTCCGTATTTGGCGTCTGTAGACGGCCGGGGCGCTACCGTAGACTTACATTGTTGTTGGTGTCAGCCTGTTGAAGGCTGACGTCCTTGGCAGAGTTTGAGGAGGATCGGCCAATCTTTCGAAAACCGACTTTCCGGTAGGGGAAGCACCTTTGACAAATTTACCTGCAAGAGGAGTTGGGAGGGCTATCCGTTTTGGGGCAGCCCCTTCAGATATCATGAGCCTCTTTACGGTCCCGTTTTGGTTCTTTCTCAATCTGTTGAAGACTGAGACATCTGAGCTTCGGTTCAGCTTGTCGAAGACTGAGTCATCGGATTTGGACGGCCTATTGAGAGGGGCCGTTGTGGTTGCAAGTCGATCGAAGACTGACCTCTTGGGAGCTTCTTCCTGCGGTGCTAAGGCACCGACACCCACTAGTGGGATCATAGTCCCAAAGAACAATCCCGCAGTAGCTTGCGTAACTTGCCCCACCGGCATTGAAAAGATAGAGACTGTGTTGAGCCCGTAAGTCACTCCTCTAGTTGAGGTGGAGTAGGAGTTGCTGTTGCAATTTGTGCAGTTGGAAGCCATCGATTTTCTCTTCTTCTGCACTTGAACAAGATACCAAATCTTAGTATCTTGAATCCAAGGGCAACCATAGTGAATCGCGATTTTGTTCGCGAACATGACACGTGGAGTGTGGAGTGGAAAGAGGAAAATGTCCCACCGGGCATGTCAGAATCGGTTCATCTCCGTTTCCAGCGGTGAACAGGGGCCCCAAAAATCTCGACGAACTTCTAGGAGGCTTACGAGGTCAGATCGATGCAGATCTGCTCTTCCGAAATGCGACGGGTTATCGTGACGCAGGGTGTGTTTATGATGTGTGGATGAAGGGCTAGAGGAATGTGACCGATATAGCGTGACCTTTCAGATTCACTCTTCGGAAATGGTTTTTCGATTGTGGGGACTAAATTTCCACAGGAGCAAGCCCATGTAGTTAGTTACCCCTCCGCATTAAATGGAGAGAACTTTCTATGAGTGATTTATTTCTAACAAGTATTAAATGACAATAACAGCACAATATATAAAGAGGGAGCAATAATCACAACATATATTTCATATTAACAGTTGTAGTAGAGATACATCTCATTTTATATATATTCGGTCGTCTTATTTATGTACACTACAAAATTGCATCTCTTGCTATGTACGCTTTCACCATTGAGTAGACATGCATTCTTGCTGCTGTTTACGCCCCCGAATTGTATATGGCTTTATAGAATTTATGAGCCAGACCATAGGGCAGTTTCGACATGCTCGGCAGGACGGTTGACTTCTGTGTCACAGTAGGGGATTTAATCATGGAACATATTGCTGGATGCAGGCCTGGTGGAATGATTGACTTCTATGTCATGAACGATTGCCATGGATTGTATACGGTAGATAATATTATTTACTTTTAGAGAATATTTGGATTGTTGGTATAGTGGACCCGGCCAGGCCCGGTGCGGTAAAAACAGTAGTTTATGGTCATTTCGGACTTGGCAGTAGTTTAATGTCATTTCAGACTTGGCAGTAGTTTGGAGTCATTTCGAACATAGCAGCGATGAGTGGGCGGTACAAGATTTGTTGACTTCTGTGTTGCGGTGAACGATTGAAAGACAGTGATGGCTGACCAGCACGTTCGACAGGACTTAGTGAGGCTGGGGTATATTACAGGGTGCATGCTTGGTGGGACTTAAAGGACAGTCGGCTTCTATGCCACAATGGTCATCCGTGAATAGTGTATGACAAGTTATTTTACTTTCCATAAGGCAGAACTCCAGTTTAGAGATATAATGGTCCATGGAAGTATATTTTCCATAAATGTTTTAGCTTAAAGTCATTTCGAATATGGATTTTAGTTTAAGGTCATTACAGACCAAGGGTTACATTTAGGGCAGTTTGGTATATACAGTTTTGCTATAGGGATTGGCAGGTGTGACGATGTCACGATAACCGTGTTTTACTAACTTTTGGGTAACGACGGGCATCTTCTATGCCACGATGGTAGCCTGTGGATTGTTGATTGATACGAAAGATGTGTTTTTGTAGTTAACCGCAATCAATAACGGTGTCGCGCGTAGCTAGACCGAGATGAGTACGGGTCGTCCTCTGGGAAACGTGGAACCTCTTATTTTTACTTTAGATGTGTTGAAAAGGAGGAAGAAATACGAGTGGTTGTAGGATGGTTTCTAGATCTACGTTTAATAAGAATGTAAATATAGATCTAGATTAGTTTAAAGATGTGATTAATTATAATAAGAAGGGCTTGTAGGGTTCGTTAGGATTTAGTAGTTATGAGAGATTAATTAAAAGTTACCCTTTTTATCCATTAATAGATTTAGAACTAGAACGACGGTGATGCGTGTAGATTAGGATTTCTGGAGGGAAAAGGAATCCCACTCGTAACCCTTATCTCGACACGGAACTCCGTTCATTATCTAGCCTTTACCAAAACAATCATTAATCTAATCTCTAATCGTGGTCGGAACTAGCAAGGAATTGCTAGCGCGCCCGATTAGGATGTTAATGATTATTTTGATAAAGTTCCTAAACTTTATAGGACTTAAAAAGTGTCTAATTATTTTCATCCCTCATTAATCTACCCTAATCCTACGAACCCTAACAAGCGGAGAATTACTCGCGCATGTTGGGAGAAGAAGATGAAAAGAAAGAGAGGAAGAACATAATGTAAAAACAAACAATTAAATAAAAAAAAACTACCTTTATTAATCAACTCCTTCAACTACACTTTTAATCCATAGAAAATGATTACAAAACTTGATTTGCTTCTCGATCCTTCCTAGGGAGGTAGTCGAACAGTCGATGATCAGCCTGGATGCGTGAGCGTCGGGAGCTTCGTGATCTCTTCGGCTTGATCCTTTTCCAAGATGCCCTCGGTGCCTTTATATAGTGAAAACCCAGAATCTTTTTGTTCAGAAGTTGGTAAAATTCAGCATTTGAAAATCTCCCAAAATCTTGCATCATGAACTCTTTAAACTGCGGCGGATCCGCGGCCCCAGGGTGGGTTTGGCCGCGGATCCGCGCTCATTGGTGTGGATCTCTCTGCCGTTTCTCTTGGGCTCTCTGATGGTGACATTTGGCATTCCTAAGCATCTTCAGAATCTGAAAATATTTCCTCGGTTGCTTCCAGACTTAGTCTCCAAGTTTGCTCTTTAATTTGGAAAGTATTCTTCAACAAATTGATTTGTTTGTTAAATCCTTCATAACAACTTGGAAATAATCTGCACAACAACTCATATAAGATTTTAGTAGACTTTGTTCTACTAGGATTAGACCAATAATATTATTTGCATACATTTTCCTACCAAATGATAATTAAATATATTAACATATGGAAAATAATGTTTTTACACATAAACCCTCATATGTATAATATACTATAATAAAGTCCTTTTTTTAATATAAAAATGGTAGGAAAAATGTATTACAAATGTGCAGTTTTATCGACTGAACAAATACCCCCAAACTTATCTTTGATCGTCCCGAGCAAATTAGTTTATTTAAGAGGAGAAAAAGAAAGGAGAAAACTAGGCACACTTTCGTAGGCAGACACGATTGCACTGAGCATGTGCAACAAGCCGTTAAACCTCTAGGTGTCCCTAGTAGGAGGAGTGTTGTCTCCTGAGGGTTTTCAGCGGATTACACCCACAAAATCCTATAACAAAAGAGAGATGGTGAAATTTACATATAAAGATAAGAACCATAAAAGAAATACTTTGAAAAGAAGAGTTTCCAACTATACTAGCTTTTCAGTTGTCATGAGCCCTATCTTAATAGTCATGAAAAAATGTTAGAAATCACATCATCCCTCAATAAAACATCGTCTTTATTCTTCATTTCTACCTTTTGTCCAAACATTGATCATATAACCCCACGTGTGTGTAAAGAACATCCCTACACTCGGAGAATTCAATTCAAGCTATCATACTCTTGTCCATCTACCTTAGTACTTTTTACTTTGATGAATACTTAGCATTGCTTACAAATTTTCATGCGACCGTTAATACTTCTTGAGGTACTAACCGACCGATTACTCATGTGCTTGCAGATTTGGTGATAATATTTTCCTTGTCTTACACCACCTAAGGCTAAGCAGTGACTCCCAGACCAGTTGGCCTTAGGGCACTAGGTGAAGAGGCACCCTCGCTATATTTTTTTATTGCTACCTTGGCGATACAAAACCAGTGTTCATTTTTTTTTTCCTTTTCACCATTTTACATTTTCTTCATCATTTCCTTCATACTATGGCTTTTAGACAAGAGCATTTCAAGGTATCCTCTACTATCCCGAGTTTCAAGACGTGTGTAGGTGCATATTGTAGGGTATCAACATTCAAATGTTTGGCTTCCAGAATAGAAACTATTTTTCAGACTTATTTTTATCCTCAGATTAGTGACTTCCTTCATCTTACTAACCCTTGGGACAACAGCTCATAACTACTTATTACTAGTTCGTATAAGAAAACTTCTAATTTTCTTGGTTTTCTTAAACTATTCCTATCTTTTGGATGTAATGTTTCACTTTCTACTCTTTTGTTATAAAAGAAAAAATTTATTTTTTTTTTATTTTAAATGCCCGGTGTCAAAGATAATTCAGTGAATACAAACCTCCCCCCCAAACCTGTTTTCAGCAGTGTCCTCACTGATGTAGCCTTTTGAGAACATGGACCTGTATACTAAGGGAGAGATACGAGGGGTAAAATAATAGTTAAATGATAAATTCCCCCAAACTTATTCTTTGACACGCACAGATATTCAATCAAATCATTTTTCACTCACCTCCATTCTTAAAATGTGAAAAAGTTATCAAAATATGGAGGTGAGGCGGAGGAAATTTAGTTTTGATAAAGCGGCTCCTGTAAAAACAGGAGCTCCTCCGCGGGGTCAGCAGAAAAATACGGTTTTAATCTATGCCCATTTACTTTAAAAATCGAACCGTTTTTCAAATTTTCGACTTCAACCGCCCCATGCGGGTGTACATACCGCACCACAAAAGGTCCTTTCCAACGAGATTTAAGCTTACCCGGATGAAGATGGAGACGTGAATCATAAAGAAGGACTTGTTGCCCCGATGTGAAGGTTTTTCTAGAAAGATTTTTATCGTGAAACACTTTAGTCCTATTCTTTACTATCACTGCATTATCGTAAGCTTCATCGCGGAGTTCGCTTAGCTCATTCAATTGCAGCTTCCGATAGCTGCCTGCATGATCAAGATCAAAATTAAGCTCCTTAATAGCCCACATTGCCTTATGTTCAATCTCGACAGGGAGGTGGCATGCCTTCCCAAACACAAGGCGGTATGGAGACATACCAAGATCGGTCTTATAAGCGGTGCGGAATGCCCAAAGAGCATCCGTCAATTTGGTTGACCAATCTTTACGGTTCTTAGAAACCGTCTTCTCCAAAATCTGTTTGATCTGCCTATTTGAGATCTCAGCCTGCCCGCTTGTTTGGGGATGATAGGGCGTAGAAAGCTTGTGAGTGATTGAATATTTCCGCATCAAGGCCTCGAAAGACCTATTGCAGAAATGTGTCCCGTTGTCGCTAATGATAGCGCGAGGGTGTCCGAATCGCGAAAAGACATTTTCTTTAAGGAACTTAATGACAACTTTGTTGTCATTAGTGCGACACGGTACAGCTTCCACCCACTTCGAGACATAATCAACCGCTAACAAGATATATAAATTCCCAAATGAGTTGGGAAAAGGGCCCATGAAATCAATACCCCAAACATCAAATATTTCCACAACCAGTATAGGTTGGAGCGGCATCTCATTCCTTCGTGAAATCCGACCCAAATGCTGACATCGCGGACAAGTTTTGCAATGTTCAAATGCATCTTTAAATAATGTTGGCCAATAAAAGCCACATTGCAAAACTTTCTCCGCCGTTTTTCGAGGTCCAAAGTGACCACCGCATGCCTGATCATGACAAAATGATAACACGCTCTTGAATTCATCGTTAGGGACACACCTACGAATGATTTGATCGGAACAATACTTGAATAGATATGGTTCATCCCAGTAAAAATATTTTACTTGGGATAAAAACCGAAGTTTGTCTTGTTTCGACCAATCGCCAGGTATAAGTCCCGTTGCAAGATAGTTCACGATATCCACGAACCACGGTTCGTAGGATACATTCAAGAGCTGTTCGTCGGGAAATGAGTCATTTATCGGCACGGTCACAGTTGGCGAAGAAGTGATGCGTGAAAGATGGTCGGCTACTACGTTTTCACATCCACTCTTGTCTTTGATAACAAGATCAAATTCTTGTAACAATAGGATCCAACGTATTAGCCTGGCCTTTGCATCCTTCTTCGTTAAAAGATGTCGTAGGGCGGAGTGATCAGTGTAAACCACAATAGGCGAGCCAATCAAGTAGGGCCTGAATTTCTCTAATGCAAATACAACTGCCAAGAGTTCTTTCTCGGTAGTTGTGTAATTTATTTGTGCATCATTTAAGGTCCTACTTGCATAGTAAATTACATGTGGCATCTTATCAATATGCTGTCCCAAGACAGCACCAATAGCAAAATCTGATGCGTCACACATAAGCTCGAACGGGTGGTTCCAATCCGGAGATGATAGAACGGGGGCTGTAGTGAGTGATTCTTTAAGTGATTCAAAAGCAGCCTCACAATCCGAATTGAAGTGAAAAGTAGTGTCCTTGGCCAATAGAAGGGTTAAGGGTCTAGCAATTTTGCTAAAGTCCTTAATAAATCTCCTATAAAATCCTGCATGACCAAGGAAGGATCGTATATCTTTGACGCAATTGGGACGAGGGAGGTTTTGAATGACATCTATTTTAGCTCTGTCGACCTCAATGCCTTTATGTGAAATTATATGTCCAAGTACAATACCTTCTTGAACCATAAAATGGCATTTTTCCCAATTCAAAGTCAAGTTCTTATCCTTACAGCGGGTAAGAACAGCGTCAAGATTACGAAGGCAGTCCTCAAAGGAGTCCCCAAAAATGGAGAAATCGTCCATAAAAATTTCTAGAAAATTTTCCACCATATCTGAAAATATCCCCATCATGCACCGCTGAAATGTAGCGGGAGCGTTGCATAACCCAAAGGGCATGCGTCTATAAGCAAAAGTTCCGAAAGGACAAGTAAAAGTGGTTTTATCTTGATCCTTTTCGGCGATGGGGACCTGGTTGTAACCAGAGTATCCGTCCAAGAAACAGTAGTATTCGTGTCCCGCTAATCGTTCCAACATCTGGTCAATAAAAGGTAGAGGGAAGTGATCTTTCCTCGTCGCGGCATTGAGTTTCCTGTAATCAATACATACGCGCCACCCAGTTTGGGTGCGCGTTTGGATTAACTCATTAGCCTCGTTAGTGATGACCGTGATGCCAGACTTTTTAGGGACCACATGAATTGGACTTACCCATTGACTATCAGATATGGGGTAAATTATTCCACTATCAAGACACTTGACGATTTCTTTCTTTACCGCCTCCTTCATAACTGGATTTAACCGTCTTTGTGGGTCTCGGGTTGGTTTGGCTTCATCCATCAGATGTATGTGATGTTCAACAATTAAGGGACTAATCCCTTTGATGTCAGCCATAGTCCAACCAAATGCTTCCCGATTCGATCTCAACACTGCCAAAAGTGCATTCTCTTGCTCTAAGGCTAGAGAAGCGGAAATAATCACTGGCAAAGTCTCATTCTCTCCTAAATATGCATATTTAAGATGAGAAGGTAGCGGTTTGAGATCAAGAATTGGCGGAGAGACAATAGAAGGAGGAGTAATGGAATGATATTCGGACTCCTTAAGAGGTTCAAAACTTGCATAAGATATTGACTCGGAAAGTGCTGCTGACTTTTGCAACGAGTCAACGGGTTCAATCTCAAGGTCGGACTCATTGAACATATCCTCACTGTGAAGTGGTGCAAGATCAAACGATGTCTCATTAGTGTTGTCGAGAACATCAAAGCAAAGTTCCTCATCCATGCAGCTTTCGGGAGCTATCTCGTGGATGGAACAAACATCCAGCAAATGAGCAGAAGGTTCTGATGGCTGACTTCCTAGCTTGTAAATATTAAGCTCAATTGTCATTTTCCCGAAGGATAAGTTCATAGAACCGTTACGACAATTAATCACAGCGTTAGAAGTTGCTAGGAAGGGTCGACCAAGTATCACCGGGATTTGATTGCGTGGGTTTGCCACAGGTTGTGTATCTAAAACAATAAAGTCCACGGGAAATATGAATTCCCCGACTTTAATTAACACATCCTCTAGTTCGCCCCGAGGTTTGGTGATAGATCGATCAGCCATTTGGAGAGTACAATGGGCTGGTTTTAACTCTCCAATTCCTAACTGCTCGTATACTGAATAAGGAAGCAAGTTGACGCTAGCGCCTAGATCGAGTAAAGCACGATTTATATTTTTACCCCCAATAGAAATAGAGATTGTAGGACAGCCGGGGTCCTTACGTTTCTTTGGTATTTGTTGGGTAAAAGCTGTGCTAACATTACTCGTCATGAAAACCTTTTTAGGCACTTGAGTTTTTCTCTTCCTAGTGCACAAGTCTTTAAGGATTCTTGCATAAGATGGGACTTGTTGAATAGCATCTAGGAGAGGAATATTCACGCTAACTTGCTTAAACATTTCCACAATCTTCTCCATTTGCGGGTTAGGTCGGTTGGCCCTTAATCGGTTTGGAAATGGAGCACGATCAATAAGTTTTGGGTCCAACGTTTGTGGAGAAGACTGTGGCGACGGATTCGATCCCAAAATTGGAGTGGGAATCGACTTAGATAGATTTGGTGAAATGTTTGAGCCTTGGGGAAAACGGAGAATAGGCTCGGATGAAGGTGGAAGACTAGACGAATTAGGGGAAGAAGAAGAAGAAGGGGTATCAAATGTGTCACTATCATCAACTTGCTCACCCACTTGGTTGTTCAGCACTCTCCCCGATCTCAACGTAGTGACGGCATTCACATTATGACTTTGTGAATGGCCAGGATTAGGTAGGGGTTGAGATGGGAGTTTCCCTTTTTCTCTTGCACTCATTGCGGCGTTTAACTGTGCGATTTGGTTTTCTATTGATTTAATACTCTCACCATGGGAGGAGGAGTTTTTCGTTAGGGCATCAATAGAAGACCTCATATCAGCCGAATTTTGCATGGATTGTTTCATGAACATATCCAAAGTTTGTGCAAGTGAGTTGTCAATACCGGCCACTTGTGGTGTAGAAATGTTGGCCGGATTTTGGAAATTCTGTGACTGAAAGGGGGGCTGATTCTGTGGTTGTGGTTGCTGTGGAGGAGGTCTTTGATAGTTGCTTTGTTGGTTTTGATTCCAAGCAAAGTTAGGATGATTCCTCCATCCTTGATTGTACGTAGAAGAATAAGGGTCGTTTCTAGGTCGCTGCTGAAAAGCAACATTAGCTTGAAACGAAGCATTCATAGGACATTCTTCCGTTAAGTGTGAAGGATCCGAACAGCAACCACAAACGGTCTTAGGAAGCGTAACCTGATTTAGGGAGAATGATGAAAATTTGTTCTCCATAGCATCGAGTTTCTTCTGCATCGCTGCCATTTCGGCTTTTACTACGATGGAAACATCGAGTTGGTGAATACCTCCCTTAGTTGAAGGTGGTCTTACGCTTTCCCACTGCAACGTGTGTTCAGCGAGATCTTCCAGATATTTCCATGCTTCACCGTCTTCTTTAGACATGAAATTGCATTGACACATTGTTTCAAGCATCTGCTTTGTCGCTGGATTAATGCCCTCATAAATAATCCGACATAAATCCCATCTTTGTATCCCGTGATGGGGGCATTGGACAAGCAGATCTTTGAAACGTTCAAAGCACTTCCAAAATGGTTCATTGGGAAGCTGGGTGAACTGGTTAATCTCGCTCCTAACATGTGCAGTCTTATGATTTGGGTAAAACTTCTTAAGAAATGCTACGACGAATTCATCCCAATTAGCGATAGAGTGTGCGGCAGTATTATAAAGCCATTTTTCTGCCAAGTCGCACAGTGTGAATGGGAGAAGACGTAAGCGCATAGCATCTAAAGTCAATTGTGAAGTACCCATCATTGCGCATACGTTTTCGAATTTGGTGATGAAAACGTACGCGTCTTCCGATTCAAGCCCATGAAATTTGGGCAGCAGATTGATGTAGTGGGGTTTAATCTCGAAATTATCCCCGTTAGGTGGTGGAAGAGATAGACAAGTGGGAAGGGGACCACGAATAGGATAGCATCTCTCTTGGAGAGAGATGCGCGGTGGATTCTGCGCACCTGCGGGTGGTGGCAGCGTGGTGTTATACTCTGATGGAGTGCCGTCCATCTCGGTTGATGTGGTGTGTGGTGGGGGAAAAGAAGATGAAGAAGTACCGACTTCGGCGTCGATAACAGGAACGCGGACAAGACGGGCACTAGGATCCCGTGTCCAGCCGAGCATGCACTAAGCGGGTTTAGTGCAAGTGGCAGCGTGTGTGTGATTTAAAATTGGCTTGTTTTGAAAAAGTGGGACTCAAGACAAATCTCCCTAAAATGCACAAGCAACCCTAGAACTAAGGTTACCTAGGTCAGTCTCTAGACAGCTCCTAACTAAGGCTAGAAATAGACCTCAAACCGCCTCTTCACGGACAAGTACGGCCAGGTAAGTGGGAAGGAACCACCACTACAGTGGGCCTAATTAAAAACCACTAGCCTAGACACCGCAATGTCAGTTAGGATAAACGGCCGATGCCTATACTAGTCTTTTTCCTATTGAGCTCGACAGTCCTTAGAGTCTGGTCTAGATATTTTTTAAATTAATGAAGGGTTGTGCTATATGCTCGGTTTGTGATTTGTGGGGCTTAGGAAGGGTGATGAAATCCCCACCTAATCTTGATTTGGTCCTTGCCCCTTAAAATCCGTATTAAATATGCAAAACAAACCAAACACAAAACTTTTTGCAAACAGATTTTTGAGCGGCGCAATTTTGCAAAGAATCCTGCAGAAAATAGATTTTATTGGATTTGAGGAGAGAGAGAAGGAGTTAAGAAAGCTACCAGAGAAGACAGAAGCCCTAATTCCTCCACCCTGCCGCGCTTCCGCCGCCAAAGAGGCCCTTCTGCCGCGCTTCCGCCGCGAGGTGGTTGGATCACTTGATGAAAATTTTTCTGTGTCCCTCTGTGCTCCTCTGGATCTCTAAAAAAGTCTGTGTTTCCTGTTTCCCTCAATTCTGTGACTCCAGATCTCCTTGCAAAAATCCACGCACAAATCGTTAAATATGCAATTTGCAGTTTTGTGTTAATAATGATATAACTCGTCAAAGAATTCAACACAAATAGTAAAAATAAAAAATTACGCACGTATCCCCGGCAACGGCGCCATTTGATTGATACGAAAGATGTGTTTTTGTAGTTAACCGCAATCAATAACGGTGTCGCGCGTAGCTAGACCGAGATGAGTACGGGTCGTCCTCTGGGAAACGTGGAACCTCTTATTTTTACTTTAGATGTGTTGAAAAGGAGGAAGAAATACGAGTGGTTGTAGGATGGTTTCTAGATCTACGTTTAATAAGAATGTAAATATAGATCTAGATTAGTTTAAAGATGTGATTAATTATAATAAGAAGGGCTTGTAGGGTTCGTTAGGATTTAGTAGTTATGAGAGATTAATTAAAAGTTACCCTTTTTATCCATTAATAGATTTAGAACTAGAACGACGGTGATGCGTGTAGATTAGGATTTCTGGAGGGAAAAGGAATCCCACTCGTAACCCTTATCTCGACACGGAACTCCGTTCATTATCTAGCCTTTACCAAAACAATCATTAATCTAATCTCTAATCGTGGTCGGAACTAGCAAGGAATTGCTAGCGCGCCCGATTAGGATGTTAATGATTATTTTGATAAAGTTCCTAAACTTTATAGGACTTAAAAAGTGTCTAATTATTTTCATCCCCCATTAACCTACCCTAATCCTACGAACCCTAACAAGCGGAGAATTACTCGCGCATGTTGGGAGAAGAAGATGAAAAGAAAGAGAGGAAGAACATAATGTAAAAACAAACAATTAAATAAAAAAAAACTACCTTTATTAATCAACTCCTTCAACTACACTTTTAATCCATAGAAAATGATTACAAAACTTGATTTGCTTCTCGATCCTTCCTAGGGAGGTAGTCGAACAGTCGATGATCAGCCTGGATGCGTGAGCGTCGGGAGCTTCGTGATCTCTTCGGCTTGATCCTTTTCCAAGATGCCCTCGGTGCCTTTATATAGTGAAAACCCAGAATCTTTTTGTTCAGAAGTTGGTAAAATTCAGCATTTGAAAATCTCCCAAAATCTTGCATCATGAACTCTTTAAACTGCGGCGGATCCGCGGCCCCAGGGTGGGTTTGGCCGCGGATCCGCGCTCATTGGTGTGGATCTCTCTGCCGTTTCTCTTGGGCTCTCTGATGGTGACATTTGGCATTCCTAAGCATCTTCAGAATCTGAAAATATTTCCTCGGTTGCTTCCAGACTTAGTCTCCAAGTTTGCTCTTTAATTTGGAAAGTATTCTTCAACAAATTGATTTGTTTGTTAAATCCTTCATAACAACTTGGAAATAATCTGCACAACAACTCATATAAGATTTTAGTAGACTTTGTTCTACTAGGATTAGACCAATAATATTATTTGCATACATTTTCCTACCAAATGATAATTAAATATATTAACATATGGAAAATAATGTTTTTACACATAAACCCTCATATGTATAATATACTATAATAAAGTCCTTTTTTTAATATAAAAATGGTAGGAAAAATGTATTACAAATGTGCAGTTTTATCGACTGAACAATTGTATATGACAAATTATTTTATTTGTCATAGGGCAAAGTTCGTAAGATATTTGGTATGGTGATGTATTTGTTGACTTCTATGTCACGATAGATGCTGGTAGATAGTATATGGTAGGTTAACATCATTTTACCCTGCCATAGGGCAAAATTCCAGTTTAAGGATATAGAGATCCATGGATCCAGTTTAGGGACTTGGGGTTCCTCTTTTAATTTAGGGTCATCTCGCAACATGGAGAGGTTTTTTTTGAAGATATTCAACATTGGTTTTGGTGGATTGGGGGGTGTTTGACTTTTCATCATGAATTGTGAAGGGTGCGGAGTCTTCAAGAGCGTCTTCACTAAGGCTTTAGAGGATGTGGGAACCATTGGGGGGTCTCCGCTAGAGGTTTGGAGGGTGTGGAGGCCTATTGAGGATGCTGCCGGAGTGTTTTGGGAGAGTGCAGAGGCTTCCAGAGGGTCTCCACTAAGGCTTTAGAGAATGCGGAGCCCATTAGGGGGTCTCCGCCATCGATTTAGAGGATGTGGGGGCTCATTAGGGTGCCGCCAGGGTGTTTGGAGGAGTGCGGAGGCCTCTTGGGTTCTCCTCCAAAGAATTTTTTGACGTGGGACCCATTGAAGGGTGCTGCCACGTGTTTAGAGGAGTACGGTGGACTTTAGGGTCTCCACAAAAGACTTGGTTGGCGTAGGACCCATCGGAGGGTGCCGCCGTGTGTTTGGAGGAGTGTGAAGGCCTCTGTGAGTCTCCACCAAAAACTTGTTTGACATGGGGCCCATCGGAGGGTGCCGTTATATGTTGGCAAAGCACAGAGGCCTCTAAGTGGGATCTCCGCCATAGGTTTTTTGCTAGAGGGTCTTTGTCAGGTCTTGATTTGTCAAGTTTTCAATGCATGATTACATGTTTCATACAAATGAGTATCTATTCACTTTTCGCCTACGTATACACCACAGAGTCCATTATTAGGACAATCTCGTGGGATGGATAACTCGAATGAGTATCTGTATACATGGGGATAACTCCGAAAAGTATCCGTAAAGAGATAACTTTTGCAAGTATCCCATAATTTAATTTTAGAGCCGTCACAAGGCTTATTATATACTCTTCGGTTCGTTGGGCAGTTCAAGAATGAAGGTATCAACTATGTGTTTCGGAAATAACTCTTTATTGAGTATCCCGTAGGTTATTCGTTTTCATCATAGCAAACACAGTATTCATTACGGGAGCATAGAAAATCGTAAAGAAGAAGAGATTTGGTGCTCCATACTTGCGTTTTGCTCTTATCTTCGTTCCATTCTGGAATTTGAATTTCTTGAGTATTGTTCCATCCTTTTGAGTAATTGAGCAGAGCGGTTCTTGTCACATGTTCATATCATAATATTGCATTATTATATTCCCCAATCTTATGCATTTTACAAATAAACAGGTGCTTTTGACCCACGTCTGCTACTTAGTTACAGGTTACAGGTTCTTGGAACAAAAACAGTGAAAAAGGATAAAAGATGATGCAAAAGTGGGACTACGACCAACAAATAGAAAGATCTTGATCAAGCCTACATGAATATCAGTTCACAAAATAGAAGGCATCGCAAGGTTCAAGAGTTCGACACAAAGCGAACGGTTAAAGTCCAGTGCATTACTCACTGTGAAGATCTGGAGAAGAAATAGAAGCTATTCTGAAGAACCAACCAAAGATACAGGAAGAAAAAGAGAACCAGAGCCAGTCCAGAAAATTGCAGCAAACGAGTCCATCTTTTGACCGCGGAACCGCGGCCAAACCATGGCTGCGGCCGCGTTCCGCGGCCGTGCGGAGCATGGAGCAGTTGAAAATTTTACCAAAATTTCTTGGCAGCGCTGACTAGTCTTCCTAGGGCTATTTTTGTAAAAGCATACATGCGGCAATTGTAAACCTAGGGTTTTCTATGTCCTATAAATAGAGACACAAATTCTTGTATTAGGCCATGCCTCTTTTCATTAATAAAAATTCAGAATTCTTTTGAAGTTTGGAGAGCATCAATTTGTAAGTAGGTTTATTTTCTGCCATAATTTTTAGATTTATTTTCTGCCCTAAATAGATAAATTCTTATTTGCCTTAGTTAATCTAGAATAGAATTTTTATTAATCTGCAGTAGATAATTAATCTCTTATATCAAAACTCATAAAAATAATGTGTTTTGTAGATCCCTTAATGAGCGAGTAGTTTCCTCGCTTATTAGGGTTAGGAATAGGGAAGGGTTTGAGAAATGAAGATCTCTCACCCCTTTCTTTGCCAATCACTTATGAATAATTAGGACTCCATGCATACTTTCATATTCCGCTCCCTACGGCACCCTACCCACGAGGTAACGGTGATACCGTAGTATAAAAGACCGGATATGGATGTTTTCCATGGAGGTTAAGGTAAGGATTAAGAAAGGACGGACAAGGATCTAGAGGAAGAAACATAGTTTCTTCCCGATCATCCTAATCCCCTTTATTAATAATTACCATAACTCCTAAAAAGATATCTAATTTAGGGCATTGGAAGAGGTGAAAATTTTTATTTTACCAAACTTTACCTAAAACTAATCCTAGCAAGTTTCCTAATCCTAATATAACTCAAATTAGTTGTTTTTGTGATAAAAGATCCAACACCCTTTGGAATTAGCTCGTAAGAACATTTAGGAAATTAACCCCATCCCTATGGACCGGCCCGTTTTCACTTGCTAGCTAACAAGCGACGCCATTCTTGATTGCGGTAATATATTTTTGATCGTAAAATCCTTCCAAATCAAATGGCGCCATTACCGGGGATGACGTAAAAATTTTCTTTTTGTAATTTCGGGTTAATATAAAATATAAAAATCATAAAAATCGAAAAAATTTAAAAATATATATATATATATAAATTCTATCATCTTTTATTGTTTGAAGGGTTTCTTGTATGAATCTTTGCAGGATCGACGGATCTGGAAAAATCCAGAGTACGAAACAGAAAACGGTAGATCAAAACAGAAGGGGATTGGAACAACAGAAAAATAGAATTTTTTTAGAGACCTGAACCCTTCGCTCCGCCGCCGTTCCACTGCCACAACCCCTCGCCCACCGCGGATCCGCGGTCCCCTGGTCGTCAGCGCGCGAAATTTGCACTGTTTGTTTTCTCTTTCCCTCTTCTGTAAATCCCCATATATCTTTTGCCAAATCTTCTGCAGGATTCTTTGCGCTTAAAAAAATCTTCCCCTTCTAATAATTAATTTTCTACAGGATTCTTTACGCCGCGCTTAAAAGAAAATTGATTGCAAGTGATTTACTGCTTTGCATATTTTAATCGGACTTTAAGGGGCTTGAGACCAATTCAGATTGGATGGGGATTTCATCACCCTTCTCAGGACCCCAGAAATCACATAAGGCATTTGCATTGACCATTCTTAATTAAAAAATACCAGACTCAGCTCTAAGGACGTCGCGCTCAATAGGACAAGGACTAGTTGTAGATATCGGCCGTTAATCCTAACCTGACTTTGCGGTGTCTAGGAAAGTGTGTCTAAGGCGAGTGGTTACTTAATTAGGGCCACTACTTGTAATGGAGAGCTTCACACTCACCTGGCACTTACCTGGTCGCAACTGACGGTGAAGAGGCGGTTTGAGGTCCAATTTCTAGCCCTTTGGAACAGTTAGGAGCTGTCTAGCTGATCTAGGCCTGATTGTGCATTTGTGGTTGATTGCATTTGTGTCAAAGTCTCTTATCAAAAATCTTTTTGCAAAAATCTCCACATAAAAAAGGACAAAATCTTTTCAAAAACTTGCCGCTAAAGAAATCTTTGCACTCCACTTACACGACTTTCTTCTCATTGACGTTTTCTTACCTCCACATTCTGTCTTTCACCTTTTTGACTACACTACCTCATTAGTGTATGTCCGGTTGGACTAAGGACATTAGCGTCCGATTAGTCCGTGTTTCGTTGGTACCGACCGACGAACCTTTCGACTCCGAAGTCGAAATCCTTTCCACTTTTTCACTTTCATCTTCAAATTCTTCTTCCGAAGGTATGTCAGGATATAATCCAAACAACACCTTACCGGCGGGACTGATTCCACCTCCGTTAGGTACGAATAACCCGAATCACCCGCCTGTTGAAGCGCCCCAACGAGTCGCGCTCCAGGATCTTTTCTACCCAATCCGCACCGCCCTACCTACTTGTCTTTCCCTCCCACCGGCAAATGGGGACAATTTCGAGATCAAACCCCACTTCATCAATATGCTGCCTAAGTTTCACGGATTGGAATCCGAAGATGCATATATCTTTATCAACAAATTCCAAAACGTTTGCGCTATGATGAAAACAATCCAATTATCCGACGATGCTATAAGGCTAAGGGTCATTCCTTTCACCTTATGTGACTTAGCCGAGAAGTGGCTATACAACACAGCGTCGCATTCAATTAAGAATTGGGAAGAGTTTGTGAAAGCTTTTCTTAGAAAGTTTTATACTCATCATAAGACTGCTAGAATCCGTAATGAGATTATACAATTTTCCCAGCTTCCTTCCGAACCATTTTGGAAGTATTTTGAAAGATTCAAAGACCTACTCGTTCAATGCCCTCACCATGGGATCGAAAATTGACAACTTTGCCAAACATTATACGAGGGATTGAACCCGGCAACGAAGCAGTTGCTAGAACCATTTGTCAAGGTCACTTTCTAACCAAATCTAGTGAGGAAGCGTGGCAGTTTCTCGAGAATCTTAGTGAACAAACAATTCAGTAGGAGAGCACCGAGACCACCTCATCTTCTTCTATTGGTCAATCTAGGGCAGGCATACATCACTTAGATATGTCGATTGCTATGAAGGCTGAGATGGCCGCACTTACGAAAAAGCTAGAAGCGATTGAGACCAAAATCTCATCGCCTTCTCCTGCCCTTGTTGTGCCCCCACGAACTGTTTGTACCTGTTGTTCGGATTCATCACATCTCACCGAAGAGTGTCCTTACAATCCATCTACTCAAGGACATGATCAAGTCAATGCTGCCTTTCAGCAACGACAAAGAAATGATCTATACTCTTCGACATGCAATCCGGGTTGGAGGAGTCACCCAAATTTCGCTTAGAACCAAATTCAACAATTTCAAGGAAACAACAATTTTCAAAGGCCTCCTCCTCCACAACAACAAGCACCTCCACAAACTCAATTTCAGTAATCTTTCCAACAGCAACCTTACCCTAATCAAGTGAATAATTTTGTGCCCAACAATTCTTACCCGCAAAACAATTTTGTTCCACCTCATAATGACAAGGTTAACTCACTCGAAAGAAGTCTAGATGCGTTCCTAAAGCAATCTACACAATCCTCAGCAAGGTTAGAAACTTCTATTCAATCTTTGGTGCAAAACAGTGCCTCACACGATCAAAGCATCAAATCTATTGAGGCACAAATTGCACAACTCAATGCTGTGTTGAGCGAGCGAGAAAAAGGAAAACTTCCATCTCAAACACTGCCAAATCCCGGTCACGCACATGTTGCATATGAACAGCAGAATCATAATGTAAATGCTGTGACCACGTTGAGATCCGGAAAAGTGTTGCAAAATAATGTGGGTATTAACAATGACACCCCCGCCGGTGGTCCTTCTTCATCTTCTTCACCTTCTTCTTCTTCTTCTTCGTTAGGGCCTATTCTTCATCCTTCACATGGCTCTACTTCTTCTAGCTCGAACGGACCCACTTCTCACAACACGAACACATCTACACGGGGATCCGTTCCAACTCCACAATCTGATCCGCAAAAATTGGACTCAACAACCTTTCAAAATGTTCCTTTTCCAAACCAGTTGAGATCCAATAAGCCAACTCCACAAATGGAAAAGATTGTAGAGTTGTTCAAGTAGGTTAGCATAAATATCCCTCTCTTGGATGCAATCCAACAAGTTCCTTCATATGCAAAAATCTTAAAGGACTTATGCACCAAGAGAGGAAGTTACAAGTACCAAAGAAAGTTTTCGTGTCTAGTGCTGTTAGCGATGCTCTTGTCCAATCTTTACCCCAAAAGCACAAGGACCCCGGTTGTCCTACCATTTCGATAACAATTGGGAACAAGAACATCAATAGAGCACTATTAGATCTTGGTGCTAGTGTCAATTTGCTACCTTATTCTATGTACGAGCAATTAAGCGTTGGAGAGCTTAAGCCCACTCATTGTACTCTCCAAATGGCCGACCGATCAATCACCCATCCTAGGGGAGAGTTAGAGGATGTGTTAATTAGAGTAGGGGATTTCATTTTCCCCGTTGACTTTATTGTTATGGATACACAACCTGTAGCTAACCCCCGGAGTCAAATTCCGGTGATACTTGGTCGACCATTCCTTGCGACTTCTAATGCGGTGATCAATTGAACTCAATATTTTTAAGTTGGGAAATCAACCTCCCGAGCCTAATTCTAGCGTACTTGATGTTTGCTCGATCAATGAGATCGCGGAGGAGGACTGTGAGTTCGAAAATTTTATGTTTGATCACAGCAGTGTTGAAGCCTCTAGTGCGTTCCTCCTAGAATCCGACACAGCTTTCACGGCGGACAACGATTATGAGTGTTTCACCTTTGTAGACGATTTTGAAGACTCACCACCCGAGTTTGAGTTTTTTGCTTTTTCGGATGTGTTAGTTGAACCATCCGACTCGGTTGCGTACACTCGATTTGAACCTTTGATGGAATCCTTCGAGTTTGAAACAGTTACACCATTGTTACCATCAATTGTTTCACCTCCTAAACTCGAACTAAAGCTTTTGCCTCGCACCTTAAATATGCTTATCTAGGTGAGAATGAGACCCTGCCCATTATCATATCGGCTTCTCTAGCTCTCGAGCAAGAGAAGGCCCTTTTGATGGTCTTACAAAATAATCGGCAAGCGTTTGGCTGGTCTATGACGAACATCAAGGGGATTAGTCCCCTCATAGTTGAACATCATATACACTTGATAGATAATGCCAAGCCGGTAAGGGATCCACAAAGACGCCTCAACCCCATAATGAAAGAGGCTGTCAAGAAGGAGATTGTTAAATATCTTGATAGTGGTATCATTTACCCTATCTCGGATAGCCAGTGGATTAGCCCCATTCATGTTGTGCCAAAGAAATCGGGCATCACGGTCATTACCAATGAGGCAAATGAGTTAATACCCACTCGCACCCAAACTGGGTGGCGAGTTTGCATCGACTATAGAAAACTCAATACCGCGACAAGGAAAGACCACTTTCCTTTACCTTTCATTGACCAAATGCTAGAACGATTGGCTGGGCACGAGTTCTATTGCTTTTTGGATGGCTATTCCGGCTATAACCAAGTCCCCATCGCCAAAGAGGATCAAGACAAGACCACATTTACTTGTCCTTTTGGCACTTTGCTTATCGTCGCATGCCCTTTGGGTTATGCAATGCACCCGCTACATTTCAGCAGTGCATGATGGGGATCTTTTCAAACATGGTTGAAAAGTTTTTGGAGATCTTTATGGATGATCTCTCCATTTTTGGTGACTCCTTCGACGAGTGTTTGCTACACCTTGACACGGTTCTTACCCGCTGTAGGGATAAGAACCTAACTTTAAATTGGGAGAAGTGCCATTTTATGGTACGAGAAGGCATTGTCTTAGGACATGTCATCTCACAAAACGGCATAGAGGTTGATAGAACCAAAATTGAAGTCATTTCTAATCTTCCTCCTCCTAAATGCGTTAAAGACATCCGAGCTTTCCTTGGCCACGCCGGTTTTTATAGACGGTTCATCAAGGATTTTAGCAAGATTGCTAGACGCTTGACTCTCTTATTGGCCAAGGACACAACATTTGATTTTGACTCAACTTGCATGGAGGCGTTCGAGTCATTGAAACACTCTCTCATTTCTGCGCCCATTCTTTCATCTCCAGACTGGACGCACCCTTTCGAAATTATGTGCGACGCATCAGATTTTGCCATTGGTGCTGTTCTTGGACAACACATTAATAAGATGCCGCACGTAATTTATTACGCTAGCCGTACACTAAATGAGGCCCAACTAAACTACACAATAACAGAAAAATAGTTTTTAGCAGTTGTGTTTGCACTTGAAAAAATTCGGCCTTATTTAATCGACTCACCGGTTAGTGTGTATACGGATCATTCAGCTCTTCGCCACCTTTTTGCGAAGAAGGATGCTAAATCGTGGCTAATACGTTGGATTCTCTTGCTATAAGAGTTTGACTTTGTCATAAGGGATAAAAGAAAATGTAAAAACGTAGTGGCCGATCACCTTTCACGACTTCCTTCTTCGCCTACACTTGAAATTCCAATCAAAGATGTTTTTCCCGATGAGCAACTCTTAACCGTTTCTTGCGAACCATGGTTCGCTGATATAGTAAACTACTTAACCACCGTCTTGATACCTATCGATTGGTCAAAACAGGATAAACTTCGATTCTTGTCCCAAGTAAAGCATTTTTACTATGATGAACCTTATCTTTTTAAATACTGTTCCGACCAAATCATTCGTCGGTGTGTACCGGAAAACGCGTTTAAGAGTGTGCTGTCTTTTTGCCATGAGCAAGCGTGAGGCGGGCACTTTGGCCCAAAGAAGACAGCCGAGAAAATCTTGCAGTGTGGTTTGTATTGGCCATGACTCTTTAAGTATGCATATGAATACTGCAAGACATGCTCCCGTTGCCAACACTTGGGCCGGATATCGCGGAGAAACGAAATGCCGCTCCAACCAATTTTGGTTGTGGATGTTTTTGATGTTTGGGAAATAGACTTCATGGGACCATTTCCCAATTCCTTTGGAAATGTGTACATTCTTTTGGCTGTTGACTACGTGTCAAAGTGGGTCGGGCTGTGCCTAGCCGAACGAATGACAACAAGGTTGTCGTTCGATTTCTTAAAGAACATATCTTTTCTCGGTTTGGGCACCCTCGAGCGATTATAAGTGATAATGGTTCTTACTTTTGCAATAGGACTTTTGAGTCCTTAATACGCAAATATTCTATTACCCACAAGCTTTCAACGCTATACCATCCCCAAACATGTGGACAAGCCGAGGTTTCAAATCGGCAAATTAAGCAAATCTTGGATAAAACAGTTTCTAAAAACCATAAAGATTGGTCACTCAAACTGATCGATGCACTATGGGCTTTCCGTACTGCATACAAGACCGATCTTGGTATGTCTCCATACCGGCTTGTTTATGGGAAGGCTTGCCACCTCCCAGTAGAGATTGAGCATAAGGCATTTGGGGCAATCAAAGAGTTGAATTTATCATTAGGAGATGTGGGCAGTAATCGAAAGCAGCAATTAAATGAACTAGAAGAGCTGCGGGATGAGGCTTATGATAATGCCGTAATTGTTAAAAACCGAATTAAGGTGTTCCTGATAAACACCTTCTGCGAAAAACATTTAAACCTGGTCAACAGATTTTACTCTATGACACTCGGTTACATTATCACCCTGGCAAGCTCCGTTCTAGGTGAAAAGGGACATTTGTAGTTCGTACCGTTTATCCGCACGGTGCGGTCGATCTTGAAAATCCGGAGGACGGTACTTTATTCAAAATAAATGGACATCGATTGAAACCGTTCCTCATAGCGGACCCATCGGAGGAGCTCCTGTTTTTGCAGGAGCCGCTTTACACCGATTAATTCTCCTCCACTGTCACCCTCGAATTTCCAATCTTCTTACCAAAACTTTGTTTCCAAGGGTGTATATCATTTGTAAATACATAAATACAAAATACCATAAAAAATAAAAAAATTTTGAAAAAACAATATATATATATATATATATATATATTTGGACCTTTTTGTACAATTTCAGAATGAATAAATAAATAATTTTTTAATTTGCAAATAAATTCCTCTTTATAGAGGGGTTTAGTTGCAAATTACCATCATTTTCTCCCTTTATAAAGAGCCCGTGCCCCCTTTTTCTGTTCTAACCCTAAATTCATCTTCTCCTAACCCTAGTGCCGCCGCAAGTTTTTTCTGCAACCGAGAAAGCTTCATAGTGCCGCGATTCCGCCGCTCGAAGCACCTTCGGACCGCTGATCCACCGCCGCCTTCAGTCTTCACCCCCTGAAATTTCAGGGGAGGTACGATCTGCTCATTTCCTCTCTGTTTTTCACATTTTAAAAAAATCTGTAGAACACCATGTCGCACAGCATGCAATTAGAAAGGGATTTTCACAGGTTTTCTCACACGAGGTTTATGGTAGCTATTTCGCGAACGCAATCGAGTGGAGGGGTTGGAATTTTCTGATCTATAACCACGCTTCTGCATTTGCTTTACCGGATTTAGTTAACCAATTTTACGAATCTATGGAGGATGGGTGTCTGGCTGTATTAGGTTATATAAAATTGAATTGGGGAGATCGCGAAATAAAAATTGATAGGGATTTAATTCACGAGGTCACACTTATACCTCGCTTACCTGCACACGATCACCCCCTACAATTCGAGGACTACTCGCCCCTGATGAGCACGGATTGCTCAAGGGCGCCGCGACAGGGTATTCAAGATCGATCCCTTTTCGCCAATGTTTTGACCGTGTGCCGATGGGCACAAAATAACATTTTTGGCAGCTCTCACAATACAACTTTTTCCACCCCCTCCTTACATATTGTGCATACACTTATGACGAAGAACCCACGTTTCGATATGTGCACAGTATTGCTTAATTCTTTAGGTGGGGGAAAACGGGCCTCAAATTACCCATGTCCTATGTTGGTCACACAGCTTTGCCGATATTTCCTTCCCGTTGAGGAATTTGAATTTTACATGATGGGAGGAATTCCGGTTCGACCACTTATTAAGGGCGTTTCTACGTCCTACTCTAGATTGACTGATATCTGGTCGAGAACCGAACCAGCGGAGAATGTACCCGCCCGAACACCTAGCTCGAGCTCGACATCGAGCGAGGGCGAAATGACACCTCAAGAGCATGCACGATTAATGAGGAGAGCTGTGAGGGGCATTGATGCATTAAGGGAGGAGTTTAGGGCGACGACAAGAGAGCACGACCGTCGACTGACGGAGGTTGAGAGGGGTATTCAAACCCTGTTGGCTAGGGAAGAGCGATCACGTTCACGCTCAAGAGCGTGACGTGGGGCCGGGTAGTGAGGGCACTGCTTTGCTTAAGTTTTGGGGAGATGGTGGTGTATATAGTTATATTTTGCATTGCATATTTTAATTTTTGTATATATTTTTCTTTTTTTTTGCATATTTAATTTCTGTATTGCATCCTTATATAAAAATCATAAAAATTGAAAAAAAATTGAAAAAGAAAAAAAATAGAAAAAGAAAAACCCATAAAAATTGAAATTTTTTAAAAATTATAAAAATTAATTCAATTTTGGCCTTATTTGACTGGAGTTTGACAGATAGGTTAACTAGCTAGGAACAACTAGATCTTAGACTTAGTAAATTAAAAATCCTAAAAATAACCTTTCTTTTAGTTTAACGGTAGAAAGTATATGTCTTTGTAGTTTATTTAGAAATAGGCAAATTTTGAGTTCACTTCTTGGGCTAAGTCAAAACAAAGGAAAAGTATTGATATTTTTATTAGAGTATGAGTTTGAAAAATAATTCCTAGCTTAAGTCTAAATTCTGAAAATATATACTCTACAAATTGCACAAACACGAACCTTGAAACTTGGAATAGTAGAAGAGACCTTGAAATGCTCTTGTCTAAAGTCCTTAGTACGATGAAAAAATAAAAAATACAAGTGTGAATAAAAGAAAAAAAAATGAACACTGGTTTTTGTAATTACTTAAGGCTAAAAAAAATAGAAAAATATTTAGCGAGGGTGCTTCATCACCTAGTGCCTTAGACCAACTGGTTTGGGAGTCACTGCTAAAAGCCTTAGGTGTTACAAGACTAGAAATTACGCTTTAATGTGCAAACACATCTTGTAATCGGTTGTTGGTACCTCAAGAAGTATTAACGGTCGCATGAAGCATGTGTAAGCAAAATTCATTTAAAAATTCACCAATTAAGAAGTGCTTTGGATAACGGACAAAATTATGATTGCTTGATTTGAATTTCCAAGTGTAGGGGTGATTTATACATACACGTAGGGGAATGTGATTGGGATTTAGATGAGAGATAGGAATGAAAAATAGAACTTGTATCTTTAGTAGAGATGATAAAAATTCCTGAGTTGAAATAGAACCCTAAAAGGAAAACTTAAGAGATGCCAAAAGCTAAATAGGTCTGCAGAACATATATAATCTTAAGTTAAATAATAAGGAAGAGTGAAGAATATGGGTGGATAATTTACGAGTCGACGATAATAGAATTCCTTATTAGAAAACCTAGTTGAAGAATAAAAGTTGATAAGCCAAATTGATAGGATTTTGTGGGTAGTATCCGCTGAAAACCCTCAGGAGATAACACTCCTCCTACTAGGGACACCAAGAGGTTTAACGGCTTGTTGCACGAGCTCAGTGCAATCACGATTCACTGCGAAAGTGAGGTTAGGTTTTTGTCGAGAATAAAACTAGGTTTGCTCGAGGACGAGCAAAAGATAAGTTTGAGGGTATTTGTTCATATCATAATATTGCAATATTATATTCCCCATTCTTATGCATTTTACAAATAAGCAGATGCTTTTGACCCATGTCTGCTACTTAGTTACAGGTTACAGGTTCTTGGAACAAAAACAGTGAAAAAGGATAAAAGATAATGCAAAAGTGGGACTACGACCAACAAATGAAGGATCTTGATCAAGCCTACATGAAGTTCAGTTCACAAAATAGAAGGCATCGCAAGGTTCAAGAGCTCGACACAAAGCGAACGGTTAAAATCCACTGCATTACTCACTGTGAAGATCTGGAGAAGAAATAGAAGCTATTCTGAAGAACCAACCAAAGATACAGGAAGAAAAAGATAACCAGAGCCAGCTCAGAAAATTGCAGCAAACAAGTCCATCTTTTGGCCGCGGAACCGCGGCCAAACCATGGTTGCGTCCGCGGTTCCGCGGCCGTGCGGAGTACGGAGCAGTTGAAAATTTTACCAAAATTTCTTGGCGGCGCTGACTAGTCTTCCTAAGGGTATTTTTGTAAAAGCATACATGCGGCAATTGTAAACCTAGGTTTTTCTATGTCCTATAAATAGAGACCCAAATTCTTGTATTAGGTCACGCCTCTTTTCATCAATAAAAATTCAGAATTCTTTTGAAGTTTGGATAGTATCAATTTGTAAGTAGGTTTATTTTCTGCCCTAATTCTTAGATTTATTTTTTTGCCTTAGATAGATAAATTCTTATTTGCCTTAGTTTAATCTAGAATAGAATTTTTATTAATCTGCAGTAGATCTTTAATCTCTTAAATCAAAACTCATAAAAATAATGTGTTTTGTAGATCTCTTAATGAGCGAGTGGTTTCCTCGCTTGTTAGGGTTAGGAATAGGGAAGGGTTTGAGAGATGAAGATCTCTCACCCCTTTCTTTTCCAATCACTTATGAATAATTAGGACTCCATGCATACTTTAATATTCCGCTCCCTACGGCACCCTACCCACGAGGTAACGGTGATACTGTAGTATAAAAGACCGGATATGAATGTTTTCCATGGAGGTTAGGGTAAGGATTAAGAAAGGACGGATAAGGATCTAGAGGAAGAAACATAGTTTCTTCCCGATCATCCTAATCCCCTTTATTAATAATTATCATAACTCCTAAAAAGATATCTAATTTAGGATATTGAAAGAGGTGGAAATCTTTATTTTACCAAACTTTACCTAAACCTAATCCTAGCAAGTTTCCTAATCCTAGTATAACTCAAATTAGTTGTTTTTGTGATAAAAGATCCAACACCCTTTGGAATTAGCTCGTAAGAACATTTAGGAAATTAATACCATCCCTGTGGACCGACCCATATTCACCGGCTAGCTACCAAGCGACGCTGTTCTTGATTGCGGTAATATATTTTTGATCGTAAAATCCCTCCAAATCATCACACGCCTTGCTTTCCAAAATATGTAAATACGGCACGCGACAGAGCCAACTATGCTACCTATGGTTAGGAATCATCCCTTCATAGTCGCATTACGGCTGTCAATTGGATATCAAGAGAAATAAAAAATATAATCTAGCTAACACGTGTCCATCTTCCACAATCAATAAAATCAAAAAATAGGTGTAGCGGAAACAAATCAAGATCTAATAAAACAATATCTGAATCACGTCCCATATGGGCTCACATCAATAAAATTAAAACCACGGAGATAAATAAACTAAGCATCTTTAAACTAAATAGCTAGCTCCTCATTACTCGGCTTGCTTGCTAAAGTACTCCTGATTTTCCTGCGATAAAGTCAAAAGAACTGGGCCATGTAAAATCCAGAAGTCAGTGCGTCATAAATACTACAATAATAGTAATAACCAGGATATGATGCTATGATTAAACATTCATGTAAATAAATAACACATGTATAAAGCAGTGAGTTATATGTATGTGGTGTGTATCCTAAAATCTGTGCTTCTAGGTTATCTATTATATAAGTCTTTGAAATCACTTAATGTAATCCTCATCATAACTCAACAGTATATATCATGTTCATTCCCCATTAGACCATGGTACAATAAATAATGATTATCCCATTCACGCTCTGAATCATGGCAAACAATAAAAATATTCTCTGGAGTTACGTTTTGGTTATATTCTTGATTTTCCCTTTTCCCCCAAGGTTCAGTGTTCAAGTCAGGTATTGAAAATATAAATCTAATGCCAACACAGGATCAAACAGGTACAGGTCTTGTCTATGTTGACAACAAGTTACATCCATCATGACAACAATCAGGTTTGTTGGTATTAGCAATAAGATCCAAATAATAGTCTGGTAGTGTGTCATGAACATGCCATGTACTGTATATTAACCAAAATAGATACCAATATAAAACTATAATCAATATCGAAACACAACTAATACCAGGATGCATATGTATTTATCTGTAATAACCGGTATAAGTCCATTACCATGTATATTACAATCTGGATAACATATTGAACTGTTATAGTAGTATGATAATATTGCGATGTTCTGGCATGCAACTAGATAAACTATTATAGTACGGATACAGACGAATGCTATAAAACTATAAATCAACAATTTCTGCTGAGTAGTAAAACACATACACTACAATTTATCAAATAATATTGATATAATAAAATAGTATGTTGCAAGTTTAGAACTTTCTTGATCGAATCTCACGTTGAAATACGGATGTCACGTTTCGACGTCGAAATAAAGTTTCGACGTTGAAATAAAGTCACGACGCAAAACATACGCATGCCGGACTGGACCTGGCCGAGCAGCCGTGTGACGTGGTGACTGGGATAGACGACGACGATGACTGGGTTGTCTGGATCTTCGGCGACGTGCACAACTCCGACGAGACGCCTGGAAAAGAGAAAAGAAAAGAAGAACAGAAGAAGAGGAGGAGGAGGTTGCTGTTGCTGGGTTATGGGGTTGGCGAGGATAGAGGAGAGATGGTGGTGACGGGGTGACGACGATGGGGCGAATTTTTCGACGGCGAGGTCGTCTAGACGAGGGGGGCCGTGAGGTTTTGAGAGTGATCGGGGAAGGAGCAGGGGGTTGGTGGTGGTGGTGTGTTGGTATTCTGGGGTTGCTAGGGACGAGGAGATGATGGAGGTGCTCGGTGTTGATGGGTTTCCGGCGACGGGGGTGATGGGTTCTTGCTGTGGTGGTTAGGCTTATGGCTTGGGGTTGTCGAGGAAAGGAAAGAGGAGAGAGGGTGATAGAGGTGAGGCAGGGGAAGCAGAGAGATAGGGTCGACGGAGATACTAGGGTAGCGACGAAGAGGGGTTATAAAGGCATGGGTTAGGGTTCGCGGTGGGAAAGAAGAGGAAACGAGGGAGAGGGGGAGGGTATTATAATTTTATTATATATATATATATATATATATATATATATATATATATATATATATAGAGAGAGAGAGAGAGAGGAGGTGGGGACAGGAAATTTAAGAGAGAGGGAGAGGGAGGGGAGAGAGAGATTTATATAAAGTAATTAATATATATATAACAGTTTTATATATAATAGTTATATAAAATATATTATATATATTTTGAGATTTTACAGATAATACCAGATTACTCCGAATATTACCCGTATCCCTTCAAAAATCTAGTTTTTCAATATGGAGAATATACATAAGAATTTAAACCATGATGCGATATGCTGTAAATAAAAAATATACCCCCAAATACGGATATACGTAAATATACGTAGCGATCAAATACTAGTCTGTGCAACATTTAGGATATAAATATGATATATGAGCGCAACCACAAGATATGGGGTACTATGATATTCATGACTAGATAAGAGAATATGTTATTTGGTTTTATATTTTACTTTAAAAGGATACGTGGATTCTAAAATATATTATATATGTTTATAAAATCTAGATTTGCATGGATACTCCGTACTAGCAAATATTTGATGCAATCTCGAACCATAATGGGTTTCAAATATGCGGGTCGGGTAATAACCACAGCTACTTATTGCATTATCCGCAACCCAAAACAACAATAGTCAAGAATTTTGCTGCAAGATTTGAAATACCCTAAATATATATAGTATAACCGTGATAAGGTGTTACAGTTCTTGAATGATTTTTTTAATAAACGTGAATAATTTTTGAGTACTCAATCTTTCTTCTGTGTACTAAGAGGGGTTTTTATAGTCTCATAGAGGCTTGTGAACGTGGCTATGGACGTGGGCCACGTTTTGGAACATGGAGAATAAAGTTTGCAACTCTCACTTTGTGGGTACCTTCCATAGCAGGGACCCCTTCTATGAGCGGCGGGTACCCTTGTTTCAAGATAGCGCAGCAGAGACCCTTGGCATATGCCTTTATTGCAGCAAAGACCTTTGGCATGCGTTTGTGGTGGCGGAGGCCCTTGTGCTTGATTCCTTGGTGGCAGAGGCCTTTGGCGCGGCGGAGGTCTTTGTGCAAGCTTTGATGGCGGCGAAGATGCTTGGTGCATGCTATTGCAGTGATGGAGACCCCTTGCGCATAGCTTCTTAGTGGAGGAGGCCCTCTTTAGGCATGTTATCATGTGCTTTGATCCACGTTTGATGGCTCAGATAGATTCATTAAGTGTGTATATTTCTTCTGAGGCTGTAAATTTGGAGAGCGGACACAAGAGTTGTCACCCAAAATGGAATCAATCTCTTCCAAAATGGGCCCACTCAATAAGACAGTTAGAGTGGATCTACCGGGTATTTTCATAGAAGCCAACAAATGGAGTAAATGCTTCATGTTCAGCAGGTGAATTTTTCACGTCAAAAAGAAAACAAGATAACCAATGCCAATCATCCATAAAATGGGTGAATAACCAAATTTTAAGACGACACCTCATTTTTTATAATCACTTTCCTCCTATATAAAAATGGATCGGGTTTATAAAAAAAGTGTAAATTCCATGTATATTTGACCTTTGACTTTTATTCATGTTTTATTCATCATCTTCATATAAAAAGATTCGGTAAATAGGTTAAAAAAATGTTAATTGTTGTTTACAATTTAATTCTTATTGACAATAACATTCCTATTTTTGTTATATGAATCTTTAATTAGTTTAATTAAGAATTTAAAGTTTCAAAAACATGTAGTTAGCAAGTAAGAAAATATTTTCCACAATGATGAAAAATTTTCTTACCCATTATTATGCTGATAATTAAATTAGGATTTCAATTTGAAGACCCTCTTCATTCAGCATTAACAACAGAGATATGTCGTTTAGAAATTAAAAAAAAGAAACAATTATGAGTTTTATTTACTTATTAAAAGAAAAATATATCTAAGATTTATCATTTTCATTATTCACAATTTTGAATGATCTAACCATGATGTAGACACATTAATCAATTTCATTCCAAAGAATCATAATCTTGAATAGTAAATATTATTCTTTTGCATATAGTAATTTCATCTAATTTAGATAACGAAAAAAGAATTTTTCTTTAAAAATAAAAAAATAAGTACAATAACAATGTAAATTATAAATTATTCTAACAAATACAATGATTTAATTTTCTTTTTGAAAGGTTATTTTTGCATTAAAAATGTTACAATTAAAGGTTTGTGAAGTTTATTTTTATGAAACATTAGTTTAGACCACAATTTGTTTTGGATTTTGTTTTAAAATTTTATTTGGTTTTATATCATCGGATTTCCATAAAATTTAATAGTATATACGATGATTTATTTATTACAAAAAGATTTTCTTCATTACAAAAGTATTGATATAACAAGATTTGACTTTTAATCATAAATTTGATTTTCATAAAATTTAAAAACTAAGTTGTCATGCATAACCATAATTTAATTATTTAATTAAATAATTAAATTAGGTTAAAAATTTAGTCAAAAGTAATTTTCAAAAGCTAATTTTTTCCATACATACTCTTACTTTGGTATAACTTTAAAATTTGTTAAGTATTATTTAACTTCTTATAAATTTACCTTAAATTTTCTACATTTATTGAAGTTATAGATGAAATAAAAGGTGATCTCTGTTACCTACTGTTGCTTGGCAAGTTGATGTCTGATCTTGCTCGCTTGTCTTCTTAAAGCGTCAATCGATTCTAACATTCCTTTCTCCATACAATAACGTCTTGGTTTACGCATGCGTGCTACGCACGAAGAGTTACACGATCTATTTATTTATTTATAAAAAACTGGATTTGGAATACACAAAATTGTGTATTTTGGATGGCATAACTCAGTGTTTATCCGATCCTTAATTTTTTTTAATTGCAAACTACCAAATCGAATCAATTTTGAGATATTCGTCTCACTGCATTTTCATTTTTATCTTTTATTAATCACATGGAATATTTTATAATGCATGGACATAAATAATTCATAATAATACCATTATTTGTATATAAAATAAAATAAAAAATATATATTTTTCCAATTGCATTTATCTAGCAGTTTTCTAGTTATCAATAATAAAATAGACTAATATAAATTTAACATTAATTGTCATTCAACTCGACCGACTATCGCTTTTACCTCATTGTGTTGAGGTATGCTTGAGATAATCTTCATTCACGTTCTCAACATCATACTGTTATTGCTCTAGTTCCGTGCATGTGTACCAGGATTTTTTCTGGCCGGCCATATTTGCTCCTGATACTTTCACAGTAAGAATATAACGACTGTGAAGACGTTTTTCAATGCATTTGAGAAATTTAAGAGTGACCCGTTCCTGTTACATTGACACCAATAATACATAAGTAAATTTATATAAATATAAACGTAACTTTTAAAAGCAAAGCAGATATTTTTTTTGAAAAGTACTTCAGCTTTGGAAGCTCGTCAGATTCACAATCAAAAGTTTTTCCACCACTTTATCGAAAAGAGATAGTCATAGAATACCACTTTCATCTGGAATCTTTGATCTCAACATATACCTGTAGAAAATTATTACATGATAATTAAATTAAATTTATAAGAAATATTTAAAAAATAATTAGAATTGTAGTGGATATAGATTATCTATAAGTGGGAGCAAAACTTGAGTCAATTTTTATTGTTATATATAATATAAAACCTTACTTCAAGCCTTTTAAGCTTGATTCAAGATTTTCTTTTTCCTATTTTACCCCTTCCATTCAATTTAATTATTATTTTATCCTAAGCTCAAATGACATCAGGTTTTCTTTTGTCTTTATACATGGAAAATTAGAATTTACCCCTTTAGTTTAAGAAAATCTGCTTTTATCCCCTTGTTGTAAGAAATTAAATTGTATATATACATCATGGAAAATGAGATGAGGCTCACATGTATTTTGAAAAACTCTCTCTCTCTCTCTCTCTCACACACACATATTAACCATTCTACAGCAAGAGATTTATGATATAAAATCAAATCAACTTTTTTTTATATAAAACCCAAATATAATTTTGGCATAAAATCCTTTTTCATATACTATAGCTTTTTTTAATTTGCTTTTAGGTCATATCTTTTTTTAAGTTTTTATCATAATTTGCTAATTTAAGTTTTATGGAAATTATTTTTTTAAATCTTTTATTATTATTATTCTTTATATTTAGCTTCTTTTATTTAAAAAAATCTTTTTCATATCTTTTTAAAAAAATTTATTATAATTCTCTCTATATATATTAACTAATTTTTAAATTGCTTTTAGAATGGTTACAAAAATCAAATTTGTGATATAAAATCAAATCAAATCATTTTTTATAAAAACCAAATATAATTTTGGCATAAAATCTTGTTTATATACTATCAAGAGAGTGCTAAATATATTTTAAAAAATTTCTTACTATAGGGAGAGAGTGCTAAATATATAAACAAAGATTTAAAAATAATTTGATTTCCATAAAACTTAACTTAAATTATGATAAAAACTTTTAAAAAGATATGGAAAGATTTTTTTAATAAAATATGTAAATATAAAATAAAATATGGTTTTTGTATATAGGCCCCCTAAAACATAGATAATTTGAAAAACACCCCCAGAAACTTATCTATAAAAACATCCCTAAAACACTTCCGTTAACTAGATCTGCCCTTCTGTTAAGTTAAACTAGGGTTTAGCTTTGGTTAAACATAACCAGGGTTCAATAAATTCATCAATACCCCCATCTTCTAAAAACGTCTCCATCATCAAAAACCTAAAAGAAATTAAAGGGCAACTTTCTCTCTCTTCTCCACAATGGATCATCCATCAATATGCTTGATCTACAACAATTTTTTTTGTGAAGACCATGCAAGAAGAATATCATCATATTGATTGAAACAACCCTTGAGTTTGTGGTTCTAGATAAGCAAATTTTCTTTGAAGGATGTTTTTTTTGTTGCTTTTGTACACTTTGCTTGCTAATGTCAGATTGTTGGATTATACTTCCATTACTTTCCCCGTTATTTTGTAACAATACATAATTTTGAAATTAGGGTATGATTATATCATCTTATTACTGATTTTTTGTTTCTTCCATAGACTTTGCATGTCTACATGAGTTTATATTAGTATATTCCCATAATTTTTCCTAAATACCTAATTTTGAACTGTAAGGTTCAATTATTTCATTTAGTATAATCAACTTGGGAGCATTTTGCAGCCTTTCCATAAAAAATAAAAAAAATAAACTTATAGTCAATCGGTTAAAACTTAAAAGTGAGGGAGATTCCATACAATTTTGAAGGAAAGAGAGGGATTTGATTTGGGGCTTCGGTAAAGAGGATGATTGATTGATCCATGTCATAGAGAAGATGACCTCCTCTCCATATATGGGCCACTTCCTCTGACCTACACCCCCTGAACTGCTCAAATATTTCTTCGCGAGATCAAAACCCACGATCTCTCTCCACCTCCGCGTTTGACTCGGTTGGAAATGAGAAATCACAACGAATGCAGTTTCTGTTTCTCAACATCCAGTAATTGGGCCGGGTCGAATATTTGACCATAAGGCCACAACCGCTTACAACTCCCACTTAACCGAAATGGCCAAATGATTTCCTTGTATACTCCTACTATTTATGAGATGTGACTCAAGATTTAATTACACATACTCTCACTATCCGTGAGATATGTACACTTTTCACTTCTCAAGAAAACCGAGAACACCATTATCCATGATTTGTCTACTTTTCATTATTCATAAAAATTCTTCGACTTAGACATTTTTATGTCCCATCAAACCAACATGTTTGATGAATATTTTGCTGGAATGCTCTTTGTTAATAGATCAACGATCACATCACTAGTAAGAATATAAGTCAGCTCTTGAATTATTCCTTCTCCACTATATCACAAATATAGTGATATTGAACTTCAATATGTCTTTCTTTTGAACTATTTGCATCACTGTGAATCAAGCTGATGGCTGCTTGATTTAAAATAAATCTCAATTGGTTCATCCACAAAATTGAGATCGAAACCATCTAGGAACCGTCTAATCCAAACTGCATGAGTAGTGACCATACTACAGGTCATGTACTCAGTTTCTTATGTGTACCTTACTACACATCCCTGTTTCTTACTACTACAAGAAACATGTGCACCTTCAAAGATGAACAAATTTCCGGAAATGGACTTTCCGTCATCTGTCTCCTCCAAAATCAGTATCGAAGTAACCAAGAACCTCCATCTAGTTTTCTTGATAAACCAACTTTTGATGAATAGTACCCTTTAGATACTTCAAAATTCTCTTAACAGCTTCCCAATGTGCTGAACCAGGATTACTTGGTATCTACTAACTAGACTAACTGGATACATCAAGTCTGGTTTAGTACACAATATTGCATACATCAAGCTTCCAATAGCTTGAGCATATGGGGCACTAAGCGGTTTCTGCCATTCTCCATGACATTGTTCTTTACACAACCGATTTTCCATAACCAATTGTATAGGTATCGGATTGCAACTTTGCATCACAAATCTTCTAAGTATTGTGTGGAAATACTTTTCTTGGTTTAAACTTAAAATTCAAGACTTTCTATTCCGAAGGATATGTATACCAAGAACATAGGATGCATCTCCTATATTCTTCATCTCAAATCACTACTAAGTGCTAATTTTATCTTATTTAACACTTCTATGTCATTTCCAACGAGCAAAATATCATCCACGTACAAGGATAATATTGAAAAACTATTCCCACTCTTCAAGACATACACATAATTATCCAATTTGTTTACAACGAAACCAAATTGGATAACAGTATTGTGAAATTTGAGATTCCATTGTCTAGATGACTATTTTAAACCATATAGAGACTTTTCAATTTATATACCTTATTTTCCTGTCCTTCGACTTGAAATCCCTCAGATTGTCTCATATATACTCTTTCTTCAACTCTCCATTGAGAAATGCAGTCTTGAGATCCATTTGAAAAAACTCCAAGTCAGGATAGGCAACAATCGCTAAAATTATTCTAATAGATGCAAACTTGATCACCAGAGAGTAAGAATCCTGATAATCTATACATGCCTTTTGAGTAAAACATTTAGCAATTAATCGGGTCTTAAATGTATCAACAGATCGATCAGCTCAATATTTCTTCTTCAACACCCATTTGTATCTTATGGACTTCCTATTTTCTAGTAAGTCACGTAGATCCCATGCTTTGTTTCTTTCTATTGAGTCAAGCTCCTTTTTCATGGCTTCCAGCCATTGATCTGATTCATGTGTGTTCATCGCATCCTTATAATTCAGAAGATTAGCTCGCTCATCCACATCAATATCTACCGAGAAACAGGATGGTTTACATGAATATAGATAGTTGTCATCCATCCATGCAGGTGTTGATCTAGGTCTTTTGTTAACTTAAATGACTCAAATTGGATTTGTGTTTATTCCAAATCTCATACGGTGTTGACTTGACTGATTTTGCAGCAATTCTATTCAAAACATAATTTGCAGTCAATATTGCTTCTTCCCAAAAATCCTTGGTTAGACCAGAATGAGACAACATATATCTTACTGCATTCATCAATGTTCTTTTTTCAGCCGCGCCGTTTTGTTGTGGCGTTAAGGAATAGTAGTTTGTCTCTTAATGCCTTACTGAATACAGTAGTCATCAAATTCTTTTGAGTTGAATTTCCCACCCCTATCAGTTCTTAACACCTTAATGTACCTTCCAAGTTTGCTTTTTTACTTCTGTCTTATATCTTTTAAAACATTCAAATAGTTCTGATTTTCTGCTTAAAAAATATACAAAACTAAATTTGGAATAGTCATCTATGAAGGTTATAAAATATTATTTGTTACCATGCATCTTTACACTTAATGGTCCACAAATATCAGAGTGAACTAATTCTAAAAGTACACTTGCCCTTTGACCTTCCAGAAATGACTTTCTAGTCATTTTCCAAGTCAAGCAATATTCACAGGATAATGTCCTTACTCCTATCATATTTGGTAATAAGTTCATCTTAATTATTTGATCTATCTTACTGTTATCAGGATGTCCCAATCTAATATACCAAGGATCAAAATCAGATAAAAACCAGAAAGAATAATTCAAATCAGAATTCTTATTGCATAAATCAGGTTTTACAATAGAAAGACAAAATAAATCATATTCGGGTACAAACCTGCCCATAACAAAAACTTTCTTATTTTTCCCAATAGAAATCCTATTATTGTAAAACCTAACTTCAAGACCGTTTTTCAGTAAGGCGGGAACAGAGATCAAATTACATTTTATGCCAGGTGCATAAAACACATTGTTGAGAATCATAATGTTGTCCCCAAGATCCGATCTGTATGAACCAATATCTTCTATATCCAGATAGGTATTGTTCCCTATGTAGCTCCTCTGTTCTCCCTTCTTAAGCTCCTGCAACTCAACGATACTTTCCTTCTTAAGCTCCCGAGTCAATCCACCATCTAACAATATCGGTGATCGCAGTATTGCACTCGATTACACCGATGAACTCTCGCATGCCGGATCCTCCTTGTTTTAGGCGTTTGGAATAGCCCTTGTTCTTGGACCATGGACAGTTAGATTTGAAATGGCCAAACTTCCTACAAATATAGCAGACTCCAGGAGGTCCTTACTGCGAGCGTGCTACCAGTTAGGTATTTTGAAGGATGGCTTAGAGGGTCTAATGTGATGACTCCTTTATGTTCTTTGCACCTTCCGATACTGCACAACATTTATTTCATCTTGCTGCACAAGGTTCACATCTAAACCTCTCCTCCTAGATAATAGGTTTTGTTCCATTGCTAACTGGGCTGACAAGCCAGTAACGTGCTTAATGGTTCCATTTTATCTAAGAGTCATGACAGTCATATCTAGTAAAGGTGGAAAACTATTTAAAATAGTTGTCACTTGCAGTTTTTCGGGGAATTTATGATCCTGCAGAAACTAGGTTCTTGACCATGACAATTATTTTGTTCACATGTTCAGTGACATTATCACCTTCTTGCATGCGACATGAATTAAATTTATGTGTTAAGAGTTATATGTTTACCTCAGAATTGGTGTCATATTTTTCCTTAATTGCATTTCGCATATCTTTTGCGCTATTACGGTTTTCAAAAACCTTAATTAGACCATCTTCCATGAACATAAGCATCAGGCTTTTAGATTTTTTGTCATTGATTTGACACCGATTAAACTCTTTTTTCTGAATTTCATTGGGATGATTATTAAGAGTTGGATCAATGACTTCAAGGACACTATCTAGATTGTCATGAAGAAGCCCACATATCGTAGTTGGTAATATTAAAACGTTCAATCATGGACAGTTCAGAACCAATGAGTTTACTAACAATTTCGATTAAGTACGGTGCGAGAAGCCAAGCTGTGGAGATGGAGTTGGGGTCGCAATTGTATTGAAATGGGGTCTTCTAGGGCAGCGAGGGAGAAGAGGCATAGAATATCGGCGACACGGGGGGTCGGCAGTGAGGGAGCGGATCTGGTCGAGGGTCAAGGGATCAACGAAGTCGACAGTGGCGGGGGTGTTGACCGAAGCGGCTGTAGGAAACATAGAGGGAGCACGATGCGATCACAGAGGGTGATGGAGGATCCTGAGCTCAGTTACCAGTGAAGAAAAGAGAGTGATTTGATTTGAGGCTCCGGTAAAGAGGATGGCTGATTGATCGATGCTATAGAGGAGATGATCTCCTCATCATATTTAGGCCACTTCCTCTGTCCTACACCTCCCGTGCTGCCCTGATATTTCTCCGCGAAATCAAAGCCCACGATTTCTCTTTACCTCCACTTTTGACTCGGTTGTAAGTGAGGAATCACAACGAATGCGGTTTCTGTTTCTCAACACATAGTAATTGAGCCGGGTCAGATATTTGGCCATAAGGCTACAACGGCTTACAAATTTTACCTAGATTTTTCTTATAAAAAAACAAGAGGATGATATTCATTCAGATGGCATAACATGTGCCATCAACTAGTCTCTCTAGACTTGGGCACAGAAGAATTTCAGTCCTTTCAAGTACTATAGACATATCCTTTTCTACATTTAACTCTTTTCAATTTAGGAAAAAGGTTTTTCGCTTTATAATCCTCACTTGTTGCTAGACCAAAAAACATGCAACTGAATCAAAATCTTTAATAGCTAAACACGTAACCACTATTGTAGTAATCGCTTGCCCCTACGGATTTAGCCGTAGGTGCAAACCACTGCCCCTACGGATATCAGATATATCTGTAGGGACATAAAATTCTTCCGTAGGTCTAAAGGCCGCAGGTGCAAGTCTTCACTCTGAACATGCCCCTATTGCACTATATTTCCCCAATCAGAGCAAGACTCTGTCTAGAATTTCAAAAATTCAAATATTGAAGCAACGCTTCAAATCCTGTGTGCTGTGCTCAACGTGCCACATGTCAGAAGCTGATACGTCGGCGCAGCGCCCAAGACAGTGCGCCCAATTAGAGCAAGGCTCTATTAAAAACAAAAATTAAAAGAAAGTAAAGCTTCAGTTGCGCAAGCGCTGCGCTGCGCGACACGTGTCAGCGCAGATGCGCAAGCGCTGCTCTGCGCGATACGTGTCAGCGCAGTTGCGCTGCGCTGTGCGCGACACGTGTCAAGCGCTGATGCATTTGCACCAAACAGAAAAAAATTGTAGAAAAATCTTTCTGTTCTTGTTAAAACAAGAGATTGTCTTCTGTAAAACAGAAGCCCTTGGATCAAAGATCCAACGGTGGGGAAAATTCCCCAAATCATTCAGAGAAAAATCTCTTTAACAAATTTAACTAATTAATGGGAACTATATAAAGGCCCCTAGACCCCAATTCAGAGGGCATCGATCAATCATCAATCAATCATCAATCAATCAGCATCATCATCAATATTGTGAGAGATCAAGAACTTCAAAACAGAGAGAACTTTGAAGAAAACTCAAGAAAATGGTAAAAAACCTTTATGAAAAAGAAGAATTTCTTCTGAATAGATTATTGATCTAAGAACAAGATCAATGATCTTCAATTAAAAATAAATAATAACAGTACCTTGCACTTTTTTATGAACCACTGGTTCTTTGAAAACAAGAAAAACTTGTTTTCATTGATCTAAAATTGATCAAAATATAAAACAGTGCCGTGCACTTGCAAAATTGGCACTGTTGCACTCTTAGGTTGGTGCAAGCCACCAGAGAGTGCCACGTGTCTGCACCAGAATCACTTACGCTAGGCGCTTATAAGATAGAGCAGTGCTCTCTGAAATTGGCGCAACCCACCAGAACGCGCCACGTGTCAGCAGCGCAAGCGCAGCGCACTGGCGTAGCGCACTGCGCTTGCGTGACACGTGTCAATACCATAAGCGCTTGCGCTCAATGATTGGCGCAAAGCGCCTGACAAATGCACTGCATTGTTTACTAGAAGGGCCAAGCCTAAATCAAAAAGGCTTAGCAGGACAAAATAAAATGCAATGCATTAAAAAGGTAGAGCCCAAACAAAATAGATGCTCTGCATCATTTATAAAAGGGCAAAGCCCAAACAAAACAAAATGCAATGTATTAAAATGGCAGAGCCCAAAGAAAATTGATGCTCTGCATCATCTATAAAAGGGCAGAGCCCAAACAAAATAAGAAATGTAGTGCATTACTTAAAAAGGGGCAAAGCCCTAGCACAGGCCTAATAGGCCAAAGATCAAGAAAAATGTTGAACATATTCTCAACTGGACTTAGCCCAATCATGGCCGTAAGTCCTCAAACTAAATTGACTGAGCAAGATTGCTCTCCTAAATCAATTTACAACCGGTTCGAGGGTACATCTTCGAACTCCTCTGATACCTATCGTTGTAATCCTTCAACGACGTCAGAGAGGTGACGGGTCCCGACAACCACATATTAATACGGACTGCAGGGTCCTTAAACTCGTGGATCGAAACGTCCCTAAACTAATATTCTTCCCAAAATGGGAATGTTGGACCGAAATGTCCTTAAACTAATGCTCGTCCCCAAATGGGAATGATGGACCACGACGTCCCTAAACTGGAACATGGACCACCACTTCCCTAAACTGGAACATGGACCACCACGTCCCTAAACTGGCAATGGACCGCAATGTCCTTAAACTACCTATGGACTACTATGTCCCTAAACTGGAACAATAGAGCCAATTGCTCTCCTAACGTATCCTTAACGATCCCGGTTAGTTGAACTTAGCCTCAAACCTAGCTAACGTATTCTTAAACATTCAAATGGACTATAAAACTCCAAATCAACTTTGGTTCAAGGGTACATTTCTGAACTCCTTTGACACCTGTCGTTGTAATCCTTCAACGTCGTCAGAGAGGTGACGGGTCCCGATGGCCACACACATTAAATGGACCACTACGTCCCTAAACTGGAATAATAGAGCCCCCAAATGCTCTTTCCGTTAAGTTGATCTTAGTCTCAAATAGGACTAACGTATCCTTAATGAACGTTTAAGTTGATCTTAGCCTCAATACGGCTAACGTATCCTTAAACAAAAACACCAAACCCAAATCTAAGTAAATACGGATTTGGACTAATCCACGTCCTACAGGCGATGGCATAACTTAGTCTCCGTATACAATCCACGGGCAACCACAAACAAAACAAACACACACGACACGAAGTGAAATTCTGGAGAAGGAGAAAGTTGTTACCGCGATACGGTAGTGTAATTAACTGCAGGGGTTTGTGCCCGCACGGAAGAGCGTCCCCACAATCAAAAACCCCTCAAGTGAGGGGGAATCTGATGAAGTCTGCTACATCGGCCGCATCCGTCCAAACCTCCGATACATGGTGCCATAAATCAACTTGGCATCTTCGGAGAGGTGGACGGATAAAACCAAATAGCATCTGCCCCGAATCTCAGGCAAGACGTTTAGTCTCGGCCGTCTTTCGGAGGGGAACAGATTCTCGCATGCCCTGTGCGACCTTTTCCTCTTTCCACTCCACACATCGTGTGTCGTGTTCACGAATGAATCGCGGTTTGCTGTGGTTGCCTGTGGATTCGAGGTACTAAGATTTGGTGTCTTGCTCCGTGCAGAAAACGGAAGATCAATGGATTCAAACTGTACTACCTGCAACTTCAACTCTCGCTTCGTCCCTATTGGAGGAGTAACTTACGGGCCCTAAGCAGCCTCTTTTTTCAAGATACCAGTGGAGCAAGTAACTCAAGCCACCACTGGACTGATCTTCGGGACCATGCTCCCGCCGATGAGCTTCAATGCCCCAATGACGTTGCAAGAAGCCCCAAAGAAGTCGGTCTTTGATCGACTTACAACTATCGCGGCCCCTCTCAACGGGTCGCCCAACTCCACTACCTCAGTTCTCAACAGACATGGCTAAAACTTCTGCAGGCCCACGATACCCGAAGTTGCCATCCCAAAGCGGATAGCCATCCCGGCTCAAGCGAACGAAATGAAGGCTTCTCCTTCCAAGAAGTCAGTTTCTACAAGAATGGCCATTCCAGTAGATACTCCAGGCGAGGTCCTCAAAGTTGCTTCCCCTTCCCAGAGGGGGCATGACAAAGTCACCCTTATAACTGAAACAACTCTGTCCGCAAGACACGCTCGACGTCGTCACTGGCGCCGAGTGAGGAAGGCTGGGGGAAACTCCCCCTCTGGATTTACTCCACCAGCTCCAACGGTAGGGATCGATGCTGCTGTTTCAACCGGGAACAACTTTGAATTGCTGAACACGGTGCGCAGAAACTCTCCTACTGCAGTGTTGAAACGAACTCCTTCACTTGTAGAGAATACTCTAGAGAAGAAGCTAGAGCAACCCCCTCAACGGCTGTCCTCTAAAATTTACAAAGTCCGGCGACAGGTTCAAGAGTCGGTGATTGATGAAAACTATCTCCGCCAACAGAAAAAGATGAAGGTTCGGAAAGAGAAGGATTACTCCGTCAAGTCACAAAAAGCAACAGCTACTTGGGTGCCCACTGCAACGGCCCCCTCAACTCCAATCACTCAAAAGAAAAGGAGGCCGTAAAAAGCCTCTGTGAACATGGCAAAGCGTAAAAGCGCTGAACACAAACACCCCAAGTCTGGGGGCATGGTGGTGCACACTGTTTATATGGCTGCCGGAAGGGAAGAAAGCCGTACATCTACGGGCCACCGACCGCTCACCCGATCCGTGACAAAAGCCCAGGAGCAACAACAAAAGCTTCAGGAAATGATGACTGCAATGGTTGCATTTACTGGGCCAAAAGAAAGCTCGGAGTCATCATCAGAACAGCGTCACGAACAAGAAACTGACACCGACTTCCTACGTAGAGTCCTCGAAAAGAAAGACAAAGAAGCCACAGAGCAAGCGGCTAAAATAAAACAGATAGCGCTCATCTTCCAAGATATGGTAGGGATGATGTCACAGTTGGACCCTCCAGCTGATGACCCTCCAATCATTGTTGAAGACGATAGAGGGGAAACATCTAATTCTCCTCCGGCTCTTTCAGCAGCCAAGGATGAAACCATTTCCAAGGCCGCGCTCGATGAGTATATTGCTCAGCAAATACGGGCTCGTCAGGCGAATGAAGCAGCTGCGCAAATTGTTAGAACCGGATGACCCTATCCAAGCTGGTATGACCAAATCAGTTACCCGCCGGGATATACGATCCCTAAGTTCCATGTATATAAAGGGACAGGGAATCCGCATCAGCATGTCGCTCAATTCAGGGCCTTATGCGGCAATACTGGAGGCGATGACAAATTGTTGCTTCGCCAATTCGTCGGCAGCTTAGCAGAAACAACATTTGAATGGTATTCAGAGCTACCTAACGACTATGTCAAAACATTTGCGGAGATGGAGCTATTGTTTACACAAATATTCGCGAGTGCTAGTGAACGCACCCCAATTACAGCACTGATAAATGCCAGGATAAGGCCAGGCGAAACGTGGGTCCAATACGCAACACGATGGCGGAACCTATGGTCAAAATGCGAACAACGCATAGAAGAAGCACCTGCGGTAGGCATGTTCGTGGGCACTCTTGATCCGCAAGCGACCATCTCAAAATTCATGATGTTCTTCAGGCCGACCACCTTCCAGGCCCTGATCGACAAATTAGCCCAAATGGACCAGATGGGCCATGGACCGTCTCCTCCAAAACCAGGTTCTCGAAATGAGAAAGGAAAAGGGAAAGCGATCGTCGTCGCCAATGCTCAACAACAGTCGAGCAACTCAAAGCCGGTCGTTCGCCAAAATATCGTGCGTTCGCGCCCATCCCTCGAGGAGAGACTAGGACGTCCTTACTCATTTCCTCAGAATAAAACGAGAAGACTATTTGAGTTGGCAGTGCGCAACAGACTCATCAATCTGCCGAGTCCAAAGCGTCTGTCGCAGCCAGGCAATCTTAATAATCCCAATTATTGCCCTTACCACCAAACGGTAATTCACCCGATCGAGGATTGTTTCGTCTTTAAGAGATGGATCGAGGATCAGTACCTACAAGGCAAGTTCGTGCTGTCTGAAAACTGGAAGGTGAACCCACCACAGCCGCACTCTCCAAAAAAGACGGACACGCCGGGGGCAGCTTGTTCTTTTGTCGAGGACAAAAACGATGGAGAAGACTCATCAGGTGAATCCGAAGACTGCATAATGACTTGTCATGTGATCTCTCACACATTGGCGGATGACGAAGAGGCTCCTTGCGCCGAGAAACCGAGAGCGAACCCTGAATCAGAAATTCCGCAGCCGTCAGATGAGTTGATCGATGCTTTCCTAAATGAGATTCGTATGAAAGTTAAAGCCAATCAAGAGCATGGGATGGCCATACTGGAAGGAGCCAAACACCGACTACTAGGCCAAAGAGTCGAGGCACTTCCGTCAAATCAAAAGTCATCCGCTGCGGGTAAAAACAAATTCAAGACGAGGAAAAGGTTCGCCAAACCTCTATCAGTGGGAATGAAATTACCGCCGTCTGAAGAAAATACTTTCGGTGGATTAGAGATGCATCCTAACTTCTGCTTATATCATCAGAAGATCATACATCCTACCAAAGACTGCGACTCGTTTAAGTGTTGATGGCAAAGATATGTCGCTCAAAAGCAACGCTTTAACAGGACAAAGTGTGAAGCTCGTAGACATCGGAAAAATGCGACAGATGAGCTCAAAAGGGCCGCCCATGACTGTTATATAGTCGACTCCAAGGGGTCGCAAATTATCACCTTTGGAAGCGACTCTGATGAAGAAGTTGCCCTCAACTCTCTCCTCAAGGAATCCATTTCAAAAATGAAAGAATTGAGAAGTTGCGAGAACATTCAGCCGTGCAAGCGCTCGCTACTCGAAAATAATCTCGGCCCCGCAAACAAAGGATTGGGCAAAAAAGATAAAGGAAAGGGGAAAATGACCTTCGTCGCCAACACTCAACAACAGTCGAGTGGCCCTAGACCCGTCGTTCGTCAAAACAATATGCGTCCACGCATATCCCTCGAGGAGAGGCTAAGACGTCCTTAGGCATTTCCCCAGGATGAAACAAGGAGGCTGTTCGAAGTAGCAGTGCATAACAGGCTTATCACTCTACCGGAGCCGAAATACCAACTACAACTGGATGATGTCAACAGTCCTAATTATTGCCCTTACCACCAAGTATTGGGCCATCCAATCGAAAACTGTTACGTCTTTAAGGGATGGATTGAAGATCAATACCAACAGGGCAAGTTCGCGCTGTCTGAAAACTGGAAGGTGAGCTCGCCACAACCGCACGCGCCGAGAAAGATGGATACGCCGGGGGCATCATGCTCAGTCATAGAGAAAGCCCCATAGACCGAAAAGTCAGTAAAATAGAGATTCTCCTCAAATAGGGCGACGACGGACCGAAACGTCCTTAAACTAATGATGGACCGCATTGTCCTAAAACTTGCAACGGATCGAAACGTCCTTAAACTAATGATGGACCGCAATGTCCTAAAACTTGCAAAGGACCGAAACGTCCTTAAACTAATGATGGACCGTAATATCCTAAAACTTGCAAAGGACCGAAATGTCTTTAAACTAATGATGGACCACAATGTCCTAAAAAAAAACTTGCAAACGACCGAAACGTCTTTAAACTACTACCGCAGTATCCTCAGGCTGACGAGAATAATAAAAAAATATAATAAGAATAAACGGTATGCCCATAAGCAAAATGGGCACGGATGAAAACCTGAAAAAGCTCCGTGAGTAAAAACAGCAGGGCTACCGGCGAGTGTTCGTGAAAACCCGAAATGGCGCGACCTCGTAAAAAAAAAGAAGAATAAAAGGAATAAAAAAATAAACGGTATGTTTATAAGCAAAATGGGCACGGATGAAAACCCGAAAGGGCTCCGTGAGTAAGAACAGCAGGACTACCGGCGAGTGTTTGTGAAAACCCGAAAGGGCGCAACCTCGTTAGAAGACACTTACAAGGTCCTCTCGACCTTGTAAGGAGAAACCACCTACGTGAGATCCTTACAACTCACAAGGGAGCGACACACTTTGGGATCCTCACGATTCCTAAGGAGAAAAATTACACTTGCGAGATCCTCACGACTCGTAAGGAGAACTCTCTTATGGGACCCTCACGGCTCATAAGATTTGAAAGTCTTAAGTTACAGAGACCTAAACCTGTGCTTAAGCAACCCCCACAATCTCCAATATTTTCCTATAAGTGGTTCAATACTGACCCTTGTATACAATCCACGGGCGCGAATAAACATTTCCCTAACCAAGTCCCATCCGTGACTGGGGATATGTACGCATGATGAACAACCCTTATAAGTCCTCTCGACTTATAAGGAGAAAACCCTCTTGTAGGATCCTTACGACTTACAGAGGAACATGCATTTAGGAATCCTCACGGTTCCTAAGGAGAAAATACACCTACAAGATCCTCACGACTTGTAGGGAGAAATAACTTTGTGAGACCCTTACGGCTCAGGAAGTCAAAAGCCTTAGTCGACAGAACCTTAACCCTGTTCACTAAGCCACCTTTGTTTGACATCGACAGAGGCAGATGATGATTCGCTCCTGGAAATATCCTAGTTGTAGCGGTGCTGATGCCGAAATCGGTGTCTAATTTCAAGTTTACGATGAAGAGCTAGTAGGCCGCACATGCACACAAAATAGCCGAAATGATGGGGCAACTTGCAATAAAAAGCAGCAAGTAAAAACGTATGCACACAAAATAGCCGAAATGATGGGGCAACTCGTAATAAAAAGCAGCGAGTAAAAATAAAATAAATAGCCGAAATGATTAGGCACCGCGAAAAATAGCCGAAATGATTGGGCAATCGCGACTTTCGCGATCTAAAGCTGAAATGATGGAGCATCGCGGAAATAAAACAATAACAAAAAAATATATATATGATGAAACATATGCCCTACAGGTGAGATCACGTCGATCTCTGTATACAATCCAGGGGCACAAACAAAGAGGGAACCATACCTTCCCGACAGGCTCCGCCAGAAAACGAAGCCAAATCTCGATAGTTCAACAACAACCTAGAGACAATCTCGACGTTCGTCTCGATACAGCAGGCGAGATTTCACCCCAGCGTTCTTCTTCTAGCAGGGATCAGACGCGACAATCAAACAAATGGATCCATGGCAAAATCCCAGCTCCACCTCGGCATTCGTCTCGATACAGCAAACGAGATGTCACCCCAGCGTTCTTCCTCCAGCAGGGATCAGACGCGACAACCAAACAAACGGAGCCACGGCAAAATCCTAGCTCCACCTCGGCATTCGTCTCGATACAGCAGACGAGATGTCAGCCCAGCGTTCTTCCTCCAGCAGGGATCAAACGCGACAATCAAACAAACGGAGCCACGGCAAAATCCCAGCCCCACCTCGGCATTCGTCTCGATACAGCAGACGAGATATTACCCCGGCGTTCTTCCTTCAGTAAGGATCAGACGCGACAACCAAACAAACGGAGCCACGGCAAAATCCTTAGTTCCAAACCTCGACGGTTCACCAGCAACCTAGAGACAACCGCGACATTCGTCTCGATACAGCAGATAAGATGTCACCCCAGCGTTCTTCTTCCAGCAGAGATCAGACGCGAAAATCAAACTAACGGAGCCACGGCAAAATCCCAGCTCCACCGCGACATTCGTCTCGATACAGCAGACGCGATGCCAGCAAACGAAGCAAAGGCCAAATTCCTAGCTTCAGGGTCTTGATGGCAACTCACATAAAACCTGAAAGACTATCGGAGATCATCCCACACCAGCGCGGAGTGGTTATGACTCATCGGGGCTCTCCAAAATGAGCCTAACCTCAAGTAAAAAGTGGCATGGCAAATTCCTAACGCTTGCTCTTCCGACGGTCAAACTACCAAGGAGGATTGCTTGAAGACGTCTTGTCCAGCCCCCGAAGGGATCAGAGACACGGCAGTCGCAGGGCTACTCGAACAGCACGATTGCCTATCGAGGAATACATCAGCTTATGCGACGGTACGACGGCCAAAACCCTAAGTACCACAGACCCTAACGGACTTCTGTCGTAAAGAGCAGAGGTTAACTGTGACGTTAGGATGTTCTTGCGAGAAATGCTCGATTCGTCTCGACTTGTGAAGAAATTGATATCTTTGCGAGAACTTCTCGATGCGGCTCGACTCGTAAGATAAAGTCTTAGACAGTAAGGATTAAAAAACTTGTTTCCTAAGCACCGGGACCCTGCAAGTTGGTCTAAATCAGTCTCTTGCATACTATTCACGGGTTTCACTCTCCAAAGTCGAATCTCAACAAGGAGGGAAACAACCGTTTACGGGTCCTCTCGACTCGTAAGAGGGAGAATTCTCTTATAGGATCCTTACGGCTTATAGGAGAAAACGCACTTAGGAATCCTCACGATTCCTAAGGAGAAAATACACCTATGAGATCCTCTCGATCTGTAGGAAAAAAGTCTCTATGAGACCCCCACGGCTCATAGAGTTGAAAAGTCTTAGGCAACAGATCTGAACCTGCGGCCTAAGCCATCGCTATCTCGTGAAGAAATCTAGATGCTTACTCTATTATCTGTTAATTATGTTTATCAAGACATCATGCTGATAATGAGAGAAGGGAGAAAGCAAAAGAGCATACAAGACATTGCAAAGAAAAATGTGTATTTTTATTTATTGACTTCAATCAAATACAAGGTGAATCGTACAAAAGAATAAAGAATGGATACATAATATTTGAAAAAGAAAAATTTTACAAACACATTGATGCAAAGGCAGCTACTGGGAAGGAAGCGTCTTAAATAGCTCTATCAGTTGTTCACACACTTCCTTCCATGCCTTTTCCTGAACGGCCACCACCGCCAGTTCTGTTCCACCTGAGCCCTTTGCTGCAAGAGAGATGCAAGCTACTCCCCAACGGCCTGTTGAGCTGCTTCGTGGCCTTGGGCATTACGCTCAGCAACGTCAAGTTTCTGCTTCAAGTTCAGCCCATTTGAGATACGCTCCAGAAGGCCCTCGAAGACAGTCTTCACCTCGGCAGCGTTCGCCTCAACTTTAGCACGTAGGCGAGCAGTTCGCTTGAAGACTCCTAACACTCCTTCAGCCTTAAAGATGCTTCTTGTTCCAAATGGTGGAAATGAGAAGTGCTTTGCTCGAGCCATGCTGCCCGTTGAGTACTCACGGCCAAAACCTCAGGGGCAGGACGCATCGACTCCAGCTGATGCAAGCAAGCCTCGATCTCCCTGCAATGATTAACTCAAGACGCAACGATGCCCTCGTCATGGAAATTTATGAGTATCACCAGCATCGGGTTAACCGTCGCAGCGAAATCTGCAGCAGACGTAGGGGTCTCGACGTCGAGTTCCTGAATATAGTCGCTCAACATGCGCAGACTATTTACGGCGCCTTTCGAGGACGGACGTCTCAGGAAAGGGCCTGCCGGCATTGTGACACGAGGCTCGAAAGGCACCGAGATCGGAACGACAGCTAAAAAAAAGATATGATTAGACGACACTTTAAGAAAGAAAAAAAGGGGGGTCATCAATGCAATAGTTTGCTATACCAGCTGCAGCAGGTGGCAAGGCCGGAAGGACCAGTGGTGCGACCGATATTTCGTCTCCTCCTTCGATTTGTAGCACTGCAATCAGGATGAGAGAAAGTTAGAAATAATCCCATCACTGAAAAAGAAAGACATCAATTAGAAACTACACTCACCAACGCCAATGGAGGAAGAAGCGAGTTCAGATGGGAAGGAGAAGTGTGGGAGTAACATTTGATAAAGATGGTCAAAAAGCACTCCTGAAAAGACACAACAGCATGACTTTAGTACATAAGTTATGCGTCTGAAAGGTAAAACTAATAAGTTGCAAACCCATACCTTCCAACATCTGTAATGGTACAAGGGAGGGCTGAGAGGTGACCACCGCCAAGGCAGTAGTTGACGGCGCTCTCTCGAGCAATGGGATGTCGGCACTGGCCGCACCTGCGTTAAAAACAAGGATAAACTTGTCAGAAGCGGTTGCAAGATAAAAAAAGGGGGACTGTAACTCGAGATTTACCTGATGAGCCGCCGGCCGAAACGGAGGCATCTCCCTCCTCCATCGATATAAGGCCACCGCCCGTGGCCTTATCACCCGACTCAATGGGGGCTGTTGTCGTGCTCGTGCGGCCAGGAGACGGCGGAAGACCGTAGACGGGGAGGGCAATAATCGGAGCATTGCCGGACTCTTGAGAAAGAGCGGCTGGCTCTTCCCCAAGAGTCGTGCCGATCTCACCCGCTACTTCTTCGGGCTCAGCGGTCTCCATCGTCTTATCTTCCACCACCGTGGGGTCGCTAGTCTCAAGCGCCTCGTTCGCCGCTGCCCCGGGCTCAGTTGTAGCGGTCGTCTCATTCGTTGCCACCTCAGGCTCAGTATCAACGACCTTCTCGGGGGCAGCTCCCTCATCCCCCAGTTTAGGCTTGGCAACCCTGGCGACGTTGCCCACCGTCGGCTCGGGTTCGGCTGGTACCTCCTCCTCTGTTTCCTTGGGTTCGACGGTCTCCACCTCCCCCTCGATTGGAATTGGTCCTGCAAGACAAGATATGTGAGAACCGGCAAGTTTACAATTCTTACAAATAAATCTTGAAAGATGCGTCACCCGAGGTAGACTTATCGTTGGCACTCCGAGCAGCACGCGCCACCTGTCTGTGAGCGGTGGATAGGGCGACGGGGGCCTCTTCTGAGGGAGTATCAGCACGAGAGACGGTGCTTGGGCCCGCTCCCACAGCCAAAGCAGCCTTGCGTGCCTTTACCTCGCGCCTTAGCCGCTTTCTCTCCTCTCGAGCCGTCAGGACGGAGCTCTCCAAGGCTACCTTCATTGAGGCGTCCTCGTCCGTGAACAGGGATGCCTCCAAATCCTTCAAGGCATCCCTCGTCGGTTTGTCAAGTCGAGATTCTTGCGGCAGCCCCGAAAAAGCTGGGACTTCAGTAGAAGGTCCGGGGAGAGTCCTCGCATCAGCTGGTGCAGCCCCTGCAAAGAAACAAAGGAAGAAGGTTAGATTGGCCATCAGAAAAGAAGACAAAAATTTCTGATAAGGCGATACGTACCAACGCCCATTAAGGCGCGCTTATTTTCTTCCTCCTGAAAGGTTTTCAAAGAAACAACGATGGCTTCTTCGGTAGTGACCCCTGTTTAAAAAAGGAGAAAGCAGTCAAGAATAATGATAAAAAAACAACAAAATGACGAAGGATGCAACTAATAATTACCTACTTGAGCGAGTTTATCCAACCACGCTTCAAGTCTGGCTGATCGCTCAGAAGCTGCAATGGCGGCCTCCAAGTCAGTGTCTGCGGGGTCTACCGAAAAGCCTTCATTAATGCCATACTTGCTTATTCCTTCGATAAGAGGGGCCCCAGGCTCTAAACCGAGGATCGCGTCGAGGGAGAGGAGCGACTTATTCTTCCTCTTCTGCCCACCAGCCCTGGGCACACATGAGATTGACTTGCGCTTTGCCGGAACGTTAGGGCGGCGGGTCCCGATATCCGCGCCCATACCGGACTCCGGCGAAGACACATTTACCGTCTCCACTGGACCACGGGGCGCTAATGGCAACTCCGCAGTATCAGAAGGCGGCAATCCACGTGGAGGGCTCAGCACACGCGGAGGTTCGGCTCCTGCATCTCTCAGCGGAGCGACTACGGGGGTCCTGAGCACCAAGGGGGCTTTGCGGTCGCTGCCGGGAGGCACACCCTTACGGTCAACCAACAACCGTTTTTCTTCCTTTATAACGGTGCCCGTCGAATGAGTATACCACGTCGTATATGTATTAAGGATGCGTGGTTTGCAAGCCGGTTCGCTAATGAAGAAATGAGAACCCGTATTAATACGCATGAAGTGGTGAAGCGCGCTCCGCATTCCTTCTTCAGTAGCGACAGGTTCCAGCAAGAAAGGCTCCAACGGCACCCCTTGATTGTAGCTCAGTTGCTGGGCAAGACGATGCGGGTTGTATCTTATGAAAAGCGCCGCACCATTTTGCCTAAACAACAGGAAACCCGGTCTGATGGAATATAGATGAAGGGTCTCCCGGGCCGTTAAAATTGAGGCTCCATCTTTGAAAGTGTCCTGCAATGGCCGCACCGTGGTGGTAGACGCGTTTCCAATGGTCAGCACCTTGTCGGTAAAAGACATCCCGTCTCTGCCTGTATGGAGACGAAGGAGCAAACCCCTGGCATTCCGTGGTGACGGATTCCGATCATTCGTAGAATTCGGGGGAAGCTGCACCTGTCATAAAACGATGGCCTTTTGTGCATACCAAAGACGCCCAGTGTGTGTAGCTCAAGCCATGATATGAAGTAATGCATCGGGAAGATCACGTGCAGTACTCCAGTCTCATTAGCGTCTGCTGCTTGGCTAAGGCCGTGATACAGGTGTGCCAAACCGGCGATCCCAACGGCCACTTTCACCCCAATGGTCATCCGATGAGCTGGGTAAAAGACAGAAGGCCTCATATGGCGAGAATGCATCGGGAGTGCAAACCAACTCAACCATAGCCCAAGAAATCCTAAGAAGAAGGCCTCTTCGTCCATCCCGGGGCTGCAACTTTCCCAAAAGGCACGACTAGGGAGTTAGGAAGGAAAAAATCCTTTTGGTCTATCTCCTTCGCCGGCAGGTTATCCAAACCTAGACCGAAAAGGTCATCAAGTGTGGAAAACTTAGCAGCTTCTGCCGAGAGGACGTCTGGATGAAGGAATCGAGCGATGAAATCCTCGAAGCTAACTTCGCTGCTCCCACGTTCGATAAAAAGGGCCTCATAGATATTCAACACTTTGATCAAACTCGGGAATTGATGTTGAACAGCATTCTCCGGAGTGAGGCCCCTTATTGTTGGCTTGGCACCGAAGACATGCTCGTCTGTAGGGAGCAATTCCTCATAGTGCTCCCCTATAACCGATAAGTTGGAGACCTCTGTGAATTCTTCCAAAGAAATCGACACTTCCCGGTCCATTGCGAGGAAAGTGTGAGTAGGGATGTTCCACTGCTCCAAAAAGGCCTTAAGCCACCAGGTGGGAAGCGTGGGATACTGGAAGAGGGAAACATAAACTGCAGTGTACAACCCTAGCCTTATCAACCGCGACTTCTTCGCCGACAGAATGTAGCGAGCCTATGGCAGATAGCCGATCAGAGGGCGGGGGATCAGACCTATGTTATATGATTGCCCCCAAGGTCGCGCCTCTCCTTGACAAATACGGCATCCTAGGATATCCAAAACCATAGGATGCTGAACCGGAATTGCATCTATGGCGGGATGAAGAAGACCCTTTGAAGTCCAGTCGGCCATCTCCACGGCATACTTCACCAAGGGTGGGCTGGCATAGTGAATCGCCGTAATAGGCTCTGAGGGTACTGCGCACGAGAAGCTCTGTCGACCCATGATGATTTGGTTGTACCACGACCCCCAAAGGTGAAGATTCTTACAGTCCGGATCATAGGCCCTGATCATGGCCAAGACTTCCTGGTCCATGGGTTCTCCGAGGAGTCCTCCTTCTGAACGAACAAACGGGAATGAGGTATCGAAAGACATATTTCCTGCAGAGGGACAAAACTTAACCGTCAGTGTTGTAATTCCAACGCTTGAAATTTTAAAATTTATACCACGCTGCAATGCAGTGGATAGGGGACCAAATGTGGACCCACAAATCGGTTCGTAGTCCAGCTCCAACCTGCTCTCGAAACTTTTGCAGTCTAGGATCCTGCGATTGCGCCACTTTAATCTTCTCCACTAAGGACGATTGTACTTGCAACTGCATCAACTGTCCTGTAGCACGCGGTAGCACAACCTCCAAGTCAAATCTCCGAAACTCCTCAATGATCTCTCTCTGTGCCGTCAATAACTGAATTGCTGGTAACCGACTTAGCGCATCTGGCACGACGTTAACTTTTCTCGGGTGGTACTTAAGATCAAGGTCGTAGTCGGCCATCAGCTCCAACCATCTGCGTTGCCTCATGTTCAACTCCTTCTGAGTGAACACATACTTCAAACTCTTGTGATCCGTAAAGACTTCAACTCTCTCGCCCAAAAGGTAGTGTCTCCAAATCTTCAGGGCAAAGATCACGGCTGCAAGCTCTAAGTCGTGAGTCGGATAGTTCTGCTCATGAGTCTTCAGCTGTCTCGATGCGTAAGCGACGACTTTCCCATTCTGCATCAAAACACATCCCAATCCCTTTCCAGATGCGTCGCTGTGAATCACCAGTCCTCCTGAATCATCCGGTACGGTTAGGATAGGGGCGGTTATCAACTTCTGCTTCAACGTCTCGAAGGCCAACGCACATCCATCCGTCCAAACAAACGGTACCTCCTTACGCGTAAGCTTGGTTAACGGCTCAGCTAAACGAGCGAAGTTCTCCACAAATCTTCTGTAGTATCCGGCGAATCCAAGAAAACTCCTTATCTCTGCAACACTCTTTGGAACCGGCCAATCCCGAACTGCTGCTATCTTCTAGGGATCAACGGCGATTCCATCGCCTGACACGACATGCCCCAGAAACCTCACTTCTTCCAACCAGAATTCGCACTTACTCACTTTCGCAAATAACTTCTCTTGTCTCAGCGTCGGCAGTGCGATCCTTCTTCTTCACTAAGAGAACTGGAGTTCCCCACGGTGAGTTGCTGCTTCGAATCCATCCCTTCTCGAGTAATTCACTCACTTGTTTCTTAACTCCTTCCAATACTACTGGTGCCATTGGATAGTCAGCTTTTGATATTGGCGTTGCACCAGGAGTAAGATCAAACGCAAACTCCACGTCTCGCTTCGGCGGTAAGCCCGAAATATCTTCAAACACATCCATAAGGTCGCGGACAACTGTCGGCTCTTCATCACTCTCCACTACCATAGCCGCAAGAACACTGTTCGTCGGCCTAGCCCTAAACTCGACTGGCCCGACAGAATTTCTTTCTCCAATGAAAGTAAACTTAGGATGTCCGGGAATCTGGAAATTACCTTCCTTGCCCTACAGCCAATGTGGGCGTGGGAAGTGCCAAGAAAATCCATCCCCAAGACAACCTCATAACTGCCCGTATCTATCCCCAAGAAGTCTGCAAAAAGCTCCCGTCCGCAAACAACAACTGTACAATCTCTACCTTCCTTACTAGCTATAATTTTCCCATTCCCAGTGTGTATGTCCCAAAAACTAGACAGGGTCGTGCAGTTGATCGAGTGTGTAGTTATAAATTTGGATGACATAAACAATGGGATGCTCCGAAATTAAGTAATGCCAAAGCGGGAAAACCATGAACGAGTAAATTACCTGAAACCACTTCTCCCGATGCCTTAGCTTCTTCAGCTGTCAACGTGAACGCTCGAGCCTGCTGTGGTCCTTGAGTAAGCGGTTCCTGTCCTTGGAACGGTCCTTGCGGAGGCTTCTGTGTATCATCCTTCATGCGAGGCTTCGACGGACAAGCATCAACGGTGTGATCTGCCGCTCCACATCTAAAACAAAGTCCCAGCCTCAAACGACACTCCCTTCGCACGTGTCCGAGTTTATGGCAGTAACTACAGATCACGCTCCCCTTCCGATCACCCATACTGGTTTTCTTCATTGGTGCTACGTTGCGCCTGTTCACTGGAATACGTCTACGTACGGACGTGGGGTCCATTGTAAATGCTGGTTCCAGCTCGAGTTGTTCCTTTAGTTTCTCCATCAATCCCCTTATCACTCTTTGCCTGGCGGCTAAGACCGCATGCCCTGGGTCCATCTCCAAATTCTGATCGGCCATATCCCTGAAATCAAAGTACCCACATTAGCATGATGATAGTTTTCGAGTATAGATCAAGGCTAGAACTCCAAGATACTTAAATAGAGTGCTGCATTGTAGCTATGCCGCGGTATCATAGCCGCAATTACTTAACTCCACCCAAGTCGCCTAAGTCCTAGAGATAACAAGAAATTAGGTTTTTGAGTTGACAAATGCAAAGTAAGTTTGCACGTCGACATGATCCGGAAGAATGATTCAAGGATAGTAAAACGGTCAAAGTGGCAGGACATGTTTCCTAATCACGGGTATTCTGATTCATGTATCGGGTGCAATACCCAACTACAAGAATCAACCCAATTAACCTATGGCTCTGATACCATAAAACCATGTCACGCCCCGCTTCCCAGAGTACGCAAGATTTGGGCACGTGACATAGCCAACCATGCTACCTGTGGGTAGGAAGTATCCATCCCCAGTCACATTACGGTTGTAAGGATATCAAGAACAAGATAAAATAAACTAAATACATGTCCAAATCCATAATAACAAGAATCAATAAACAATAAGTGCGGAAGCTAATGATCCAATACAATGAATAAACAGTATGTCCCATAATGCGGGCTCACATCTGGAAATGAAATGACATAAATAAACTAAACTCTAAAGAACTCACAGTTCAGCCGGCTGGCTGAAGTACTCCTGCTCGGTCGACGACAAAGGTACGGAATCTGGGCCATGCAAAACCCAGACGTCAGCGCGTCATGATATCAAGTATGTAGCATAAACATGGTAATAAACAATGCAAGCATGAACATGAACAAAGCAGTAATAAGAAGTAACAAGCAGAGAAATGTGCAGTAGTGACTAAACTGTCCTATCAGGTTTTCTACTCTATAGTCTTTGAAACCAATTGATGAATCGTCGATGTAACTCAATAGTATCCCGTGCGTGCCCAGGACCACGGTCATGATCCTCGGGGCTGAGTCCGAGACGTGCCGCTAAGCAGTAAAAGGTAGTAGGATAGATGAGTGATGTCAGCATCATCACTCCGGAGCTGGCCAAGCCCGTAAGACTGATCAGAACAATGTATCGAACTGTTGAGTTACAAGTCGGTTTCACCTTTGATTTCCCCATACCCCCAAACTATGTATGTCAGTCAGGTATTCAGTAGTCAAGGACTAATGCCAACACAAGTCAAGTAAAGGTAGGTCTGTCTGGATCGACAGCAGGAATGGTTAGGTTTGTCGGCATTAGGCATAAGATCAGGTAACAGGTCAGGTTACTCTCAACAGGTAGAGTCGATATGTACAGGGTGTTGTGTTCGGTGTATCAGTACATGTGTCATGTGTATCAAGATCGGTCAATATGTAATGCAATCAGGTATATGATGATAACAGGTATAGTAACAAATAATGAACAGTAGCAGGAAACAGTAAATAACAAATATTATTCTATGTGAACACAGTGATGTTTGTATTTTCATATTAATCCGGTTCACGCACCTTTGAGGTGCAATAGCCACAAGACGAACAATATCGATAATATACGTAATGGAGTTACATGAATTTGAACTAAGCACAATAATTGCCTCATGAGTGATTTTAACAAATGAAGTGGGGATGATCTACTTGGTTTGATTAGTTAATTATGAATTAATAGCAGACCGGTTAATACGAGCAATGATCTCATTGATTTAAAGTTACGGATAATTGTGACTAGCAATTCTAAGTTATAAAAGGTATCGATGTTATAATAGTTGTGTGGTTATAATATGATGATTAAGTTGTAGCATGTTAAAGCAAGTATTCGGATACTTGCCTCGACGGTCAGCAGACGGAAACCCGGATGCGATGTCGGCAGAAAACGCGATATGAAAGCACGGGCCACGGATCTAGTCCCAACAGAGGTCAACGGAAACACACGGACCAAGGGCTTCGCTGGAGCGTCGGGTTCGCCAGACGGCACGGTCGGATCCGGCAGCAAACAGAACAACAAAGTTAGCAAACAAAACTACGCATTCACGATACGGACCAGCGGGGGTGTTGTACCAAAAATGAAGGAGAAGGAAACTTACAGGGAAGAAACAGGGTGCAAACACGGTGGCTCGACGGCACTGGATCGCCGGCGAAACGACGGCGGCGGCTGCAGCAAGGGGAAAGGCCTCGGGTGTGCAGGGTAGTGTGCTGCGGCGAGTTGGAGAGGAGTGTGGTCGGCTAGGGTGGTCGAGGGGGAAAGGAGGTGGCGCGGGAGACGTCGACGAGGGTCGTCGGCGCGATTTCCGGCGACCTGGAGATGGTGCAGGTGTTGGGCTCGGGTCTGAAGGTGGTCCGGCGAGGAGAGGAGGGGGTGACGACGAGGTCTCGACGAGGAGGGTGAGAGGGAGTCGTGGGAGGCGTCGGCGGTGAGAGGAGATGTCGACGGCGAGGTCTACGAGGGGATGGAGGCGTCGGGGAGATGGGTTGCAGGCGCGGGAAGGAGCGGGAGGAAGGTGCGGCCTATGCTGAAGAGGCGATGACGGCGACGGCGAGGTCGCGGTGAGGTCGGCGGTGAGGTCGCGAGGGCTAGGGTTAGGGTTACGAGATGTTTCTCGTGGGGTTTCTCTTCACGATGGGGAGGACGAGGGAACTGTGGGGTTTAAATAAAATAGGAGGAGAGAGAGATGGCTGCGTGGGGATATATATATAGGAGGAGAGAGAAAGGATTATTATGAGAGAGACAGAGAGAGATTTGAGCGAGAGGGGGAGAGAGAAAAGGGAGAGAGAGAGAGATAGAGAGAGAGATGGATGAAGGGGGCCCACGAGAGACTTAAGTCTCTCGTGATTGGCTGCCCACAATAAAGAAAATGATTTGAAAGGATTTACTGTTAGGGAAAATATATTTGGTATAAATTATAGTTTTAGATATTGAATTGAAATGGGCCCTTTTTGGCGCGAAATGAAACATTTCCAAATCGCGCCCGGGTTGCGCCCAAAAGTTCCAAATTCAAATTATAAGATTTTAAGCGGGTTCCAAATTTTGAAAAGAGGTGTTTAGTGATTAAAATGCATGCCCCCAAGTCGGACACTTGTACGCGCGCGTAGTCGCCCAAACCTGCCCGTTTAGCCAAACGGAACGGAATCTCGACACGCGGACGCTACCACGCGACTAGTGGCGACGAGTAGGCTAACAAGGACATCTTAAATTTCATTTTCGGAGTTAAAATTTGTTATGTGCCAAAATGACTTAACCGGGTAAAATTTAGCAATAAACACCAGAAAATCAGGAAAATTGGGAATGAGCAAACCACAACCCTCAACTAGTAATATACATAGTATTATTGGGCTCGGGTGTTACAGCTGCGCGACACGTGTCTGCGCTGTGCGCTACGCGACACGTGTCAAGCGCAGTTGCGCTAGCGCAGGTGCGCTGTGCGCTGCGCGACACGTGTCATGCGCAGTTGCGCTGCGCGACACGTGTCAAGCGCTGATGCATTTGTGCCAAACAGAATAAAAATTGTAGAAAAATCTTTCTGTTTTTGTTAAAACAAGAAGATTGTTTTCTGTAAAACAGAAGCCCTTAGATCAAAGATCCAACGGTGGGGAAAATTCCCCAAATCACTCAGAGAAAGATCTCTTTAAAAAATTTAACTAATTAATGGGCACTATATAAAGGCCCCTAGACCCCAATTCATAGGGCATCAATCAATCATCAATCAATCAGCATCATCATCAACATTGTGAGAGATCAAAAACTTCAAAACAGAGAGAACTTTGAGGAAAACTCAAGAAAAAGTAAAAAACTTTTATGAAGAGGAAGAATTTCTTCTGAATAGATCATTGATCTAAGAATAAGATCAACGATCTTCAATTAAAAATAAATAATAACAGTACCTTGCACTTTTTTATGAAGCACCGGTTCTTTGAAAACAAGAAAAACTTGTTTTCATTGATCTAAAATTGATCAAAATATAAAACAGTGCTGTGCACTTGCAAAATTGGCACTGTTGCACTCTTAGGTTGGCGCAAGTCACCAGAGAGTGCCACGTGTCTGCACCAGAATCGCTTGCGCTAGGCGCTTATAAGATAGAGCAGTGCTCTCTGAAATTGGCGCAACCCACCAGAGCGCGCCACGTGTCAGCAGCGCAAGCGCAGCGTGACACGTGTCAATACCACAAGCGCTTGCGCTTAATGATTGGCGCAAAGCGCCTGACAAATGCACTACATTGTTTACTGAAGGGCCAATCCCAAATCAAAAAGGCTTAGCAGGCCAAAATAAAATGCAATGCATTAAAAAGGCAGAGCCCAAACAAAATAGATGCTCTGCATCATTTATAAAAGGGCAGAGCCTAAACAAAACAAAATGCAATGCATTAAAAGGGCAGATCCCAAAATTGCTGCTCTGCATCATTTATAAAAGGGCAGAGCCCAAACAAAATAAGAAATGCAGTGCATTACTTTAAAAGGGGCAAAGCCCTAGCACAGTCTTAATAGGCCAAAGATCAAGAAAAATGTTGAACATATTCTCAACTGAACTTAGCCCAATCATGGCCGTAAGTCCTCAAACTAAATTGACTGAGCAAGATTGTTCTCCTAAACCGGTTCGAGGGTACATCTTCGAACTCCTCTGACACCTATCGTTGTAATCCTTCAACGACGTCAGAGAGGTGACAGGTCCCAACAACCACATATTAAAACGGACTACAGGGTCCTTAAACTCGTGGACCGAAACGTCTCTAAACTAATATTCGTCCTAAAATAGGAATGTTGGACCGAAATGTTCTTAAACTAATGCTCGTCCCCAAATGGGAATGATGGACCACCACGTCCCTAAACTGGAACATGGACCACCACGTCCCTAAACTGGCAATGGACAGCAATGTCCTTAAACTACCTATGGACCACTATGTCCCTAAACTGGAACAATAGAGCCAATTTCTCTCCTAACGTATCCTTAACGATCCCGTTTAAGTTGATCTTAGCCTTAAACCTGGCTAACGTATTTTTAAACATTCAAATGGACTATAAAACTCCAAATCAACTTTGGTTCAAGGGTACATCTCCGAACTCCTCTGACACCTGTCGTTGTAATCCTTCAACGTCGTCAGAGAGGTGACGGGTCCCGATGGCCACACACATTAAACGGACCACTACGTCCCTAAACTGGAATAATAGAGCCCCCAAATGCTCTTTCTGTTAAGTTGATCTTAGTCTCAAACAGGACTAACGTATCCTTAACGAACGTTTAAGTTGATCTTAGCCTCAATACGGCTAACGTATCCTTAAACAAAAACATCAAACCCAAATCTAAGTAAATATGGATTTGGACTAATCCACGTCCTACAGGCGACAGCATAACTTAGTCTCCGTATACAATCTACGGGCAACCACAAACAAAACAATCACACACGATACGAAGTGAAATTCTGGAGAAGGAGAAACTTGTTACCACGATGCGGTAGCGTAATTAACTGCAGGGGCTTGCGCCTGCAGGGAAGAGCGTCCCCACAATCAAAAACCCCTCAAGTGAAGGGGAATCTGACGATGTCTGCTACATTGGCCGCATCCGTCCAAACCTCCGATACACGGTGCCATAAATCAACTTGGCATCTTCGGAGAGGTGGACGGATAAAACCAAATAGCATCTACCACGAATCTCAGGCAAAACGTTCAGTCTCGGCCGTTTTTCGGAAGGGAACACACTACTACAATAAGGGGTTGCCCTTATGGCTTTATCCGTAGGGGCAAAGTACTGCTCCTACGGATATATTCGTAGGGGCAAAAAATACCTAGTAGGTGCAAAAGCCGCAGGTGCAAATCTTTGACCTGAACATGCCCCTACGGAGTAATAATTGCCCTTACGCTTTACTCCGTAGGGACATATTTCCTTACGGCTTACTCCATAGGGACTGTAACAACTCCAATTTTAGTGTACATAAAATTTATTTAAAATTAATGTATACTTGGGGTATTTACATTTCCTGTGAGTACTATAAATATTTTTTTGCTTTTTAATAGCAAGAAAGAGCTTGTAGCTTACTCGTAAGACCTTGCATTGCTGAACCATAGCACCAGAGTTCAAATCCTATTAGCCATATTATTTTTTAATTAGTTTTCTTTTAAATTTTTAGAAGCCCAACAGCCTACATGTGCATAACTCATAAAAACCAAAAGTCATATATAAAACAAACTAACCCAAGAGGTAGACCAAGCAACGGGGGACACGTGGTGGCCGAACTCGGCTTGACTCGACCTAACTCGGCCGGCGACTCGGCCGAATCGGCCGCCGCCGCCGGTCGAGTCAGCTCAAAATCCGATTTTGCCTTCTTGACTTCTGTGCCTTTTGGTCTCCTTATAACTCATGTACTGTTTAAAATCCCTGCATTATTCCAGAGGAATTAAAATACAATTAAAACTATTTTAATGCATTTTCTATCAAACCCTAACCCTAATTTTTTCCTATAAATACCACTCCATCTCACACCCCTCTCACTCACAATCTTTGTCCAAACTCTCAAGAAAAATCCTTAGAACTTTTGTGTACAAGTGGAGTTACCGAAGGGCAAAACTCCGACGAACTTCCGACGACGATCTTAGGAGCTCCCGACGACGATCTTAGGAGCTCCCAGCGACGAAACGATGCACCGGCACCTCCTACCACTCTCTCTTCCTCTTCTTTAATCTAAAATCCAGTAAGTACTTCCTCCCTCTTTTCTTTTCTATTCTGAAACCCGACGGAAGCGGAGTTAATCCGACTTTCGATTTGATTTTCTTTAAAAAGTTCCAATTTTCTTAAATAAAACAATACCAAACTTACACATCATGACCATTAAACATTAAGAAAACATATTGAACGAGTTTCATAGCAAAAGAATTCATATTGTAATTTTTATCACACTTTTTCAGAAAAGTACCATATAGTTTAGTTTCGACATAAAACATCATTACCCTTGCTATACCTTTAGATAGTTCACGAGGTAATGACCTAGCTCTTCACAACACTCATATGTAATAAAGCACGATGATCATTAGGAACATACTTTTGGGAAAATACGGTTTTACACAAAACTATCTCAAACTTATAAAAACATTTTTCTACAAGATTATGTATTTTAAACAAATCTTTGCAAAGGGCCGCTACAACCCATTTCGGGGATCCCATTCGGGATGGTGCGGATTATCGCACATCCTCAGGCTTAGTAGTGCGAGATGCAGACCTCCGCAAGGAGTATACGGTCTCGAAAGATTTAAAAATACAAATATCTTAAGAAAATAAGATTTCTAGAAAAATAATAAATTTAATTATTTTATAAATATAATGTATTATCAAAATATCTATTTTTTTATATAGTATAAACAATCCAACTTTTCTAAATCAAAAGAATCTCTTTTCATGAAAATACCATGCAATTCCATACAAGTTCAATACATTACAAATAAATACCATATATTATGAAAATAGGTTTTATTCACTAGAAATGTCACATTGATAAAATATACATCCATGAAAACTCTAAAAATGATAATAAAATACTTGAAGTTTATTCTGAAAATTATACAAAATTATTTTTACATAAAACCCCCTCAAGTTATACTAAATTACAATAAGGACCCTAGTAAAAATAGGTTTAAGCAGGATCAGTCTCTTGAGCCTCAGGAAGCCGGAGATATGGGTGCTTGCCTATTTAAGATAGACAACTTAACAAACGGTGTTATCAACATGGTAATCGTTTTTTAGAAAGACACAAATCCTGCCGTCCATGTGCAGTGGTTACCGATAACATCAAAAGCTAATTCAGGATTTCAATTTTTTTTCTAACTATCTGACTCAGACTGAGTCTCGATATAATCAATCTGACTTGAATATGATTCAAGTACAAACTATAATTCAATATGAATCCATGAATCCATATAACAATCTGTTCAATCTATTTAATCTGTATTGACTGAACCGAACCATGTATATATATATATATATATCTATATGATTCTCTAGTTACATCCATTTACTGATATCATGGTTTCGGCAAATCATTCATTTATACAATCTGTAATACAAGACAATATAATTTACAATACAATACAAACAATACAATCAAGAAATCGCGGGGTTTACAAGGGGTATATTGGTATGGAAGGTATTAAAAGTGGCACGAGACTGCAACCATTAAGACACTTAACCTGAATTCAATTGATGTTGTACCGTGGCATAAAAGGTTCCTTGTATTCCGTTCACCTTAGTCTCTGGTCTAACGAGACTCCTCTCGTATACACTGGCCTTTTTTGTACCAAGCTATAAACAACAGAGTTAACAATATAATACAATTTTAAATGTTACTCTCTCTGTGTGTGTGTGTGTGTGTGTGTGTGTCTATTCTATTTCTCTCTCATCTTTGGGCCTTACCGAGAGATTGTTCGCTGACGACATTCCCTTTCTTTCTTCTTTGGAATGTTGTCAGGTGATTCGGATTTTCAGGAGATCGAGCCCACCAGTGAGGATTTGGACCAGCTAGCTTACGACCCAGAGCTTTATATTCTTGTACACATTTACATTTTATACTTTCAATTTCTGTTATGCTACTGTTTAGGCTTTCCATTCTATGTATTTACTTTTCAGATGCATTGTACAAAAGGATATTAATAAATAAAGTTGTTGTTCATTACATTTGTCTCTTGTGTATATTTCTTTTATATTGCTTAGTTACGCTTAGCGTATTTACTTCAGAATAAATACGTATCGGCCAGTCGCGTCCTCTGCCCGTATACGGGGAAGCGGGGCGTGACAGGTTTTGTTGGCGGCCCATACAGGTCAGTGCTGCATGAAACCCTCCTATGCAGGTCAGAGCTGTGGAACCCTACCATGCAGTTCTGTTCTGCATGGACAACCTAAGCAATATAATACAAGAACGGGAAACTGAAAACATTCTTTACAATTCATACTTCTTGAATCTTTTCATTTCATAAACTTTGAATCTGTCCTAACCCAAATTTTCTTTCAAGGTTATGGATTCCCCAAACAACACCAGCACCACCTTCAACAACATTCCACCTCCCCTACCGATTACACCTGCCGTAGCTGCTCCGATCAACGAGCAGACGGTTCTGCTTGAGGCAATTCACAGTCTCCTGGAAAGACAACAGCATCAGACTGCTATCTTGATGAACCGACCAGAGGCAGAAGCACCTGAGTGAAGCAATTCAGAGCTCTACGCCCCAAGAAATTTTGGGAAAAGAGAGACATCTAGAAGCTGAGAAATGGGCTCGGAGTATCGAAAATGATCTGGCAGCGGCACAAGTGCCAGAAGTCGCTTGGGTTCGAGTTGCAAAGCTGCAGCGCACTGATAATGCACAGGTTTGATGGAAGGCGGAAGAAAGCCGTCTTGATCAACCCATCGAATGGAAGAATTTCCGCGACATGTTCGACGCAAAGTACTTCACTGAGTCTGCCAGGTTCGACATGGAACAACAGTTCATCCATCTGCAACAAGGTTCAATATGGACCAAGTCAGTAGATGAATATGATGCTGAGTTCACCATGCTCAGTCGGTAAGACATGTCTCAATAATTCGAATTTTTCAATAAATCACATACTACACAACTAACACAATACTTTAAACAGATTTGCGGCACACTTGATACCGACGGATGAGATCAAAGCCCGTCGATTTCAACAAGGTTTGGACTCGGAGATCCAGGCTGCACTAGCCACAGGAGATTTTCCGACTCATGAATCGTCTCTGAAAGTTGCCCGCCGATATGAGGAAGTGGTAAAGATGAGGGGCAGATCTTAATCTGCTGGAGTTAAGCGCCCTGACAACCAGATGGCAGGAAGAGACTCATCAAGGCCATCTTTTGTGCCAAGGAGATCGGGAGTACCAATCAACCGGCCCAGCCCAGCATTTTGTATCTACTGCAAGAGAGATGGGCATCTGATGAAAGACTGTCGGCGAGCCAACCGTCTTTGCTTAGTCTATGGCTCAGCTACTCACAATATTGGGTCTTGTCCTCTTAGACAAAATTCATATGTTGCACTAAGGCCAGCAATCACATACTAGCAACGACCAGCCCTTCAGGCACCTGCTCCAAGACTCGCTCTCCTTGCTCCACCAACTAGAGGACCACCGACTGCACCTCCTCCTCGTCAGTCCCATCAAGCTCAACGGAATGTTACGAGGAATGCTCCTTTGGCCAGGAGGAATGTACCACGGCGACCAGCTGTCACGATGACCATGGAAGAAGCTAAGGCCACTGGCCAAGTCATCACTGGCAAGCCTTTCTTTTCAAGCTTTTCTTTCGGTCTTAACACCCATCTATATATTTTTCCTATACCTAAAACCTATCCTATATACCTTAGGTACAATCTTAGTAGCCTCACTTCCTGCACTAGCACTCTTCGATACTGGAGCATCTTACTGCTTTATGTCACAACGGTTCGTCCGAACTCATGCGATTTCAGTCACACCGCTTGTATCCAGTTGGAATGTCAGTTCAGGTAACGACGTTCTAAAGGCAACAATAGGATACAACTTGTGTCCAGTAGTCATCTGTAGCAGAGAATTTTATGCTGACTTTAAGGTGCTGTACATACCAAACTTCGATGTGGTTCTAGGTATAAATTGGCTCGGAATATTTTATGCTACCATTGACTGTCATCAAAGGAGGGTAGTATTCGAGATTCCAGACCATCTGGTCTTCTATTTCAAAAGTGGAGACCATACCCTGGAGCCAAGTACTTACAAGGCGAAACCAAAGAAGGCAGTGATTGCAACAATTCAAGCGAAGGAAGGATCAAAGCCAGATGTGGTTCGAGAGTTCGACGATGTGTTTCCTAACGATATATCAGGTTTGCCTCCCGATCGAGCTCTTGAATTCAGCATTGATTTATTACCAGGAGTACATCCGGTGATCAAAGCACCTTATCGATTAAGTCCGGAAGGTTTAAAGGAAGTCCGAACTCAGTTCGATGAATTATTGGAGAAAGGATGGATTCGTCTCAGCACTTCAAGTTGGGGATCACCAGTATTACTTATGAAGAAGAAGGAAGGTTCATACAGAATGTGCATCGATTATAGAGCCTGAAACGAAGTAACGATAAAGAACAAGTATCCGCTACCGCGTATCGACGATTTATTCGATCAGCTAAGTGGATCTTGTGTTTTCTCTAAATTAGATCTGCGTTCAGGTTATCATCAGGTGAAGGTCAAGTAAGCTGATATTCATAAAACAGCATTCATAACTCGTTATAGACCTTAGGAATTTCTTGTAATGCCATTTGGAGTGACCAACGCACTAGCAATATTCATCAACTTGATAAATCAAGTTTTTCGGGAGTACTTAGACAGGTTTGTTGTCATCTTTATCGACGACATCTTGGTGTATTCTAAGGGTCGGAAAGAACATGCCGAGCACCTACGAATTGTCCTGGAAACTCTACGACAACATCAATTATATGCCAAGTACAGCAAGTGCGAGTTTTGGCTAGATCAAGTTGGTTTTATTGAACATATCGTATCAGGAAATGGAATCTCTGTGGATCCAGCGAAAGTTTCAGCAGTAAGCGAATGGCCGACACCAAATTCAGTGAAGGACATTCGAAATTTCTTGGTTCTAGCTGGATATTACAGAAGGTTCATTGAAGGCTTTTCTAAGATAACAAAACCCCTGACTAAGCTCACACGTAAATATGAAGACTTTGTGTGGTCAGAAGCATGAGAAAAAGCTTTCATAGAACTCAAGTCAAGGTGACATCAGCGCCTATTCTCATTATACCGGACCAATGTGGAGGTTTTGAAGTGCATTGTGATGCATCCAGTAAGGAACTAAGATGTGTTCTACATCAGCACGATAAGGTTGTGGCTTATGCTTCAAGACAGTTGAAGATTCATGAGCGCGATTATCCGATGCATAATTTAGAATTGACAGCCGTAATCTTTACTCTTAAGATTTGGCTCCATTATCTTCTTGGTGAACGAGTGAACATATACACAGATCACAAGAGTCTGAAATGTCTGTTTACTCAGAAGGAACTTAATATGCAGCAGAGACGATGGTTAGAACTCATGGCAGACTTTGACATCAACCTGCAATATCACCTGGGAAAGGTGAATGTGGTACATGATGCCTTTATTCGCCAACCATTAGCAACCAATCTCACCGTTCAGTGGAAGCTTCAACAAGACTTGCATCAGATGGAGATTGAATTGATCATGCCAGGTAACACTTCAAGTGTAGGGTTGCTATGCACGCGCACAAGGCTCTACGAGGCATCAACCATGCCCGATTAAAATTTTAGCCGTGCCGAACAACCCGAAGCCGGATCTTTAAACTAGGGTTTAGGCGAAAACAAGCATGTTAAACTATTTAACACTAAGTGAGAGGGATTACAAACTTTGTAGATCCGGTCCTTCACTTCATAAGCTCCGTGTTGAAGTCCCTTCGCTGCGATCATCATGCTCCGGACTCTCGAGAGGCTCCACGAAGAGAATGGTGCAGTCTTGCTTCCGATCTTCGATACAAAGATGATCTACCTTGAAGTTTCGTTAACACAAGCTAACACTCACTAAAATTGAATGAACACTCTCATCTAAAGGGCAAGGGAAGATGAGGATGATGATGTAGGATTTTTGCTCTCTTTATTTATCTTTTTCTCATATATTTTCATCACTTGGAAAAAGCTAGTAAAATTTTTCCATGAAGAAAGAAGAAGGAAGAAGATGATGAATAATGATAGAATTCCTTTTGTGATGAATAGAAAATGAATTAATATGATGAATAATGCAACCATGGTCAAGTAAACACATGTAGAGAATTAACTAGGGTTTGGGTTGGGTTAAAGCATGAGTCATAACAAAATATCTTTATCATGACAGAAAGAAAACTTCTAGAATCAACTAGAAGTGTTAACCCTAATCCAAACCCTAATTATGTTTAAACTCCACTAAACATGTTGCGTTAGTTATCATATCATGTTATAATATTATATATCACATATATAATATTTATCGTAACAAAATAAAATAATACAATTAACATATATCGCATATATATCAATGTATTACCCGAGTGAGAAAAAGAATCTTTTTAGTGAGCTAATATTAGTTAATGCAATTTAATATATCAAATATATTATTATACATTATATTATCGAATCAACACTTGATCCGACAATTCGGCTATATCGCATATAACCGAGTAATATTTATCTGTACCGATTCATCGAATCAACACTTGATCCGATGACCCGGGTGATATCAAATATCGCGAGAATATAATACGGTATCTCATATCGCATTATCCTCGGTCCCGCACATATCTCATACGTGCCCCTACTCCGTTTTGCCTGAGTCAAGAAACCTCTGTGTAGGACTCTAAAGAATCGTCAATACGACGGCAGTAGGTGATGATCATATCAAACACCCACAAGCTGCAAGCGGTCAGCTAAACCTAACAGCTACCCAGGTATTGAACGCTTAGAAGATCAACAAGCAAGCCTGTACATTCTCCTATGAATCCAAACAGTAACACTCCCGTACAGTCCGGTCTCGTCGTCTGATATGTTGCATATCTCGCCTAGGGGTGGTAAACGTCAGACCCCAGTAGTTCGATAAGTCGTGTCGATATGAGTTCTATAACAGTTCGAGAAACTACTGATAACACTTACCAGTAAATCTCAGCAACCCTGGCTAGGGATTTCCGGTTATAGCCAATCGAACACAGCACAACATCAACTCCCTATACCGAGAGAGACGAATCCCCTCCTATCGCTCATTGCCTCCATGTGATTCGGGACTGTACCCAAAAGCCACTTTTTTGCACGCCCTCTTGGACGTGGTATGATGGAAATCAAAGCACAGTGGGAATCACACAAGACTCTATGACGATCTCGGGTCAACAGACTACTCTGTACCAGTGTCACCGGAGAACTGTCATCTGACGTGAGGTATAATACCATCTGGGAGTTCTCGGCGAGTCCGTCCAGTGTATCCAGTCTCTACTGAGCACCCGTACACCATCCTTGATGTCAAACACCGATGGATATGGGATAATCCATCGCCCATCATATGGGTCAATATGCGTATACGCTAGTCTACTCTGGTGTATCGATGCCCTGTCTCGATACACCCTCGACTAGGAACAGTTATAGGATATACTCGTCGACTACCGTGGCCCCACTAGTATGATCTCATCATAGTCCCAGTAGTCGAGTACATATCCTAAGGGCTTTATCAACAAGTAACATAGAGACAATCAGAGTACATGTTAAGATAAAGTACAACCAGATAGCGTACTATCATGTCGAGCAAGAAAGTCCTCCCTATATATGTCCAAGCATCCATTACAATATACATCGTATGTACAGTAATGGCCTCTAGGGCATACATATAACTAACAATCTCCCACTTGCACTAGGGCCATCTGTCGTGGTATCGCATACCCAACAATTAGCTGCGGTTTAAGTATCTCATACTCAACCATCCCATAAAAGTCTCTGCTGGGAAAAAGGCCTTTGTGAGTGGATCCGCGCTGTTGTCCTCTGTGTCTACTCTCCTAACATCGATATTCCTGGAGATCACCCATCTCCATGATTAGGTGATACTACCTAAGAATTATATCTGGATTTTTGATGGGACAGGGGGTTCCTTGGCAAAAGCCACAAATCCATTGTCACACAATGGTAGGAACGAAGTTCATCTCATGAACTTATATATATCCAGAATGCCTCTTTGGTAGCATTTTTGGTAACGATGTATCTTGCCTTTAATCGTCTAGTATGTCACGGTATCTAGCTTGGAACTCTTCCAACATACCGTCCCTCCACTGAGGGTATAGACAAGCCTGCGACTGACATTCTGTTGTCCTTATCACCCTAGAACCTTTCTAGTGATTCTCCCCGGGATCGATTTATACCATCTCACTACAACTAGTGAGTATCCTAACATCCAATTAGATCTATCTCATAGATCCAAAAACCAGGATTTAGGAGGTATCATTTTGATCCTATATGGAGAATCCTTGTGATAAGCGGAGATTGACCGATCGTAGCATAGGAAACTCCTTCCCTATCAAGAGTATGTCATCCACGTACTCTACGAGGATCACCACCATACTCTCTACTACCTTTTTGTATATACAAGGTTCATCTACCATTTTGATGATGTCAAACTCTTTGACTACCACATCAAAAACAGATGTTCCAACTCCGCGATGCCTGCTTTATCACATAAAACATGTTGCACACGTTTCCGCTGCTCCTACTGTCTACGAAGCCCTCTGGCTGTGTACTTATAGACGCTCTCTTCTAAAACATCATTTCAGAAAAGCAGTCATGACACCCAACCACCAGATATCGTAGTCATGGTATGTAGCCGTGGCAAGTAGGATCTGGATGGACTTAAGCATAGGTTTGAAAGTCACAACTTTTCCATGTACACCAAGTAATCTTCTCAAGATATACTCGCTCCTGATGGGGATTTAACCCTTCAGATAAAGCAACCAAAGTCCATACTTTGTCGGTGTATAAGGATTCCATCTCAGATCGCTAAGCATCCAGCCATTCTTACAGAGTCCCACTCCTGATGGCCAGCTTGAAATTAGTTGGGTCATCATCTCATGATGCAATCCTCGCTCCCACTGTCATAAAGGAACCGAAGTATCTTTCAGGTGGGTGAAGAACCCTACTAGATCGGCGGAGAGGCTGAGGTTCGTTGGAAACTATTGAATCCACATTCAATAGGTATGCAGCTTCATAAGTGCATAACTCCCAAAAGGAAATAGGAAACTCAGTAGTACTCATCATAGAGCACACCATATCACATAGGGTGCTATTGCTCCGCCCCGATATACCATCCTGCTATGGTGTATACGGAGGAGTAATGCTGAGAGAGAATCTCATTCTCCTTTAGGATAGTCCAGGAATCTCGTGCTCAAGTATTCTCCTCCTTGATCACATCAAAGGACATAATACTTATACCCGTATTTTGGTTCTCTACTTCTAATTTATATTCTGTGAATATCTCAAAAGTTTCGGACTTGTGTTTCAACAGGAATATATGTCTGAATCTTGAGAGATCATCAGAGAATGTAATGAAGTATAAAGAACCGGTCTTGGCATGTGTAGACAGGGGACTTTCATACATCAGCATGTATCAATCCCAAGAGTCCAATAACTCTTTCTCTGTTTCCAATAAACAGAGCTGTTGTCATCTTATCTTTGTGACATGACCGGCAAGTTTCACAAGATGTAAATTCAAACTAATTTAAATATGCATCTAAATGTAACTTCAGCTAGTCGGGTCGCATTGATATGACCTAGTCTACAATACCTCAAGAAGGATCCGTTCATTTCTGAACTCTTCCTCTTGTGTGTGTTCCGTATACTAAGAACTGTAGTTTGATTTAGAACGTCAATGCTTTTAGATAACGTGCCTGAACCGATCAACTCTTGATATAGGAAATGTTCAAAACATTATCCAACAATACAAAATTATATCCTTTCTTTACTACTAAAGAAAAAGATATGATGTTGTATATCAGGTTCGGTATCTAATAACATTCGTTCAGAATCAATGTATTCTGGTAATACAGGGTGATAGTGACCAACATACTTGGCTGCAACACTTGCACCGTTTCTATCTCATGAAACTTATCACCCGTTCTCAGTTCTCTACCTATATGTAGCCCATGTAACAGATTACATATGCGGGATCCTGATCCGGTATCAGATACCCAGGACGTAAAGGATACTGAGAAACAGTTCTTTGTAATGAACATACCCGAAGAAGATGCATCAGCATGCACTTTCTTCGTTTGGGCGGCACGGGAATTCTGGTAATCCCCAATTTCCTACTCTGTCTTATAACAATTATAAGTTGGAGCGGGACCAACGTTCCCCAGCTCAGTATAATAAGCAGGTTCGGTCAATTCATCCATTTTATTATCTTGATTAAGGCGTGATATGGTCGCTACCTGGAGAGAGAGAGAAGAAAACACTCAGCGTATGCTCTTGCAAGATTAGATTGGTTATCTAATATATCTAATCAGGATGTCTCCCACTATTTTAATCAAATCTTCCTTCAAACCCTAAAAGGAAAGACTAGCCGGGATTAATTACACGCTACAAGTTCGCCAATCTTTCAGCCAGGCCAGTGTCGGTACTTTGAGGGAGGTCCCCCGTGCTTTCGCACGAACCTAATTAATGTAAACCTCGTTTTCCCAGAGGCGTAACCACGTTAACACCTTTCTAGACACCTACTTGATCGGCTAATTGTAATGTGTAAAACTCTCCCAGGAGTAACTTTTACTCGCAGTGGGTATCGGGATCCAACTATCTCATAGAAGGTATGCAATCTCATTGCAAATTTCAACACTTGAAATTCCCGATAATATTTTGCCCCTAGCGTCCTATGACCTTGACGAAGGCCAAACTACCCATAGTCCTCTAGTCAAGTTCAACACGTTCATTTCTTGATTGAATTAAACCCACCCACACGACCCTTGACGAAGGCCAAACTACGCCGTATGAATACCCTAATCCAATCGTATCATATACTAGCAGATAAGCATTAGTTAGCTACCGTACACTACGCCTTGACGAAGGCCAAACTACCGCATCACGAATACTAACTAGTACTTATCTGAAATGACGGAGGGCTACGACAGGTTTTTAAGAAAACCCTTTGCGTAATGAACTTGATATCGTTGTAGAATCGAGTGATTTTAAATGGAGTGCTTTTGAGGCTTTTCTAGTTTTGCTAAAGGGGTCACTCCCGGTGAAGGGATCGTCGGCCCTTTCCTTATCGAATAAGGTGCAGGATATATCATATATACCACTGTGCAAAGTAAAAACTATAGAAGCAATCAAAAGACAAACCGAGGGTTGTAGCATCTGCCAGTTATTGCTAAAGGGGTCACTCCCGGTGAAGGGATCTCGGCCCTTTCCTTATCGAATAAGGTGCAGGATGTTCTACAAGGAACACCGCGATGCAAAGAAAGAACTGTAGCTACCTGTTTTAGAAAATTCGATTCCACAACATCTTTTATGTTTCTTTTATTTCATTAATCTCATTAATGAAGTCCCATTTAAATATGCTTCACAAGCACAACATTTGAAACGAAATCTGCAATATAACATATATCTCATATATATAATATAAACATTCATCTCACGCAGTAATATGATCTCATCACAGAACATTGCAGCAGAAGAACATATATGAAAATATTGGATATACTAGGACGTCCGTGTTTTCAATACGAGCCTGTATAAAACACGGATTCCACGGTCGTGAAGAATAGCCAAACCCACATCCCTAGACCCCTACGAGAGCGGCAAGCAACACAGCCAATTCTAGGGTTAGGAGACCCGGTCTCGACTCCTCGAGATAGTCTCCCACTGGACCCTAGAACCCGGTTACTTGTGCTCTCCTCCTTGGGTCTACCTAATGCGGAAAAGTAAATAATATACAATGGTGACATCATCCTCAGCCCGGAAGTGCCCCAATAAAAGAATATTACATAAATTTTACATGAATGAAAAAGAAAAACTCTCATCTCACATAAAACCCCCGGCTATTCAAAACGCGACGATCCAATATAACATATCACAGCAATACATGATATCTCATATCATCAACGTAAGTAAGTATGCATACACCGATTGGCGTCGATGTATAGCAACAACAATCGACAATACCACTACATACTACACTTACGGTCACAGAAAAGAAAGTGTAAAACTGCAACAGTTAGAATCCGCAACCTTTTTAGACATCGCATGCCTAATCAAATGAATTCCTTAGACATCGCATGCCTAACAATTATAAACCCCGCATTTTAGTCTCATTATCGAAAACTCTTTTCAATATCAAGTCGGGCAATTCAACAAGATTCCCGACATCCTGATCGAATGCTCGTCACAAACTTTAGTAGACGGCCGCACCCCCGGATGCCGTCGACGAAGTGCACTAAGGCGGAACACCGCTGCCGCGAGCACCCGAACGGATGCTTTTGGCGACGGGGTTCTCCTACAGTCACTTGGTCGGGGCTATGGGGTGTAGCTGTCTATTAAGTTTACCCGGCGAGTATCCTCGTACGCTACGTGATTGCGACGGACTTTTGACCACATCAAAATTCCGTGGCAACCGATCATCTGAGACTAAACTGCTATGTTTATAATATTCAAATCAGTTATCTTATAACTATGTATGGATTCCAAATATTGTATCACATTCCAGATAAAAAGACAGTGTTAAACTTTCCGATCGAATAATCAAACACCCAAGATTTCCCCAATATATCTCAACACTTGAAATCAGTTTAAAAACATCCATCACATGCCTCAGTACCAATGGTCCAGCCGTAGAAGGGTCAAGCCAACGCCTCACATGTGGCACGCCTGTGGAAAAATTACTGTGGATGTCCCTATGCTACGATCGGTCAATCTCCGCTTATCACAAGGATTCTCCATATAGGATCAAAATGATACCTCCTAAATCCTGGTTTTTGGATCTATGAGATAGATCTAATTGGATGTTAGGTACTCACTAGTTGTAGTGAGATGGTATAAATCGATCCCGGGGAGAATCACTAGAAAGGTTCTAGGGTGATAAGGACAACAGAATGTCAGTCGCAGGCTTGTCTATACCCTCAGTGGAGGGACGGTATGTTGGAAGAGTTCCAAGCTAGATACCGTGACATACTAGACGATTAAAGGCAAGATACATCGTTACCAAAAATGCTACCAAAGAGGCATTCTGGATATATATAAGTTCATGAGATGAACTTCGTTCCTACCATTGTGTGACAATGGATGTTGCGCCGCGGAACCGCCGCGGCAAGCATGGTTCTGCCGCGGTTCCGCGGCGCTTTAAGCGTATCAGTGGATCGTTTTTCATACGTGTCCATAGAATTCCCTGCTGATTTTTGTAAGGATTTTTAATTTGGAAAAAATCACAGTTTTGAAAAATTTCCAGAAAAGGGGTTTTATCGGGTTTTCCGGATTCGATCGGACTTTAAACTTCGTCTAGACTTAGCCTAAAGCTCTAACCTGGCTCTGATACCACTGTAGGGTTGCTATGCATGCGCACAAGGGTCTACGAGGCATCAACCATGCCCGATTAAAATTTTAGCCATGCCGAACAACCCGAAGCCGGATCTTTAAACTAGGGTTTAGGCGAAAACAAGCATGTTAAACTATTTAACACTAAGTGAGAGGGATTACAACCTTTGTAGATCCGGTCCTTAACTTCATAAGCTCCGTGTTGAAGTCCCTTCGCTGCGATCATCATGCTCCGGACTCTCGAGAGGCTCCACGAAGAGAAAGGTGCAGTCTTGCTTCCGATCTTCGATACAAAGATGATCTACCTTGAAGTTTCGTTAACACAAGCTAACACTCACTAAAATTGAGTGAACACTCTCATCTAAAGAGCAAGGGAAGATGAGGATGATGAAGTAGGATTTTTGCTCTCTTTATTTATCTTTTTCTCACATATTTTCATCACTTGGAAAAAACTAGTAAGCTTTTTCCATGGAGAAAGAAGAAGGAAGAAGATGATGAATAATGATAGAATTCCTTTTGTGATGAATAGAAAAAGAATTAATATGATGAATAATGCAGCCATGGTCAAGTAAACACATGTAGAGAATTAACTAGGGTTAGGGTTTGGGTTGGGTTAAAGCATGAGTCATAACAAAATATCTTTATCATGACAAAAAGAAAACTTCTAGAATCAACTAGAAGTGTTAACCCTAATCCAAACCCTAATTATGTTTAAACTCCACTAAACATGTTGCATTAGTTATCATATCATGTTACAATATTATATATCACATATATAATATTTATCGTAACAAAATAAAATAATACAATTAACATATATCGCATATATATCAATGTATTACCCGAGTGAGAAAAAGAATCTTTTTAGTGAGCTAATATTAGTTAATGCAATTTAATATATCAAATATATTATTATACATTATATTATCGAATCAACACTTGATCCGACAATCCGGCTATATCGCATATAACCGAGTAATATTTATCCGTACCGATTCATCGAATCAACACTTGATCCGATGACCCGGGTGATATCAAATATCGCAAGAATATAATACGGTATCTCATATCGCATTATCCTCGGTCCCGCACATATCTCATACGTGCCCCTACTCCGTTTTGCCCGAGTCAAGAAACCTCTGTGTAGGACTCTAAAGAATCGTCAATACGCCGGCAGTAGGTGATGATCATATCAAACACCCACAAGCTGCAAGCGGTCAGCTAAACGTAACAGCTACCCAGGTATTGAGCGCTCAGAAGATCAACAAGCAAGCCTGTACATTCTCCTATGAATCCAAACTGTAACACTCCCGTACAGTCCGGTCTCGTCGTCTGATATGTTGCATATCTCGCCTAGGGGTGGTAAACGTCAGACCCCAGTAGCTCGATAAGTCGTGTCGATATGAGGTCTATAACAGTTTGAGAAACTACTGATAACACTTACCAGTAAATCTCAGCAACCCTAGCCAGGGATTTCCGGTTATAGCCAATCGAACACAGCACAACATTAACTCCCTATACCGGGAGAGACGAATCCCCTCCTATCGCTCATTACATCCATGTGATTCGGGACTGTACCCAAAAGCCACCTTTTTGCACGCCCTCTTGGACGTGGTATGATAGAAATCAAAGCACAGTGGGAATCACACAAGACTCTATGACGATCTCGGGTCAACAGACTACTCTGTACCAGTGTCACCGGAGAACTGCCATCTGACGTGAGGTATAATACCATCTGGGAGTTCTCGGCGAGTCCGTCCAGTGTACCCAGTCTCTACTGAGCACCCGTACACCATCCTTGATATCAAACACCGATGGATATGGGATAATCCATCGCCCATCATATGGGTCAAGATACGTATAAGCTAGTCTACTCTGGTGTATCGATGCCCTGTCTCGATACACCCTCGACTAGGAACAGTTATAGGATGTACTCGTCGACTACCGTGGCCCCACTAGTATGATCTCATCATATTCCCAGTAGTCGAGTACATATCCTAAAGGCTTTATCAACAAGTAACATAGAGACAATCAGAGTACATGTTAAGATAAAGTACAACCAGATAGCGTACTATCATGTCGAGCAAGAAAGTCCTCCCTATATATGTCCAAGCATCCATTACAATATGCATCGTATGTACAGTAATGACCTCTAGGGCATACATATAACTAACATCAAGTTTGATGAATTTACAAGTTCAATCTACCATTGTCAATCAGATCAAAGCAGCTCAAGCAAGTGATGCTAAGTTGCAAAAGATCAAAGAAAAAGTAGAGAATGGACTCAGAACATACTTCATCATCCATGAAGACGGATCTTTGAGATACGGCAGCAGATTATGTGTACCAAAAGGTTCTGTCCGGAAAGAGTTAATGAAAGAAGTTCATAGCTTTCCCTACTCAGTACACCCTGGAGATACAAAGATGTACAAAGATCTATGTCAGAATTACTGATGGCATGGAATGAAGCGTGAAGTAGCCAAAAGCGTCGCTAAATGCTTGGCGTGTCAGTAAGTAAAGGTAGAACATCACAGGACTGCTGAATTACTTCAACCGTTACCAATCCCAGAATGGAAGTGGCAACACATCACAATGGATTTTGTGACTGCACTCCCTCACAGCACAAAAGGTAACGATGCGGTATGGGTTATTGTGGATCGACTCACAAAGTCGGCTCACTTCATCCCATTTCGAGTTGGCCATTCTACTGAGACATTAGCAAAGAAGTACACAGAGGTAAGAATCTAAGATTTAAACTCTTCAAGTATGTACTATCTCTGATACCCAAGAACTCATATAGGAAATCGTGATACTTCATAGAGTACCAGTCTGCATTGTCTCCGATCGTGACACTAGATTTCGATCGCAGTTTTGGCAAAGTCTGCAAGCAAGTTTGGGAACAAGTCTGAACTTCAGCATAACTTATCATCCACAAACATATAGTCAGTCTGAGTGAACTATTTAGATCTTGGAGGATATGCTCAGAGCGTGTATGTTAAACTTTGGAGGATCGTGGGAATATCACCTACATCTTATGGAGTTTTCGTACAACAACAGCTACCAAGCAAGCATAGGAATGTTACCTTTTGCAAAACTTTATGGAAGGAAGTGTCGATCGCCATTAAGTTAGGACGACATCGGAGATAGGGAACTTCTTGGACCTCAGATGATAGAAGCAACTGTTGATGTGGTTTGTACTATCAAAGAAAAGATGCGCATAGTCCAAGATCGACAGAAGCACTGGGCTGATGTAAAGCGACATCACTTGGAGTTCCAGCCGGGAGATCACGTATTCTTAAAGATATCTCCGAACCGTGGAGTGATCCTATTTGGAAGACGGGGTAAGCTAAGTCCGAGATACATTGGACCGTTCGATATACTCGAACGAGTCGGTGAAGTGGCATACCGCTTGGCACTTCCACCTTCATTGGAAGGAGTGCACAATGTGTTCCACATATCCCAACTCAGAAGGTATGTGAGTGACCCCAGCCATATTCTCGATCATTCCGAGCTCACTGTACAACCCTACTTATCTTGTGAGCAACAACCTATGGAGATTCTGGACAAGAAAGTGAAGTCGCTTCGAAACAAGGAAGTCAACTTGGTTCGAGTGATATGGAGAAAAGACACTCTAGGAGAATCGACATGGGAAAGGGAAGACGAGATGCGTGCAAGATATCCTCACCTATTTGTAAACTAGTCCTTAAAATAAAATTGTAAATTTCGAGGATGAAATTTTTGTAAGGAGGGTAGACTGTAGCAACTACAATTTTAGTGTACATAAAATTCATTTAAAATTAATGTATACTTAGGGTATTTACATTTCCTATGAGTACTATAATTATTTGTTTTGCTTTTTAATAGCAAGAAAGAGCTTGTAGCTCACTCGTAAGACCTTGCACTGTTGAACCATAGCACCAGAGTTTAAATCCCATTAGCTACATTATTTTTTAATTAGTTTTCTTTTAAATTTTTTGAAGCCTAAAAGCCTACACTTGCATAACTCGTAAAAACCAAAAGTCACATATAAAACAAACTGACCCAGGAGGTAGACCAAGCGACGGAGGACACGTGGCGGCCGAACTCATCCTGATTCGGCCTAACTCGGCCGGCGAGTCGGTCGAATCGGTCGCCACCGCCGGCTGAGTCAGTCTAAAATCCGATTTTGCCTTCTTGACTTCTGTTCCTTTTGGTCTCCTTATAACTCATGTACTGTTTAAAATCTCTGGATTATTCCAGAGGAATTAAAATACAATTAAAACTATTTTAATGCATAATTTTGAATGCATTTTCTATCAAACCCTAACCCTAATCTTTTCCTATAAATACCACTCCATCTCACACACCCCTCACTCACAATCTCTGCCCAAACTCTCAAGAAAAATCCCTAGAACTTTTGTGTACAAGTGGAGTTAGCGAAGGGCAAAACTCAGACAAACTTCCGAAAACGACCCTAGGAGCTCCCAACGACGAAACGACGCACCGGCACCTCCTACCACTCCCTCTTCATTTTCTCTAATCTAAAATCTAGTAAGTACCTAATCAGTCGAAAATATTACATTCTTAACACATCAATTTCCCTACTCTTTCTAATTATCTAAAGGTGTTTGGGATAAATATATCACATATTAGCAATTCGTCTGCGAAATATTAAATAACATGTGTTATACATTATAACTGACATTATGAGGGAAATTGTGTGTTTATTACTACATGCATGATCTTTGTATATTTAAACGCTTGTCTTAAGATTTTGTGTAGGAATTCTTCAGGTCAAAGAATCGGAACTGCTAAAAAGCACCGATAAATACAGCAAGTCAAAGACTTGAGATCTGGCAGTAAACAAGAAATAACTATAGGATTCCAGACATCAGAAAAGGTCCATAAAGCCAACATGAAACAACCCTGAAGATTCCATGCACTGACTCCATCAAACGGCCACGCGCGCGCGACGGGGGGCTTTGCCCCTCAGCTTCACCTCCCGATACATCAGCGGCCGAGTCAGGCCGATCCGCCGCGGATCCACGGCCGATTCGACTCGTCGGTGGTTGGAACTTTTCCCGAGGTTTCTCTCTTAATGGCCAAACTTTTTCAAGACGCTTCAAAGTCCCTAGAAATCTCCATAAGCTTCTCTACAACAGCTAATTTTCTAATGTAAGCTTGGTACCTACCTACCTTCCTATGCAAGCTTTATAACAACCTAGCTTTTAGGAGAAGATAGATAAAAACTATAAAAGGGGACCTAGGGCTTCATTACAAAGGTTGTTGAGTTGTTGAACATTAAACCAAATCCCCCACACAAGTTGAGTGACACAACCTGTAACTCAAAACCCTAGCCCAAATCCAATTCCAAAGCTAAATCAACATTCATCGAGAACAAATCAAGCAAGCAAATGAAGGTCTTTTGAAGCAACGTCGATTATCATCCGAGCAAGAGATCCACGACGATCCATGACTCAAGAAGATCGATGCGAAGCTAATTTCGACGGATCTAGTTACCTCCTCAAATCTTGTAATCTCGAATTGAGTGAATGTGTACCTAATCGTCGATTAATAAAGGTGAAAATCATAAATCTTGCTTTCATTACATTCTTTCATTAAGAAAATTTATTGATTCTTGATTCTTTCATTTTTCATGATGTGTGAGTGAAATCTCCGTTTGTAACGGAATCGAGAGAATAGGTAGATGATGATGATGAAATTCTTGAACGATTCTTAAGTCTTATGAGATTTGTTAACTCTAGGAAAAAAATCATCGACGACCTAATTTTGAGCGAGATCACTTTCTTGAGTATCATCGCTCCAAATTAGAGATCAATGGTCGGTGATTTTCTTTGCTAGAGCCTAGAATTTGAATGATAATCAATAAAAAGACAAGAGATAGTGAAGGAGAAACCCTAGTTTCCTCAATAGATAAGATTTCATAATCTTTAGTTTTCATGATCACTACTTATTTGATCGATTCCTACAAGTTATTCTTCAAATCGTGATAATTAAATCGATTTGGACATTTTCTTTATCTTTATCAATTCTTGATCCTAGATCTATTTCTTTATGTTTCTTGAAACTAAATCTCATAATTATTGAATCATTTTCTTTTATCTTTTTTTTTCAACTCAACTAAAACAAATTCAAACAAATTCACACAATCTCAGTGGATGATCCGCTCTCGCTAACGAAACTACGATAGACACCGTTATTGATTGCGGTATAAATTTCTTTGTTTGTGATTAAAACTTTTCCAAATACACACAAAAGATGATTAATCAGTACCTCCTCCCTCTTTTCTTTTCTATTCTGAAACCCGACGGAAGTGGAGTTAATCCGACTTCCGATTCGTTTTCCTTTAAAAACTTCTAATTTTCTTAAATACAACAATACCAAACTTGCACATTATGACCATTAAACATTAACAAAACATATTGAACAAGTTTCATAGCAAAAAAATTCATATTGTAATTTTTATCGCACTTTTTCAGAAAAATAATATATAGTTTTGTTTCGACATAAAATATCATTACCCCTGCTATACCTTTAGATAATTCACGAGGTAATGACCTACCTCTTCACAACACTCATATGTAACATAGCACGATAATCTTTGCGAAAATACGGTTTTACATAAAACTACATCAAACTTATAAAAACCTTTTTCTACAAGATTATGTATTTTAAAAAAATCTTTGTAAAGCGCCGCTGCAACCGATTTCGGGGAACCAATTCGAGATGGTGTGGATTATCTCACATTCTCAGATTTAGTAGTGCGAGATGCAGACCTCCGCAAGGAGTATACGGTCTCGAAAAATTTTAAAATACAAATATCTTAAGAAAATGAGATTTCTAGAAAAATAATAAATTTAATTATTTTATAAATATATATGTATTATCAAAATATCTATTTTTTTATATATTATAAATAATCCAACTTTTCTAAATCAAAAGAATCACTTTATATGAAAATACCATGTAAAATAGGTTTTATTCACTAGAAATATCACAGTGATAAAATATATATCCATGAAAACTCTAAAGACGATAATAAAATACTTGAGTTATATTTTGAAAATTATAAAAAATTATTGTTATATAAAACACATTCAAGTTATACTAAATTACAATAAGAACCCTAGTAATTATAGGTTTAAGCGGGACCGGTCTTTTGCGCCTCAGGGAGCCAGAGATATGGGTGCTTTCCATTTAAGATAGACAACTTAACAAATGATGTTATCAACATGGTAATCATCTTTCAAAAAGACACAAATCCCGCCGTCCATGTGCAGCGGTTACCAATAACATCAAAACCTAATTCTGGATTTTAATTTTCTTTTCTAACTGTCTGACTCAGACTGGGTCTCGATATAATCAATCTAACTTGAATATGATTCAAGTACAAACTATAATTCAATATGAATCCATGAATCCATATAATTAATCCGTTCAATCTATTCAATCTGTATTGAGTAAACCGAACCATGGATATACATTCATCTACATAATTCTCCAGTTACATCCATTTACTGATATCATGGTTTCGGCAAGTCATCCATTTACACAATCTATAATACAAAACAATACAATTTACAATACAATACAAACAATACAATCAAAACATCGCGGGTTTTTATAAGGGGTAGATTAGTACAGAAGGTGTTAGAAGTGGCACGAGACTGCAACCATTAAGACACCTAACCTGAATTCAATTGTTGTTGTACCATGGCATAAACGGTTCCTTGTATTCCGTTCACCGTAGTCTCTGGTCTAACAAGAATCCTCTTATATACATTGGGCTCTTCTGTACCAAGCTACAAAAAACAGAGTTAACAATACAATATAACTTTAAAAGTTACAAACACTCTCTCTCTGTGACTATTCTATTTCTCGCTCATCTTTGGGACTTACCGAGCGATTGTTCGCTGACAACATTCCCTTTCTTTATTCTTTGGAATGTTGTCAGGTGATTCGGATTTTCAGGAGATTGAGCCCACCAGTGAGGATTTGGACCAGCTAGCTTACAACCCAAAGCTTTAGATTCTTGTACACATTTACATTCTGTACTTACCAATTCTGTTATGCCACTGTTTAGGCATTGTTTTCCATTCCATATATTTACTTTTCAGATGCATTGTACAAAAGAATTTTAATAAATAAAGTTGTTATATTTGTCTCTTGTGTATATTTCTTTTATATTGCTTAGTTACACTTGGCGTATTTATTTCAGAGTAAATACATAGCGGCCAGCCGCGTTCTCTGCCCGTACACTGGGAAGCGGGGCGTGACAGGGACAAAATATTTATTTAATTTATTGGTTTATAAAATAAAATGGTTGCCCCTATGGATTACTTTGTAGGGCCTGAACATGCCCCTACGGAGTTCTTCGTAGGTCCAGATAAAAGACCCTACGGATTTCTCCGTAGGTCCGGCTAAAAGCCCCTACGGAGTTATCCGTAGGTCCAGACAAATGGCCCTACGGATACATTCGTAAGGGAAAGTTTAACCCCTGTTACTGAGTTCATAGGGCAAAATATCAGGTATCCTGATATTTTGTCCCTACGGCTAACTATGTAGGGGAAAATGTTGCACCTACGAATTAATTCGTAGGTGCAACAGATGGCCCTACGGATTAATCCGTAGGGACAAAATATCAGGTTTATTTTAAAAAAATGGGCTTCCTGTTTTTTTCCCGCCCTGTGCACAATAATATATATATATCATATAACCAAATACCACAGTATTCATAATCAACATCTCACGCATAATATATAACAGAAATAAACAAACAGAATATGATATCAATCTAAATCATTGTGAACACGCAAACAACACCAATATCGTCCAAAATATATACAATATGTATCATATAAGTACATACATGCTTAAGATATAAAAAAAAAGCTACCATAGATCGGTCTAGCTCCTCCACCTCTGATATACGTCGTAATCTGACGCATCTGCTCCTCTGTGCAGCCCTGAGTCGTCAAAACTCGACCAATGAAGGAGCGGACTGTGCCGGAGTTTGAGCGGGCTGTGGAGCTGCAGGAGTGGTCTGCACAACTGCAGCCGAGGTAGTAGCTTACGGAGCCGCAGCCGAAGGAGATGCATGTGGAGCTGCAGCCAAAGTAGCCTATCGCATCTGTTAAATTTTGTGTGTAATAAACGAGTAAGAACTATGTATTAGATTTTAGTCGAATTCGTATTATTATCAGATTATTGCGAAGCCCCAATCTAAGCATACTTAGGGACTTAGGCCTCATTTGGATATCTAGTTTGAAAAATCATAGTTTATTTTAATCAGACAGTTTTATTTAAGTATGATTAATTAAAGCCAAGTCTGCTACCAAATAAACTTAGGCTACTAATATTGCATATGTTACTATCTATAATGTGATATAATATTTTACTATTAAGTAGTATACGTACTAACATCTCCTTCAACTCCTCAACGGTGGTCTTCAAGACGACAACATCATGCTCTAGACGTTGCTCACGGGGGTAGGGGAAGTATTCGCCGGAGTGGAGTCCAACCTCATATGGGCTCTGCTAGGACTCAGTCCCCGGCCTCTCTCCCAACCTCCATGGTGCCCTCCGTGTGCGGCGTCTAGGACTGGGGTCAGCAGCATCGGATAGGTCTGTACAATAAAATCGATCGATCCCCGATGCCTCCTCCTGCTCCACCACCCGCTCCTATACCCACATTAACCATTAAAATATAAGTATATCATTTAAATTTGAACTTTTCAAAACAAAAATTTCAAACCTGTAAGAATAAATATTAACACTTACGCAATACTCCTGGGTAGCGGTGTTAAGGAATCGAAGCTCGCCCGTGGCGGGATCTGTCGAGGTGCCGTGGACGGCAAGATACGCGGTCAGCACGCTCGGTGTACCACCCTGCACCAGGGTCTACACTCTCTGCAATTCGCAAAAAATTTACATATATTATAAAATAACTCTTAATATTACATTATATCAAAGTAGATCTATTGTAATTTACCGATGCCTCCATGGCACGAGTAATATTCCTTGAGCCACCTGTATAAATGGAGCGACCCCTCTTCGCCGACTTCTTATTCTCTTTATTTTGATCGGCCTGTTTCTACACAACACATTCAGATTTATTTTTCTAATCAAGCAACACAAAAAAATAAATTACATATTAAACAATGAATTACATTTAAATTACAAACCTGTTTTCGATGAGAGTCGAAATATCGTCTCAAGAGAGGCTATGTATCTATATCGACTCTCATAAAGACCAGAGTATGTAGGAGAGCTGCTCTCTCTGCCTTAGGGGTCTCCATCCACAGGGAATAGCAGTCGATCTTCAGCTTGTTCCTATTGTATCGGACCTTTGATTGCATGTTCTTCATCAGGCCATTGTATAGAGCGTGAAGATCGAGTACTCTCCCAGGATGATCAGGGCCGGGTACAGGCTGAAAGTCGTAATCCAACTGCAAATATGAAAAAACAATGTATTTAAATTTCAATTTTTAAATAATAATAAATATATTGGATAAGTCAAATGAAAAAATATATTAATACCCGAGCCTGATCCTAGAAGAGGACAAATTAGCGCCGATGCTAATCGCACCATTCAACGAGAAGTGGATACTTCTTCACAAGGCGGCTCTCATCCTTATATACCGGCTGAACCTCTCGGCATAATCACCGGTAGAGCGATAATCGGGGGTAAAGAAGAAGGAGAATGCTGTCTCCCCCTAGTTCTATTGGGCCTCAACCTGTAGAACTGATTCGGGTCTCGAGTCCCCCTCTCGGGATGAGGCTACCCTGCATCTACAAGAAATATCAAGAAAATCAATATTAAGACAAAGTGTATTAAGAAATCAAGGTTTAATGAAAATTAAGTGTTATATATACCTCCGGCGACAAAAGCACGAGCCTGGGCCCTAGCAGCAGCATGAGCGGGACGATAGTTCCTCCGGTGAGGAACAGCCGGTGACCCGGACATGGCTCCAACTAGAAAATATACATTGATGATAAAATTACATGAAATTCATGTTTATTCTTAAAGAATATGTAAAATGAATAAATATTTTATATTTATTTATACTAATCTGCAAACTGAGCGGAGGGTATGGAAGTGGCGGGAGTGGTCCCTGCGCCAGATGTGGACGCACCACCTATAATTAGATAATTAAAAATAGACTATATAAGTAATTATAAAAAGAATGTGTATATTAATAATATAACATTCTAAATCAACATGCATACACTATAGGATATATAAACATACCCGCAGGTGCGGTGGTGGCCTCTGCCCGAGATGTAGAGGCACTACCTACAGCTAGACAATAAAAGAATGATTGTCTAAGTATGTAAGAGTAAAAAGAATATATGTATATTTATGATATAACATTCTAAATCAATATGCATGCACTATAAGATATATAAACATACCTGGAGGTGCGAGAGTGGCATCTGCCTCTGATGTGGACGCGCCACCGACTGCTAGACAATCAAACATTGACTATATAAGTAATTTTGACATAAATATGCATGTATATCTATAATATTATATTCAAAATGAATATGCGTGCAATATATCTAGAAGTATGGTAAAGTCCACAAGGAAGGAGTCATCCGAAGGGGTATCCGATCGGGATGCAAGACCGGCCCTCTGAAGCTCCTTATGCAGCTCTCTGGGCGGCAGAACCGCTCTGCCTCTGCCTCTGCGGTGCCGTGGCTGGTGCTCCTGCCGCCCCTCGCTGACTTTTCAGCCTATCGATCTTGCCTTTAAAAAATTTTATCCTCTTGATAAATGATCCTGAGAAACCTGTGGGAACTTTCAAATCATGCAACACCTGCAAGAATCTTTTCTTCTCCGGTTGTGACATATGATACGCGACATTAGGAAATACAAAATTTCCTGGTTTACCCGCTATCGGTTTAGGATGCAATTCACTTCTAATTTCCCAGTCCTGAAGATCCATCCGAACATGGAGGCCGTCTTTCGATTTTCCTTCTTTACAAAGAATCAAGTTGAGTACGTTCTCAGATACTCCCTTCTCTATATGCATGACGTTCAGATAATGACGCACTAAATTTGTTGACCAGTATGGAAGCTCGAAGAAAATGCTTAACTTGTTCCAGAAGGGTAGTTTGACCTGTTTTTTCGGATCTATCCCGAATGTCACATTATTGTAACCATCCCACTGAGCAGTCACGTCCTCTCTGGACAATGGGGCTGGAGGCCTAAGAAGCTCCTGATGACCATCAAAGTAAGCAGCGTCTAACCTGTAGGGATGGTAAGGCTTCTATCCCATTAAGAATTTATAGAGCAGACACTCATTCGTTTGTGCTTTCAACCGTTTCGAGAAAATTTCGGCTGCACCTCCCCGCTGTTCTCCGAGTACACTGTAATGGAATAGATAATGATTTCAATGCTGTGAAAAAACATTGAAATTAAAATCTAATCTATCTTTGTACACGGAGAACCAGCGGAAAAGTACCGACGAAATAACTCGAAACGAATGAAAACACAAGTGAATGCAGGTGTTTGCTTTATACATTCCTAACTTGTCCATACTGGACAAAACTATCGGTTATCATACGATTGAATCTTCTCGTCATATAGGTTACACGACGGTTGTTAGTACCGAACTATACCAAAACATCGAACCTATGTTAACCGATAGACGGGGACTACGTGGCACTTTGATTTTAACATATGAGTATCGATGAGAATATGAAAGTTTCATATTATCATCGAGTATCATATATTGGTTTTAACTTGAATATTTAACATGAATAGGTTTTACGTTTACGTTTCGTTATTAAGGGTTCGCAGTTTTTAGTTTAGGGTAAATTTTTCTTACGTTTACGGTAAAGTTGTACGTTTAAATTATCATCGAGTATCCTACTAAATGAACTAGTGCACTCTAAACCCGAACCCTAATTAACCCAAATTAACCCGAATTAACCATAATCATCACTCTAACTCAAATTATCCCTAATTAACCCAAACTTAACCCGATTAACCCAAATTAACCAAATTAACCCAAATTAACCCTAATCAACACCCTAACTCTTCAAATTATCACTAATTAACCTAATTAATCCAAATTAACCCTAATCAATACACTAACACAAATACACTCTATTTTACCTAATTAACCCAAATTAACCCAAACCTAACCCTATCCCAAATTAACATAACCCTAATCATCACACAAACCCCAACACAAATTAATTCTAGCCCAAACCAAAATTGACCCTAATTAATCTAATTAACCAAAACCCCAGCCCTAATCAACATCAACCGTATTTTTCCTAATTAACCCAAACTAACTCTAACCTTAACCCTATCTAATTAACTCTAACCCTAAACCTAACTATAACCCTAACCCTAACCCTAATCCTAAACTGAACCCTAACCCTAACCCTAACCCTACCTAATTAACCCTAACCCTAGCCCAAACCTTAGACCGAACCCTAACTCTAAGCAATTGTAGCAACCCAAAAATCAACAATAACACAAATAAAAGCATAATTAGAAGTTAAAAATTGAAATTAACTCACCTTAGGCTGATGATTTTACCGTCGACGAGGTGGAGAAGACCGGAGATTCTACTGTCGACTACTGCAGTGCGAGATCGGTGACGAGGAAGTCGACGACTGTAGCGGGATCCTACAGTCGACGAGGAAGTCGCGACGACGAGGTGCGCGCGGATGTCGTGGCGAGGAGGCACGCGCGGGAGATCGGTGTGAGCGTGTTGGGAAATTTTGGGAACGAGGAAATTTCTGGGCTTTATTTTTTTATAAATAACCCATTCATGCCCCTACAGATTAATCCGTAGGTCCTTCTTTTGCAGCTCTGTAGGGCCAAATAAAAAATTATATTTTAATATTTTTAAATTAATCCGTAGGGCACCGTAGGGGAAACCATGGGGATATACGGATTAATCCGTAGGGGCAATAAAAAGTTGCCCCTACGGATTCCTATAGCCGTAGGGGCAACCCCTTATTGTAGTAGTGTCGGGCTTCTTATCAGATTCTTTCGGGTTATACCTGGCATCTCCGTATGTTAGACACGCTTTCAAATCTGAATTCTTTTTCCAGTACAACACACAATCTTTGGGACATGCATGAATCTTCTCATACTTCAGACCCAAATCAGATATCATCTTCTGGGCTTCGTACCAGCTATCGGGCACGTTATTTTCTGGGGGTATAGAATCTTTCAGGAACTTCAGAAGTATCGTGAATGACTTGTTGCTCGATCCATTTAGGCGCTTAATCTGGAAAAGTTGGACAAACCATGATAGGGTGGAATACTTTGCATTTTCATAATTGATCTTCTAGCATCATTCATGAACTTTTCATACTTATCCGCATGCGGTCCTTGACCAGAAGGAATGTCATCTTCGGTAAGAATACTATCACCGAGTGCAGCCTCTACCATATCCTCCATTTCTTCTCCTACAAAGAAGTTATCATCTTTTTCTTCTTCTTCCACATTACCGTCTTCTCCTTCTTCTTCTGTCGCATTACCATTTTCTTTTTGTCCCTACTCATGATATAGCCAAGTTGTATAAAATCTAGTAAAAACATGTTTAACGATGTGAAACTCTACGATTTCTATCTTCTGTCAGAACTTATTCCTACATCTATCGCACGGACAGAGAGTCTTCTCTAACACGATCTTATTATGTGCGCGTGCAAATTCAATGAAAACAGCAACTCCTGCGACAAACTTAGATTGCATGCGTTGTCGCCAATCTGTCACGCCCCGCTTCTCAGAGCACGGTAAGGAGACGTGACAGGTCACGCGACGTATTTACTCAGAGGTAAACATACTAGGCGTAAATAAGCAATATAGTAAAGTACACAAGTAAGCCATTAGATATAAAAAAACATCAACTTTTATTTATTAAATATTCTTTACAATACACCTGAAAATGTAAATACAAAACTAAAAATCAATGCCTAAACAATGACATGAACTGAAAGTAAAGTATATACAAGTGACTAGAGCTCTGAGTCTTATGAGAACTGCTCCAAGTCATCTATGCTGGGCTCGATCTCCAGAGAATCGGGTCCTCAAGACAACATTACAAAAAAAAGAATAGAAAAAGAATTTCGTCAACGAACAATCATTCGATAAATCCCAAAAAAAAATAGAAATAAAATGAACAGGTAATGAGAATATAACCGGTATAATTTTGATAGTTATGTTAACGTAGTTGTTTGTAGCTTGGTACAGAATATGCCAGTGTATACGAGAGGAGTCCAGCTTACCTCGTAGACTATGGTATACGGATCACAAGATCCCGTCAAAACCCACGGGACAACGGCAATGGATGTTCAGGTTTGGTGTATTAAAGAGACCGTCTTGTTCCACTTTTAACGCATTCCGTACCAGTCTACTTCTTTAAAACCCTGTAATGTATTTTGTATTGATGTGTACTATTTTGTTTAATAGATATAAGACTTGCTGAAACCATAATATCAGTAGTTCATGTAAACGGAAAAGATATAAACGGATAGTCATGTAAACAATGTCAAATGTATATCCACGGTTCGATCAGTTCAATTCATGTTGATATAAATTGTATTCTGGTATAAATTGATTTATGTTGAATTGGAGTTATACTTGAATTGTATTCAAGTATGGATTGATTTCAGATTAGACTGAGACTCCGACTGAGTCAGATACTTTAAAACGAATTGAACTCCTGAATTAGTTTTGGAGTTATCGGTAACTGCTGCACATAGACGGCAAGATTTATGACTTTTTCCAAGCCAATTACCGTATTGATAACCCTGTTTTAGTTGTCTACCTTAATAGGAAAGCACCCAAATTCTCCGGCTCCATGAGGCTCAAGAGAACTGGTCCCGCTTAATCCTATATTTATTAGGGTCATTATTGTAATTTAATATAACTTGAGCGAGTCTTATGAAAAATAGTTTTGATATATTTTCAAAATACACCTCAAGTATTTAATTATCGCATTTAGGATTTTCATGGATGTAAATCTTAAAAGATGAAATATTCTAGTGGATATAAATCTAAATTGAGTAGTATATAGTATTTTCATGTAATTTGACTTGTATTGATTCTTGATGGTATTTTCATGGACTTTTGTGATTCTTTTCTTTTGATTAGAAAAAATGGAATATATTATATATTTAAAATAGATATTTTGGTAATATTTATATATATATATATAATTATTAAAAATATAATTTATTTATTAATAGAAATCACGTTTTCTTAGAAATTGTAATAAAAATTCCATCGAGATCGTATGCTCCGTAAGAAGGTCTGCATCTCGCCATACTAGTCCGATGGATGTGCAATAACCCGCACCAACCAAATCGGATTCCCCAAAATGAGTTGTAAGGACATAATTGTATGAAATTTAATTAAAACAATCTTAAAGAAATACGGTTTTATTAGTTTAGGGTATTATAATGTAAAAATTGTATTGTCCATAAAATATTGTTCCAAAAGCCATCGTGCTATGTCATGATGAGTGATGTGATGAGGTATGTCATTACCTCGTGAATTTTCTAAAGGTAATACAAGTAAGAAAGATAAAATATATCGAAAGTAAGTATGTGGTATTAAACCGTAAAAGTGCAATAAACATGGTTTTACATGGAATTTTATAGAGAAATTGGTTTCTAAATTTTAGTTAATGGTTAATAAGTAAGGTTTATTAATTTGGTTATGAGTTTTCTAAGAAAAATTTTCATTTTAAAGAAATTAGGTTTTAAAAGTCGGTTAACTCCACTTACCGACGTCATTTGAAAAGAGACCTGTTTAATAGAGAAGAGAGAAGAAAAAGTAGGGATTTACGGATTGAGAAGAGAGAGGGGAGGTAGAGGATGGGTTTGCAAGAGTCGTGGAGTCACGGGGTCGCCGGATTTTTCCCGAGTCGTCGCCGGAACTTGACCTTGAGCTAACTCCACTTGTACAACTTCTTGGACTTGGAAAATTTAGAGAGTTTTGGAAAAAGATTTCTGAATGAAGAGGTCTATGGTGTAGAGTGGTATTTATAGGAGAAATTAGGGTTTAGGGTATTGAAGAATGGAATTAAAATGTATTAATATTTTGGATTAATGCCTCATTTTAATTTTATGTAAATGTGCAGGGAAAACAAACAGACTAGGGTTAGTGGGGGAGGCCAAAGGGTGTCGGGGTAAAAAATTGAGAGCATTATGGATGGTCTAGACCGGCGGCGCCGGCCCAGAGAAGAATCTCGTCGGCCATGTGGTGTGGGTCTGGGATTGGATTCATGCCACATGTCGGGGTCTATGTGTGCAACATTTTTCACATGTTTGTTTTTAGTGACTTTTCATTTTTACGTGTACTGCACGTGTAAACTTTTAGGCTTCCAAAAAGTTTAAAAGAAAAAATCATTAAAATTAATATGTGACCGGGGGGATTCGAATACAGGGGCTACGTTACAGAAGTACAAAGGCTTACCAATGAGCAACAATTGCTTTCTTGCTGTTTAAAAACAAATCAAATGCTTATAGCATGCAAATACTCCATTTGTACATTAACTTTTAACAATTTTCTGTTCATTAAAATAGAGTCGTTACATTCTACCCTCCTTACAAAAATTTCGTCCTCGAAATTTACAATGTATTTAAGGACTAATTTATAAACAAGTGAGAGTATCTTGCACACATGTCGTCTTCTCTTTCCAACGTTGATTCTCCTGGTGAGTCTTTTCTTCACATCACCCGAACCAAGTTTACTTCCTTGTTCCGAAGTGACTTTACCTTCTGTCAAGAATTTCAATAGGTTGTTGCTCACAAGATAGGTCTTTCTGTACCGTGAGCTCGGAGTGATCAAGAATATGACTGGGGTCACTCACATACCTTCTGAGTTATGATATGTGGAACATAGTGTGGTCTCCTTCCAATGAGGGTGGAAGTGCCAAGCGATAAGCCACTTTTCCGACTCGTTCTAGTATGTCCAACGGTCCAATGAATCTCAGACTTAGCTTACCCCTTCTTCCAAAGCGAATCACTCCACGGTTTGGAGAAATCTTTAGAAATACATGATCTCCCAGTTGTAACTCTAAGTGAAGGCGCTTTGCATCAGCCTAGTGCTTCTGTCGATCTTGGGCAATGCACATTCTTTCCCTGATAGTGCGAACTGCATCCAATGTTGCTACTATCATCTCAGGTCTAAGGAGTTCTCTATCTCCGATGTCGTCCCAACTTAATGGTGATCGACACTTCCTTTCATATAGAGCTGCAAATGATGTCATTCCTATACTTTCTTGGTAGCTATTGTTGTATGAAAACTCCACAAGATGTAGGTATCTTCCCATGATCCTCCGAAGTCTAACATACATGCTCTTAGCATATCTTCAAGAATATGAATCGTTCGCTCAGACTGGCCATCTATTTGTGGATGATAAGATGTGCTAAAGTTCAGACTTGTTCCTAACTTAGCTTGCAGACTCTGCCAAAATTGCGATCGGAATCTGATGTCATGATCGAATGTAACGCAAACCGGTACTCCATGTAATCTCACGATCTCCAGCATTAGTTCATGGGTATCAGAGATAGTACACTATGAAGAGTTTAAATCATACTTAGATTCATACCTCTATGTATTTCTTTGCTACTGTCTCTGTAGATTGGCCAACTGGAAAGGGAATAAAATGAGCCGAATTTGTGAGTCGATCCACAATAATCCATACAACATCGTTTCCTTTCGTGCTGTGAGAAAATGCAGTCACGAAGTCCATGGTAATGTGTTGCCACTTCCATTCTGGGATGGGTAACGGTTGAAGTAAACCAGCAGTCCTGTAATTTTCAGCTTTTACTTGCTGACACACCAAACATTTAGCGACACTTCTAGCTACTTCACGCTTCATTCCATGCCACCAATAATTTTGCTGCAGATCTTTGTATATCTTTGTACCACCAGGGTGTACTGAGTATGGGGAGCTGTGAGCTTCTTTCATCAACTCTTCTAGAACAGGACCTTGTGGCACACACAATCTACTGCTGTATCTCAAAGATCCGTCTTTATGGATGATGAATTTTGTTTGAAGTCCACTTTCTACTTATTCTATGATCTTTTGCAACTTGGCATCAATTGCTTGAGCTGTTTTGATCTGATTGACAATTGTAGGCTGAACTTGTAAGTCATCAAATTTGAAGTGTTATCTGGTTTGACCACTTCTATCTCCATCTGATGCAAATCTTATTGTATCTTCCACTGTGCGGTAAGATTCATTGATAGTGGTTGGCGACTAAGTGCATCAGGTACTGCATTCGCTTTCCCTGGATGATATTGTATATTGATATCGAAGTCCGCCATAAGTTCTAACCATCTTCTCTGCCGCATATTCAGCTCTTTATGAGTAAACACATACTTCAGACTTTTATGGTCTGTGTAAATATCTACCCATTTTCCAAGAAGATAATGACGCCAAATCTTAGGTGCAAAGATAACGGCTACCAATTCCAGATCATGCGTCGGATAGTTGCGCTCATGAACCTTCAGCTTTCTTGATGCATAAGCTACAACTTTACCGTGCTGATGTAGAACACATACTAATCCCTTATCGGATGCATCACAATGCACTACGAAACCTCCAGATTGGTCCGGTATTACGAGAATAGGTACTGATGTCAATATTGAATTGAGTTCTACGAAATCTTGTTCGCATGCTTTTGACCACACAAATTCTTCATCTTTACGCGTGAGCTTGGTCAGGGGTGTGGCAATCTTCGAAAATCCTTTAATAAATCTTCAGTAGTATCCCGCTAATCCCAAAAAACTTCGAATGTCCTTCACGGTCTTTGGTATCGGGCATTCTCTTACTGCTGATATTTTAGCTGGATTTACAGAGATTCCATCGCATGAAACGATATGTCTGAGAAATCCAACTTGTTCTTTCCAAAACTCGCACTTACTGTACTTAGCATAGAGTTGATGCTGTCGTAAGGTCTCCAGGACAATTCGTAGATGTTCAGCGTGTTCTTTCCGATTCTTTGAATATACCAAGATGTCTTCGATGAATATGACAATGAACCTGTCTTGGTACTCTCGGAAAACTTGATTCATTAGGTTCATGAATATGGCGGGTGCATTGGTCACTCTAAATGGCATTACGAGAAACTCATAATGTCCATAGCGAGCGCTGAATGCCATCTTCTGAATATCAGACTCTTTGACCTTCACCTGATGATAACCCGAACGAAAATCTAATTTTGAGAAAATGCAAGACCCACTTAGCTGATCGAATAGATTGTCGATTCGCGGTAGTGCATACTTGTTCTTTATCGTGACTTCGTTCAAAGCTCTATAATCAATGCACATCCTATATGAACCTTCCTTCTTCTTCACAAGAAAAACTGGAGATCCCCAACTTGAAATGCTGGGACGAATTCATCCTTTCTGCAGGAGTTCGTCCAGCTGAGTACAGAACTCCTTCAAACCTTCAGGGCTTAACCGATACGTTGCTTTGATCTCCAGTTATGCACCAGGTACTAAATCAATTCCGAATTCAAGAGCTCGATCGGGAGGCAAACCCGATATGTCTTCCGGAAATACATCGTCGAACTCTTGAACTACCTCTGGCTTGTTTTCTCTTACCTATAGAGTTTCAATTACTGCTTTCTTCGGTTTTGCTTTGTATGTGCTAGGCTCTAGGGTACGGTCTCCACTTTTGAAATAAAAGACTGGATGCTCTGGAATCTCGAACACTACCCTCCATTGATGAAAATCGATGGTAGCATAGAATGTTCCTAGCCAATCCATACCCAAAACTACTTCGATGTTCGGTATGTCCAGCACCTTAAAGTCAGCATAGAATTCTCTGCTGCAGACGACCACTGGATACAGGTCGTATCCCATTGTTTCCTTTAGAACGCCGTTCCCTGAACTGACATTCCTGTTGGATACGAGTGGTTTGACTGGAATCGCATGAGATCGAACAAACCGTTGCAACATAAAGCAATAAGATGCTCCAGTATCGAAGAGTGCTAGTGCGGGAAGTGAGGCTACTAAGATAGTACCTAAGTTATGTAGGATAGGTTTTAGGTTTAGGAAAAGATATATGGATGTAAACAAGTATTGAATAGATTTGAAAGATAGAAAGTTACCAGTGATGACTTGGCCAGTGGTTTCAGCCTCTTCCATAGTCATTGTGAAAGCTTGTCGCCTAGGTACATTCCTCCTTGCTGGAGGAGCATTCCTCCGTCCTTGAGGTAAGTTCCTTTGTGCTTGATGGAACTGACGAGGAGGAGGTGCGGTAGGTCCACGAGGAGGTGGAGCTGTGAGAGAAAGATGTGGTGTAAGTGCCTGAATAGCTGGCTGCTGCGGATAGTTGATTGCTGGTCTGGGATCCTGATATTGATTGAGTCTTTGAGGACAATACCCAATATCATGTGTGGATGAGCCACAGACTAAGCAAAGGCGATTAGCACGCCTACAATCCTTTGCTAGGTGTCCATACCTTACGCAATAAAAGCAAACATATGGACTGGGCTGGTTATTTGGTACTCCCGGTCTCCTGGGCACAAAAGGTGGCCTTGAAGAGACTCCTCCTGCCATCTGAGTGGCAGGGCGCTTCACACCGGCACAGTGAGGTCTGCCATTCTTCTTCACTACTCCCTCGTATCGATAGGCAACTTTCAGAGCTAGGTCGTGGGTTGGAAAATCCCATGTAGCTAAAGCAGCTTAGATCTCCAGGTCCAACCTTTACTGAAATCGTCTGGCCCTGATCTCAGCAGTCGAAATGAGATGGGTCGCAAACCTGTTACAGTCTTGTGTTAGCTGTGTAGTATGTGATAGAAATAGAATATTAAGACATATCTTACCTGCTCAACATACTGAACTCAGTATCATATCCATCCACTGATTTGCTCCACATAGAGCCTTATTGTAAATGGATGAATTGATTCTCCATGTCGAATCGAGCAGTCTCTGAAAAATACTTCGCTTCAAACATGTTGCGAAAGGTCTTCCATTCGATCGGCTGGGCAAGACGGCTTTCTTCCGCCTTCCACCATACTCGGGCGTTATCGGTAAGTTACAGCTTCGCAACCCTTACCCAAGCAATGTCTGGCACTTATACTGCTGCCAGATCGTTTTCGATCGACTGAGCCCATGCTTCAGCTTCCAAGGGGCTCTCTTTCCTAGAAAATTGCTTAGGATGCAATGCCCGGAATTGCTTCACTCATGGTGCTTCCGCTTCTGGGCGGTTCATTAGTATGGCAGTCTGCTTCTGCTGTCCTTCCAGAAGGCTCTTAATTGTCTCGAGCAGTACCGTCTGCTCGTTGATCGGAACTATAATAGTAGGTGTAAGTGGAAGAGGTGGTGGTGTGGTGTTGCCGATCACGTTGGTGCTAGTATTATTCGGGGAATTCATAACCTTGAAAGAAAAATAGGATTAGGATAGGAATATGAAATATAAAGAATGTTTAGTTGCCGAGTCTTGTAATTCTTGAGTTATATTGGTTAGGTTTCCATGCAGAACTGACTTGCATGGTAGGGTTCCATGCAGAACTGATCTGCATGTGCCGCCAACAAAACCTGTCACGCCCCACTTCCCAGAGCACGGTAAGAAGACATGATGAGTCACGCGACGTATTTAATCAGAAGTAAACACGCAAAGCGTAAATAAGCAATATAGTAAAATACAAAAGTAAGACATGAGATGTAAAATAACAGTAACATTCAACTTTTATTTATTAAACATCCTTTACAACACAACTGGAAATGTAACTACAAGACTGAAAAGAAAGGCCTAAACAATGGCATGGACTGAAAGTAAAGTATATACAAGTGACTAGAGCTCTGGGTCTTCTGAGAACTGCTCCAAGTCGTCTGTGCTGGGCTCGATCTCCAGAGAGTCGGGTCCTCATGACAAAATTCCAAAGAAAGAATAGAAAAGGAATGTCGTCGGCGAACAATTGCTCGGTAAGTCCCAAAGAGATATATAAATACAATGAACGGGTAATGAGAATATAACTGGTATAATGTTGATAGTTATGCTAACACGGTTGTTTGTAGCTTGGTACAGAATATGCCAGTGTATACGAGAGGAGTACAGCTTACCCCGTGGACTATGGTATACGGATCATAAGGCCCCGTCAAAACCCATGGGACAACGGCAACTGATGTTCAGGTTAAGTGTATTAAAGTGACCGTCTCGTGCTACTTTTAACACATTACATACCAGTCTACCCCTTTAAAATCCCGTAATGTATTTTGTATTGATGTGTACTGTTTTGTTTAATAGATGTAAAACTTGACGAAACCATGATATCAGTAGTTCATTTAAACGGAAAGGATATAAACGGATAGTCATGTAAACAATTTCAAATGTATATCCATGGTTCGGTCAGTTCAATTCATGTTGATATAGATTGTATGATGGTATAAATAGATTCATATTGAATTGGAGTTATACTTGAATTGTATTCAAGGATGGATTGATTTCAGATTGGAATGAGATTCCGACTGAGTCAGATACTTTAAAATGAATTGAAGTCTTGAATTAGTTTTGGAGTTATTGGTAACTGCTGCACATGGATTACAGGATGCGTGACTTTTTCCAAGCCAATTACCATATTGATAACCCCGTTTTAGTTGTCTATCTTAAATAGGAAAGCACCCAAATTCTCCAGCTCCCTGAGGCTCAAAAGAACTGGTCCCGCTTAATTCTATATTTACTACGGTTCTTATTGTAATTTAATATAACTTAAGGGAGTTTTATGAAAAATAGTTTTGATATATTTTCAAAATACACCTTAAGTATTTAATTATCGTATTTAGGATTTTCAGGGATGTAAATTTTAAAAGATGAAATATTCTAGTGGATATAAATCTAAATTGAATAGTATATGGTATTTCCACGTAATTTGACTTGTATTGATTCTTGATGGTATTTTCATGAACTTTTGTGATTCTTTTCTTTTGATTAGAAAACATGGAATATATTATATATTTAAAATAGATATTTTGGTAATATATATATATATATATAATTATTAAAAATAGAATTTATTTATTAATAGAAATCACGTTTTCTTAGAAATTGTAATAAAAATTCTATCGAGATCGTATGCTCCGTGAGGAGGTCTGCATCTCGCCCTACTAGTCCGATATGTGCGATAACCCGCACCAATCAAATCGAATTCCCCGAATGGGTTGTAAGGATATAATTGTATGAAATTTAATTAAAACAATCATAAAGAAATATTGTTTTATTAGTTTAGGTTATTTTAATGTAAAAATTGTATTGTCCATAAAATATTGTTCCAAAAGCTATCGTGTTATGTCATGATGAGTGTTGTGATGAGCTAGGTAATTATCTCGTGAATTTTCTAAAGGTAATACAAGTAAGAAAGATAAAATATATCGAAAGTAAGTATGTGGTATTAAACCGTAAAAGTGCAATAAATTTGGTTTTACATGGAGTTCTATAGAGAAATTGGTTTCTAAATTTTAGTTAATGGTTAATAAGCAAGGTTTATTAATTTGGTTATCATTTTCCTAAGAAAAATTGTCATTTTAAAGAAATTAGGTTTTAAAAGTCGGTTAACTCCACTTACCGACGTCATTTAAAAAAAGACTTGTTTAATAGAGAAGAGAGAAGAAAAAGTAGGGACTTATGGATTGAGAAGAGAGAGAGGATCTAGAGGATGGGTTTGCAAGCGTCGTGGAGCTGCGAGGTTGCCGGATTTGTTCCTAGTCGTCGCCGGAACTTGACCTTGAGCTAACTCTACTTGTACAACTTCTTGTACTTAGAAAATTTAGAGAGCATTGGCAAAGGATTTCTGAATGAGAAGGGCTATGGTGTAGGGTGGTATTTATAGGATAAGTTAGGATTTAGGGCAGTGAAGAATGGAATTAAAATGTATTAACATTTTGGATTAATTCCTCGTTTTAATTCTCTGGAAATGTGCAGTGAAAATAAATAGACTAGGGTTAGTGGGGGAGGCCAAAAGGTGTCGGGGTAAAAAATTGAGAGCATTAGGGACGGTCTAGACCGGCGGCACCGGCCCAGAGAAGAATCTTTTCGGCCATGTGGTGTGGGTCTGGGCTAGGATTCATGCCACGTGTCGGGGTCTGTGTGTGCAATATTTTTCACATGTTTGTTTTTAGTGATTTTTTATTTTCACGTGTATTGCACATGTATACTTTTAAGCTTCCAAAAAGTTTAAAGAAAAAATATTAAAAATAATATGTGGCTGGGGGGATTCGAACACAAGGGCTACGTCACAGCAGTGCAAAGGCTTACTAATGAGCTACAAGTGCTTTCTTGCTATTTAAAAACAAATCAAATACTTATAGCATACACAGGGTTGCAAATAATCATTTTGTACATTAACTTTAAAAAAAATTCTGTACATTAAAACAGAGTCGTTACACAATCCATGTATATCCAGTGCTTAACTCTGATGTACTCATGGGCATGTTAGACTGTATAACATATAAATTGTAGATTATAACGACTATATTGAGAAATCTAAGAACGAGATGGTTACTTACAAAGAAGAATCCGTAAAGGAAAGTTTGTCGTTGAAAAGAATAAATTATTGATTAACAAAATTAGATTTGAAGATACCTAAGTTTGAGTTGTATTCTGTGTATGTGTATTTCAATTTATTATTTCGCTTAGGTGTAGGGTTGTTAGTGTGTATGTACTTTGTGAGTGCGTTTGTTGTGTATTCGTGTTGTCTGTGTGTGTTTCGACTGTCGGGGATACGACCTCTATCCCATTAAGAATGTATAGAGCAGACACCCATTCGCTTGTGCTTTCATCCGTTTCGAGTAAATTTTGGCAGCACCTCCCCGCTGTTCTTCGAGTACATTATAATAGAATAGATAATTATTTCAATACTGTTAAACAACATTGAAATGAACATCTAATCTATCTTTGTACACGGAGAACCAGTGGAAAAGTACCGACGAAATAACTCGAAACGAATTTAAACATAAGTGAATGCAGGTGTTTGCTTTATACATTCTTAACTTGTCCACACTGGACAAATATATCGGTTATTAAACGATTAAATTTTCTCATCACATAGACTACACGACGATTGTTAGCACCGAACTATACCATCCGATATTTAACAACTTTCGTATAGTTCTATGTCGCGATGAATATCGAACGTATATTAACCGATAGACGGGGACTAAGTCGCGCTTTAATTTTCACATATGAGTATCGATGTGAATATGAAAGTTTCATATTATCATCGGGTATCGTATATTTTTTTTTAACTTGAACATTTAACTTGAATAGGTTTTACATTTATGTTTCGTTTTTAAGAGTTTGAAGTTTTTAGTTTAGGGTAAAGTTTTCTTACGTTTACGGTAAAATTTTACGTTTACGTTATCATCAAGTATCCTACTGAAGGAACTAGTGCATCCTAAACCCTAATCTTAATTAACCCAAATTAGGCATAATCATTACCCTAATTAACCCAAATTAACCTAATTAACTCAAATTATCCCTAATTAACATAAAATTAAGCTAATTAAACCAAATTAACCTTAATCAACACCCTAACCAAAATTTACCCTATTTTATCTAATTGACCCAAATTAACCCTAACCCTAACCCTAATCATCATCCAAACCTTAACCCAAATTAACCTTAACACAAACCAAAATTAACCCTAATTAATCTAATTAATCTCAACCCTAATCATTACCAACACTATTTTACCTAATTAACCCAAATTAACCCTAACCCTAACCTTAACAATCATCCAAACCCTAACCCTAACCCTAATTAACCCTAACCCAAAACAAAATTATCCTTAATTAATCTAATGAATCATAACCCTAATCATCACCAACCATATTATACCTAACTAACCCAAATTAACCCTAACCCTAACCCTAACCCTAACCATCACCCAAACCCTAACCCTAACCCTATTTTACCAAATTAACCTTAACCCTAACCCTAATCATCACCTAAACCCTAACCCTAACCCTATTTTACTTAATTAACCCAAATTAACCCTAACCCTAACCATCATCCAAACCCTAACCCTAACCCAAATTAACCCCTAATTAACCCGGCCCTATAACCTTAACCCTAACCCTAAAATCAACAACAATAACACCAAAAACAAAAAAATTATAAATTAAATTCCTAATTAATTTACAGAAATAAAAAACATTACTAATTAAAAAAATTCAAGCACTGTTTAAATATATAAACTCACCTCTGTCAAATACCGGCTGGCGGCAAAGAGCTCGAGGAGGTGCAGGCTGCGACGAGGAGCTCGATATCGATTGGCGGCGACGAGGAAGTCCATGACGAGCTCAATCGACAGAGACGGAGGAGGAACTCGCCGACGAGCTTGATCGGCGACGAGGAAGTCGACGATATGGAAAGACGAAGTCGAAAATGCTTTCGATGACGAGGGATTGATCGACGATCGATCAAGGGCGCGGTAGAGATAAAACGTTGGTGGGAAATTTTGCGGAACGATAGGACATTACTTAGCTTTATTTTTTAAAATAACCTTTTGTTGCTCCTACGGATATTACTAGGCGTGTAGGATTTTCTTTTGCGGCATCGTAGGGCCAAATAAAGAAATTACATTTTAAATTTTCAAATTTATTTATGCCCCTACGGCACACCGTAGGATCAAACAATGCCTCTACAGACTAAACTGTAGGGGCAATAAAAAGTTGCCCCTACGAATTCCTCTATCCGCAAGGACAACCCTTCATTGTAGTAGTGAACCAACCCCTCTCCAATATAAATATATATATATATATATATATATATATATATATATATATATATATATATATATTGTGTGTGTGTGTGTGTCTTTAAATTCATTGATTTTTCATACATGTGTATATTTGAGGGTAGGGTGATCAAGTTAAACGGATATGATCATTCAAATATGTCGTATACCAAGAGTTCCCGTTTTTAATAGGAGTGATCCATTGCTAATTGGTCCGCGAAATGGGAACTCTCAATCTACGATATATTTTAACGATCTGATCTGTTTAAATTGATCGTCATATCTTCAAATGTGAATAAAAAATCAAAGAATTTAAGGACCTTTAACTTATGCATTTGATGAAGGTAGCATAATAAAAAAAACTTTCATTTTTGCATTCATTAAAGGTCCTTAAATCCTTTGATTTTTAATGCACATACATTTGAGGGTATGACGATCAACTTGAACGAAACGGATCGTTAATATATGTCGTAGATCAAGAGTTTCCGGTTTTAAAAGACGCGGACCGGTTTGCAATTGATCACTCCTATATATATATATATATATATATATATATATATATATATATATATGAAACAAACGAGGATTTCCCATAATAAGCATAATGATCTCTTATTCTTTAATTTTTCTCTTCAGTTTGTTGTTTCTACCCCCAGTAGAATTTGGGATAGTTATGCATCAAAATTCAGCAGAAATGATTTCTCATCTAAGTTTGTGTTTGGAGCAGGGACCTTAGCTTATCAGGTACTAATAATACACTGAGTTTCTAATGTGTATAAGTCAATATGATATCTTAATATGAGAATCCTTTGGATATCCCAAAATTTATAGAAAAGAATATTTATTATCTTACTTAATGGATTTTTAAGTTGTTTTAATCTGAAACGTTGAAATAAAAGGACTGATTCAATGGTTGTTATTCAGATTCTTGAATTTAAAAACACGAACTCAAGCTAACGGATTCGTACTCTCTCTCTCTCTCTACACACACGCATAGTAACGACCCTAAATTTCCTTAACCTTTGAATTATCTTTTATTGTTTTCCTTTCTAAATCAGGCATATATTTAATATTTGTTAAATATGTATAAGAAACAACTTGTAGCTCATTAGTTAAGTCTTTATCCTGCTTTCCTATAGCCTGCGTGTTTGAATCTTTCCATCCTAATTATTTTATTTGATTTTCTTTTTTTCGTTTTGGAATTTTGAATGTTTCACGAGCTGCACGGAGTTTGGAAAACTTATTCGAGAAACGACACATGTTTTTAGACTAATGACACTGACCTGAGACTATGACCAGAATCTCGAACCCAACTCCCATGGTGGACCCGACTGGGGCAGCCCCAAAGCCCATTCGGGTGGCCACAACAATGCCAACCATTCCCCGCCCATGCCAGAGCGTCCATTGGGTTGCGACGGTTTGTTTCGTATACCCTGAACTGCCCAAATAAATCGAGAACTCCAAATCCTTTCAATTCCCGATTTAATCTCTTTTAAATGTCCTTAATTTTTCATACCCTCATTTCTTTTCCCTATAAATATTTGGCTGCGCAAATACTATTTCCCTTCTAAAATATTCTGAAAATTCCTCTCTAAATAGTTATCTCAAGTCCAAGTTCCCTCAAACCCAAGTTCTCTTAAATCTTAGTGAAGCTCCTTCTTCCCTCTCCGTTGCTCCATAAGTTGCCATAGGAACGTCGAAGCTCCGCTTAACCCTACCTTAGTTTCTTATAACCGGTGAATTGGTTGTTAGACTAATTCACGTCATGATTAAGTCTCTCTCCATCTCCCTCTTCCTATTTCTCTATCTCACTCTCTCGCTCTTCTCCACATTTCTTTTCTTGTCATGCTCCTCCTGTCGCTACCATCGCCTTGTTATATAGCATCAAAGGTACTATTAGTTGTTTAGCATAGTAGTATTTTTTGAATGATAATATGCTAATGGTATTGTTGTCAGTGGCAAGTTTTTTTTTTTTTTTTGTGGTATTAAGGTGTTAGGTTTATATATATTTACATGCTACACTTCAGAGGTGTTGTTAGAGTAGTGTATTAGTGAGTAGACATGTTTTGTATCACAGCATTATATAATATATTATGGGTTGATTTAAGATTGTATGTACAGGATCAAATTATTATTAGGTGGTGCTCAGTTATGTTCACAGTTTAACGTTTATTAGTTTTATGTGGTTAATGAAAACAGTATATAGTTTATTGACTATTTTGTAAATAATTTTGTTTCATGCATTTTATTGTAGGCATAATTTATACAGGTCTAATAGGTAGTATTTACAATTAAATACAGGTACATGTTAGTTGTTTCAATATGCATAGGTTATAGTTGTTATTGATGATATACATTGTGTGAATAATTCTTGCTTTTGTCAATGAGACATAGTTTTTATATGCAGAGAATTATTTTACATGGATTTGTTAAACTCTTGCCATAAATAACACATGGGTAAAGCGTCCTATCCCCCACCTTACATACACGCACTTTTGAATTATAATCCAATAAAGTTTTCGTAACAAATTTCTAAAGCTTAGTTACAATTTAATACCAAACTATTTTCAAGTTAGACTTTTATAAAAATACCACAAACTCGTGCCAATTAGAATTGTTTCAAATAAAAATACTTTCACTTTAGAAAGTTAAGCACACGTTTAAAATACCATTAATTTTAAAAGTTTAGTTTTTCATAAAAACGCCATTAACTTACATAAGTTAATCTTTTCACGAAAATACCCTTAACTATTCGAAAGTTAGGATTTTACGAAAATACCTGATTAGTCTGAAATATTGCATATTTGAATGATTATTTTCCCCACTATTGTTAAGTACTAAAAGGTGTTTATTGTAATTATAGAACATATGAGGGTTTATGTGTAAAAAGTTTATTATCATATGTTTCTACATTATAATTAAGATAATGAGGGAAAATACATGCATATAATATTTATATGAAATATTGTAATTAAAATATGCATATCATATTAAATATTTCTAATCAATATTCTTAACATATAATATCATATAAAATGGTTAGGATAATATTTCAAAAATACCAAATACTACCAACATTTTGATTTAAGATATTGTGCAGATTAACTCAGCTCTGGAATCCAAGAGATCCGGGATAAATCAAGATTTCGGAATCAAATTTGCCAGAATATCGAAGCAAATCGTAAGATCTAGCAACGGCAGAGACTCAGAATATTATTTTTCAGAATCTAGATATCGAGAGGATTTCCAAAAATCAAGATAAAGTAGCACAAAAAATCCCAGAGTCTGAAGCCATCAAATCGTGACGGAACCGCGGCCAAATAGGCCAATATGCGGCGGTTCCGCGATGGTTCTAGGGCCGTTTGATTAGATATTTTGGTTATTGATCGTATCAGTGTATATTCATAGACGGTATATATCTAGGATTTCTAGTTTCTGTCACTAAATATAGGACCGAGAGTTTCACCTCAAAAATCATCACCGAAGAAATTAAGAAGTCCAAAACGATTCGTGCATCCGAGTGATCATCAGCTAGTCATCTACTTCCAATAAGATAGAGATCTAAGAGAAATTAGGGTTCTTGTACTCTACTTTCAAAAGTTGTATGCAATAGTTGATTAATAAAGATAGTGTTTTTATTATTCTTTTTTCAATTACTTTCTGCACTTACTTTCTGCATTTTAATCATGTTTTCATTCTTCAACTTTTCTTCTAAATCTCAAATCACGAGTGAGTAATTCCTATTTTGCTAGGGTTCGTACAATAAGATAGATCAATGGATGATAAAATTATTTAATTTCTTTTATGCATTTTAAAGTTTATAAATTTTAGCAAAATAAATATCAACATCCTTATCGGGCGCGCTACCAATTTTTTGCTAGTCACGACCACGATTTGAGATTGGTTTAACACTTGTTTTATTAAAGGCTAGACATGAATAGAGATCAATGCAAGGACAAGAGTTAGTAGTGGGGAAACCCTAGTTTTTTTCCAATAGAACCCTAATCTACATTCATCACTATCGATCTAGTTATAAACTATTAAAAGATAAAATGAGTCATTTTTAATTATTCATCCATTACTACTAAGTGCTATAAACCCTACAAGCCTCTTCTTTATAAATTCTACATCCAATCATCCTTCTTTCATCAACTCATCTAAAACAAGAAAAAGGTTCACGTTTCCCTGTGGACGACCCGTACTCATCGCGTCTAGCTACTAGGGACACCGTCTTTATTGCGGTTGTTCACAACACACTTTTCAGTAAACACATCAATTAAATGGCGCCGTTACCGGGGACACGGCTGTAATTTTTTTCTTGTTATTCGGGTTGATTTCTTATAAAATCCAGCAAATATATTATAAACGAGAACCAAAACCGCATTTTGTGTATTTAACGATTATTGTGCGAGTTTTGCAAGGGAATCTGAAGTAACTAAAGTAAGAAACAGAGATTTATAGACGTTCAACATAGCTCAGAAGAGCAGAGGGGAGCACTGAAGAAATTTTGGTGAACAAACCTTCTACCCTACGGCGGAACCACGGCGAAAACAAGCAAATTGCAGTGGAACCGCGGCAGCTTGGTGGATTTGGGCCCCCAAAATTTTCAGGTAATTTTCTGATATCTTTTTCTCTCCTCTAAAATCCAATAATCTAATCTTTCCTGTAAGATTCTTTGCAAATATCGTCGCTCAAAAATCTTTTTGCTGTGTTTTGATATTGGTTTGTTTGTGCATATTTAAACCGTACATTAAGGGGCAATAACCCTGCCCCCTACTACTTTGCCCACGTAAGTTTATACGTGGGTGAAGTAGTGCAAGGTTATACCTGGCCATAGAATTGATGGGTTAGGAGACAAATTTAGGGTCCTTGTAGCCTAAGACTTTTTTTTATCTTCATGAGCCGTAAGGGTCTAAAGAAGATTTTTTCTCCATATGAGTCGTGAGGATCTCATAGGTGCATATTCTCCCTAGAAATCATGAGGATTCCTAAGTGTTCATCACCTCTATGAGTCCTACGGATCTCACTCTGGCATTTTTTCCTTACGGGTCGTGAGGACCCGTAAGTAGCTTCTTCATTTCATTGGCATGTTATTTTGACGAATGTGGTCCGTAGATAGTATATAAGAGTCAGTTTGGACCTACTTATAGGGCCTTGATGGCTTAGGAAACATGTTTAGATATGTCGCCTAAGCCTTTTCAATTTTATGAGCCGTGAAGGTCTCATAAAGATATTTCTCCCTACGAGTTGAGAGGATCTCGTAGGTGTATTTTCTCCTTAGGAGTCATGAGGGCTCCTAAGTATGTATTCTCTTAGAGTCGTAAGGATCTAATAAGAGAATTTTCTCCTTACGAGCCGAGAGGACTCGTAAATGGTTTTTCCTCCTCATTGGTATGCAACTTTGGAGAATGTTGCCTGTGGATAGTATACAAGAGTCAGTTTAGACCTACTTGTAGGGCTACGATGGCTTAAGAAATATGTTTAGATCTGTCGCCTAAGGCTTTTCAACTTTATGAGCCATGAGGGTCTCATAAAGATGTTTCTCCCTATGAGTCGAGAGGATCTCGTAGGTGTATTTTCTCCTTAGGAGTTGTGAGAGCTCCTAAGTGTGTTTTCTCTTGAGAGTCGTAAGGATCTCACAAGAGAATTTTCTCCTTACGGGTTGAGAGGACTCGCAAATGGTTTTTCCTCCTCATCGGTATGCGATTTTGGAGAATGTGGCCTGTATATAGTATACAAGAGTCAGTTTGGACCTACTTGTAGGGCCACAGTGCTTAAGAAACAGGTTGATATTCCCGTCGTCTAAGACTTTTCACCTTCATAAGCCGTGAGGGTTTCATAAAGTTGTTTTTTCCTACGAGTCGAGATGAGTCGAGAGGATCTCGCAGGTGTATCCTAACGTGAAATATAGATAACCTCTATTCTTTACGACAGGGGCCAGTTAGGTTTGTGGTAGTAGGGTTTTATTCCGTGGTACTGTCGCATTGACTGATGTATTTCTCGATATGAAGTCTTTAAGCTGCTGTTCAAGTAGTCCCGTGACTGTCGTGTCTCTGATCCCTTCGGGTGCTGGACAAGACATCTTCATGTAATCTCCTTAGGTCATATTACCGTCGGAAGAGCAAACGTTAGGAATTTGTCATGATGCTTTTTACTTGAGGTTAGGCTCAATTTGCAGCCCCGATGAGTCATAGCCACTCCACTCTAATATGGGATGATCTCCGATAGTTTTTTAGGCTTTATATGAGTTGCCGTCGAGACCCGAAGCTAAGAATATGCCGTCACTTCATTTTTTGACGATGTCGTGCAATTTCTTTGCAGAAGTAGGGTAGACATCTGTAGGATCTCTATGCTGTATGTATTGCAATTGAAGTCCGGAGCTAGGAATATGACATCGCCCCACGACGGGTGTGTCTCTGATCCCTTCGGAGGCTGGACAAGACGTCTTCGAGTAATCTCCTTAGGTTATATTACCGTTAGAAGAGCAAGCGTTAGAAATTTGCTATGACGCTTTTTACTTGAGATTAGGCTCAATTTAGAGCCCCGATGAGTCATAACCGCACCCTTTTGGGGTGAGATGATCTCTAATGGTCTTTCGGGTTTTATATGAGTTGCCGTCAAGATCCGAAGCTAGGAATATGCCGTCACTTCGTTTTTTCTTTGACAATGTCGTGCCGATTTTTGCTGAAGTAGGGTAGACATTTGTAGGACCTCCATGCTGTATGGCACGCCCTGCTTTCCGGTGTACGGGTAATGAGACACGACGAGGCCCGCTACGTATTTACTCAGAAGTAAACACGCTAAGCGCAACTAAGCAATATAACGTAAATATACACAAGAAGAAATGAAATGTAAATGAACAGCGATTTTTATTTATTAAACATTTCTTTACAATACAACTGAAAATTAAATACATTGATGAAAGCAATGCCTAAAAAATAGCATGAACATGAAAGTAAAGTATATACAAGAGTCTAGAGCTCGGGGTCCTCGGTGAACTGATCCAAGTCTTCTGAACTGGGCTCTATCTCCAGTGAGTCAGATCCACCTGACAACATTCCAAAGAAGGAAGAGAGAAGGAATATCGTCAGCGAACAATCTCTCGGTAAGTCCTAAAGAAAGGTAGAAATAGAATAGATAGAAAGAATATAACTGTATACTATTTGATTGTTATATTAACGCAGTTGTTTGTAACTCGGTACAGAATATGCCAGTGTAAACGAGAGGAGTCCAACTATTCCGTGGACTAAGATATACGGAGCACAAGGAACCGTTAAGCCACGGAACAACAACAATGGATATTCGGTTAGGTGTATTAAAGTGACCGTCTCGTGCCACTTCTAACACATTCCGTACCAGTCTACCCGTTTAAAAGTATTATATATTGATGTATATTGTTTTTTTAATAGATGTACGACTTGCCGAAACCATGATATCAGTAGTTCATGTAAACGGAACAGATAGTCATGTAATCAGAGTATATCCATGGTTCTATTCAGTCGAGTCATGTTGATATAGATTGAATTCCGGTATAAATGGATTCAATGGAGTTATACTTGAATCATATTCAAGTATAGATTGATTGATTGATTTCAGATTAGACTGAGACTCTTTCTGAGTCAGAAACTTTAAAACGAATTGAAGTCCTGAATTTGTTTTGGAGTTATTGGCAACTACTGCTCATGGACGGCAGGATTTGTGTCTTTTTCCAAGATAATTACCGTATTGATAACACATTTTTTAGTTTGTCTACCTTAGATAGGCAAGCACCCATATTCTCCGGCTCCCTGAGGCTCAAGAGAACTGGTCCTGCTTAAACATATATTTACTAAGGTTCTTATTGTAAATTAATATAACTTGAGAGAGTTTTATGAAAAATAGTTTTAATATATTTTCAAAATACATCTTAAGTATTTAATTATCGTCTTTAGGGTTTTCATAGTTATAATTTTTATAAAAATGAAATATTCTAGTGGACATAAACCTAATTTTGAATAGTATATGATATTTTCTTGTAATTTGACTTGTATTGAATGTGACGGTAGTTAAAATAGATATTTTGATAATATATATATATATAATTATAAAATAGAATTTATTTATTAAATAGAAATCACGTTTTCTTAAAAATTGTAATAAAAATTATATCGAGATCGAATGCTCCGTGAGGAGGTCTGCATCTCGCTCTACTAGTCTCGAGGATGTGCGATAACCCGCATCATCCCGATCGAATTCTCCAAAATGGGTTGTAGAGGCTTATTTGCAAGGAATGAATTAAAAATTTAAAGAATACAGGTTTTAATAGTCTAAAGTATTTTAATGTAAATTGTGTTTTGTCCCTAAAAAATTATTACAAAAGCCATCATACTATATCAAGATGAGTGTTTTGATGAGGCAGGTCATTACCTCGTGAGTTATCTAAAGGTAAAATGGGCAAAATGATAAAGTAATGTCATATGTAAACTTGATGGCATTTTACCGAAAAAGTGAAATAGAATTTGTTTACATTAAATTTTGAATTGAAACTTGGTCAAATTGATGTTTTATGGTTTCTAAATAATATATGAATAGATGGTAAATTTGTTGTTTAAGAAAAATTGAATTTTTAAAGAAATTAGATTCGGAAGTCGGATTAACTCTGCTTTCGATGAGTTTTGAAAAGAGAAGTCTTTTTAATAGAAAGGGAGGAGGGGAGAGGGGACTTACTGATTGATTATAGAGTGGGGAGGTAGAAGAATATTTCGAAGGTGTCGTGGAGTCGCGTCGTCGCCGGATTTGTCCCGAATCGTCGCCGGAACTTTGACCTTGGCTAACTTAACTTGTACAACTTTTAGACTTAGGAATTTTTAGAGAGTGTTGGCAAAAGAATTATGAATGAGGAGGGCTATGGTGTATGGTGGTATTTATATGAGAAATTAGGGTTTATGGTATTGAAATGATAATTAAAAATGCATTAAAATTTTGTTTTAAAGCTCATTTTAATTCTCTAGAAATGTGCAGGGAAATCAAACAGACTAGGGTTAGTGGGGTCGGCCAAAGGGTGCTAGGGGAAAAATTTGGGGCATTACCTATGGGGGGACCGGTGGCGTCGGCCCCAAGCCTTATCTTGCCGGTCATTTTGTGTGGGTGCGGGGTTGGATTGCTGCCACGTGTCAGGTTCAATGCATATAACATTTTCCATATGTTTTTTTTTAGCAACTTTTCATTTTTACATGTATTGCATGTGTAAACTTTTGAGCTTCTAAAAGTTTAAATGAAAAATCAATAAAATATTATGTAGCTGAGGGGATTTGAACACAGGGGCTACATCACAGCAGTGCAAGGTTTTACCAATAAGCTACAAGTTGTTTATTGTTGTTCTAATGCAATTTAATTTTATAACTTGTGCTCAGGCTTAGGTACTCCTTTCTGTATTTTGAAAAAAATGCTATATAGAAAGTTCATGATTGTTACATTCTACACTCCTTATAAAAATTTCGTTCTCGAAATTTATAGAAGGAAAGTGTAACAGATTTAAGAAAAGTTTGATGATAATGATGATGATAGAACTATTGACGGTGCATGAAAAATATTTAGAAAAACAAAAGAATGCAAAAGTTTTGGAAAGATTGAAAAAGATGTAAGGGAATTACCAGGGTAATGTTGTTCTACAGTCTCGGCTTCTACGACCGCTAATGTGTAAGCCAAACGCCGGGGTATATTCCTCTTAGCTGGAGGCACATTCCTCTGTCCTTAGGGCATGTTCCTCAGCCCTCGAGGCATGTTCCTCGGTGCCTGATGGAATTGGCGATTAGGCTGTGCATGAGGTCCACATGGAGGTAGAGCTGGGAGAGCAAGACGATGTGCGGGAGCCTGGATAGCTGGCCGCTGCGGATAAGTGTTGTGAGTTGGAACTAGGTTGCGTTTATAAGGACATGTTCCAATTTCATGAGTGGATGCGCCACAAACTAAGCACATGTCTTTTGCGCACCTACAATCCTTTTACAGGTGTCCATCCCTCTTGCAGTAGAAACAAAAATCTGGACTTGGCCGGTTATTTGTTACTTCCGGTCTCTTAGGTTCAAAAGTTGGTATTGAAGAGGCTCCTCCTGCCATCTGGGTGGCAGGGCGCTTCACACTAGCAGATTGAGGTCTGCCCTGTTCCCGCCAAAAATTTCTGCGCAAAAGAATCCAAGGTATCAAATGGCAGCGATACGCTTAAGGAAATACGAACCAGTATCTTCCGGGCTGTTTTTTGACAAACTCCCAAATGAGAAACGGATAAATTCTGATTGTATTGAAATCGTCTCGAAAAATCCTTCGATTTGATATATTATGGGCCTCATAATTCATCCGGGATCAAAAGTTATGAGCAAATGTGTTATGCACATGTGATCTAAGGAAGAAGATGCGAACCAGTATTTTCCGAGCTGTATTTTGACAAACTCCGGAACGAAAAACAGCTAAATTCTGATGATATTGAAAGCATCTCGAAAAGACCTTCGATTTGATATATTATGGGCCTCATAATTCATTCGGGATCAAAAGTTATGAGCAAATATGTTATGCACGTGTAACCTAAAGTAATGCTCTACTACATGGGGAATGCATTTTTTAGTCCCACATCGGGAAAAGGAGAGATGGCTTCTCTACCACTCCCATATAAATAAGAGGGCATACCTCTTGGAAAGGGAGAGTTAAAAATCCTCAAAGGATTCAATACTCAAAGGAGCTTAGTTCTCCAAGATAGGAGCATGCTCCTCCATAATGCGCATATGCGCAAGCGCCATGTGCGCTACGTGCAACGCACGTGTGCCTGCCATGCGGCACTACGTGCAATGCACGTGCGCACCACATGAGAATATTTAATAATATTAAAAGGAGCTTGTTCTCCATATATAGAAGCTTTGCTTCTCCTCATAATGCGCATGTGCGCCACATGCAACGCACGTGTGCCCGCCATGCGGCACCACGTGCAACGCACTGTGCGCACCACATATGAACATTTATGAACCGCTGGTTCTTTAAAACAAAAAAATAAAAATAAATAAAATAAAAAAAATAGTGCTTTGCACTTTTATGAACCTCTGGTTCTTGAAATAAAGAGAAAAACTCATTTTTCTTTGATCCTGATTAGATCAAAGAAAACAAATAGTGCTTTGCACTTCTGTTCTGGAATCTAAAAAGATTCTTAGTGCTTTGCACTTCCAAACTGCGCTGTTGCGCTCCTGAGAGAACGCCACGTGTTAGCTGCAGAACAACTTGCGCTACGTGCCTTGAAATAGAGCTTTGCTCTCTGGAACTGGCGCACCTCACCAGAGCGCGCCACGTGTCGGCTGCAAAAACAACTTGCGCTACGCGCTTTGAAATAGAGCTTTGCTCTCTGGAACGGGCGCAACTCACCAGAGCGCGCCACGTGTCAGCTGCAGAACAACTTGCGCTACGCGTCTTGAAATAGAGCTTTGCTCTCTGGAACGGGCGCAACTCACCAGAGCGCGCCACGTGTCAGCAGCGCAACAGCACAGCGCACTAGCGCATCGCACTGCGCTGTTGCGCTTGCGCTCACCAGAGCATGACACGTGTCCTCACCACAAGCGCTTGCGCTCAGTAATTGGCGCAAAGCGCCTGACAAATGCAATGCATTTTACTGAAGGGCCATGCCCAAATCAGAGGGGCCTAGTAGGCCAAATTAAATTGCAATACAATAAAAAGGGGCAGAGTCCAAATAAAAATAAAAAGAAATGCAATGCAAAAGCAAATAAAATGTTGAACATTTCAACTGGACTTAGCCCAATTTTGGCCATAAGTCCTTAAATTAAATTGACTGAGCAAAATTGCTCTTCTAAATCAATTTACATCCGGTTCGAGGGTACATCTCCGAACTCCTTTGACATCCGTCGTTGTAATTCCTCAACGACGTCAAAGAGGTGACGAGTCCCAACGACCATACACCCATATGGACCGAAACGTCCCTAAACTAATATCGGACCGAAACGTCCCTAAACTAATATCGGACCGAAACGTCCCTAAACTAAACATAGACCACCACGTCCCTAAACTGGCAATGGACCTCCACGTCCTTAAACTGGCGATAGACCACCACGTCCCTAAACTGGCACAATAGAGCCCAAATGCTCTTTTGTCGGACCTAAACGGTCCCGTTAAGTTGATCTTAGTCTTAAACTGGACTAACGTATCCTTAACAAACGTTTGAGTCGATCTTAGCCTCAAAAATGGCTAACGTATCCTCCAAACAGACTTTAGTCCCAAATTGGACTATGAATCTCCCAAACTGGAACAATAGGGCCCAAACGCTCTTTTGTCGGATCTAAACGATCACGTTAAGTTGATCTTAGTCTCAAACATGACTAACGTATCCTTAACGAACGTTTAAGTTGATCTTAGCCGCAACGCGACTAACGTATCCTTAAACTAAAAACACCAAACCCAAATCTAAGTAAATACGGATTTGGACTAATCCACGTCCTACGGGCGACGGCATTACTCAGTCTCCGTATACAATCCACGGGCAACCACAAACAAAACAAACACACACGACACGAAGTGAAATTCTGGAGAAGGAGAAAGTTGTTACCGCGATGCGGTAGCGTAATTAACTGCAGGGGCTTGCGCCTGCAGGGAAGAGTGTCCCCACAATCAAAAACCCCTCACCCTGAGGGGGAATCTGACGAAGTCTGCTACATCGGCCGCATCCGTCTAAACCTCCGATACACGGTGCCATAAATCAACTTGGCATCTTCGGAGAGGTAGACGGATAAAACCAATTAGCATCTGCCCCGAACCTCAGGCAACGGACGCGAAGTCCGGACCGCCGTTCGGAGGGGAACAGATTCTGGCACGCCCGGTGGGACCTCTTCTTCTTTCCACTCCACACTTCGTGTGTCGTGTTCGCGAACAAATCGCGGTTTGTTGTGATTGCCTGTGGATTCAAGGTACTAAGATTTGGTGTCTTGCTCCGTGCAGAAAACAGAAGATCAATGGCTTCGAACTGCACCGCCCGCAGCAATAACTCTTGCTCCGTCATTGCTGGAGGAGTGACTTATGGGCCCCAAGCGGCCTCCCTTTTCAAAATGCCGGTGGAGCAGGTGGCTCAAGCCACCACTGGACTATTTTTTGGGACCATGCTCCCATCAATGAGCTTCAACGCCCCAATGACGTTGCAAGAAGCCCCAAAGAAGTCGGTCTTTGATCGGCTTACCACTGCCGCGACCCCTCTCAACGGGTCGCCCAGCTTCAATACCTCAGTTTTCAACAGACTGGGCCAGAACGTCCGCAAACCTGCGATACCCGAAGCTGCCATCCCAAAGCGGATAGCCATCCCGACTCAAACGGACGAAATCATTGGGAAGGTTCCTCCTTCCGAGAAGTCAGGTTTTACAAGGCTGGCTATTCCGGTTGCTGCTCCAAGCGAGGTCCTCAGAGCTGCTTCCCCTACCCATGGCAGGGGGCATGAAGAAGCTTATCCAACAACGGAGGTGACTCCATCAGCACGACATGCCCGACGTCGCTACTGGCGCCGAGTTAGGAAGGCTGGGGGCAACTCCCCCTCTAGACTTACTCCTCCAACTCTAATGGTGGAGATCGATACTGCTGTTCCAACCAGGAACAGCTTTGAGTTGCTCAACAAGGTGCGCAGAAACTCCCCTACGGCGATGTTGAAACGAACTCCTTCACCTGTGGAGAATGCTCCAGAAAAGAAGCTAGAGCAGCCCCCTCAACGGCTGTCCTCTAAAATTTACAAAGTCTGGCGACAGGTCCAAGAGTCGGTGATCGATCGAGACTGCCTCCGACGACAGAAAAAGATGAAGGTTCAGCAGGGGAAGGATTACTCTGTCAAACCACAAGAAACAAAAGCTACTCGGGTGCCCACTACAACGGTTCCCTTAACTCCAATCACTCAAAAAAGGAGGCCGCAAAAAGCCCCTGTGTCTTCGGCAAATCGCAAAGACACCGAACACAAACGCCCCAAGTCTGGGGGCATGGTGGTGCACACTGTTTATATGGCTTCTGGAAAGGAGGAAAGCCGCACTTCTACGGGCCACCGACCGCTCACCCGATCCGTGACGAAAGCCCAGGAGCAACAACAAAAGCTTCAGGAAATGATGAATACAATGGCTGCACTCACTGAGCCAAAAGAAAGCTCTGAAACGTCTTCGGATGAGCGTCAAGAACAAGAAACCGACGCTGACTTTTTACGCAGAGTCCTCGAAAAGAGAGACAAAGAAGCTGCAGAGCAGGCGGCTAACATAAAACAGATGGCGCTCCTCTTCAAAGATATGGTAGGGATGATGTTACAGCCGGACCCTCCTGCTGAAGATCCTCCGATCGTCCTTGAAAACGACAAGGAAGAAACGTCAAATCCTCCGTCGGCTCTATCAACAGCCAAGGAGGAGGCAATCTCCAAAGTCGACCTAGACGAATATATAGCTCAGCAGATCCGGGTTCATCAGGCAAACGAAGCGGCTGGGAAAATTGTTAGAACCGGACGACCGTATCCGAGCTGGTATGACCAAATCAGTTACCCGCCAGGATATACGATCCCTAAATTCCACGTATATAAAGGGACAGGGAATCCGCATCAGCATGTCGCTCAATTCAGGGCCTTATGCGGCAATACTGGAGGCGATGACAAATTGTTGCTACGTCAATTCGTCGGCAGCTTAGCAGAAATAGCCTTTGAATGGTATTCGGAGCTACCTAACGACTCTGTCAAAACATTTGCAGAGATGGAACTGCTGTTTACACAAAGATTCGCAAGTGCTAGTGAACGCACCCCGATTACAGCACTGATAAATGCCAGGATAAGGCCCGGCGAAACGTGGGTCCAATACGCAACACGATGGCGAAACCTATGGTCGAAATGCGAACAACGCATAGAAGAGGCACCTGCGGTAGGCATGTTTGTGGGCACTCTCGATCCGCAGGCGACCATCTCGCAATTCATGATGTTCTTCAGGCCGACCACCTTCCAGGCCTTGATCGACAAATTAGCCCAAATGGACCAGATTGGCCATAGACCGTCTCCTCCAAGACCCGATCCCCGAAATGAGAAAGGAAAAGCGATCATCGTCGCCAACGCTCAGCGACAGTCGAGCAACTCAAAGCCGGTCGATCGCCAAAACAACGTGCGCCCACGCCCATCCCTCGAAGAGAGGCTAGGACGTCATTACTCGTTTCCTCAGAATAAAACGAGAAGACTGTTCGAGCTTGCAGTGCGCAACAGACTCATTAATCTGCCGAATCCAAAACGTCCGTTGCAGCCAGACGATCTTAATAATCCCAATTATTGCCCTTACCACCAAACGGTAAGTCACCCGATTGAGGATTGTTTCGTCTTTAAGGGATGGATTGAGGATCAATACCTGCAAGGAAAGTTCACGCTGTCTGAAAGCTGGAAGGTAAACCCCCCACAACCGCACTCTCCAAAGAAAATGGACACGCCGGGGGCAACTTGTTCTTTCGTCGAGGATGAAAACGACAGAGAAAACTTATCGGATGAATCCGAAGACTACGTGGCGACTTGTCATGTGATTTCTCATTCACTGACGGATGAGGAGGAGGCTCCTTGCGCTGAGAAATCAATGGCGAACCCTGAGCCAGAGATTCTACAGCCATCAGACGAGTTGATCGATGTCTTCCTAAATGAAATTCGTCTGAAAGCAAAAGCCAATTAAGAGCATGAAATGGCCATACTGGAAAGAACCAAGGTATCCCCGTCAAATCAAAAGCCATACACTGCGGGTAAAAACAAATTCAAGACGAGGAAACGGTTCGCCAAAGCTCTATCAGTAGGAATGAAGCTACCGCCCTCCGAAGAAAATCCTTTTTCTGAGGTAGAGATGCACCCTAACTTCTGTTTATATCATCAGAAGATCATACATCCTACCGAAGACTGCGAATCCTTTAACTGTTGGTGGCAAGGGTATGTCGCTCAAAAGCGACACTTTGACAGGACAAAGTGTGAAGCTTGTGGACATCGGAAAAATGCGATAGATGAGCGCAAAAGAGCCACCGCCGACTATCATATAGCCGACTTCAAGGGATCACAAATTATCACCTTTGGAAGCGACTCTGACGAAGAAGCTACCCCCAACTCTTCCCTCGGGGAACCTATTTCAAAAATAAAGGAATTGAGAAGCTGCGAGAACGTTCAGCCATGCAATCGCATGCTACTCGGAAAAAATCCCGACCCCGTAAGCAAGGGACCGAACAAGAAGAACAAAGGAAAAGGAAAAAGGGCCCTCGTCGCCAGCACTCACCAACAATCAGGTGACCCTAGACCGGTTGCTTGCCAAAGCAACAAGCGGCAATCCCTCCAGGAAAAGTTGAAACGTCCTTACTCGTTTCCGCAAGATAAAACAAGGGGACTGTTCGAGCTGGCAGTGTGTGACAGACTCATCAATCTGCCGAGTCCAAAACGTCCGTTGTGGCCAGGCGATATTAATAATCCTAATTATTGCCCTTACCACCAAACGGTAGGTCATCTGATCGAGGATTGCTACGTCTTCAAGAACTGGGTTGAAGACCAATACCAACAGGGCAAGTTCGCGTTGTCCGAAATTTGGAAGGTGAACCCGCCACAACCGCATGCTCCGAAAAATATGGACACGCCGGGGGCATCATGCTCATTCATAGAGAAAGCCTAACGGACCACTACGTCCTAAAACTGGATAACGGACCGAAACGTCTTTAAACTAACAACGGACCGAGATGTCCTTAAACTAATGACGGACCGCAATGTCCTAAAACTTGCAAATGACCGAAACGTCGTTAAACTACTCCCAACCCGCAGCATTTTCAGGCTGACGTTAAAAAAAAAAATAATAATAATAATAATAACGGTATGTCCACAAGCAAAATGGGCACGGATGAAAACCCGAAGGGGCTCCGTGAGTAAAAACAGCAGGGCTACCGGCGAGTGTTCGTGAAAACCCGAAAAGGCGCGACCTCGTTTGAAAAAAAAAAGAAGAAGAAAAGAAAAAAAAAAGAAAAAAAAAGAATAAAATAAAAGATAAAAAAAAACGGTACGTCCACGAGCAAAATGGGCACGGATGAAAACCCGAAAGGGCTCCGTGAGTAAAAACAGCAGGGCTACCGGCGAGTGTTTGTGAAAACCCGAAGGGGCGCAACCTCGTTAAAGAAACACTTATAGGATCCTCTCGACCCTGTAAGGAGAAACCACCTGCGTGAGATCCTTACGACTCACAAAGGAGCAACACACTTGGGGATCCCCACGATTCCTAAGGAGAAAATACACTTGCGAGATCCTCACGACTCGTAAGGAGAACTCTCTTATGGGACCCTTACGGCCCGTAAGACTTGAAAGTCTTAAGTTACAGAGACCTAAACCTGTGCTTAAGCAAACCCCCACAAACTTCCAATATTGCCCTACAAGTTGCTCAGTATTGACCCTTGTATACAATCCACGGGCGCAAATAAATATTTCCCTAACAAAGTCCCATCCGTGACTAGGGATATGCTTGTACAGCAAACAACACTTGTAAGTCCTCTCGACTTATAAGGAGAAGACCCTTTTGTAAGATCCTTACGACTTACAAGAGAAGATGCACTTAGGAATCCTCACGATTCCCAAGGAGAAAACACACCTACAAGATCCTCACGACTTGTAGGGAGAAATACCTTTGTGAGACCCTTACGGCTCATGAAGTCAAAAGCCTTAGCCGACAGGACCCTTAACCCTGTTTACTAAGCCACCTTTGTTCAACATCGACAGAGGCAAATGATGATTCGCTCCTGGCAATATCCCAGTTGCAGCGATGCTGATGCCTAGACCGATATCAAATTCTAAGTCCTTTTACGGCAAATGATGATTCGCTCCTGGCAATATTCCAGTTGCAGCGATGCTGTTGCCTAAACTGGTATCAAATTCCAAGTCCTTTCACGGCAAATGATGATTCGCTCCTGGCAATATTCCAGTCGCAGCGATGCTGATGCCAAGATTGGTATCAGATCCTAAATCCCCTACTCATAAAAAAAAATGCATACGAAATAGCCGAAATGATGGTGCAACTTGCAAACAAAATCAGCAAGTAAAAATGTATGCACGAGTAAAAAGAAAATAGCCGAAATGATTGGGCAACTCGCAATAAAAAAAAACAGCGAGTAAAAATAAAATAAACAGTCGAAATGATTGGGCAACTCGCAATAAAAAACAGCGAGTAAAAAGAAAAAATAGCCGAAATGATTGGGCACCGTGAAAAATAGCCGAAATGATTAAGCAATCGCGACCTTCGCGATATAAAAGCTGAAATGATAGAGCATCGCGGAAAGAATAAAAAAAATGAAAGAATGAAACTTTTGCCCTACAGGTGAAATCACATCGATCCCTGTATACAATCCAGGGGCACAGATAAAGAGGGAACAATACCTTCCCAACAGGCTCCACCAGAAAGCGAAGCCAAATCTCGACGGTTCATAGATAACCTAGAGACCATCTCGACATTTGTTGCAATAGTACAGACATGATGTCAACAACGGCGTTCCTTCGCAGCCCAGCGGGGTGTACATGCAAAGTTAACAAAAGACCCCATGGTCGAAACAAAGCGGAGTAACGGCAAAATCCCAACCCCACCTTAGCATTCGTCTCGTTACAACAGACGCAATGTCAACAACGGCGTTCCTTCGCAGTCCAGCGGGGTGTACATGCAAAGTTAACAAAAGACCCCATGGTCGAAACAAAACGGAACCATGGCAAAGTCTCTAGTTCCAAATCTCAATGGCCACGTCTAAAGCCTGGAGACCAACAACGGTGTGCCTCCTCATTCCAGCAGGACACAGATATTACACCATCAAGCGGAGCGATGGCAAAATCCCAGCTTCACCTCAGCATTCGTCTCGATACAGTAGACGCAATGTCAACAGCACCGTTCCTCCGCAGTCCAGCTGGAGGCAGATGCAACGTCAACAAAAGACCTCACGGTCGAAACAAAGCGGAGTAACGGCAAAATCCCAACTCCACCTTAGCATTCGTCTCGTTACAACAGACGCAATGTCAACAACGGCGTTCCTTCGCAGTCCAGCGGGGTGTACATGCAAAGTTAACAAAAGACCCCATGGTCGAAACAAAACGGAACCATGGCAAAGTCTCTAGTTCCAAATCTCAATGGCCACGTCTAAAGCCTGGAGACCAACAACGGTGTGCCTCCTCATTCCAGCAGGACACAGATATTACGCCATCAAGCGGAGCGATGGCAAAATCCCAGCTTCACCTCAGCATTCGTCTCGATACAGTAGACGCAATGTCAACAGCACCATTCCTCCGCAGTCCGGCTGAAGGCAGATGCAACTTCAACAAAAGACCTCACGGTCGAAACAAAGCGGAGTAACGTCAAAATCCCAACTCCACCTTAGCATTCGTCTCGTTACAACAGACGCAATGTCAACAACGGCGTTCCTTCGCAGCCCAGCGGGGTGTACATGCAAAGTTAACAAAAGACCCCATGGTCGAAACAAAGCGGAGTGATGGCAAAATCCCAGCTCCACCTCAGCATTCGTCTCAATATACCAGACGCAGTGTAAGCAAACGAAGTGAAGGCCACATTCCTAGCTTCAACGTCTTTACGGTAACTTACATAAAACCGGAAAGACAATCGGAGACCATCTCACAGAAAGTGGTCACCTCCTTGACGTTCGTCTCGATACAGTAGACGAAATATCAACCCCAGTGTTCTTCCTCCAACAGGATTTGAACACACCAAAGCAAACGAAGCGAAGGCCACATTCCTAACTTCGACGTCTTAACGGTAACTCACATAAAACCGGAAAGACAATCGGAGACCATCTCACAGAAAGTGGTCACCTCCTTGACGTTCGTCTCGATACAGTAGACGAAATGTCAACCTCAGCGTTCTTCCTCCAGCAGGGATTCAGACACGGCAAAGCAAATGAAGCGAAGGCCACATTCCTAGCTTCAACGTCTTTACGGTAACTCATATAAAACCGGAAAGACAATCGGAGATCATCTCGCACCAGTGTGGAGTGGTCACCACTTCGACGTCCGTCTCGATACAGCAGACGAGATGTCACCCCAACGTTCGTCTCGACACAGCAGACGTAACGTCATCAAACAAACGGAGCCACGACAAAATCCCTAGTTCCCACCGCGACATTCGTCTCGATACAAAGGACGCAATGCCAGCAAACGAAGCGAAGGCTAAATTCCTAGCTTCAGGGTCTTAACGGCAAGTCATATAAAACCGAAAAGACAATCGGAGATCATCTCGCACCAGTGTGGAGTGGTCACCACTTCGACGTCCGTCTCGATACAGCAGACGAAATGTCACCCCAACGTTCGTCTCGACACAGCAGACGTAACGTCATCAAACAAACGGAGCCATGGCAAAATCCCTACTTCCAAACCTCGGCGGTTCACCAGTAACCTAGAGACAACCACGACATTCGTCTCGATACAGAGGACGCAATGCCAGCAAACGAAGCGAAGGCTAAATTCTTAGCTTCAGGGTCTTAACGGCAAGTCATATAAAACCGGAAAGACAATCGGAGATCATCTCGCACCAGTGTGGAGTGGTCACCACTTCGACGTCCGCCTCGATACAGCAGACGAGATGTCACCCTAACGTTCGTCTCGACACAGCAGACGTAACGTCATCAAACAAACAGAGCCACGGCAAAATCCCTAGTTCCCACCGCGATATTCGTCTCGATACAGAGGACGCAATGCCAGCAAACGAAGCGAAGGCTAAATTCCAAGCTTCAGGGTCTTAACGGCAAGTCATATAAAACCGGAAAGACAATCGGAGATCATCTCGCACCAGTGTGGAGTGGTCACCACTTCGACGCCCGTCTCGATACAGCAGACGAGATGTCACCCCAACGTTCGTCTCGACACAGCAGACGCAACGTCATCAAACAAATGGAGCCACGGCAAAATGCCTAGTTCCCACCGCAACATTCGTCTCGATACAGCAGACGCAATGCCAACAAACGAAGCAAAGGCCAAATTCCTAGCTTCAGGGTCTTAACGGCAACTCATATAAAGCCCGAAAGACTATCGGAGATCATCCCCACACCAGCGCGGAGTGGTTATGACTCATCGGGGCTCTCCAAAATGAGCCTAACCTCAAGTAAAAAGAGGCATGGCAAATTCCTAGCGCTTGCTCTTCTGACGGTCAAACTGCCAAGGAGGATTGCTTGAAGACGTCTTGTCCAGCCCTCGAAGGGATCAGAGACACGGCAGTCGCAGGGCTACTCGAACAGCACGATTGCCTATCGAGGACTATATCAGCTTATGCGACGGTACGATGGCCAAAACCCTAAGTACCACCAACCTTAACGGGCTTCTGTCGTAAAGAGCAGAGGTTAAATGCGACGTTAAGATGTTCTTGCGAGATCTGCTCGATCCGTTTCGACTCGTGAGGAAATTGATGTCTTTGCGAGATTTTCTCGATGCGTCTCGACTCGTGAGATAAAGCCTTAGGCAGTAGGGATTAAAAAACCTGTTTCCTAAGCACTGGGACCCTGCAAGTCGGCCCAAAACGGTCTCTTGCATACTATCCACGGGTCACACTCTCCAAAGTCGAATCTCGATAAGGAGGGAAACAACCGCTTACGGGTCCTCTCGACTCGTAAGAGGGAAAACTCTCTTATAGGATCCTTACGACTTATAAGAGAAAACACACTTAGGAATCCTCACGATTCCCAAGGAGAAAATACACCTACGAGATCCTCACGACTCGTAGGGAGAAAAGTCTTTATGAGACCCTCACGGCTCGTAAAGTTGAAAAGCCTTAGGTGGCAGATCCTACCCCTGTCTCCTAAGCCATCACTGCCCTGCAAAAAAGTCAAGATGGACCGACCATCTATGGGCCACACTTGCCAAAGCTACATGCCACTGAAATGGAGAACTTACTCATAAGCGTATGAACTACTCCACGCCAGAGTGAGACAAAAAAAGAAATAGAAGGATGCGGCTCATGGAGTTAAGGGTTGGAACTATATCCCTTAAGAGTTGAGATTTGAGTCAATGATAAATGACGACGCTTGTGTCCGCTCGTTATCTTCTCAGATCAAGATTCTGAAAGTGATACATCAACCCAAAACTGGTCATACGCCATGCATAACTCTGCATAACTCTGCACTACTTCACCCACGTACATACTTACGTGGGCAAAGTAGTGGGGGGCATTTGTTCCCGCCAAAAATTTCTGCGCAAAAGAATCCAAGGTATCAAATGGCAGCGATACGCTTAAGGAAATATGAACCAGTATCTTCCGGGCTGTTTTTTGACAAACTCCCGAATGAGAAACGGATAAATTCTGATTGGATTGAAAGCGTCTCGAAAAACCCTTCGATTTGATATATTATGGGCCTTATAATTCATCCGGGATCAAAAGTTATGAGCAAATGTGTTATGCACATGTGATCTAAGAAAGAAGATGCGAACCAGTATTTTCCGAGCTGTATTTTGACAAACTCCGGAACGAAAAACAGCTAAATTCTGATGATATTGAAAGCATCTCGAAAAGACCTTCGATTTGATATATTATGGGCCTCATAATTCATTCGGGATCAAAAGTTATGAGCAAATGTGTTATGCACGTGTAACCTAAAGTAATGCTCTACTACATGGGGAATGCATTTTTTAGTCCCACATCGGGAAAAGGAGAGATGGCTTCTTTACCACTCCCATATAAATAAGAGGACATACCTCTTGGAAAGGGAGAGTTAAAAATCCTCAAAGGATTCAATACTCAAAGGAGCTTAGTTCTCCAAGATAGGAGCATGCTCCTCCATAATGCGCATATGCGCAAGCGCCATGTGCGCTACGTGCAACGCACGTGTGCCTGCCATGCGGCACTACGTGCAACGCACGTGCGCACCACATGAGAATATTTAATAATATTAAAAGGAGCTTGTTCTCCATATATAGAAGCTTTGCTTCTCCTCATAATGCGCATGTGCGCCACATGCAACGCACGTGTGCCCGCCATGCGGCACCACGTGCAACGCACGTGCGCACCACATATGAACATTTATGAACCGCTGGTTCTTTAAAACAAAAAAATAAAAATAAATAAAATAAAAAAATAGTGCTTTGCACTTTTATGAACCTCTGGTTCTTGAAATAAAGAGAAAAACTCATTTTTCTTTGATCCTGATTAGATCAAAGAAAACAAATAGTGCTTTGCACTTCTGTTCTGGAATCTAAAAAGATTCTTAGTGCTTTGCACTTCCAAACTGCGCTGTTGCGCTCCTGAGAGAACGCCACGTGTTAGCTGCAGAACAACTTGCGCTACGCGCCTTGAAATAGAGCTTTGCTCTCTGGAACTGGCGCAACTCACCAGAGCGCGCCACGTGTCAGCTGCAAAAACAACTTGCGCTACGCGCTTTGAAATAGAGCTTTGCTCTCTGGAACGGGCCCAACTCACCAGAGCGCGCCACGTGTCAGCTGCAGAACAACTTGCGCTACGCGCCTTGAAATAGAGCTTTGCTCTCTGGAACGGGCGCAACTCACCAGAGCGCGCCACGTGTCAGCAGCGCAACAGCACAGCGCACTAGCGCATCGCACTGCGCTGTTGCGCTTGCGCTCACCAGAGCATGACACGTGTCCTCACCACAAGCGCTTGCGCTCAGTAATTGGCGCAAAGCGCCTGACAAATGCAATGCATTTTACTGAAGGGCCATGCCCAAATCAGAGGGGCCTAGTAGGCCAAATTAAATTGCAATACAATAAAAAGGGGCAGAGTCCAAATAAAAATAAAAAGAAATGCAATGCAAAAGCAAATAAAATGTTGAACATTTCAACTGGACTTAGCCCAATTTTGGCCATAAGTCCTTAAATTAAATTGACTGAGCAAAATTGCTCTTCTAAATCAATTTACATCCGGTTCGAGGTTACATCTCCGAACTCCTTTGACATCCGTCGTTGTAATTCCTCAACGACGTCAAAGAGGTGACGGGTCCCAACGACCATACACCCATATGGACCGAAACGTCCCTAAACTAATATCGGACCGAAACGTCCCTAAACTAATATCGGACCGAAACGTCCCTAAACTAAACATAGACCACCACGTCCCTAAACTGGCAATGGACCTCCACGTCCTTAAACTGGCGATAGACCACCACGTCCCTAAACTGGCACAATAGAGCCCAAATGCTCTTTTGTCGGACCTAAACGGTCCCGTTAAGTTGATCTTAGTCTCAAACTGGACTAACGTATCCTTAACAAACGTTTGAGTCGATCTTAGCCTCAAAAATGGCTAACGTATCCTCCAAACAGACTTTAGTCCCAAATTGGACTATGAATCTCCCAAACTGGAACAATAGGGCCCAAACGCTCTTTTGTCTGATCTAAACGATCACGTTAAGTTGATCTTAGTCTCAAACATGACTAACGTATCCTTAACGAACGTTTAAGTTGATCTTAGCCGCAACGCGACTAACGTATCCTTAAACTAAAAACACCAAACCCAAATCTAAGTAAATACGGATTTGGACTAATCCACGTCCTACGGGCGACGGCATTACTCAGTCTCCGTATACAATCCACGGGCAACCACAAACAGAACAAACACACACGACACGAAGTGAAATTCTGGAGAAGGAGAAAGTTGTTACCGCGATGCGGTAGCGTAATTAACTGCAGGGGCTTGCGCCTGCAGGGAAGAGTGTCCCCACAATCAAAAACCCCTCACCCTGAGGGGGAATCTGACGAAGTCTGCTACATCGGCCGCATCCGTCTAAACCTCCGATACACGGTGCCATAAATCAACTTGGCATCTTCGGAGAGGTAGACGGATAAAACCAATTAGCATCTGCCCCGAACCTCAGGCAACGGACGCGAAGTCCGTACCGCCGTTCGGAGGGGAACATGCCCTTCTTCTTCACTACTGCCTCGTATCGACGGGGAGCATTCAGAGCTAGGTCTTAGGTTAGGAAATCCCCTGTAGCTAAGGAAACTTGGATCTCCAGATCCAACCCTTGCTGAAATCGTCTAGTTCTGATCTCAGCCGTCGGTATTAAGTGTGCCACGAATCTACTGAGCATGGTAAACTCAGAATCATACTCATCCACAGATTTAGTCCACATCGAACCTTGTTGCAGGTGGATGAATTGCTGCTCCATGTCAAATCGGGCAGTCTCGGAGAAATATTTCGCGTCAAACATCTTGCGAAAAGTCCTCCATTCGATCGGCTGGTCAAGACGGCTTTCTTCCGCCTTCCACCAAACTCTGGCATTATTTGTTAGTTGCAGCTTTGCAACTCTAACCCAGGCAATCTCTGGCACTTGTGCTGCTGTCAAATCTTCTATGATACTCTGAGCCCATTCTTCAGCTTCCAAGGGGCTCTCTTTCCCAGAAAATTGCTTCGGATGAAGTGCCTGGAATTGTTTTACTCCAGGTGCTTCTGCTTCTGGGAGGTTCAATAATATAGCAGTCTGTTGCTGTTGTCCTTCCAGGAGGCTTCGGATTGCCTCAAGCAATACCGTTTGCTCGTTGATCGGAGCTGTAATGGTAGACGCAAGTGGAAGAGGTGGTGATGTGTTGTTGAAGTTTGTGCTCATATTGTTTGGAGAATCCATATTCTTGAAAGAAAAAATAGGGTTAGGATAGATTCAAAGAATATGAAATTGTAAGATTCAAAGAATATGAAATGTAAAGAATGTTTTTGGTTGCTGATTCTTATGTTATATTGTTTAAGACTTCGTGCAGAATTGACCTGCATATCCATGCAGAACTGACCTGCATGGTAGGGTTCCATACAGAATTGACCCGCATGTCCATGCAGAACTGACCTGCATGGGCCGCCAACAAAACCTGTTACGCCCCACTTTCCGGTGTGCGGGTAATGAGACGCGACGAGTCCCGCTACGTATTTACTCAGAAGTAAACACGCTAAGCGTAACTAAGCAATATAATATAAATATACACAAGAAGACATGAAATGTAAATGGACAACAACTTTTATTTATTAAACATTTCTTTACAATACAACTGAAAAGTAAATACAATGATGAAAGTAATGCCTAAACAATGGCATGAACATGAAAGTAAAGTATATATAAGGGTCTAGAGCTCGGGGTTCTCGCTGAACCGATCCAAGTCCTTTGAACTGGGCTCTATTTCCAGTGAGTCGGATCCACCTGACAACATTCCAAAGAAAGAAGAGAGAAGGAATGTCGTCAGCGAACAATTGCTCGGTAAGTCCCAAAGAAAGGTAGAAATAAAATAGATAGAAAAAATATAACTGTATACTATTTGATTGTTATGTTAATGCAGTTTTTCATAACTTGGTACAGAATATGCCATTGTATATGAGAGGAGTCCACCTATTCCGTTGACTAAGATATACGGAGCACAAGGAACCATTAAGCCATAGAACAGCAACAATGGATATTCAGGTTAGGTGTATTAAAGTGACCGTCTCGTGCCACTTCTAACACATTCCGTACCAGTCTACCCCTTTAAAACCCCTTGATGTATTATGTATTGATGTATATTATTTTGTTTAATAGATGTAAGACTTACCGAAACCATGATATCAGTAGTTCGTGTAAAAGGAACGGATAGTCATATAATCAGAGTATATCCGTAGTTTGGTTTAGTCGAGTCATGTTGATATAGATTGAATTCCGGTATAAATGGATTCACATTGAATTTGAGTTATACTTGAATCATATTCAAGGATAGATTGATTGATTGATTTCAGATTAGACTGAGACTCTTTCTGAGTTAGACACTTTAAAATGAATTGAAGTCCTGAATTTGTTTTGGAGTTATTGGTAAACGCTGCACATGGATGGCACGATTTGTGTATTTTTCCAAGACAATTACCGTATTGATAACACCGTTTTTAGGTTATCTACCTTAGATAGGCAAGCACCCATATTCTTCGGCTCCCTAAGGCTCAAGAGAACTGGTCTCGCTTAAACCTATGTTTACTAGGGTCCTTATTGTAAATTAATATAACTTGTGGGGGTTTTATGAAAAATAGTTTTGATATATTTTCAAAATACACCTCAAGTATTTAATTATCGTCTTTAGGGTTTTCATAGGTGTAATTTTTATAAAAATGAAATATTTAATGGACATAAACCTAACTTTGAATAATATATGGTATTTTCTTATAATTTGACTTGTATGGAATGTGATGGTATTTTCATGATCTTGTGTGATTCTTTTCCTTTGATTAGATAACATGGAATATATATTATATTTAAAATAGATATTTTGATAATATATATATATATATAATTATAAAAATAGAATTTATTTATTAAATAGAAATCACGTTTTCTTAAAACTTGTAATAAAAATTCCATCGAGATCGAATGCTCCGTGAGGAGGTCTGCATCTCGCTCTACTAGTCCCGAGGACGTGCGATAAGCTGCACCATCCCGATCGGGTTCCCCAAAATGGGTTGTAGAGGTTTATTTGCAAGGAATTAATTAAAACAATTTAAAGAATATAGGTTTTGATTGCCTAAGGTATTTTAATGTAAATTGTGTTTTGTCCCTCAAAATTTTTTACAAGAGCCATCATGCTATGTCAAGATGAGTGTTGTGATGAGGCAGGTCATTACCTCATGAGATATCTAAAGGTAAAATGAGCAAAACGATAAAGTAATGTCGTATGTAAAGTTGATGGTATTTTACCGAAAATTTTAAATAGAATTTGTTTAACATTAAATTTTGACTTAAAACTTGGTCAAATTGTTGATTTATGGTTGATAAACAATATATGAATAGATGATAAATTTTTTGTTTAATAAAAATTGAGTTTTTAAAGAAACTAGAATCGGAAGTCGTATTAACTCCACTTTCGACGAGTTTTGAAAAGAGAAGTCTTTTTAATAGAAAGAGAGGAGAGGAGAGGAGACTTACTGATTGATTATAGAGGAGAGAGGTAGAGGAATATTTCGAAGGTGTCGTGGAGTCGCGTCGTCGCCGGATTTGTCCCGAATCGTCGCCGGAACTTTGACCTTGGCTAACTTCACTTGTACAACTTTTGGACTTAAGAATTTTTAGAGAGTTTTGGCAAAAGAATTATGAATGAGGTAGGCAATGGTGTAGGGTGGTATTTATAGGAGAAATTAGGGTTTAGGGTATTGAAATGATAATAAAAAATGCATTAACGTTTGGTTTTAATGCTCATTTTAATTCTTTGGAAATGTGCAAAGAAATCAAACAGACTAGGGTTAGTGGGATAGGCCAAAGGGTGCTAGGGGAAAAATTTTGGTCCATTACCTATGGGGGGGCCGGCGGCACCGTCCCCAAGCCCTATCTCGCCGATCATTTTTTGTGGATGTGGTGTTGGATTGCTGCCACGTGTCAGCTTCAGTGCATATAAAATTTTTCACAAGTTTGTTTTTAGTGACTTTTCATTTTTATGTGTATTGCACGTGTAAACTTTTGAGCTTATAAAAGTTTAAAAGAAAAATCAATAAAAATATTACGTGGTGGAGGGGATTCGAACACAGGGGCTACGTCACAGCAGTGCAAGGCTTTACCAATGAGCTACAAGTTGTTTCTTGCTGTTCTAAAGCAATTTAATTTTATAACTTGTGCTCAGGGTTTGGTACTCCTTTCTGTATTTTGAAAAAAATTATGTACAGAAAGTTCATGGTTGTTACACTGTTTGTATCACAGTTGAAGTCCGAAGCTAGGAATATGCCATTGCTCCATTTTTGTTCGACTCTTGGGTCTTTTGTTGACGTTGCATCTATATCCTACTGGAGTGAGAAGGAACGCCGGAATTGTCTCTCGGTTGTATATGAACGGTCAAGACTTAGAGCTAGGATTTTGCCGTGATTCCATTTCTATTTGACCCTTGGGTCTTCGTTGACATCGTGTCTGCACACTACTGGCATGAGGAGAATGTCGGGGTGATTTCTAGGCTTTAGATGTTGCCATTAAGATCTGAAGCTAGGATCTTGCCGTCACTTCACATTTATTTGATTTTTGCGTCAGCATCCTGCTGAAATGACGAAAACGTCAAGCTGGAACTAGGATTTTTGCCATCACTCTACTTTTGTTTGTTGACGTTGCGTCTGCCCCGAGAGAGAACGTTGAGTTGGAGCTAGGATTTTGCCATTACTTCTTTTTGATTTCGACCCTTAGTTCTTTTGTTGACGTTACGTCTGCATCCTGCTGGAATGAGAAGGAACGTCGAGATAGTCTCTGAGTTGTATGTGAACCGTCAAGACTTGAAGCGAGGATTTTGCCATGGCTCCATTTTTGGTTTCGACCCTCGGGTCTTTTGTTAACGTTACGTCTGCATCCTGCTGGAATGAGAAGGAACGTCGAGATAGTCTCTGAGTTGTATATGAACCGTCAAGACTTAGAGCTAGGATTTTGCCATGGCTCCTTTTTTTCGACCCTTGGGTCTTTGTTGACGTTGTGTCTGCACTGAGAAGGAAAGTCAGGCTGATCTCTAGGCTATAGATGTTTCCATCGAGATATGGAGCTAGGGATATGCCGTTGCTCCACTTTATTTTGGTGATGTCATATCGATTCTTTGTTGAAGTTGGATAGATATCCAAATACCCTTTATGCTGTATGTATCGCCATTAAGGTTCGGAACTAGGAATATGCCATTGCTCCAATTTCATTTGATAGTTACGCCCGCACCCTGCTGGAATGAGGAGAACGTCGAGGTAGAGCTAGGATTTTTGCCATCACTCCACTTTTGTTTGTTGACGTTGCGTCTGCACAGAGAAGAAACGTCGAGTTGGAGCCGGGATTTTGCCATTAATCCTTTTTGATTTGGCTCCTTGGAGCTTTGGTGACGTCACGTCTGCACCCTGTTGGAATGAGAAGTGTGTCGAGCTGATTTTTAGGTTGTAGATGTTGCCATCAAAATCTGGCTCTCCCTTTAACGGAGCCTGGTGGGAAAATATGGTTCTCTTTCTTTCATTTGTGCTTATAGATCATATACAAGAGTCAATATGGACATACTTGCAGGGCAGAGGAAACTTTACTTTATTTTATTTTTTATTGCCGCGATGCTCTATCTTTTCAGCTTTTCATATCGCGAAAGTGGCGATTGCCCAATCATTTTGGCTTTTCATCCGCGGTGCCCAATCATTTTGGCTATTTTTTTTTATTTTTACTCGCTGCTTTTTATTGTGAGTTGCTCAAACATTTCTGTTGTTTTTATATGCATATATTTTGCTCGCTGATTTTTATTTTGAGTTGCCCCGTCATTTCGGCTATTTCATATGCTTTTTTCTACTCGCTGCTGTTTTTATTGCGAGTTTGGAATCCGATACCAGCCTTGGCATCAATATATCTAAGACTGGAATATAGCCAGGAGCGAATCATCATTTGCCATTAAAGGACTTAGAGTTTGACACCTGTTTAGGCATCAGTATCGCTGCAACTGGGATATTTCCAGGAGCGAATCATCATTTGCCGGGAGCGGACTTAGAGTTTGATACCATTTTAGGTATCAACATCATTGCAACTGGGATATTGCCAAGAGCGAATTATCATTTTCCTTGAGCATACTCAAAGTTTGATAACTTTTTTGGCATCAGCATCGCTGCAACTGGGATGTTGCCAAGAGCGATTCATCATTTGCTTTTGTTGATTTGAACAAAGATGGCTTAGTAAACGGGGTTAGGATCCTGTCGACTAAGACTTTTTGACTTTATGAGCCGTAAGGGTCTCATAAGGTTATTTCTCCCTACGGGTCATGATGATCTCGTAGGTATATTTTCTCCTTAGGAATCATGGGGATTCCTAAGTGCGTGTTCTCTTATAAGTCGTAAGGATCTTATACGAGTATATTCTCGTTATAAGTCGAGAGGACTTACACGTGTCGTTCACTACAAGGGGACAATTCTTGCCATTGGAGGAACCTGATGGGGGATATTTATTCGCGCCCGTGGATTGTATACAAGGGTCAATATTGGACCGCCTGTAGGGCATACTTAGGGAATATGACAATTTAAGAACAGGTTTAGATCCCTGTAGCTTAAGGCTTTTGAATTTTATGAGCCGTGAGGGTTTCATAAGGGGAATTCTCCTACGAGTCGTGAGGATCTCGCAAGTGTAATTTCTCCTTTTGAATCTTATGAGTCGTAAGGATCTCACGAGAGAACCTTGCAAGTGCACATGAATTTTTTATTTTACGAGTTTGCGCGCTTTCCGGGTTTTCAAAAACTAGCTGGCAGTCCTGCTGTTTTTATTCACGGCGCCATTTCGGGTTTTCATCCGTGCCCATTTTTCTTGTAGACATACCTTTTATTTAATGAGATCGTGCCCTTCCGTTTTTTCACAAACTCGCCGGTAGCCCTGCTGTTCTTACTCGCGGCGCCCTTTCGGGTTTTCATCCATGCCTATTTCGCTTGTGGAGATACCCATTTTTGCGAACGATGGAAATCTCGAAAGTAGTTTCAACGCGGGTGACCCATCTATTTACTGGTGGGATTTGGGAGTGGCTTCATCGCTAAAGTAGCTGCGTAGCCAGTGGGACTTGTGTTGCAACCTCTGTCGTTGAGACTTCGATTGCAATATAGATCTCAAGGAAGCATATCACCGTTTTGGAGGCGATGTTCTAGTTTAAGGACATCTTGGTCCGTTATCGCCATGTTTTGAGCCAAATTTTTAGTTTTAAGGACTTCTTGGTCCATTGCCGCCATGTTTGAGGTGAATAATTAGTTTAAGGACTTCTCGGTCCGCTGTCGTCTTATTTGAGGCGAACAATTAGTTTAAGGACTTCTCGGTCAGTTATCGTCTTTTTTGAGACGAAGTTTTAGTTTAAGGATATCTCGGTCCGATGTCGCCATATTTGAGGCGAATTCTTAGTTTTAGGACATTTCAGTCCGTTATCACTATGTTTTGGGCGACGGAGTTTCTTTTCATACTACTCTTAGAGTTTTTGACTCAAGAAGATAGCGAGCGGACACGAGTGTCGTCATCTATCATTGACCTAGGTCATGACTCATTAGGCGTAGTATTTTTTGAGGAATCGGCCGTTTATTGGCCGGAAGGGTCTTTCGCCATAGATATCCATGAGCAGGTAGGCTCCACCTTGATAGACTTGGTCTATGATGTACGGGCCTTCATAATTCTTGTGCCTCTTTGGATAAGAGGAGAGCATCCAATATGCTCAGCTGTGAGGGTATTTTCCTCAGATGTGCTAAGATATTATAATCCACCTAATTTTTCTAGGCGGGTCCCTTGCTGCAAACTCTTTGACAACTCTATCGTCGATAGCAATTTCCTCAGATATTCTCTTTCATTTTTTCTTTTATGCTCGAATCTTTGTTTGTAGGTCCGAGATTCTTTTCAGGCAGTGTGTGGTTACTCAGCTGAATATTCTCGCAGTTCTTCTCCTCCTCTTCTTTTTCGTAGGTGGAGTCTTTGAAGAGAGGGCTGAGGGGTATTTCGTCATCAGAATCCCTCCCGAATGTAGGAACTTGGGGTTTTCCCCTTCTGAACTGGTACCAACCATATGACAGTTGCTAGTCGTTTTTTCACACCCATCTGTCGCACTTTTTTGCCGTCGACGAGCTTCGTGCTTCATCCTCTTGAAGTGTTTTTGGTAGGAAATATATCTTTGCGACCACTTCTTGAAGGCATTGCATTCTTTGGTGGGATAGGTGACCCTCCGATGATATAGGCAGCAGTTTGGATGTGAATCCTCTCCGTCGAAGCATATGACCCCGGGAGTGTTTCCTACCAGAGGTGGCAGCTTCATTCCTATTGACAGGGCTTTGGCGAACCTCTTCTCTACCTTGATCCTGCTCTTATTTGTGGCAGGGGTGCTTCGGTTTGGTTGGAGTACTTTACGACTCATTCTTGCCGCAGCTTCTCCATCTTGACACTAATGCTTAGCCTTTTCGTATATGGCTGTCTCACGTTCTCGTTCAGTTTTGCTTTTTCGAAAGGCTTCGTTTAACAGCCTATCGATTGGGTCTTCTAGCAGTTCCGGGGATTTTAGAGCCGATTCTACCCCCAGTTCCTCTGTGCTGTTTTCTGACGCAGAAAGAGCTTCTTCGCCATTTAGTGATGAATGGGAGACCATGTGGAAACAATCTACATAGTCTTCGATTTCTTCTGATGAGTCATTTTCCTCGTCGTCGTCACTATCTTTGTTTTCAAGAATATGCTTGAGAAACTCTTCGAGGGTGACTGGTGTCTGCGCCTTCTGGTTGTACTTTCCCAACGCGTCGATGTACTTTTGTATGTTTGTGCGCTTGTTGTCATACTCGGCAGGGTGCACAGGCTTCTTGGTCTTCTTCTTTTTCTTTGAAAACTTTGAAAGCTTGACTTGGAGATTTTGCCCTTTGTCAACAACGTTCGGTATGGGACCCGGTTTCAGCATCCCTTCGATAATTTCAGGTTCAGGTGGGCGTTTCCACCTGACTGCCGGATATGCCTGTAGACCTTTCAACATTCTTTTGGTTTTAGCTGAAAGAACGAATTCCCATGGATTTTCTTCCATGAGTGAGCATGATGCCCCAGGCGCATCCACTTTTTTGGGAGTGAGCTTCTGTGGTGGGTTCACCCTCCAGTTCTCAGAAAGCGCGAACTTTCTCTGTTGATACTGATTCTCGACCCAGTTCTTGAAGACGTAGCTTTAACAACCCTAAATTTTATATACAATTTTTTTCAAAAATACAGAAAGATGTACTTTTTCCTAAGCACAAGTTATAAGTTTGTTTTGCTTTAGAACAGCAAGAAAGAGCTTGTAGCTCACTGGTAAGACCTTGCACTGCTGAACCAAAGCACCAGAGTTCAAATTCCATTAACCACATTATCTTTTAATTTGATTTCTTTTAATCTTTTTAGAAGCCCAAAGGTCTACATGCGCATAACACATAAACTGAATAGTCACAAATAAAACAAACGAGTCCACTGCAGTAGTCATAGCGTCGGGGACACGTAGTGTCGAGGGGATCGCTGACTCGGTCGACTCGGGCCGGCAGGAAGCGAGAATCAGCAGCCTCCGCCGGTCGACTCAGCTCGAAACCATATTTTTTTTCATTTTTCTGGCAACTCTTGAACTCCCCGTAACCCCTGTACTATTTAAATTCTCTGCATATTTACAGAGCAAATTAAAACCCTCATTTAATCTATTTTAAATACAAATTCTTAATACACCCTTCACATCCCTAAACCTTAATTTTTCCTATAAATACCACACCTAAAATCACCCCTCCTCACTCTCAAATCTCTGCCGAAACTCTCAAGAATATTCTCAAGGCATTTTGTATGGAAGTGGAGTTAGCAAAGGGCGAACCTCTGACGAACTTCCGACGACGATCCGAGGAGTTTCCGACGATGAAACGACGCACCGGCGTTTCCCCAATCTTCCTCTTCTCTTTACACTAATCCAGTAAGTCCCCCTTATCTCTCTCTCTTGCTATTCTCAAATTCTTAATCCTTAAAACGTGTCGGAAGCGGAGTTATCCGGTTTCTGATTCTCTTTTCTTTTAAAAATACAACATTTTTTTAATAACAAACCTACAACTTTTGATATATATAGTTTAATACTCATTAACTAAGACAATAGAATAAGTTTGACATCAAAATAATAACCGTACCAAGTTTTATTCCATTTTTACATTAAAATACCTTCATGTTTCATTTCGACATGTTTGAACTTTTTAAAACCGTATTACCTTAGAAAACTCACGAGGTAATGACCTACCTCCTCACAACACTCATATGTAACATAGCACGATAAAATTTGGGAACACAGATTTGGGAAAAATACGATTTTACACATAACTACCTCCGACTTATAAAAACCTTTTTCTACAAGATGTGTATTTTAACAGATCTTTGCAAATGCGTCTCTATAACCCATTTTGCGGAACCCGTTCGGGATGGTACGAATTATTTCACATCCTCGGGCCTAGTAGAGTGAGATGCAGACCTCCGCAAGGAGCATACGATCTCGAAAAATTTAAAATACAGTTTTCTTTAGAAAATGTGATTTCTATTATATAAAATTTATATTTTTAATAAATATATATATGTAATTAATATCAAAATATCTATTTTTAATATTTATAATATTCCACATTTCAAAAGTTCAAGAAAAATATCTCATTTACAAGAAAATACCATGCAATTCCAGTATTACAAATAAATACCATATATTATGAAATTAGGTTTTATTCATTAGAAATGTCATATTGATAAAATATACATCCATGAAAACTCTAAAGACGATAATAAAATACTTGAGGTGTATTTTGAAAATTATACAAAATTATTTTACATAAAACCCCCTCAAGTTATACAAAATTACAATAAGGACCCTAGTAAACATAGGTTTAAACGTGACCAGTCTCTTGAGCCTCAAGGAGCCGGAGATATGGGTGCTTACCTATTTAAGATAGACAACTTAACAAACGGTGTTATCAACATGGTAATCGTCATTGAAAAAGACATAAATCCTGCCGTGCATGTGCAGCGGTTACCGATAACTCCAAAATCTAATTCAGGACTTCAATTTCTTTTTCTAATATTCTGACTCAGACCGAGTCTCAATATAATCATTTTAACTTGAATTTGATTCAAGTATGAAATTACAAAACTACCATTCAATATGAATTCATATATTCAATCTGTTCAATCTATTCAATTTACATTGACCGAACCGAACCATTGATATATTTCATCTACATGATCATCCATTATATCCGTTCCCGTACTGATATCATTGTTTCGGCAAGCCATCCATCTATATACAATATACAATTCAAACAATACATCGATACAGTCAAGACATCGCAGGGTTTATAAGGGGTAGATTGGTACGGAAGGTGTTAGAAGTGGCACGAGACTGCAACCATAATACACCTAACCTGAATTCAATTGCCGTTGTACCATGACTGAACAGTTCCTTGTACTCCTGATACCTTATTCACCGGGGTAAGTGGGACTCCTCTCGTATACACTGTAATCTTCTGTACCAAGTTATACACAACAGCGTTAAAAGTATAATACAACCTTAAAAGTTGCACTCTCTCTTTGTCTATTCTATTTCTCCCTCATCTTTGGGACTTAACGAACGATTTATTCGCTGATGACATTCTCTTTCTTCCTCTGCTTTGGAATGTCGTCAGGTGATTCGGACTCACTGGAGATTGAGCCCACCGGCGAGGATTTGGACCAGATAGCTTTCGACCCGGAGCTCTAGTTACTTGTACATTTCATTTCAGTATTTTCCATTTCTGTTATGCCACTGTTTAGGCATTGCTTTTCATTCCATGTATTTACTTTTCAGATGTATTGTAAAAAGAATGTTAATAAATAAAGTTATTGTTCAATTATATCCATTGACATTGTCTCTTGAGAATTTTACTTATATTGCTTAGATACGCTTAGCGTGTTTACTTCAGAGTAAATACGTAGCGGCCAGTCGCGTCCCCTTCGCAGTACACTGGGAAGCTGGGCGTGACAGGTTTTGTTGGTGGCCCATGCAGGTCAGAGCTGTATGGAACCCGACCATGCAGTTCAGTTCTGCATGGACAACCTAAGAAATATAACACAAGAACCGGCAATTGAAAACATTCTTTACAATTCATATTTCTTGAATCTTATCATTTCATATATTTTGAATCTATTCTAAACCAAATTTTTCTTTCAAAGGTTACGGATTCCTCAAACAACACCAACACAAAATGTCAACAATACTCCCCCACCACTACCACTCACACCTGCCGTCGCTGCTCCGATCAACGAGCAGACGGTTCTGCTTGAGACAATCTGCAGCCTCCTGGAAGGACAACAGCAGCAGACTGCTATCCTGATGAACCGACCAGAGGCGGAAGCACCCGGAGTGAAGCAATTTCGGGCACTGCACCCCAAGAACTTTTCGGGAAAAGAGAGCCCACTGGAAGCGGAGGAATGGGCTCAAAGCGTTGAAGATGACCTGGCTGCAGCACAAGTGCCAGAGGTCGCTTGGGTACGAGTTACAAAGCTGCAGCTCACTGACAATGCACGGGTTTGGTGGAAAGCGGAAGAAAACTGTCTTGACCAACCTATCGAATGGAAGACATTCCGTGAAATGTTCGATGCAAAGTACTTCCCTGATACTTCCCGCTTTGATATGAACAACAGTTCATCCATCTGCAACAAAGTTCAATGTGGACCAAATCTATAGATGGGTATGATGTTGAGTTACCATGCTCAGTAGGTAAGATACACAAGACCGTAATAGGTTTGCAGCCCATCTCATACCGACTGCTGAGATCAGAGCTAGAAGATTTCAGCAAGAGTTCGACCAAGAAATCCAAGGTGCATTAGCTATAAGAGATTTCCCAACCCATGATTTGGCTTTGAAGGCTGCCCGACGATATGAGGCAGTGGTAAAGAGGAAGGGCAAATCTCAATCTGCCGGAGTGAAGCATCCTACCATTCAGATGGCATGAGGAGCCTCTTTAAGGCTAACTGTTGAACTGAGGAGACTGAAAGAACCTAATAACCAGCCAAGTCCAGATTTTTTCTTCTATTGCAAGAGAAATAGACATTTAGTGAAGGACTGTAGGCGTGCCAAAGGCCTGTGTCTAGTTTGTGGCGCATCCAATTATGGAATTGGAAATTGTTCTTATAGACGCATTCATATACCCACCAACTACCCAAAGCGGCCACCTATCAAGGCTCCTGCAACTTGTCTTGCACTCCCAGCTCCACCACCTGCACAGTCTACCCGCCAATTCCATCAGGCACTGGGGAACATGTCTCGAAAGTAGAGAAACATGTCCAAGGACAGAGGAATGTGCCTCCAGTTAAGTTGAATGTACCACGGCGTCAGGCTTTCCTTTTAGCAGCCGAAGAAGCATAGGCTGTAGACCAAGGTAAACCTGGTAATTTCCTCAACTCTTTTCAAATCTTTCGTATTCTTTCATTCTCTCACATATTTTTCATACACTATAAATAGTTCTATCATGAACCTTTCCTTGAATCTGTTACACTTTTCTATTACAAATTTCGAGGATGAAATTTTTATAAGGAGGGTAGAATGTAACAACCCTAAACTTTCTGTACAATTTTTTTCAAAAGTACAGAAAGATATACTTTTGCCCGAGTACAAGTTATAACTTTGTTTTGCTTTAGAACAGCAAGAAAGAGCTTGTAGCTCAATGGTAAGACCTTACACTGCTGAACCAAAGCACCAAATTTCAAATCCCATCAGCCACATTATCTTTTTAATTTGATTTCTTTTAATCCTTTTAGAAGCCCAAAGTTCTAGACATGCATAACACGTAAACTGAAGAGTCACACATAAAACAAACGAGCCACTGCAGTACTCAAAGCGTCGGGGACACGTGGCGTCGAGGGGAGCCCCAACTCGGGCTGGCAGGAAGCGCGAATCGGCAGGCGCCGTCGGCCGACTCAGCTCGAAACCCTATTTTTTTCATTTTTCTGGCAACTCTTGAACTCCCCATAACCCATGTACTATTTAAATTCTCTGCACATTTACAGTGCAAATTAAAACCCTCATTTAATCTATTTTAAATACAAATTCTTAATACACCCTTTCATATCCCTAAACCCTAATTTTTCCTATAAATACCACACTTAAAATCACCCCTCCCCACTCTCAAATCTCTGCCCAAATTCTCAAGAAAATTCTCAAGACTTTTTGTGTGCAAATGGAGTTAGCAAAGGGTGAAACTCCAACGAACTTCCGACGACGATCCGAGGTGTTTCCGGCGAAGAAACGACACACAGGTGTTTTCCCAATCTTCCCCTTCCTCTTCTCTTGTCATTAATCCAGTAAGTCCCCCTTCTCCCTCTCTTGCTATTCTCAAATTCTTAATCCTTAAAACATGTCGGAAGCGGATTTATTCGGTTTCCGATTCTCTTTTCTTTCAAAAATACAATATTTTCTTATTAACAAACCTACAACTTTTGATATATATATATATAGTTTAATACTCATTAACTAAGACAATAGAACAAGTTTGACATCAAAATAATAACCGTAGCAAATTTTATTCCATTTTTACATTAAAATACCTTCATATTTCATTTCGACATGCTTGAACTTTTTAAAACCGTATTACCTTAGAAAACTCATGAGGTAATGACCTATCTCCTAAAAACACTCATATGTAATATAGCACGATAAAATTTAGGAAGATAGATTTGGGAAAAATACGATTTTACACATAACTACCTTCGACTTATAAAAATATTTTTCTACAAGATGTGTATTTTAACAAATCTTTACAAATGCGTCTCTACAACCCATTTTGGGGAACCCGTTCGGAATGGTGCGTATTATCACACATTCTCGGGCCTAGTAGAGTGAGATGTAGACCTCCGCAAGGAGCATACGATCTCGAAAGATTTAAAAAACAATTTTCTTTAGAAAATGTGATTTCTATTATAAATAAAACTAATATTTTTTTAATAATTAAATATATGTGTAATTAATATCAAAATATCTATTTTTAATATTTATAATATTCCAAATTTCCAAAATTCAAGAAAAACATCTTATTTACAAGAAAATACCAAACAATTCCAATATTACAAATAAATATCATATATTATGAAATTAGGTGTTATTCATTAGAAATGTCATATTGATAAAATATACATCCATAAAAACTCTAAACACGATAATATAATACTTGAGGTGTATTTTGAAAATTATACAAAATTATTGTACATAAAACCCCTTCAAGTTATACTTAATTACAATAAGGACCTTAGTAAACATAGGTTTAAGCGGGATCAGTCTCTTGAGCCTCAGGGAGCCAGGGATATGGGTGCTTGCCTATTTAAGGTAGACAATTTAACAAACGGTGTTATCAACATGGTATTCGTCTTTGAAAAGGACAAAAATCCTGCCATCCATATGCAGCGGTTACCGATAACTCCAAAACCTAATTCAGGACTTCAATTTCTTTTTCTAATTGTCTGACTCAGACTGAGTCTCAATATAATCAATCTGACTTGAATATGATTCAAGTTTAAAATTACAAAACTACCATTCAATATGAATCCATATATTCAATCTGTTCAATCTATTCAATCTATATTGACTGAACCGAACCATGGATATATTCCATCAATATGATCATCCATTATACATGTTCCATTACTGATATCATGGTTTCGGCAAGTCATCCATTTATATATAATATACAATTCAAACAATACATCAATACAATCAAGACATCGCGGGGTTTATAAGGGGTAGACTAGTACGGAAGGTGTTAGAAGTGACACGAAACTGCAACCATAATACAGCTAACCTGAATTCAATTGTCGTTGTACCGTGGCTGAACGGTTCGTTGTACTCCTGATACCTTAGTCTCCGGGGTAAGTTAGACTCCTCTCGTATACACCGGTATCTTCTGTACCAAGCTACAAACAATAGCGTTAATAATATAATACAACTTTAAAAGTTACACTCTCTCTTTTTTTCTATTCTATTTCTCCCTCATCTTTGTGACTTACCGAGCGATTTGTTCGCTGACGACATTCTCTTTCTTCTTCTTCTTTGGAATGTCGTCAGGTGATTCGAATTCACTGGAGATCGAGCCCACCAGTGAGGATTTGGACCAGCTAGCTTTAGAACCGGAGCTCTAGTTACTTGTACATTTCATTTCAGTATTTTCCATTTCTGTTATGCCACTGTTTAGGCATTGCTTTTCATTCCATGTATTCACTTTTCTGATGTATTGTAAAAAGAATGGTTGTTCAATTATATTCATTGACATTGTCTCTTGTGCATTTTACTTATATTGCTTAGATACACTTAGCCTGTTTACTTCAGAGTAAATACATAGGGGCGTGACAGTAGCAAACTTCAATTGGGTGGCTCACCATTCTGTAATAGGAGTAGTAGTTGGGGTTGTTGACGTCGCCGGGTTGCGGTGGACTCTGTGGGTCTGGTAATGTGATGAGTTTGTTGCTTATTGCCAACTCAAATAATCTCCTCGTCTTATCGCGGAAAAAAGAGTAAGTGCGTCCTAGCCTTTCTTCTAGGGATAGGCATGGACGTGCATTATTTTAGCGAACCGTCGGTTTTGGATCGCTCGGTTGTTGTTGAGTGTTGGCGACGAAGGCCGCTTTCCCTTTACCCTTGGCATTTCGAGGGTTCTTATTTAAGGATGAAGGCCTATGGCCCATCTGGCCATTTGGTCCAGTTTATCGATCAGAGCCTAAAAGGTTGTCGGCTTGAAGAACGTCATGAACTGGGACACAGTCATTTGCGGATCTAGGGTCTCGATGAACATGCCCATGGCGAGGGATTCTTTGATGCGTTGTTCATACTTTGACCACATGTTCCGCTACCGGACCGCATAGTGGACCCAGGTTTCTCCCGGCAATACCCTGGCAATTATTAAAGCCGTGATCGTGGTGCGCTCGCTTGTGTTGGCAAACCGCTGTGTGAATATCAGCTCCATCTCTGTGAATGTCTTTAAGGAGTAATTTAGGAGCTCCGAATACCATTCAAAGGCCGTCTCCGACAGGCTACCAACGAAATGGCGAAGAAGTAGTTTGTCGTCACCTCCAGCGTTGCCGCATAAAGATCTAAACTGCACGACATGCTGGTGTGGGTTGTCTGTCCCTTTGTACACATGGAACTAAGAGATCGTATATCTCGGCGGGTACTTGATTTGGTTATACCAGCCTGGATACGTCCGCCTCTTTCTGACAGTTTGGTTGGCCGCTTCATTTGCTTAATGAGCTCGTATTTGTTGAGTAATGTAATCATCAAGAGCAGCCTTAGAGATCGTTTCCTCCTTGGCCATTGATATGGCCGGAAGAGAGTTTGATGTTTTCTCTCTGTCATCCTCGATGATTATCGGCAGATCTTCGGCTGGGGGTTGGCTAGATCATCATTCCAACCATGTCCTGGAACAAAAGAGCCATCTACATTATGTTGGCAGACTGCTCGGCGGCTTCCTTATCTTTTCTTTCAAGCACCCTTCGCAAGAACTCTGTATCGGTATCCTGCTCTTGGCGCTGTTCAGATGCTAGTTCCAGACTTTATTTCTGTCCAGGGAGTGCTGCCATTTTGGTCAGAATTTCCTGGAGCTTTTATTGTTACTCTTGAGCTTTTGTTAGCGATCGAGTTTGCGTTCGATGAGCCAGGGAAGCATGACTTTCCTCTTTCCCGAAAGCCATGTAAACTGTATGCACGATCATGCCCCCAGCCTTGGGGCATTTGGGTCCATCGCCTTTGGAATTTGCCGCAGGCAGTGGGATTTTCTCCGGCCTCCTCCTTTTATGGGAGGTCGAAATTAGAGGAGCCATTATAAAAGGCACCCGTGTAGAAGAAGTCCCTTGCTGTATGGTGGAGAGATGGTCTTCCTCCTGCCGAGCCTTCGATTTCTTCAGTCGATGAGAGTAGTTTTGATCAATCATGGAGTCCTGGACTTTTCATTAGACTCTATGAATTTGGAAGGAGAGCCGTTGATGCGGCTGCTCCAACTTTTCCTGCACTGTGGTTTCTGCAGGCGGGGACGATTTCTTTAGCACCGCCGTTGGAGAGTTCTTGCGTACCCTCCCGAGCAGATCAAAGCTATTCCCGGTTGGAACAGCATTATCAACTTCCACTGTTGGAGTTGATGGAGTAAGTCCAGAGGGGGAGTTGCCCGCAGCTTTTCTCACCCGGCGCCAGTGGCGACGTCGAGCGTGTCTTATAGAGGGGACCGTCCCAGTTTTGGAAGCGGCTTCTTTATGTCCATGTCTTTAGTGAGACTATTGCTGGTGTCATCCTATTGAAGACTGACGTCCTTGGTAGGGTTTGTGGAGGAACGAGCAATCTTCCGAAGACCGATCTTCTGGTAAGGGAAGAACTTTTGACGACTTCACCTGCGGAGGAGTTGGGAGGGCTATCCGTTTTGGGGCAGCCCCTTTAGGTATGACGAGCTTCTTTGTGAGCCCGTTTTTGTTCTGGCTCATCCTGTTGACGACTGAGACGTCTGAGCTTCGGCTCAGCCTGTTGAAGACTGGGGCATCAGATTTGGACGACCCATTGAGAGGCGCCGTTGTGGTTGCAATTCGATCGAAGATCGACTTCTTGGGAGCTTCGTCTTGCGACGCTGGGGCGCTGAAACTCGTTGGTGGGATCATGGTCCTGAAGAAAAATCCGGTAGTGGCTTGAGTTACTTGCCCCGCCGGCATTGAAAATATGGAGGCCGCGTGGGCCCATAAGTCACTCCTCTAGTTGGGACGGAGCGGGAGTTGCTGTTGCAAGTTGTGTAGCTGGAAATCATCAATGTTTTCTTCTTCTGCACAGGAACAAGACACCAAATCTTAGTACCTCGAATCCAAGAGAAACCATAGCGAACTGCAATTTTGTTCGCGAAACATGACACACGAAGTGTGAAGTGGAAAGAGAAAAAGTTCCCTCTGGGCGTGCCAGAATCTGTTCACCGCCGGAAGACGGACCAGGATGTTGGGACGTCTGGCCTGAATTCTGGGGACAGATGCTATTTGGATTTACTTATCCACCTCTCCGAAAAATGCCAAGTTGATTTATGGCACCGTATATCGGAGGATTGGACGGATGCGGCCGTTGTAGCGGACTTCGTCATATTCCCCCTTGGCTTATGAAGGGTTTTTGATTGTGAGGACACTCTCTCCTGCATGCGCAAGCCCCTGCGGTTAATTATGTTACCGCATCGCCATAACCACTTTCTCCTGCTCCAAAAGTTCACTTCGTGTCGTGTGTTTTGTTATGGTTTTGGTTCCCGTGGATTGTATACGAAGACTAATTTATGTCGTCCCCCGTAGGGCATGAAAAAGTCCAAATCTCTATATTTTTAGATTTGGATTTGGGTTGATTTAAGGATCGTTAATCTGGTTTGAGATTAAGATCAGCTTAAACATATGAGCATTTGGGCTTGATTATTTTAATATAAGGACATCGCGGTCCATTATCGCCATGCTTGAAGCGAGGTGTTAATTTAAGGACGTTTCGGTCCTTTATCGCCATTTTGGAGGCAAATATTAGTTTAAGGACATTTCGGTCCGTTATCTCCATGTTTGAGGCGAACTGTTAGTTTAAGGACGTTTCGGTCCTTTATTGCCATTTTAGAGGCGAATATTAATTTAAGGACATTTCGGTCCATTATCCATTTTGCGCGCATATGTATTTGTTACATGGCGAGGTGAACGATGGTGACATGAAATGCGTCCAATTTGGGGTGCAATCCGATTTGAGATTTGCACGTCAATTTAGAAGTGTATCAACGAAAGAAGTTGCTGGTCATCGGGACCCACCACCTCTTTGAAGACATTGAGGAATTACAACGACATGTATCAGAGGTGTGAAGAGATATACCCTTAAACCAAATCCCGTATTTGAGGGAAAAGGGGTTGTTGTAGACTTAAGAAATTTTTATCATATTTGAGACCTTGGAAATCAAGAGCATATGGGCTCGATTGATTTAAAAAACAAAGAGATTTAACCTCAAGAAACTTAACCAATTTTGGACTGAGATTGAGTTTCCATAATTACCCAATAGTGATGAGCACTGGGACATACAACACTCACATGTGAAACACGTGGGGTGCTGGATTAGTGCTAAGCACTAGAGTCCTGTGGTACTCACGTATGTTTCACGTGAGATGCTGCACTAGTGCTAAGCACTAGATTTTTGTGGCACCCACGCGCATTTCACGTGAGGCGCTGCACTAGTGCTAAGCATTAGCTTTTTGTAGCACCCACGTGTGTTTCGCGTGAGGCGCTGTGTAACTTGGCCTTAAGCGTTCACGTGTTTTTCACGTGAGGCGCTGAGTTCTTTTGGAAATTTAATTTCTGTTAATATTTTTAGAGAACTTAAATATCTGTTAATGGTATTTTGACCATTAACGATCACCAAGATCATTATTTTGAAGATCTGAGATCATGTTCTTTAAGAACTAAGTTCTTGATTTGAAAGAACTAAGTTCCTGGAGTATTATGAATTCCATGTTCTTCATGTTCTTATGACACTTTTAGTTACTATTTTTCTGAAATCTGAAAACTTCTTTTGTTGGTCAAATTCTAGGACACATAACTTAGTCTACCGATGTCCAAATTTAGCAAACTCAGATTTTTGGATATCTAGATCGAAAGAACTAACTTTTCTTATTTATACTAGTTTCCTGAAAATCGACTTAAAATATAGAAAACCGCGTTTGTGGCAAATCAGGACAGAATCTGTCCTGATTCGCACGTTGTTTTTAAATTGGACATAACTCAAACACCCGATGTTCGTTTGTTGCATACATTAGATGTAAAGATTCATAATTGATAGAACTATAATTTACCATATATCCGGTGACCCAAAAATCCATATAACTACACGATATATGCATGATAATACACCCTATAGTTACTGTCCAGAAATCTGAATTTCAACTTTCAAACCCTAATGTTAAAATGATCATAACTAGAACTTCAAGAATCTAAATCATACATAGCTTAGTGCTTTGGATAACTAAATCGAAATACCTACAGGTTTATAATAATCTTCAAAACCTGAAAACCAAAAGAAATTAACTCAAACGGTGTTTTAAAAATGTGTGATGGCGCTGCATAAATTCTGATCTGTTCTGCCCGACGATATGAAAACGGGGTTCTCTCCCAAAGCAGTAATCATATTTAGGTGAGACTTAAACTCATCACTACTACAGTAATCGTTTGTCCCTACGGATTTAGCCGTAGGGGCAAACCACTGCCCTTATGGATATATCCATAGGGATATAAAATTACTTCGCAGGTCCAAAGGTCGCAGGTGCAAGTTTTCGCCCTGAACATGCACCTGCGGAGTAATAATTTCCCCTACGCCTTACTCCATAGGGACATTTATCCCTACGGATTACTCCGTAGGGACATAATCTTTATTTAATCTATTGGTTTATAAAATAAAATACTTGTACCTATGGATGCATCTGTAGGGCCTAATAAATGCCCCTATGGATATATCCGTAGGTCCCGATTGTTGGTTATAGTGCCCTCAAGTCAATTATTGTAATCGCAGGCACGCGATTGTGATGATTGAGGGAGGACCTATACGAGTAGAAAATTCTTACTTAAAATGATAGTATGCTATCTGGTTTGTCTCTATCATCATATACTTGCATTATGTAGTATTACAGATCATTATTACATGTTGATAGAGCCCATAGGATTCTTGCTTGACTACCAGTATTATGATGGCGATCATATATGAGGGAGCTGGGTGGTCTCTAAGCACATCCTTAAATGTTCCTAATTGAGGGAGTATCGAGACTGGGCATCGATGCTCCGGAGTAGACTAGTGTGTACTTATTGAGACCCCGACGAGGGGCAGTGACCGGTCTCACAAGCCATTGGTTTCAGTCAGTCACCTAAGATAGTATACAGGTGCTCATTGGGTTATGAGTACACTGGATGGACTCGCCAGGAACATGCTAGTTGGTATTACACCTATTGTCATATAGCAGTTCCTAGATGACATGTGTACAGGTTATTCTGTCGACCTGAAATCGTCATTTGTCTCATGTGAGTTCCCACTGTGCTTTGATTACTACCCTACCATGGCTCAAAAGAGTCGTGCAAACAAGTTTTAGTTGGGTACAGTCCCGAGCCACATGGAAGCAGTGAGCAGATCGTCGGGGATTCATCTCTCCCGGTATTGGGGGTTGATGTCTCACGGTGCACGGGTGTCCATCACCAGAAATCCTTGGACAAGATAGATGAGAATTACCGATTTGGATCAGAAGTTTCTCAGTGGGAGATGGGCTTCACACCGACATGAAATATCACGTTATTAAGGGTCTGACTTCATCCATCCCCTAGACTTGATATGCAATACTCTTAGATGAACAGACCAGACTGTATGGAGATTGTCACGGACAGGCTCAGTAGGGGTTTGGATGAGTTTGCTCGTCGGCCTTCCTTTCGCTCAATACCTGGGTAGCCGTTACGTACAGCTAGTGCCGTTGACGTGCTTGTGGTTAAACCCACTACCAGCGTATTGATGAGTTTTTAGAGTCCTAGATAGAGGGTTTCTCTGGTTCTGGCGAAATGATGTAGTAGCCGATCGATTGATTGTACTATGTACATGGACTTTCGATCAGATGGTTGATAATATTAGCCAGCTCGGGTTTGAGCCGGATTATTAAATCAGGTATTGATTTAATAATTTACGTATATGTGTTTCGATATGTATATTCTAGTATTATGTTCTTTGTGTTATCATATCTCTTTGAGTATTTGTATTTCGATATAAATACAGGTATGTATATACAGTAGAGTGTAATCCGTATATGTACAGATAAAATTCTAGAAGGTGTACACCTCATTTAGATTTTTGTCCATTTATTTAAATGGGAAATGAGGTTGAAAATGAGAGAGGGGAGTATAGTGAGAACCATGCTTGTATAGTGTTGCACAAATGAATTGTTAGTTCATTTGTGCAAACTATTCAAGCATGGGCTTGATTTTAAATTGGAAAAAATATGTTTTACAAAACCTAGCATGATAATTTCTCTCTCCATGAATGGCTCATTATTTTTTAGATTTGGAAACACTCTCACCATTAGCTTCACGTCCCTATCTAGTTTTCATGGGTTTCTCCACTATCATCCTCAACCTCCTCTCTACATTCTCATGAGTTGAGAATTAAGAGAGGTTGTGAGATAGATAAACATTTGGATCACTTCACTACATCCTAGGCACTCTAGATTAGCAACCTAGAGTCCCTAATTGCTTCACTTGATCATTATGTGGAGGTAGAGCTAAGAGCTACATCCCTCGGGTGGATCATCATAGACGGAGGAAAACCGACGACCAAGTTCAGTCGAGAACGCTTCAAGGAGCTAGAAGATGGTAGAAGACCGAAAGACACAGTTCATTCGGTATAACCTTCTATCTCAGTAGCTAGAACATCTTTTATTTTACTAGTATAGGTTTATGGTTCGATCTAGACGGATTCGTGAGCGCCAAATTTTTAAACGCCAGTTTTTATTCCGCATCGGACATGGTTGATGGTCAGGACGCTATCGTAACCCAACATTGAAAAATGCCCTTATGAATTAATTCGTAGGGGAAATTTTTATCCCTTTTATTGAGTCTATAGGGACAAAATATCAGATATTCTGATATTTTGTCCCTACGGCGAAATGTGTAGGGGCAAACCTTGTACCTACAGATTAATCCGTAGGTGCAACAGTTGTCCCTACGGATTAATCCGTAGGGAAAAATATCAGGGATTTTTTTTAAAAATGGGCTTCCTGTTTTTTCTCCATCCCGTGTACAACAATATATACATCATATAACCAAATACATAAATATTCATAATCAACATCTCACGCATAATATATAAAAGAAATAAACAAACAGGATACGATATCAATTTAAATCATCGCGAACAAGCAAACAACCACCAATATCATCCAAAATATATATAATATGTATCAGATAAGTACATATATCCTCAAAAATATAAATAAAGCTACCCTACCTCGGTCCAACTCCTCCACCTCTGATAATCGCCGTAATCTGGCGCATCTGCTCCTCGTTGCAACCCTGAGTCGTTAAAACTCGACTAATGAAGGAGCGGACTGTGCGGGAGTCTGAGCGGACTGTGGAGTTGTAGGAGTGGTCTGCGCAACTGCAGCCGAGGTAGTGGGTTGTGAAGCCGCAGCCAAAAGAGATGCATGTAGAGCCGCAGCCGAAGTAGCCTGCCGAATTTGTAAAATTTTGTGTGTAATAAACGAGTAAGAACGGTGTATTAGAGTTTAGTCGAATTCATGTCGTTATTATCAGGTTATTGGGAAACCACAATCTAAGAATACTTAGTGACTTAGGCCTAGTTTGGGTATCTAGTTTGAAAAAGCATAGTTAATTTTAATTAGATAGTTTTATGTAACTATGATTAATCAAAGCTAAGTCTACAACCAAATAAGCTCAGGCTACAAATATTGCATATGTTACTATCTATATTGTGATATAATATTTTACTATTAAGTAATATACGTATCAACATCTCCTTCAACTCCTCTACGGTGGTCTTCAAGGCGGAAATATCATACTCCAGACGTCGCTCACAAGGGGTACGGGAAGTAACCGCCGGAGTGGAGACCAACCTCATATGGGCCTTGCTAGGACCCAGTCCCCAGCCTCTCTTTTAACCTCCGTGGTTCCCTCCATGTGCGGTGTCTAGGATAGGGGTCAGTAGCATCGGATTAGTCTGTCCACTAAAATCGATTCCCGATACCTCCGCCTGCTCTACCACCCGCTCCTACATCCACATTAACTATTAAAATATAAGTATATCATTTAAATTTGAACTTATCAAAACAAAAAATTTCATTTGAATTAGAATAAATATTAATACTTACGCAATACTCCTGGGTAGCAGTGTTTGGGAATCGAAGCTCGCCCGTGGCGGGATCTGTCGAGGTGTCGTGGATGGTAAGATACGTGGTCAACACGCTCGGTGTACCACCCTGCGCCATGGGTCTAATCTCTCTGCAATTCGCTAAAAATTTACATATATTATAAAATAACTCTTAATATTGCAATATATCAAAATAGATCTATTGTAATTTACCGATGCCTCCATGGCACGAGTAATGTTCCTCGAGCCACCTGTATAAGTAGGGAGACCCCTCTTCGCCGACTTTCTATTCTTTTTATTTTGATCGGCCTATTTCTGTACAACACAATCAGATTTAGTTTTCTAATTAAGCGACACAAAAAAATAAATTATATACTAAACAATGAATTACATTTAAATTACAAACCTGTTTGCGCTGAGAGTCGTAATATTGGCACAAGAGATGCCATGTATCTATGTCGACTCTGGCAAAGACCGGAGTATGTAGGAGAGCCGCTCTCTCTTCCTCGGGGGTCGCCAGCCATACTACATAGCAATCGATCTTCAGCTCATTCCTATTGTATCGGACCTTAGATTGCATGTTGTTCATGAGTCCCAAGTACAGAGCGTGAAGATTGAGCACTCTGTCAGGGTGATCAGGGTCGGATACAGACTGAAAATCATAATCCAACTACAAAGATAAAAAAATAATGTATTTAAATTACAAGTGTTAAATAATAATAAATTTATTGGATAAGTCAAATGAAAATATATATTAATACCCGAGCCTGATCTCAGAAGAGGGAAAATGAGCGCCGATATTGATCGCCCCACTTAACGTGAAGTGTATACTTCTTTTGGATGCGGCTCTCATCCCCCATATACCGGCTTTCATCCATTTCGAGTAAATTTTTGCAGCACCTCCCCGCTGTTCTCCGAGTACACTATAATAGAATAGATAATCATTTCAATACTGTGAAACAACGTTAAAATGAATATCTAATCTATCTTTGTACATGGAGAATCAGCGGAAAAGTACCGACGAAATAACTCAAAATGAATGAAAACACAAGTAAATGCAGGTATTTGCTTTATACATTCCTAACTTGTACACACTGGACAAATCTATCGGTTATCGTACGATTGAATATTCTCGTCATATAAACTACACGACGATTGTTAACACTGAACTATACCGTCCAATATTTAACAACCTTCGTATAATTCTATGTCACGACAAATATCGAACGTATGTTAACCGATAGACAGGGACTAAGTCGCGCTTTGATTTTCACATATGAAGATCGATGAGAATATGAAAGTTTCGTATTATCATCGAATATCATATATTTGTTTTAACTTGAACATTTAACTTGAATAGGTATTATGTTTACGTTTTGTTTTTAAGGGTTTGAAGTTTTTAGTTTAGGGTAAGGTTTTCTTACGTTTATGGTAAAGTTTTACGTTCAGGTTATCATCGAGTATCATACTAAAAGAACTAGTGCACCCTAAACCCTAACCTTAATTAATCCAAATTAATCCAAATCAACACCCTAACTCAAATTATCCTTAATTAACCAAAAATTAAGCTAATTAAACCAAATTAACCCTAATCAATACCCTAACCAAAATTAACCCTATTTTATGACCCAAATTAACTCTAACCCTAACCATAATCATCATCCAAACCTAAATTAACCCTATTTTACCTAGTTAACCCAAATTAACCCTAACCCTAATCGTAATCCTCACCCAAACCCTAACCCAAATTAACGCTAGCCCAAACCAAAATTAACCCCAATTAATCTAATTAACCCTAACCCTAATCATCACCAACCCTATTTTACCTAATTAACTCAAATTAACCCTAACCCTAATCATCACCCAAACCCTAACCCTAACCCTATTTTACCTAATTAACCCTAACCCTAACCCACAGCCTAACCCTAACCCAAATTAACCCCCAATTAATCCGACCCTATAACCCTAACCCTATTTTACCTAATTAACCCTAATCATCTCCCAAAGCCTAATCCTAACCCAAATTAACCCCCAATTAACCCGGCCCTATAACCCTAACTCTAACCCTAAAATCAACAACAATAACACCATAAACAACAAAATTATAAATTAAAATCCAAATTAACTCACCCTGCCAAAGACCGGCTGTAATGACTCTGTTTATAATGTACAAAATTTGTTTAAACGTAAAGTAAATGGAGTATTTGCAACCCTGAGTATGTTATAGTATTTAATTTGTTTTAGAATAGCAAGAAACAACTTGTTGCTCATTGGTAAAGCCTTGCACTGCTGTGACATAGCCCTTGTGTTCGAATCCCATCAGCCATATATTGTTTTTAATGATTTTTCTTTTAAAATTTTTGGAAGCCCAAAATTTGACACATGCAATACACGTAAAAATGAAAATTCACTAAAATCAAACATGTGGAAGGACACATGGAAGCAATCCAAGACCCAACCTCACCCAAACGACCGGCCAAGATGCCCTTAAGGCTGGCGCCGCCGGCCCCCCATCTCCCAAATGCCTCCAAAATTTAACCCTAACCCCTTAGCCTTCCCCCACTACTCCTCTTCTGTTTGTTTTTTCTGTACATTAACAGAGGATTAAAATCACCCATTAATCCAATGTTAAATACATTTTAATTCTTATTTTTAATTCCCTAAACCCTAATTCAATCCTATAAATACCACATCACACCCTATCCCTCTCTATTCTGAAATCTATCACCAAAAGTCTCAAAAATTTCCAAGTCAGATAAGGTGTACAAGTGGAGTTAGCCCAAAGTCATCTTCCGACGACGACTTGGGAAAAATTCGGTGACTCCACGATGCTTTCAAACTGTTCCGACACCTTCCCTCTCCCTTCTCAACTAGTAAGTATCCACTCCTCTCCTCTCTTCCTATTCTAAAAGATCTCTTTTGCTAAACTCGTCGGAAGTGGAGTTTTTCCAACTTACGATTTTAAATTGGTTAAAAACATAACTTTTCTTAATAACCAAATACCTATATTGATACATATTGTTTAGTAATCATAAATAAACATTTAGAACAAGTTTCAATTCAAAATACAATGTTATAAAACTTTTATTTCAATTTTACGGTTAAATACCACAAAGTTTACTTACGGCATCATTTCATCGATTGGTTCATATTACCTTTAGAAAACTCACGAGGTAATGACCTACCTCATCAAAACACTCATCATGACATAGCACGATGGCTTTGGAACAATATTTTGAGGGAAAATACGATTTTACAATAAAATACCTTAAACTAATAAAACCGTATTCTTTAAGATTGTTTTAATTGAATTCCCTGCAAATAAGCCTCTACAACCCATTTTGGGAAACCCAATCGGGATGGTGCGGGTTATCGCACATCTTCAGAACTAGTAGAGCAAGATGCAGACCTTCTCACGGAGCATCCGATCTCGATGGAATTTTTTATACAACTTTTAAGAATAATGTGATTTCTATTTAATAATAAATTCTATTTTTAATAAATATATATAAAAACATTATCAAAACATCTATTTTATATTTATAATAAAATACATGTTTTCTAAACTAAACAAAAGAATCACAAATTAATATACCATCAAGAAACCATACAATTCCAATTTACACAAAAATACCATATACTATTCAATCTAGATTTATAATCATTAGAATACTTCACTCTTAAAAATTACATCCATGAAAACCCTAAATACGATAAATAAATGCTTGAGGGTTACTTTGAAAGTTTATCAAAACTATTTTTCATAAACCCCCCCAAGTTTATTAATTTACAATAAGGACCCTAGTAAATATAGGTTTAAGCGTGACCAATTCTCTTGAGCCTTAAGGATCCGGAGAAAGTGGGTGCTTGCCTATTTAAGGTAGGAAACTAAATCGGGGTTATCAATACGGTAATTGTCTTGGAAAAACTCATAAATTCTTCCGTTCATGTACAGCAGTTACCGATAACTCCAAACCTAATTCATGAATCAAATTCTATTTAAGTGTATGACTCAAACAGTGTCTCAGTCTAATCCGAATACAATTTCAATCTACATACAATTCAAATATAACTCCAATACAACATGAATTCATATTCTGGAATTGGAACATGAACATGAACATGCAACATGACTCGACTGAACCGAACCATAGATATACTCTGATTACATAACTATCCATTTATATCCATTCCGTTTACATGATATCATGGTTTCGGCAAGTCGTATACAGCCATTTATTACATCAATACAATATACATTACGGGGTTTTTAACGGGGTAGATTGGTACGGAATGTATCAAAAGTGGCACGAGACTGTAACTATAATACATCTAACTTGAATATCCGTGTTGTTGTTCCGTGACTTAACGGTTCCTTATGCTCCGTATACCTTAGTCCACGGGGAAAGTTAGACTCCTTTCATATATACTAATGCATTCTGTACCAAGTTATAAACAACCGCGTTAACATAATAATCATACATTATACCGGATATATTCTCTTTACTTGTTCAGTCTATTTCTATTTCTCTTTAGGACTTATCGAGCGATTGTTCGCTGACGACATTCTTTTTCTATTCTTTTTTTGGAATGTTGTCAGGAGGACTCGACTCTCTGGAGATCGAGCCCAACTCAGAAGATTTGGAGCAGTTCGTAGAAGACCCAGAGCTTTAATCATTTGTATATATCTTTACTTTCAATTCATGCCATTGTTTAGGCATTGCTTTCCATATTGTAATTACTTTTTAGTCGCATTATAAAGAATGTTTAACAAATAAAAAGTTGTTGTTCATTTATATCTCATGTCTTTCTTGTGTACATTTACATAATAGTGCTTATTTACGCTCTTGTGTACATTTACATTATATTGCTTATTTACGCTTAGCGTGTTTATTTCTAAGTAAATACGCCGCGTGTCTCGTCGCGTCTCTTTATTCATACACCGGGAAGCGGGACGTGACACCGGCCGATGAGTAATGTTCCTCGAAGAGGTAGAGAGCAAGAGCTCGAAGAGGTGGGGGAGGCCGGGAAGATGGAGCTCGAAGAGGTAGTGTCGGCGACGAGGACGATTGGCGGCGACGAGGAACTCCATCACAAGCTCGATCGATAGCCATGGAGGAGGAAGTCGGCGATGAGGAAGTCAACGACGAGAGTGGGGTGGCGACGAGGGGCAAGGAATTTTAGGATGGTGCAGGTTGGTGGGAAATTTTGGGGGACGGTGGGAAATTGCTTAGCTTTATTTTTTTTAAATAACCCATTTTGTCTCTACGGATTAATTCGTAGGACTTTCTTTTGCGGCACAGTAGGACCAAATAAATAGATTGCAATTTAATGTTTTTAAATTTATTTATGCCCCTACGGTGGGCACCGTAGAGGCAAACTATTCCCCTACGGAGTAAACCGCATGGGCAATAAAAAGTTGCACCTACGAGTTCCTCTATCCGTAGGGGCAACCTCTCATTGTAGTGGTGCATATTTGCATGACATATAGAACTATTTATCCTTTTATTTTCTGAATGCAAATGACTTGAGTAATTAGTTGTACATAAAACTTCTTTAAAGTATTGTTTCTTTTTGTTATTTGAACATTATATTTGTCTCATCACATGCTATGAATCGCTTGTTTATTGCATCTACAAAGACTTGTACTAAAACCATTGCATAATATACTCGAGTTAATTTGAATCATGTATATCATTTGACATGAATACCCTTGACTGGACTTGAACTAAGAGTATAACTTGACATGAGTACTCAAAACTTGACATGAACCCAACTTGACATGGAACCCAACTTGATATGGAACCCATACTCTCTTTTATATTCATGGTTCGATTAAGGCTTATGACATTAACTATAAATTAGATACGCAGGGTGTTGGGTTAGTTTAAGTGTAAATCCAATGGACTCTCAGGAGTCCCCATAGTTCATGAATTCATGTCTACCATCACAAGCAATCTATCATGAAGGCCCTAGTTTTCAAACCTCTTGGACCCTACTCTTGGGTTTGTAATATTTCAACGACGGTTGAAGTCCCGTTAGTAACACATCTTGATTCGGGCCCATGGTTCCTTGCCCCTTGGGCCTTACCCTTGAGTTTGAGAACATTATTGAGATTGGTTGATATTCACACTTGAGCTCACGTTGTTTAGCTTATCCATTTAGTGATCTCATTAGAACACATTACTATTCACTATATGTTCAGCACTTTACTTGTTACATGCTCATTATATCTAAACTATACGGCCATACTATAGTTGTTTGCCATGCTCATGTTACAGTGCTATACTTATATACATATTGCCATACTCATGATACCTTGCCATGTGCATATAATTGCTAGGTTTAATTGATACTATTACATAACCACATTAGAATTCATATTCTTTTTACATGTTGTCTTTTACCATATTCACATTTCTATCCTTTTTGGGGACTTACTGAACGCAAGTTCGCTGATGGGAATTCTACCTTTTTTCTTTTTCTATCCTTGAAATGTTCGTAAGGTGGCGTAGGGACGAAGGAGATCGAGCCGAATCAAGATAATTACTCTCAGCTTGCACTATAGACCGGCTGCTAGTTCTTTATTTCAGCTTTTCGTTTTAGCATGCCACCTGTTTATGCATCTCCATTTTATATTTCTTATTCACTATCTCGTATTCAGTTTGAAACCATGTAAAAGTTGGGAATGTAAATATATAAAGTTTGATTTTCTTCTCATATCATTCTTGTCATTTTTATATTGCTTACATACACTTGGCGTATTTGTTTCGGGAAATGACCTTCTCGAAATAAATACGTCGCGGGCTTGTCACATGCCTTTACCGTCTTTTGCGAAGCGGGACGAGACATGCACATTACCATGCACATTACTATACTTGTTCACATGTTTATAATTTATATCTATGCTATATCAAATATTACCGTGCACTTTATTCATTTAATTCACATCTATCTTTAAGGACTTACCGAGTACAAGTTCATTGACGGGTATTCCACCCCGTTTTATTTCTATCTTTAGAATATTCATCAGGTAACTTAAGGGCAGAGGAGGTGGAACTGACTAAAGAGGGGTACTCTCAGCTAGCTTCACAGACCGATTCCTAATTTCTCTACTTCAGCTTATCATTTCCGTATGCCACATGTTTAGACTCTTTATGTTTATGTTTCTTGTTCAGATTTATTGTATCAGTTTGAAACTCTGTGAAATTTGAAATGTAATATATATCAGTTGGATTTTCATTTCACTTGTCATGTTCTTGTTATATTTTATATTGCTTATAAACGCTTAGTATATTTGTTTCGAGAAATCACCTTTTAGGAATAAATACGTCGCAAGGTTATCATGTATCCTTTACTGTTCTTTTGGGAAGTGGGGCGTGACAGATTTTTTTAGTGGTCCATGCAGGTTATCTCTACGTGAATATCATAAGCAATGTATTACAAGAATTCTGAAATCCAACTATTATATTCAACCTTTTCTTTGAATCTCATCCTACTCCTTGAATCAACTTGAATTTCTCTTTCGACTTTCTTAAAGATACATCTCGACTTTTGATTCCTTAATATCAGTCCACTCCTTTCCTGTTTGTATCCTTGATCCGTTCTCGTTAATAGCCATAATAGCTTTACATGCAATAAAACCAATCAAGGTTGAACTGTGGGTCATATATGGGTATCCAGTTCAATACATCCAGCCATACAGATTCGATATACGGTGATAAAATAGGTTAAATAAAAAAATTCAAATGTTTTGAAATTCATCTGGGCCTCGATCACTAGCCTTTCGGATGTTTTTAACCGTGTGCGTTGATTTTGTGAGTTTATGATCGAGAAACAAATGGTCTTCATATTATTTGTTTTGGTGTAAGCTACGTTAATATCGAAGATCTCATCTGTACGGTTGTGATTTTGTTCTGAGTATATATATTTTTATATATATTTATCTGAATTTAATAAATATAACAGCTAAATTCTTAATATCCGAGTACAAAAATTCAATTTCAACCTTAAAGTTTTTTTTATAATACACAAATAGGCTACGTACCAAATATATCCCCATCTGAAGACCATATATTCTTCAATCATAGACTCACAAAATCAACGCACACTGTTAAAAACATCCGGAAGGCTTGTGATCGAGGCCTAGATGAAGTTCAAAACATTTGTATTCTTTTATTTAACCTATTTTATCACTGTATATCAAATCTGTACTATTAAAATTATTGAACTAGATACCTATATAGGACTCACAGCTAAAGCATAATTAATGCATAACAGCCATAATAGTTTTACATACAATATAACCAATCAAGATTGAACTGTGCGTCCTATATAGGTATCTAGTTCAACACATTCAACCGTACGGACTTGACAAACATTGATAAAATAGGTTAAATAAAAGAATTCAAATGTTTTGAAGTTCATCTAGGCCTCGATCACAAGCCTTCCTAATGTTTTTAACTATGTGTGTTGATTTTATGAGTCTATGATTGAGGAACAAATGGTCTTCATATTATTTTTTTGTCTAAGAAACGTTAACATTGAAGATCGCATCCGTACGGTTGTGATTTTGTCTCTGAGTATATATATTTTTCTATATATTTATCTAAATTTAATAAATAAAATGGCTAAATTCTCGATATCCAAGTACAAAAATTCAATTTCAACCTTACTGGTTTGTTTTATAATATATAAATAGGTTACATACCAAATATATCCCTATTTGAAGTCCATATGTTCCTCAGTCATAAACTCACAAAATTAACACGCATAGTTAAAAACATCCGGAAGGCTTGTGATCCAGACCAGATGAACTTCAAAACATTTGAATTCTTTTATTTAACCTATTTTATCACCGTATGTCAAATCCCTACTGTTGAAATCATTGAATTAGATACCTATATAAGACTCATAGCTCAAGCATAACTAGTGCATAACAGCCATAATGGCTTTATATATAATATAACCAATCAAGGTTGAACTGTGGGTCCTATATAGTATCTAGTTCAAAATGTCTAAGCCTAGCAACCGGAGACGGAGGCAACGATGAGAACATCATAAGTCTTAGGTTTGGGGGTGAGCACTCTGCTGCTTTGTTGCATCATGTGTAAATTCTGCATTGCATATATATTGAAAAACCCAAAAAAATTTAAAAAAAATTCAGAATATAAAAACTTTGTCGTCAAGTTAGCTAGTATGGAAACTTAGATTCGAAATACCGACAGTTTAGTTTGATAAAATAGAAATAACTAAATCTTATTTTTAGAAACTGAAAACTCGAAAGATAACTCTCTTTTGAATTTAACCGTAACTAATATACGTTTTTGCATCACACTACACGTGTCATGAGTTTTGAGAATTAAATGACAAGTTTGAAATGACTTAAAACTTTTAAAAATTGATAAACCTCTTTAGGATCAAATAGGTTTGTTATGAATTAAGAAATATCAAGAATAACTCATAAAGTGATGTGGATACGAAAGAATATTATTGAAAATTTTAATGGAGGTTAAGTCAAAAAAATAACTCATCTGGAACTTAATTGGAGTGATTACACACCTTATCTACACAAACACATCTTTGGGATGAAAAGAAAGACTAAAAATATCTCCGTTCGCACTGCATTCTGAATATTTTAACGTATAAAAATGAGTCTTTTGTTTTGTGACCTTGGTGTCTTGGGCAATTAATTCCTAGGGATGTCTCTACACCTAATGCCCTAAAACCATCTGATTTGGGATTCATTGACCCAAAATTTGCTAAGTCTCCAATCGCTAAATAAAAAAAGTCAAGAAAGTGTTCTCTCCGAGTTAAAAAGCTTCACGGTTCTTTGTGAGAGAATAATCTTGGCTGGGACGAGTTTCGATTATAACAGTTTTTTAGCGGAGATATGAAAATTTGATTTGAAAGATTATAAGTCTTTTTGCATGTTTACGAAGGCGCGTATGAACAAAGACAAGTAAAAGGCAGTAGTGAAGAATAAGGCTTAGTTTTCTATTAAAGATGATAGAAATTTTGACTTGAGACCTAACTGGAGAATAAAACTTGAGAAAATTTTAAGTCTTTTCAAACTCGATCGATCCTTTTAAAGTTTTGCCTGGTCTGTATTTATGACGTAAAGACTCTAATCGAAGTTTTTGAAACGTAACAACACTATTTACACAATCACATAATGACGTGTATGAACTTATGTTAAATGAGATGTTAGGACTGAAAAATAAGGGTTGGACGTTTCAGACTTAAGATAATAGAATTTCTAGCTTTGATACTTAACTTTAGAATTAGAATCAACAATTACCTTACGAAATTAGCTTGACGAGATTTTGCGGGTGCAATTCACTGAAAACCCTCAGGAGAAAAAACTCCTACTAGGGACACCTACAGATTGAATGCTTGTTGCACGGGCTCAATGAATGGCTCATGTGGTGAGATTAGGATTTTGTTTTGATCGGGACGAGCAAAAGATAGGTTTGGGGGTTTTGTTCGGCACGATTAATTATATTTTAATACCGCTCATTTCTTGTCATTTTGTCAATAAACAATGCTATTTTATCCGTGTCTGCTTATTAGTATAAATTACAGGTACCAGGAAAAAAACATTGGAAACAATACTTTGCATGCACGGATTACGACATAATTAAGCCAAACTGCAAACGGGACAGAAAACCGATCAAGTCTAATGAGTTTTGCAACAATGCATGATGTGTACAACAAATAGTTCAAAATAGTCCAACATGATATGCAACATTAATAAAGTGGTTCATATATATGACTCATGTGGATCAAGTGGGTAAACACCATCATAAAAATACAAGTGTGTTCACAAGTGACTTGGGCAAGTGGGCATGTTCATAAGTATTTGATAAAGTGTGATTTAAAGTGTGAACACATTACCCACTTGCCTCTTACTCTCTATTCTTTAACTCCATATTGCAACCAAGTGAGAATCAAAAGAAAAGAAGACACCAGAGAGATGCTTGTGAGCTCAAGAGACCGCTGTAGAAAGATGAGACCCATCGCCGCAACTTGAGCCACATATTAATTCAATATTGGCGTAAATTGCGGCCCAAACTTGGCCAAATTGCCTCGTGCTCTTTCTGTGGGTCTCATATTGTCTTATCAGTCCATTTTATTAATTTTTTTTATGTTGAGTTGTCTATACATATCAGATCATAAATTAAGTTCTGGGTTGACTTTCGGAGTGAGAAAAACATATTGTTATATTTGATAGCTTCTTCTTCTTTTCTTTTTGAGCTCTTACTTGAGTGCTTTATTAAGGAGGTTGAAATTACTATCTTGTAACTCAAACTTTCCATTTTGTGAATAAATACCTGCATCTTTTGTTTTAATTTCTTGCTATTTTCTTTACTTGCTCATTCATATTTCTTCTCTTGTGTTTTCATTTCCTCCTTTATGATGAATGAGTAACTATTTGGTTATGGTGATGGTGAGAATATGAGATGAATTGTTTTGCCTTCCTTCTTCTCTTGTGCATGTTTAAAGTGCTCAAAACTTAATTGTAACCTTAAGATTGTTTTATGGATATGTTTGATAGGGTATTTTGATTTTGATGGTTACTTGTATCCTTTATCATATACCCTATTCTCTCATTATCACTATTTTGCAATGTTAAAGTTAGAATCATATTTTTGTTAAGCTTGCTGGGTAGTTTAGATATGGTATTTTAGTTATATTGCTTGACACCCTTCATCAAGCATATACCCTATACTATCACCCATCTACTTAGCAAGATTAATTTAAGCTTTTACTTCGTATGTGCTAATTTTTTTATTTATGATGTTGTATGCTTGCTAACTCTTGTGTTTAGTTTTGATACACATACTCGGACATACAAACGGTAAGTGAGAACGTAATAGATAGTTTCATACCTCGCGTTGCGAAATCGCATCGTCTTGATGGTTTATACTTCACAACCGTTTTGATAATCCTTGCTTCATGATCGGATCCACTAAGAGGAGGGAAAACTCATGATCAAGAGAAAGTCGAAGAATTCGTCACGATTTGCTATCCGAACCGGAGCCACAACTGCTTTTTTTTTCTTACACTTCGTTTTATATTTTTTGTGACAAACTAAACCAAACTCATTTTTTTCTCTTTGAACTTGACGTAAAAACCCCTAATCACCAATTTCACATGGATTGACCCATACTTGCCGGCTAAGTATAAAGAGCCGTCCACTTGCGGTTATATATTTTAAAACGAGACCGAGCTCGTGTGCGCCTTATTTCTAAAACCTTTCTTTCGAAACTATATAAGTGTGCACACGTGAAATCCCAACAAAATAAAAAAATTCCATTAAGAAATAAAAAGGTTCTAAGTATAAATAAAAAAATACGAGTTAAAACTAAAAAGTTCAAGTTCCACTAATAAATATAAAAGTCCCATTTAGAAATATAAGAGTTCCACTTTAAATTTTGAGTATTAAGTTCGTACTTGCTATTAGTAAAAGAGTGGTGGTGGTGGTTTGGGGTTGTTGAACCGAAGGTGGGAGTGAGTGGGTGTTGAACGGTAAATGGAGAGACTGGAGAAGACAACAATGAGAATATAGGGTAACGTGAGAGCAGGTGGTATGGGTGGAGCTGTGATGAACAGAGGGTGTTGGGGGGAGTGGGGGTGATGGCCTAGATCTGGATGGGGATGGATGACCGAAACTAGTATGGGTTTGAATAACCGGAAGGTGGTGCAGTGAAGGAGGGTTAGAAAAGAAGTCTTAGAGTTTTGAATGGGAACTATAGTGGAAGAACGAGAAGAGAAAGGTGAGGAAGAGCTGGGGAGAGAAGATGCAGGAGTAAGACAGAGAAATGAGAGGGCATTCAATGCCTCTGTCAGTCTTGTATTAAAAGAAATGACTTTCAAATTTTAAAAAATAAAATCCAGCTAGCCTTAACCAGTTATCTCAAAGAAGTGACATTCAAATTTCAAACCCATGTTAGTGTCACAGGTTCACATAGGATCCTTTAACCCCTGGGTTACCCTTAAAAATCAATTAGAATGTTAATGTTTTCTATTTATTAGTTTTTAAATTATTTCACTTACTCGAGATTTTCGATCACGGTTGGTTTAGGTTAACTGCTTAAGCTCGGCCCATCTACGATTCAACCTGGGGTCGAGTGCTGTCTTGTACCAACACCTACCAGTTAACTCATGACCTTCTTGTCTCAATTCTAGCTCATTTCCTTTTATCTCTCCTCTCTTTTGTTTTATAAATACGTATTTACCTGGATTGAATATAGATGGATTCAATACTGAACTCGGTGGGGAAAAGAAAACAAATTCTGAACTCAATTAATCCAATCCATTCAGTCCAAATTTCTAACTTTGGTTAAACAACATAGCAATTCGCCATAAATTCTTTCTAAGGTTAAGGGTGTTGTTAACGTCAACTTCACTCACACGCCCTGGGTCCCTCTATTTAAGTTGCAGGGGCCCCGCAGAAGCGCTGTGTCACATCCTCGTTTGTGGAATTCTTTGGTGCTTCCCAATTTTCTCTCTCTCTCTCACATACCCACACTCTCTCTACTCTCTCTCTCTCTCTCTTACACAAACACTCGCTCTCTCTCTCTCTCCCCCCTTTTTTGGCAAGCACCAAAGAAATTCACATATACAATTGATAGCTTACTTTTATGTCATATCACTTTCTCTCTAGAAATAATTAACTTTGATGGAGTTTTTCTTTTAGGTAGATGGTCGGGACAAAAGATCAAGTAGAATTCATATTTGATATTTTTTCCCCGTGGAAGCAGGTTGTCTCCCGTCAACTTTTTAATACGTGGACGGTTAAGATTTTGTTACATATAAAGGAAAAGAATATCCATAAAATTAGGATTTTATCTTTTTTTTAATCTCAAACCTCGGTGCATTGTGCCATGGATGGTGGAGAATACGCTTTAGTTAGATATATCATATGTGAATTTTACAACATCCAAGCTCGGATAGTATGGCCTTGTGTCCGAATTTGAAGGGAAACTAAATATAATATTTTTGGGTTAGGATTAGGATTTGGTTGATGATTAGGCTTAGGCTTAGGGTTAGGGTTAATTAGGCTTAGGGTTAGGGTTAGGTTGATGTTTAGGGTTAGGGTTAAGGTTAGTTTTGGTTAATTAGGTAAAATAGGGTTGGTGATTATTAGAGTTAATTAGATTAATTAAGGTTAATTTTGGTCTGGGCTAGGATTAATTTGGGTTAAGGTTTGGGTGATGATAAGGGGTAGGTTAATTTGGGTTAGGGTTTGGGTTTGGGTTAATTTGGGTTAGTTAGGTAAAATAGAGTGTATTTGTGTTAGGGTATTGATTATGGTTAATTTGGTTTAATTAGCTTAATTTTGGGTTAATTAGAGATAATTTGAGTTAGGGTGATGATTAGGGTTAATTTGGGTTAGTTAGCTTAATTTTAGATTAATTAGGGATAAATTGAGTTAGGATGATGATTATGGTTAATTTGGGTTAATTAGATTAATTTGGGTTAGGATTTATGGTGCACTAGTTTCTTCAGTAGGATATTCGATAATAACGTAAACGTACAACTTTACCGTAAACATAAGAAAACTTTATCCTAAACTAAAAACTTCGAACTCTTAAAAACGAAATGTAAACGTAAAACCTATTCAAGTTAAATGTTCAAATTAAAACCAATATATGGTTCTCGATGATAATATGAAAAATTCATATTCTCATCGATGCTCATATTTGAAAATCAAAGCGTGAATTAGTCCTCGTCTATCGGTTAACATACGTTCGATGTTCATCGTGATATATAACTATACAAAGGTTATTAAATATCGGACGGTGTAACTCGGTACTAACAACCGTCGTGTAGTCTATGTGACGAAAAAATTCAATCGTATGATAACCGATAGATTTGTCCAGTATGGACAAGTTGGGAATATATAAAGAAAACATCTGCATTCACTTTTTTTCATTCATTTCGAGTTATTTCGTCGGTACTTTTCCGCTGGTTCTCCATGTACAAATATAGATTAGATGTTCATTTCAACATTGTTTCACAGTATTGAAATGATTATCTATTCTATTACAATGTATTCGGAGAATAACGGGAAGGTGCTGCCGAAATTTACTGGAAACGGATGAAAGTACAAACGAATGAGTGTATGATCTATACATTCTTAATAGGATAGAAGCCTTACCCTCGACAGCTGAAACACACACATACAACACGAATACACAACAAACGCACACACAAAGCACATACACACTAACAACCCTACACCTAAGTGAAATCATAAATTGAAATACACATACACAGAATACAACTCATACTTGGGTATTGTCACGCCCCGCTTCCCAAAATACGGAAAACGAGAGATGACTAGGCCAGCCATGCTCCTACGGTCAAGGAATAATCCCGCCGTAGTTACACTTCGGCTTCTAGCATTACATGGTAATCAGTAAACAAAGCACAGAAGTAAAGGAAATACATCACTAAATTATTACATCAAATTTCACTGTTCATAATTTACAATTAAACAAGAAAAGAACTACTAACCAAGTTCGAATACAAGGTCTCTTTTAGGAAAAGCAATAAAGATGAAAGTGGTACTCCTGACTAAATCTCCGCTAGCTCGAAGGGTAAGTCCGACTCCTGCGCTGGTTCTTCCTCGAGATCTGAGCATGCATACTCAGGTCATCAGAGCGACGTAACAGCAATATTATAATAGTGACAAGTAACAAGCACAGAAGGTAGTAACAAATAGAAGTAAAATGCAGGTACCAATATGTCACTAACTGATGCAAAATATGATCTGTGTCCCTATCAGTCTCTAAGTCATGTTTGAAATCGAATTGTGGAAAGGAGGATCATATTTAAGGAGGGTCTCGTACATACCCGAGACTACGGCCCGCATTGCCCGGGATATAACCCTGTCAGCCGGACCGCTAGCCCCAACTTAATATATATAAGAGTCGCTGTTCGAATGATCCTTTTCTAAACCACTGTCCTCGCTAAATACGATGTTCTTTCCATTTCGATTTCTCCTTTTTCCCCAGGTTTACACTATTGATGGGTATGGTCTAGTCGTGTACAAGTATGCACCAATAACACGGTTTTGTCACTGTTCACTGTATTATTCACTGTCACGAATCATTCGTTTTTCCATTGGCGTACTTGACACTTGTAAACCAATACCATACACGCACGATAATGCATTGTACACTGAATAATAACGTGCACTATCACTATGTGTATGGCAATTGGGTAATATATGTGCATTTATGCAGTTAACAAGTCATGTGTAATATAAACTATTATGCACCTTATGAGCTTATAAAAATTGCAGTAAATCATACGTTCAAAATTCAGTGAAATGATACAAAGACAATAACAAGTAGACTCAGTCGGAAGTTCAGAAAAATTAATTTCAGTGCAATTCGATTTCGGGTTTGTAAGTTACAGCCGTTTCATTTTAAGTGCTCGCTGCAGGAAATTCAGTTTCTGAACTGAATGTCCGTTTCGCGACACAAATTTCACCCTGTTGGGATCAGCATTTAGCGATACTATAGTTGAATGAAATTTAGGTTTTTCAATAGGGTTTCTAACGCACCAGACGGATTCTCAATCGCGCCTCTACGTCAGAAGTTTAGCACTGTACAATCATAGGGTGTCAGTTCTGTTCCTGTTTGGGACTGCTATGCGTCCTGTTCTTTTAAATTATAGTTTAAATAGTAAACGATGGTAAAAAGGGTGAAATCACTTTCATTATTTAGATAACTGTTTCATATTCACTAAAGTATAGGGTTCCGCAATATACCAGTTCAAACAGCAAAGGGGTAAGCATTACGAGATAGAAATCAACAGCCAGAGCTGCTCTGAACTGCAGTCCAGAGCCGCTCTCCGAACCAGTTTCCGTCATATTTTCAGTATAGAAAAAATTTAACACTTTTATGGAGTTCCAGGCTGTCGAGTCGGCTTCTATTTGAGCCCTCGAACGCATCATTCCAATATGTAAGCAATTAATTATGATTTTTACAAGTTTCAGACGCGGGAAATTCTCAGTTTTAACGGGTGTAATTGGGGATGATCGTTCATGTCAATAAAGATTATAATTTTCAGTCAAATTTTAACACGATGTTCGTTACCACATGAGTCGGCTTATATGGTCAAGTTCCGTCAGTTTAATGGAAGGTTTTCGTTCGGGTTTTGCATCAAACACTTATATCATATAAATTTTCATGAATTATAAATACGGAATTCATAAGATTTTGCATTCGTAACGGTACAACTTAGCATGTAGAAAGTAGGGCACTTTCCTGGAGACGCGTTGACGATGGATGGCAGAGGCAACGGCACGAACGCGCAACGAACAGCACGGTTTGAGTTCACGGCTTCGACTCAAGGTTGGGTTCGTCGTTTGAGTTGCCTAGGGGATGGCTCGTGATCGCTGGAGGCGGAGTGGGGTGTTGTGGATCTCCTGGGAGTGTGCTGGGGTCGGCGGTGGTCGGCGGAGGTAGCTTCGGCGATGTGGGCAGCGGGGGTTCGAGGCTCGAGTGTTTGAAGCTTGGTGTGGTCGTAGAGAGAGGGAGGAAGCAGCGGTGGTGCTCGGGTTGGTGAAGGTGATGATGCTGATGACGCAGAGGGTCGACAAGGTGGTTCGGGGGCAGTGGGGAGCTCGTCGGCGAGGAGGGTGCAGGGGAGGCTCGGTGGTGAGGAGGGTGTGCACGCGAGGGAGTGAGTCAGTGTAGGGGCTCGGGTTTTGGTAGGAGAGAAACGAGGGAGGATGACGAGGTGATCGTAGTCATTGTCGTTGTCGTCGGCGGGGGTAAGGGGTGAGGCAGGATGTTTTCCTTGGAGAGAGGAGAGGAGTCAAAGAGGGATCGAGAGTGTGAGGGGGAAAGAGGGTTAGAGGGACGAAGAGAGGTTGAAGCGCGTGCGCGATCGTGGTCTTGAGGAGCGGGAACGTGGGGCGACTACGCGGGGCGTTTGCGACGACGTGGGCGGCGACGTGGGGATGTGAGGAATCAAGCAGGAAAAGAGAAATGAAGTGGGGGAAGAAAGGAAGTTAACGGGTCGGGTCGAGCACGTTGGGCGCGGGCTGGGAGGAAAAGAGTTGGGGATTTAATTAATTTTGTTTGTGTTTAATTTCATCGGGCTGGGCTAAGGAGGGGTTTTGGTTTTTATTTGTTTTCTTTTAATTATCCTGTTGGGCTGGGCTCGGTGTTAGTTTATTAATATATATTTATTTTTTTTTTGTTTTGTTTGGGCTGGGGTTTTTAAAGGTTTAGAAAAAAATCAATTATTAAAACTTAAGCAATCAATTACCTACAAAAATTACAAGGAAAATAGGAAAACAATCGGGGGACTAGGAAAAATATAGAAAGATTTTATTGACGGAAACGGGGATTTACATCATACCCCCTTACAAAAATTTCGTCCTTGAAATTTAAAAAGAGACAACGAGACAAAAGTACTAAACAAAGAGATGTGGAAAACGTGCATGGATATCTTCGTCACGCTCCCAGGTAAATTCTCTTGGGGAACGACCGCCCCAAGACACTCGGACTAACGGAATGACCTTATCCTTCAGCACTTTCTCCATGCGGTTGAGGATGGTGGTGGGCTGCTCCTCGTAATATAGATCGATACCCAAAGCTAACTCCGAATAGTCCAGAACATAGCTCTCATCCCGAACATAACGCCGCAACTGAGACACGTGGAAGGTATTGTGCACACCAGCTAGTGATGGAGGCAAGGCAAGTCGATAGGCCACCTCTCCCACTCGCTCTAGCACCTCAAAAGGTCCGATGAAACGGGGACTGAGTTTCCCGCGACCTCCAAACCTGATAACTCCGCGGGTAGGGAAAATCTTCAGGAATACGTGATCTCCGACTTCAAATTCTAGTGCTCTCCTGCTAGTATCCGCCCAACTCTTCTGTCGATCCTGAGCCGTTTTAATATGCTGCCTGATCATTTGGACCTTATCGACTGTCTGAACAATAAGCTCGGGACCTAGTAATCTTCGTTCTCCCACATCATCCCAACAAACTGGGGATCGACACTTCCACCCGTAAAGTGCTTCGAAAGGAGCCATCTGGATGCTAGCCTGATAACTGTTGTTATAAGAAAACTCGACTAGATGCAGATGATCTTCCCAGGAACCCTGAAAATCTATGCAGGCTCTCAACATATTCTCGAGCTTCTGAATCGTACGCTCGGATTGTCCGTCCATCTGCGGGTGGTAAGCTGTTCTGAACTTGAGGTGGGTACCCAAACTCTCCTGTAAGCTCCTCTAGAAGTGCAAAACGAATCTTGTGTCTCGATCTAACACAATGCTGACCGGAACTCCATGAAGTCGCACTATCTCCTGCATGTATCTCTCTGCCAGTGACTTTGTCGACTGTCCCACTCAGAATGGTAAGAAGTGTGCAGCTTTCGTGAGGCGGTCGACGATAACCCAAATGGCGTTGTTGCCCCTAGGGCTCCGTGGTAAGGCCGTCACAAAATCCATGGTAATATGCTCCCACTTCCATTCTGGTATCGGAAGTGATTGTAACAATCCTGCTGTCCTCTGATGTTCCTCCTTCACCTGCTGGCATACCAAGCACCTGGATACAAATCGTGCAATTTCTCGCTTCATCCCGTTCCATCAAAAATGCTGCTTTAGATCTCGATACATCTTCATACCTCCCGGATGCACAGAATAAGCTGAACTATGCGCCTCAGCCAGTACCTCTTCTCAAACATCCCCCTTGGGTACGCAGAGTCCTCTACCGAATCTCATAAAACCGTCTTCATGTATGAGTAAGTCCGTTCTCAGCCCGGCTTCTACTTGCGCTCTGAACTTTTGCAATCGAGGATCATCCTCTTGTGCAGCCTTGATGCGATCCAAGGGGGAAGACTGCACCTGTAGTTGCCAAAATTGACTGATTGCGCTCGGTGTGACGACCTCAAGGTTGAGTCTCTGTAAATCCTCAATGATGCTCCTCTGACTGGTCAACATCATGATCGCTGGCTTACGACTGAAGGCATCTGGTACAACATTTACTTTTCTCGGGTGATACTGAAGGTCCAAGTCGTAATCCGCCATCAGTTCTAGCCATCGGCGCTGCCTCATATTTAGTTCTTTCTGAGTGAAGACTACTTCAGACTTTTATGATCCGTGTACACCTCCACCTTCTCGCCCAACAGGTAATGCCTCCAAATCTTCAACGCAAAAACCACTGCAGCTAACTCCAAGTCATGCGTAGGATAGTTCCTCTCGTGATTTCTCAGCTGTCGAGAGGCGTAAGCAATCACCCGACCATGCTGCATCAGAACACAGCCTAAGCCCTTCCCTGAGGCATCACTATGTATCACCAAACCACCGGAATCATCTGGTACTGTAAGAATTGGCGCCGTGGTTAACTTCTGCTTTAGTGTCTCAAATGCCCGGGTACATTCCTCTATCCACACAAATGGTACCTCCTTCCGTGTCAACCTCGTCAACGGTTCAGCGATCCTTGAAAAGTCTTGGACAAATCGCCGATAATATCCTGCCAGTCCCAGAAAGCTTCTGATCTCGGCCACTGACTTCGGTGTTGGCCATTCTCTGACAGATTCTATCTTTGCCGGGTCCACTGAGATGCCTTCGCCCGAAACATTGTGTCCCAAGAACTGAACCTTGTCGAGCCAGAATTCACACTTGCTCAATTTCATGTACAGCTTCTCTTCCCGAAGAATTTGTAGAACCGTGCGCAAATGCTCGACGTGCTCCTCCCGGGTCTTCGAGTAGACTAGTATATTGTCGATAAATACAATGACAAACGTGTCCAAGTACTTTGCAAACACCATGTTCATCAAATCCAAAAATATCGCTGGAGCATTAGTGAAACCGAACGGCATCACAAGGAACTCATAATGTCTGTATCGGGTCCTGAAAGCCGTCTTGCATATATCCTCGGCCGCTACTCTGGTTTGATGATAGCCAGAACGGAGATCTAACTTCGAAAATACCTTGGCCCCACTTAACTGATCGAATAAGTCATCGATGCGCGGAATTGGGTACTTGTTCTTTATTGTGACTTTGTTCAGCTCCCGATAGTCTATACACATCCGCAGCGATCCATCTTTCTTCTTCACCAACAGAACCGGTGCACCCCACGGTGAAACGCTTGGCTGGATAAATCCCTTCTTTAGGAGTTCTTCAATTTGCTTCTTCAATTCTGCCAACTCAACCGGTGCCATTCTGTACGGGGCCTTGGACACTGGTGTTGTACCTGGAGTCAAATCAATCAAGAATTCCAAGAGGCGTGGAGGTGTTAGACCTGGTAAATCTTCAGGAAACACATCCAGAAAGTCCCGAACAATCACTGGTGCTGGGCTCTCATCAATCTCCATAGCTGTCAACTCTTTTGGCTTGGCTCTATACTTGGCTGGCTCCAAAGATTCGCTCCTGCCTTCGAAAATAAACTCCGGGTGATTGGGAATGCGGAAGATCACATTCCTTGCTCGGCAATCAATAACTGCATGGAAGGTACTTATCCAATCCATCCCGAGAATTGCGTCATAGCTGCCTGTCCCGATCAAAAGGAAATTTGCATAGAATTCCCTGCCACAAACTACAACCGGACATGATCTACATTCTCGAATAGATATTATAACACCATTACCCATATGTATTTCCCAACCCTTGGTTAGTGGTTTATGTAGTATGGAGTGTGTATCAGTGAAATGCACAGATATGAAATAGTGTGATGCTCCAGAATCAAATAGCACTCTAGCTGGCATGGAATGCACGAGTAGAATACCCGTGACAACTTCGCCTGAAGCTTCTGCCTGGTCGGCGGTCAAGGTGAAAGCCCGTCCCTGACCGCGGCCTGTGTAGGGTTGCCTCTGCTCCTGTGATCTCTGCGGCTGCGGTCCAGACCCTCCATGTAACTCTATCCGCTCAGAGCAACCGCTAACTCTGTGCTGGCTGGATCCGCAAATCAAACACTGCCCCTTGGCACGGCGACAGTCCTTCTGGGTGTGCCCATCTCGGTTGCAGTAGCCGCAAACTATGTTCTTGCTCTGGGGGTGATGCTGGGGCACGAAGAGACGCTTAATCTGTGTCGTTCCAGGCCTGTGAACTGGTATGACTCCTCGAGAAGGTGGGTGGGTGCGTGCTAGAACAACTGGGGGCCTTCTGAATTTGTTGATCAGTTTCTCCTGAATTCGAGCCGCGTTGAGTACCTGTTCAAAAGTCTGCAACTCGAGTGACGCGATCAACTGCTGCAGCTCGAAATCTAGTCCCTGTAGGAAGCGCCTGGCCCTGGTGGCCTCTGAAGCGACCATGTACGGAGCAAATCGGCTCAGACGGTTGAACTCGGCCGCGTATACGTCCACGGGACGGCCATTCTGCTTCAGTAGGATGAATCTTTCTTCCATCTCCGCCTTGGCGGTGGAAGGGAAATAGTGGTCCAAGAAGCACTCCTTGAATTTGCTCCATTCGATTGGCCTTTCTAGTTTGCTTTCTTCCACTGACCACCATGTACGGGCTTCATCTTCTAACTGGATCTTTATCACATTCACTTTATCTTCCTCTGGTACCCTAGCATCCGTCAGTAAGTTCTCCATATTAACCAGCCATTGCTCGACCTCGAGTGGTTTTGCTAGGCCCGTAATACAGCTGGATGTAACCTCCGGAAATCTGATACGGTGCCAGCCCCGGCAGAAAAGGCTGGTGGAGCAGTGCCCTCAGGGGCGGTAATGAGGGCGGAGGGTCCCCCTACAGCGGTAATAGCCCTGAGTCCCTCAGTGAGTAGGTTCGTCTTTCTCTCCTGAGCTTCTGCGAGAGAGGTCAGTGCACTAAGTATCCTCTCCGTGCGATCCTGAGAACTTGAGTCCGAGGAGTGGTCATTCGGGGACGTCATATCGCTGGAAGATATTAAAAAGATATGAATAGATACAAGGATGAAAGTCAGGGATAGTGAAGCGAAAATAATGTAATACAGTGTAGTTAATGTTATCCCTTACTACTAAACACGGCTCTGATACCAACAAAACCATGTCACGTCCTGCTTCCCAAAATACAGAAAACGAGAGATGACTAGGCCAGCCATGCTCTTACGGTCAAGGAATAATCCCGCCGTAGTTACACTTCGGCTTCTAGCATTATATGGTAATCAGTAAATAAACCACAGAAGTAAAGGAAATACATCACTAAATTATTACATCAAATTTCATTGTTCACAATTTACAATAAAATAAGAAAAGAACTACTAACCAAGTTCGAATACAAGGTCTCTTTTAGGAAAAGCAGTAAAGATGAAAGAGGTACTCCTGACTATATCCCCGCTAGCTCGAAGAGTAAGTTCGACTCCTGCGCTGGTTCTTCCTCGAGGTCTGAGCATGCATACCCAGGTCGTCAGAGCGACGTAACAGCAATATTATAATAGTGACAAGTAACAAGCACAGAAGGTAATAACAAATAGAAGTAAAATGCAGGTATCAATATGTCACTAACTGATGCAAAGTATGATCTGTGTCCCTATCAGTCTCTAAGTCATATTTGAAATCGAATTGTGGAAAGGAGGATCATGTTTAACAAGGGTCTCGTACATACCCAAGACTACGGCCCGCATCGCCCGGGATATAACCCTGTCAGCCGGACTGCTAGGCCCAACCTAATACATATAAGAGTCGCTGTTCGAATGATCATTCTCTAAATCACTGTCCTCAGTAAATACGATACTCTTTCCACTTCGATTTTCCCTTTTTCCCCAAGTTTACACTATTGATGAGTATGGTCTAGTCGTATACAAGTATGCACCAATAACACAATTTTGTCACTGTTCACTGTATTATTCACTGTCACGAATCATTCGCTTTTCCATTGGCGTACTTGACACTTCTAAACCAATACCATTCACGCACGATAATACATTGTACACTGAATAATAAAATGCACTATCACTATGTGTATGGCAATTGGGTAATATATGTGCATTTATGCAGTTAACAAGTCATGTGTAATATGAACTATTATGCACCTTATGATCTTATAAAAATTGCAGTAAATCATACGTTCAAAATTCAGTGAAACGATACAAAGACGGTAATAAGTAGACTCAGTCAGAAGTTCAGAAAAATTCATTTCAGTGGAATCGGATTTCGGGTTTGTAAGTTACAGCCGTTTCATTTTAAGTGCTCGCTGTAGGAAGTTCAGTTTCTGAACTGAACGTCCGTTTCCCGACACAAATTTCACCCTGTTAGGTTCAGAATTTAGCGACACTATAGTTGAATGAAATTTAGGTTTTTTAATAAGGTTTCTAACGAACCAGACGGATTCTCAATCACGCCTCTACGTCAGAAGTTATGCACTATACAATCATAGGGTGTTAGTTCTGTTCCTGTTTGGGACTGCCATGCTTCCTGATCTTTTAAATTACAGTTTAAATAGTAAACGACGGTAAGAAGGGGTGAAATCACTTTCATTATTTAGCTAACTGTTTCATATTCACTAAAGTATAGGGTTCCACAATATAACAGTTCAAACAGCAAAGGGGTAAGCATTAGGAGATAGAAATCAACAGCCAGAGCTGCTCTGAACTGCTGTCCAGAGCCGCTCTCCGAACCAGTTTCCGTCATATTTTCAGTATAGAAAAAATTTAACACTTTTATGGAGTTCCAGGCCGTCGAGTCGGATTCGATTTGAGCCCTCAAACGCATCATTCCAATATGTAAGCAATTAATTATGATTTTTACAAGTTTCAGATGCGGGAAATTCTCAGTTTTAACGGGTGTAATTGGGGATAATCGTTCACGTCAATAACGATTATAATTTTCAGTCAAATTTTAACATGATGTTCGTTACCACACGGGCCGGCTTATATGGTCAAGTTCCGTCAGTTTAATGGAAGGTTTTCGTTCGGGTTTTGCATCAAACACTTATATCATATAAATTTTCACGAATTATAAATACGGAATTCATAAGATTTTGCATTCATAACGGTACAACTTAGCATGTAGAAAGTAGGGTAGTTGCCTGGAGACGCGTTGACGACGGACGGCAGCGGCAACGGCACGAACGCACAACGAACGGCACAGTTTGGGTTCACGGCCTCGGCTCGAGGTTGGGTTCGTCGTTTGAGTTGCCCGGGGATGGCTCATGATCGTTGGAGGCCGAGTGGGGTGCTGTGGATCTCCTGGGAGTGTGCTGGGGTCGGCGGTGGTCGGCGGAGGTAGCTCCGGCGATGGGGGCAGCGGGGGTTCGAGGTTCGAGTGTTTGAAGCTTGGTATGGTCATAGAGAGAGGGAGGAAGCAGCGGTGGTGCTCGGGCTGGTGAAGGTGATGATGCTGATGACGCAGAGGGTTGACGAGGTGGTTTAGGGGCAGTGGGGAGCTTATCGGCGAGGAGGGTGCAGGGGAGCCTCAGTGGCGAGGAGGGTGTGCAGGCGAGGGGAGTGAGGCAATGTAGGGGCTCGGGTTTTGGTAGGAGAGAAATGAGGGAGGATGATGAGGTGATCGTAGTCGTTGTCATTGTCGTCGGCGGGGGGTAAGGGGTGAGGTAGGATGTTTTTCTTGGAGAGAGGGGAGGAGTTAGAGAGGGATCGAGAGTGTGAGGGGGAAAGAGGGTTAGAGGGACGAGGAGAGGTTGAAGCGTGCGCGTGATCGTGGTCTTGAGGAGCGGGAACGTGGGGCGACTACGCGGGGCGTTGGCGACGACGTGGGCGGCGACGTGGGGATGTAAGGAATCGAGCGGGAAAAGAGAAATGAAGCGGGGAAGAAAGGAAGTTAACGGGTCGGGTCGGGAGCGTTGGGCGCGGGCCGGGAGGAAATGAGTTGGGGATTTACTTAATTTGGTTTGTGTTTAATTTCACCGGGCTAAGCTGAGGAGGGGATTTGGTTTTTATTTGTTTTCTTTTAATTATCCTGTTGGGCTGGGCTCGGTGTTGGTTTATTAATATATATTTATTTTGCTTTTGTTTTGTTTGGGCTGGGGTTTTTAAAGGTTTAGAAAAAAATCAATTATTAAAACTTAAGCAACCAATTACCTACAAAAATTACGAGGAAAATAGGAAAACAATCGGGGGACTAGGAAAAATATAGAATGATTTTATTGACGTAAACAGGGATTTACAGGTATCTTTAAATCTAACTTTGTAAATCGATAATTTATTCTTTTTAACGACAAACTTATCTCTACGGATTTTCTTCTTTTTCAGTAACCATCTCATTCTTATATTTCTTAATATAGTCACCATAACCTACAATTTATTTGTTATACAGTCTAATATGGCCCATGAGTACATCAAGGTTAAAGACCGGATGTACATGGATTGACAACAATGCATGCAATCTAAGTTCGTTGCTTTCATTGAATTTGCACGCGCACATAATAAGATCGTGTTAGAGAAGATGCTCTGTCCGTGCGATAGATGTGGGAATAAGTTCTGGCAGAAGGTAGAAATCGTAGAGCTTCACATCGTTAAATATAGTTTTACTAGACTTTAAACAACCTGGCTATATCACGGAGAAGGGCAAGAAGAAGAAGGTAATGCAGCAAAAGAAGAAAGAGAAGACGGTAATGCGGCAGAATAAGAAGAAGACGATAATTTCTTTTCTGGAGAAAAAATGGAGGATATGTTAGAGGCTACACTCGGTGATAGCATTCCTACCAAAGATGCCATTTTTCCGATCAAGGACCGCCTGCGGATAAGTATGAAAAGTTCATGAATGATGTTAGAAGACCAATTTATGAGAATGCAAAGTATTCTGCCCTATCATGTTTCGTCCAACTTTTCCAGATTAAGTGTCTAATGGATGGAGAAACAAGTCATTCACGATGCTTCTAAAGTTTCTAAAAGATTTTATGCCCCCGGGAAATAATGTGCCCAAAAACTGGTACGAAGCCCAGAAGATGATGTCTGATTAGGGTCTGAAGTGTAAGAAGATTCATGCATGTCCCAAAAATTGCGTATTGTACCAGAAAGAAAATTCAGATTTGAAAGAGTGTCCAACATGCAGAGAGGTCAGGTATAAGCCGAAAGAATTTGATAAGAAGTCTGATATACCTATTAAGATAGCACGAGACTTTTCCATAATAAAGAGGCTGCAGAGGCTATTCAGGTGCAAAAAAACAGCCGAGGTAATGATTTGACATCACCGTGCTGCTCCAAGCGAAGATGGAAAAATGAGCCATCCAAGAGATTTACCGGCATAAATCTGAATGTGTTGTGCAGAAACAGACCGATCAAATAAGGAGAATAGAAAGTCAGCGAAGAGGGGTCTCCCCACTTATACAAGTGGCTCGAAGAACATTACTCGTGCCATGGAGGTATCGGTAAATTACATTAGATCTATTTTGATATAATGTAATATAAAAAGTTATTTTATAATATATATAAATTTTTGGCGAAATGCAGAGAGCTCAGACCCTGGCACAGGGTGGTGCACCGAGCGTGCTGACCGTGTATCTTGCCGTCCAAGGTACCACGACAGAACTCACCACGGGCGAGCTTCAATTCTCCAACACCGCTACCCAGGAGTATTGCGTAAGTGTTAATATTTATTCTAATCCGAATGAAATTTTTGTTTTGATAAGTTCAAATTTAAATGATATACTTATATTTTAATGGTTAATGTGGGTATAGGAGCGGGTGGTGGAGTAGGCTGAGGCATCGAGAATCAATTTTAGTGGATAGACCGATCCGATGCTACTGACCCCGATCCTAAACGCCGCATACGAAGGGCACCACGGAGTTGGGAGAGAGGCCGGGGACTGGGTCCTAGCAGGACCCATATGAGTTTGGTCTCCACTCCGGCGGTTACTTCCCCTACCCCCTGTGAGCGACGTCTGGAGGATGATGTTGCCGCCTTGAAGACCACCGTCGAGGAGTTGAAGGAGATATTGGTACGTAAATTACTTAATAGTAAAATATTATATCACATTATAGGCAGTAACATATGCAATATTACTAGCCTGAACTTATTTGGTTGCAGACTTAGTTTTCACTAATCATACTTACATAAAACTATCTAATTAAAATAAACTACGGTTTTCCAAACTAGATACCCAAACGAGACCTAAGTCCTTAAGTATTTTTAGATTGGGGTTTCGCAATAACTTGATAACGATACGAATTCGACTATAATCTTATACACCGTTCTTACTCGTTTATTACACACAAAATTTAACAGATGCGACAGGCTACTTCGGCTGCGGCTCCATATGTATCTCTTTCGGCTGCGGCTTCGTAAGCCACTATCTCGGCTGTGGTTGCGCAGACCACTCCTGCATCTCCATAGCCCACTCAGACTCCCGCTGTAACGTTTTGAAAATCGTTTAGGTGAAATTTCGGAGAATCGGTAAAATAACGGGTATTTTCCGTAAATACCAAGATATAATTATTTTACAACATAGAATTAAATATACCTATTCTAGCTATGTGATCGCTGGTATTTAATTGGTTACTTGTAAATTTCTAGTTTACTAAAATATTTTCCGTAATTAACTATTTTTAATATTATTTTAAGCTTTCACTAATACATTTAATTAGTGATAATTACAAATTGGAATGGGTTATTACAAGTTAAGTACATCATGACACATTAAACCAAAATGTAACATGTTGTTTTTGAAATGAAAAGAAATTGTCAAGACGGTTTTAGAAAATATCAAGGAAAAAGGCTTATTTTGCGAAAATTAAGTTAAATAGAAGTGAGGTGGGCTTGTGACTTGAATTGGATTTTCCTTGCTTGGAAAATTTTCCACACACACACACACACCCCCCTACACACCATGCTGGCCGAACCCAAGCTGCCCCAACCCCCCCCCCCCCCAATTCCCCACTTAAAAAGTCAAAGAGAAGAAAAGAAAATGGGAAAGAAAAAGAATAATTAAAGAAGTATGGTATAGATAATTATAGTATGGGCTTTTCTTGACTTTCTCACACTCACCCACAACCTTTCTTCTCCCTTCTCATTTCAACCAACCCCCTTAGGCAGCAGCCCTAGCCCTTTGATCTTCCACATTTTTCTTGTGCTAAACTCCACAAAAATTCACACAAAATCAACACAAAACCTCACAAATCCCTAATCCAACCCTTACCCATTTTTCCTTGGCTATTCTAGTATGGATCTTGGTGAAAAGAAGTAAGTTTGGGAGGCTTGATTCATGTTGGATCTCTTGAATTTGTGAGGTATAATCTAGACCCTATAGTTAAATTGTTGTTTGAATACTTTAAAACAAACATATTTAGTTAATAATATGGGTTTAATTGAATGTTTGGAAAATCAAGTAAGGGTTTGTGAATTCAATTAGGATTTTTATTACATCATTAAGGATGCAATGTATAGTTTAACATCTTAAAATATGCAAAACCTAGTTTAGTTGTTAAATTGTAAATGGTTAAAGTAATTTGTCCAAATTGCATAATATTGCAAACTAGGTTTTTGGATTAATGTAATTTAGCGAGATTAAAAATCTATTAAATGTTTATATGGCCTAATTAAGATAATTAGTGAATATTGTGACCACTAGTTTTGCGAAAACATCAAGATTTGTATTAAAACGGTTAATGACCGCTTACTAGGTTTTTAGAAATTTATCGAGTTGAATTAAGTTAAGATTTTGATGATCCACAACTAAATCCCTAAGATATTTAATGTGTTGTGAATGTGCAATTGATGCGATTTGGGTTTTAGGTTTGGGGATTTTCACGTAAAGTGACCCTAGTTGTAGTTTTGGCGTTGTCGCAGCGCATTTGTGCGCCGGGTGCATGCGCGTTTAATTAGCGCACGTTGTTGACTTGTGTCAATTTTGTCCGTGACTATTTATATTTATTCTCTTTTTACTTATATACGTTGCTAGGATCGGGTGCAGAGGCGTCAGATGTGGCGCGAAGATGGCAGAGCTGGAATCGGATCAGATTAGTCGAGGCGTCCAGGTGAGTAGATATATATCTACGGGGGAAGTCGGGTGGATGGTGTATAGCACCCCCGCAGTCTCGTAGAATACAACGCGAATGCGTTATTATATATGTGTGTGTGTGTGTGTGTGTGTGTGTGTGTGTGTGTGTGTGTGTGATATGAGATGTGGATACGAAATGCTTTAGATGACTTTGGGTTAGTGTTGGCGTATTCGTAAAATAGTGTCGTTAGCTAGTTTCTTAGTCGCGAACCCTACAGTAGTGATTTGCATACACGCACACGCACACGCATACATTTTATTTTATTGTGCGTATATGAGGATATGTACATATATATACATATATATATGTGAGTGTGTGTGTGTGTGTGTGCGCGTGTATATACTTAGATGATGAGGATAGTATATGGTACTTGGAGATGAGTCGATATGATTCGCATGATGCCACGAGATCGGTGATATGATTTGGTTCGTATTATGAGATACGACATGATGTTATAGCGGTTCCTTAGGCGTTGTGTTTTTATACACACGCATACACACACACACATACATATACATACATACATACATACATACATACATACATATATATATATATATATATATATATATATATATCTGTTGACAATATCAGAATGTATTATATTTTAGACCAGTACCCAGTTCATGATATGATGTTAAGGATACCAGATAAATGATGAGATAAATGTGATATTCGACCCGTACCCGGATTTGGGATGACGTACGATGGATTTACCGTACGAGATATAATTATGATGATTGATCCGCACTCTTGACTCGAGAATGTCATATGATATATATATATGTATGTATATATATATATTGTATCGTACGCGATACTACTGAGACGAGATCACCGACTATTATATATATATATATATATATATATATATATATATATATATATATAGATCGACTCAGATTTAGATCGACTCAGATTTAGGTGGATTTCCCTACCCTTTCGACTGGTGTGTTAGTTTAGTCCTGTAGTTACTTAGTAAATGTTAGACTGAGCACGAGTCATATTTATTTCCAAAACTAACGAATCATGAGTATTTTAAAAACAGGTTAAGGGATACTACGGATATTTCAAAGGATGTACTTTTCATAAAAACACTGTAGCCCTATTTTCTATACACCACGATTCGTGCGATTTCAAATACCAAAAACTGTATAGCTCGTATATAGGAATGCATATTTCTTTATTGCTGCATTTACTATTCATTTTCCATTTATTCTGCTGTTCGCATTGCATTGTATTCTTATATGTATTTTCGTTAGTAATGATGAAACATGTTGTTAGGACACCAGCATCATTACCGATGATGCGTATACTCCACGTACACTCGCTTGCCGGTTCACACACATCTTTATCGGTAATTACTATGTCACGTACACTTTAGAGAATATTATTTCATTGACACATCTTGCTAGCTGATAGCTCCTATATGTTATTGCTTTCATGTGCTAGTTTAGATATTACATTTTTTATTTAGATACCTGTGCATTTTATATTCATTTGTTATGCAATATTATGGGCCAGTCCGGATTTCCGGAGCCCGGTATTCATTATTTATTTACATCGTGATTTATGATTTCGGATTTGCATGTGATTTCTGGGTTTAGAGAAACCGCAAGAATTTTATAAACTTATCATCTTTTTAAAAGATAGAAAATGCGGTTTTCTCATGATATGATTTGAGATATGTCCACCATGAGTTTTCTCGGCTCTTGAGCGATATCTTACACCTGATTCGAGAAGGAGGAGGAACCGTCTGTGGGTGCATGGTGGACCCGGTACGGTACCCCGGAGTGAGAAGGTCGCAGATGATGGCGTTGAGCCTGAGACAGGGAAGTACTACTGACCGGTGATTTTATTATGACGCGCCGGATATCCGGAGGATACCGATTTGGTCTTTTATTCGAGGATTTGGGCCAGTCCGGATAGCCGGAACCCTAAATATTGATATTTGATGATACATACCAGTCCGGATAGCGGGAACTTGAGATATTGAGATTTGATGATATATGTCAGTCCGGATAGCCGGAGCCTGAGATATCGAGATTTGAGATTTATATTTTGTGTCGATGATTGACACTGATTTTCTGCATGAATTAATTGATGATACTCGATTTTATACAGAAATCTCACTGAGATAAGAAAACAGCTTCCACATTTAGATGCACTCTATTTTCATGCATCATATTTATGATATCACTACTAAAATAGGGGGTTGCCCCTACAGATAACGACATCCGTAGGGGCAATTTTAGTTCGGCCCTACAGATTAATCCGTAGGGCCAAAAGGTTGCCCCTACGGTCCTTACATATTAATTTTAAAATATTAAATCTTAAATTGTTGTTTGCCCCTATGGAACCGCAAACCAAGAACCTACGGACTTATCCGTAGGGGCATCTAAATAGGGATTTAAGTTAAAAAGCACAGATCGATCCCTACGCTCATTATCCCTAATATTTATTTTCTTGTGCGAACCCAAATTCCCAAACCCTCGTTCCCACTGATCGATCGTCGTTCTCGTCATTCTCGTCGTCGCCAGTGCCTGCCGATTCTTCGTAACCACCGCCTGCTTTCGCCGTCGCCAGCGCCGGCTCATTTCCGTTTTCGTCGTCGCCTCCGATCGATCGTCGCTTCTGCATAGGTAAGGAAATCTTCAATTACTCAAATTTTTGATTGTTTTAGGGCTATGGTTCATGGTTTGGGTACCGATGAGGCATCAGTTGGGGTTAGCGTTAGGGTTGGGGCTGGGGCTGGGGCAGAGGCTGGGGCTGTGGTTGGGGTTGGAGCTAGGGCTCGGGCTGCGGTTAGCGTTAGGGTTGGGGCTGGGGCTGGGGCTGCGGTTAGCGTTAGGGTTGGGGCTAGGGCTGGGGCTGCGGTTGGGGTTGAGGTTCGGCAGAGGGTTGCGGTTGGGGTTAGGGTTGGGGTTAGGGTTAGGGTTAGGGTTGGGGTTGGGGTTTTGGATTTCAGGGTCTAAGTTAATTTCCATTCTAATTAGCATTAAGCTCGTTAATTGAAATGTTGATGATGATCATAAGAGGAAAATGTGTCTAGTTTGAGATCTGTGCTCAGGTGTTGGAAACTGGACTAATAATGTGGGTAAAGCCCAGTTTAATTAATAATTTTATTTGTCATTCTCAAATTTTCTTAGAAACGGAGACTGTTTTGTGGAACTTTTAACCGTTGGGCATGTTGGGGTTTTGTTTTTGGAGTCGTGGGACCTAGCATTTGGTAGGTATCTAAAGTCCCCGTGTCTGATTTTGGATATTTTTGATTGATTTAAACTGTGGGTCTGAGTGGTCCCTTAATTTGATCTGGTTGGGGTTTGAGTATGCAACGGATTTGTAGTCTGGTGGAAATTTTGAGGGTGTTTTCGGTTGAATATGTTTGCTATTGCATAAAATGCTCATAAGATTCTGGATTTTGAGGATGGGCTGTTGTAATTGGAAATGGTTAGAATTGTAGGACCTTCTTTATTTTAGCTATATATAATTGCAAAAAAAAAGACACATTTCTGATTTGAAGAAAAGGAAGGGAAAGATAGGGATTTAGTTATGGATTTTACTTGAGCGCCACCTCTTTTAATACATGTTTATCTTTACAAAAATATCGTGTCATATATTCGGTTTTAGCATCTGTACGCAACTGCTTTGATTATCATCGTGTTATTAACATCTTGAACTTCTATCCTTTTTCTAATATGTTTCATAGTTAATATAATAATCCTTTGTCTATATTTGTTGACAGTGGCCTTTCTTTTGAATGAACATGTTTTTTGATGCATGTTTCAGTCATGTGAATTCTTATGTTGCGTATAACGCTTTATGATATCAGTATCCAACATTTGTAGTTTTAATTGTTGATTGTTATAGATGAATACCATTGCAATAATAGTTTTTGGTAGATGAATACCATTGCAATGTAGGATGATCAGTTCTATCAATTTTGATCTCAATGGTTTAAAACATGTTACACATACAACACGAATGCACAACAAACGCATCATTAGAGAGTGATTCGAGATGTTCAAGTTAAAACCAATATATGTTACTTGATGATAATATGAAACCTTCATATTCTCATCGATACTCATATATGAAACTAAAAGCGCCACTTAGTCCCCGTCTATCGGTTAACATAAGTGCGATGTTCGTCGTGACATAGAACTATACGAAGGTTGTTAAATATCGGACGGTATAGCTCGATACTAATAACCGTCGTATAGTCTATGCGACGAGAAGATCTAATCGTATAGTAACCGATAGATTTGTCCCGTGTGGACAACTTAGGAATGTATAAAGCAAACACCTTCATTCACTTGTGTTTTCATCCGTTTCGAGATATTTTGTCGATACCTTTCCGCTGGTTCTCCGTGTACAAAGATAGATTAGATGTTCATTTCAACGTTGTTTCACAGCTTTGAAATGATTATCTATTCTATTACAGTGTACTCGGAGAACAGCGGGGAGGTGCTGCCGAAATTTACTCGAAACGGTTGAAAGCATAAGTGATGGGTGTTCGCTCTATACATTTTTAATGGGATAGAAGCCTTACCCCCGACAACCGGAACACACACATACAACAAGAATACACAACAAACGCCTAATTAGAGAGTGATTCGAGATGTTCAAGTTAAAACTAATATCTGATACTCGATGATAATACGAAACCTTCATATTCTCATCGATATTCATATATGAAACTAAAAGCGCCACTTGTCCCCGTCTATCGGTTAACATACGTGCGATGTTCGCCATGACATAGAACTTTACGAAGGTTGTTAAATATAGGACGGTATAGCTCGATACTAACAACCGTCGTATAATCTACGCGACGAGAAGATTCAATCGTATGGTAACCGATAGATTTGTCCCGTGTGGACAAGTTAGGAATGTATAGAGCAAACATCTTCATTCACTTGTGTTTTCATCCGTTTCGAGATATTTCGTCGGTACCTTTCCGCTGGTTCTCCGTGTACAAAGATAGAGTAGATGTTCATTTCAACGTTGTTTCACAGTCTTGAAATGATTATCTATTCTATTACAGTGTACTCGGAGAATAGTGGGGAGGTGCTGCCGAAATTTACTCGAAACGGTTGAAAGCACAAGTGATGGGTGTGCTCTCTATACATTCTTAATGGGATAGAAGCCTTACCCCCGACAGCCAGAACACACACATACAACACGAATGCACAACAAATGCATAATTAGATAGTGATTCGAGATGTTCAAGTTAAAACCAATATGATACTCGATGATAATATGAAACCTTCATATTCTCATCGATACTCATATATGAAACTAAAAGCGCCACTTAGTCCCCGTCTATCGGTTAACATACGTGCGATGTTCGTCGTGACATAGAACTATACGAAGATTGTTAAATATCGGACGGTATAGCTCGATACTAACAACCATCGTATAGTCTACACGACGAGAAAAGTCAATCGTATGGTAACCGATAGATTTGTCCCGTGTGGACAAGTTAGGAATGTATAAAGCAAACACCTTCATTCACTTGTGTTTTCATCCGTTTCGAGATATTTCGTCGGTACCTTTCCGCTGGTTCTCCGTGTACAAAGATAGATTAGATGTTCATTTCAACATTGTTTCACAGCTTTGAAATGATTATCTATTCTATTACAGTGTACTCGGAGAACAACGAGGAGGTGCTGCCGAAATTTACTCGAAACGGTTGAAAGCACAAGTGATGGGTGTGCGCTCTATACATTCTTAATGGGATAGAAGCCTTACCCCCGATAGCCGGAACACACACATACAACAAGAATACACAATAATATGAAACCTTCTTATTCTCATCGATACTCATATATGAAACTAAAAGCGCCACTTAGTCCCCGTCTATCGGTTAACATACGTTCGATAATTTATTCTTTTTAACGACAAACGCACACACAAAGCATATACACGGATTTTCTCCTTTGTCAGTAGCTATCCCGTTCTTATATTTCTCAATATAATCACCATAACCTACAATTTATATGTTATACAGTCTAACATGTCCTATGAGTACGTCAGAGTTCAGGACTGGATGTATGTGGATTGGCAACAACGTATGCAACCTAAGTTTGTCGCAGGAGTTGCTGCTTTCATTGAATTTGCACGCGCACATGATAAGATCATAATAGAGAAGATTCTCTGTCCGTGCGATAGATGTGGCAATAAGTACTGGCAGAAGGTAGAATTGGCAGAGCTTCATATTGTAAAATATGGGTTTACTAGACTTTATACAACTTAGAAATATCACGGGGAAGGAGAAGAATGCAGTAATGAGGCAGAAGAAGAAGGAGAACACGATAATGCGGCAGGAGAAGAAGAAGAATCCGGTATTGCGGCAGAAGGAGAAGCCGGTAATTTATTTCCATCAGAAGAAATGGAGGATATGGTAGAGGCTGCCCTAGGTGAATCTATTCGTACCAAAGATGACATTCCTTCCGGTCAAGGACCGCGTGCGGATAAATATGAAAATTTCATGAATGATGCTAGAAAACCAATTTATGAGAATGCGAAGTATTCCACCCTCTCATGGTTCGTACAACTTTTCTAGATTAAGTGCCTAAATAGATGGAGTAACAAGTCATTCACAATGATTTTTTCGTTCTTGAAAGATTCTATACCTCCGGAAAATAACGTGCCCGACAGCTGGTACGAAGCCCAGAAAATGATGTCTGATTTAGGTCTAAAGTGCGAGAAGATTCAAGCATGTCCTAAAAATTGCGTGTTGTACCGGAAAGAGAATTCAGATTTGAAAGAGTGTCCAATATGCGGAGAGGCCAGGTATAAGCCGAAAGATTCTGATAAGAAACCTGATATATCTGTCAAGATAGCACGATACTTTCCCATAACACAGAGGCTATTCAGGTGCAAGAAAACAGCCAAGGCAAGGCAATGATTTGGAATCACCGTGCTCCTCCAAATAAAGATGGAAAAATGAGCCATCCAAGAGATTCACCGGCATGGAAGGATTTTGATAGGAGGCACGCAATATTCAGTAGCGATCCTCGCAATGTCCAGCTCGGACTGGCTACTGATGGCTTCCGCTCATTCAATTATATGGCTGGAAGTCACAGCACATGGCCCGTTGTAATGATAATTTATAATATGTCGCCTTGGTTTGCTATAGACCAATCATACTTTATGATACCTCTTCTTATCGACGGACCAAACTCACCGGGGAACAATATCGACGTCTATCTCCGACCTCTGATCGAGGAGTTGAAATCTTTGTTCATTGATGGTGTAGAGACATATGATGTAAACACAAATACAACCTTCATACTGCGTGCGGCTTTAATGTGGACAATTAATGACTTTCCTGCGTATGGAATGCTATCAGGTTGGTCCGTATATGGTCACAAAGCATGTCCTCATTGCCATCAACACACAACATCGAAATTCTTGAATTTTAGCAGAAAGGTTTGTTATTGCGGCCATCGACGTTTCCTGCCTCCAGACCACCCCTATAGGTTAGACACAGTTCACTTTGATGGTCATCAGGAGCTTCTTGGATCTCCATCCCCATTGTCCGGAGAGGACCTGACTGCTCAATAGGATGGTTATAATAATGTGACTTTCGGGATGGATCCGACGAAACAGGTCAAACCACTATTTTGGAACAAATTAAGCATTTTCTTCGAGCTTCCGTATTGGTCAACAAATTTAGTGCATCATTGTCTGGACGTCATGCATATAGAGAAGGGAGTATCAGAGCACATACTTAACTTGCTTCTTTGTAAGGACGAGAAATCGAAAGACAACCTGAATACTCGGATGGATCTACAGGAGTAGGGAATAAGAAGTGAATTGCACTCTAGACCGGTAGCGGGTAAACCAGACAAGTTTGTACTTCCCAATGCCGCTTATCATATGTCACAACCGGAGAAGAAAAGATTCCTGCAGGTGTTGCATGATTTGAAAGTTCGCACAGGTTTCTCAGGATCATTCAGCAAGAAAATAAAAATTGTGAAAGGAAAGATCGATGGGCTGAAAAGTCATGATCACCATATTATCATGGAGCACCTTCTTCCATTAGCCCTCAGGACTTCTCTCCCCGAATCGGTTGGTCTAGTAATCAACGACCTATGTTGTTTTTTCAAAGAGTTGTGTGTTAAAACACTGGAGGTTGTGACGCTGGATAAACTAGAAAATTCTATTGCGTTGATACTTTGCAAGTTTGAGCGTATTTTCCCACCGTCGTTCTTCGATATCATAATACACTTGACGGTTCATCTTTCAACTGAGGCTAAGTTAGCCGGACCGGTACAATATCGATGGATGTATCCCGTCGAGAGGTACGTGTAATTTTTCGTTTCGAGCAATTTATAAATTTATTGTTGTCCTGTATACCCGTATTTATTTATTCAATATATTTTTATTAGGTACTTCTACACTCTTAAAAAGTATATACGCAATAAAAATCGACCAGAGGGTTCTATCATACAAGGTTATCATCTTGATGAAGCAACCGCATTTTGTTCCCGCTATCTGGACGAGAACATTGAGACAAGACTTAACCGGCCTCGAAGAATTCAATACTGGCCATATGGTAAAGCCGAGTATAAGAGGGTAGGCACTATATTTATCAACAAGATATATCGGTTTATCTTGCTTAATTGCGCATGTCTTGAACAAATTAGAGAGTAAGTTTTTTTTGGATTAATTGTTATAACTGTGTTTGTGTGTGTATGAAATGATATAATATTAATGTCACCATTATTTGTCGAAAACAGAATTCATTTTAACGAGGTACGTGAGAGGCATCCTGATTGGAACGAAGAACGATTGGAAAAGTATCATCAGAATAATTTTTGTGATTGGGTCACAGATCATGTAAGTTATTCGAATAACATTTTATTGCTATCAGTTTTAATCTAAACTTATATCGTTATGTATTTTTCGTAAAATTTGTTTTGTTAAATCCACGATCCGAACTTGTCTGTATCATTTGAGAGTGATTCAAGATGTTTAGCTCAATTTCCTAGTATGGAGGTTGCATATTACAAATGATTTGGTGTCCTTAGATACAAATTCGAAGTTAAGGACATAGAAACATCTAGAACCACTCAGAATAGTGGGATTGCGACGGTAGGATCGGACGGTGTGATTTATTATGGGTACTTAAATTGTATACTCGGCATCCACTATCCCGGACGATCAGAACCCTTTTATATATTCCAGTGTACTTGGTACGATATGCGAACCGATACGGATAAGTGGAGAAGCAATCTTGGGACTTGGAAAGATGACTATGGATTGACCAGTGTGAACACACTTCGATTTTACGGTCAGGAAGATCCGTTTATCTTTCCGAACCAAGCGTTCCAAGTATACTACTCACAATATTTGAAGCAGCCGGGATGGAGTGTTGTATGCCGATGGAAACCCAGAGATGTCTACGATGTCCCAGAATTCGAGGACAGCGATGAGGTTGAAGAAGGGAGAAGGCTTAGAGTGCTCCGAACGTCTGTTTCGAAGGACGGGTTGTCTTCGGACGATCATGAAGTTACGTGGGTTAGAAATGACATCGACGATGAAATCCAAGTAGATATGTATAATGCACCCACGAAACGAAAAAGGTTATCAGTAATGTTGTATTATTACTTCACATTTTACGATCTATACATATATAGTCAATACTTTTAATGATTGTCTAATGCGTCCACGAATTGTTTATCTAGATTTGATGACGATGTCGGGAGCAGCAAGGGGCGGCAGGAGCTCCAGCCATGGCAGAGGCAGAGGCAGAGCGGTTCTGCCTCCCGAGAGCTCTGTAGGGAGGTTCAGAGGGCCGGTCTTGCACCCAGATCGGAGACCCCTTCGGATGCCTCCTTCCGTGTGGATTTTGCCACATCTCCAGGTATACTGCACGCATATACATTTTGAATGTAATATTACAGATATTCATGCGGATAAATATCAAAATTACATATATTGTCAATGTTTGATTGTCTAGTTGTTGGTGATGCGTCCACATCTGGGACAGAGGCCACTCCCGCTCCTCCAGGTATGTTTATATATCATATAGTGCATGTATACTGATTTAGAATGCTATATCATAAATATACACACATTCTTTTTGCTCTTACTTAGCAATTTTTATTATTGTCTAGATGTAGGTGGTGACACCACCGCATCTGCGGGTATGTTTATATATCCTATAGTGTATGCATATTGATTTAGAACGTTATATTATTGATCTACACATTCTTTTTGCAATTACTTATATAATCTATTTTTAATTGTCTAATTATAAGTGGCGCGTCCACATCTGACGTAGGGGCCACTCCTGCCACTTCCATACCCTCCGCATCGTCTGCAGGTTAGTATGAATAAATATAAAATATTTATTCATTTTACATATGCTCTATAGAATAAATATGAACTTCATGGAAATTTAGCGTCAATGTTTATTTTCTAGTTGGAGGGGATGCGTCCGCATCTGGGACCCCGGCTGTTCCTCACCGGAGGAACTATCGTCCCGCTCGTGCTGCTGCCCGGGCCCAGGCTTGTGCGTTAGTCACCGGAGGTATATATCACACTTCAATTTTCGTTTAAGCTTGATTTATTAATACAACTTTGTCTTAATATTGATTGTCTTGATATTTCTTGCAGATGCAGGGCCTCCCCATCCCCAGAGGGGGACTCGAGGCTTGAATCAGTCTCATAGGCTGAGGCCTGACAGAGCTAGGGGAGGCAGCATTCCCCCTCTTTTTTACCCTTGACTATCGCTATACCGGTGCTCATGCCGAGAGGTTCGGCCAGTATATGGGGGAAGAGAGCCGGCTCGTGAAGAATTATCCACTTCACGTTGAGTGGGGTGAGCAGCACCGGCGCTCATTCGTCCTCTTCTTTGATCAGGCTCGGGTACGTATTAATATATATTTTTATTTGATTTATCCAATATATTTATTATTAACACTTGCAATTTAATAATAATGTTTTTTTTTGTATTTTCAGTCGGATTACGATTTTCAGCCTGTACCCGACCCTGATCACCCTGGGAGGGTGCTCGACCTTCATGCTCTGTACAATGGCCTGATGAAGAATATGCAGACCAAGGTCCGATACAACAGGAATGAGCTGAAGGCCGACTGCTACACCCTGTGGATGGCGACTCCCGAGGCAGAGAGAGCGACCCTCCTATCTACTCCGTTGTTTGCGAGAGTCGACGCAGAGACATGGCCTCTATTGTACGAATATTTCGACTCTCAACGCAAACATGTATGTATTTTAAATGTAATTCATTGTTTAGAGTATAATTTATTTTTTTGTGTTTTTTAATTAGAAAACTAAATGTTAATGCGTTTTGCAGAAACAGGCCGCTCAGAATACAGAGAATAGGAAGTCGGCGAAGAGGGGTCTCCCCACTTACACAGATGGCTCGAGGAATATTACTCGAGCCATGGAGTTATCGGTAAATTACAATAGACCGACCTTTGTGATATAATGCAATATTAAGAGATATTTTCTAATATATCTAATATTAAGAGTTATTTTCTAATATTGCAGACAGCTCAGACCATGGCGCAAGGTGGTACACCAAGCGTGCTGTCCGCATATCTTGTCGTCCACGGCACCTCGACAGATCCCGCCACGGGCGAGCTTCGATATCCCGACGTCGCTACCCAGGAGTATTGCGTAAGTGTTAATATTTATTCTATCAATATTTGATATTTTAGTTTTGGAAAGTTCAAATTTAAATTTTATACTTATACATTACTGCTTAATCTGGGTGTAGGAGCGGGTGGTTGAGCAGGCCGAGGCCTCGGGGATCGATTTTACCGGACAGAGCGATCCGAAGCTGTTGACCTCAGTCCTGGACGCCGCACACGGAGGGCACTACGGAGGTTGGGAGAGAGGCCGGGGACTGGGCCCTATCAGGGCCCATATGAGGTTGGACTCCACCCCGGCGGTTACTTTCTCCGTCTCCAGTGAGCGACGTGTCCAGCAGGAACTGGAAAGCTTGAAGGCCACCGTTCAGGAGTTGAAGGAGATGCTGGTATGTATACTACTTTATAGTAAAATATCATGTCATATTATAAATATCAACATATCCAATATTAGTACGTAGCCTGAGCTTATTTGGTTGTAGACTTAGGTTTGATTAATCATACATTCATATCTATTTAAAATAAACTACGGTTTTCCAAACTAGATATCCAAATGGGATTTCGAAATAACTTGATAATGATACGAATTCGAATAATACACAGTTCTTACACGCTTATTACATACGTTAGGTCCAGACGCGACAGGGTACATCGGCCGATGCATCTCCTTCGGCTGCGGATCCGCAAGTCACTACATCGGCTGCGGTTCCGCAGACAGCTCCTATATCTCCACCGCCTGCTCAGACTCCCGCAGCCACAGCTCCGCAAGCCACTACCTCGACGGCGGCTGCGCAGACCACATCGCCATCTCCACAGCCCGCCCAGACTCCCGCACGCGCCAAATTGTATGATTTATTGACCGAGGAGCAGGAGCGCCAGATTCTAGCGCTTTTCAGTGGTGGAGCTAGACCGAGCTAGGGTAGCTTTTTTATTCTTATTTTTTGAAACATGTATTTATTTATATGATATATATATTACTACATTTTGGACGATATTGATATTGGTGGTCCTACGGTGTTTATATATATATATCATATTTTGTTTTTTTGGTTTCTTTTGTATATTATATGTGTGAAATGTGATTATGAATACTGCGATATATGTTGTGTGATAATTAATTCTATATTCGATTGATGTATATATTATTGTGCACAGGGCGAGAAAAAAATAGAGAGCCCTTTTAAAAAAAACTGATAATATGTACCTACAGATTAATCCGTAGGTACACATGTTGCCCTTACGGATTACACCGTAGGGGCAAAATATCAGAATAACTGATATTTTCCCCTCTGATCTCAGTATCAGGAGGTTGGGAGTGCCTCTACGGATATATCCGTAGGGGCAAACAAAAGCCCCTACGGAGTTATCCGTATGAGAAAAATATCAGGATTTCTGATAGTTTGCCCTTACGGATAAATACCTACGCATGTACCCATAGGGGCTATTTCTTGGCCCTACGGATGAATCCGTAGGTACAGGTAATATATTTTAAAAAACCGTAAATAAAATAATTTTTTTGCCCCTGCGGCCTACTCCGTAGTGGAAACGGGACCTATACAGAACTCTGTAGGGACAAGTTTTTGTCCGTAGGGGCAAGATCAGAGCTTCAACTTGCACCTACAGCGTTTGTATCTACAGGGTATTATATTGTCCTTACGGATATATCCGTAGGGGCAGTGGTTTGCCCTTATGGGTAAATCCGTAGGGGCAACCCTTATTTGTAGTAGTGTATATTGCTATCTGAGACACTGACATGAGCACATGGGATTACACTTATGCATATATGTTTACCCTTGCCATTTTATTATGCTTCAGGCCATATTATTATCTGAGAATATTATGATCGTATGATTTAGGATTGAGTCATACATACGATTTCTGCTCGGTGATGTTTTCTACTCACGAGTTGGCAACTCACACCCGTTGTGCCACAGTTTCTTGCAGGTTTTGCCGTACATGTTTCATTGCGGTTTTTCTGGCACACTGCTTCTATTCCGGGTGATTGCTTTGGTATATCAATTCATTAGACATTGTTTATCTAAATTAATCCATATTTCCTTATGAAAATGAATAAAAACATGCACATGCTACTTCTTTCTTATATCAGTGAAAAAGATAAAATCGGGTTTGAATTCTATAGATGGTGTAAAATCTAATATTTACATGAATTTATTTAGATGTGCAATTCTATAAATATACACGTGCCTGAATATCTAGTTAATTGGATGGTTTTGAAAGAGAATTTCATCTCTAAGTAGGAGAAGAGTTTTGCTTAGAGAATGGTTAGCTCTCTTCTCTTCTCTTCTCTTATCCAAGTGTTCTTTGTCTTTTCATCTCATCGTGTTGAATTGGGTGAGTGAGAGAACTGTTTCTCTTTTCGATTTCTCCTTTTTGACACAAGTGGAATCCTATCGTTGTTTTCACATGTGGACGCAGATAAAATTATTGCACCTCATATATGCCCAATTGGTATATATTGTAAGTTGGAAGCCGTTTGCTGTAGCAAACCTTCCAATATCAATATTTATAACTTTCTCGCATTAGCACCACTACGAGGAGAACAAATCGACGCCTTTGAATAATAGGGAGAATTTCTTCTCTGAATGGAAAGGTCTCGTCCGGTTCGATTTCTAGAAGAGATGTTGCATCGAAGATATGAAATGGCAACTTTGGATATAACGGTTGAAAATGAGTTAAAAGCAAACTATTAAATCCAACATGTAAGACTGAATGATATTTAATACTAAAGAATCAGAATCAAATTTTAAATGCAGCCATGTTCACATTTTAAGCGGATTAACTTAAAATTTCCATCATGCAAAATTCAAATTTAGAAGGCAAAAAAAGAGGCTACCGAGAAAACTGTACCATTTTTTTTAATATAAAACCTATTGCCTAGATATGTTATGAGCTACAAATTAGAAGCTTTACTTTGTTATCTCTCACATGAAAAATTCTTCCATGTACCGTAGACGCATACGTCTGATTATAAAAGAGGGGGAAAAAATATGAGACAAAATATTTTGACATGTCTTATTATATGGTACAGAATACTGGACTTCTAAGAAGTATCATACATAGAAGATGCACGTAGCGGAAATACGCATGCTTCATTGGATGTATGGTGATATTAGAAAAAAATAAGATGCGAAATGAAGGTATTCGTGCAAAAATTGATGCAACACCTGTGGAGGAGAAGATGCAGGAAAGCTGGCTAAGATGCTTTGGTCATGTACGACCCAGATTTATGGAAGCACCGATTCGACGAATGGATACTCTCGATATAGGCAATGTCAAAAGGGTGAAAGAGATACCGAAGAAAATATGGATGGAGATGATGCGAAAAGATATGGTTGCCAAAGGGCTCAATGAAAGTAAATTGTTCAATAGGAGTGAGTGGAGACGGAGGATTCATATGCTGGACCCGGCGTGATTAATATGTCGGTTCATGTAGCCTATCCCCTTGGGATAAAAGGCTCAGCTGTTGTTGTTTTTGGGATGGGGGTGGACATGGGGGTGGGGGTCCTTTTCAAAAGTAGCATTTGTTGGTTTTATTCAAATGTTAAAAGGTTGTATTTGCATTTTGCAGTAAATCTCAGTTTTAAATCCTCAACCCAATTAACTTTGGAAAATGGGGAAGGCCCTCTTAATCATCCTAACTTCCCTAACAATGATATTTGGGATTACAATCAGACTAAATTAATTTTGGTCAAGAAGAAATGCACCTATGTTCCATCAAGTTAAATATCCTAAAGATTTTCATGCTAAATGCATGTTTGATAGTTTTTAACTTTATAGTTCTCTTTTTAAGAAATTGTACATTGATAATAAAAATGTAGATTGTTAGGATTACAAAAATATAAGCAGCATAAAGAGAAAGAGATGGTTTAAGTTCCAAGAAATTAAAAAGCAAGCAAGCAAGCAATCTTTTTTCTGCAAACTTGCTCATAAAAAAAAAAACTCATCCAGACAAACTGATTCGTCCAGGCTGGAATAAGATATGAATCTAAGCTTTTCATGGATGGAAAGCGTGTATGCCAAAACAAAGGCTTTTTTGATGGGGCTGAACTAATTTATTTTTTCTAAAATTTGGTGAAAGTGCACTGTATAAGTTTTACAGCTGTGGATATCTTGATCTTCGTGCTCTAAAACATGAATGAATGTACCAATTTCATGTAATTTAAACACATTTTGCAAATGGACCACGGTTTGTAAAACGTTCATTATAGAAAAATCGTTAGTTTCGCAACCATACATCCGAGGCATGGACAATCTCTTTAATAGCGAACCAGACCCACCAGATCCAAATTCAGACAACAGACGTCTGGCATCGAGTCAGGCGTCTGTAGCTCTTCCAAGTGTAGCTCCAACGCGTAGCCAGGCGTCTAGTCATTCTGGATCAGAAGTCTGATCACACTCTGCAAAAGATATAGAGTGCGGCCAGATGTCTGCGTCTATATGGGTTAGAGGTCTGGCCCTGCCAGATGCGAAAATATATTAGGAAGATTTAATTGGAGATTCTTAAGAGATTTAGTTGTAACAATATATTTGAGAGGTTGTATACGATTGATCTGGTTCTAACAAAATATACATATAATATAATATAAAAAAAACCAAAAGAAAAATAATTCTCCAGGTGATGATGCTCAAGATCGGCGATCTCCCAGATCGTGACACGCGGCAGAAGACGTGTCCCAGAGCTCAGAAGGAAGGGCCTACAGGGATCGACCATGCCACCCCTGTGTTCGACCCGCAAGCACAAGCTGGCTCTCCTCAGAGCCCTCATGCACAAATTGGCTTCCTTGGCCTCCCAACTCGCTTCCGAGCTATCACAGGACCAAGATGCCTCGACTCTCCCGCTCGCCCCCGAGCTCTCTCGTCGAGGCCATTTTCCTCGGTCTCATCGACCGACCAGCGGTACCACTCGCAGGCGTAACCGCCGCTCCACGAATCTCGCCATGCGCGAGATCTCCGCCGGCCACATCTTACGTTCCACGCCATTACGATCCCCATTAACGAGCCTGTCTCGCCATTAATGGGAAGATCCGCTTATCACGTGGGCGTGACGTCGAGAGCGTAAAGGCTGGCGTGATTCTCGCTCCTGCCCCTGCATGCTGCTGCCGCTATATAAACCCCTCTCTCAGAGGGATCAAGTAAACCATTTTACTCCACTAAGCCGTTACTCTGCTCGGATCTTATTACTGACTTGATCGTCGGAGGGTCCTCGGTGGTACCAAACCACCCCGGGACTTCCTTGCAGGTACTCGGCGCAAATCTCCTCCAACCCATTGAGATCCACATGTCGTAGGAGATCACGCTCCAGACCAAATCCCAGCTGTCAATCGCAGCCATCGGCAGATCAACGGGAGACAACATCTGACGGAGACCGGAAAAGTCCGCCTCCATCACCATGCTTCTTCTTCCTCTTAATCTCTTCTCTCTTCCTCTCGCTTACTATTTCTTTATGGTATCAGAGCCATAAAAGGCCAACGCTATTTTTTTCTTTATCTTTTTTTCCGTCTCCAATGTTAACCAATTAAGAACAACCCTCTTTCTCATCAACTCCGCTTCTCGCCTTAATACCAATCCTTAACCCGAATGTATTGTCATCTTCTTCAACACATGGACATAATGTCATGTCCATTCTTCACATCAAACTCACTCGTGACAACTACCTCCGCTAGAAGATGCAATTCGAAGCGGTTCTCAAGTCGTAAGGAAACATAGGCATCGTCAATGGCACCGAAAAGTACCCACCCATGATTGTTCCTGATGAACAAAATCCACTCGTTACAACATACAATCCAATACACGTTGTCTGAGTCCAAAAGGATCAATTGATTGTGAACTGGATGTTGGCATTTCTGACTAAATCACTAATTCTCTTAGTGGTTGGTAAAATTACGTCTCAGGCGGTATGAGAAACACTTACCAAAGCTTTCGCATCACAATATCGTGCGCACATCTTTCAATTGAAGACACAACTTCAAAACATCAAACCAGATCTGCCTCCATCACAGAGTACATTCAAAATATCAAGACCGTCTCCAACAATCATGCGGTCATTGGACATAGTATTTCCGATACCGATCTTGTCATGCATATTTTGGCCGGCCTAGGTCGGTCTATGATTCTTTTTTCCCTGCCATCAAAACCCGCATAGATGATATCTCACTTAAAGACCTACATGGCATGCTCCTTGCACACGAGAGTTTTTGCCAGCAACAAGATAAATCTTTCAACGCTACTTCTTTTCTATCTGTCAACACCGCTACTATGGATCAAGGATCCTCTTCAGATTACTATCAGCGAGGCAATAACACTGAGCGCGGCATTCGTGGTGGCGAAATAGCCGGGGTCACGTTCGAGGCCACGGTCATGGTCCTCCTTGAGTTTAAATTTGCATAACAACTGGTCACTATAGCAATAGTTGTCCACAGCGTTTCAATCATGCTTTCTCTGGTGGTCCAAGAAGTGCTTAGCAAATTCATACCGCGCCATCTCAGAATGTAAGATCCGATGGGTCATATCAAGGACACGTACCGTACGCCAAGCTTTCACATAGATCTCTACCATATCCATCAAGCGATCCAAGCGTTACGTCTTTTGAATGGTATCATGACTCTGGGCAACTCATCACATCATGCCTAACTACACTCGACTTCTCGCAGCAGTCCCTTATAAAGATACAGATACAGTACGTGTAGGTAATAGTATAGGTTTGCATATTCTTAATTATGACACACAGCAATTCCATCGTCTTTTCGTTCACTTAAAATGCACAATGTCTTTCATGTTCCTTCACTAACAAAAAATCTTTTATCTGTTCATCAATTTACTAAAGATAATTTTATTTTTGAGTTTCACCCATTTGATTGTTTTGTGAAGGATCCGAAGTCGGGAACAGTTCTACTTCAAGGTCACCTCAATAATGGACTGTACCAATTGCCTTACCCAAATGTGTCACGCCACGCAACCCAGTGTACGGGTAAGGAGACGTGGCAGGGACGCGACGTACTTATTCAGAAGTAAACACGTTAAACGTAAATAAACAATATAATAAAAGTACACTAGAAATGATAAGAGATATAAATAAACAACAACCTTTTATTGATTAAACATTCTTTACATACAACTGGAAAGTAAATACAATGCTGGAAAGCAATGCCTAAACTATGGTATAAATTGTTCATGTAAACGGATAATGATATAAAAGGATAGTCATATAGTCAAGTCAATATATATCCATGGTATAAATTGTTCATATAAACGGATAAGGATATAAAAGGATAGTCATATAGCAAGTCAATATATATCCATGGTATAAATTGTTCATATAAACGGATAAGGATATAAAAGGATAGTCATATAGTCAAGTCAATATATATCCATGGTTCGGTCAAATCAAATCATGTTGATATTTGATAGTATTCTGGTATTCATGTTCAACTTCCAGTATATATGGATTCATGTTGTATTGGAGTTATATTTGAATTGTATTCATGTATGGAATGTATTCAGATTAGACTAAGATTCTGACTGAGTCAGACACTTAAACAGAATTGGATTCCTGAATTAGGTTTTGGAGTTATCGGTAACTGCTGCACATGGATAGCAGGATTTGTGACTTTTTCCAAGCCAATTACCATTGATAATCTCGTTTTATTTTTCTACCTTAAATAGGCAAGCACCCACTTTCTCCGGCTCCGTGAGGCTCAAGAGAATTGGTCCCGCTTAAACCTATATTTACTAGGATCCTTAATGTAATTTATTATCACTTGAGGGGGTTTTATGAAAAATAATTTTAGTATACTTTCAAAATAAACCTCAAGTATTTATTTATCATATTTAGGGTTTTCATGAATGTAACTTTTGAAAGTGAGTTATTCTAGTGAATAATACCAAGTTTGAATAATATAATGTATTTTTGTGTAAATTTGACTTGTATGGATTCTTGATGGTATTTTCATGAAACTTGTGTTTCTTTTCTTTTTTTTGGAAAAACATGGAATTTATTATATATTTAAAATAGATGATTTGATAATATTTATATATAATTATTAAAAATAAAATTTATTTATTAAATGGAAAATCATATTTTTCTTCAAAATTGCATTAAAAATTCCATCGAGATCGGATGCTCCGTGAGGAGATCTGCATCTCGCTCTACTAGTCCCGAGGATGTGCGATAACCCGCACCATCCCGATCGGGTTCCCGAAAATGGGTTGTAGAGACTTATTCGCAAGGAATGTGAATAATACAAATTTAAAGAATACGGTTTTTAATAGTTTTTGGTATTTTAATGTAAAAGTCGTATTTGTCCCAAAAATATTGTTAAAAAGGAAATCGTGTTATGTCATGATGCGTGTTGTGAGAGGTAGGTCATTACCTCGTGAGATTTTCCTAAAAATAATATAAGCCAAAGTATTAAAATATGTCATATGTAAGTTTGTGGTATTTAAATGAAAATTTCAAACAAAAGTTATATATCATAGTATTTTGAGATGAAACTTATTCTCAAAGGTTGTTTCATGATTATTAATCAAGTTGTAATAACATGGATGGATGGTTATTAAGAAAAGTTGTGTTATTAACGAGTTTAGAAATGGATGTCGGAATAACTCCACTTTCGACGATTTTTGAAAAGAGAACTTTTTAATTTAAGAAGAGAGGAGAAGAGAGGGGACTTACAAGCTTAAAGAAGAGAGGGAAGGTTGAGGGAAAGTTTGGTGGCTTTGCGGAGTCGTGGGGTCGCCGGAATCGTCTTGATTTGTCGCCGGAACTTGACCTTGGGCTAACTCCACTTGTACACTTCTTTGACTTGGAAAAATTTGAGAATTTTTGATAATGGATTTCAGAATAAAGAGGGTTATGATGTGATGTTGTATTTATAGGAGAAATTAGAGTTTTTAGAATTGAAAAGAGAATTAAAATGCATTAAAATTTGGTTTTAATGGTGATTTTTAATTCTCTGTTAATTTTCAGGAAAACAAACAGAAGAGGAGTAGTGGGGGTAAGGGAAGAGTCACTTGGGCAAAATTTGGAGGTATTTGGTATGGGGGGCCCGGCGACACCGGCCCAATGTCTAATCTAGCCGATCGATCTGGGGGTGTGGGGTCTTGGATAAATGCCACATGTTCTACTCTATTCATATAACATTTTCCACATGTTTGTTTTCAGTGAATTTTCATTTTTATGTGTATTGCGCGTGTAAACTTTTGGGCTTCCAAAAATTTTAAAAGAAAAATATGTAAAAATATATGTGGCTGATGGGATTAGAACACAGAGGCTACGTCACAGTAGTGCAAGGCTTTATCAATGAGCTACAAGTTGTTTCTTGTTGTTTTTCAAACAAAATAATACTTAAAGTATACTCAGGCTTGTAAATACTCCATTCAGTACATTAACTTTAAGAAAAAAATTTACATTAAAACAAAGTCATTACATTCTACCCTCCTTATAAAAATTTTGTCCTCGAAATTTACAATTATTTGAGGATTAGTTTACAAACAAGTAAGGGTATCTTGCATGCATGTCGTCTTCTCTTTCCCACATTGATTCTCCTGGTGAATCTTTTCTCTACATCACTCAAACCAAGTTTACTTTCTTGTTCCGAAGTGACTTTACTTTTCTGTCCAGAATTTCAACGGGTTGCTGCTCACAAGATAAATCTGTCTGTACAGTGAACTCGGAGTGATCAAGAATGTGGCCTGAGTCACTCACATACCTTCGGAGCTGGGATATATGGAACACATTGTGCACTCCTTCCAATGAAGGTGGAAGCGCCAAACGATATGCCACTTCTCCGACTCGTTCGAGTATGTCGAATGGTCCAATAAATCTCGGACTGAGCTTATCCCTCTTTCCAAAAAGAATTACTTCAAGGTTTGGAGAGATCTTTAAGAACACATGATCTCCTGGTTGAAACTCCAAGTGTCGGCGTTTTTCATCAGCCCAGTGCTTCTGTCGGTCTTGGGCTATGCGCATTCTTTCCCTAATCGTATAAACTACATCTACAGTTGCTACGACCATCTCTGGTCCAAGGAGTTCTCTATCTCCGATATCGTCCCAACTTAATGGTGATCGGCACTTCCTTCCATAAAGAGCTGCAAACGGTTCCATACCAATACTTGCCTGGTAGTTGTTGTTGTTTGAAAACTCCATAAGATGTAGGTGATCTTCCCACGATCCTTTGAAGTCTAACATACACGTTCTCAGCATATCTTCAAGGATCTGAATCGTTCGCTCAGACCGACCATCTGTCTGTGGATGATAAGCTGTGCTGAAGTTTAGACTCATTCCCAAGCTAGCTTGCAGACTCTGCCAAAAATGCGATCGGAATCTGGTGTCATGATCGGAGACAATGCAAACCGGTACTCCATGTAATCTCACGATCTCCTGCATGATTTCATGGGTATCATAAATAGTACACTATGAAGAGTTAAATCTTACTTAGATTCAGACTTACTTCCATGCACTTCTTTGCTAGTGTCTCAGTAGATTGGCCAACACGAAATGGGATGAAATGAGCCGATTTTGTGAGTCGGTCCACAATAACCTATACCGCATCGTTACCTTTCGTGCTGCGAGGAAGTGCAGTCACGAAGTCCATGGTGATGTGTTGCCACTTCCATTCTGGAATATGTAACGGTTGAAGTAAACCAGCAGTCCTTTGATATTAAGCTTTTACTTGCCGACACACCAAGCATTTGGCTACGCTTCTGGCTACTTCACATTTCATTCCATGCCACCAGTAATATTGCCGCAGATCTTTGTACATCTTTGTACCACCAGGGTATATTGAGTATGGAGAGCTGTGAGTTTCTTTCATCAACTCTTCCCGAACAGGACCCTTTGGTACACACAATCTGCTTCTGTATCTCAAAGATCCGTTTTCGTGGATGATGAATTCTATTCTAAGTCCACTTTCTACTTTTTCTCTGATCTTTTGCATCTTGGCATCACTTGCTTGAGCTGCTTTGATCTGATTGACAATAGTAGACTGAACTTGTAAGTTCATCAACTTTGAAGTATTACCTGGCATAACCATTTCAATCTCCATCTTGTGCAATTCCTGTTGAAGTTTCCACTGTGCGGTGAGATTCATTGATAGTGGTTGGCGACTAAATGCATCACGAACTACATTCACCTTCCCTGGATGATATTGTAGGTTGATGTCGAAGTCCGCCATAAGTTCTAGCCATCTTCTCTGCCGCATATTCAACTCTTTCTGAGTAAACACATATTTCAGACTTTTGTAGTCTTTGTATATATCTACCCGTTCTCCAAGAAAATAGTGACGTCAAATCTTCAGTGCAAATATAACTGCTTCCAACTCCAAATCATGCGTTGGATAATTGCGCTCATGAATCTTCAACTGTCTTAATGTATAAGCTATAACTTTTCCATGCTGGTGTAGAATACATCCTAATCCCTTAATAGATGCATCGCAATGCACAACGAAACCTCCAGATTGGTCCGGTATTATTAGAATAGGCGCTAATGTCAATCTTGACTTGGGTTCTATAAAAACTTGTTCACATGCTTCTGACCACAAGAATGCTTCATCTTTACGTGTAAGCTTGGTCAGGGATGTTACATTCTTCGAAAAGCCTTCTATGAATCTTCTGTAGTATCCCGCTAATCCCAAGAAACTTTGAATGTCCTTTACTTTCTTTGGTGTCGGCCATTTGCTTACTGCTGATACTTTAGCTGGATCCACAGAGATTCCTTTGCCTGAATCTATATGCCCGAGAAATCCGACTTGATTTAGCTAAAACTCGCACTTGTTGTACTTGGTATAGAGTTAATGCTGTCGCAAATTCTCCAAAACAATTCGTAAATGTTCAGAGTGCTCTTTCCAATTGTTCGAATATACCAGAATGTTGTCGATGAATATGACAATGAATCTGTCTACATACTCTCGGAAAAACTGGTTCATCAGATTCATAAAAATGGCTGGTGCATTGGTCACTCCAAATAGCATCATGAGAAACTCATCAGACTCTTTGACCTTCACTTAATGATAACCTGAACGAATATCTAGTTTTGAGAAAACACAAGACTCACTTAGCTGATCGAACAGATCGTCGATTCACGGTAGTGGATACTTGTTCTTTATCGTGACTTCGTTCATGTTGGGGTCAAAATTTGCACCCCTGGTTGACCGAGTCAAAATCAAGGTCAACCCCAAACCAAGTGGGCCCAAGCCCAGGTCAAGCGGGCCTATGCCCAAGTCGAGCTCGCGGCCAGCCTCCTCCATTCCAAAATATAGATCTTGTAATAAATAATTTTATGTAATTTTTTATGCATGAATGTATGCAAAATGGGCATAAAACTAAATTTTTGTAAAGCCCATGGCTTATATGCAAAAAGAAATGGCACATGAGCCATGGGATGGGCAAAATGCCATTTTGTAAAGCCTAAGGGGCTATATGTAAATGTGTAAGCCTATATAAGGCAACATGATGATGAGTAAAGCATATACTTTTCATTCCTCTCAAAAAAAATCTAGGGTTCTTTGTGCCTCCTGCTCCTTCTCCAAGGTTCTAAACCTTCTCACTTCTTTTGAATTAAATCAAGGGTTTTACTCTTCCTTTTTCAAAACAAAATAGTTTTTTAACCACAAAACCCATAAAGGGTAACTCAGATCTTCCATTAGATCTCAAAAAGAAGAGATTTTTAACATCTCACATCTCTTGATCTTCAAGATCCTGTCAACAGAGAAGGAAGAAGGAGACCCATCTCCAGAAACCACACTTTGGGGAATAACTAGGACTCAAAGGGAGAAGCCCTTCATCAGCTTCAAAACAGCTTAGGAGTTTTCACTTCACCCAAATTTCTCTTTCGAGAATTTCTGGGGCTAAAAGCCTCTTTTTCTCGCCGGCGCTTAAGCGCCCAGCGCTCCAGCTCCGAGCGCCCACGTGCCGACACGTGGCGCTCGGGCGCCCGGCGCTCCGGCGCCCGAGCGCCCGGCGCTCAAGCGCAAAGCGCCCACGTGCCAACACGTGGCGCTCTAGCGCCTGGCGCTCAAGCCCCCAGCGCTCAAGCACAAAGCGCCCACGTGCCGACACGTGGCGCGCCTGCGCTTAAGTGCAAAGCGTCCACATGCCTACACGTGGCGCGCTAGCGCCTAAGCGCACAGCGCTCAAGGCGCTGACCTCACGCGTCCTTTGGGCGCTTTTTCCCCTTTTTATATATGTATACATGTATATATATGTACAGATACACACACACACTCTACAACACTGTCCCCTTCAAAAAAAATTTGGGCTGGGGCACTGCCCCGCACCCCGCAAAAGGGCTGCTAGCCCTCTTAACCCCCAGTCAGCTATCCGGGTAGCGGGACCCCCGTAAAAACTCTGCGTGGCTCCCGATATATCCAAGCCCCCTCCAAAACAAAACACACGTACACTGCACATTGAGTTCGCATGACCAGTTTAACCCGTCAATCAAAGGTTCCCTCGCTCCAAAGGCGAGGGGTAATTAACGGCAGCTTAGTCCGCGGCTGCCGGAGATTCGTATCCCCACAATCAATAAACCCCGGCCTACCCTAGGCAGGAGGAATCTGTAGTACGCCTGACAAGCGCGCGCGTATTCCCATCTCAATGGAGTGACGAAAAACACCCTACAGACTCTGGCACGCCCGGTGGGACCCTATCTCTCCTCCCATATTTCGGATTAAACGTTCATGAGAACTCAATCAATATACATATATATATATATTTATACTAAAATAATGCTCTTTCATGCAGGTTTTCAAGCAACCACCTTTCAACAATGTCTCCAAAGATGAACTCAGCTCTTAGCACGGCTCCCGTCTCCTACACGATGAAGATAGACTTCAGGACGGTCCTTCCGGCCAGTCTCGGGTGACAATGGGAAGAGCCGCCGTACCATTCGGCTCTATCCTGTTCGTGTCAGCTAACGCCATCCCAGCTCCTCAAGCCTTGGTGACAGACAAACCGGTCTCGAAAGGCAAGAGGCCAAATGTGGTGGTCTCGAAGGCGCCCCAACTCAAATGCAAGTCGGTGTTTGAACGACTCTCCTTGGCCCCAGCTGGGGGCAAGGCCATCAACACCAACAAAGTAAAAAGGCGTCTCGAGCAAGCTCCGGCGGTGCCCCTGACAACTGTTCGATCGGGTATCTTCTTTAAGCTCCCCGCTAATCGACTCACGGTGGTTTCCCAGGAAACAAATGCCCACCAAGCCCTCAAAATTGAGAAGCTAAAGCAGAAAAGGATCAGATATAGAGCCAACAAAAGGGCTAGGGCTCCTACTAGGCTGAACCTCATGAGGTTCGAGGAACAGGGTTACCCCGCCAAAGCTGAGGGGATGGCTGAATGTGTTATCCACACCGTCTATATGGTAGGCACGCGTCCCAGTGACAACCTTCGCAACAAAAGCAAGGATGGGGCCACCACATCTTAAATCCAACCTGGTGTGAATATAGCTGTCACTTCTCAAGACCAGCATCCTCCGGAGGGTGATGAAAATCCTCCCAATGAGGCTGATAGGCAAAGAGAGCCCTCAATTCATGAGGAGTCGGGCTCGGAAAACGAAGATAAGCCAACTTTCCATCCTAAGACCGCAGAGTAGCAACTTCTTTAAGAGCTCCAAAAATAGCTTAGAAGCAAAGACAAAGAGATGGCCAAGCTCTACTCAAAGATCGACGACTTGACAAATGTCGTCCTACGGCTTACGGCCCAAATTGCCTCTCATCCGCCCAATCAAGCGTAGGGCTCTGCTCATGAACCGGGAAACGGTGTCTCGAGACAGCCGACGCATATTCCCCCAAATCCAAAAGTGGGCGGACTGCATGAAAATCAGTCGCATCCTATCTCGGGAAATGTCTTGGCTGCCGATGACAGTAGCCCGCTAACTCAAGATCAAATCATGGATTTGGTTGCCGACAAAGTCAAAACCTTGGTGGCCGAAGCCGAAGCGCAAAAAGATATCAGCAGTAGTGGGAGACCATATCCTACTCAGTATGATCTGGTAGAATTTCCCAGCGGCTATGTCATCCCCAAATTCGGAAGATTTGATGGGATGGGAAATGCGAATCAGCACGTCGCCCATTTTAAAGCTTCATGCTGGAATACTGGGGGCAATGATGTGCTTCTCCTCTGCCAGTTCGTTAATAGCTTGACCGATGTTGCTTTAGACTGGTACGCGAGCATACCGGATGGCTCCGTCACAACTTTCGTCCAAATGGAGTCTCTGTTTCGGCAGAGGTTCATGAGCGTCAGCGATAAGATCACCATCGCCGACCTCGTAAGGACCAAGCCAAAGAACAACGAAAGCAGCACGGATTTCATAACCCGATGGCGCAATCTCTCCGTCAAATGCGAACCACCGATAGAGCAGGACCAATCTGTCAATCTCCTCGTCGAAAATCTCAACAATTAGATAGCCCCGTTTCTATGCACCGCGGGTCTCAAAACATTCCAAGGGCTGACCAGAAAAGTCCAGATGTTGGAGCGCTCAAAGCAGGAGTCCTCTTCGGATTCCTAAAATAACAATAGGTCATGGAGAAACCGAAAGGACGATAATCGCAAAGGCGGAAACTCCGATGATTCTGAATCTTTCAACACTTCGGCTAACCAAAATAAACAAGGGATGAGCGGGCCCAGAGCTAACCAGCCTTGGAAGCCAGTGTTCGGAGAGGGAGGAGAATCTCCACTCAAAGAGAAGCTAGATAAGGTCTATTCCTTCAGAAGGGACAAAATCCGTAAAATATTCAAAGACGCCCTGAAGAACGGTCTACAACTGCCAGAGTCAAAAAGACCGCAGGAAGCGAATATGACCGACGACCCCAAATACTGCCTCTATCACAGAGTGATAGGTCATGCCATTGAGGACTGCTTCGTCTTCAAAGATTGGGTCGAAAAGCAATACAAGGCAGGAGAGATAGAACTGTCTAAAGGCGTGTTAACAAACAGTCCAGCTGCGACCGCCAATTTCATACAAACGGAGACCGAAGTTCTTCATGAAACTCATTCTCTCAGACATCTGCCTTTCTCTGAAAACAGTCGACCACCACGTCATTAAACTGGGAACAGTCGACCATCACGTCATTAAACTGGGAACAGTCGACCATCACGTCATTAAACTGGGAACAATTGACCACCATGTCACTAAACTGGGAACAATCGATTTCTAAGTCGTTAAACTGGGAATGTAAAAAAAAATGTGTAAATAAGAAAAAAAAGGAATGTGTAAATAAATGAATAAAAAGAAAAGCCGAAATGATGGGGCAACTCGCAATAAAAATCAGCGAGTAAAAATAAAAATGAAAATAAAGCCGAAATGATGGGGCAATCGCGAATAAATAGCCGAAATGATAGGGCAATCGCGACCTTTGCGATGAGAAAAGCTGAAATGATAGAGAAATCGCGGTAAAACAAAAACAAAAACAAAAAAAACATAGGCGAATGATAAGTCGCTCCTGATACCATATTCCAGTGCAGCGATGCAGACGCCAACAAAAATTCAAATTTCCAAAATTCTTCCGGCCCTACGGTTAGTCCTCAAATTGACTGCCGTATACAATCCACGGGCTTAAATAATTCTGAGCATACCCATGCTTCACCGTAATCACCAGTTCCGCGGCTGGTCCCCGCCTTTGGAATTATGCTCCATTGAGAAGACCCACTCATGTGTCCTCACGATACATGAGGAGAACAAACCTATGTGGGATCCTTACGACCCATAAAGGAAAAACACACTTAGGAGTCCTCACGACTCCTAAGGAGAAAATACACCTGCGGGATCCTTACGACTCGTAGGGAGAAAATGCTTTTATGGGACCCTCACGGCCCATAAAATTGAAAAGCCTTAGGCGATAGGGATCTAAACCTGTCTCCTAAGCCATCGCTCCCCAATCCCCAAGTGGCGAATGATGAGTCGCTCCTGGTACTATATTCCAGTGCAGCGATGCAGACGCCAACCAAATTCCAAATTCCAATCCCCAAGTGGCGAATGATGAGTCGCTCCTGGTACCATATTCCAGTGCAGCGATGCAGACGCCAACCAAATTCCAAATCCCATACCCCAATGGCGAATGATGATTCGCTCCTGGTACCATATTCCAGTGTAGCGATGCAGACGCCAACAAAATCTCGAAATTTTTCGGCCCTACGGTCTGGATCATACATCCTGCAAAACCGTATACAATCCACGGGCGTAAAACAATCCCAATCTCTCCCAAGTCCCACCGGCAAAAAAAAAAGGTATGTCCACAAGCAAAATGGGCATGGATGAAAACCCGAAAGGGCTCCGTGAGTAAAAACAGCAGGACTGCTGGCGAGTTTGTGAAAACCCGAAAGGGCGTAAACTCGTGAAAAAGAGATGAAATGCACTCGCAAAGTCCTCTCGACTTTGTGAGGAGAAAATTCCCGCGTGAGATCCTTACGACTCACAAAGGAGCAACCCACTTAGGAGTCCCCACGACTCCTAAGGAGAAAATACACCTACGGGATCCTCACGACCCGTAGGGAGAAAATGCTTTGTGAGACCCTTACGGCTCACAAAATTAAAAAGTCTTAGGTGATAGGGACCTAAAACCTGTCTCCTAAGCCATCGCTTCCTGATAAGCAAACGCAAATGATGATTCGCTCCTGATACCATATTCCAGTATAGCGATACTGATGCCAAGCAAAAACCAATTCCCAAATCCTCCCGGGACAAATGATGAGTTGCTCCTGGCATTATTCTAGTGTAGCAATACAGATGCCAAACCAAAACCAATTCTCAAATCCTCTCATGACAAATGATGATTCGCTTCTGGTACCATATTCCAGTATAGCGATGCTGATGTCAACCCAAATCAAATCAAACCAACAACCTCTGCGGCGGAATCATGCTCCGTCCCAGAATTTACCCCGTGTCGAAATCATGCTTCGCCTCGGGATATCTATCTTCCCTGCCGGAATTATACTCCGCCTCGGAATCAAATCAACCAACCAGCTCTGCATCGGAGTCATGCTCCGTCTCTGAGTGTACCCCGCGTCGAAATCAAGCTTCGCCTCGGTGTATTTTCCTTTCCCTATCGGAATTATGCTTCGGCCTGGAATCAACCAACAACCTCCTCGTCGGAATTATGCTCCGCCTCGGAATCAAGTCAACCAACAAGCTCTGCGCCGAAATCATGCTCTGTCTCAGAATGTACCCCGTGTCAAAATCATGCTTCGCCTCGGAGTATTTGCCTTCCCCGTCGGGATTATGCTTTGCCTGGGAATCAATCTGTGCATCGAAATTATGTTTCGGTCAGAATGTCTGCCGCTCTTCGGAATGATGCTCCGATCCCTGGAATCATGCTCCGCTCATCGGAATGATGCTCCGATCCCTGGAATCATGCTCTGCTCATTGGAATGATGATCCGATCCCCTGGAATCATGCTCCGCTCTTCGGAATGATGCTCTGATCCCTGGAATCATGCTCCGCTCATCGGAATGATGCTCTGATCCCTGGAATCATGCTTCGTTCATCGGAATGATGATCCGATCCCTGAAGTTATGCTCATCGGAATTATGCTCCGATCCCTGGAATCATGCTCCTCCCTTCGGAATGATGCTCCGATCTCTGGAATCATGCTCCGCCCTTCGGAATGATGCTCCGATCTCTGGAATCATGCTCCGCCCTTCGGAATGATGCTCCGATCTCTGGAATCATGCTCCGCCCTTCGGAATGATGCTCCAATCTCTGGAATCATGCTCCCCGGGATGATGCTCTGCCCCTGGAATGATGTTCCACCTCGAAGTCCAACTTCAAGATCCATCAATTTCATGCACACAACTCAAATGTGCGGTGTGCATTTATTGATGGGGGGCACTTTGTTAGGGTCAAAATTTGCATCCCTGGTTGACCGAGTCAAAGTCAAGGTCAACCCCAAACCAGGAGGGCCCAAGCCCACGTCAAGCGGGCCCATGCCCAAGTCGAGCTCGCGGCCAGCCTCCTCCATTCCAAAATATAGATCGTGTAATAAATAATTTTTATGTAATTTTTATGCATGAATGTATGCAAAATGGGCATAAAGCTAAATTTTTGTAAAGCCCGTGGCTTATATGCAAAAGGAAATGGCACATGAGCCATGGGATGGGCAAAATGCCATTTTGTAAAGTCCAAGGGGCTATATATAAATGTGTAAGCCTATATAAGACAACATGATAATGAATAAAGCATGTACTTTTCATTCCTCTCAAAAAAATCTAGGGTTCTTTGTGCCTCCTGCTCCTTCTCCAAGGTTCTAAACCTTCTCACTTCTTTTGAATTAAACCAAGAGTTTTACTCTTCCTTTTTCAAAACAAAATAGTTTTTTACCACAAAACCCATAAAGGGGAACTCAGATCTTCCATTAGATCTCAAAAAGAAGAGATTTTTAACATCTCACATCTCTTGATCTTCAAGATCCTGCCAACAGAGGAGAAAGAAGGAGACCCATCTCCAGAAACCCCACTTTGGGGAAGAACTAGGGCTCAAAGGGAGAAGCCCTTCATCAGCTTCAAAACAGCTTAGGAGTTTTACTCCACCCTAATTTCTCTTTCGAGAATTTCTGGGGCTAAAAGCCTCTTTTTCTCGCCGGCGCCCAAGCGCTCAAGCGCCCAGCGCCCACGTGGGGTGCGAGCGCTCGAGCGCAAAGTGCCCACATGCCGACACGTGCCGCGCTAGCGCTTGAGCTCCTGGCACTCGAGCGCCCTGCGCTCAAGCGCAAAGCGCCCACGTGCCGCGCGCTAGCGCTCGAGCGCCCTGTGCTCAAGCGCAAAACGCCCACGTGCCTACACGTGGCGCGCCTGCGCTCAAGCGCAAAGCGTCTACATGCTGACACGTGGCGCGCTAGCACCTAAGCGCACAGCGCTCAAGGCACTGACCCTACGTGTCCTTTGGGCGCTTTTTCCCTTTTTTTATATATGTATACATGTATATATATGTACAGATACACACACTCCACAATACTGTCCCACTCAAAAAAAATTTGGGCCGGGGCGCTGCCCCGCACCCCGCAAGGGGACTGCCAGCCCTTTTGACCCTCAGCCCGCTATCCGGGTAGCGGGACACCCGTAAAAACTCTGCGTGGCTCCCGATATATCCAAGCCCCCCCAAAAACAAAACACACGTACACTGCACATTGAGTTCGCATGACCAATTTAACCCGTCAATCGGAGGTTCCCTCGCTCTAAAGGCAAGGGGTAATTAACGGCAGCTTAGTCCGCGGGTGCCGGAGATTCGGATCCCCACAATTAATAAACCCCAGCCTATCCTAGGTAGGGGGAATCTGTAGCATGCCTGACAAGCGCGCGCGTATTCCCATCTCAATGGGGTGATGAAAAACACCATACAGTTCAGAGCTCGGTAGTCAATGCACATTCTGTATGAACCATCCTTCTTCTTCACAAGAAAAACTGGAGATCCCCAACTTGAAGTACTGGGAAAAATCCATCCTTTCTGCAGAAGTTCGTCCAGTTGAGTACGGATCTCCTTCAATCTTTCTGGACTTAAGTGATATGGTACTTTGATCACCGGTTGTGCACCAGGTACTAAGTAAATACTGAATTCAAGAGCTCGATCGGGAGGCAAACATGATATATCTTTAGGAAATACATCTTCGAACTCTCGAACTACCTCTGGCTTCGATTCTTCCTCTGCTTATAGTGTTGCAACCACGGCCTTCTTTGGTTTAGCTTTGTATGTGCTAAGCTCTAGGGTACGGTCTCCACTTTTGAAATAAAAAACCAGATGCTCTGGAATCTCGAACACTTTGACGACAGTCAATGGTAGCGTAGAAATTTCCTAGCCAATCCATACCCAAGACTACATCGAAGTTCGGTATGTCCAGCACCTTGAAGTCATCATGAAATTCTCTGCTGTAGATGACCACTGGATACAGGTCGTATCCCAAAGTTGCCTTTAAAACGTCGTTCCCTGAACTGACATTCCAGCTGGATACAAGCGGTTTAACTGGAATCGCATTAGTTCGGATGAACCGTTGCGACATAAAGCAAGGCGATGCTCCGGTATCGAAGAGTGCTAGTGCAGGAAGTGAGGCTACTAAGATTGTACCTAAATTGTATGGAATATGTTTAGGTATAGGAAAAGATATATAAGGATGTAAAAAAGTATTGAATATATTTGAAAGATGGAAAGTTACTAGTGATGACTTAGTCAGTGGCTTCAGTTTCTTCCACAGTCATTGTGAATGCCTGTTGCCTAGGTACGTTCCTCCTTGCTGGGGGAGCATTCCTCTATCCATTCCTCTGTCCCTGAGGTAGGTTCCTTTATGCATGATGGAACTGATAAGGAAGAGGTGAAGTAGGTGGTCCACGAGGAGGTGGAGCTAGGAAAGCAAATCGAGGAGCAGGTGCCTGGATAGCTGGCCGATGTGGATAGGTGATTGCTGGTCTGGGTGCAGGGTTTAGAGTGAATCTATGAGGACAAGATCCAATATCATGTGTGGATGAGCCACAAACTAAGCATAGGCGATTAGCACGCCTGCAATCCTTCGCCGGATGTCCATTTCTTTTGCAATAGAAACAGAAATCTGGACTGGGCCGGTTAAAAGGTACTCCCGATCTCCTGGGTATAAACAATGGCCTGGAAGAGGCTCCTCCTACTATCTGAGTAGCAGGGCGCTTCACACCGGCAGATTGAGGTCTGCCCTTCTTCTTTACTACTATATCATATCGACGGGCAGTCTTCAGAGCTAGGTCATGGGTCGAGAAATTCTCTATAGCTAGAGCAGCTTGGATCTCCTGGCCAACCCTTGCTGAAATCATCTATCCCTGATCTTAGCAGTCGGTATGAGATATGCCGCGAACCTGTTAAGGTCTTGTGTTACCTGTGTAGTATGTGATAAGGAATTTAAAATATTTAAGACACATCTTACCTGCTCAACATGGTGAATTCAACGTCATACTCATCCACAGATTTGCTCCACATAGAGCCTTGTTGCAGGTGGATGAATTACTGCTCCATGTCAAAATGGGCAGTCTCGAGAAAATATTTCGCGTCGAACATCTCGCGAAAAATCCTCTATTCGATTGGCTAGGTAAGACGGCTTTCTTCCTCTTTTCACCATACCTTGGCATTATCCGTGAGTTGCAACTTCGCAACCCTTACCCAAGCGATCTTTGGCACTTATGCTACTGCAAGGTTGTCTTCGATCGACCGAGCACATTCTTTAGCTTGCAAAGGGCTCTCTTTCCCGGAGAATGTTTAGGGTGCAGTGCCCGGAACTGTTTCACACCGGGTGCCTCAGTTTCTGGGCAGTTCAGGAGTATAGCAGTCTGTTGCTGCTGTCCCTCCAAGAGGATCTTAATTGCCTCAAGCAATACCGTCTGCTCTTTGATAGGAGCTGCTACGGTAGGTGTAAGTGGTAGAGGAGGTGGTGGGGTGTTTCCATTCACGTTGGTACTCGTGTTGTTCGGGGAATCCATAACCTTCAAAGAAAAATAGGGTTAGGATAGATTCAAGGAATATAAAATGTAAAGAATGTTTAGTTGCTGATTTTTATAATTCTTGTAACTTATATTGCTTAGAATTCTTTGCAGAACTGATCCTGCAAGGTATGAATTCATGCAACACTGACCTGCATGGGCTGCCAACAAAACCTGTCACGTCCCGCTTCCCAGTGTACGGGTAAGGAGACATAGCAGGGACGCGACGTATTTACTCAGAAATAAACACGTTAAGCATAAATAAGCAATATAATAAAAGTACACAAGAAATGACAGGAGATATAAATATACAGTATCCTTTTATTAATTAAACATTCTTTACATACAACTGGAAAGTAAATACAATGCTGGAAAGCAATGCCTAAATAATGGCATGAACTGAAAGTAAAAGTATATATAAGTGAACTAAAGTTCTGGGTCCTCAATGAACTGCTCCAAATCGTCCTGGCTGGGCTCGATCTCCAGAGAGTCGGGTCCTCCTGACAACATTCCAAGAAAGAAGAGAAAAGGAATGTCGTCAGCGAACAAACGCTCGGTAAGTCCTAAAAGAGAGAGAGAGAGAGAGAGAGAGAGAGAGAAAATAGAATGGACAATTAAAGAGAATATAACTGTATAATGTATATTTGTTATGATAACGTAGTTGTGTTAGGAATATGTATGCCATAAAGGCCATTATTGTACATATGATTTATATTATAGTGGATGCTTGGACATATATAGAGAGGACTTTCTTGCTCGATATGATAGTATGCTATCTGGTTACTCTTTATCTCAATATGTTGACTGGTATTCTTTACTGTCTTGCTCTCACATGTTGATAAAGCCCTTAGGATATGTACTTGACTTCCAGGATTATGATGAGATCATATTAGTGGGGCCAGGGTGGTCCATAAGTACATCCTTTAATCAGTTCCTAGTCGTGGGAATATCGAGACCAGGACATCGATATTCTAATGTAGACTAGTGTGTACGTTTCTTGTCCCTTAGAGGGCGATGGTTGATCCTACAACCATTGGTGTGTGACATCAAAGATTTTACACAGGTGCTCATTGGAGAATGGGTACACCGAATATGACTCGCCGAGGACTCCTATGTGGTAGTATACCCATCGTCAGATAGCAGTCCTCTAGTGACACTGGTACAGGTTAGTCTGTAAACCTGAGATCGTCATAGAGTCTTGTGTGGCTCCTACTGTGCTTTGATTTCCACCCTACCACGGCTCAAAGGAGTCGTGCAAACAGGTGGATTTTGGGTACAGTCCCGAGTCACATGGAGGCAATGAGCGATATGAGGGGTTTTGTCTCTCCCGGTATTAGGGGTTGATGTTCCGCTATGCTTGATTGGCTATAACTGGAAATCCCTGGCCAGGGCTGCTGCTGAGATTTACTGATAAGAGTTATCGGTAGTTTCTCAAACCGTTATAGGCCAGATATCGTCATGACTTATCACGTTACTGGGGCCTGACGTTTACCGCCCTTAGACATGATATGCGACATATCAGACGAAGAGACCGGACTGTACGGTAGTGTTACTGATAGGCTTCATGCAGAGTATGGATGAGCTTTCTTTTTGATCTTTATATCGCTCAATACCCGGGTAGCCATTATGTCCAGCTAGTATCGCTGACGGATTGTAGGTGATTGATGTGATCATCACTTACTGCTGACGTATTGACGAGTCTTTAGAGTCCCACACAGAAGTTTCCAGGTTCGAGCGAAACGAAGTAGGGAATATATGTTGATATGTGTGTGGTCCTGATTAAATATGAGTATGTGATACCGTATTATAATCTGGCAGTTATTTGATGTCGGTCAGATTATATGTGAAATAAACGGATTATCGAATCAAGTGTTGGTTTGATAATGTGATATTCAGATTAATGATATTAGTCGGTTATATGTGATATAACCGGATTATTACATCAAGTGTTGATTTAATAATGTGATATATATTATATGTGATATAATTATATCTTAACTAATATCATTAGCTCACTAATTGCTTTATATATATATATATATATGTTAATGTATATTTGATATATATATATATATATATATGATATGATATGAAGCATGGCATGTTTTTCTATTATGAGAAAATAGAAAAATGAGGTGTAAATTGTGGAGATATTTGTGGAATGGGCAAGGCATGGGTTTTATTATTTGTATATTAGTCATGACTCACTATTCAAGCATGGTTGAAATTTAGAATTGGATTTTATTCCATGCTTGAACAAGTGAGGAAAGAGAGAGCCATTTTGAGTTTACTCTCATCATTTTCATTCTTCATGCCTTAGCCATTTTCTTGAGCTCTTGCTTCCTCTTTCTCTCTACAATTTTCTTCACTTCACTTCCATGTTCAAACCCTCACATGTGATGTGAATCATTGAACTTGTGAAAACCCTAGTGAGCAAATTAAACCCCCTACTTCACCATCACATATTAGATTAGCAATTTGATGTGGAGTGTTGCCTTCACTAATGAGATTAGTGAAGGGTTAGCTTGAGTTTGCGGACTTCGGGTGGATCGTCTTTGGCGCGAAGATCACGAAGGAGGTTCGTTCAACTTGAAGAGGAGCCTAGTTGAGTCGCGTGGATTTCTACCCGGAGCTATTGAAGAGAAGGACTCGAACTACAAATGTTGTATACTCTTTTCTTCTCTTTAGTTCATCACATCACAAAGGCAAACCCTAATAATCTAGTATCTTGTTAGTCTAACTTAGCACTTAATAAAAATTAAAATTTGGCATGCTTGATGCCTCTAGAACCTCATGGTGGTGCTAAGGTCGACTTTTATGGTATCAGAGCCAAGCTAGAATATTAGAGTAACTTGTAGCGACGTTAGAAATCCGCCGTTTTTGTCGCGTAAAAACTGCCGATAAAAATAGTTTCAAAAATGATGTTTTAAGCTGTTTGCACACCCCGCGGGCTCACGGTTTGAACCGAGAAGCTGCGGGGTAGAGGGTGCACACCCCAGGAACACCCCGGGGGGAACAGAGACTGGACCCACACCCCAAGACCACCATAAGGTGGCCTTGGCGGTGGGTGACCCGAGAGCACCCCATTTGTGTGCTCTCGGGTCTGCCTACCCTAGGGGGCCACTTCGTGGTGGCCCCGGGGGTGGGTACCCCCCAAGGCCCCCCATTCGACAGTTAATTTTGGTATCTTCGCTTCCGCTAAGATTCGGGCGAGTTTTGAGTTCGTTTCGACTCCCGGATTGGCTTAAAACGATTGGTTTTGGAACTTTAGCTCACTGGATTTTTCATTTCTCGGAAAAATTGGTTATGTTTGCTAATTGCGTGCGGAATTCTAATGTCGCGGTTACTATACAATCTTTATGATGTGTGATACAATTATTAGAATCTGTATCAATTAGTTTTATGAAAACTAGTTAGTATATTGTAAACCTAGCCGTTTAGTCTCAATTGATCGATTGCCGCGGAGTTTTGAATCGGATCAAAACTTCGTCGTAATTACGTATTGTACGCGTTCACTAAGTCAGGAATCTTGTTGAATTATCTGACAACCAATTGAAAAGAGTTTTCAATTTGAGACTAAAATGCAAGTTTTATAAGTTAGGCATGAAATTCGGAATATGAGATATTCTGGGTTTATGATGTCTAAGGATATTGCGGATTCTAATTATTGTGGTTTTCTATTCTTTCTGCGACCGTAAGTGTAATATGTAGGGTATCCCAATCTTGTTGTTTTATGTCAACGAGTTTTAGGGATACGCATATTTGCTTACGTTGATGATATGTGATATCATGAGTTGCTGTTGATATGATTTATTGGATCGTCGTGAAAGAATAGCTGGGGGGTTCTATGTGAGATAAGAGTTTTTATTTTCATTCATGTAAAATCTGTATGTAATATTCTTTTATTGGGGTACTTCCAGGTTGAGGATGATGTCACCACTGTTGTATATTATTTACTTTTCTGCATTAGGATAGTCCCAAGGCGAGGAGCACAAGTAACCGGGTTCTAGAGTCCAGTGGGAGACCATCTCAAAGAGTTGAGACCGGGTCTCTTAACTCTAGAATTGGCAGGGTTACTTGCCACTCTCGTAGGGGTCTAGGGATGTGGGTTTAGCTATTCATCACGACTGTGGAATCCGTGTTTTACATTATTGGCTAAATTTAAAACACAGACATCCTAGTATATCCAATATTTCATATGTTGCTTCTGCTGGTTGATTCTGTGATGTTGATCATATAACTACGTGAGACGAATGTAATATTATATATAATTAGTGTTGCTTATGTTTTGCACCCGTGCTAGTCCAGCCCCCGCTCTGCCGGTAGTTAAGTAACCTAACGGTGCATGACAGGGCCCCATGGCGAATGCGGATGGCATAAGTGTACGTTCTATTTTCGTTTCATTTTTCTATGATGTTTTGGAAACATTAAATGATAGGATTTCATTAATGAGATTAATGAAAAGAAAGAAACCAAAAGATGTCATAGAATCAAATTTTCAAAATGGGTAGCTCTAGTTTTTGTTTTGTACAGTGGTATTCCTTGATGAATATCTTGCATATCATTCGATGAGGAAAGAGCCGAGATCCCTTCACTGGGAGTGACCTCTTTAGTGAAACTAGCAAATGCTACAACCTACTCGGTTTTTTCTTTTGATTGCTTCTCTAGTTCTTGCTTTGTATAGTGGTATTCATGAATATCCAGCAGCTCATTCGATGAGGAAAGAGCCGAGATCCCTTCACCGGGAGTGACCTATTTAGCGAAGCTAGAAAAGCCTCAAAGACACTCCTTTATAAAATCACTAGATTCTATAACGATATCAAGTTCATTACGCTCATGGTTTTCTTAAAAATCTGCGTAGCCCTCCGTCATTTCAGATAAGTACTATTTAGTATTCGTGCTGTGTTTGTTGACTTGTAATTGTTAGAGTTTTGCGTGCTGAGTTAATTACCGCAATCAATACGGTTTCACTTGTAGCTAGCCGGTTGAGTACGGGTCGTCCGCAGGGAGATGGGAATCTTTTTCTATGTGCTTTAACGAGTTAAGTCCAAATGTCCAGGTTTGTTTGAGATTAACTATGTGCTAAAATGTTATATAAAGAGAGCTTGTTAGGGTTAGGATTAGGTTAGTTTGAGTTAGGAGTCGCTCACTTCTTTCGTTGCCACTCTTAATATCGGTGTTATGGTAATCGGCAACAACGAGGATTAGCACGACTAGGAAGGAACTTGCGAGTATAAGCTAGGCTTTCCAATGCTTAAGTTCTTCCTTTTGGTACTTGTCCGTCCATTCTTGGCTCTTAGCCTTAACCTCCGGTTAATTCAACCACAACCGGTCTCACTAAGGAATCGCCGCTATCATGTAGGATAGGATGTCGTAGGGAGCGGATTGTGGTTCAATTAACAGGAGTCCGAATTAAGATGTTGGGCAAGGAAAGAGTGAGAGAGATTTCCTTCTCTCAAACTTTCCTTATCCTACCCTAACAAGTAAGAAAACTACTCACCCATTACAAGAAAAAGAAAATACAACAAAAGGAGGAAGATAGAAAGAAAGAGGTTAGGAGATTACAACTAGCTATTTGAGACCTCACCTTGGCAAGTATCAAGCTTAAGTATCATTGTTGTTAAGGATAAAGAAAAAGAGAACAAGAAAGAAACAAATAACAACAACTAGATTAGCAAATGAAAATTACAAGCAATTATAATTAACAACATAACAAGACAAGCATGATAACAAAAAGAACTCTTTTATTCATCACTTCACTCATGAAACCTCACTACAAGATTTTAATGGAGAAAAGATGAAAAGAGGAAGAAGAACAACAAAGTATAGCTAAAACCTAATACAAGAATTAAGCACCCTTGGCTTGGCAATGTTCTGGGCTATTTATAGGCAGGAAACTGGAAACCTAGGGCAACAATCTGCCATAAGATAAAATTACCAAAATACCCCCAAAAACTTAGGGCTTGTCAAGTCAATACGGCCGCGGATCCGCGGCCTAATCCCCATGTTGGCCGCGGATCCGCGGCCAATTAGGAGGCTTGGCACATCAATTTTTGTCGGTTTCCCTGGTTTGCTGTTATCTTCAGTTTGGTGTATATGGTTTCTCAGAATCTCTTCACAATTTTTCCAGAATTTCAGCAGATCAAAAGGTTATTTGATGTGGATCTTTTGCCACAATTTTTCTTGAGCTCCGCGTAGACATGTTGGATCTTGTGTTGACATTGTGGTTTGTGCATGAAAATGAAAATCGATTCGCCATTTTGTCCCTTAAACTGGTGTGCGGCAACATACGGATAGAGAGCGGAGACCCGTGTTTTATCTGTGGTTGGCAGTAATCCAGAATTTATCGTGCTTTTCCATGAATTTCACTGTTTAGGGCTGAGAACCTGTATCCTGCAATTAACTAGCAAACACGGCTCAAGAGTACCTACCGATAAGCAATGTGATAAAAAAATGGGCGGTATAAAAATGCAAAAATCTGAGTTCAATTGTCATGTTTCCAAAAGATAGGTTCATCGAACCATTTCGACAATTGATCACAGCATTTGAGGTTGCAAGGAATGGGCGACAGAGTATCACCGGAATTTGATTCCGGGGGTTAGCTACAGGCTGTGTGTCTAAAACAATAAAGTCAACGGGGAATATGAAGTCCCCAACCTTGATTAACACATCCTCTAGCTCACCCCTAGGATGGGTGATCGATCGGTCGGCCATTTGGAGAGTGCAGTGTGTGAGTTTCAGCTCTCCTACACCTAGTTGCTCATATACTGAGTACGGAAGCAGGTTAACACTGGCACTAAGATCTAATAGTGCGCGGTTGATGTTCTTATCCCCAATGGTAATAGAAATCGTAGGACAGCCAGGGTCCTTCCGTTTTTGAGGTAAAGATTGGGTAAGAGCATCACTCAAAGCACTAGCCAAGAAAACTTTCTTGGGTACCTGAGATTTCCTCTTTTTCGTGCACAAGTCCTTTAAGATTTTAGCGTAGGAAGGGACTTGTTGGACAACATCTAAAAGGGAAATGTTGATGTTAACCTGCTTAAACAACTCCAGAATCTTCTCCATTTATGGATTTTGTTTATTGGACCTCAACCGGTTTGGAAATGGAACGTTTTTAAAATTGGCTGAGTCCAATACTTGTAGAAGAGATTGTGGAGTTGGAACGGATCCCAGAGCTGGTGTTTTCGTGGAGTGAGAAATGGGTCCGTTTAGATCAGAAGAAGAGGAAGAGCCTTTTGAAGAATGGAGAATAGGCTCAGAAGAAGAAGAAGAAGAAGAAGAAGAAGAAGCGGCAGGGGTGTCATCATCGATCCGTGTGCCAATGTTGTTTTGCAGCATCCTTCCAGATCTCAATGTAGTCACGGCACTCACATTATGGTTCTGTTGTTCAAGAGCAACATGTACATTATGTGGGTAACCGGGATTAGGGAGTGGTTGAGATGGAAGCTTCCCCTTCTCTCGCTCGCTTAAGGCCGCATTCAGTTGTGTTATCTGGGCTTCGATGGTCTTGATGCTTTGCCCGTGTGCAGCAGTGTGTTGCACCAAATACTGAATGGAAGACTGGATGTTAGCGGTGGACTGAGTTGATTGCTTTACAAACGCCTCCAGACTTCGTTCGAGCGAGGAAACCTTATCGTTGTTTGACGGAACAAAGTTGTTTTGGGGAATAGAATTGTTGGGTGCAAAGTTGTTCGTCTGATTTTGAAAAGGTTGGGGTTGGAAGGGCTGCTGAAATTGATGTTGAGTTTGTTGCTGAGCTTGTTGTTGTGGGGGAGGGGGCTTCTGAAAATTTTTGCCTTGGAATTGATGTTGGTTCTGATTCCAGACGAAATTGGGGTGGTTCCTCCAACCGGGATTGTAGGTGGAAGAGTATGGATCATTTTTCGGTCTTTGCTGAAATGCACCATTAACTTGATCCTGTCCTTGAGATGGTGGATTGTAAGGAAACTCTTCGGTTAAGTGAGAAGGATCGGAACAACAAGCACAAATGGTACGAAGGGGAAGAACAGGGGCAGGTGCAGGAGATGAAAATTTGCTCTCTATCGCTTTAAGTTTTCTCGTTATTGCAGCCATTTCAGCTTTCATCGCAATAGAGACATCGAGTTGGTGAATGCCTACCCTGGACTGACCAGTAGAAGTGGAGGAGAAGAAGAAGAAGTTGGTCTGGTGCTCTCCCATTGAAGCGTTTGTTCCGCAAGGTCGTCGAAGAATTGCCACGCTTCCTCGTCAGATTTCGATAGGAAGTGGCCCTGACAAATGGTTTCCAACAACTGCTTGGTTGCTGGGTTCAGGCCCTCGTATAAGGTTTGGCAAAATTGCCATTTCTCAATACCGTGGTGAGGGCACTGAACAAGAAGGTCTTTATACTGGTCAAAGCACTTCCAAAAGGGTTCAGTAGGAAGTTGGGAGAATTGGTTGATTTCGTTACGGATCCTCGCGGTTTTATGATTCGGATAGAATTTCTTGAGAAACGCTTTCACAAACTCGTCCCAACTGGTTATGGAGTGGGAAGCGGTGTTATACAGCCATTTTTCAGCAAGATCGCACAAAGTGAACGGAATGACCCGTAGCCGTGTAGCATCGTAAGACAGCTGGGTCGTTTTCATCATGGCACAAACATTCTGGAACTTGTTGATGAAGATATAGGCATCTTCAGATTCAAGCCCATGAAATTTCGGAAGCATGTTAATGAAGTGGGGCTTAATTTCAAAATTATCCCCATTGGCCGGTGGAAGGGAAAGACAGGTGGGAAGTGCAGAGCGGGTGGGATAGAAATGATCCTGGAGCGCGATTCGCTGTGGCGCTACAACAGGTGGTGGTGGTGGGTTATTCGCATCCATAGGAGGTGGAATCAATCCCGGGGGAGTCAAAGGGATGTTTGGATTAAATCCTAACATCGCGGAAGAAGAGGTTGGTGATGGTGAAGGTGAGGATGTATGAACAGAATTCCGGTCAACGTCGGAGTTGGCCGGCAAAGGTAAGGGTGAAAGAGGCATGGAAGGAGTTTCGACGTCTGAGTCGATCGCGTAGTCGGTAGCGACTAACATAACGCGGACTAGGCGGGCGCTAGTGTCCCAAGTCCAATCGGACATACACTAAATTAGTTTAGTGTAGTCAAAGTGGAGAAGGTGAGGGTAAGAAAACGTCAATGGAGAAATACGATGGGTGGTGGGTGAAAAAATGGGATTCTGGCGACAAAGGGCAAGTTTTTATAAAAGTTTTGTGTTTTTGAGTTTTTTTTTTCTTTTTTTTTTTATTTTAGAAAAAGCTTTACAGAAATATGTACGTACTTACGGACTTCAAACAATCACAGACAAAATATGCATAATCACACCTAGATCTATGGTCACCTAGGTCAGCTAGACAGCTCCTAACTGTTCTAAAGGGCTAAAAATAGGACCTCAAACCGCCTCTTCTCCGCCAATTGCGGCCACGTAAGTGCCAGGTAAGTGTGAGGCTCTCCACTACGTAAGTAGTGGTCCTAATTAAGTAACCACTTGCCTTCGACACACTTGCCTAGACACCGCAAAGTCAGGATAGGATAAACGGTCGATGCCTACAACCAGTCCTCTGTCCTATTGAGCGCGACGTCTTTAGGGCTGGGTCTAGTGTTTTTTAATTAAATAATGGTCAATGCATATGCTTTTTGTGATTTCTGGGGTCCTAGGAAGGGTGATGAAATCCCCACCCAATCTGGATTAGTTTCAAGCCCCTTAAAGTCCGATTAAAATATGCAAAGCAGTAACAATCAACAGCAATCAATTTTTTTATTTTTTAGCGCAGAGCAAAGAATCCTGCACAAGAACAATTTATTGGAAGGGGGAAGAGAGTTTGCGCAAAGAATGCTGCAGAAAACACAGTTCAGTGGAGTTCAGAGGAGTGGGGAAGATGACAGAAAGACTCACAGGGAATTTGGGCTGCGGATGCCAGCAAGCAGCCGCGGTTCCGCGGCCACACAGTGGACTTGGGCCTCTGGATTTCTTGTGTGTGCTTCCTGGGGTGTACTCTTCTTGTCCGGGGCTCCTGAATCTTGATGTGCTCACTGGGTCTGCTCCAGAATCTTTCAGTAGACCGTTTGCTCCGTCTTGATCACCCGCGGTGTAGCCGCAAGATATGGGTCTACCTTCCCACGTCTTTGGCACTGAACTCGACCTTTCCTTTTCTCCTACACACTTGCACAAAAACTAATCAAAAATAACAAGATGATTTTACAATGTATTTTTTTTTGTTTTTTTTTTCGGTTATATTCACAAATTAACCCGAAATTACATAAAAAAATAAACTGCCGTCTTCCCGGCAACAACACCATTTGATTGTTAGAGTTTTGCGTGCTGAGTTAATTACCGCAATCAAGACGGTTTCGCTTGTAGCTAGCCGGTTGAGTACGGGTCGTCCGCAGGGAGATAGAAATCTTTTTCTATGTGCTTTAACGAGTTAAGTCCAAATGTCCAGATTTGTTTGAGATTAACTATGTGCTAAAATGTTATATAAAGAGAGCTTGTTATGGTTAGGATTAGGTTAGTTTGAGTTAGGAGTCGCTCACTTCTTTCGTTTCCACTCTTAATATCGGTGTTACGGTAATCGGCAACAACGGGGATTAGCACGACTAGGAAGGAACTTGCGAGTATAAGCTAGGCTTTCCAACGCTTAAGTTCTTCCTTTTGGTGCTTGTCCGTCCGTTCTTGGCTCTTAGCCTTAACCTCCGGTTAATTCAACCACAACCGGTCTCACTAAGGAATCACCGCAATCATGTAGGATAAGGTGCCGTAGGGAGCGGATTGTGGTTCAATTAACGGGAGTCCGAATTAAGATGTTGGGCAAGGAAAGAGTGAGAGAGATTTCTTTCTCTCAAACTTTCCTTATCCTAACCTAACAAGTAAGAAAACTACTCACCCATTACAAGAAAAAGAAAATACAACAAAAGAAGGAAGATAGAAAGAAAGAGGTTAGGAGATTACAACTAGCTATTTGAGACCTCACCTTGGCAAGGATTAAGCTTAAGCATCATTGTTGTTAAGGATAAAGAAAAAGAGAACAAGAAAGAAACAAAAAACAAATAACAACAACTAGATTAGCAAATGAAAAATACAAGCAATTATAATTAACAACATAACAAGACAAGCATGATAACAAAAAGAACTCTTTTATTCATCACTTCACTCATGAAACCTCATTACAAGATTTTAATGGAGAAAAGATGAAAAGAGGAAGAAGAACAACAAAGTATATCTAAAACCTAATACAAGAATTAAGCACCCTTGGCTTGGCAATGTTCTGGGCTATTTATAGGAAGGAAACTGGAAACCTAGGGCAACAATCTGCCATAAGATAAAATTACCAAAATACCCCCAAAAAATCAGGGCTTGTCGAGTCAATACGGCCGCGGATCCGCGGCCTAATCCCCATGTTGGCCGCGGATTCGCAGCCAATTAGGAGGTTTGGCACATCAATTTTTGTCGGTTTCCTTGGTTTGTTGTTATCTTCAGTTTGGTGTATATGGTTTCTCAGAATCTCTTCACAATTTTTCCAGAATTTCAGCAGATCAAAAGGTTATTTGATGTGGATCTTTTGCCATAATTTTTCTTGAGCTCCGCGTAGACATGTTGGATCTTGTGTTGACATTGTGTTTTGTGCATGAAAATGACAATCGATTTTCCATTTTGTCCCTTAAACTTGTGTGCGGCAACATACGGATAGAGAGCGGAGACCCGTGTTTTATCTATGGTTGGCAGTAATCCAGAATTTGTCGTGCTTTTCCATGAATTTCACTGTTTAGGGCTGAGAACCTGTATCCTGCAATTAACTAGCAAACACGGCTCAAGAGTACCTACCGATAAGCAATGTGATAAAAAATGGGCGGTATAAAAATGCAAAAATCTGATATGAACAACTTGTCAAGGCGTAGTGTGCGGTAACTAATTAGTGCTTATCTGCTAGCATGAGATGCGATTAGGTTAGGGTATTCGTGCGGCCTTGTTGACCTTGTCAAGGGTTGTGCGGCTGGGTATAATTCAATCAAGAAATGACGGGTAGAACTTGACTAGCGCTTATGGTTTGTTGACCTTGTCAAGGTCATAAGTGGCTAGGGGTAAAAACATTATCGAGAATTTCAAGTGTTGAAATTTGTAATGAGATTGCATACTTTCGCTATGATAGTTGGATCCCAATACCCACTACGAGTAAGAGTTACTCCCGGGAGAATTTTGCACTTTACAATTAGCTAATCCAGTAGGTGTCTAGAAAGGTGTCAACGGGGTTATGCCTTTGGGAAAATGAGGTTTATTTTAATTAGGTCCGTGTGAAAGTATGGGGAACCTCCCTCGGAGTACCGATACCTGCCTGGCCGAACGATTGGCGAACCTGTAGGGTGTAATTAATCCCGGCTAATCTTACCTTTAAGGGTTTGAAGGAAGATTTGATAAAAACAGTGGGAGCCATCATGATTAGATAAGATAATAACCAATCTAATCTTGCAAAGAGCGCACGCTAACGCGTTTCCTTCTCTCTCTCTCTCTCTAGGCAGCAACCAATGTCACGCCTTAATCAAGATAATAAAATGGATGTATTGACCGAACCCTCCTTTTATACAGGGCTAGGGAACGTTGGTCCTGCTCAATCTAATAAGTGTCATAAGTCTGAGTAAGGGATAGGGGAATATCAGGATTCCCGCGCCACCCGTACGAAGAAACGACATGCTGATGCATCTTCTTCGGGTGTGTTCGTTACCGAGAACTGTTTCTCAGTTTGTTTTACGCCCTGGGTATTGGATACCGGATTAGGATCCCACGTATGTAATTTGTTACATGGGCTAAAGAAAGGTAGAGAACTGGGAAAGGGTGATAAATCCCTAATAGTAGGGAATGGTGCAATTGTTGCAGCCAAGGTAGTTGGTGATTATCACCTTGTATTACCAACTGGTAATACATTGATTCTGAACGACTGTTACTACATACCAAAGATGATGTGCAACATTATATCGGTTTCTTTGCTAACTAAAGAAGGATATAATCTCATATTAGAAGATAATTGTAAGAACATTTTCCAGAATCAAGTGTTGATTGGATCTGGTACGTCATGTAACGGTATATACGTTCTTAATCAAAGTACAGTTCTTAACGTACAGAACACAAACAAGAGAAAAAGTTCAGAAATGAACGAAGCCTTCTTGTGGCACTGCAGACTAGGTCATATCAATGCGACAAGACTGGCTAAGTTGCATAAAGATGGATATTTGAATCCGTTCAAATTTTCATTTTATGAAACTTACCAATCATGTCTCAAAGGAAAGGTGGTCAAAACTCCGTTTACTGGACACGGAGAAAGAGCTAGTGAACTCTTGGGACTGATACATAGTGATGTATGCGGTCTATGTCTACACAAGCCAGGAATAGTTATTCGTAATTTATTACATTCACCGATGATCTCTCAAGGTTCAGACATGTGTTCTTGTTGAAACACAAGTCTGAAGTTTTTGAGAAATTCAAGGAATATAAGTGCGAAGTTGAAAACAAGACGGGCAAAAGTATTAAAATCATACGATCTGATCGGGGAGGTGAATACTTGAGCGGGGAATTCCGAGACTATATATAAGAGAACGGGATTCTCTCTCAGCTTACTCCTCCGTATACACCACAACACAACGGTGTATCAGAGTGGAGGAATCGCACCCTATTAGATATGGTACGCTCTATGATGAGTGCTGCTGAGTTGTCTATTTCTTTTTGGGGTTATGCGCTTGAGATAGCTGCATATCTATTGAATCAAGTTCCATCAAAATATGTGCCTAAATCACCATATGAGATATGGAGTGGAAAGAGACCATATTTTAAACGAGTTAAGATATGGGGTTGTCCAGCCTATGTCAAAAGGTAAAATCCGGACAAACTCGAGGCTGGGTCGGTTCTGTGTAAATTTGTAGGATATCCAAAGAATTCGTATGGATATCTTTTCTACCACACAGAGGAACAAAAGGTGTTTGTTTCTCAACATGCCACCTTTTTAGAAAAAGGAATTTCTTGTAAAAGAAATTAGTGGCAGTGAGGTAGAACTGGAAGAAGTTCCAGCAGTACAAACTACAACTGACGATTTGGTGGAATCAGAGGATCCAATAGTACCCAACGAACCCCAGCCACTCCACAGATCTAGTAGGGTTTCTCATCCACCTGAGAGATACTACGGTTTTTTCATAAACGGTGGGAGCGAGGATTGCATCATGGAAGATGATGACCCGACTAGTTTCAAGCAGGCCATCACAAGTGGAGACTCTATGAAATGGCTGGATGCTATGAGATGCGAGATGGAATCCATGTACACCAACCAAGTATGGACTTTGGAAGTTGCTCCTGAAGGGGTAAAACCGATAGAGAGCAAGTGGATCTTCAAAAAGAAGATAGGTGTAGATAGAAAAGTTGAGACTTTCAAAGATAGACTTTTAGCAAAAGGTTTTCATCAACGACCTGGCGTCGACTATGATGAAACCTTTTCTTCTGTCGCTATGCTTAAGTCCGTCAGGATCCTACTTTCCATTGCTACATACCATGACTACGAAATCTGGCAGATGGACGTCAAGACCGCTTTTCTAAATGGTGATTTAGAAGAGAGCGTGTACATGACACAGCCAGAGGGCTTCGTAGATAGTGAGAGCAGCGGAAAGGTGTGCAAGCTGCTTAAGTCCATCTATGGATTAAAGCAGGCGTCGCGGAGTTGGAACATCTATTTTGATGAAGCTATCAAAGATTTTGACTTCATCAAAAATATAGATGAACCTTGTACATATAAAAGGCTATAGAGAGTAAGGTGGTTTTCTTCGTATTGTACGTGGATGACATACTCTTGATAGGAAACGATATTCCTATGCTACACTCTGTCAAGCTCTTCTTATCACTCAAGTTCTCCATGAAAGATCTTGGTGATGCCTCCTACATTCTGGGGATAAAGATCTATAGAGATAGATCTAAACGGATGTTGGGATTGCCCCAATCCAGGTACATATACACCATACTAAAGAGGTTTAGTATGGAAGATTCCAAGCAAGGTAATGTACCCGCTTGTTCAGGAATCACTCTCTCCAAAGAGATGTCTCCCAAGACTGATTTGGAGTGAGCTCGCCTGCAAGGGATACCCTATGCTTCGGCAGTAGGATCCATCATGTATGTGATGTTATGTACCAGACCGGATGTAGCTTACTCACTAGGTGTAGTGAGCAGGTATCAATCAGATCCTGGGGAAAACCACTAGACAGCTGTGAAGAACATTCTTAAGTACTTAAGAAGGACTAAAGAAATGTTCTTGATGTATGGTAACGGTGAACTCCAGGTGGAGTCTTTTACCGATTCGAGCTTCCAGAGTGATAAGGATGACAGTATGTAGGTCTCGGATTTTGTCTTTACTCTCAACGGAGGGGCGGTGTGTTGGAAGAGTTCCGAGCAAGACACCGTAGCAGACTCGAAGATGGAGGCTGAATACATCGCTGCCAACGATGCTGCCAAAGAAGCTATCTGGATGAAGAAGTTCATAGCTGAGCTTAGTGTGGTTCCGTCCATTGAGCATCCAATACCTGTGTATTGTGATAAAAATGGAGTTGTGGTTTTGGCCAAGAAACCCAGGTCTCATCAGAGATCCAGACATATTCTGAGGCGGTATCACCTGATCAGGGAGATAGTAGATCGCCGGGAGATCGAGGTCAGGAGAGTTGACACGAAAGATAACATAGCGGATCCACTCACGAAGGCCCTCCACCATATATAGTTTGAGAGACTTTTTGGGATGTTGGGTATGAGATACTACAACACATGGCCTCAGTGCAAGTGGGAGATTGTTAGGAATATGTATGCCCTAGAGGCCATTATTGTACATATGATGTATATTATAGTGGATGCTTGGACACACACACACACACACACACACACACACACACACACACATATATATATATATATATATAAATTTCTTGTTCGATATGATAGTATGCTATCTGGTTACTCTTTATCTTAACATGTTGACTGGTATTATTTACTGTCTTGCTGTCACATGTTGATAAAGCCCTTAGGATATGTACTTGACTGCCAGAATTATAATGAGATCATACTAGTGGGGCCAGGGTGGTCCATAAGTACATCCTTTAATCAGTTTCTAGTCATGGGAATATCAAGACCAAGGCATCGATATTCCAATGTAGACTAGTTGTTCTCCTCCGAAACACGGAGACGCGACCGCGTGGGTCCGTCTTGCCTGAATTTGGGGGCAGATGCTATTTGGTGCTATCCGTCCACCTCTTCGAAGATGCCAAGTTGATTTATGACACCATGTATCGAAGGTTTAAACGGATGCGGCCGATGTAGCAGACTTCGTTAGATTCCCCCTCATTTGAAGGGTTTTTGATTGTGGGGACGCTCTTCCCTGTAGGCGCAAGCCCCTGCAGTTAATTACGCTACCGCATCACGGTAACCACTTTCTCCTTCTCCAGATGGTCACTTCGTGTCGTGTGTGTTTTTTTTTTGGTTGCCCGTGGATTGTATACGGAGACTAATTTATGTTGTCGCCCGTAGGGCGTGGATTAGTCCAAATCCGTATTTTCTTAGATTTGGGTTAGGGGTTGGGTTTAAGGATACGTTAGTCTCATTTGAGACTAAGATCAACTTAAACGTATGTTAAGGATACGTTAGTCTAATTTCATACTAAGATCAACTTAACGGGATCGTTTAGACCCAACAAAAGAGCATTCAGGCTCTATTGTTTAGTTTAAGAACATTGCGGTCAATTACCAGTTTAAGGACATGGTGGTCCAAGGTTAAGGACATCATAGTCCGTGGGTTTAAAGGGACCCCACAGTCTGAGGTTAAGGACATCATAGTCCATGGGTTTAAGGACCCCACAGTCCAAGGTTAAAGACATCATAGTCTATGGGTTTAAGGACCCCACAGTCCAAGGTTAAGGACGTCATAGTCCATGGTTTTAAAGGACCCCACAGTCCGAGGTTAAGGACATCATAGTCTATGGGTTTAAGGACCCCACAGTCCAGGTAATGATTGGTTATCGGGACCCGTCACCTCTCTGAAGACGTTGAAGGATTACAACGACAAATATCAAAGGAGCGAAGAGATGTACCCTTGAACTAAAGTTGATTGGGAAATCTGTAATCCAATTTGGAACTAAGATCAATTAATTAGATTATGAGCACATTGGCTCAGTTAAATCTGAATTGAGAACTTATGGCCAACTTGGGCTAAGTCCAATTAGATTTGAAATGTTGGCCCTTTGTTGGACTATTAAACTTTTGTCTGGGTTCAGCCCCTCATTATTTAGTAATGCTAAACAAAAGTTTGGGGGGATCTGATAACATTTTGTCTTTGGCTGAGCACTAACCATTATAGCTCTAGATTTTAAGGTTCATTTGAAGGGGAGATTTTCCTCTGGAAAATTTAGCCAATTTGGGCTAAACTGGTTTGAAAATAGTGTTAAACACTAGCACATATCTGGTGGTCACGTGTTCCCACGTGATGTGCTTAAAACAGTGTTAAACACTATGGACAAAACGTTCAAAATAGTGTTAAACACTAAAAATGAGGTGGTCACATGGGGTCATGTGAGGCGCCTGCGAATTGGGCCAAACCTCCTTTATTTGTTCTTAGAATATTCACAGAAGTGTTAAGCAGTTAACCTTAATGGCCATCACGTATGGGCACGTGATGGGTACCCATGCATCGATTATTAAAGGGTTTATTAGGGGTCACGTGAGGATGCCCAAAATCTATTCTGCCTTTGCTTTGTTTCCTTTTGTTTTGAGGGTCACGTGTGAGCACGTGAGGGATTGCCTCCAAGTTTTTCTTTCTCATTTTAAAGGATCTGTTTTAGGGGTCACGTGGGGGCACGCGACCTAGTTTTATTCTTTCTTTTCTGATCATTGAGGATGGGGGTCACGTGTCACCACGTGACCAAGTTCTTTACGTGCATGGAGAGCTTTAAGTCTCTTGTTTTAAGAATCAGATTCTCTGTAGGGTTAAACCATAATTCTGTTTTTAGAGGAATTAAATTCCTATGTATGTAGAAGAATTAAATTCTTATGTAGGGTTAAACCCGAATTTTATTTGGAGGAATTAAATTCCTATGAATTTGGGAGAATTAAATTCTCATATGCGGTTAAACCTTAGTTTTATTTGGAGGAATTAAATTCCTATGAATTTGAGGGAATTAAATTCCTTAAACTCAAATTCTCCCTTCTAAGTTTTGGATCTGCATGGCAGAATCTCCCCGATGAGAATTAAATTCTCAACTTGTGGGGAGATCTGCTTCTACAGATGTTCAACCAAAGGAAGAACTAAGTTCTTATTCAGAAGAGTTAAACTCTTAAATTTGAGAATTAAATTCTCTTTTATTTTATGGAGCTTAGATCTTTTTCCCCTTTCTCACCTAGGTTTTCTTTTCTCTGAAAAGATCTTCTTTTCTTTCTTGAGAAATAAATTCTCCTCTCCTTTTCCTCTTTGTTGTTGTTTTTCTCCAGAAAATCAAAATTCCAAAGATCCCTTCTCTTCTCTTCTTGGCTCCTATTTATAGGAGAAAGAAAAGAATCAATTTGTTTAGTCAATCTTTCATTGAAAGATTTTGGTTGTTTCTGTAACTAACATGATCTTTTAGATCACTCAGTGAATTTTATTCACCACTGGATTTTTAATCCAAAAGATATTCTGTCTGTTATTCTTGGTGAATTTCAGGGAAATCTTTCCTTGTATAAAATCTTTCCATAAATTGGTGATTTTTAATCACCCTTGGATTTTTAATCCAACGGTGCTCCGTTTTACAGAGCACTATCTTTTTGTTTGGAAAGATTTAGAGAGATCTTTTTCCAGTTAAGAGTCTGGATTCCCATTTAATTAGAATTTAATTCTATTAGTTCATAAGAATTAAAAGCTCATCACGTGTTGGCACGTGATCCCACTGTTAGATCATTGAAATAGAATTAATTCTATCAATTAAAGAGCTTAGGAACCCGTCACGTGTTGGCACGTGACCCCCTTGATTAAACATTTTATTCAGAATTTAATTCTGTCGTTTAACAGAACTAAGGAATCATCACGTGTCAGCACGTGACCCTTGGTCACGTGTGAGCATGTGATGCCCCATTGGGGTTTTTCCTTAGTGTCTTATTATATCTTTTAATCCCTTTTGGTGGGTTTTAAAGGCCCATCATATGGGGGCACGTGACTCCACTAATTGCCTGCTTGATAAGAATTTAATTCTATTATAACAGAGTCCCAGGAAACCATCACGTGTCTGCACATGACTTTTGGTCACGTGTGAGCACGTGATACCCCATTGGGGAATTTCCTGATATTTTATCAGGGAACAAATGCCCCCACAGCGTTGTTCTCACGTGTTTGCACGTGAGCGCAACGCTGTCACCTTTGTGACCGTTGGATCCGTCTAGGGAACAGGAAAGATGAACCGTTCCCCATCACATCCTATAAATGCAGGAGTCCCTTCAGAAGCGCCTCCACTTTTTCCATCTTCTTCCTTGCTCGTTTTTCCTCTGAGAATTTAATTCTCTTTCCCAGAGCTTGGTTCTCTGATTCAAAAATTTCTAGAGTTTAACTCTGTCAACAAAGATTTCCTTTTTCAGGTAAGAATCTTGAACGGCTGAGGAACTCCTTGTAGAAATTTGGATTTTAAATCCCCACTAAGGGTTTTTCCTCTTAACAAGAACCCATCTTTTCCAAGTTCTTTAAAAAAAACTGCTCAATCTTTAAATAATAAATCCCTTTTGTTAGGGCTCTTTTGATCTCAGAGATCGATGGCAGTACTTGACCTTTCTGTGGAATTTAATTCCATTCCAAAGAATCTTAGCTCTGAAAAATGTCTTCTGGGAATTTTATTCCCCTGTTCAAAAGGAATTTAATTCCTCTAAAGAACTTAGTTCTTTAAAAGATGACTTCTTGGGATTTTTCCTCCTGAGTTGTTTTTTGAAAAAAAAAATTCCAGAAAGATCCCCCATGATTTGCATAAGGATCTGCAGTGGGTCTTCTCTCTCTGTGGAATATGTAGAGTTGTTTGAAATCCACTGTTCATTTATTGAGAATCTTCCTTTTGTTCTCACAATGATTACTCTGCCTCATCATTAGTGAGCCGCCATCTTGATTTTGTGGGGGCCTTGTGTTTTGTAACCAATGGTCCCATAAAATAAGTTATTTGTCTTTTTCTTCCACTGTCTTTATATAAGCAAATATATTTATAAATACATATATACGCGTGGGCTTCACTAACAGTTTCCTTTCCTTTGTTTCAGGAGTAATGGCTTCTCTCCCATACTTTCCCTTTACTCGCTCGGAGGCGGCTTTTCCTCAATCACCGTCGGACGAAGAGGTGATGGCGATGATCAAGGCTCATGACCCGAATTGCACCAATTTACTTTTATGGGGGACCTGGTACGGTCATATCATACGCGGTCGTCGCGGCTTTCTTTGCGATATACCGACAGTGCCTACCTATCCATTTCTGCCGATGGATCATCCACGGACCGCCTTTGCTGTGGAGATGCTGAATTGGACCCCTACGGGACGGCTTAAGCCATCAACAACTGGGATTCTGAACCATCCTGTGCCGGCTATAGACATCTTAGGGCGCCGCATTTGCCAAGGCGAAGCCCGACCATGGGGACAGATTTACAAAATTGGGCTTACCCCTCGACATCCCACGGGCTACCTTCTCTGGGCCCGTTATATCATGTCCGCCCATTGTACGCGACTGCAGAGGGTCGGACTCTATCAGGCGGTATATGCGTCTCTCTTCCACTATCAGTCCCCCCATGTCTGGTGGGTTAAGGGCTTCTTAAACCAATGGAATCTTCCCACCAATACCTTCTTTCTAGGGGACCGTGAAGTTTCAATTTCTCTGGAAGAGTTTCGCGAAATCTCAGGGTTGCCGTTCAGGGGGACGCTCTATGAAGAATTACTGCCTCCCGATGAGTATATCTTCGAAGCTAAGCCTTCCATGCTTGACTGCCTGTCGACCGAGGATGCCGTCCGCCACAAGCGCCCAAGTTTGATCAAGACTCTGAGCATTTTTGAGAAGCTATTCACAGAGTCAGAGGAGCAGGGCGTCACTTTTAAAAGCTTTATTGCCTGCTTCCTTCGTGAAGACGTTCTATCAAAGACGGCTCCGAAGTTCGCAAATATCAACGACCCCTTTGGGTTCGGTTTAAATAAGCGGTCGGCTAAAGAAGAGGACTTTCCGCAATTCTCCATTCGCATCATGTCGGCCGTATCTTTCGAGTCGATCGCAGCTCCTGCTATGGATGAGGAGACTTTCTTCGTGGGCTTCATCAGTGTTTGGCTAAGTTGGTTCGCCATTCCCATGCACCGTCGTTTCATGAGAGCCTAAGTTATTTACCCCGCTCATCGCATTATCGAGGGGACGCAACTAGCTGTGGGTATTGCGGGGCTAGCTCATCTGTATCATGGGCTAAGCGCTGCGGCCAATACCTCAACCCCAGGCGTAGATGTGGTAAATTTCTCTCTTCATTACTTTACCTCTTGGATTGAGATGCACGTGCTGGGGGCATTTGCTGCGCACCAAAGACCCAGTTTTTATGACGCTTACACTTTTCCGCGACTCATTCGGCTGGTGGACGCTTCTGCTCCTGACCCAACTCAGTCCGGAGCTATTCGTGTGCTGATTAATCCCTATGCCAATACGGGGGGGATGGTATTCAACGATCGAGTCCTCTCTGCTCCCTCACGACCGATTCAACAGCTCTGTGACTCATCAAAAGAGGGAGTACCTTCTCTGAAGCCCAGGGAAGCCATGCACCTATATTCGATCAGACCGGGTTATCTGGTTTTTCGTCAGAACGGTGCGGCTCTTTTTATGTGGTACAACCCACACTGCTTTGCTCGGCAACTCGGATACGACCAGGGTATCCCCTTTGAGGCATTTATATTGGAGCTTAGCCCGTCGTCAGAAGTTGTTCGTGACACCGCTCATCACTTCATGCGGCTGAACACCGGCTCTCGCTTCGTGATTCCTGAAGCTGATTATATTCCTTGATGTGTGGGGTCCATCACGGGCTGGTACCTCTACCGAGTCAGTCCCATTGTTGCCAAGGAGAGGAGGATGCTCCTCGGATATAGGGCTCCTACTCCGATTCAGGCCACGGGAGTTTCGCCGCGACCGCGTGCAGCGGTTCGCCCTCCCTTGAGAGATACTAGCATCATGCTTATTCCGGATGCAGCGGAAGTGGATTTATCTCCCACAGCTGGTATGCCACTGAGTACTAGAGCTCAATCAAGGGCCAATAGGGCGCCCGTAGTAGTATCATCAGCTGCGGCATCTGCAATGGCCGTGTCGTCATCGGTAGCACCGCCGAGTGAGGACATTGAAGGTAAAGTGGGTCAACGCCGTACCAAAGCACCAAGGGGAAGGAAGCGATCATCTTCGGCGGTTAGTTCTGGGTCCAAGAGGCGAAAGAAGACGGCCACCAATCTGCTCGACTCTTTAGTGGAAGCAGAGCCTATCGAACCACTAGCCATGCAAAAATCGGATGGTGGTCTACTTTTCCCGGGTTCATCTGCCGAGGAAGCCGCACAATTGGCTGAGGCTATAAGACGCTCACAGGATGAATCCGAGAATGTAAGGATCCCGAAGAGGCCTTATCCTGCCGTCATCTTTTACGAAGACCCTCCATCGATACGGCGGATATTCATAGGTCCTTTGGAAGAAGGGGGCGAGAGAGCTCTTAAGCAGGCTGTCTCAGTCGATGCCGAAGATGCATTTTCGTTCTGGACCGGTGGCTACGAGTCTACCCTCGAACCTCGGCGAGCATACCTCCTCAGGAAGGAGCGTCGGTTCGAAAAAGCCATACTAGAGGCTCCTTTGCGCATCGATATGCTCATATATCTCTTTGTAATATTTTGTACTGCTCATATATATCTATATATATATCCTTATCTTCGTGAAAACTTTGCAGGGACTTCGCTGATGGCAGAGGATCTGAGTTCGAGTCGCGCTTTGACTGTGTACTCCGTAAATATCCCCAATGTGACACTAATCAGTGTGGAGGGGGTCGATGCAACTGTTGCTCCTGTGATGGAGCTTCCCTTGGTGATTCCCGTTCCCCAAGTGCTTGCTCCTCCGGAAGAGGCATCTTCGTTGGTCGCCGATTCAATGGATCTTTCTGGGGATGGCCCGGAGACTAGGGAACAGGTAGTCGAGGCTACAGTCCTTCCGCTGTAGCCTGCAGTGGCGGCCACTGCTCCTCGATTGGAAGTTATTATACTGGCCCACGTCCCGATGATGTGCCTGGGGGCATGGAGGAGGCCGCCGAAGCTGCTATCCCTCCAGTCCAGAATGGGAGAAGCATCGAAGGTATCCTTCAATATTTTATATTAATAATCTCTCCATTATCTGAACCTTTCTGTCTTTTCAGAATTGCGCGGATTGGCGGCGTCTATTGCTGATCTGTCTCCCAGGAAGTCTTTTCAGCGCGTGTTGGAGATGGCTGCTCCGCAGGCGATATCTCCTCAACGCATCGTCCTCTCTTCCGGGCAAGGTTAGTATCGTTTGCCCTCTCCTTATAGCGTTATTATTATTTCATATAATGACATTGATGTCTTCTACAGTTCTGGAAGCCGATGATGAGGTTGAGATTCTTGATGGGCATGGGGAGCCTTCAGACCCTTCTTGCATGACTGTGGGTAAGTAAAATCTTAACGTTGTTCCATCTGCTCTTTACTTACAAGTCTCGCTGATTGTTTATAAATCTTAACAGCTCTGCCAGTTCTTACTACGCTGGCATCTCGTATCGTCATGCCACCCGGCCCCTATGCTCTACGTGCCTCGGAACGGATGGCAAAGCTAAGCCTTCACTCCCCTGATTGAAGTCCTTCGTGCCGGCAGTCTGATCACGGCCGAAGCATTTGCCGCTGAAGCCAATGGTTCTCTTCCCTTTCTTGCCACCTACCATAGTGAAACATTGGTGCAAGTCTGGGTTGAGTTTTGTCGGCAGGTGGAGGCTTGCTTGCATATTCTTGAATGTACACGCCTTCCTTCAGAGGTTGTGGCCGCGAAGGCGAGCTTACGGGGCTGATTGAGCGATGCGCTGCGAACATGATTTCATGCGAGAAGAGGCTCAGCCGAGAGTTTTCGGAGAGGGGGCTGGCTTCCAAAGCACTGAGGGGACTTCAAGCCAATCTTACAGCTAAGACCACTAGGGCATATGAACTTTGGCGGGTGCTTCAAGAGGCTATCAAGGAGGTGGTAGCCATTGATAAGGCCGTCATTTTTACTCGTGAAATGGTCGAAGCCCATAAGGTTACTGAAAAAGAGCTTGAAAGCCGGCTTGCCTCATACCAGGCCCAACAGGCTCAAGCGGAGGCCCGTCTTTTGACGATAATGAATCATGAAGCCGAGGCCCAGCGGAAAAGGGATGAACTGGAAAATCTACTAAATCGTCCGCCGGCTTGAAGAATTGTATATATTTTTTATTCTTCTTTTGTACATACTCCTGAATGAGAGTATTGTTTTTGGTTCTTTCATAAATTGTACTCTGTATTCATTTTGATTCTTGAATAAAAGACATATTTTTTGCTTCATGATAGTGTGTCCCTTTTACTAAGTGTATTTTGTGGATAATTTATTTTGATTTCTTTGTGGGACAGCGATGGCTTAGGATTCAGGGTTAAGATCTGCCTCCTAAGACTTTCAACTTTATGAGCCGTGAGGGTCTCATAAAGAATTTTCTCCCTACAGGTCGAGAGGATCCCGTAGGTGTAATTTCTCCTTAGGAATCGTGAGGATTCCTAAGTGCGTTTTCTTCTGAGAGTCGTAAGGATCTCACAAAAGAGTTTTCTCCCTTACAAGTTGTGAGGACCTGTAAGTGATGGACGAGGTTGACATTATCCGTATTTCACGGAGTCAGGGGTTGCTCTGGCCATTTCCCACGGGGTCAAGATTGACTTTAGCCGTGCTCTATAGGACCAGGATTTGCTCTGGATCTTTCCCACGGGGTCAGGATTAACATAGCCGCGTTCCGCAAGGACCAGGATCCGCTCTGGACGTTTCCCACGCGGTCAGGATTGACATAGGCCGTGTTCTACGAAACCAAGATTTTGCTCTGGATGCTTCCCACGGGGTCTGATTGACATAGCCATGTTCTGCGAGGACCAGGCTCTGCTCTGGACGTTTCCCATGGGGTCAGGATTGACATAGGCCATGTTCCACGAAACCAGGATTTTGATCTGGATGCTTCCCACGGGGTCAGATTGACATAGCCGTGTTCTGCGAGGACCAGGCTCCGCTCTGGACGTTTCCCACGGGGTCAGGATTGACATAGGCCACGTTCCACAAAACCAGGATTTTGCTCTGGATGCTTCCCATGGGATCTGATTGACATAGCCGTGTTCTGCGAGGACCAGGCTCCACTCTGAACGTTTCCCACGGGGTCAGGATTGACATAGGCCATGTTCCACGAAACCAGGATTTGCTCTGAATGCTTCCTACGGGATCAGGATTGACATAGCCGTATTCTGCGAGGACCAGGATCCGCTCTGGACGTTTCCCATAGGGTCAAGATTGACATAGGCCGTGATCCACGAAACCAGGATTTTGCTCTGGATGCTTCCCACGGGGTCTGATTGACATAGCCGTGTTCCACGAAACCAGGATTTGCTCTGGATGCTTTCCACGGGGTCAGGATTGACATAGTCGTGTTCTGCGAAGACCAGGATCCGCTCTGGACGTTTCCCACGGGGTCAGGATTGACACAGGCCGTGTTCTACAAAACCAGGATTTTTCTCTGGATGCTTCCCACGGGGTTTGATTGACATAGCCGTGTTCTGCAAGGACTAGGCTCCGCTCTGGATGTTTCCCATGGGGTCAGGATTGACATATGAATTGTTCTACGTGACCAGAAATTTGCTCTGGATGCTTCCCACGGGGTCAGAATTGACATAGCCATGTTCTGCGAGGACCAGGATCCACTCTGGATGTTTCCCACGGATCAGGATTGACATAGGCCGTGTTCCACGTGACCAGAAATTTGCTCTGGATGCTTCCCACGGGGTCCGGATTGACATAGCCGTGTTCTGCGAGGACCAGACTCCGCTCTGGACGTTTCCCACGGGGTCAGGATTGACATAGGACGTGTTCTACGAGACCAGGAAAGGTTGACTCTCGGTTGTTTGTGCATCGTCGAGTCATGGAACTGAGAATTTTGCCACAGCTCCGATTTGTTGATGTTGTGTCTGTTGAAATGAGACGGATGTTGAGATGATCTCCAGGCTGTATGTGAACCATTGAGACTTGACTCTCTTTCGGATGGAGTCTGGTGGAGCGGTATGGTTCTCTCTTAATTTGTGCCCCTGGATTGTATACAGGGATCGATGTGATCTCACCTGTAGGGCAAAAGTTTTTTTTTTCAGATTTTTTTTATTTCTTTATTTCTGCGATGCTCTATCATTTCAGCTTTTTATATCGCGAAAATCGCGATTGCCCAATCATTTCGGCTATTTTTCGCAGTGCCCAATCATTTCGGCTATTTCGTATGCATTCATTTTTACTTGCTGATTTTGTTGCAAGTTGCCCCATCATTTCGGCTATTTCGTATGCATGTGTGGCTTTCTGGCTTTTTACTGCAAGCTTGGAATTAGACACCGATTTCGGCATCAGCGCCACTACAACTGGGATATTGCCAGGAGCGAATCATCATTTGCCTCTATCGATGTCGAACAAAGATGGCTTAGAAAACAGGATTAAGATCCTGTCGACTAAGACTTTTGACTTCATGAGCCGTAAGGGTCTCATAAAGATTTTTCTCCCTACGAGTCGTGAGGATCTCGTAGGTGCATTTTCTCCTTAGGAATCGTGAGGATTCCCAAGTGTATGGCTTCTTGTAAGTCGTAAGGATCTTACAAGAGTATTTTCTCCTTCTAAGTCGAAATGACTTACAAGGGCTGTTTACCGTGTAGACATATCCCTAGTCACGGATGGGACTTTCTTAGGGAAATGTTTATTCGCGCCCGTAGATTGTATACAATGGTCAGCATTGAACCGCTTGTAGGGAAAACTGTGGGAATGTGATGGCTTAAGAATAGGTTCAGATCCCTGTAGCTTAAGGCTTTTGAATCTTATGAGCCGCGAGGGTCTCATAAGAGGGTTCTCCTTACGAGTCATGAAGATCTCGGAAGTGTAAGTTCTCCTCAGGAATCGTGGGGATTCCTAAATGTGTTGTCCCCTTGCGAGTCGTAAGAATCTCACGCAGGTAGTTTCTCCTTACAGGGTCGAGAGGACCTTGCAAGTGTCTTTTAACGAGATTGCGCCCTTTCAGGTTTTCACAAAACTCGCCCACGGAGCCCTTTCGGGTTTTCATCTGTGCCCATCTCACTTATGGACGCACCGTTTTCTTTTTTTTATATTTATTTTTTATTGTGTCAGCCTTTGGATGCTGCGGTCCGTAGCAGTTTATCGACGTCTCGGTCAACAGCCAGTTTTAGGACATAGTGGTCCGTAATTAGTTTAAGGACATTACGGTCCGACGCCAGTTTTAGGACATAGTGGTCCATCATTAGTTTAAGGACGTTTCAGTCCGCAGCTGGCTACTACTTATAGAGTTTGGGCTTAGGAAGGTAGCGAGCGGACATAGACGTCGTCATCTATCATTAACCTAGGCCATGACTCGTCAGGCGTAGTATTTTTTTAGGAAGCGACCGTTTATTGTCCTGAAAGGTATTTCACCATGCATGTCCATGAGTAGGTAGGCTCCACCCTCATAAACTTTGTCTATGATATACGGGCCTTCGTAGTTCGGCTCGAATTTCCCCCGTTTGGCACGATTAGGGATCATAGGTCTTTTGACCACTAGCACGAGTTTGCTTTGGCGGAATGTTCTCGGCCTAGTCAATCTCTCATATGAGCGCGTCATCTTTGCTTTATAAGCCTCCAAATTTTGTTGCGCCGTGAGCCGGGTTTCATCAAGGGCATCGAGTTCCTCGAGCCGAAGGTGAGCATTTTCTTCGTCTGTTAGCTCGTAGTGAACTGCCACTCGTAGAGTGGGTAACTCTATCTCGAGGGGGAGTACCGCTTCTGTGCCGAATACCAATGCATACGGCCTTGTGTTCATGGCTGTTCTGAACGTAGTTCGATACGCCCAGAGAGCTTCATGCAGTCTCTCATGCCAATCCCTCTTATTTCGAGACACCGTCTTTTTCACGATCTTCGTCAAGACTTCTCTCCAATCCTTGGCCTTTTTCTGGTCTTTTATTTGCAGAGTCATTTTCTCGGTCGCTCCCTTTTCCTCGGACAACTCCGAAGATATTTCTGCCGGTGCGAGAAGCCGACGGCTTTGCACAACGATCCTCACGTCATCGAGGTTTTAGTCGGCCAGTTCTTTAGCGAGTTTGGCTAATGCATCCGCTTTGCTATTCTCCGCACGCGGTATGATTTCTAAGTTGTAGGAAGGAATTTGAGTCAGTAGTTGCTGTACTCTCTCGCCTTACTTCACTAACTCTGGCTTGCACGTTTGATAGTCGCCGTTAACTTGGCTAACGATCAGCTGAGAGTCTCCGTATATGAGGAGGTTCTCAATTTCTATGTCGACGGCGATTTCAAGACCTGCTATCAAAGCTTCATATTCGGCTTCATTGTTCGTCCTCGGCTCTGTTAAGGAGAAGGCAAAGCGCATTATCCCTCCTTGTGGAGTCACGAAGATGAGGCCTACCCCTGATTTGATTATGGGAGTGCTTTGTTTGCGCTTCTTCATAGAAGATGCCCCATCGAAATAGAGTTCCCATCGGGTATCATTTTCTCTTCTCTCTCTGTCACTCGTGTCAAACGCGTGTTCGTTTAGCAATTCGCAGTTCAAGGGAGAGTCGGCAGGTATCGGATGCTCAGTGAGGAAGTCGGCGATGGCCTGGCCTTTCACTGCCTTAAGAGGCCGATAAGTTATCGAGAACTCCATCAAGAGCAGGGCCCATTTAGCGAGCCGCCCTGTTAATATAGCCTTTGACATCAAATATTTGAGAAGGTCCACCTTTGATATGAGATGGACCTCATGTGCCAACGCATAGTGTCTAAGCTTCGTTATTGCGAAGATCAACGCCAGGCAGTGTTTTTCAATGGGGGAGTAATTATTTTCTGCCCCCAGTAGAACTCAACTCAAGTAGTAGAGGGCTCTCTCTTTCCCTTGGTCGTTTTCTTGTGCCCACAGCTCGCCTAAAGAACTTTCGAGGATAGTTGTATACAGAATGAGGGTTTTCCCTTGACTAGAGCGGTTAGCATCGGAGGATTTTGTAGGTATTGCTTGATTTCGTCCAGTGCACCTTGGCATTTGCGATCCCAGACGAACGGGGTTCCCTTCTTCATCAAGTGACTGTAGGGGCGGCACTTGCTAGAAAGATTAGCTATAAATCGCCGGAAATACGCGAGCTTCCCTTGGAAAGACCATAGTTGCTTGAGAGTCCTTGGCGGTGGCATTTCCATAATCGCCTTGATCTTCGACGGGTCTATCTCGATGCCTCGGTGTCGGACGATGAATCCCAGGAACTTGCCTGAGGACACTCCGAACACGCATTTGAGAGGGTTCATCTTCAAGTTGTATTTCCGAAGGCGCTGAAATACGATCTTCAGATGGTCTAAATGTTCCTCGTATGATTTGCTTTTAACTACGAAGTCGTCGATATAGCATTCGACGATTTCATGTATGAGGTCATCGAAAATCTTCATCATGGCTCTCTGATAGGTGGCACCGGCGTTCTTTAGACCGAAAGGCATCACCTTATAGCAGAATATGCCCAAAGGGGTCGAGAAAGCGGTATCCTTCTGGTTTTCGGGATGCATCTTTATCTGATTGTATCCTGATGAGCCGTCCATGAAGGAGAAAACTTCATGAGTGGACGTATTATCTATCATCAGCTCAGTGGCTGGTACTGGGAAGTCGTCCTTTGGGCAGGTTTTATTGAGATCCCGAAAGTCCACACATATACGCACCGTCCCATTTTTCTTCATTACGGGGATGATGTTGGCAATCCAGTCAGGATATTGAACCTCTTGGATGAAACCGGAGTCGATTAGCTTCTTGACCTCGGCGTTGATGCTCATCTCAAGCTCAAGCCGCATTCTTCTCGGTGCTTCTTTGATCGGCTTGACGTCCGGGGATATTGCCAATTTGTGTACAGCAATCTCTGGATCTAGTCCTGGCATCTCGGAATAGTTCCATGCGAAGCAATCTCTATGCTGCATGAGCACGTCCTTTAGCGTAGCCACCCTTTCTTCAGACAACAGCTCACTGACGAATGTTGGCCGCGGGTCACTTGCCATCCCCAAATCAATTTTCTTGAGGTTATCTGCAGTAGTGTGTATTTCATCTTCCAGCTCTTTTAGCGCCGGTGGAAACTCTGAGATCACCTCGCCATCATCATTTTCGAAGCACCAGGGGTGGTCATCCATATTCTCAGGCTCTTCTTCTGACAGCGTTATCACGTGACAGGTACGAGATCGTTTCCAAGATCGATGTTGATCTGGTTCTACTCTCGCTATACGCGTCGCTTTCGGTTCATGCTTCTGTGGCGGGCTTACCCTCCAACTGCTAGATAGAGCGAACCTGCCTTGTTGATATTGGTCTTCGATCCAGTTCTTGAAGGTGAAGCAGTCTTCGAGAAGATGTCCTATTGCTCGGTGATAGGAGCAATAGTCTAGGTGAGAGACCTCGTTCGCTTGCTCGGGGTGCTTGGACTCCGGGAGTGTCATCATCTGATGCTTTACGAAGAGATTGAATATCTTCTTTGTCTTATCTTGGGGAAAAGAATATTCTCGATCCATCTTCTTTATAAGGGACGGATCCCGGCTGCTCGACTCTTGTTCACGTGGCTTCTCAGACCCGCTTAGCTGCTGTCGAACGTTTTTTTCCGTTCTTTGGTTTATTTTTGCCTCTGCGCCGGGTCTTTTGTATGACGGGCTGGCGATGAGGAGCATTGTCATTCTCCACGGCCTGCTGAAGGAGGCGCTACGTCCTGGCTTTCTCGTAAATGGCCATTTCACGGTTATGGTCATCCCGGGCCTTTTGACCCGCTTCCCTTATTTGCTTGTCCATCCGTTCTTTAAACGACGGACTCGGCATTTTGATGGAAGGATCTCGTTTTGGTTCAGGGTCAGTGTCTTTTAACAGGGCGTCTCCTTCTTCATCGAAGTCATGTATGACGTAGCTACCGTGGACTTCGTTCTCGTTTCTTGGATTGGACATATCCAAGCCCGACCGTTTCCATTTTCCCGTTGGGCAACTTTCGCTGAGTTCCGGGGACGTCCAAAATCCTGTTGTAGAACCGAGCTTGTCGAGCGGTCTGTTTGAAGGGTACATCTTGGCGCCTCAACAGCCTTATCAAGCCTTCTGTGTAATATCTAGGAAGATGGATGGGCTGGAGCCTGTCAAGTGTAGAATCCGCACCATGCCAAATTTCTTTCTCCACTTTGGTTTCCATGGATCGATAAAAGAGGATCGCTTTTTCATCTCTTTGCCTGGGAGGGACGTAGAATGTCTGCAGTTCCTGCACACTATATGTATTAAGTGCATCGAGCTCTTTGTAATGCTCCCGCGGAACCATGGCGATTTGCAAACTCCGATCATCATTAGCGAGGGCTTGCATTGATGGCCGAACAGAAAATACGGCATTGACTTCATCTTCTGAGTCGCTGCCGAAGATCAACATAGGGGTGGACGGTCTTAGCTTGTTGGATTGGGGCGGACCTGAATAAACTATCTCCTCTTCCTCCTCGGTATCACTCCCGAAGACCGGAATAGTGGTGATTGCTTTATTCTTCGGTTTGAGACAGCTTTCCGTGTCCTCAAAATCTGGTAAGAAGTATTTTGCATCTTCGTACTTTCGGACTTCATTCACGGAGAATGGGTTCAGCTCCCCCATCACAGTGTACTCGAGACCATCCTTGAAATACTTCATACACTGATGTTGTGTAGAAGGGATGATGTTGTACTCATGTAGCCAAGGCCTGCCGAGCAAAGCGTTGTAGTAAGTCTTGGCGTCAATAACATGAAACTTGATGTCCGTGATAAGCAGCCCAAAGCGTAGTGTCAATATTACAGACCCAAGTGTCCATGATGACTGGGAGTCAAATCCGGAGATGGTGATTTTATCACGAGCGAGGTGATGAACGCTTATGCAGATTTCCTTCAATACTCTCAGATTAAGGAGATTGACGGAGGACCCATTGTCAACCAGGATTTTGCCTATCTTGATATCATGACAGTATCCGGAGACATAAAGGGGACGGTTATGCTCGCACGTCCCGAGGAGGAGGAGATATTCATTGCCAAAGGTGATATCAACTGTATGCACTCCTTCCAGCTCGTCCTTCAACTTTTCTTCGGCGAGGAAACCTTAGAATTGCTCGGGCTCTTGTAATTCCCTGATTAGAGAATCTCTCGCTTCTTTGGATAGCAGAAGGGCATCGAGAATGCTGAGCTGCGAAGGTATCTTCCTCAGGTGTGCAAGAACGTTGTAATCCACCTTACTTTCCTTTGGCGGATCCTTGGCTGTCAGCTCTGTAACGACTTGGTCATCTAGGGTGATATTCTTAGGGACTTTTTCTTTCCCATTATCTTTTCTATTCGACCCACTGTTCGCGGGCCCGAGATTCTTTTCGGGCAGCGTACGATTGCGCAGCTGAATGTTCTCACAACTCTTCGGTTCTTCCTCTTTTCCTGAGGTGGATTCCTTAAAGAGAGGGACAAGAGTCACTTCTTCGTCAGAGTCACTCCCGAATGTGAGAACTTCCGATCCCCCAGCATCGACCATGTGACAGTTGCCGGCAGTTCTTTTACGCTCCTCGGTCGTATTTCTTTGCTCCCGACGAGTTTTGCGTTTCATCCGCTTGAAATGTTGTCGGTGAGCAACATATCCCTGCCACCATCTTTTAAAAGTGTTGCACTCTTCGGTGGGGTGCGCAATCTTTCAATGATATAAGCAGTAGCTAGGATGTATTTCTGATTCACCAAGACTGTTTCCTTCGGAGGGTGGCAGCTTCATTCCCATCGATATGGCTTTGGCGAACCTCTTTCTCTTCTTGAACCTGCTTTTATTTGTGGCGGATGTATTTTGATCTACTGGGAGTGCTTTGACCCTTTCGTTCAATCATCAGCATTTGGCCTTTTCAAATATGGCCATTTCGCACTCCCGGTTAGCTTTACTTTTCAAAAGAGCTTCGTTTAGGAATGCATCGATCATTTCGTACGATGGTCCTAGAAGTTCCGGCTCAGGATCTGCCTCCAGTTTCTCTGTGTCCAGAGCTTCTCCATCGTTTACCAACGAGTGAGAGATCGCATGGCAGCTTGCCACATAATCCTCAGATTCATCCGACGAGTCTTTTCCATTGTCATCATCTCCGTCCTCAAGGACGTGGCTGAGAAATTCTTGGAGTGTGACTGGAGTCCGCGCCTTCTGATTATATTCTTCTAGCGCGTCGATATATTTTTGCAGGTTCGTGCGCTTGTCACCAGGCTTCACGGGCTTCTTGGATTTCTTCTTCTTATTCGAAGACCTTGACGGCTGGATGTGAGCACTTTGGCTATCACCACCAATTTTTGGAGTTAGGCGCGGTTTCAGCATTCCCTCGATGATCTCGGGTTACAGTGGATTTTTCCACCTAATCGCCGGACATGTTTGGAGATCCTTCAGCATTCTTTTAGTCTTGGCTGAAAGAATGACCTCCCATGGAGCTTCTTCCACAAAAGAGCATGATGCCTCTGTGTGTCCCCCTTTTAAGAGCATGCGGTTGAGGCGGGCTTACTTTCCACTTCTCAGACAGTGCGAATTTGCCCTGTTGATACTGGTCTTCAATCCAGCCCTTGAAGACGAAGCAATCTTCAATTGGATGGCCTATCGCTTGGTGATAGGGGCAATAATTAGGATTATTAGCCTCACTGGGTTGCAATGGGCGTTGTGGATTCGGAAAATTGATGAGCCTGTTGCGCACTGCTAGCTCGAACAATCTCTTCGTTTTGTCCCAGGGAAACAAATAAGGGCGCTTTATTTTCTCATTATAGAATTGCCGCCTCTCGTCCAGGCGATCAGTTAGTTTTGGGATACTGGGCTGCTGTTGAGTATTCGCGATGAAGGTCGCCTTCCCTTTACCCTTTTCGTTCCGCGGCGCCGACTTTGAAGGAGACGGTCTATGACCCATCTGGTCCATTTGGGCCAGTTTGTCGATCAAGGCCTGGAACGTGGTCGGGTTGAAGAACATCATGAATTGGGAAATAGTTGCTTGAGGGTCAAGAGTGCCCACGAACATGCCCACTGCCGGCGCTTCCTCGATGCGTTGCTCACATTTTGACCAAAAATTTCGCCATCGTATTGCGTACTGGACCCAAGTTTCGCCTGGCTTCGCCCTGGCGTTAATTAGTGCGGTAATCGGGGTACGCTCGCTAGCGCTCATGAATCTCTGCGTAAACAGCAGTTCCATCTCCGCAAATGTCTTGACAGAGTCGTTCGGGAGTTCAGAGTACCATTCGAACGCTGTCTCCGACAAGCTACCAACAAACTAGCGGAGCAGAAGTTTATCTTCACCCCCGGAGTTGCCGCACAAGGCCCTGAACTGAGCGACGTGCTGATGCGGATTGCCCGTCCCTTTATATACATGGAATTTATGTATCGTATATCCCGGCGGGTACCTTATTTGGTCATACCAGCCTGGATAGGGTCGTCCAGTCTTAATGATTTGGCCGGCCGCTTCATTCGCCTGGTGAGCTCGTATTTGCTGAGCAATGTAATCATCCAGAGCGGCCTTGGAGATGGTCTCCTCTTTGGCTGCTGAAAGAGCCGGAGGAGGGTTCGATGTCTCCCCTCTGTCGTCTTCAATGATGATCGTGGGGTCTTCAGCTGGAGGTTTCTGCTGTAACATCATCTCAGCCATGTCTTGGAACAAAAGAGCCATTCGTTTTATATTGGCTGCATGCTCCGCAGCCTCTTTTTCTTTCCTCTCGAGCATTCTTCGGAGGAACTCGGTGTCAGTTTCTTGTTCCCGACGCTGCTCCGAGGTCTCTGGATTTTCTTTTGGCCCAGTGATTGCGGCCATTGCAGTCAGCATCTCCTGAAGTTTCTGTTGCTGTTGTTCCTAAGCCTTCGTTATCGATCGGGTAAGCGGTCGATGACCCGTAGAAGCATGGCTTTCTTCTTTTCCGGAAGCCATATAAACGGTATGTATTACCATGCCCCCGGACTTGGGGCGTTTAGATTCAACGTCCTTGCGGTTTGCTACGGTCACAGGGGCTTTCTCTGGCCTCCTTCTCTTGTGAGCAGTTGAAGTCGAGGGGACTGTTGCAGAGGGCACCCAAAAGGATGACATCTTCTGTGGTACCACGAGATGGCTCTTTTCTTGCCGATCTTTAAGCTTCTTTGGCCGGCGAGAGTATTCCTGGTTAATCACCAATTTCTGGACCTGACGCCAGACTTTATAAATTTTGCAGGACAACCGCTGAGGGGGCAGCTCCGGCTTCTTTTCTGTAGTAATCTCCAAAGGTGGAGGTGATCTCTTCAGCACGGCAGTCGGAGAGTTCTTGCGAACCCCCCTAAGCGGTTCAAAGCTATTCCCAGTTGGAACAACAACATTGATTTCCACCATGGGAGCTGGCGGAGTTAGTCCAGAAGGGGAGCTGCCCCCAGCCTTACTCGGCGCCAGTGATGACGGCGAGCATGTCGTGCGGATGGGATTGTCTCAGCCATAGGAGTGACTCCCTCATGCCCCCTGTGTTGGTCAAAAGTTGTCGTTGTCATCCTATTGAAGACTGATGTTCGCTGAGTGGGGATGGCCAACCTATCGAAGGCAGACTTCCGAGTAGGAGAAGCAACCTTGACGATTTCGCTTGTAACAGGAGCTGAAATAGTCAGTTTTGTGAAGACCGACCCTTTGGCAGGAGAAACCGCCTTGACGACTTCGGGAGCAGGGATGGCTATCCTTTTTGGGATAACCCTTTCTGGTATTGCGGGCTTCTTCATGGGCCCAACTGAGCTTTGGCCTAGTCTGTCAAAGACTGAGGCGTTGGAGCTGGACGACCCGTTGAGAGGGGTCGCAGTAGTTGTAAGCCGATCAAAGACCGACTTCTTCTGAGCTTCTTGTGATGGTACCGTAGCGCTGAAACTCGTTGGCGGGAGCATGGTCCCAAAGAACAATTCAGTGGTGGCCTGAGTGACCTATTCCACCGGCATAGCGAAGATGGAGGCCGCTTGGGGCCCGTAAGTCACTCCTCCGGACGGGACAGAGCGAAAGTTGCAGTAGCAGTTAGTGCAGGTTGAAGTCATTGATCTTTTTTTTTCTTCACGGAGCAAGACACCAAATCATAGTACCTCGAACCCAAGGGCAACCATATCAAACCGCGATTCGTTCGCGAACACGACAAACAAAGTGTGGAGTGGAAAGAGGGAAAGGTCCTACCGGGCGTGCCAGAATCTGTTCTCCTTCGAAACACGAAGACGCGACCGCGTGGGTCCGTCTTGCCCTAATTTGGGGGCAGATGCTATTTGGTGCTATCCGTACACCTCTCCGAAGAAGCCAAGTTGATTTATGATACCATGTATAGAAGGTTTAAACGGATATGGCCGATGTAGTAGATTTCGTCAGATTCCCCCTTATTTGAAGGGTTTTTTATTGTGGGGATGCTCTTCCCTACAGGCGCAAGCCCCTGCAGTTAATTACGCTACCGCATCGCGGTAACCACTTTCTCCTTCTCCAGATGGTCACTTCGTGTCGTGTGTGTTTATTTTGTTTTTGGTTGCTCGTGGATTGTATACGGAGACTAATTTATGTTATTGCCCGTAGGGCGTGGATTAGTCCAAATCCGTATTTTCTTAGATTTGGGTTTGGGGTTGGGTTTAAGGATACGTTAGTCTCATTTGAGACTAAGATCAACTTAAACGTATGTTAAGGATACGTCAGTCTAATTTTAGACTAAGATCAACTTAACGGGATCGTTTAGATCCAACAAAAGAGCATTCGGGCACTGTTGTTTAGTTTAAGGACATTGTAGTAGATTACCAGTTTAAGGACATGGTGGTCCAAGGTTAAGGACATCAAAGTCCGTGGGTTTAAAGGGACCCCACATTCCGAGGTTAAGGACATTATAATCCATGGGTTTAAGGACACCACAGTCTAAGGTTAAGGACATCATAGTCCATGGGTTTAAAGGACCCCACAGTCCGAGGTTAAGGACATCATAGTCCATGGGTTTAAGGACCCCACAGTCCAGGTAATGATTGGTTATCGGGACCCGTCACCTCTCTGAAGACGTTGAAGGATTACAACGACAAATATCAAAGGAGTGAAGAGATGTACCCTTGAACCAAAGTTGATTGGGAAATCTGTAATCCAATTTGGAACTAAGATCAATTAATTAGATTATGAGCACATTGGCTCAGTTAAATCTGAATTGAGGACTTATGGACAACTTTGGCTAAGTCCAATTAGATTTGAAATGTTAGCCCTTTGTTGGACTGTTGAACATTTGTCTGGGTTCAGCCCCTTATTATTTAGCAATGCTAAACAAAAGTTTGGGGGCTCTGATAACATTTTGTATTTGGCTGAGCAATAACCATTATAGCTATAGATTTTAAGGTTCATTTGAAGGGGAGATTTGCCTCTGGAAAAATTAGCCAATTTGGGCTAAACTGGTTTGAAAATAGAGTTAAACACTAGCACATATCTGGCGGTCATGTATTCCCACGTGATGTGCTTAAAACAGTGTTAAACACTAGGGACAAAACGTTCAAAATAGTGTTAAACACTAAAAATGAGGTGGTCACATGGGGTCATGTGAGGCGCCTGCGAATTGGGCCAAACCTCCTTTATTTGTTCTTAGAATATTCACAGAAGTGTTAAACACTCAATCTTAATGGCCATCACATGTGGGCACGTGATGGGTACCCATGCATTGATTATTATAGTTTTTGTTAGGGGTCACATGAGGACACGTGAGGATGCCCAAAATCTATTCTGCCTTTTCTTTGTTTCCTTTTGTTTTGAGGGTCACGTGTGAGCACGTGAGGGATTGCCTCCAAGTTTTTCTTACTCATTTTAAGGGATCTGTTTTAGGGGTCACGTGGGGGCATGCAACCTAGTTTTGTTCTTTCTTTTCTGATCATTGAGGATGGGGGTCACGTGTCACCACGTGACCAAGTTCTTTACGTGCATGGAGAGCTTTAAGTCTCTTGTTTTAAGAATCGGATTCTCTGTAGGGTTAAACCCTAATTCTGTTTTTTGAGGAATTAAATTCCTATGTATGTGGATGAATTAAATTCTTATGTAGGGTTAAACCCTAATTTTATTTGGAGGAATTAAATTCCTATGAATTTGGGAGAATTAAATTCTCATATACGGTTAAACCCTAGTTTTATTTGGAGGAATTAAATTCCTATGAATTTGGGGGAATTAAATTCCTTAAACTCAAATTCTCCCTTCTAAGTTTTGGATCTGCATGGCAGAATCTCTCCGATGAGAATTAAATTCTTAACTTGTGGGGAGATCTGCTTCTGCAGAACTTCAACCAAAGGAAGAACTAAGTTCTTATTCAGAAGAGTTAAACTCTTAAATTTGAGAATTAAATTCTCTTTTATTTTATGGAGCTTAGATCTCTTTCCCCTTTCTCACCTAGGTTTTCTTTTCTCTGAAAAGATCTTCTTTTCTTTCTTGAGAATTAAATTCTCCTCTCTTTTTTCTCTATGTTATTGTTTTTCTCCAGAAAATCAAAATTCCAAATATCCCTTCTCTTCTCTTCTTGGCTCATATTTATAGGAGAAAGAAAAGAATCAATTTGTTTAGTCAATTTTTCATTGAAAGATTTTGGTTGTTTCTGTAACTAACATGATCTTTTAGATCACTCATTGAATTTTATTCACCACTGGATTTTTAATCCAAAAGATATTCTGTCTGTTATTCATGGTGAATTTCAGGGAAATCATTCCTTGTATAAAATCTTTCTATAAATTGGTAATTTTTAATCACCCTTGGATTTTTAATCCAACGGTGCTCCGTTTTACAGAGCACCAACTTTTTGCTTGGAAAGATTTAGAGAGATCTTTTTCCAGTTAAGGTTTTGGATTCCTATTTAATTAGAATTTAATTCTATTAGTTCAGAAGGATTAAAAGCTCATCACGTGTTGGCACGTGATCCCACTGTTTGATCATTGAAATAGAATTCAATTCTATCAATTAATGAGCTTAGGAACCCGTCACGTGTTGGCACGTGACCCTCTTGATTAAACATTTTATTCAGAATTTAATTCTGCCGTTTAACAGAACTAAGGAATCATCACGTGACCCTTGGTCACGTGTGAGCACGTGATGCCCCATTGGGGTTTTTCCTTAGTGTCTTATTATATATTTTAATCCCTTTTGGTGGGTTTTAAAGGCCCGTCACGTGGGGGTACGCGACTCCACTAATTGCTTGCTTGATTAGAATTTAATTCTATTATAACAGAGTCCCAGGAAACCATCACGTGTCAGCACATGACCTTTGGTCACGTGTGAGCCCGTGATACCCCATTGGGGAATTTCCTGATATTTTATCAGGGAACAAATGCCCCCACAGCGTTGTTCTCACGTGTTTGCACGTGAGTGCAACGCTGTCACCTTTGTGACCGTTGGATCCTTCTAGGGAACAAGGGAGATGAACCGTTCCTCATCACATCCTATAAATGCAGGAGTCCCTTCAGAAGCGCCTCCACTTTTTCCATCTTCTTCTTTGCTCATTTTTCCTCTGAGAATTTATTTCTCTTTCCCAGAGCTTAGTTCTCCGATTCAAAAATTTCTAGAGTTTAACCCTGTCAACAAAGATTTCCTTTTTCAGATAAGAATCTTGAACGGCTGAAGAACTCCTTGTAGAAATTTGGATTTTAAATCCACACCAAGGGTTTTTCCCTTTAACAAGAACCCATCTTTTCCAAATTCTTTATAAAAAACTGCTCAATCTTTAAATAATAAATCCCTTTTGTTATGGCTCTTTTGATCTCAGAGACCGATGGCAGTACTTGACCTTTCTCTTGAATTTAATTCCATTCCAAAGAATCTTAGCTCTGAAAAATGTCTTCTAGGAATTTGATTCCCCTGTTCAAAAGGAATTTAATTCCTCTTAAGAACTTAGTTCTTTAAAAGATGACTTCTTGGGATTTTTCCTCCTGAGTTGTTTTTTGCAAAAAAAGAAATTTTCAGAAAGATCCCTCATGATTTGCATAAGGTTCTGCAGTGGGTGTTCTCTCTCTGTAGAATATGTAGAGTTGTTTGAAATCCACTGTTCATTTATTGAGAATCTTCCTTTTGTTCTCACAATGATTACTCTGCCTCATCATCAGTGAGCCGCCATCTTGATTTTATGGGGCCCTTGTGTTTTGTAATCAATGGTCCTATAAAATAAGTTATTTGTCGTTTTCTTCCACTGTCTTTTTATATACATATATATTTATAAATACATATATACGCGTGGGCTTCACTAACAGTTTCCTTTCCATTGTTTCAAGAGTAATGGCTTCTCTCCCATATTTTCCCTTTACTCGCTCGGAGGCGGCTTTTCCTCAATCACCGTCGGACGAAGAGGTGATGGCGATGATCAGGGCTCATGACCCGAATTGTACCAATCTACTTTTATGGGGGACCTGGTATGGTCATATCATCCGCGGTCGCCGCAGCTTTCTTTGCGAGATACCGACAGAGCCTGCCTATCCATTTCTGCCGATGGATCATCCACGGACCGTCTTTGCCGTGGAGATGCAGAATTGGACCCCCTACGGGACGGCTTGAGCCATCAACAACTGGGATTCCGAACCATCCTGTGCCGGCTATAGACATCTTAGGGCGCCGCATTTTCCAAGGCGAAACCCAGCCATGTGGACAGATTTACAAAATAGGGCTTACCCCTTGACATCCCACGGGCTACGTTCTCTGGGCCCGTTATATCCGGTCTGCCCATCGTGCGTGACTGCAGAGGGTCGGAATCTATCAAGCGGTATATGCGTCTCTCTTCCATTATCAGTCCCCCCATGTCTGGTGAGTTAAGGCCTTCTTAAACCAATGGAATCTTCCCACCAATACCTTCTCTCTAGGGGACCGCGAAGTTTCAAATTCTTTGGAAGAGTTTCGCGAAATCTCAAGGTTCCCGGTCAGGGGGACGCTCTATGAAGAATTACTGCCTCCCGATGAGTATGTCTTCGAAACTGAGCCTGTCATGCTTGACGGCCTGTCGACCGAGAATGCCGTCCGCCACAAGCGCCCAAGTTTGATCAAGACTCTGAGCATTTTTGAGAAGCTATTCATAGAGTCAGAGGAGCGGGGCGTCAATTTTCAAAGCTTTATCGCCTGCTTCCTTCGCGGAGACTTTCTATCAAAGACGGCTCCGAAGTTCGCAAATATCAACGACCCCTTTGGGTTCGGTTTAAATAAGCGGCCGGCTAAAGAAGAGGACTTGCCGCAGTTCTACATTCGCATCATGTCGGCCGTATCTTTCGAGTCGATCGCAGCTCCTGGTATGGATGAGAGGACTTTCTTCGTGGGCTTCATCAGTATTTGGCTCAGTTGGTTCGCCATTCCCATGCACCGTCGTTTCATGAGAGCCTAAGTTATTTACCCCGCTCATCGCATTGCCGAGGGGATGCGACTAGCTGTAGGTATTGCGGGGCAAGTGCATCTATATCATGGGCTAAGCGTTGCGGCTAATACCTCAACCCCAGGCGTAGATGTGGTGAATTTCTCTCTTCATTACTTTACATCCTGGATTGAGATGCACGTGCTGGGGGCATTTGCTGCGCACCAAAGACCCAGTTTTTATGACGCTTACACTTTTCCGCGACTCATTCGGCTGGTGGACGCTTTTGCTCCTGACCCGACTCAGTCCAGAGCTATTCGTGTGCTGATTAATCCCTATGCCAATACAGGCAGGATGGTATTCAACGATCGAGTCCTCTTTTCTCCCTCAGGACCGATTCAACAGCTCTGTGACTCGTCGAAAGCGGGAGTAACTTCTATGAAGCCCAGGGAAGCCATGCACCTATATTCGATCAGACCGGGTTATCTGGTTTTTCGTCAGAACGGTGCGGCTCATTTTATGCCGTACAATCCACACCGCTTTGCTCGGCAACTCGGATATGACCAGGGTGTCCCCTTTGAGGCACTTATATTGGAGCCTAGCCCGTAGTCAGAAGTTGTTCGTGACGCCGCTCATCACTTCATGCGGCTGAACACCAGCTCTCGCTTCGTGATTCCTGAAGCTAATTATATTCCTCGATGTGTAGGGTCCTTCACGGGCTGGTACCTCCACCGAGTCAGTCACATTATTGCCGAGGAGAGGAGGATGCTCCTCGGATATAGGGCTCCTATTCCGATCCAGGCCACGGGAGTTTCGCCGCGACCGCGTGCAGCAGTTCGCCCTCCCTTGAGAGATACTAGCGTCGTGCTTATTCCGGATGCGGCGGAAGTGGATTTAACTCCCACAGCTGGTATTCCACTGCGTACTAGAGCTCAATCAAGGGCCAATAGGGCACCAGTAGCAGTATCATCAGCTGCTGCGTCAGCAATGGCCGTGTCATCATCAGTAGCACCGCCGAGCGAGGACATTGAAGGCAAAGTGGGTCAATGCCGTACCAAAGCACCACGGGGAAGGAAGCGATCGTCTTCGGCGGTTAGTTCTGGGTTCAAGAGGCGAAAGAAGAAGGCCACCAATCTGCTCGACTCTTTAGTGGAAGAAGAGCCTATCGAACCACTAGCCATGCAAGAATCGGATGGTGGTATACTTTTCCCGGGTTCATCTGCCTTGGAAGCCGCACAATTGGCTGAGGCTATAAGACGCTCACAGGATGAATCCAAGAATGTAAGGATCCCGAAGAGGCCTTATCCTGCCGTCATCTTTGACGAAGACCCTCCATCGATACGGCGGATATTCATAGGTCCTTTTGAAGAAGGGGGCGAGAGAGCTTTTAAGCAGGCCGCCTCAGCCGATGCTGAAGATGCACTTTCGTTGTGGACCGGTGGCCACGAGTTTACCCTCGAACCTCGGCAAGCATACCGCCTCAGGAAGGAGCGTCGGCTTGAAAAAGCCATACTAGAGGCTCCTTTGCGCATCGGTATGCTCATATATCTCTTTGTAATATTTTGTACCGCTCATATACATCTATATATATCCTTATCTTCGTGAAAACTTTGCAGGGACTTCGCCGATGGCAGAGGATCTGAGTTTGAGTCGCGCTTTGACTGTGTACTCCGCAAATATCCCCAATGAGACACTAATCAGTGTGGAGGGTGTCGACGCAACTGTTGCTCCTGCGATGGAGCTTCCCTTGGTGATTCTCGTTCCCCAAGTGCTTGCTCCTCTGGAAGAGGCATCTTCGTTGGTCGCCGATTCAATGGATCTTTCTGGGGACGGCGTGGAGACTAAGGAACAGGTAGTCGAGGCTACAGTCCTTCCACTGGAGCCTGCAGTGGCGGCCACTGCTCCTCGATCAGAAGTTTTTATACCGGCCCACGTCCCCGACGATGTGCCTGGGGGCATGGAGGAGGCCGCCGAAGATGTTATCCCTCCAGTCTAGAATGGGAGAAGCATCGAAGGTAGCCTTCTATATTTTATATTAATAATCTCTCCATTATCTGAACCTTTCTCTCTTTTCAGAATTGCGCGGATTGGCGGCGTCTATTGCTGATCTGTCACCCAGGATGTCTTTTCAGCGCCTGTTGGAGATGGCCGCTTCGCAGGCGATATCTCCTCAACGCATCATCCTCTCTTCCGAGCAAGGTTAGTGTCGTTTGCCCTCTCCTCACGGCGTTATTATTATTTCATATAATGACATTGATGTCTTCTACAGTTCTGAAAGCCGATGATAAGGTTGAGATTCTTGACGGGCCTGGAAGCCTTTAGACCCTTCTTGCATGACTGTGGGTAAGTAAAGTCTCAACGTTGTTCCATATGCTCTTTGCTTACAAGTCTCGCTGATTGTTTATAAATCTTAATAGCTCTACCAGTTCTTACCACGCTGGAATCTCGTATCGTCATGCCACCCGGCCCCTATGCTCGACGTGCCTCGGAACGGATGGCTAAGCTAAGCCTTCACTCCTTATCAGCCCTGATTGAAGACCTTCGTGCCGGCAGTCTAATCACGGCCGAAGCGTTTTCCGCTGAAGCCAATGGTTCTCTTCCCTTTATTGCCACCTACCATAGCGAAACATTGGTGCAAGTCTGGGTTGAGTTTTTTCGGCAAGTGGAGGATTGCTTGCATATTCTTGAATGTACACGCCTTCCTTCAGAGGTTGTAGCCGCGAAGGCGAGATTACGGGGGCTGATTGAGCGGTGCGCTGCGAACATGATATCATGCGAGAAGAGGCTCAGCCGAAAGTTTTCGGATAGGGAGCTGGCTTCCAAAGCACTGAGAGAGCTTCAAGCTAATCTTACGGCCAAGACCACTAGGGCATATGAACTTTAGCGGGTGCTTCAAGAGGCTATCGGGGAGGTGGTAGCCATTGATAAGGCCGTCATTTTTACTCGTGAAATGGTCAAAGCCCATAAGGTTACTGAAAAAGAGCTTGAAAGCCGGCTTGCCTCATACCAGGCCCAACAGGCTCAAGCGGAGGCCCATCTTTTGACGATAATGAATCATGAAGCTGAGGCCTAGCGGAAAAAGGATGAACTGGAAAATCTACTAAATCGTTCGCCAGCTTGAAGAATTGTATATATTTTTTTATTCTTCTTTTGTACATACTCCTGAATGAGAGTATTTTTTTTGTTTCTTTCATAAATTGTACTCTGTATTCATTTTGATTCATGAATAAAAGACATATTTTGCTTCATGATGGTGTGTCCCTTTTAGTAAGTGCATTTTTTGGATAATTTATTTTGATTTCATTGTGGGACAACGATGGCTTAGGATTCAGGGTTAAGATCTGCCTCCTAAGACTTTCAACTTTATAAGACGTGAGGGTCTCATAAAGAATTTTCTCCCTACAGGTCGAGAGGATCCCGTAGGTGTAATTTCTCCTTAGGAATCGTGAGGATTCCTAAGTGCGTTTTCTTCTGAGAGTCATAAGGATCTCACAAAAGAGTTTTTTCCCTTACAAGTCGTGAGGACCTGTAAGTGATGGACGAGGTTGAAATTATCCGCATTTCACGGAGTCAGGGGTTGCTCTGGCCATTTTCCACAGGGTCAGGATTGACATAGCCGCGTTCTATAGGACCAGGATTTGCTCTGGATGTTTCCCACAGGGTCAGAATTGACATAGCCGCGTTCCGCAAGGACCAGGATCCGCTCTGGACGTTTCCCACGGGGTCAGGATTGACATAGGCCGTGTTCCACGATACCAGGATTTTGCTCTGGATGCTTCCCACGGGGTCTGATTGACATAGACGTATTCTACGAGGACCAGGCTCCCCTCTGGACGTTTCCTACGGGGTCAGGATTGACATAGTCCGTGTTCCACGAAATCAGGATTTTGGTCTGGATGCTTCCCACTGGGTCAGATTGACATAGCCGTGTTCTGCGAGGACCAGGCTCAGCTCTGGACGTTTCCCACGGGGTCAGGATTGACATAAGCCGCGTTCCACGAAACTAGGATTTTACTCTGAATGCTTCCCACGGGGTCTGATTGACATAGCCGTGTTCTGCGAGGACCAGGCTCCGCTGTGGACGTTTCCCACGGGGTCAGGATTGACATTGGCTATGTTCCACGAAACCAGGATTTGCTCTGGATGCTTCCCACGGGATCAAGATTGACATGGCCGTGTTCTGCGACGAACAGGATCCGCTCTGGATGTTTCCCACGGGGTCAGGATTGACATAGGCCGTGTTCTACGAAACCCGGATTTTGCTCTGGATGCTTCCCACGGGGTCTGATTGACATAGTCGCGTTCCACGAAACCAGAATTTTCTCTGGATGCTTCCCACGTGGTCTGGATTGACATAGCCGTGTTCTGCGAGGAACAGCATCCGCTCTGGACGTTTCCCACAGGGTCAGGATTGACATAGGCCATGTTCCACGAAACCAGAATTTTACTCTGGATGCTTCCCATAGGGTTTGATTGACATAGCCGTGTTCTGCGAGGACCAAGCTCTACTCAGGACGTTCCCCACGGGGTCAGGATGGACATAGGCCGTGTTCTACGTGACCAGGAATTTTCTCTGGATGCTTCCTATGGGGTCAGAATTGACATAGCCGTGTTCTGCGAGGACCAGGATCCACTCTGGATATTTCCCACGGGGTCAGGATTGACATAGGCCGTGTTCTACGTGACCAGGAATTTGCTCTGGATGCTTCCCACGGGGTCAGGATTGACATAGCCGTGTTCTGCGAGGACCAGGCTCCGCTCTGGACGTTTCCCGCGGGGTCTAAATTGACATAGGACGTGTTCTACGAGACCAGGGAAGGTTGACTCTCAGTTGTTTGTGCATCTTCGAGTCATGGAACTGGGAATTTTGCCGCAGCTCTGATTTGTTGATGTTGTATCTGTTGAAATGAAGCGGATGTTGAGATGATCTCCAGGCTGTCTACGAACCGTTGATACTTGACTCTCTTTCGAATGGAGTCTGGTGGGGAGGTATGGTTCTCTCTTATTTGTGCCCCTGGATTGTATACAGGGATCGATGTGATCTCTCCAGTAGGGCAAAAGTTCCATTCTTTCAGAATTTTTTTTATTTCTTTCTTTCCGCGATGCTCTATCATTTCAGCTTTTTATATCGCGAAAGTCGCGATTGCCCAATCATTTCGGCTATTTTTCGCGGTGCCCAATCATTTCGGCTATTTCGTATGAATACATTTTTACTTGCTGATTTTGTTGCAAGTTGCCCCATCATTTCGGCTATTTCGTATGCATGTGTGGCTTGCTGGCTTTTTGCTGCAAGCTTGGAATTAGACACCGCATCACCGCTACAACTGGGATATTACCAGGAGCGAATCATCATTTGCCTCTGTCGATGTCGAACAAAGGTGGCTTAGCAAGCAGGGTTAATATCATGTCGACTAAGGCTTTTGACTTCATGAGCCGTAAGGGTCTCATAAAGATTTTTCTCCCTACGAGTCGTGAGGATCTCATAGGTGCATTTTCTCCTTAGGTTTCGTGAGGATTCCCAAGTGTATGGCTTCTTGTAAGTCGTAAGGATCTTACAAGAGTATTTTCTCCTTCTAAGTCGAGAGGATTTACAAGGGCTGTTCACCATGTAGACATATCCCTAGTCACAGATGGGACTTTGTTAGGGAAATGTTTATTCGCTCCCGTGGATTGTATACAATGGTCAGCATTGAACCGCTTGTAGGGCAAACTTTAGAAATGTGATGGCTTAAGAACAGGTTCAGATCTCTGTAGCTTATGGCTTTTGAATCTTATAAGCCATGAAGGTCTCATAAGAAGGTTCTCCTTACGAGTCGTGAGGATCTCGTAAGTGTAAATTCTCTCCAGGAATCATGGGGATTCCTAAGTGTGTTTTCCCCTTGCGAGTCGTAAGGATCTCACGCAGGTAGCTTCTCCTTACAGGGTCGAGAGGACCTTGTAACTGTTTTTTAACGAGATTGCGCCCTTTCGGGTTTTCACAAAACTCGCCGGTAGTCCTACTGTTTTTACTCACGGAGCCCTTTCGGGTTTTCATCCATGCCCATCTCACTTATGGACGTACCGTTTTCTTTTTTTTATATTTATTTTTTTTTGTGTCAGCCTTGGGATGCTGCGGTTCGTAGCAGTTTATCGACATCTCGGTCAATAGCCAGTTTTAGGACATAGTGGTCCGTAATTAGTTTAAGGACATTACGGTCCAACGCCAGTTTTAGGATATAGTGGTCCATCATTAGTTTAAGGACGTTTCGGTCCGCAGCCCGCTACTACTTATAGAGTTTGGGCTTAGGAAGATAGCGAGCAGACATAGGCGTCGTCATCTATCATTGACCTAGGCTGTGACTCGTCAGGGGTAGTATTTTTTTAAGAAGCGACCGTTTATTGGCCTGAAAGGTCTTTCACCATGCATGTCTATGAGTAGGTAGGCTCCACCCTGGTAAACTTTGTCTATGATACGGGCCTTCATAGTTCGGCTCGAATTTCCCCCGTTTGGCACGATTAGGGATCATAGGACTTTTGACCACTAGCACGAGTTCGTCTTGGCGGAATGTTCTCGGCCTAGTCAATCTCTCATATGAGCACGTCATCTTTGCTTTATAAGCCTCCAAATTTTGTTGCGCCATGAGCCAGGTTTCATCAAGGGCATCGAGTTCCTCGAGCCGAAGGTGAGCATTTTCTTCGTCTGTTAGCTCGTAGTGAACTTCCACTGGTAGAGAGGGTAACTCTATCTCGATGGGGAGTATCGCTTCTGTACCGAATACCAATGCATACGGCGTTGTGTTCATGGCTGTTTTGAACGTAGTTCGATACGTCCAGAGAGCTTCATGCAATCTCTCGTGCTAATCCCTCTTATTTCAAGACACCGTATTTTTCACGATCTTCTTCAAGGTCTTGTTGAAAGCCTCAGCTAGATCGTTAGCTCGAGGATTATAAACTGAAGAGTATCTCCAGTCTATGTTATGCTGTTGTGCAAAGTGGCTGATCTTGTGGCTTCTGTAGGCCGGCCCATTATCTGAGATGATCCGTCGCGGAGTTCCAAACCGATAAATGATGCGCGTCTTGAAGAAATGTAGGATATTCTCCATCTTCACTTCCCTCAGCGGTACTGCTTCTGCCCATTTGGAGAAGTAATCAGTTGTCACCAAAATGAATCGATGTCCTCTGGACGATGCTGGTTCGATAGGACCGATTATGTCAGTTCCCCACATTTCGAACGACCAGCTAGCCACCGTTGGATGCAGTGGATTTAGATGCTGATGGATAAAGTCCCCGTGAATCTAGCACGAGTGGCATTGCTTCGCGTATTTGAGGCAGTCCTGGATCATCGTGGGCCAATAGTAGCCCATCCTTTTAATCTTCAGCTTCATCTTCGGGCCAGCTTGGTGAGAACCGCAGAGTCCATCATGAGTTTCTTGGATGACTCTCTTTGCCTCTTCAGGTCCCAGGCATCTTAGCCACAGAGAATCAAACGATCTCTTATACAGAGTATCATTGACGAATGCAAAAGAAAGAGCTCGTTTCATGAGCTGATGTCTCGAGGATGCATCTTCAGGTGTTCGACGGGATTTGAAGTAATCTATAAAGACTTCTCTCCAATCCTTAGCCTTTTCCTGGACTTTTATTTGTAGAGTCGTTTGCTCGGTCGCTCCCTTTTCCTCGGAAAACTCCGGAGATATTTCTGCCGGTGCGAGAACCCGACGGCTTTGCACAACGATCCTCACGTCATCGAGGTTTTCGTCAGCCAGTTCTTTAGCGACCTTGGCCAATGCATCCGCTTTGCTATTCTCCACACGCGGTATTCTTTCCAAGGTGTAGGAAGGAATTTGAATCAGCAGTTGCTATACTCTCTCGCCGTACTTCACCAACTCTGGCTTGCACGTTTGATAGTCACCGTTAACTTGGCTAACGATCAGCTGGGAGTCTCCGTATATGAGGAGGTTCTCAATTCCTATGTCGACGGCGATTTTAAGACCTGCTATCAAAGCTTCATATTCGGCTTCATTGTTCGTCCTCGGCTCTGTTAAGGAGAAGGAAAAGCGCATTATCCCTCCTTGTGGAGTCACGAAGATGAGGCCTACCCCTGATTTGATTATGGGAGTGCTTTGTTTGCGCTTCTTCATGGAAGGTGCCCCATCGAAATAGAGTTCCCATTGGGTATCATTTTCTCTTCTCTCTCCGTCGCTCGTGTCAAACGCGTGTTCGTCAGGAAATTCGCAGTTCAAGGGAGAGTCGCAGGTATCGGATGCTCAGCGAGGAAGTCGGCGATGGCCTGGTCTTTCATTGCCTTAAGAGGCCGATAAGTTATCGAGAACTCCATCAAGAGCAGGGCCCATTTGGCGAGCCACCCAGTTAATATAGCCTTTGACATCAAATATTTGAGAGGATCCACCTTTGATATGAGATGGACCTCATGTGCCAACGCATAGTGTCTAAGCTTCGTTATTGCGAAGATCAACGCCAGGCGGTGTTTTTCAATGTGGGAGTAATTTTTTTCTTCCCCCGGAAGAACTCGACTCAAGTAGTAGAGGGCTCTCTCTTTCCCTTGGTTGTTTTCTTATGCCCACAGTGCGCCTAAAGAACCTTTAAGGGCAGTTGTATACAGAATGAGGGGTTTTCCCTTGACTGGAGCGGTTAGCACCGGAGGATTATGTAGGTATTGCTTGATTTCGTCCAGTGCGCCTTGGCATTGTTGGAGATAGTGCCCTCATAGTCAATTATTGGATCACAGGTACGTGATTGCAATGATTGTGGAGGACCTATACCGGTAGGACAGTCTTACTCAAGATGATAGTATGCTATCCGGTTTGCCTTTATCAGTCGTGTACATGATCAGGTGACTGATTACATGTTACACTTTGATAGAGCCCTTAGGATCTTGCTTTACCACCAACAGTATGATGGCGATCATATACGTGAGAGTTGGGTGGTTTATACGCATATCCTTAATTGTGGTCCCTAGTCGTGGGAGTTTCGAGACAGGGCATCGATACTCCGGAGTAGACTAGTGTGTACAGTCGAGACCCCGACGAGGGGCGGTGGCCGGTCTCACAAGCCACTGGTGTCAGTTGGATCACCTAAGATGTATACAGGTGCTCATTGGGTTATGAGTACACCGGACAGGACTCGCCGGGAATTTGCTAGTTAGTATTATATCTACCGTCAGATAGCAGTTCCCTGGTGACATGTGTACAGGTTAGTTCATCGACCTGAGGTCGTCATTTGTCTCGTGTGAGTTCCCACTGTGCTTTGATTTCTACCCTACCACGGCTCAAAGGAGTCGTGCAAACAGGTAGTTTTTGGGTACAGTCCCGAGCCATATGGAGGCACGTGAGCGGATCGGCAGGGGATTCGTCTCTCCCGATATTGGGGGCGAGGTCGTGCTGTGTCTAGGAGAGCCATTACACAAAGTCCATGGCCATGGCAGGAGATTTACTGGTAGGTACTCCAGTAGTATCTCAGGGTGTTATTGGGCTTCACTCCGACACGACTTATACTGCTATTGGGGGTCTGACGTTACTAGCCCCCTAGGCAGATATGCGATACTCATAGACGAACGGACCGGACTGTATATACATTGTCACTGTTAGGCTCAGTAGGGTTTTCCGGATGAGTGCGCTCATCGGCATCCCTTGAGGTCAGTCCATGGGCCGCCGTTACGCATTGCTAGTGCCGCTGACGGTTTGTGGTTAAACCCACTGCCAGGGTACTGAAGAGTCATTAGATTCCCCCACAGACAGTTTCCCAAGTTCGGGCGAAACGTTGTAGAGGCCGTATGGTTTTATGGCAGGGTTCGGAAAATGCACGTGCGTTTACGCACGTGTTATTTTTCGGGCAGATGATACTGGTCGGCTTTGGTTTAAGCCGGATCCGAGTATTATATTGAGTAGGTATAATATCTTTGTCTCAGTTGCATTTGTATTCAGTCGTAATACAAATGCGGGTATATTTATACAGTTTCGGGGTTATCCTGAAAGTCGTTTCAGGATCACTTTTGGAAGTTGCCAGTTTCCAGTTTTCTATCAGCCGTCTTTTAACATTCGGTTAAAGACGGATTTATCTTTTCTTGGATGAGAGTGAGTCATGCTTCTAGAAGGTTCTAGAAGGTTCTAGATGAGGTGACTAGGATTAATTGGTGTTGTGTTTTCATTGGTTGCATTAAAGGCTTGATGAGGTGTATTAGTGATTCATGCTTTAGCATTAAAGCTTCTTGTTTTTCTTAAGGATATTTTGAGAGAAGCTTTCTTTTATGGTCACCACCTTTGCTCCTACACTCACCCTCCTCCATCATATAATGTGGCCGGCCCCCCTCTCCTCCTCCATTCACTCATGAGAGAAAATTATGGTTGCTAAAAAGAAAAGAGTATAGTTTTGGATGCATGGAAATTTCATAGTTCATTTCTTGTTCCATTTCATTTCCATCGGCAACTTCATTTACCGATCGTCCACGGACTTGGACGAAGTGAGACAAAGTCATCTACTCATTCTCTACATCATTCTTGGTCGTCTCTTTTAGCAAACTTGACGATCGAGTTGCCTCAAGTCTGAGGCGGGAGCCCGTTTAAAGAATCGACGATGTGGTGCCACCTCGACGAGGATATCGGAGATCGACGAGATCGGAGCAGCCGCAACGGAGCGTGGGATGATGGTTGAAGAACGAAGGACTCGGATCGTTCGGTATAACCTTCCTACACTCTTTACAGTTTGTTAGTTTAGCAATAATGGCAGATCCGGGTTAAAGTATACGATAGCGCCAGTTTAAAAGTTTTTGTTCCGCATTTGGCGTCTGTAGACGGCCGGGGCGCTAGCGTAGACTTACAGTGGTATCAGAGCCTCACCATTTTGCTATACTAACTTGTGCTAACGCGTTTAAAACATCGATCCGACCGGAAATCGAAAATTGCAAAATCCAAGCTTGACAGTTTCTGTTGATTTTAAATGGTCTCCTAAAATTTTTCTGTATGTCTTAAAAATCTGTGCAGGCTTTTCTAAGAACCACGACAAAATTTGGGGACATGACTCCACCAAACTGCCGCGGAAACGCGGCCAAACCCATGGTTTGGCCGCTGTTCACAACAGAATACTTGGAAAACCTCCCCTTATCTCTGCACTTACCTGGCCTCGTGATCAGTGTATCTTGAGCCTGTTTCTCGACACAGTTTTACTTCGACAATCATGTTCTGGAGCAGGTCTAGTTGACCTAGGTTAACCCTAGAACGATTAGGTGTGTGGTATTTTGTGTGTCGTGATTGTTTTTTTTCCATATTCCTTTTTGTGTATACTTCATTCTTTTGTTCATATATAAAAAAAAAACCACATTCTTTTCCCCCTCCTTTTTCTCTACCTTTCTTTCCTTCTCTCTTCATATCATGGGTACTCCACCTCGCAAAACTCTTGCCGAACTTTGGTACCCACAACCAGACATTACTTCATACGGTTCTTGTTTTGGTCGAACTTCGAACGATCCCTCCATGCCCAAAATTTCTTTGAAAGATCGGATAGACGCGTCTAGGACGAACAACTGGACCCCGCAATCCACTTCGTATCAACCGTTTCAAACATTCACCCCTTCTTGCGTTGATACCCCTTTTGAAAGTCCAGTTGTAGCCACAAGACCAATGTCCATTGCTGAACATATTGCACAATCTCGTAGCCGATCTTTCACTCCTTTCACCACTACAAATTCTTGGGATCAACAAATCCATTCACCTTCGTATCCCAATGTTGATCCCACTCCTGTCCAGCCATTCAATTCCTACCAGTCCTACCCAACTTTTACACCTTCCCTAGACATTGCTTCAGAACCGCCATTTGGGAGTTTTCAGTATCCAAACAACTTTGAATCTTTTACTGAAACCCCTTCACAACCAATGTCTAGTCTAGAACAGTCGTTGGAAGACTTTAGGGTAGCGTCAAGCCAACAGATGATGGATTTGAATGCGTCCATGGCCGCCCTCATGCAACCTAGTGACCCGGTAGCTAGTTTTCAACTAGCTCCAACTTTTTCAATGTATGATGAGGCGGCAGGACAGGCTGTGAATTTGAGTAGAGAGAGTGAGATGTACCCCCTTCCAAATCAAACCTACTCGTCCCAAATTGAATCCCACAACTCCTGTTTTGAAAGTCTATCGTGTATCCCACATGATTTATCAATTGAAGATAGAATGATGAATGAGTTGTGCGACTTCGTAGTGTTTGATTTGCCCGATTGTGAAGGGTCCCTTCCAAGTGAAACCATACCTAATCCTTTTGACCTCTACACCTATATCTTAGAACCAGAATCGATTAATATCCATGCTTTTGATGAGGTGTCAGAGAATTTTGATTTTCACTTGATTGAGGATATTGACGCTGGGGATATTTTGGATGATGAATCCGTAGATTTGGCTGAGTTTGTCTCTTCAAATCATCATCCCGAGTCATTAAATGTTTTTCCCGAACCCCATATGCGTCTGGACTTTGAAGAGAAGAGCATGGATGTGCTAAATTTTGAGGAGAATATTGAGGATAGTTTTGAGGATGAACCAGTTTTGCTTGATGAGTCGGATTTTCCAATTCATCCTATTCCTTCCACTGACTGTGTACACCCTTCTGAACCTTTAACCGATACCCTTCCTCAACCACTTCCCTCCATCCTTTCCATCGTTCCGACCTTGCAAGAACCCGTCTCACTTTCATTTACTGTGTCTGGTTTACCAAGTTCGGCGTACCCATGGCTTCTTACGAATCTTGAGGGATTTGATCCAATTTCTCGCCATATTGATAGATTAGTACAATCCATCTTTTCACATCGATCATTACAGGTTGTACTAATTTATTCAACCCATTTCCACCCTCAAGTTCGTATTCCATTTCTTTCTCCCTTCCACCATTCTTCTTCCAATAGACCGAGACCGTATTCCTTACGGTCTCGCGTAGTCTCCATTTCTTACCTCTTCGCCTTCTTTCACCAACCACTGCTTTACCATGATAAAATCTTTGAATGGTTGGTGTTAACTTTTGGCCTGTGTAAGGCCTTGTATAGATGGATACTGTTCTCTTTCCCCCCTAATCCTGAATTTCAACGCTTGACAGTGGAAACACTGTTTTACTTAAGTTTGGGGGGGACACTTTTTTGTATATATTTTTGTTTTCCTTTTTGTTTTGTATATAATTTGTTTCTAGGAAGCGCCGGCAATTTTAACCCTCTTGGTATAGCCTGACAGTGAGGGCACTGTCAAGTTTAAGTTTGGGGGTGTGCTCGGTAGGCTTTCTTCCTTCGCATTCATATGTATATTTTGCATCTGCATATTAAATCCATAAAATCCATAAAAATCGAAAATTTTCTAAAAATATAAAAACTTTTTTGTCAAGTTAGCTTGTGGAAGAACTCTGATTCAACATTCGACGGTTTTTGTTTGAAAAAATAGGAATAACTAAATCTTATGTTTAGATTTTAAAAACCTGAAAGATAACTCTCCTTTGAAGTTAACTATAGCTGATATACGTCTTTACATCACACTACACGTGTCGTGAATTTTGGGAATTAGATGACAAGTCTTTCATGTTTAAACTTTTAAACAGATAAATGATTTTCTGAGGATCAAATAGGTTTGTTCTGAAATAAGTAATGTCAAGAATAGTTTATGAAGTAAAGCGAATATGAAGGAATGTTATTGATGCCGTAATTGGAGCTAAGTCTGAAAAATAACACATCTAAAACTTGATTGGAATGATTACACACCAAACCCACTAAACACGTCTTTTATCCAAAAAAAATATTTGAACTGCCGGTTATATCTCCGTTCGTATTAAATCATCTGATTTTCACGCCAAACTGTCTTTTGTTTTTGGACCTAGGTAACTTGAGTAATTAAGTCCGCTGGGGTGTTTCTACACCTAATGCCCTAAAACCAACTGGTTTGGGTGCATTGGCCCAAAGCTCGCTAAGAAGCCTAGAAAGTTCAGTTTAAAACAAAGTCAAGCAAGTGTTCTCTCCGAGTTAAAATTCCTAACGGTTCTTTGTGTGAGAATAATCTTGATAAAAGACAGGCTTTTATAAAAAAATTTAACGGAGATATGAAGGCTTTATTCTATGATAAAGACTATTGCACGTTCACAGAGGTGTGTATGAAATGAAAACAAGAAAAAGGTGGAGTGAAAAATACGACTTAGTTTCCTGTTAAGGAAGATAGAAATTCTGAAGTTGAAACCTTACTGGAAAACGAAACTTGAAAAATGCTTAACTCTTTATAAAACTTATGTGATCCTTTTAAAATTGTTATCTGGGCTTTAATGTGCGACATGATGACTTTAATCGACCTTTCTGGAACTTAACGGCACTATTTGCACTACACGTAAAGACATATAAAACCTGTAGTTAAATAAGAAGCGAGGTGTGAAAACTAAAGGTTCGATAGTCTAGACTTAGGATTATAGAATTGTTATTTTCTGAAACAAAACTTTAGGGTTTGAATCTTAGTTATTTTGCAAAACTAGCTTGACCGGATTTTGTGGGTGTAATCCGCTGAAAACCCTCAGGAGACAACACTCCTCCTACTAGGGACACCTAGAGGTTTAACGGCTTGTTGCACGCGCTCAGTGCAATCGCGTTCCCTGCGAAAGTGCGGTTAGGATTTTATTTTTGTGAATAATTGGTTTCGCTCGGGACGAGCAAAAGTTAAGTTTGGGGGTATTTGTTCATCACAGAATACTGCATTTTATACCGCCCATTCTTACGCTCGGTTGTTTATAGGTAGGTGCTTTTAATCCGTGTTTGTTACATATTTGCAGGATATAGGTTCTCGGTTCTAAAACGGTGAAATTCATGGAAAACACGACAAAATCCGGGTTCCTGCCAACCACTGAGAAAACACGGTCTCCGCTCGTCATCCGTATGTTGCCAGATACCAGTTTAGGGAGACAAAATGTCAAATCAATGTCACCTTCATGCACAAGGCTCAATGGCAACAACAAGTTCCAAGAAATCTACGCGAAGCTCGAGGCAATCATGACAAAAAGCATCCACAAAAGTCCACCTTTCCTCAACAGATATTCTGGAAAGATTATCAGAAAATACATGTACCAGACAATAGGGGACAGCAGAGCAGGGTAGCACACAAAACCTGACATCCCAACTCCCCTATAGGGCGGCGGATCCGCGGCCAATAGGGGGTATTGGCGGCGGATCCGCGGCCAGGTGGGCCCCTCTCACTGACAATTTTTGGGGTTATTTTGGGTATTTCATTTTATATCAGAATGTTGCCCTAGATCTTCAACCCTCTGCCTATAAATACAGCAGTTATGAGCACAGCCAAGGGTCCAATTTTGTGTCCACTCTTTTGTAGTTTTTTGTATAGTTCTTCTTCTTCTTCTTCATTCTTTTTCCATGAAATTGTAGTGGGAGCTTTTGAGTGGGAGATCAATGAAGATGAGGGTTTTGTATCATTCTCTTGTGTTTCTTCTTCCCCTTGAGATTCTTGCTTTCTCTTGCTCATTCAACCTCTTCATTGATCTTGAATGGTTAAGGGTTAGTTATTGATCTCAAGGGCCGTATTTTCTCACGGGACTAGTTCTTCACTTCACATGCGTTCTCTACCCTTCCCTTGATCTTGCAACCTCTTCATTGAGCTTGCAAGTTTAAGGGTTGGCTATTGATCACATGCTTGGCTTGAGTTCTACTTCCGTGTTCTTTTTATTTGCTTATTTATTACTTGCATTTTTTATTACTTGCTTTTTATTACTTGCAATTTATTTCCTTGCACTTTAATTACTTGCAATTTACATTCATGCACTTAATTACTTGTATCTTTTCTTTTCTTTGTTCTTTTCTTTTTGTTCTCTTTTGTTCATTTTGTGAATGATGTAATTATTATTGTTAAGAAGAAATACGGTATTATAAGTTAACATTTCTTTGCCAATTCCTTTTCCCGTTATTTTCCATTTGAACTTCGCCCAAACCATACGCAAGCGCTCCGTTAGGCACCCTACCCTGACAAGGTAACGGTGATTCCTAACCGCGACCGGTTGCGTTCGGTTTGGCCGGAGGCGAAAGCAAGAGACAAGAACGGAAGGACAAGGGTAAATAAGCCGGATTCCACGAATACCGCGCTTAAATCCCCTAATCCACGTTGTTGCCAATTGTTTAGCTTCAATTGGTCAAGACTCGGCTCAAAGGTTTTGAGTACGGATTTCTTAGCTTACAATCTCGTATTTTTCTTAACAACTTTATACTTGCAAATAAACACATAGGTTAGACCGAACAAACATACAGATTCTTTATTGACTCGTCTAAGACAAGAAGGTAAGATAACACCATCTCCCTGTGGACCGACCCGTGCTCAACCGGCTAGCTGCAAAGCGACACCGTCCTGATCGCGGTTACACTTTAATTCTTTGAACATCCGACACGCCAAAAACGTGCGATCAGCCGCGCATCCGCGGCCACTTGGTGAGCTCATGCTCCCAAATTTTGTACAGTGGGTTCTCTGTTGGAAATTGGGATTTTTGGTATATATCTTTTGGGCCCAGGTTTTGTTACTGTTCACCAGTAAGTCGTGGGGCCCACTTCTTGATATTTGGTCGATCGAAATTTAAACATGTTGGTTTACAGTGCTTACATTATATCTCCGACCGGGAATGTCATTTGATCGGTAAACCGCGTCTGATTGCTATAGTTCTTTTAGACGGGTTTACGAACGTGACATTCGCGTTGATGTTCTGTGTTGTGCTGTGATGTTGCGGATTTGTCGTGGTGGATAGCAGTGTGCAATGGTAGTACAGTTTGAGTTTATTTGTACATTTGATATTGCGGGGCGAGCGTCCAACTTGTGGACTGCCGTCACTGCCTGTTGTATAATATTCTTTTGGGGCACGACCAGGTTGCGGTCGATGTACCTATTGTACTATTTTTCATTACTGTACTAGGTTTTGCCCCGCGACGGAGTGCACGGATAGCCGGGTTCTGGGGGGCAACGGGTCCGCATCTCATGGCTTTGAGAGGCAGAGGGGTCCCACTCTAGAATTGACAGACTATTCGCCGCACTCGTAGGGGGTACAGGTTGACCCAAGGAGGGGTGCCCAAGATTACCGGATTCCGTGGAGTGCTGGGTGGTCCATTCACTATGCTGTAGGGGGCTGCCACGCTTCAGGTTTTGGCGGGTAACTTGCCGCACCCGTAGGGGTCTAGGTTTCATTGCACAGGCTATCCACACGACAGGGGAACGTCGAGTTTCAGCAGGGGCTCTGTGAAACTCGGGGATCCCAGATTATCTATATTGTTCTGTGATGCTTATTACTTTTCTGTAATGTTGCATACTATCACGCCTGGAGCGATTATTGTATATTGGTTTATATACTATTAGATGTTGTATATGTTTTACACCCGCGCTAGTCCAGTCCCCGCTCTGTCGTTAGTTAAGTAACCTAACGAGTGATGACGGGACCCAGTGACGAATGCGGATGGCATATACGTACATTTTATTTTCGTTCTTTTCTGGTGTGATTAAATGATGGGACTGTGTTGATTCTGATCAATGCAAAGTAAAACAAACCTATTTACAGTTGTTGGAACAAATTTTAAAAGTGTTATTGCAAAGACGTTTTCTTTTGTTATGCATAGCGATATTCAGTGGAATATCCTGCACCTCATTCGACGGGGCAAGGGCCGATATCCCTTCACCGGGACTGACCCCTTGGACAGAAGTTTGCGTCAGAGTAATAACTTCACTATAGTCGATTACAAGTTTCTTTGCATAGCGGTATTCAGTGGAATATCCTGCACCTCATTCCACGAGGAAAGAGCCGAGATCCCTTTACCGGGAGTGACCTCTTTAGCAAAAGGTTTTCGCCACTATATTTTAAAAAGCTATCAGGTTCCTTCAGCGATATCAAGTTCACTACGTTAAAGGTTTTTCGCCAAAAACCAGCCGTAGCCCTCCGTCGTTTCTTATGGATGGTCAGTAGTATTCAAGCTATGTTTGTTGGCATACGTCAAGGCATAGTGTTTGGTAGCTGCTGGGTATTCGTTTGTTGCATAGATAGATGAGTTGGTTTGGGACAGTCGTATTACCTTGTTGGCATACGTCAAGGGTATGTACGGGTGGGTTCAAATTAACAAGATAATGACGGGCAGAACTTGACATGTGACTTATGATTTGTTGGCATACGTCAAGGTCATAAGAGCATGGGGCATAAATCATATCGGGAGTTTCTAAAGAAACTAAAACTTGCCAAGTATGCGCATACCATCTGGAGTATGAGTAACGTGGATGCATTCCATCACGTTATCATGCGATGAGAGTTGGATCCTGATTCCCACTGATGAGTTGGTTTACTCTTCGGGTGATCCCGATTGATTCTTCTTTAGGTTTGGAGTAGAATTTGACAGGACAGTGGGAGGTTTCCGGATTAGATAAAGTGATGACCATTCTGATCTAGGTTAGAGTGCACGCAGAGTGTTTCTTTTCTCTCTCTCTTTGGCAGCGACCTTTGACCGACCCTAGACTATGACTCAGTGACCAGGTTGACCGAACCTTCTTAATATACTGGCTTTTGGATTGTCTGAGTTGCATAAGTCATTGCCACTCCTTCTTCTACCCTTTGAATTTCTCAGAACACCCGTATTACTACGGATATCCACTTCCATTGGATAAATACATCGTATGGTTATATACGAACTCGAAGGGACTTCTTCGAGGATGGATCCAGGTTCAGGAGAAATAGAATTGGTTTATTCAGTTGTCTTTTATTATCACCTTCTCTCAGGTTGCGAAAGCTCCTTGGTTTAGGAGAGTACACCTATTACGCTTATTGGATAGTCTTATTCCAAACCATAGGCTGGTGCCGAAAGGTAGGGAATAAAGAAAACCAATTAGCCTAAGTAGGGTGTGCAGAAGGTAATATGTAAAGACAAAATAAAGGGATTAGAAAGAGGGCAAAGTAAATTGCGACTGATATCATTCACGACCAAAACCGCGTACTTCATCGCCACTCATATTTCACCTTTAAAAGAATAAGGTATTATTCAGTTGTCTTTTATCATCACCTTCTCTCAAGATGCGAGTACTCCTTGGTTTAGGAGGGTACACCTATTATGCTTACTGGATAGTCTTCTTCCAAACCATAGGCTGGTGCCGAACGGTAGGGAAGGAAGAAAACCATTTAGCCTAACGATGGTGTACATAAGGTAACGACTAAAGACAAATAAAGGGATTTGGAGAGATGGCAATAAAATATACGGTTGAAGTCATGAATTGGATTATGGAAGAGGCATTGCTATGAATACCAGGATACCCCTACGAAACATTTCCATGTTTCAGTGCATTGTTAAAGAAAAACTGTTTTCCCGATTAGACACTTACTCCAAGGGTATGTATTTACCAGGTTTCATTCTCATATCTGTATGGTTTTACAGATGATGATTGGGAGTAAGATATTGGGAATTAGGTGATCATCCTCATTATATCGGAATTCGTTGTAATTGGTGATATTTGAGGAAATCGCCAGGGTACAGTTTTCAACCTACGACGCACAGGTTTTGAGTTGTTTAACTCAGCGGACTTATACAGAGTATTGTATGTTGTCCAAGTGTCCATCAGGACAAAGGGGTAGGTCCTCGTACTATGTTCTGTTTACTTATAACTTCTCTATTATTTAGACAAGTGTTTCGTAGAAATACAAGGTCTAAGTTTTGAGAAGTTGTGGGTATAAGAATAAAGTAGAGAACCAGGTGTCACAAGTATCGGGATTCTTCAAAGAGATCGAAGATGTAGATTCTTGTGATTGGTATTCAGATGATAGTGATGGTTTTGAGAAACGAGTTTTCTCTTTCAGGTTACTCATAATTGGATGGATTCCTAAGTTGAGTAATGCTGATTAGCCTCTTTTCCATTAAGTTGATATGCACTGGAGACAGCTGCATGATTTGAATCTGGTTCCAATTAAATTAGTGCCAAAGTTTCTATATTGGATATAGAATAGTTCGTACCTTAAAAGATGTTAAGGTACGGGGAGTTGTCCAGCTTATGCTTAAAACCAGACTCTGGATAACTCAGGGCACGTTTCTGTAGTGGCTGTTTGTGGGTTGACCCTGGCTATGACGAGGGTTGATATTCTACCATTTGCAAGATCAATAGTGATATTGTTCTTGACTCGCCACAGTTTTAGTAAAAATGGATCTTTTTCAGAAAACAGTAGTGGGAGTATGGTAGAACTGGAAGTGATTCCAGAACCGCGAACGATTACGGAAAATTTAATAGGACCTATACATTCAATCAGGTTTGACATTCCAATAGCCACTCCGCAGGTATGGTAGGTAACCTCAGACGCCCGAGAGGTACTTCAGTAGCCTCAGAGACGGTGACAGGGAGGTTCTTATCTACCAAGACTTGACACTACTGTTGTTCCAGGATATGAGACCCGGTAGGAGGGTTGTCGTAGTCAGTGGGAGCAGCGGAAGCATAGTGGGCAAGATGCTTATATCTATTTATAGACTTGAGCAGTTATAGCGGAGATAGATCATCTAATTTTGATGTGACAGTCATGGGTTTGACTTCAATCAGAATAGGGGATGGATCTGTTACGAAGGTAGTAGGGTGTGATGTCATGGTATCTGGATGACATACACAGAGTAGGAAGTAAAATTCCTATACTACGATTGGTTGTACTGTGGTCGTCATACAGTTGTTTCTCCAGATAGGATATGGATATAATATTTGACATTCTGGTTTCTAGATCTATGGTTTTAGATCTGGATTTGGGTAGTTTCCCAATGTGGGTACTTTGACAGATATTCTAATGGTTTTTGGAATAGTTGACTCCTAGCATGGTGGTGTACCTGCAGGTGATGGAGTCACCCTCTCTAAAGGTGTCTTACAGACTAAAGGGGAGAGGGATGTGCATGATTGGCAGATCACTTGCTTAGGCAATTGAGTCAATCATGAGATGTCAAGTACCACACCAAATGTTGGTTTTGCACTAGATGCAATAAGTTTGTATTAATCCAATCCTGGAGAAATATAAGGAAGCAGTTTTAGAACATAAGTACATGTTCTACGGATTTGATGGCGGCAGCCTCCTTCGGGAGACGATTATCATTCCAAGCTTCAAAGGTGACATGGTTGACAAAGTGATTGTCAGAGTTATAGTTTTTCCCTCTGACGAAGAGGGACAGTATTATGGACAGGTGGTCCAAGAGGATACTGTGGGTGGCATGGTGCCTGATACTAATTAGGTTCAGTGATCGATACAGTCTAAGAAGTTTGGATTTGGAGTTCATTTATGAACTAGGTCCCATCAGATATCCAGACATATTCTAAGACATGTATTACTCGATTCGGGAGATGGCTTTCTCCGCGAACTTGAGATTTAGAGAGACAGAAAGAAACTTCTAGGCGGATCCACTCACTAAGGCTATTTCTCGAACACAATAGTTTTACAAACGGGCTTTGTGATACTGATTAGTAGAGGAGTTGGATGTTCGGTTTCACACGGGCTGTGAGTAGTCGACATCGCAATAATTAGCCTTGAGTGCAAGTGGGAGATTGTTGGAGATAGTGCCCTCATAGTCAATTATTGGATCACAGGTACGTGATTGCAATGATTGCGGAGGACCTATACCGGTAGGACAGTCTTACTCAAGATGATAGTATGCTATCCGGTTTGCCTTTATCAGTCGTGTACATGATCAGGTGACTGATTACATGTTACACTTTGATAGAGCCCTTAGGATCTTGCTTTACCACCAACAGTATGATGGCGATCATATACGTGAGAGTTGGGTGGTTTATACGCATATCCTTAATTGTGGTCCCTAGTCGTGGGAGTTTCGAGACAGGGCATCGATACTCCGGAGTAGACTAGTGTGTACAGTCGAGACCCCGACGAGGGACGGTGGCCGGTCTCACAAGCCACTGGTGTCAGTTGGATCACCTAAGATATATACAGGTGCTCATTGGGTTATGAGTACACCGGACAGGACTCGCCGGGAATCTGCTAGTTAGTATTATATCTACCGTCAGATAGCAGTTCCCTGGTGACATGTGTACAGGTTAGTTCATCGACCTGAGGTCATCATTTGTCTCGTGTGAGTTCCCACTGTGCTTTGATTTCTACCCTACCACGGCTCAAAGGAGTCGTGCAAACAGGTAGTTTTTGGGTACAGTCCCGAGCCATATGGAGGCACGTGAGCGGATCGGCAGGGGATTCGTCTCTCCCGGTATTGGGGGCGAGGTCATGCTGTATCTAGGAGATCCATTACACAAAGTCCATGGCCATGGCAGGAGATTTACTGGTAGGTACTCCAGTAGTATCTCAGGGTGTTATTGGGCTTCACTCCGACACGACTTATACTGCTATTGGGGGTCTGACGTTACTAGCCCCCTAGGCAGATATGCGATACTCATAGACGAATGGACCGGACTGTATATACATTGTCACTAGGCTCAGTAGGGTTTTCCGGATGAGTGCGCTCATCGGCATCCCTTGAGGTCAGTCCATGGGCAGCCGTTACGCATTGCTAGTGCCGCTGACGGTTTGTGGTTAAACCCACTGCCAGGGTACTGACGAGTCATTAGAGTCCCCCACAGACAGTTTCCCAAGTTCGGGCGAAACGTTGTATAGGCCGTATGGTTTTATGGCAGGGTTCGGAAAATGCACGTGCGTTTACGCACGTGTTATTTTTCGGGCAGATGATACTGGTCGGCTTTGGTTTAAGCCGGATCCGAGTATTATATTGAGTAGGTATAATATCTTTGTCTCAGTTGCATTTGTATTCAGTCATAATACAAATGCGGGTATATTTATACAGTTTCGGGGTTATCCTGAAAGTCGTTTCAGGATCACTTTTGGAAGTTGCCAGTTTCCAGTTTTCTATCAGCCGTCTTTTAACATTCGGTTAAAGACGGATTTATCTTTTCTTGGATGAGAGTGAGTTATGCTTCTAGACGGTTCTAGAAGGTTCTAGATGAGGTGACTAGGATTAATTGGTGTTGTGTTTTCATTGGTTGCATTAAAGGCTTGATGAGGTGTATTAGTGATTCATGCTTTAGCATTAAAGCTTCTTGTTTTTCTTAAGGATATTTTGAGAGAAGCTTTCTTTTATGGTCACCACCTTTGCTCCTACACTCACCCTCCTCCATCATATAATGTGGCCGGCCCCCCTCTCCTCCTCCATTCACTCATGAGAGAAAATTATGGTTGCAAAAAAGAAAAGAGTATAGTTTTGGATGCATGGAAATTTCATAGTTCATTTCTTGTTCCATTTCATTTCCATCGGCAACTTCATTTACCGATCGTCCACGGACTTGGACGAAGTGAGACAAAGTCATCTACTCATTCTCTACATCATTCTTGGTCGTCTCTTTTAGCAAACTTGACGATCGAGTTGCCTCAAGTCTGAGGCGGGAGCCCGTTTAAAGAATCGACGATGTGGTGCCACCTCGACGAGGATATCGGAGATCGACGAGATCGGAGCAGCCGCAACGGAGCGTGGGATGATGGTTGAAGAACGAAGGACTCGGATCGTTCGGTATAACCTTCCTACACTCTTTCCAGTTTGTTAGTTTAGCAATAATGGCAGATCCGGGTTAAAGTATACGATAGCGCCAGTTTAAAAGTTTTTGTTCCGCATTTGGCGTCTGTAGACGGCCGGGGCGCTAGCGTAGACTTACAGGCATTTGCGATCCCAGACAAACGGGGTTCCCTTCTTCATCAAGTGACTGTAGGGGCGGCACTTGCCAGAAAGATTAGCTATAAATCACCGGATATACGCGAGCTTCCCTTGGAGAGACCGTAGTTGCTTGAGAGCCCTTGGCGGTGGCATTTCCATAATCGCCTTGATCTTCGACGGGACTATCTCGATGCCTCGGTGTTGGACGATGAATCCCAGGAACTTGCCTGAGGACACTCCGAACGCGCATATGAGAGGGTTCATCTTCAAGTTGTATTTCTGAAGGTGCTGAAACACAATCTTCAGATGGTCTAAATGTTCCTCGTATGATTTGCTTTTAACTACGAGGTCGTCGATATAGCATTCGACGATTTCATGTATGAGGTCATCGAAAATCTTTGTCATGGCTCTCTGATAGGTGGCACCGGCGTTCTTTAGACCGAAAGGCATCACCTTATAGCAGAATATGCCCAAAGGGGTCCGAAAAGCGGTATGCTTCTGGTTTTCAGGATGCATCTTTATCTGATTGTATCCTGATGAGCCGTCCATGAAGGAGAAAACTTCGTGAATGAACGTATTATCTATCATCAGCTTAGTGACTGGTACTGGGAAGTCGTCCTTCGGGCAGGCTTTATTGAGATCCCGAAAGTCCACACATATGCGCACCATCCCATTTTTCTTCATTACTGGGATGATGTTGGCAATCCAGTCAAGATATTGAACCTCTTGGATGAAGCCGGAGTCGATTAGCTTCTTGACCTCGGCGTTGATGCTCATCTCAAGCTCGATCCGCATTCTTCTCGGTGCTTGTTTGATCGGCTTGACGTCCGGGGATATTGCCAATTTGTGTATAGCAATCTCTGGATCTAGTCCAAGCATCTTGGAATAGTTCCATGCGAAGCAATCTCTATGCTGCATGAGCATGTCCTTTAGCGTAACCACCCTTTCTTCAGACAACAGCTCACTGATGAATGTCGGTCGCGGGTCACTTGCCGTCCCCAAATCAATTTTCTTGAGGTTATCTGCAGTAGTATGTATTCCATCTTCCAGCTCTTTTGGCGTCGGTGGAAACTTTGAGATCACCTCGCCATCATCGTTTTCAAAGTACCAGGGGAGGTTATCCATATTCTCCGGCTCTTCTTCTGACAGAGTTATCGCGTGACAGGTATGAGATCGTTTCCAAGATCAATGTTGATCTGGTTCTACTCTCGCTATACGCATCGCTTTTGGTTCATGCTTCTGTGGCGGGCTTACCTTCCAACTGCTGGATAGAGCGAACCGGCTTTGTTGATACTGGTCTTTGACCCAGTTCTTGAAGGTTAAGCAGTCATCGAGAGGATGTCCTATTGCTCGGTGATAGGAGCAATAGTCTGGGTGAGAGACCTCGTTCGCTTGCTCGGGGTGCTTGGACTCCGGGAGTGTCATCATCTGATGCTTTACGATGAGATTGAATATCTTCTTTGTCTTATCTTAGGGAAAAGAATATTCCCGACCCATCTTCTTTATAAGGGACGGATCCCGGCTGCTCGACTCTTGTTCGCGTGGCTTCTTAGACCCGCTTAGCTACTGTCGAACGTTTTTTCCGTTCTTTGGTTTATTTTTGCCTCTGCGCTGGGTCTTTTGTATGACGGACTGGCGACAAGGAGCATTGTCATTCTCCACGGCCTGCTGAAGGAGGCACTGCGTCCTGGCTTTCTCGTAAATGGCCATTTCACGGTTATGGTCATCCCGGGCCTTTTGACCCGCTTCCCTTATTAGCTTGTCCATCCGTTCTTCAAACGATGGACTCGGCATTTTGATGGCAGGATCTCATTTTGGTTCAGGGTCAGCGTCTTTTAATAGGGCGTCTCCTTCTTCATCGAAGTCATGTTTGACGTAGCTACCATGGACTCGTTCCCGTTTCTTGGATTGGATATATCCAAGCCCGACCGTTTCCTTTTTCCCGTTGGGCAACTTTCGCTGAGTTCCGGGGACGTCCAAACTCCTGTTGTAGAACCGAGCTTGTCGAGCGGTTTGTTTGAAGGGTACACCTTGGCACCTCAACAGCCTTCTCAAGCCTTCTGTGTAATATCTAGGCGGACGGATGGGCTAGAGCCTGTCAAGTGTAGAATCCGCACCATGCCAAATTTCTTTCTCCACTTTGGTTTCCGTGGATTGATAAAAGAGGATCGCCTTTTCATCTCTTCGCTTGGGAGGGGCGTATAATGTCTGCAGTTCCTGCACACTATATGCATTAAGTGCATCGAGCTCTTTGTAATGCTCCCGTGGAACCATGGCGATTTGAAAACTCCGATCATCATTAGCGAGGGCTTGCATTGATGGCCGAACAGAAAATACGGCATTGACTTTATCTTCCGAGTCGCTGCCGAAGATCAACATAGGGGTGGACGGTCTTGGTTTGTTGCATTAGGGTGGACCTGAATAAACTATCCCTTCTTCCTCCTCGGTATCACTCCCAAAGACCAGAATAGTGGTGATAGCTTTGTTCTTCGGTTTGTGACATCTTTCCGTGTCCTTAAAATCTGGTAAGAAGTATTTTGCATCTTCGTACTTTCGGACTTCATTCATGGAGAATGGGTTCAACTCCCCCATCACAGTGTACTCGAGACCATCCTTGAAATACTTCATACACTGATGTTGTGTAGAAAGGATGATGTTGTACTCGTGTAGCCAAGGCCTACCGAGCAAAGCATTGTAGTAAGTCTTGGCGTCAATGACATGAAACTTGATGTTCGTGACAAGCAGCCCAAAGCGTAGTGTCAATATTACAGACCCAAGTGTCTGTGATGACAGGAGTCAAATCCGGAGATGGTGATTTTATCACGAGCAAGGTGCTGAACGCTCATGCAGATTTCCTTCAATACTCTCAGATTAAGGAGATTGACGGAGGACCCATTGTCAACCAGGATTTTCCTATCTTGATATCATGACAGTATCCGGAGGCATAAAGAGGACGGTTATGCTCGCACGTCCCGAGGAGGAGATCTTCATCGCTAAAGGTGATATCGGCTGTGTGTGTAAGTCCACGTTACCCACCCCGGTGCTTACGGGGAGGCGGAAAACGGAATAAAAATCAAATTTTTATCAACTTAAGCAACATGGACTAGACAAAGGAGGATCTTTGCTAAACAAAAATATGCTAAAGCTAACTAGAAACTAGCTAAGGGTTAGGACGGTTATACCTAGGGCTTTATGTCCTTCTCTCCTTGCTCCTTGGAGTAGTAGAAAGAGGTCACCTTTATCGTTTTCTCACGTCGAAGAAGGATCCACCCGAAAGTCTCGACCTTTGGCTTCAACTCCAAGCTAGAAGTAACTAGAGTGCTAGAAGTGCTAATCCTAGAAGCCTAGATGAGAGTAGAGATTATCAAGAAGAGGTTTTTCTCAAGCTCAAGTATTTCTCAACACATGAGAGGGGAGAGCTTGAGGGAGAGGAAGAACAAGAGAGAGAAAGTGAATGATAGAATGAGAGAATAATAACCATTCTCATATATATGTGTGAATTATTATAATTAAATAATTAGCTAGATAATTGTCATGGTTAATCAAGACATGACCATTATCATTTCATATTTAATGCTAATTGCAAGGATCAAAGAGCATCTTTTATATGGAATGATGATGGTCAATATGTCAACTAAGGTCAACAAGTCAAGATAGTCAAATGGTCAACAACCATAACCATGCACAATTATATTAAGCTAATATCAATTAACCATAATACACACATAAACATTAGGTTTAATAAAATGACAATGGTCATTAACCCTAATCAAGGTCCTCTCCCTCTGTCTCAAGCAACTGTGCATACGCACCCGTATTCGTGATCCGAGGAACACGAATACAATGAGATAAAACCAATCCCAAATCATATACTAGGATCCGGCTTAAACCAAAGCCCGCTAGTATAAGCTGTCCGAAAAACAAACGTGCACAAGTGCGTTGATGTGAACGAACTCCGTCGCAAAACCATGCGACCTCTACTCATTTTGCCTAAAGGCGAATAGCTCTCTGTGTGGGACTCTAAAGACTCGACACTACGCTGGCAGTGGGTTTAACCACAGACCGCAAGCGGCACTAGCTGTACGTAACGGTCCCCAGGTAGATGCCGATAAGAAGACTGACGAGGTGAACCCCATCTGAACTCCTATTGAGCATGTATGTGACAGTCTCCGTACAGTCCGGTCTGTTCGTCTGATACATCGCATGTCGGGCCTAGGGGGCGGTGAACGTCAGTCCCCTAATAGCGGTACAAGTCGTGTCGGAGTGTAACCCAGAACACCCTGAGATAACACTGGAAACCTACCTGTATATCTCGCTTGCCCTGGCCAGGGACTACTCGTGTAATGGCTCTCCTGGACACAGCGCGATGTCAACCCCCAATACCGGGAGAGACGAATCCTGTCTAACCGTCACTGCCTCCAAGTGCTTCGGGACTGCACCCAAAAACTACATGTTTGCACGACTCCTTTGAGCCGTGGTAGGGTAGTAATCAAAGTGCAGTGGGAACACACTCGAGGCGAAGTGACAGTGTCAAGTCAGCGGACTAAGCTGTACTCATGTCACCTGGGAACTGATAACTGACGATAGGTATAATACCAACCAACAGTTCCCGACGAGTCCTGTCCAGTGTACTCGTAACCTAACGAGCACCCGTATACTATCTCAAGTACGACGTACTGACGGCTGTGGGACAGACCGTCTCCCACACTGGAATGAGAAGCGCATACGCTAGTCTACTCCGGAGTATCGATGCCCTGTCTCGATAGTCCAACGACTAGGGACCTGTATAAGGATGTGCTTATGGATTACCCAGCTCCCACGAGTGTGAGCGCCATCACAACGCTGGTAATCAAGCAAAGATCCTAAGGGCTCTACTAATATGTATATCAGTGATATGCTAAAAGAAACACATGCACATATTAAAGCAGAGACAAACCAAGTAGCATACTACCATTTCGAGCAAGATTGTATATACAACTGTGAATATCCCAAGCTTCCATCAAGTAATATACAAACTAGTATGATACAGTAATGGCCTCTAGGGCATATACACTAACAATCTCCCACTTGCACTAAGGCCATGTACTGGCGTATCGAAGACCTATTATCTCGATCAGCCGCTCGAACTGAGTCTGGGGCAAGGCCTTGGTGAATGGATCTGCTGTGTTATCTTCTGAAGCAACCCTCCGGACCTCGATCTCCTGGCGATCCACGATCTCCCTGATCAGGTGATACCGCCTTAAGATGTTTCTGGATTTCTGATGGGACCTGGGTTCCTTCGCTAAAGCTATAGCCCTGTTGTTGTCGCAATACAGAGGTATTGGGTCAACAATGGACGGAACCACCTGAAGTTCTTTCAAGAACTTCCTCATCCAGACAGCTTCTTTTGCGGCATCAGATGCAGCGATGTATTCCGCTTCCATAGTCGAGTCAGCAACGGTTTCCTATTTGGAACTCTTCCAACATACCGCCCCTCCATTGAGGGTGAAGACAAAACCCGACATGGACTTGGAATCATCCTTATCACTCTGGAAGCTGGAGTCAGCAAAGGCCTCAATCTGGAGGTCTTTTCCGCCATACACCAAGAACATCTCCTTAGTCCTTCTCAGGTACTTGAGAATGTTCTTTACTGCTATCCAATGTTTCTCCCCATGGTTTGACTGATACCTGCTTACCACACTCAGTGCATAAGCCACATCCGGTCTGGTACACAACATCGCATATATTATAGAGCCTACCGCAGAAGCGTAGGGTATAATAGACATGCGATCCCTCTCCAAATCATTCTTGGGAGACATCTCTTTGGAGAGGGTGATCCCGTGACAAGCCGGTAGATTACCGCGCTTGGAATCTTCCATACTGAATCTCTTTAGTATGGTGTCGATGTACCTGGACTGTGAAAGTCCTAATATCCTCTTGGATCTGTCACGGTAGATCCGGATACCCAGAATGTATGAGGCATCACCCAGGTCTTTCATGGAGAACCTGTGTGACAAGAACCCCTTGACAGATTGTAGCATAGGAATGTCATTTCCTATTAAGAGAATGTCATCCACGTATAAAACGAGGAATACTACAGTTCTCGCTACAAATCTACAATAGATGCATGGTTCATCTGGATTTTTGATAAAGCCAAATTCCTTGACCGTCTCATCAAAACATATGTTCCAACTCCGCGATGTTTGCTTTAGTCCATAAATAGACTTAAGCAACTTGCACACCTTTCCGCTGCTCCCACTCTGAATGAAACCCTCTGGCTGGTCCATATAGACACACTCCTCTAAATATCCATTTAGAAAAGCTGTCTTTACGTCCATCTGCCAAATCTCATAATCGTGGAAGGCAGCAATGGCAAGAAGGATCCGAATGGATTTCAGCATAGCCACTGGAGAAAAGGTTTCGTCATAGTCCAATCCAGGTCTTTGACGAAAACCCTTTGCAACCAGTCTAGCTTTATAGGTCTCAACCTGTCCATCTACACCAATCTTCCTTTTGAAGATCCACTTGCATCCTACGGGTTTTACCCCATCTGGAGCAATGTCCAACGTCCATACTTTGTTGGTGTACATGGACTCCATTTCGGTCCGCATTGCATCCAGCCATTTTACCGAATCGACGCTCTGAATGGCTTGCTGGAAGCTAGTAGGCTCATCACAATCTATGATGCAATCCTCTCTATCCCCGTCAATGAGAAAACCGTAGTATCTCTCGGGCGGATGAGACTGCCTCCTACTCCTGCGGAGTGGCGTGGGAATGTCCTGATCTTTCGAACCCTCTGGTTCTACTAAGCTTTCAGTAATAGCTTGTGGTTCTGGAATTTCTTCCAGTTCTATTGCGCTCCCACTTATTTCTTTTTCTAAGAACTGATGTTCCAGAAAATGGGCATTACGAGAAACAAGGACTTTTTGTTCCTCTGCGTAATAGAAAAGATACCCCCTGGAGTTCTTTGGGTATCCCACAAACTTGCACAGTACTGAGCGTGCCTCGAGCTTGTCCGCATGCTGCTTTTTGACATAAGCTGGACATCCCCAAATCTTCAGGTATTGAAGATAGGGTTTCTTCCCACTCCATAACTCATATGGTGTGGTAGGCACAGTCTTAGTGGGAACTCGGTTCAAAAGGTATGCAGCTGATTCTAGCGTATATCCCAGAACGATCGCGGCAACTCAGCGTTACTCATCATGGACCGTACCATATCCAATAGGGTTCGGTTCCATCTCTCCGATATACCGTTATGTTGCGGAGTGTATGGAGGAGTAAGCTGAGAGAGAATTCCATTCTCTTTTAAGTAACCCAGGAACTCGGCACTCAAGTATTTACCATCTCGATCAGATCTTAGTGCCTTGATACTTTTGCCTGTTTGTTATTCTACTTCATTCTTATATTCCTGGAACTTTTCGAAAGCTTCGGATTTATGCTTCATCAAGAAGACATGTCCGAACCTTGAGAAATCATCCTTAAAAGTAATGAAGTAAGAATAACCGCTTCGTGCATGTGTAGACATTGGACCGCACACGTCGCTGTGTATGAGTCCCAAGAGCTCGCTCGCTCTTACCCAGTGTCCAGTGAACGGAGTCTTTGTCATCTTTCCTTTGAGACAGGATTGACAAGTTGCATACGATTGATATTCGAACGGATCCAAATATCCTTCTGCATGTAACTTAGTCAACCTTCTCTCATTGATATGACCCAGTCTACAATGCCATAAGAAAGTTTTATTGATTTCTGGAGACTTTCTTTTGTGTGTATTCTGGACATTGAAAATCTGTGATTGGTTTAAAACGTATATACCGTTGTTCAATGTACCTGACCCAATCAAAACTTGATTAAGGTGAATGTTCACTACATTACTTACAAATGCAAATTCATAACCTTCTTTAGATAATAAAGATACAGAAATGATATTACAGGTTGCATTTGGTACATAATAACAACTACGCAAAACCAAAAAGTGTCCATCCGACAATCCCAGGTGATAGTCCCCCACGGCCTCAGCATCCATGCTAGCACTGTTAGCAACTCTGAGGGTCATGTCACCTGCCTTCAAAACTCTACGCTTTCTCAACGCCTGCAAAGAATTACAGATATGAGATCCTGATCCGGTATCCAATACCCAGGATGTAGAGTTTATTGATAGGCAGTTTTCAATAACATACACACCTGAAGCTGAATCTGAAGCTGCAACTCGCTTCAAATCCTGTGTTCTGGCCTTCCAAGCCTTGCAATCCTGTTTCCAGTGACCACTTTTGTGACAATAGAAGCATTCTTCCTTCCCTACCAGCTTTCCCGCTACCTTTGTTGCTTTTCCTTTTCCCTTCGTATCCACTTTACTGACACCGCCTCTTGGTTTGGCGGGGGCTTTCTTCTTCTTACCCTTGGCTTTCGTCCTGGATCTAGAAGAGGAAGATCCTCCTACAAACAAAGCGGATGTCTCCCTGCTTTTCTGCAGGGTGCCCTCAGCACTCCTCAACATGTTCAGAAGTTTGGAAAGTTCAACCTCCTTTCCTTGCATGTTGAAGTTAAGGATAAACTGGGCGTAAGTGGAAGGAAGGGACTGGAGAATCAAATCAGTATAGAGTTCATTCTCCAAAGTGGTCCCAAGGTCCGCGAGCTCTTCTATGTAGCCAATCATCTTAAGCACGTGTTCCGCTACCGATGATCCGACGGCCAACCTTGCCGAAAACAACTTCTTCGACACTTCGTATCTGGCGATACGAGACTGCTCTCCATACAGTTCTTTTGTATGAAGAAATATGGACTCTAGGTCCATATTCTCGTGCCTCCTCTGATGTTCATTGTCCATCGAGGCTAGTACGAGGCATTTGGCCTTCGCGCAATCTATTTCCCAGGTCTTGTAGATTTCCCTATCTACTACACTGGTTTTGGGACCTGGGACAGGGGGAGCTTTGGTGGTAAGGACATACCCCAACTTATCGTAAGTGATTGCCATCTTGACATTCCTGAGCCAATCTTTGTAGTTTGGCCCTGTCAATATGTTTTTATCTAGTAATAACTTAAGTCCGGTCATGTTGAATGGTCGCTGCAATTAGGAGAGAGAAAAGAAACACTTTAGCATGATGCTCTTGCAAGTTTAGAGTGGTTTTTAATTTGTCTAAACTGGATAGCTCCCACTGTCTCTCGAATCCCTTCTCAAACCGTAAAGAAAAGGATTAGTCAGGATCAATCCCACCGTACAATACTTGCTTAACCGTTCAGCCAGGCCAGTGTCGGTACTTCGAGGGAGGTTTTCCAACGCTTTCGCGAAGTTCCTTAATTAAGTAACCTCTTTTCCCTGTGGGCGTAGCCCCGCTAACACCTTTCTAGACACCTACTAGGTTTATAGCATTGATCGTTAAGTGAGAGTTTTCCCGAGGAGTAGCATATACTCACAGTAGAATCGGGATCCAAATATCATCGCGTGAAGGAATCCTACCAGAATCATCACACTCCAAATGGTATGCAGCGCTAGCAAATTTCAGTACTTATGAAACTCCCGGTGTGGATTTTTGCCCCATGCTCTTATGACCTTGGCGTGAGGTCAAAATGTCATAAGTCACATGTCAAGTTCTTCCCATCATTATCCCGGTTAATTTGAACCCACCCGTACCTACCCTTGACGTAGGCCAAAATGGCAGGATTTAGTCCCCCACTGTCTCAAACCAACGCATTCTATCTATGCAACAGATAAATATCCGGCAGCTACCAATCACTATGCCTTGGCGTGAGGTCAAAATACATAGCTTGAATACTACCGAATATTTAACTGAAATGATTGAGGGCTACGAATGGTTTTGGCGAAACCGTGAACGTAGTGAACTTGATATAATCGATGGAACGAGATAGCTTTTAAAAGGAGTGGTTCAAGCTCCCCGTTTAAAAGTTTAGTTTTGAAAAGAACCGAGTGGTTTTCAAAGTGTTCCAATCGACTTTTACTTGGTTTATTTTCTTGCATTAGTTCTTTTAATGCGTCCCATCATTTAATCCTACCATTGCAGAAAACAACCAAAATATGACGTACGCTTATGCCATTCGCATTCGCCACAGGGCCCCGTCATCACCCGTTAGGTTACTTAACTAACGACAGAGCGGGGGCTGGGCTAGCGCGGCTGTAAAACATAAGCAACGCCTAAATAGTTATCATATATAAATATATAGCAATGATAGACATTACAGATCACAGATGAATACATTGGATATACTAGGAATCCGCAATCCGTTCGAGCCTGCAACGAAAAACGGATTACACGGTCGCAGTGAATAGCCAATACCCCACCCAAGACCCCTACGGATGCGGCAAACTACCCGCCAAGTACCCGAAGCGAAGCAACCTCCCTCAACACCGTGAGTAGGCCACTTGGCACTTCGAGATACCCGGTAGTTTGTGCACCCCCTCCATGGGTCTATCCTAGGAGAAAAAACAGTAAAAAGAATTATACAATGACGGCAACAACCCGACCCAGTTGTGCGGCCATACAAATAATAATATTACATCAATTTACATATTACAATGAAAGAAAGAAAAAGAAACACTCATCTCACATCCACCCCGGCTATTCACCCGCGACAATCCAACGCATTCATATACACATACCATCATCAAACATAGATCACAGATATGTATAACCCCGACTAATCGACATATAGCGATTAGCCGACGTTCAATACATATAAACATCATAGATATAACCTCTTAGTCAAAGTGTAGTGAAGTCCGATCAAAAATACGGATTTATAGGCCCCCAAAAATAAATTTCTTTTCTGTAAAACCTGGGCACATATAAACCATCTTAAAAATCCCAAAACCAAGCCAGAAGAACACTGCACCAAACTCGACCCAGAACCGAGCCAACTCGACCGCGGTTGCGCGGCAATATCTTGCTATTGCCGCGGAACCGCGGTGCTTTGGTCGATTCACTGGACCGGGTTTGGTGGCTTTCTTCACAAAACCCTGAGATGATTTTTGGAGTATGATTTATTTCATTTTGAACAGGAAAAATTTTAACATAAAGTTAGGGTTTTGAAATTTTGGTTTTCCGATTTTTCCGATCAAACTTCCATACACTTTTACTACCTAGCTAGTTTATATTTAGTTAGGCTCTGATACCACTGTACGTCCACGTTTCCCACCCCGGTGCTTACGGGGAGGCGGAAAACGGAATAAAAATCAAATTTTTATCAACTTAGGCAACATGGACTAGACAAAGGAGGATCTTTGCTAAACAAAAACAAGCTAAAGCTAACTAGAAACTAGCTAAGTGTTAGAACGGTTATACCTAGGGCTTTATGTCCTTCTCTCCTTGCTCCTTGGAGTAGTAGAAAGAGGTCACCTTTATCGTCTTCTCACGTCGAAGAAGGATCCACCCGAAAGCCTCGACCTTTGGCTTCAAATCCAAGCTAGAAGTAACTAGAGTGCTAGAAGTGCTAATCCTAGAACCCTAGATGAGAGTAGAGATTATCAAGAAGTGGTTCTTCTCAAGCTCAAGTGTTTCTCAACACATGAGAGGGGAGAGCTTGAGGGAGAGGAAGAACAAGAGAGAGAAAGTGAATGATAGAATGAGAGAATAATAACCATTCTCACATATATGTGTAAATTATTATAATTAGATAATTAGCTAGATAATTATCATGGTTAATCAAGACATGACTGTAGGGTGTTTTTCATCACCCCATTGAGATGGGAATACGCGCGCGCTTGTCAGGCGTACTACAGATTCCCCCTGCCTAGGGTAGGCCAGGGTTTAATGATTGTGGGGATCCGAATCTCCGGCAGCCGCGAACTAAGCTGCCGTTAATTATCCCTCGCCTTTGGAGTGAGGGAACCTCCGATTAACGGGTTAAACTGGTCATGCGAACTCAATGTGCAGTGTACGTGTGTTTTGTTTTGAAAGGGGGGTTTTGGATATATCAGGAGCCACGCAGAGTTTTTACGGGGGTCCCGCTACCCGGATAGCGGGCTGGGGGTCAAGGGGGCTAGCAGCCCCCTTACGGGGTGCGGGGCAGCGTCCCGTTAGAAATTTTTTTCTAACAGGGACAGTGTCGCGGAGTATGTGTGTGTGTAAATATGTATACATATGTGTATATATATGTATATATGTATATATATAAAAGAAAGAAAGGGAAAAGGCATCCAAAGGATGTGTGGGGGCAGCACCTTGGGCGCTGTGTGCCTAGGTGCTGTGCGCTCAGGCACTAGAGTGCCACGTGTCGGCACGTGGGCGCTCTGCGCTTGAGTGCTAGGCGCTTGAGCGCAAGCGCGCCACGTGTCGGCACGGGGGCGACTTGCGCTCGAGCGCTTGCGCTGGAGCGCAAGTGCGCCACGTGTCGGCACGGGGCGACTTGCGCTCGAGCGCTTGCGCTTGAGCGCAAGCGTGTCACGTGTCGGCACCGGGGCGACTTACCCTCGAGCGCTTGCGCTGGAGCGCAAGCACGCCACGTGTTGACACCAGGGTGACTTGCGCTCGAGCGCTTGTGCTGGAGCGCAAGCGCTCCACGTGTCGGCACGGGGGCGACTTGCACTGGAGCGCAAGAGCGCCACGTGTCGACACCGGGAGGACTTGCGCTCGAGCGCAAGCGCGCCACGTGTCGGCACGCAAGCGCTCTGCGCTTGAGCGCTGGCGAGAAAAATGAGGCTTTTAACCTAAGAAACAGAAGCTATGCTTCAAAAAGAAATTATTTGTTGTTTTATATATATGGAGTCAAACTCCTAGGATGTTTTGAAGCTGATGAAGGGGGTTCTTCTTCTTCCTCCTGTTGTTTGGCCGGATCTTGAAGATCAAGAAGTAGGAGAATTTAAAAATCACTCATTTTTAAGATCTGATGGAAGATCTGAGTTCCCCTTTGTGGGTTTTGTGGTGGAAAACTACTTAGTTTTGGAAAAGAAAGAGTAAAACTCTTGATTTAATTCAAAGAAATGAGAAGGTTTAGAACCTTGGAGAAGGAGCAGGAGGCACAAAGAACCCTAGTTTTAGGGGAAATGAAAAGTCTTTTTTTTGTTCATCATCATTTTGCCTTATATAGGCTTACATATTTACATATAGCCCCTTGGGCTTTACAAAATGGCATTTTAGCCATCCCATGGCTCATGTGCTATTTCATTTTTGCACATAAGCCATGGGCTTACAAAATATTGGCTTTATGCCGATTTTGTTTACATTCATGCATAAACAATTACATAAAAATTATTTATTACATGATTTTGTTGTTGGCACGGGGAGGCTGGCCGCGGGCTCGACTTGGGCATGGGCCCGCTTGACCTGGGCTTGGGCCCACCTAGCTTGGGGGTTGACCTTGACTTTGACTCGGTCAACCGGGGTGCAAATTTTGACTTCAACAAAGTGCCCCCATCAATAAATGCACACCACATATGTGGGCCGTGTGCATGAAATTGATGGATCTTCTTTCATGTGGAGGCGACTTGCTTTGGTTCCCACTTTTTGGGCTGCACTGCCCTTTTTACGACATGGACGGTCGACGCTTGACGCGTCTCCGAGACGGAGTGTCCGTGGTAGACGGTTCCCTGGCCCAGAGTGATCTGGTTCCTTGTTTTTAGGAAGCCTGCACTGCCCATTTTGCGACATGGACGGTCGATGCTCTGTTCCGGAGCGATTTGGTTCCTTCTTTGTAGGAAGCCTGCACTGCCCTTTTTGCGACATGGACGGTCGACGCTCTGATCCGGAGCGATTTGGTAGATGTGTCCCCGGTACGGAGTGTCGTTGGTCGACGTTTCCCCGAGGTGGAGTGTCGGTTGTAGGACGTTTCCCCGAGACGGAGTGTCTGTTGTAGGACGTTTCCCCGATACGGAGTGCCTGTGGTAGGACGTTTCCCCGAGACGGAGTGCCTGCTGTAGGACGTTTCCCCGAGATGGAGTGCCTGTGGTAGGACGTATCCCCGAGACGGAGTGCCTGCTGTAGGACGTTTCCCCGAGACGGAGTGCCTGTGGTAAGACGTTTCCCCGAGACGGAGTGCCTGTTGTAGGACGTTTCCCCGAGACGGAGTGCCTGTGGTAGGACGTTTCCCCAAGACGGAGTGCCTGTGGCAGGACGTTTCCCCGAGACGGAGTGCCTGCTGTAGGACGTTTCCCCGAGACGGAGGGCCTGTTGTAGGACGTATCCCCGAGACGGAGTGCCTGTGGATTTGACGCAGAGGTCGATGTTGGAATTAGTTGGTTTGATTTGTTTGATTTGAGTTGACATCAGCATCGCTATACTGGAATATGGTACCAGGAGCGAATCATCATCTGTCTTTGAGAGGATTTGGGAATCGGTTTTTTGTCGGCATCTGCATTGCTGCACTGGAATAATACCGGGAGCAACTTATCATGTGCCCCAGGAGGATTTGGATTTTTTTGTTTGGCATCTGCATTGCTGCACTGGAATAATGCCAGGAGCAACTCATCATGTGCCCCGAGAGGATTTGGATTTGTTTTTTTTTTGTTTGGCATCAGTATCGCTACACTGGAATATGGTACCAGGAGCGAATCATCATGTGCGCTTGCTTATCAGGAAGCGATGGCTTAGGAGACAGGTTTTAGGTCCCTATCACCTAAGACTTTTCAATTTTGTGAGCCGTGAGGGTCTCACAAAGCATTTTCTCCCTACGGGTCGTAAGGATCCCGTAAGTGTATTTTCTCCTTAGGAGTCGTGAGGACTCCTAAGTGTGTTTTTCCTTCGTGAGTCGTAAGGATCCCACAAAGGTTTGTTCTCCTCATGTATCGTGAGGACACATGAGTGGGTCTTCTCAATGGAGCATAATTCCATAGGCGGAGACCAGCCGCGTAACTGGTGATTCCGGTGGGGCATGTACGTGATGAGAATTATTTGAGCCCGTGGATTGTATACGGTAGTCAATTTGGGGACTAACCGTAGGGCCGGGAGAATTTTAGAAATTTGAATTTTTGTTGGCGTCTGCATCGCTGCACTGGAATATGGTACCAGGAGCGACTCATCATTCGCCGTTGTTTTTGTTTTTTTTTTTCTTTTTGTTTTTGTTTTGTTTTTTTTTTTTTGTTTTACCGCGATTGCTCTATCATTTCAGCTTTTCTTATCGCGAAAGTCGCGATTGCCCTATCATTTCGGCTTTTTATTCGCGGTTGCCCCATCATTTCGGCTTTATTTTCATTTTCATTTTTACTCGCTGATTTTTATTGCGAGTTGCCCCATCATTTCGGCTTTTCTTTATTTTTCTTTTATTTACACATTTATTTTTCTTTTATTTACACTTTTTTTTTACATTCCCAGTTTAACGACTTAGAGGTCGATTGTTCCCAGTTTAATGATGTGGTGGTCGACTGTTTCTAGTTTAACGACTTAGCGGTCATCTGTTTCCAGTTTAAAGACTTAGGGGTCTACTGTTCCCAGTTTAAAGACTTAGAGGTCTATTATTCCCAGTTTAATGACGTGGTGGTCAACTGTTCCCAGAGAAAGGCGGGTGTTTGAGAGAATCAGGTCCCTGAAGGACTTCGGTCCCCGTGTGTATGAAATTGGCGGTCGCAGCTTGATTGTTTGTTAACACGCCAGGGGATAATGATATTTCTCCCGCCTTGTATTGTTTCTCGACCCAATCCTTGAAGATGCAACAGTCTTCAATAGTGTGCCCCAACACTCGGTGGTACGGGGAAAAGTTGGGATGATCAGTCTTGTTCGCTTCACTTAGCCTTTTCGGGGTTCTGGTAGCCGCAGGCCATTCTTCAGAGCATCTTTAAAAATTTTGTGGACCTTGTCCCTTCGGAATGAGTAGACCTTATTTCTTCTTTCCTCCAAAGTTGGCTCTCGAGGCTAGTCATTTTTTGCTCCACCCGTTCTCTGCTTATTTGGAGAATCGGTGATGTTAGAATTTCCGCCTTTTCGGTTGTCGTCCCTCCAAGGTTTCGGTCTGTTTGTGAACTGAAGATCCTGAGCGGACTCGGGCTTTGAGCGTTCCAACGTTTGAACCTTTTTGGTCAGCTCTTGGAATGTTTTGAGACCCGCGGTACATAGAAACGGGGCCATCCAGTAGTTGAGGTTTCCGATAAGGAGACTGACAGATTGGTCCTGCTCTATCGGCGGTTCGCATTTGACGGAGAGATTACGCCATCGGGTTATAAAATCCATGCTGCTTTCGTCGTTCGTGGGCTTGGTCCTTACGAGCTCGGCAATGGTAATCTTATCGCTGACGCTTATGAACCTCTGCCGAAACAAAGACTCCATTTGGACAAAAGTTGTGACGGAGCCATCCGGTATGCTCGCGTACCAGTCGAAAGCAACATCGGTCAGGCTATTAACGAACTGGCGGAGGAGAAGCGCATCATTGCCCCCAGTATTCCCGCATGAGGCTTTGAAGTGGGCGATATGCTGATTCGCATTTCCCGTCCCATCGAATCTTCCGAATTTGGGGATGACATAGCCGCTAGGAAATTCTACCAGATCATACTGAGCAGGATATGGTCTCCCACTACTGCTGATATCTTTTTGCGCTTCGGCTTCGGCCACCAATGTTTTGACTTTGCTGGCAACCAAATCCATGATTTGATTTTGAGTTAGCGGGCTACTGTCATCGGTAGCCAAGACATTTCACGAGATAGGATGCGACTGGTTTTCATGTAGTTCGCCCACTTTTGGATTTGAGGGAATAGGCGTCGGCTGCTTTGGGACACCATTTCCTGGTCCGCGAGCAGAGCCCTCCGCTTGATTGGGCGGCTGAGAGGCAAGTCGGGCCGTGAGCTGCATCACGACATTCGTCAAGTCATCGATTTTGGAGTAGATTTTGTCCATCTCCTTGTCTTTGTTTCTGAGCTGCTTTCGAAGCTCTTGAAGCAGCTCTTGCTCCGCGGTCCTGGGGCGGAAAGTCGGCTCTTCTTCGCTTTCCGAGCCCGACTCCTCATGGACCGAAGGGTCTTTCTGCCCATCATCCTCATCGAGAGGGTCTTCATCACCCAGCAGAGGTGGCTGTTCTTGGGAAGCGGCCACCACATTCAAGCCAGATTAGGTTTGAGATGTGGTAGCCCCGCCCTTGCTCTTGCTGCGCGTGCCCACCGTGTAGACAGTGTGGACCACATACCCAGCCATTTCCTCATCTTCGGCGGGGTAACCCTGTTCTTCGAACCTCATGAGGTTCAGCCTGGCAGGAGCCCTAGCCCTTTTGTTGGCTATATATCTGATCCTTTCCTCCTTCAGCTTCTCGATTTTGAAGGCTTGGCGGGCATCCGCTACCCGGGAAGCCATTGTGAGTTGATCAGCGGGGAGCTTAGAGAAGACACCTGATCGAGCATTTGTCAGGGGCGCCACTGGAGCTTGCTCGGGACGCGTTGTAGCTTTGTTGGTGTTGATGGCCTTGCCCCCAGCTGGGGCAAAGGAAAGTCGTTCAGATACCGACTTGCGTTTGGGTTGGGGCGCCCTTGAGATCACCACATTTGGTCTCCTGCCTTTCGAGACCGGTTTGTCTACCACCGGGGCTTGAGGAGCTGGGATGGCGCCAACTGGCATGAACATAATAGAGCCGAATGGTAGCAGCGGCTCCTCCCATTGTCGCCCGAGACTGGCCGGAAGGACCGTCCTAGAGTCTATCCTCATCGTGTAGGAGACGGGAGCTGAGTTCATCATCGAAGACACCGTCGGAAGGTGATTGCTTGAAAATCTGCATGAAAAAGCATTATTTTTAGTATAAATACAGGTATGTATATTGATTGAGTTCGCATGAACGCTTAACCCGAAATATGGGAGGAGAGATTGGTCCCACCGGGCGTGCCAGAATCTGTAGGGTGTTTTTCGTCACCCCATTGAGATGGGAATACGTGCGTGCTTGTCAGGCGTACTACAGATTCCCCCTGCCTAGGGTAGGCCGGGGTTTAATGATTGTGGGGATTCGAATCTCCGGCAGCCGCGAACTAAGCTGCCGTTAATTACCCCTCACCTTTGAAGCGAGGGAACCTCCGATTAACGGGTTAAACTGGTCATGCGAACTCAATGTGCAGTGTACGTGTGTTGTGTTTTGAAAGGGGGGGTTTGGATATATCGGAAGCCACGCAGAGTTTTTACAGGGATAGTGTCGCGGAGTATGTGTGTGTGTAAATATGTATACATATGTGTATATATATGTATATATGTATATATATAAAAGAAAGAAAGGGAAAAGACATCCAAAGGATGTGTGGGGGCAGCACCTTGGGCGCTGTGCGCCTAGGTGCTGTGCGCTCAGGCGCTAGAGTGCCACGTGTCGGCACGTGGGCGCTCTGCGCTTGAACGCAAGCGCGCCACGTGTCGGCACGGGGCGACTTGCGCTCGAGCGCTTGCGCTTGAGCGCAAGCGCTCCACGTGTCGGCACGGGGGCGACTTGCGCTCGAGCGCTTGCGCTGGAGCGCAAGCGCGCCACGTGTCGACACCGGGGCGACTTGCTCTCGAGCGCTTGCGCCGGAGCGCAAGCCCTCCACGTGTCGGCACGGGGGCGACTTGCGCTCGAGCGCTTGCGCTTGAGCTCGAGCGCTTGCGCTTGAGCTCGAGCGCTTGCGCTTGAGCGCAAGCGCGCCACATATCGACACCGGGGGGACTTGCGCTCGAGCGCTTGTGCTTGAGCGCAAGCGCGCCACGTGTCGGCACGCAAGCGCTCTGCGCTTGAGCGCTGGCGAGAAAAACGAGGCTTTTAGCCTAAGAAACAGAAGCTATGCTTCAAAAAGGAAATATTTGTTGTTTTATATATATGGAGTTAAACTCTTAGGATGTTTTGAAGCTGATGAAGGGGGTTCTTCTTCTTCCTCCTGTTGTTTGGCCGGATCTTGAAGATCAAGAAGTAGGAGATTTTAAAAATCACTCCTTTTTAAGATCTGATGGAAGATCTGAGTTCCCCTTTGTGGGTTTTGTGGTGGAAAACTACTTAGTTTTGGAAAAGAAAGAGTAAAACACTTGATTTAATTCAAAGAAATGAGAAGGTTTAGAACCTTGGAGAAGGAGCAGGAGGCACAAAGAACGCTAGTTTTGGGGGAAATGAAAAGTCTTTTTTTTGTTCATCATCATTTTGCCTTATATAGGCTTACATATTTAAATATAGCCCCTTGGGCTTTACAAAATGGCATTTTAGCCATCCCATGGCTCATGTGCTATTTCATTTTTGCACATAAGCCATGGGCTTACAAAATATTGGCTTTATGCCGATTTTGTTTACATTCATGCATAAACAATTACATAAAAATTATTTATTACATGATTTTGTTGTTGGCACGGGGAGGCTGGCCGCGGGCTCGACTTGGGCATGGGCCCGCTTGACCTGGGCTTGGGCCCACCTAGCTTGGGGGTTGACCTTGACTTTGACTCGGTCAACCGGGGTGCAAATTTTGACTTCAACAATGACCATTATCATTTCATATTTAATGCTAATTGCAAGGATCAAAGAGCATCTTTTATATGGAATGATGATAGTCAATATGTCAACTAAGGTCAACAAGTCAAGATAGTCAAATAGTCAACAACCATAACCATGCACAATTATATTAAGCTAATATCAATTAACCATAATACACACATAAGCATTAGGGTTAATAAAATGACAATGGTTATTAACCCTAATCAAAGTCCTCTCCCTCTGTCTCAAGCAACTTTGCATACACACCCGTATTCGTGATCCGAGGAACACGAATACAATGAGATAAAACCAATCCCAAATCATATACTAAGATCCGGCTTAAACCAAAACCCGCTAGTATAAGCTGTCCGGACAACAAACGTGCACAAGTGCGCGGATGTGAACGAACCCCGTCGCAAAACCATGCGACCTCTACTCATTTTGCCTAAAGACGAATAGCTCTCTGTGTGGGACTCTAAAGACTCGACACTACGCTGGCAGTGGGTTTAACCACAGACCGCAAGCGGCACTAGCTGTACGTAACGGTCCCCAGGTAGATGCCGATAAGAAGACTGACGAGGTGAACCCCATCTGAACTCCTACTGAGCCTGTATGCGACAGTCTCCGTACAGTCCGGTCTGTTCGTCTGATACATCGTATGGCGGGCCTAGGAGGGCGGTGAACGTCAGTCCCCTAATAGCGGTACAAGTCGTGTCAGAGTTGATCGCACGCTTTTGGCGTGTCGGATGTTCAAAGAATTTAAGTGTAACCGCGATCAGGACGGTGTCGCTTTGCAGCTAGCCGGTGAGCACGGGTCGGTCCACAGGGAGATGGTGTTATCTTACCTTCTTGTCTTAGACGAGTCAATAAAGAATCTTGTATGTGTTTGTTTTGTCTAACCTATGTGTTTATCTGCAAGTATAAAGTTGTTAAGAAAATACGAGATTGTAAGCTAAGAAATCCGTACTCAAAAACCATTGAGCCGAGTCTTGACCAATTGAAGCTAGACAATCGGCAACAACGGGGATTAGGGGGTTTAAGCGTGGTATTCGTGGAATCCGGCTTATTTACCCTTGTCCTTCCGTTCTTGTCTCTTGCTTTCGCCTCCGGCCAAACCGAACGCAACCGGTCGTGGTTAGGAATCACCGTTACCTTGTCAGGGTACGGTGCCTAACGGAGCGCTTGCGTATGGTTTGGACGAAGTTCAAATGGAAAATAACGGGAAAAGGAATTGGTAAAGAAATGTGTTAACTTACAATACCTTATTTCTTCTTAACAATAATAATTACAACATTCACAATATAAACAAAAGAGAACAAAAAGAAAAGAACAAAGAAAAGAAAAGAGACAAGTAATAAAGAGCATGAATAAAATGCAAGTAATAAAAAGACAAGTAATAAAAAGCGAGTAATAAAAAGAATACGGAACTAGGACCCAAGCCAAGCATGTGCTCAATAGCCAACCCTTAAACTTGCAAGCTCAATGAAGAACTTGCAAGATCAAGGGAAGGGTAGAAAGCGCATGTGAAGTGAAGTGCTAGCCCGTGAGAAAATACGACCCTTGAGATCAATAACTAACTCTTAACCATTCAACCTCAATGAAGAGATTGAATGAGCAAGAGAAGGCAGAAATCTCAAGGGGGAGCAAACTAACAAGAAAGATAAAACAACCTCATCTTCATTAACATCCACTCAAAAGCTCTCACTACAATTTTATGGAGGAATGAAGAAGAAGAAGAAAGAAATTAACAAAAATGAGGCTAAAACAAAACTCAAAAATTGCTCTCTTGGTTGTGCTCAAAACTGCTGTATTTATAGGCAGGAGAATGGAGTTCTAGGGCAACCAGAAGACCACATGTGAAATGACCAAACTGCCCCAGAAATTCGGCAGAGAGTGGGCCCCATACTGCGGCGCATGCGCGGCCAAACCCCTGCTTTGGCCGCGCATGCGCGGCCGTACAGTGGAATTGGGCAGTGGGTTTTGGTGTACTTCCCTGGTATTTTGTCCTTTGCTGTTAAATATGTAAAGAATTTCAATATCTTTCCACGATTTTCTCAGTTTCCAGAGTCAACATTGATGGCTTTTACTTTTCAACACTTTTGACATTCTACTCCCTCGGGTCCCACACATCTTTGAATATCTTCAGTGGGCCCCACGCATCTTTGAATATCTTCAGTGGGCCCCACGCTTGACCAGAAATGACGACTGTTTTCGTCCTGCCCTTTTGAACTGGTAAGCGGTTTTAGACGGATGCGGATGACAGAAACCCGGCTTTTATCTGTCCGTGACAGTTGTTCTGTATTTTGGCGTAACTGTGGAGTTTTAGTGTTGATTTGCAGTATTTGTACCGGAAACCTGTATTCTGTAAACATGTAGCAAACACGGATTAAAAGTACCTACCTATAAACACACGAGCGTAAGAATGGGCGGTATAAAATGCAATATTCTGATATGAACAAATACCCCCAAACTTAACTTTTGCTCGTCCCGAGCAAAACCAATTATTCACAAAAATAAAATGATAACCGCACTTTCGCAGGGAACGCGATTGTACTGAGCATGTGCAACAAGCCGTTAAACCTTTAGGTGTCCCTAGTAGGAGGAGTGTTGTCTCCTGAGGGTTTTCAGCGGATACTACCCACAAAATCCGGCCAAGCTAATTTTGTAAAATAACTAAGATTCAACCCCCTAAAGTTTTGTTTTAGAAAATAACAATTCTATAATCATAAGTTTAGATTATCGAACCTTTATTTTTCACACCTCTCTTCTTATTTAACTACAGATTTTATATGTCTTTACGTGCAGTGCAAAAATAGTGTCGTTAAGTTCCCGAAAGGTCGAATAAAGTCATTATGTCACACAATAAAGCCCAGATAACAATTTTAAATGGATCACATAAGTTTTATAGAGAGTTAAGCATTTTTCAAGTTTCGTTTTCCAGTAAGGTTTCAACTTCAGAATTTCTATCTTCCTTAACAGGAAATTAAGTCATATTTTTCACTCCACCTCTTTCTTGTTTTCATTTCATACACACCTCTGTGAACGTGCAATAGTCTTTATCATAGAATAAAACCTTCATATCTCCGTTAAAATTTTTATAAAAGCCTGTCTTTTTATCAAGATTATTCTCACACAAAGAACCGTTAGGAATTTTAACTCGGAGAGAACACTTGCTTGACTTTGTTTTTATCTGGACTTTCTAGGCTTCTTAGCGAGCTTTGGGCCAATGCACCCAAACCAGTTGGTTTTAGGGCATTAGGTGTAGAAACACCCCAGCGGACTTAATTACTCAAGTTACCTAGGTCCAAAAACAAAAGACAGTTTGGCGTGAAAAACATGATGATTCAATACGAACGGAGATATAACCGGTAGTTCAATTATTTTTTGGATAAAAGACGTGTTTAGTGGGTTTGGTGTGTAATCATTCCAATCAAGTTTTTAGATGGGTTATTTTTCAGACTTAGCTCCAATTACGGCCTCAATAACATTCCTTCATATTCGCTTTACTTCATAAACTATTCTTGATATTACTTATTTCAGAACAAACCTATTTGATCCTCAGAAAATTATTTATCTGTTTAAAAGTTTTTAAACATAAAAGACTTGTCATCTAATTCCCAAGACTCACAACACGTGTAGTGTAATGTAAAGACGTATATCAGCTATCGTTAACTTCAAAGGAGAGTTATCTTTCAGGTTTTCAAAATCTAAACATAAGATTTAGTTATTCCTATTTTTTCAAACAAAAACCGTCGAATGTTGAAGCAGAGTTCTTCCACAAGCTAACTTGACAAAAAAAAATTTATATTTTAAGAAAATTTTCAGATTTTTATGGATTTTATGGTTTTAATATGCAGATGCAAAATATACATATGAATGCGAAGGAAGAAAGCTTACCGAGCACACCCCCAAACTTAAACTTGACAGTGCCCTCACTGTCAGGCTATACCAAGAGGGTCAAAATTGCCGGTGCTTCCTAAAAACAAATTATATACAAAAAGGAAAACAAAAATATATACAAAAAAAGAGAGCCCCCCCAAACTTAAGTTAAACAGTGTTTCCACTGTTAAGCGTTGAAATTCAGGATTAGGGGGGAAAGAACAGTATCCATCTATACAAGGCCTTACACAGGCCAAAGGTTAGCACCAACCATTCAAAGATCTTATCTCTATAAAGCAGTGGCTGGTGGAAGAAGGTGAAGGGGTAAGAAATGGAGACTACGCGAGACCGCTTGTGGAGAGAAGTGGAATGCGGTCTCGGTAGATGAGAAGAAAAAGAATGGCGTAAGGGAAAAAGAAGTGGAAGACGAACTTGAGGGTGCAAATGGAGTAAATAGATTAGCACAATTTGTGATGAGCGATGTGTGAAAAGTGATTGTGCTAATATATTTACTCGTCGAGAAATTGGGTCGAATCCCTCAAGATTCGTAAGAAACCATGGGTACGCCGAACTTGGTAAACCAGACATATGAAATGTAAGCGAGACGGGTTCTTGCAAGGTCGGAACGATGGAAAGGATGGAGGGAAGTGATCGAGGAGGGGCATCGGTTAGGGTTTCGGGAGGGTGTACACAGTCAATGAAAGGAACAGGATGAATTGGAAAATCCGACTCATCAATTAAAACAGTTTCATCCTCAAAACTATCCTCAAAATTCTCCTCAAAATTTATCTCATCCATGCATTTTTCTTCAAAATCCAGACGCATATGAAGTTCGGGAAAAACATTTAAAGACTCGGGATGATGATTTGAAGAGATAAACTCAACCAAATCTACGGGATCATCATCCAAAATGTTCCCAGCGTCAATATCCTCGATCAAGTGAAAATCTATATTCTCAGACACCTCATCAAAAGCATGGAGTTCAATCGATTCTGGTTCTAAGATGGAGGTGTAGAGGTCAAAAGGTTTGGGATCGGTTTCACTTGGAAGAGACCCTTCACAATCGGGCAAATCAAACACTACGAAGTCGCACAACTCATTAATCATTCTATCTTCAACTGGTGAATCGTTTGGGACAATAGATAGATATTCAAAACTGGAGTTGTGGGATTCAAGTTGAAACGGGTAGGCTTGATTCGGAAGGGGATACATCTCACTCTCTCCACTCAATTTCACAGCCTGTCCCGCCGTCTCATCATACATTGAAAAATTAGGAGCTAGTTGAAAACTAGCTACCGGATCACTAGGTTGTATGAGGGCGGCCATGGACGCATTCAAATCCATCGTCTGTTGTGAAGCTACCCTAAATTCTTCCAACGACTGTTCTAAACTAGACATAGGTTGTGAAGGGGTTTCAGTAAAAGATTCAGACTTGTTTGGATACTGAAAACTCCCAAATTGCTGTTCTGATGCAATGTCTAGGGAATGTGCAAAATTAGGGTAGGATTGGTAGGAGTTGAATGGCTGGACAGGAGTGGGATCAACATTGGGATAAGAAGGTGAATGGATTTGTTGGTCCCAAGAATTTGTAGTGGCGAAAGGAGTGAAAGATCGGATACGGGATTGTTCAATACGTTCAGCGATGGACAAAGGACGACTTGCAGAAGGGGTATCAACATTAGCGGGTGCGGGAGGTTGAAAAGGTTGATACAAAGTGGAATGAGGAGTGCAAGTGTTTGTCCTAGACGCTGCTATCCGATCTCTCAATGAAATTTTTGGCATGGAGGGGTCGTTCGATGTTCGGCCAAAACAAGAACCGTATGAAGTAATGTCTGGTTGTGGGTACCAAAGTTCGGCAAGAGTTTTGCGAGGTGGAGTACCCATGATATGAAGAGAGAGTGAAAGAAAGGAAGAGAAAAGGGAGGGAAAAAAAAAGAATGTTTTTTTTTTTAGTTAAATATATTACAAAAGAATGAAGTATACACAAAAAGAGTATGGACAAAGATCATCACGACACAAAAACACCACACACCTAATCGTTCTAGGGTTCACCTAGGTCAACTAGACCTGCTCAAGAACTTGATTGCCGAAATTAAACTGTGTCGAGAAACAGACTCACGATACACTGATCACGAGGCCAGGTAAGTGCAGAGATAAGGGGAGGTTTTCCAACGCTTTCGCGAAGTTCCTTAATTAAATAACCCTTTCTCTTTTGGCGGTTTTACCGTTAACACTTTCCTAGACACCCCGTAAACAATATACCGTAAGCAAGCTTCTAAATACAGTTAACTTCTCCTAGTGAGCGCGCAGTCCTTAAGGCTTAAAGTCTAGTTTCTTTTAAATTTTGTGTCGGTAACGTTATGCTCAGGTTCGTGATTTGTGGGCCACGGAAAAGGTGATGAAATCCTTTACCGTATGTTGTGGGGTTCGCTTGCCCTTAAGTCCGTATTAATTGATGCAATGCGCAAATCAATAAAAATTCTATAAAGAATAAAACAATCGTTTTAAGTTTTAAGTGCGGCGCTGCAACAAATACGGGTTAGTCAATTTTTTTGCGTTTGTTAGCGAACTTGCAAAGAATCCTGCAAAAGAATAGTATATTGGAAGCGTCGGATTTGAGAAGAAGGTGTTAGTAAAGTACGTACCGTTTAAGTTTTGGGTTAAGAAACCCCCGTTGAATCGAGTCCGCTAAGCTTGAAAGGTTCGCTTGCGCGGGTCAAACTACCCGGATCTTTGGCTCTGTACTCCGTAATCACCTTAACTTTGAATGTGCACTTTGCTCCCACAATCGCAGTTTGCAAATCTGCAAAAATCTACACACTTGCCCACAAAAATATTGTCCAAAAAAGAAAAACAAAAAGAATATTTTATATATATATATATATACAAAAAGAATATTAACCCGAATAACAAGAAAGAAAATACGCTACCGTCTCCCCGGCAACGGCGCCATTTGATCGCACGCTTTTGGCGTGTCGGATGTTCAAAGAATTTAAGTGTAACCGCGATCAGGACGGTGTCGCTTTGCAGCTAGCCGGTGAGCACGGGTCGGTCCACAGGGAGATGGTGTTATCTTACCTTCTTGTCTTAGACGAGTCAATAAAGAATCTTGTATGTGTTTGTTTTGTCTAACCTATGTGTTTATCTGCAAGTATAAAGTTGTTAAGAAAATACGAGATTGTAAGCTAAGAAATCCGTACTCAAAAACCATTGAGCCGAGTCTTGACCAATTGAAGCTAGACAATCGGCAACAACGGGGATTAGGGGGTTTAAGCGCGGTATTCGTGGAATCCGGCTTATTTACCCTTGTCCTTCCGTTCTTGTCTCTTGCTTTCGCCTCCGGCCAAACCGAACGCAACCGGTCGTGGTTAGGAATCACCGTTACCTTGTCAGGGTACGGTGCCTAACGGAGCGCTTGCGTATGGTTTGGACGAAGTTCAAATGGAAAATAACGGGAAAAGGAATTGGTAAAGAAATGTGTTAACTTACAATACCTTATTTCTTCTTAACAATAATAATTACAACATTCACAATATAAACAAAAGAGAACAAAAAGAAAAGAACAAAGAAAAGAAAAGAGACAAGTAATAAAGAGCATGAATAAAATGCAAGTAATAAAAAGACAAGTAATAAAAAGCGAGTAATAAAAAGAATACGGAACTAGGACCCAAGCCAAGCATGTGCTCAATAGCCAACCCTTAAACTTGCAAGCTCAATGAAGAACTTGCAAGATCAAGGGAAGGGTAGAAAGCGCATGTGAAGTGAAGTGCTAGCCCGTGAGAAAATACGACCCTTGAGATCAATAACTAACTCTTAACCATTCAACCTCAATGAAGAGATTGAATGAGCAAGAGAAAGCAGAAATCTCAAGGGGGAGCAAACTAACAAGAAAGATAAAACAACCTCATCTTCATTAACATCCACTCAAAAGCTCTCACTACAATTTTATGGAGGAATGAAAAAGAAGAAGAAAGAAACTAACAAAAATGAGGCTAAAACAAAACTCAAAAATTGCTCCCTTGGTTGTGCTCAAAACTGCTGTATTTATAGGCAGGAGAATGGAGTTCTAGGGCAACCAGAAGACCACATGTGAAATGACCAAACTGCCCCAGAAATTCGGCAGAGAGTGGGCCCCATACTGCGGCGCATCCGCGGCCAAACCCCTGCTTTGGCAGCGCATGCGCGGCCGTACAGTGGAATTGGGCAGTGGGTTTTGGTGTACTTCCCTGGTATTTTGTCCTTTGCTGTTAAATATTTACAGAATTTCAATATCTTTCCACGATTTTCTCAGTTTCCAGAGTCAACATTGATGGCTTTTACTTTTCAACACTTTTGACATTCTACTCCCTCGGGTCCCACACATCTTTGAATATCTTCAGTGGGCCCCACGCATCTTTGAATATCTTCAGTGGGCCCCACGCTTGACCAGAAATGACGACTGTTTTCGTCCTGCCCTTTTGAACTGGTAAGCGGTTTTAGACGGATGCGGATGATAGAAACCCGGCTTTTATCTGTCTGTGACAGTTGTTCTGTATTTTGGCGTAACTGTGGAGTTTTAGTGTTGATTTGCAGTATTTGTACCGGAAACCTGTATTCTGTAAACATGTAGCAAACACGGATTAAAAGTACCTACCTATAAACACACGAGCGTAAGAATGGGCGGTATAAAATGCAATATTCTGATATGAACAGGAGTGTAGCCCAGAACACCCTGAGATAATACTGGAAACCTACCAGTATATCTCGCTTGCCCTGGCCAGGGACTACTCGTGTAATGGCTCTCCTGGACATAGCGCGATATCAACCCCCAATACCGGGAGAGACGAATCCTGTCTAACCATCACTGCCTCCAAGTGCTTCGGGACTGCACCCAAAAACTACCTGTTTGCACGACTCCTTTGAGCCGTGGTAGGGTAGTAATCAAAGTGCAGTAGGAACACACTCGAGGCGAAGTGACAGTGTCAAGTCAGCGAACTAAGCTGTACTCATGTCACCTGGGAACTGATAACTGACGATAGGTATAATACCAACCAACAGTTCCTGACGAGTCATATCCGCTGTACTCATGTCACCTGGGAACTGATAACTGACGATAGGTATAATACCAACCAACAGTTCCTGACGAGTCATATCCACTGTACTCGTAACCTAACGAGCACCCGTATACTATCTCAAGTACGACGTACTGACGGCTATGGGACAGACCGTCTCCCACACTGGGATGAGAAGCGCATACGCTAGTCTACTCCGGAGTATCGATGCCCTGTCTCGATAGTCCAACGACTAGGGACCTGTATAAGGATGTGCTTATTGATTACCCAGCTCCCACGAGTGTTAGCGCCATCACAACGCTGGTAATCAAGCAAAGATCCTAAGGGCTCTATTAATATGTATATCAGCGATATGCTAAAAGAAACACATGCACATATTAAAGCAGAGACAAACCAAGTAGCATACTACCATTTCGAGCAAGATTGTATATACAACTGTGAATATCCCAAGCTTCCATCAAGTAATATACAAACTAGTATGATACAGTAATGGCCTCTAGGGCATATACACTAACAATGTGCACTCCTTCCAGCTCATCCTTCATCTTTTCTTCGGCGAGGAAAGCTTGGAATTGCTCGGGCTCTTGTAATGCCCTGATCAGAGAATCTCTCGCTTCATTGGATAGCAGAAGGGCGTCGAGAATGCTGAGCTGCGAAGGTATCTTCCTCAGGTGTGCAAGAACATTGTAATCTACCTTACTTTCCTTTGGAGGGTCCTTGGCTGTCAGCTCTTTAACGACTCGGTCATCTAGGGTGATATTCTCAAGGACTTTTTCTTTCCCCTTATCTTTTCTATTCAACCCACTGTTCGCGGGCCCGAGATTCTTTTCGGGCAGCGTACGATTGCGCAGCTGAATATTCTCACAGCTCTTCGGTTCTTCCTCTTTTCCTGAGGTGGATTCTTTAAAGAGAGGGCCAAGAGTCATTTCTTCGTCAGATTCGCTCCCGAAGGTGAGAACTTGCGATCCCCCAGCATCGACCATGTGACAGTTGCCGGCAGTTCTTTTACGCTCCTCGGTCGTATTTCTTTGCTCCCGAAGAGTTTTGCGTTTCATCCGCTTGAAATGTTGTCGGTGAGCAACATATCCCTGCCACCATCTTTTAAAAGTGTTGCACTCTTCAGTAGTGTGCGCAATCTTTCGATGATATAAGCAGTAGCTAGGATGTATTTCCGCTTCACTAAGAGTGTTTCCTTCGGAGGGTGGCAGCTTCATTTCCATCGATATGGCTTTGACGAACCTCTTCCTTGTCTTGAACCTGCTTTTATTTGCGGCGGATGTATTTTGATCTGCTAGGAGTGCTTTGACCCTTTCGTCCAGTCGTCGGCGTTTGGCCTTTTCAAATATGGCCATTTCGCGCTCCCGGTTAGCTTTACTTTTCAAAAGAGCTTCGTTTAGGAATGCATCGATCATTTCGTCCGATGGTCCTAGAAGTTCCGGCTCAGGATCTGCCTCCAGTTTCTCTGTATCCAGAGCTTCTCCATCGTTTACCAACGAGTGAGAGATCGCATGGCAGCTTGCCACATAATTCTCAGATTTATCGGACGAGTCTTTTCCATTATCATCATCTCCGTCCTCAAGGACGTGGCTGAGAAATTCTTGAAGTGTGACTGGAGTCCGCGCTTTCTAATTATATTCTTCCAGCGCATCGATATATTTTTGCAGGTCCGTGCGCTTGTCACCAGGTTTCACGGGCTTCTTGGCTTTCTACTTCTTCTTCGAAGACCTTGGCGGCTGGATGTGAGCACTTTGGCTATCACCACCAATCTTTGGAGTTAGGTGCGGTTTCAGCATTCTCTCGATGATCTCGAATTCCAGTGGATTTTTCCACCTAATCGCCGGACATGTTTGGAGATCCTTCAGCATTCTTTTATTCTTGGCTGAAAGAACGACCTCCCATGGAGCTTCTTCCACAAAAGAGCATGATGCCTCCGGTGTGTCCCCCCTTTTAAGAGCATACGGTTGAGGAGGGCTTTACTTTCCACTTCTCAGACGGTGCGAATTTCCCTGTTGATACTGGTCTTCAATCCAACCCTTGAAGACGAAGCAATCTTCAATTAGATGGCCTATCGCTTGGTGATAGGGGCAATAATTAGGATTATTAGCCTCACCGGGTTGCAATGGGCGTTATGGATTCGGCAAATTGATGAGCCTGTTGCGCAGTGCTAGCTCGAACAATCTCTTCATTTTGTCCCGGGGAAACGAATAAGGGCGCTTTATTTTCTCATTATAGAATTGACGCCTCTCGTCCAGGAGACCAGTTAGTTTTGGGCCACTGGGCTGCTGTTGAGTATTCGTGACGAAGGTCGCCTTCCCTTTACCCTTTTCGTTCCGCGGCTCCGATTTTGAAGGAGATGGTCTATGACCCATCTGGTCTATTTGGGCCAGTTTATCGATCAAGGCCTGGAACGTGATCGGGTTGAAGAACATCATGAATTGGGAAATAGTTACTTGAGGGTCAAGAGTGCCCACGAACATGCCCACTGCCGGCGCTTCCTCGATGCGCTGCTCACATTTTGACCATAAATTTCACCATCGTATTGCGTACTGGACCCAAGTTTCACCTGGCTTCACCCTGGCGTTAATTAGTGCGGTAATCGGGGTACGCTCGCTAGCACTCCCGAATCTCTGCATAAACAACAGCTCCATCTCCGCGAATGTCTTGACAGAGTCGTTCGGGAGTTCGGAGTACCATTCGAACTCTGTCTCCGACAAGTTACCAACAAACTGGCGGAGTAGAAGTTTATCATCACCCCCGGTGTTGCCGCACAAGGCCCTGAACTAAGCGACGTGCTGATACGGATTGCCCGCCCCTTTATATACATGGAATTTAGCGATTGTATATCCCTGCGGGTACTTTATTTGGTCATACCAGCCTGGATAGGGTCGTCCAGTCTTAACGATTTGGCCGGCCGCTTCATTCGCCTGGCGAGCTCGTATTTGCTGAGCAATGTAATCATCCATAGCGGCCTTGGAGACGGTCTCCTCTTTGGCTGCTGAAAGAGCCGGAGGGGGTGTTCGATGTCTCCCCTCTGTCGTCTTCAATAATGATGGGGGGGTCTTCAGCTGGAGGTTCCGGCTGTAACATTATCCCAGCCATGTCTTGGAACAAAAGAGCCATTCATTTTATATTGGCTGCCTGCTCCGCAGCCTCTTTTTCTTTCCTCTCGAGCATTCTTCAGAGGAACTCGGTGTCACTTTCTTGTTCCCGACGCTACTCCGAGGTCTCTGGATTTTCTTTTGGCCAAGTGAGTGCGGCCATTGCAGTCAGCATCTCCTGAAGTTTCTGTTACTGTTGTTCCTGAGCCTTCGTTATCGATCGGGTAAGCGGTCGATGAACCGTAGAATCATGGCTTTCTTCTTTTCTGGAAGCCATAAAAACGGTATGTATTACCATGCCCCCGGACTTGGGGATCTTTTAGATTCAATGTCCTTGCGGTTTGCTGCAGTCACAGGGGCTTTCTCTGGCCTCCTTCTCTTGTGAGCAGTTGAAGTCGAGGGGGCCGTTGCAGCGGGCACCCATACGGATGACATCTTCTGTGGTACCACGAGATGGCTCTTTTCTTGTCAAGCTTTAAGCTTCTTTGGCCGGCGAGAGTAGTCCTAGTTAATTACCGATTTCTGGACCTGTTGCCAGACTTTATAAAATTTGGAGGATAGCTGCTGAGGGGGCTGCTCCGGCTTATTTTCTGTAGTAATCTCCATAGGTGGAGGAGATCTCTTCAGCACGGAAGTCGGAGAGTTCTTGCAAACCCCCCTAAGCGGTTCAAAGCTGTTCCCAGTTGGAACAGCAGCATTGATTTCCACCATGTGAGCTGGTGGAGTTAGTCCAGAAGGGGCGCTACCCTCAGCCTTCCTTACTCGGAGCCAGTGATGACGGCAAGCATGTCATGCGGATGGGATTGTCTCGGCCGTAAGGGTAACTCCCTCACGCCCCCTGTGTTGGTCAGAAGTTGTCGTTGTCAGCCTATTGAAGACTGATGTCCGCTGAGTGGGGATGGCCAACCTATCGAAGGCAGACTTCCGAGTAGGGGAAGCAACCTTGACGATTTAGCCTGGAACAGGAGCTGAAATAGTCAGTCTTGTGAAGACCGACCCTTTGGTAGGAGAAACCGCCTTGACGACTTCCGGAGCAGGGATGGATATCCTTTTTGGGATAACCCTTTCTGGTATCGCGGGCTTCTTCATAGGCCCAACTGAGCTTTGGCCCAGTCTGTCAAAGACTGAGGCGTTGGAGATGGATGACCCGTTGAGAGGGGCCGCAGTAGTTGTAGGCCGATCAAAGACTGACTTCTTCTGAGCTTCTTATAATGGTACAGGAGCGCTAAAACTCGTTGGTGGGAGCATGGTGCCAAAGAACAATCCAGTGGTGGCCTGAGTGACCTGTTCCACCGGCATAACAAAGATGGAGGCCGCTTGGGGCCCGTAAGTCACTCCTCCGGACGGGACAGATCGAAAGTTTCAGTTGCAGTTAGTGCAGGTTGAAGCCATTGATCTTCTGTTTTCTGCACGGAGCAAGACACCAAATCTTAGTACCTCAAACCTAAGGGCAACCATATCAAACCGCGATTCATTCGCGAACACGACACACAAAATGTGGAGTGGAAAGAGGAAAAGGTCCCACCGGGCGTGCCGGAATCTGTTCTCCTTCGAAACACGGAGACGCGACCGCGTGGGTCTGTCTTGCCTGAATTTGGGGGCAGATGCTATTTGGTGCTATCCGTCCACCTCTCCGAAGATGCCAAGTTGATTTATGACACCATGTATCAAAGGTTTAAACGGATGCGGCCGATATACCAGACTTCGTCTGATTCCCCCTCATTTGAAGGGTTTTTGATTGTGGGGACGCTCTTCTCTGCTGGCGAAGCCCCTGCAGTTAATTATGCTACCGCATCACGGTAACCACTTTCTCCTTCTCCAGATGGTCACTTCGTGTCGTGTATGTTTGTTTTGTTTTTGGTTGCCCGTGGATTGTATACGGAGACTAATTTATGTTGTCTCCCGTAGGGCGTGGATTAGTCCAAATCAGTATTTTCTTAGATTTGGGTTTGGGGTTGGGTTTAAGGATACGTTAGTCTCATTTGAGACTAAGATCAACTTAAACGTAGGTTAAGGATACGTTAGTCTAATTTCAAACTAAGATCAACTTAACGGGATCGTTTAGATCCAACAAAAGAGCATTCGGGCTCTGTTGTTTAGTTTAAGGACATTGCGGTCGATTACCAGTTTAAGGACATGGTGGTCCAAGGTTAAGGACATCATAGTCCGTGGGTTTAAAGGGACCCCACAGTCCGAGGTTAAGGACATCATAGTTCATGGGTTTGAGGACCCCACAGTCCAAGGTTAAGGACATCATAGTCCATGGGTTTAATGACCCCACAGTCCAAGGTTAAGGACATCATAATCCAAGGGTTTAAAGGACCCCACAGTCCGAGATTAAGGACATCATAGTCCATGGGTTTATGGACCCCACAGTCCAGGTAATGATTGGTTATTGGGACCCGTCATCTCTCTGAAGACGTTGAAGGATTACAACGACAAATATCAAAGGAGTGAAGAGATGTACCCTTGAACCAAAGTTGATTGGGAAATATGTAGTCCAATTTGGAACTAAGATCAATTAATTAGATTATGAGCACATTGGCTCAGTTAAATCTGAATTGAGGACTTATGGCCAATTTGGGCTAAGTCCAATTAGATTTGAAATGTTGGCCCTTTGTTGGACTGTTGAACATTTGTCTGGGTTCAGCCCCTCATTATTTAGCAATGCTAAACAAAAGTTTGGGGGGCTTTGATAATATTTTGTCTTTTGCTGAGCACTAACCATTATAGCTCTAGATTTTAAGGTTCATTTGAAAGGGAGATTTGCCTCTGGAAAATTTAGCCAATTTGGGCTAAACTGGTTTGAAAATAGTGTTAAACACTAGCACATATCTGGCGGTCACGTGTTCCCACGTGATGTGCTTAAAACAGTGTTAAACACTAAGGACAAAACGTTCAAAATAGTGTTAAACACTAAAAATGAGGTGGTCACATGGGGTCATGTGAGGCGCCTGCGAATTGGGCCAAACCTCCTCTATTTGTTCTCAGAATATTCACAGAAATGTTAAACACTTAATCTTAATGGCCATCATGTGTGGGCACGTGATGGGTACCCATGTATTGATTATTAAAGTGTTTATTAGGAGTCACGTAAGGACGCTCTAAATCTATTCTGCCTTTGCTTTGTTTCCTTTTGTTTTGAAGGTCACGTGTGAGCACGTGAGGCATTGCCTCCAAGTTTTTCTTTCTCATTTTAAGGGATCTGTTTTAGGGGTCACGTGACCTAGTTTTGTTCTTTCTTTTCTGATCATTGAGGATGGGGGTCACGTGTCACCACGTGACCAAGTTCTTTACGTGCATGGAGAGCTTTAAGTCTCTTGTTTTAAGAATCAGATTCTCTGTAAGGTTAAACCCTAATTCTGTTTTTAGAGAAATTAAATTCCTATTTATGTGGAAGAATTAAGTTCTTATGTAGGGTTAAACCCTAATTTTATTTGGAGGAATTAAATTCCTATGAATTTGGGAGAATTAAATTCTCATATAGGGTTAAACCCTAGTTTTATTTAGAGAAATTAAATTCCTATGAATTTGGGGGAATTAAATTCCTTAAACTCAAATTCTCCCTTCTAAGTTTTGGATATGCATGGCAGAATCTCCCCGATGAGAATTAAATTCTCAACTTGTGGGGAGATCTGCTTCTGCAGATCTTCAACCAAAAGAAGAACTAAATTCTTATTCAGAAGAGTTAAACTCTTAAATTTGAGAATTAAATTCTCTTTTATTTTATGGAGCTTAGATCTCTTTCCCCTTTCTCATCTAGGTTTTCTTTTCTCTGAAAAGATCTTCTTTTCTTTCTTGAGAATTAAATTCTCCTCTCTTTTTCCTCTCTGTTGTTGTTTTTCTCCAGAAAATCAAAATTCCAAAGATCCCTTCTCTTCTCTTCTCTTCTTGGCTCCTATTTATAGGAGAAAGAAAAGAATCAATTTGTTTAGTCAATCTTTCATTGAAAGGTTTTGGTTGTTTCTGTAACTAACATGATCTTTTAGATCACTCAGTGAATTTTATTCCCCACTGAATTTTTAATCCAAAAGATATTCTGTCTGTTATTCTTGGTGAATTTCAGGGAAATCTTTCCTTGTATAAAATCTTTCCATAAATTGGTGATTTTTAATCACCCTTGGATTTTTAATCCAACGGTGCTCCGTTTTACAGAGCACCATCTTTTTTTTTGGAAAGATTTAGAGAGATCTTTTTCCAGTTAAGGTTCTGGATTCCCATTTAAATAGAATTTAATTCTATTAGTTCAGAAGGATTAAAAGCTCATCACGTGTTGGCACGCGATCCAACTGTTTGATCATTGAAATAGAATTCAATTCTATCAATTAAAGAGCTTAGGAACCCGTCGCGTGTTAGCACGTGACCCCCTTGATTAAACATTTTATTCAGAATTTAATTCTGTCGTTTAACAGAACTAAGGAATCATCACATGTCAGCACGTAACCCTTGGTCACGTATGAGCACGTGATGCCCTATTGGGGTTTTTCCTTAGTGGCTTATTATATCTTTTAATCCCTTTTGGTGGGTTTTAAAGGCCCATCACGTGGGGGCACGTGACTCCACTAATTGTCTGCTTGATTAGAATTTAATTCTATTATAACAGAGTCCCAGGAAACCAGCACGTGTCAGCACGTGACTCTTGGTCACGTGTGAGCATGTGATACCCTATTGGGGAATTTCCTAATATTTTATCAGGGAACACTAGTGTGTACGTTTCTTGTCCCTTAGAGGGCAATGGTTGATCCCACAACCATTAGTGTGTGACATCAAAGATTGTATACAGGTGCTCATTTAAGAATGGGTACACTGAACAGGACTTGCCGAAGACTCCTATGTGGTAGCATACCTGGCAGCTCGGGTATAACCACTAGGTGACTCGGGGGCAGCTGAGTCAGAGGATCCATTAAGATAGCAGTCCTCTGGTGACACTGGTATAGGTTAGTCTGTAGATCCGAGATCCTCATAGAGTCTTGTGTGGCTCCCACTGTGCTTTGATTTCCTCCCTACCATGGCTCAAAGGAGTCGTGCAAACAGGTGGATTTTGGGTACTGTCCCGAGTCACATGGAGGCAATGAGCGATAGGAGGGGTTTCGTCTCTCCCGGTATTAGGGGTTGATGTTGCACTATGCTTGATTGGTTATAACTGGAAGTCCCTGGCCAGGGCTGCTGGTGAGATTTACTAATAAGAGTTATCAGTAGTTTCTCAAACTGTTATAGGCCATATATCGACATGACTTATCACGTCACTGGGTCCTGACGTTTACCACCCCTAGACATGATATGCGACATATCGAACGAAGAGACCGAACTGTACGGTAGTGTTACTGATAGGCTTCATAGAGAGTATGGATGAGCTTGCTTGTTGATCTTCATATCGCTCAATCATCGGGTAGCCGTTACGTCCAGGTAGTACCGTTGATGGCTTGTAGGTGATTGATGTGATCAACATGTACTGCTGGCGTATTGATGAGCCTTTAGAGTCCCACACAGAAGTTTCATGTTTCGAGCGAAACGAAATAGGGCACATATGTTGATATGTGTGTGGACCTGATTAAATATAAGTATGTGATACCGTATTATAATCTGGCAGTTATCTGATGCCGGTCAGGTTATATGTGATATAACCGGATTATCGAATCAAGTGTTGGTTTGATAATGTGATATTCAGATTAATGATATTAGTCGGTTATATGTGATATAACTGGATTATTAGATCAAGTGTTGATTTAATAATGTGATATATATAATATATGATATAATTATATCTTAACTAATATCATTAGCTCACTAATTGCTTTATTTATTTATATGTGTGTGTCTGTGTGTGTCTGTGTTAATGTGTGTGTCTGTGTGTGTGTGTGTATATTATATGAAGCATGGTATGTTTTTCTATTATGAGAAAAATAGAAAAATGAGGTGCAAATTATGGAGATATTTGTGGAATGGGCAAGGCATGGGTTTTATTATTTGTATATTAGTCTTGACTCACTATTCAAGCATGGTTGCAATTTAGAATTGCAATTTTATTCCATGCTTGAATAAGTGAGGAAAGAGAGAGCCATTTTGAGTTTACTCTCATCATTTTCATTCTTCATGCCTTGGCCATTTTCTTGAGCACTTGCTTCCTCTTTCTCTCTACAATTTTCTTCACCTCACTTTCAATTTCAAACCCTCACATGTAATGTGAATCATTGAACTTGTGAAAACCCTAGTGAGCAAATTAAACCCCTACTTCACCATCACACATTAGATTAGCAATTTGATGTGGAGTGTTACCTTCACTAATGAGATTAGTGAAGGGTTAGCTTGAGCTTGTGGACTTCGGATGAATCGCCTTTGGCGCGAAGATCACGAAGGAGGTTCGTTAAACTCGAAGAGGAGCCTAGTAGAGTCACGTGGACTTCAACCCGAAGCTATTGAAGTGAAGGACTCGAACTACAAAGGTTGTATACTCTTTTCTTCTCTTTAGTTCATCACATCATAAAGGCAAACTCTAATAATCTAGTAAAGATCTTGTTAGTCTAACTTAGCATCTAATAAAAATTAAAAAAATTTCAAGCTTGATGCCTCTAGAACCTCATGGTGGTGCTAAGGTTGACTTTCAAGTTGTTTATAGCTTGGTACAGAATGTGCCAGTATATACGAGAGGAGTCCAACTTGCTCCGTGGACTAAGGTATATGGAGTACAAGGCCCCGTCAAAACCCACAGGACAACGGCAATGGATGTTCAGATTAAGTGTACTATAGTGACCATCATCGTGCCACTTTTAACACATTCCGTACCAGTTTACCCCTTAAAAACCCCGTAAATGAATATTGTATTGATTGTAATAACTTTTTGTGTAGGACTTGCCGAAACCATGGTATAAATTGTTCATGTAAACGGATAAGGATATAAAAGGATAGACATATAGTCAAGTTAATATATATCCATGGTTCGGTCAAATCAAGTCATGTTAATATTTGATAGTATTCTGGTATTCATGTTCAAGTTCCAGTATATATGGATTCATGTTGTATTGGAGTTATATTTGAATTGTATTCATTTATGGTTTGTATTCAGACTCTGACTGAGTCAGACACTTAAACAGAATTGGATTTCTGAATTAGATTTTGGAGTTATCGGTAACTGTTGTACATGGACGGCAGGATTTATGACTTTTTCGAAGCCAATTATCATTGATAACTGATCATACAAGTTTTCACCGTGTCGTTTTTAAAAAGAATTTTAAATAACCGCAATCAAAAACGGCGTCGCGTGTAGCTAGCCGCGATGGGTATGGGTCGTCTGCAGGAAGATGGTGCGTTTTACATTCTTGTTATCACGAGAGTTAAGCAAGGGTCGGAATTGTTCGTTTCTAACCTAAGTGTTGTGTATGCAAAGTATAAGTTTGTTAGGAATAGAGATAGGTTAGTGTAAGTTAGGTAAGTTTGTACTCAATTCTTTATGCCGAGCTTGACTATTGATGCTAGAGTAATCGGCAACAACGTGGATTAGGGTGCTTAAGCACGGTATTAGTGAGATCTGGCTTATTGACCCTTGTCCGTCCGTTCTTGCCTTTTGACTTTCGCCTCTGGCCAAACCGAACGCAACCGGTCACGGTTAGGGATCATCGATACCTTGATAGGGTAGGGTGTCTAACGGAGTGCTTGCGTAAGGTTTGTGCGTAGTTCAATTAGTAAAAATCGGGCAAAGGAAATGAACAAAGAAAACCTTAACTTACAATACCATTTTTTTCCTTAACAACGCCATTATTCACAAACCATCAAAACAACGAAAGAAAGTGCAAATGAAATGAAATAAAAGGGATAACATAATATTGCAAGTAAGTAAATGGCAAGAAATTAAATTGCAAGTAAGTAAAAAGAGATAGAAAAGGAACACTAAGAACCCAAGTGCAAAAAGAAAGCTTTATTAATTTCAAGCGATGATACAAACAATGAGTTCAATAACCAAAATTTAAACTTGCAAGCTCAATAAAGAAATTGCAAGATCAAGAGAAGGCAAAGAACTCAAGGTGAACTAACTACTATGTACAAAGCTTCAAAATCAAAAATGAAATAAAGAGTAAACTATTGCTCAAAAGTGTATCCAAGTCCCTCTTTCCCTTGCTCACTGATCTGATATTTATAAGTACAAAAAAAGATTAAACAAACAATATAATAAGGATGATGTGACAATAAAGGAAAGCCGGAAGAAAAATGGGGCTCATTAGGCAACATTGGACCGGCAGCGCCAGGTCTATGGGCATTTTCGCCGGTCGACTTGATGAATTTGGGGCTCGTGTTGGTTCTGTGATGTTGTGTTCTATCCACAATCCCACTGGTATTGTTTGATCTCTTTGTAGAAGCCTGGGTTGTACTCAGTAGTTTTGGAGAAAAATCTTGATACTTTAAATCACATCACATCTTTTAGCATTTATCACACATCACACTCACTTGTGCCATGGGCAGCTGTAACAACTCCAATTTTATTGTATAAAATTTTATTTAAAAGTTAATGTATACTTGGAGTATTTGCATTTCCTGTGAGTACTATAAGTAATTGTTTTGCTTTTTAATAGCAAGAAGAAGCTTGTAGCTCACTGGTAAGACCTTGCACTGCTGAACCAAAACACCAGAGTTCAAGTCCCATCACCCACATTATTTTTAATATTGTTTTCTTTTAAATTTTTATAATTCCAAGAGTCTACACGTGCTAAACTCGTAAAATCAAAAGTCACAAATAAAACAAACTGTCCCAAGAGTACAAACAAGAGACACTGGACACGTGGCAACGAGTTCGGCCCTGACTTGACCTGACTCGGCCGGCGGACCAGCCGACTCAGCCGCCGCCGCCGGCCTATTCAGCTCGGATCGGGTTTGTACCTTCTGTGAACTTTTGTCTAGATACTTTAAAAACTCTGAATTATTACAGAGAATTAAAAATCCAATTAAAACCCCTTTTAATACAAAATTTAATATAATTTTCTCACACCCCTTCATCTAACCCTAACCCTAATCTTTTCCTATAAATACCACCCCTAATCACACCTCCTCACTCACAGATTCTGTCCAAACTCTCAAGAAAACTCTCTAGAATTTTTGTGTACAAGTGGAGTTAGCGAAGGGCGAAACTCCGGCGAAATTCCGACGACAACCCTAAGAGCTCCCGGCGACGAAACGACGCACCAGAACCTACTACTAATCTCTCTCCTCTAATCTGAAATCCCATAAGTCCCACTTCCCTCTTCTATATTCTATTCTAAAAATTTGTAAAACTAAAACCCGACGGAAGCGGAGTTAATCCAACTTCCGATTCGGTTTTCGTTAAAAAGTTCCAATTTTCTTAAATACAACATACCAAACCCTCACATCTTGACTGTTAAACATTAACAAAATATAATGAACAAGCTTAATAGAAAAATATTTCAAATTGCAATTTTTATCGTACTTTTTCAGTAAAATACCATATAATTTAGTTTTGACATTAAATATCATATTTCCTTCCAATACCTTTAAATAGATCACTAGGTAATGACCTACCTCTTCACAACACTCATATTCAACATAGCATGATACCTTTTGGGAAATATAGATTCGGGAAATACCGTTTTACACAAAACTACCTTTAACTTATAAAAAACCGTTTTCTATAAGATTACTTATTTTTAAAAATCTTTGCAAAGCGCCGTTACAACCCATTTTGGGAAACCCATCTGGGATGGTGTGGATTATCGCACATCTCAGGGCTTAGTAGTGCGAGATTCAGACCTCCGCAAAGAGCATTCAGTCTCGAAAAATTTAAAAATACAAATATCTTAAGAAAAATGAGATTTCTAGAAAAATAATAAATTAAAATTATTTTATATAAATAAATATATGTATGTATCATCAAAATATCTATTTTTTGATATAATATAAATATTCCAACTTTTCTATATCAAAAGAATCACTTTACATGAAAATACCATGAAATTCTATACAAGTTCAATACTTTACAACTAAATACCATGTATTATGAAAAATAGGTTTATCTCACTAGAAATGTTACATATATAAAATCTACATCTATGAAAACTCTAAAGACGATAATAAAATACTTGAGGTGTATTTTGAAAATTATACAAAATTATTTTTAAATAAAACCCCCCTCAAGTTTTATACATTACAATAAGGACCCTACTAAATATAGGTTTAAGCGGGACCGGTGTTTTGAGCCTTAGAGAGCCGGAGATATGGGTGCTTGCATATTTAAGGTAGACAAATTAACAAACGGTGTTATCAACACGGTAATCGTCTTTGAAAAAGACACAAATCCTGCCGCCCATATGCAGCGGTTACCGATAACACCAAAACCTAATTCAGGATTTCAATTTATTTTCTAATTGTCTGACTCAGACTGAGTCTCGTTATAAATAATATGAATTGAATATGATTCAAGTACAAACTACAATACAATATGAATCCATGAATACGTATATTCAATCTATTCAATCTGTATTGACTGAACCGAACCATGGATATACTTTCATTTAACTGATTCTCCAGTTACATCATTTTACTGATATCATGGTTTCGGCAAGTCATCCATCTATACAAGATAATACAATTTATAATACAACACAAACAATACAAATAAGACATCGCGGGGTTTAAGGGTTAGATTGGTACGTAATGTGTTAGAAGTGGCACGAGACTGCAAGATTTAAGACACCTAACCTGTATTTCATTGTTGTTGTACCATTGCATAACGGTTCCTTGTACATTTCGTTCACCTTAGCCTCTGGTCTACTGAGACTCCTCTCGTATACACTGGCATCCTTCTGTACCAAGCTACAAACAACAGCGTTAATACTAAATACAACTTTAAAAGCTACACTCTTTCGCTTACTCTCTGTCCATTCTACTTCTCCTTTATCTTTGGGACTTACCGAGCGATTTGTTCGCTGACGACATTCTCTTTCTTCTTCTTTGAATGTCGTCAGGTGATTCGGACCTTCCAGAGATCGAGCCCAGCGCTGAAGACTTGGACCAGTTTACTGAAGATCCCAAGCTGTAGTTTCACTTGTACTTTTTCTTTTACATTCTGTATTTTCCTTTTCTGTTATGCCATTATTTAGGTATTGCTTTCATTCAGATGTATTTACTTTTTATGCATTGTACAAAAGAATGTTAATAAATAAAGTTGTTGTTTTATTACATTTGTCTCTTGTGTATATTTCTTTTATATTGCTTAGTTACGCTTAGCGTATTTACTTCTGAGTAAATACGTAGCGGCCTCGTCGCGTCCTCTGCACGTATAATGGGAAGCGGGGCCTGACAGGTTTTTTTGGTGGCTCATGTAGGTCAGAGCTGTATGGAACCCTACCATGCAGTTCAGTTCTGCGTGAACAACCTAAGCAATACAACACAAGTACCAGCAACTGAAAACATTCTTTACAATTCATGTTACTTGAATCTTACAATTTCATATATTTTGAATCTGTCATAACCCAAATTTTCTTTCAAGGTTATGGATTCCCCAAACAACACCAGCACCAATGTCAACAACACACCTCCACCACTACCACTCACACCTGCCGTCCCTGCTCCGATCAACGAGCAGACGGTTCTGCTTGAAGCGATTCGCAGCCTCTTGGAAGGACAGCAGCAGCAGACTGCTCTTTTAATGTACCGTCCCGAGACAGAAGCACCTGGGGTGAAGCAATTCAGGGCTTTGCACCCCAAACAATTCTCAGGAAAAGAGAGCCCGCTGGAAGCTGAGAAATGGGCTCAGAGCATTGAAGAGGATCTGGCAGCAGCACAAGTGTCAAAGATAGTTTGGGTCCGAGTTGCAAAGCTACAACTCACAGACAATGCATGGGTTTGGTGGAAGGCGGAAGAAAGCCATCTTGATCAACCCATCAAATGGAAGACTTTCCGAGACATGTTTGACGCAAAGTACTTCCCTGAGACTGCCAGGTTCGACATAGAACAACAGTTCATCCATCTGCACCAAGGTTCAATATGGACCAAGTCAGTAGATGAATATGACGCTGAGTTCACCATGTCTCAATAATTCAATTTTTCAATATATCACATACTATATAGCTAACAAAATACTTTAACAGATTTGCGGCACACCTGATACCGACGGATGAGATCAGATCCCGTCGATTTCAACAAGGTTTACATTCGGAGATCCAGGCTGCACTGGCCACAGGAGATTTTTCGACTCATGAATCGGCTCTGAAAGCTGCCCGTCGTTATGAGGCAGTGGTAAAGATGAGAGGCAGACCTCAATCTACCGAATTTAAGCGCCCTGCCAACCAGATGGTAGGAGGAGCCTCATCAAGGCCACCTTTTGTGCCAAGGAGATCGGAAGTACCGAACAACAGGCCCAGCCCAGCCTTTTGTACCTACTGCAAGAGAGTTGGACATATGATGAAAGATTGCTGACAAGCCAATCGTCTTTACTTAGTCTGTGGCTCAGCAACTGATGACATTGGGTCTTGTCCCCAAAGACAAAACCCAGTTGCTGCACCCAGGCCAGCAATCACTTATCAGTAAAGACCAGCTCTTCAAGCACCTGCTCCAAGACTCTCTCTCCCTGCTCCACCACCTAGAGGACCACCGACTGCACCGCCTCCTCGCCAGTTCCATCAAGCTCAACGGAACGTTCCGAGGAATGCTCCTCAGGCCAGGAGGAATGTACCACGGCGACAGGCTTTTATGATGACCATGGAAGAAGCTGAGGCCACTGGCCAAGTCATCACTGGTAACCCTTTCTTCTCAAATCTTTTCTTTTAGTCTTACTACCTATCTGCATACTTTTCCTTAAACCTAAAACATATCCCACATACCTTAGGTACAATCCTAGTAGCCTCACTTCCTGCACTAGCACTCTTCGATACTGGAGCATCTCACTGCTTTATGTCGCAACGGTTTGTCCGAACTCATGCGATTCAAGTCACACCGCTTGTATCCAGCTGGAATGTTAGTTCAGGAAATGGAGTTCTAAAGGCAATAATGGGATACAGCTTATGTCCAGTAGTCGTCTCCAGCAAAGAATTCTATGCTGACTTCAAGGTACTGGACATACCGAGCTTCGATGTGGTTCTAGGAATGGATTGGCTAGGAACCTTTTATGCTACCATTGACTGTCGTCAAAGGAGGGTAGTATTCGAGATTCCAGACCATCCGGTCTTCTATTTCAAAAGTGGAGACCGTACCCCGGAGCCAAGTACTTACAAGGCGAAGCCAAAGAAGGCAGTAATTGCAGCAACTCAAGCAGAGGAAGAATCAAAACCAGATGTGGTTCGAGAGTTCGATGATGTATTTCCTGACGATATATCAGGTTTGCCTCCCGATCGAGCTCTTGAATTCAGTATTGATTTAGTACCAGGAGCACAACCGGTGATCAAAGCACCTTATCGATTAAGTCCGGAAGGTTTGAAGGAAGTCCGAACTTAGTTGGACGAATTATTGGCGAAAGGATGAATTCGTCCCAGCATGTCAAGTTGGGGATCACCAGTATTACTTGTGAAGAAGAAGGAAGGTTCATATAAAATATGCATCGATTATAGTGCCTTGAACGTAGTAACGATAAAGAACAAGTATCCGCTACCGCGCATCGACGATTTATTCGATCAGCTAAGGGGATCTTGTGTTTTCTCTAAGTTAGATCTTCGTTCAGGTTATCATCAGGTGAAGGTCAAGGATTCTGATATCCACAAAACTGCTTTCAGAACTCATTATGGACATTATAAATTTCTTGTGATGCCATTTGGAGTGACCAACGCACCAGCAATACTCATGAACCTGATGAATCAAGTTTTTCGGGAGTACTTAGACAGGTTCGTTGTCATCTTCATCGACGACATCCTGGTGTATTCCAAGAGTCGGAAAGACCATGCCGAACACCTATGAATTGTCCTGAAAACTCTACGAAAACATCAACTTTATGCCAAGTACAGTAAGTGCGATTTCTGGCTAGATGAAGTTGGTTTTCTTGGACATATTTTATCGGGCGAAGGAATCTCTGTTAATCCAGCGAAAGTTTCAGCAGTAAGAGAATGGCCGACACCAAAGTCAGTGAAGGACATTCGAAGTTTCTTGGGTTTAGCTGGATATTACAGAAGGTTCATTGAAGGCTTTTCTAAGATAGCAACACCCCTGACCAAGCTCACACGTAAAAATGAAGAATTCGTATGGTCAAAAGCATGCGAACAGGCTTTCGCAGAACTCAAGTCAAGGTTGACATCGGCACCTATTCTTGTTATACCGGACCAATCTGGAGGATTTGAAGTGCATTATGTTGCATCAGGTAAGAGATTGGGATGTGTTTTACATCAGCACGGTAAGGTTGTGGCTTATGCTTCAAGACAGCTGAAGACTCATGAGCGCAATTATCCGACGCATGATTTGGAGTTGGCAGCCGTTATCTTTGCTCTTAAGATTTGGCGCCATTATCTTCTTGGTGAACGAGTGAACATATACACAGATCACAAGAGTCTGAAATATGTGTTTACTCAGAAGGAGCTTAATATGCGGCAGAGACGATGGTTAGAACTCATGGCGGACTTCGACATCAACCTGTAATATCACCCAGAGAAGGTGAATGTGGTACCTGATGTGCTTAGTCGCCAACCTCAGTGGAAACTTCAACAAGACTTGCATCAGATGGAGATTGAAGTGGTCATGCCAGGTAATGCTTCAAGTTTGATGAATTTACAAGTTCAATCTACCATTGTCAATCAGATCAAAGCAGCTCAAGTAAGTGATGCTAAGTTGCAAAAGATCAAAGAACAAGTAGAGAATGGACTCAGAACAGACTTCATCATCCATGAAGACGGATCTTTGAGATACGGCAGCAGATTGTGTGTACCAAAAGGTCCTGTTCAGGAAGAGTTAATGAAAGAATCTCACAGCTCTCCCTACTCAGTACACCCTGGAGGTACAAAGATGTAAAAAGATCTTCATCAGAATTACTGGTGGCATGGAATGAAGCGTGAAGTAGCCAGAAGCGTCGCTAAATGCTTGGTGTGTCAGAAAGTAAAGGCTGAACATCACAGGACTGCTGGATTACTTCAACCGTTATCTATCCCAGAATGGAAGTGGAAACACATCACGATGGATTTTGTGACTGTGCTTCCTCACAGCACAAAGGGTAACGATGCGGTATGGGTCATTGTGGATCGACTCACAAAGTCGGCTCACTTCATCCCATTTCGAGTTGGCCAATCAACTAAGACACTAGCAAAAATGTACATGGAGGAAATTGTGAGACTTTATGGAGTACCGGTCTGCATTGTCTCCGATCGTGACACCAGGTTCCGATCGCAATTTTGGCAGAGTCTGCAAGCAAGCTTAGGAACAAGTCTGAACTTCAGCACGGCTTATCATCCACAAACTGATGGTTAGTCTGAGCGAACTATTCAGATTTTGGAGGATATGCTCAGAGCATGTATGTTGGACTTCGGAGGATCGTGGGAAGATCACCTACATCTTGTGGAGTTTTCATACAACAACAGCTACCAAGCAAGCATTAGAATGACACCTTTTACAGCGCTCTATGGAAGGAAGTGTCAATCGCCATTAAGTTGAGACGACATCGGAGATAGAGAACTCCTTGGACCTAAGATGATAGTAGCAACTGTTGATGTGGTTCGTACTATTAGGGAAAGAATGCGCATAGCCCAAGATCGACAGAAGCACTGGGCTGATGCAAAGCGACACCACTTGGAGTTCCAACCGGGAGATCACGTATTATTAAAGATATCTCCGAATCGTGGAGTGATCCAATTTGGAAGACGAGGTAAGCTAAGTCCAAGATACATTGGACCGTTCGACATACTCGAACGAGTCAGTGAAGTGGCATACCGCTTGGCACTTCCACCTTCATTAGAAGGAGTGCATAATGTGTTCCACATATCTCAACTCAGAAGGTATGTGAGTGACCCCAGTCACATTCTTGATCATTCCGAGATCACTGTACAGCCCGACTTATCTTGTGAGCAACAACTTGTTGAGATCCTGGACAAGAAAGTGAAGTAACTTTGGAACAAGGAAGTCAACTTGGTTCGAGTGATGTGGAGAAAAGACACTCTAGGAGAATCAACTTGGGAAAGGGAAGATGCGATGCGTGCAAAATATCCTCACCTCTTTGTAAACTAGTCCTTAAAATAAAATTTGTAAATTTCGAGGACGAAATTTTTGTAAGGAGGGTAGACTGTAACAACTCCAATTTTAGTGTACAAAAATTTGTTTAAAAGTTAATGTATACTTGGGGTATTTGCATTTCCTGTGAGTACTATAAGTAATTGTTTTGCTTTTTTAATAGCAAGAAGGAGCTTGTAGCTCACTGGTAAGACCTTGCACCGCTGAACCAAAGCACCAGAGTTCAAGTCCCATCACCCACATTATTTTTAATACTGTTTTCTTTTAAATTTTTAGAATTCCAAGAATCTACACGTGCTAAACCCGAAAAACCGAAAGTCATAAATAAAAAAAATTGTCCAAGGAGAACAACCAAGAGATACTGGACACGTGGCAATGAGTTCGGCCCTGACTCGGCCTCACTCGGCCGGTGGACCGGCAGACTCGGCCGCCGCCGCCGGCCAATTCAGCTCGAATCGGGTTTGTCCCTTCTGTGAACTTGTGTCTTTTTCGATCCCCATTACCCCTGTATACTTTAAAAAACCCGAATTATTACAGAGAATTAAAAATCCAATTAAAATCCTTTTTAATACAAAATTTAATACAATTTTCTCACACCCCTTCATTTAACCTTATCCCTAATCTTTTCCTATATATACCACCTCTAATTACACACCCCTCACTCATAAATTCTGTCCAAACTTTCAAGAAAACTCTCTAGATTTTTTGTGTACAAGTGGAGTTAGCGAAGGGCGAAATTCCGACGACGACCCTAGGAGCTCCCGACAACGAAACGACGTGCCGGAACCTACTACTAATCTCTCTCCTCTAATCTGAAATCCCGTAAGTCCCACCTTCCGCTTCTCTATTCTATTCTAAAAATTTGTAAAATTAAAACCCAACGGAAGCGGAGTTAATCCGACTTCCGATTCGGTTTTCTTTAAAAAGTTCCAATTTTCTTAAATACAACATACCAAACCCTCACATCTTGACTATTAAACATTAACAAAATATCATGAACAAGTTTCATAGCAAAATATTTCAAATTGCAATTTTTATCGTACTTTTTCAGTAAAATACCATATAGTTTAGTTTTGACATTAATCATCATATTTCCTTGCAATACCTTTAAGTAGATCACGAGATAATGACCTAACTCTTCACAACACTCATATGCAATATAGCACAATACCTTTTGGGAAATATAGATTCGGGAAATACCGTTTTACACAAAACTACCTTTAACATATAAAAAACCGTTTTCTACAAGATTACATATTTTTACAAATCTTTGCAAAGCACCACTACAACCCATTTTGGGGAATTCATCTAGGATAGTGTGGATTATCGCACATCCATAGGCTTAGTAGTGCGAGATTCAGACCTCCGCAAGAAGCATTCGGTCTCAAAAGATTTAAAAATACAAATATCTTAAGAAAAATGAGATTTCTAGAAAAATAATAAATTAAAATTATTTTATATAAATAAATATATATATGTATCATCAAAATATCTATTTTTTGATATAATATAAATATTCCAACTTTTTTATATCAAAAGTATCACATTACATGAGAATACCATGAAATTTCATACAAGTTCAATACTTTACAACTAAATACCATGTATTATGAAAAATAGGTTTATCTCACTAGAAATGTCACATATATAAAATCAACATCTATGAAAACTCTAAAGACGATAATAAAATACTTGAGGTGTATTTTGAAAATTATACAAAATTATTTTTATATAAAACCCACTCAAGTTTTATAAATTACAATAAGGACCGTAGTAAATATAGGTTTAAGCGGGACCAGTCTCTTGAGCCTCAGGGAGCCGGAGATATGGGTGCTTGCCTATTTAAGGTAGACAACTTAACAAACAGTGTTATCGACACGGTAATTGTCTTTGAAAAAGACACAAATCCTGCCGCCCATATGCAGCGGTTACCGATAACACCAAAACCTAATTCAGGATTTCAATTTCTTTCCTAATTGTCTGACTCAGACTGAGTATCATTATAAATAATATGACTTGGATATGATTCAAGTAAAAACTACAATGCAATATGAATCCATGAATACATATATTCAATCTATTCAATCTGTATTGACTGAACCGAACCATGGATATACTTCCATTTACCTGATTCTTCAGTTACATCCTTTTACTGATATCATGGTTTTGGCAAGTCATCCATCTATACAAGATAATACAATTTACAATACAACACAAACAATACAAACAAGACATCGCGGGGTTTAAGGGTTAGATTGGTACGGAAGGTGTTAGAAGTGGCACGAGACTGCAAGATTTAAGACACCTAACCTGTATTCCATTGCTGTTGTACTGTGGCATAACGATTCCTTGTACATTCCGTTCACCTTAGTCTCTGGTCTACTGATACTCCTCTCGTATACACTGGCATTCTTCTGTACCAAATTACAAATAACAACGTTAACACTAAATACAACTTTAAAAGCTACACTCTCTCTCTTACTCTCTGTCTATTCTACTTCTCCTTTATCTTTGGGACTTACCGAACGATTTGTTCGCTGGCGACATTCTCTTTCTTCTTCTTTGAATGTCGTCAGGTGATTCGGACCTTCCAGAGATCGAGCCCAGCGCCGAAGAGTTGGACCAGTTTACTGAAGATCCCGAGCTGTAGTTTCACTTGTACTTTTTCTGTTACATTCTGTATTTTCCTTTTCTGTTATGCCACTATTTAGGCATTGCTTTCATTCAGATGTATTTACTTTCCATGCATTGTACAAAAGAATGTTAATAAATAAAGTTGTTGTTTTATTACATTTGCCTCTTATGTATATTTCTTTTATATTGCTTAGTTACGCTTAGCGTATTTACTTCTGAGTAAATACGTAGCGGCCTCGTCGCGTCCTCTGCCCGTATAATGGGAAGCAAGGTGTGACGGCAGCCCCTTAAGTTCATGCATCACAAAAAGGTGTTCACACTTGTATGTGTTGGACCATTTTTGATCAAAAGTGTGTACACATGCATGTTGTAAAAAGAAACTCTTTAAATATATATATCGGTTTGCAGTTCCGGTTGCAGTGTCGGCTCACAATTGTCATATCCGTGTATTTAAGTGTGTTTCCAGTGTTTTGTCACGAATACCTGTAATATGTATTTATTGAGAAGACATGAGTTAATAGTACCGATATAATACAAAAATTGATAATGAATGAGTGGTATTGAAATGCAGTTTTATGTGATGAACAAATACCCCCAAACTTATATATTGCTCGTCCCGAGCAAAACAAAATCCTAACCTCACTTTCACAGGAAACGCGATTGCACTGAGCTCGTGCAACAAGCCGTTAAATCTCTAGGTGTCCCTAATAGGAGGAGTGTTGTCTCCTGAGGGTTTTCAGCGGATTACACCCATAAAATCCCGTCAAGCTAGACTTGTGAAATAACTATTGATTCTAACCCTAATGTTTAGCTTCAAAGCTAGAAATTCTATTATCCTAAATTAGAAATATCGAACCTTTATTTTTCACACCTCTCTTCTTATTTAACTTCAAATCCTATACGTTTTTACGTGCGGTGCAATTAGTGTCGTTATGTTTCAAAAGGATCGATTAAAGTCATCATGTCATAAAATAAAGACCAGATAAAACTTCAAATGGATCACACAAGTTTTATAAAGAGTTAAGTATTTTTCAAGTTTCGTTTCCCAGCTTGTTTTCAAATTCAGAATTTCTATCCTCTTTACCATGAAACTAGGTCTTATTCTTCACTCCACATTTTACTTGTTTTCGTTTCATACACACCTTCGTGAACGTGCAATAGTCTTTATCATAGGATAAAACCTTCATATCTCCGTTTAAAAATATTTTTATAAAACTTGTCTTTTTTCAAGATTATTCTCACACAAAGAACCGTTAGGAATTTTAACTCGGAGAGAACACTTACTTGACTTTGTTTTAATTTGAACTTTCTAGGTTTCTTAGCGAGCTTTGGGCCAATGCATCCAAACCAATTGGTTTTAGGGTATTAGGTGTAGAGACATCCCGGCGGACTTAATTGCTCAAGTTACCTAGGCCCTAGAATAAAAAGACTCATTTTGGCGTGAAAATCATAACAATTTAATACGAATGGAGATATAACCAGTTGTTCAATTATTTTTAGGATAAAAGACGTGTTTAGTGGATCAGGTGTGTAATCACTCCAATCAAGTTCCAGATGGGTTATTCTTCAGACTTGGTTTCTATTAAAGCATCTATAATATCCCTTCATACCACTTCACTTTATAAACTATTCTTGATATTACCTATTTCAGAATAAACCTGTTTGATCCTCAAAAAATAGTTTATCAATTTAGAAGTTTTAAGACATATCAGACTTGTCATCTAATTTTCAAAACTCACGACACGTGCAGTGTGATGTAAAGACGTATATTAGCTACAGTTAAACTCAAAGGAGGATTATCTTTCAGGTTTTCAAAATCTAAAAATAGGATTTAGTTGTTCCTATCTCATCAAACAAATACCGTCGAAATATCGAATCTAAGTTCTCCCACTAGCTAACTTGACGACAAAGTTTTTTTTTTATGTTTTTAGGAAAATTTTCTGATTTTTATTGGTTTTTGAATATGTATGCAATGCAGAATATACAAATGAATGTGAAGGATAGAGATGCTTATCGAGCATACCCCCAAACTTAAACTTGGCAGTGCCCTCACTGTCATGCTACACAACGAGGGTCAAAATTGTCAGGGGACTCAAAATAGTCGGTTATCCCCTATTTTTTTCTTTTTAAATAAAAAAAAGACAAAAATATATACATAAAAAGCCCCCTCTCCCCCCAAACTTAAGTGAAACGGTGTTTCCACTGTTAAGCGTTGAAGTTCAAGGTTAGGGGAGAGAATAATTTCAATCTATATAAGGCCTTACACAGGACAAAAGTTAGCACCAACCATTCAAAAATTCTATCATGATGCGACCACGGTTAGTGGAAGAATGTGGAGAGGAACGTGATGAAAAATACATGAGACCATGTGGGGATGGAAGCGGTATACGGTCCCGGTATATGAGGAGATGAACGGAAAAGAAAAAGAAATGGAATACGAACTTGAGGGTGAAAATGGAGTGAATAAATGAGTACAATTTGTAATGATCTATATGTAAAAAATGATTGTACTAATCTATCAACCTGTTGAGAAATGGGGTCAAACCTTTCAAGATTCGTGAGAAAACATGGGTCGACTGAACTTGGTAAACCAGACACAGGAAAATAAGATGATACAGTGGGTTACGAAGTGGGAACAATGGAAAGGATGGAGGGAAGTGATCAAGAAATGTGATCAGTTAAACGTTCAGGAGGGTGTACACAGTTAATGAAAGGGACATGATGAATTGGAAAATCTGACTCATCAAGTATAACTGGTTCATCCTAAAAAAATTTCTCAAAATTCTCCTAAAAAATTAGCTCATCCTTGCAGTTTTTATCATCAATATCTAGACGCATATGGAGTTCGGAAAAAACAGTTAATGACTCAGGACGATGTCCACACGAAAGTGAAAGAACATGATGAATTGGCGAGAACAGCTCATCCAAAACTGTGGGTTCATCATCCAAAATATTCCCAGCGTCAATATTCTTAATCAAGTGAAAATCAAATTTCTCAGACAACTCATCAAAAACATGGATTTCAATCAATTGTGGTTCTAGGATGGAGGTATGGAGGTCAAACGGTTTGGGTGTGGTTTCACTTGATAAGGTCCCTTCACAATCCGGTAAATCAAACACTACGAAGTCGCACAACTCATTAAACATTCTATCTTCAATTGGTGAATCATTTGGGGCACTTGATAGACTTTCGAAAGTGGAGTTATGGAATTCAATTTGTAATGGGTAGGTTTGATTTGGAAGGGTGTACCGCTCACTCTCACTACTCAAATTCTATATTTGTCCAATCATCTCATCATACATTGGAAAATTCGGAGCTAGTTGAAAACTAGCTACCGGGTCGTCAGGTTGTATGAGGGCGGCCATGGACATATTCAAATCCATCATCTGTTGGCATGACGCTATCCGAAATTCTTTCAATGACTGTTCAAGACTAGACATGAGCTGCGAAGGGGTTTCAGTAAAAGATTCAAACTCGTCTAGATACTTGAAACTCCCAAAAGGCTATTCAGAAGCAATGTCTAGGGAAGATGTAAAAGTCGGATAGAATTGATAGGAATCGAATGGTTGGACACGATTAAGATCAACGTTATGATAAGAAGGTGATTGGAATTGTTGATCAAAAGAATTGGAAGTGATGGAAGGAGTGAAAGATCGGCTATGGGATTGCGCAATATGTTCAGCAATGGACATTGGTTTAAGAGTCGCCACGTTTCCCTCAGAAGGGGTATCAACATGAGGAGGGTTGAAAGTTTGAAAAGGTTGATACGACATGGATTGTGGTGTCCAAGTGGTTTTCCTCGAAGCGTCTATAGGATCTTTCAAAGAAATTTTTGGCATGGATGGATCGTTTGACGTTCTACCAAAACAAGAACTGTATAAAGTAATATCTGGATGAGGGTACCAAAGTTCGGCAAGAGTTGGTCTATGTGGGGTACCCATGATATGAAGAGAAGAAAAAGAAGAAAAGAGATGAAAAAAGAATGTGAGTTTTTTTTATTTTATGTTAGTTATCAACAAAAGTATGAAATATACACATAAAAAGATAAAGAAGAAAAATAATCACGACACAATACGACACACCTAATCGGTCAAGGATTCACCTAGATCAACTAGACCTGCTCAAGAACTTGATTATCGAAGTAAAACTGTGTCGAGAAATGGGCTCAAGATATACTGATCACGAGGCCAGGTAAGTGCAGAGATAAGGGGAGGTTTTTGAACGCTTTCGTGAAGTTCCTTAATTAGAATAACCTTTTCTCTTTTGGCGGTTTCGCCGTGAATACTTTCCTAGACACCTCGTGAATGATATACCGTTAAGCGGTGTTCTAAAAAGAGTTAACTTCTCCTAATGAGCGCGAAGTCCTTAAAGGCTTAAAGTCTAGTTTATTTTAAAATTTGTGCGAGTAAACGTTATGCTCAATTTCATGATTTGTGAGCCACGGAAAAGGTGATGAAATCCTTTACCGTATGTTGTGGGGTTCGCTTGCCCTTAAATCCGTATTAATGGATGCAATGCGCAAATCAATGAAAAAAATTCAAAACGTCAAACAATCATTTTTTATGTTTAGGCATGGCCCTGCAACAAATATGGATTAGTCACTTTTAGCGTTTGACAGCGAACTTGCAAAGAATTCTGCAAAGATAATACATTGGATGCGTCGGATTTGAGAAGAAGGTGTTAGTAAATACGTACCGATAAGTTTTGGGTTAAGAAACCCCCGTTGAATTGAATCCAGTTAGATTGAAAAGTTCGCTTGCGCGGGCCAAACTACTGGGATCTTTGGCACTGTACTTCGCAATCACCTTAACTTTGAATGTACACTTTGCTCCATATGATCGCAGTTCGCAAATCCGTCAAAATCTGCAAATGTCAGAAAAATGGATTTTTAGTGCGAAAAAGCGATATGAATGCCCAAACTCCTGCACACATAAAATTATAAAAATCAAACAATAAAATTGGGACAACAATAGAACACAGAACAAAATTTGGGAGCAATCGGAGAAGAAAAATCCGGCGGTGCCGTGAATATGGAGAATCTCGCCGGTCTCTTTGGGGCAGTTGGGCTCCAATTTTCTTCAGTGACTTATTGTTCTACTAATGTCTCAATATTATTGTTTAACTTTTCTAGTTAGTCCCAGAATACTAGCAGGTCAAATTTCCAGAGAGCAAAAAGTTAGAATTGTTAATTTTTGTTTTGGTTTTTAGAAATTTTTTATTTTTTTGTTTTGATTTTAGGATAGTGTTAGATTTATAAACAGGATATACATAGATTAACCCGAAATAACAAGAATAAAAACATTACCGTATTCCCGGTAACGGTGCCATTTGATCAAACACGTTTTCACCATGTCGTTTTTAAAAAGAATTTGAAATAACCACAATCAAAACGGGGTCACTTGTAGCTAGCCACGATGAGTACGGGTCGTCTGCAGAGAGATGGTGCGTTTTACGTTCTTGTTATCACGAGTTAAGCAAGGGTCAGAACTGTTCGTTTCTAACCTAAGTGTTGTATATGCAAGGTATAAGTTTGTTAGAAATAAAGATATGTTAGTGTAAGTTAAGGAAGTCCGTACTCAATTCTTTGTGCCGAGCTTGACTATTGAAGCTAGAGTAATCGGCAACAACGTGGATTAGGGTGCTTAAGCATGGTATTAGTGAAATCCGGCTTATTGACCCTTGTCCGTCCGTTCTTGTCTCTTGACTTTCGCCTCCGGCCAAACCGAACGCAACCGGTCATGGTTAGGGATCACCGATACCTTGGTAGGGTAGGGTGCCTAACGGAGCACTTGCGTAAGGTTTGGGCGGAGTTCAATTAGCAAAAATCGGGCAAAGAAAATAGGCAAAGAAAACCTAAACTTACAATATCATTCTCTTTCCTAACAACGCCACTATTCATAAACCATCAAAACAACGAAAGAAAGTGCAAATGAAATGAAATAAAAGGGATAACACAACATTGCAAGTAAGTAAATGGTAATAAATTAAATTGCAAGTAAAAAGAGATAGAAAAGGAACACTAAGAACCCAAGTGCAAAAAGAAAGCTTTATTAATTTCAAGTGATGATACAAACCATGAGTTCAATAACCAAAACTTAAACTTGCAAGCTCAATAAAGAGATTGCAAGATCAAGAGAAGGCAAAGAACACAAGGTGAACTAGCTACTATGTACAAAGCTTCAAAATGAAAAATGAAACAAAGAGTAAACTATTGCTCAAAAGTGTCCTAGTCTCTCTTTCCCTTGCTCACTGATCTGGTATTTATAGACACAAATAAGATTAAACAAATAATATAATAAGGATGATGTGACAACAAAGGAAAGCCAAAAGAAAAATGGGGCTCATTGGGCAACATTGGACCGGCGGCGCCGGGTCTATAGGCATTTTCTCCGGTCGACTTGATGAATTTGGGGCTCGTGTTGGTTCTGTGATGTTGTGTGCTCTCCACAATCCCACTGGTATTGTTTGATCTCTTTGTAGAAGCCTGGGTTGTACTCAGTAGTTTTGGAGGGAAATCTTGATGCTCTAAATCATATCATATCTTTTAACATTTATCACACATCACACTCACTTATGCTATGGCAGCCCCCTAGGTTCATATATCACAAAAAGGCGTTCACACTTGTATGTGTTAGACCATTTTTGATAAAAAGTCTGTACACATGCATGTTGTAAAAAGAAACTCTTTAAATATAGATCGGTTTGCAGTTCCGGTTGTAGTGTCGGCTCATAATTGTCATATCCGTGTATTTGAGTGTGTTTCCAGTGTTTTGTCACGAATATTTGTAATCTGTATTTATTGAGCAGACATGGGTTAATACTACCGATATAATACAAAAATTGATAATGAATGAGTGGTATTGAAATGCAGTTTTATGTGATAAAACAATAACCCTGTTTTAGTTTTCTACCTTTAATAGGCAATCACCCACTTTCTCTGGCTCCCTGAGACTCAAAAAAATTGGTCCCGCTTAAACCGATATTTACTAGAGTCCTTAATATAATTTATTATTACTTGAGGGGGTTTTATGAAAAATAATTTTAGTATACTTTCAAAATAAATCTCAAGTATTTATTTATCGTATTTAGGGTTTTCATGGATGTAACTTTTGAAAGTGAGGTATTCTAGTGAATAAATACCTAGTTTGAATAATATATGGTATTTTTGTGTAAATTTGACTTGTATGGATTCTTTATAGTATTTTTATGAAACTTGTGATTCTTTTCTTTTGTTTGGAAAAACATGCAATTTATTATATATTTAAAATAGATGATTTGATAATATTTATATATAATTATTAAAAATAAAATTTATTTATTAAATAGAAAATCACATTTTTTTCAAAATTGCATTAAAAATTCCATCGAGATCGGATGCTCCGTGAGGAGGTCTGCATCTCGCTCTACTAGTCTCGAGGATATGCGATAACCCGCACCATCCCGATCGAGATTCCCAAAATAGGTTGTAGAGGCTTATTCGCAAGGAATGTGAATAATACAAATTTAAAGAATACAGTTTTTAATAATTTATGGTATTTTAATATAAAAGTCGTATTTATCCCAAAAATATTGTTAAAAAGGAAATCGTGCTATGTCATGATGCGTGTTGTGAGAGGTAGGTCATTACCTCGTGAGATTTTCCTAAAGGTAATACAAGCAAAGGTATTAAAATATGTCATATGTAAGTTTGTGGTATTTAAACAAAAATTTCAAATAAAAGTTACATATCATAGTATTTTGAGATGAAACTTATTCTCAAAGGTTGTTTCATAATTATTAAGCAAGTTGTAATAACATGGATGAATGGTTATTAAGAAAAGTTATGTTATTAACGAGTTTAGAAACGGATGTCGGAATAACTCCACTTCCGACAATTTTTGAAAAGAAAACTTTTTAATTTAGGAAGAGAGGAGAAGAGAGGGGACTTACAAGGTTAGAGAAGAGAGAGGAGGTTGAGGGAAAGTTTGGTGGCTTCATGGAGTCGCGGGATCTCCAGAATCGTCTTGAATTATCGCCGGAACTTGACTTTGGGCTAACTCCACTTGTACACTTCTTTGACTTGAAAAAATTTGAGAATTTTTGATAATGGATTTCAGAATGAAGAAGGCTGGGTGTGATGTTGTATTTATAGGAGAAATTAGGGTTTTGAGAATTGAAAAGAGAATTAAAATGCATTAAAATTTGGTTTTAATGGCGATTTTTAATTCTCTGTTAATTTTCAGGAAAAACAAACAGAAGAGGGGTAGTGGAGGGTAGGGGAAAAATCACTTGGGCAAAGTTTGGGGGTATTTGGTAGGGGAGGCCCGGCGGCGCCGGCCCAATGGCTAATCTCGCTGGTCGATCTCGGGGTGTGGGGTCTTGGATGAATGCCACGTGTTCTATTCTGTTCATATAATATTTTCCACATGTTTTTTTTCAGTGACTTTTCATTTTTACGTGTATTGCACGTGTAAAATTTTGGACTTTCAAAAAGTTTAATAGAAAAATCAGTAAAAATATATGGGGCTGATAAGATTCGAACACAGGGGCTACATCACAGCAGTGTAAGGCTTTACCAATGTGCTACAAATTGTTTCTTGTTGTTTTTCAAACAAAATAATACTTAAAGTATACTCAGGCTTGCAAATACTTCATTCAGTACATTAATTTTAAGAAAATTTTGTAGATTAAAATAGAGTCGTTACAAAATGTCCCGTCTCCCACTGCACATGTTGATGAACATACCTCCACTTTCTCCTGGCACGCTCGCTTGGGTCATCCTGCATTAAAAACTGTAGTCAGGATTCTATCTCGTTTTCATTTACCAACTATTAGAAGTCGTAGTGAGTCAATCTGTTCTAGTTGCATGAAGCCTAAAAGCCACAAACTCTCTTTTGAATTGTCATCAAATTTGTCTTTGGCCCCTTTATATTTAATTTATTCCGATGTTTGGGGCCCCGCTCCTATTTTATCTCACTCTAGTTTTCGCTATTATATTACTTTTGTTGATGACTACAACAAATTTACTTGGCTATACTTAATAAGTCTGATTTGTTTGACATCTTTTGTCATTTCCAACAACATGTTGAACTCTTTTTCAATAGAAAATACGCATGTTTCACTTTGATTAGGATAGTGAGTATCTATCCCTTCATCATCATCCAACCACAGAGGGAATTCTTCATCTTATTTCCTTCCAACACACTCCCGAACAAAACGGAACATTGGAATGCAAACATTGGCATATTTTCGAGACAGCTCGTGCTCTTCTTGCTCACTCCTACATCTCTTCTCATACTAAGATGAGGCCGTGAGTACTGCCATATTTTTAATTAATCGTCTCCTTATACCAATCATTCATAATGATACCCCTCTCCATAAATTATTTGGTCACCATCCTAACTATACCTTCCTATGCACATTTGGATGTGCGTGTTATTCTTGGCTTCATCCCTACGCCCTATACAAACTTTCTAATCAGTCTGATCGATGCGTGTTCATGGGTTATAGTACTCAACAATATGGTTACCATTGCCTTCACGTACAATTCGGCCGAATGTATGTGTCTAGGCATGTTATTTTTTTATGAAGATTCCTTCTGCTTTTCAGGTTCAGATTATACCAAAGACTTGCCGTCGAATGATGACCCCTACCAGGAGAGGGCATCCTTGTCCTTGGCCCTGTTCCGAGTCCAGCACTTCCATTCATGCCTGCCACCGCCGCCCCTCGTGTGTCAGGCATCTTAGGGTCTTCCCTACGCCTGTTCATCACAGAAAACTGCATTTTATACCGCCCATTCTTATGCTCGTTTGTTTATAGGTAGGTGCTTTTAATCCGTGTTTGCTACATATTTACAGGTTACAGGTTTTCAGTCCAAATATTGCAAATCAACACAAAATCTTCACAGTTACGCCAAAATCCAGAACATCTGTCACAGATAGATAAAGCCGGGTTCCAGTCATCCGCATCCGTCCAGTACCGCTTACTAGTTCAAAAAACAAGACGAAAACAGTCGTCATTTTTGGTCAAGCGTGTGGCCCGATAAAGATATTCAAAGATGCATGGGACCCGAGGGAGATAAATTCAAATAAGTTGAAAATAAAGCCACCATTGTTGACTGCTGGAAACTGAAGAAATCATGGAAGAATATTGACATTTTGGACCTGTTAAATAGAAGACAAAAGCAACACCAGAAACCCACAGGAAAACGACACCCCAAGTCCACAATATGGCCGCAGATCCGCGGCCAATAGGGTGACTCGACCGCGGATCCGCAGCCGAGTTGACTTGGCTCCATATGATTTTCTGGGGGTTGTTGTAACAGTTCATTTGGGCGCAGATAATTGCCCTAGGGTTTCAACTCTCCTCCTATAAATACCCCGGTTCTGAGCCATTGTAAAAGATCCATTCTGGAGTCATTCTATCTTTCATTTTACACTTTGTAACTCTTTTGTTTTCTCTTTAGTTCTTGTACATAGCTTCCTCTTGAGGTCCTTGCCTTCTCTTGATCTTTCAACCTCTTCATTGAGCTTGAAGGTTTAAGGGTTGGTTATTGATCTCAAGGGTTGTATCATTATGGAATCAATAAAGCTCTTCTCTTTTGTGCTTCATTTCACATGAGTTCTTTACCCTTCTCTTGATCTTGCAACCTCTTGATTGAGTTTGCAAGTTTAAGGGTTGGCTATTGATCCCATGGCTTGTCTTGAGTTCTATGGTTCTTAGTGTTACTTTCTTGCTTATCTCTTTCTTGCATTTTTCTTACTTGCTTTACATTCATGCAATTTATTACCATGTCATTTAATTACTCGCTTGTAATCTTTTCTTCTCTTTGTTTATATTCTCTTTTGTTCTCTCTTTTTGGTTTGTTTTGTGAAGGGTTGTTAATATGGTGTTGTTAGGAAGAAATACGATATTGTAAGTTAACGTTTCGTTCCTCATTTCTTTTTCCCGTTATTTTCCTTTGAACTCCGCCCAAACGTTACGCAAGCGCTCCGTTAGGCACCCTACCCTACTAAGGTAACAGTGATTCCTAACCGCGACCGGTTGCGTTCGGTTTGGCCGGAGGCGAAAGCAAGAGACAAGAACGGAAGGACAAGGGTTAATAAGGCAGATTCCACGAATACCGTGCTTAAATCCCCTAATCCACGTTGTTGCCGATTGCTCTAGCTTTAATTGGTCAGGACTCGGCTCAAAGGTTTTGAATACGGATTTCCTTAGCTTACACTTTCGTATCTTTTCCTAACAACTTTACTTATGCATATAATACATAGGGTAGATAAGAACAATTCCTCCCACGCGCATTAACTCGTCGTAACAAGAACGTAGAACGCTCCATCTCCCTGTGGATCGACCTGTGCTCATCGCGCTAGTTGCGAAGCGACACCGTCCTAATCGCGGTTATAACTTTAGAACTTTGAACATCCGACAGGCCAAAAGCGTGCTGATCAAATGGCGCCGTTGCCGGGGAGACGGTAACACTTTATTTCTTGTTATTTCGGGTTAATCATTGTACATTCCATCTATACAACTAACCCTATTTTCAAAACAACAAAAAAATTTCAAAACAAAAACTAACTTTTCTAACTCATTTTTGTTCTCTAGATTTTATACCTGCTAGCACTGTGGATCTACAGTAAAAAGATAAACAATACCAGTGTGGCATTAATGGAACACTGTGATTTCTGTTGAAATTTGGAGCCCCAAATCCCAAGGAAATCCGGCTACACAAGCTAAAAATCCGGCGTCGCCGGCCGTACCTCATCATCTTACCTCCAAACTTTCTTCTGTGCCCCAGTGTTCTGTTTCTGTCACATTTTTATTGTTTGTTTTTTTTAATTTTTAGTGTGCAGGTATTTGGGCAATTGTATCGCTTTTTCGCACTAATATCCGTTTTTCCGACATTTCAGATTTTTGCGGATTTACGAACTGCGATTGTGGGGAGCAAAGTGTACATTCAAAGTTAAGGCGATAACGAAGTACAATGCCAAAGATCCGGGCAGTGTGACCCGTGCAAGCGAACTTTTCAAGCTTACCGGATTTGATTCAACGGGGGTTTCCTAACCCTAAAAACTTAACGGTACGTGCTTTACTGACACCTTCTCAAATCCGACGCATCCAATATACTATTCTTTACAGGATTCTTTGCAAGTTCGCTTCCAAACGCTCAAAAATTGACTAACCCTTATTTGTTGCAGTGCCGAACTTAAACTAAAATAAAAAAAAACAATTGTTTGATTCTTTATAGAATTTTTATTGAATTGTGCATTGCATCCATTAATACGGACTTAAGGGCAAGCGAACCCTACAACATACGGTAAAGGATTTCATCACCTTTTCCGTGGCCCACAAATCACGAACTTGAGCATAACGTTTACCCGCACAAATTTTAAAAGAAACTAGACTTTAAGCTTTAAAGACTTCGCGCTCACTAGGAGAAGTTAACTGTGTTTAGAATCTCGCTTAACGGTATATTGTTTACGGGGTGTATAGGAAAGTGTTAACGGCGAAACCGCCAAAAGAGAAAGGGTTATTTAATTAAGGACCTTCACGAAAGCGTCGGAAAACCTCCCCTTATCTCTGCACTTACCTGGCCTCGTGATCAGTATATCTTGAGCCCGTTTCTCGACACAGTTTTACTTCGACAATCAAGTTCTTGAGCAGGTCTAGTTGACCTAGATGAACCCTAGACCGATTAGGTGCGTGGTATTTTTGTGTCGTGATTATTTTGTCCAGATTATTTTTATATGTATATTTCATTCTTTTGTTAATAACTAACTTTACAAAACAAAAAAAAAATCACATTCTTTTTCTCCTCCTTTTCTCTCCCTTTCTTTTTTTCTCTCTTCACATCATGGGTACCCCACCTCGAAAAACCCTTGCCGAACTTTGGTACCCACAACCCGACATCACTTCTTACGGTTCTTACTTTGGTCGAACGTCGAACAATCCCTCCATGCCCAAAATTTCTTTGAAAGATCGGATAGACGCATCTAGGACGAACAACTGGGCTCCGCAATCCACCTTGTATCAACCATTTCAACCTTCACCATCTTCTTACGTTGATACCCCTTTTTTGAGTCATGTTGTAACTCCAAGACCTATGTCTATTGCTGAACATATTGAACAATCCCGTAGCCAATCTTTCACTCCTTTCACCACCTCAAATTCATTTGATCAACAGTTCCAACCATCTTCTTATCATAATATTGATCCTACCCCCGTCCAACCATTCAATTCCTATTCATCCTACCCGACTTGTGCGTCTTCCCTAGACATTGCTTCTGAATCGTCATTTGGGAGTTTCCAGTACCAAAACAACTTTGAATCTTTTACTGAAACCCCTTCACAACCCATGTCTAGTCTGGAACAATCGTTGGAAGACTTTAGGGTAGCGTCATGCCAACAGATGATGGATTTGAATGCGTCCATGGTCGCCCTCATACAACCTAGTGACCCGGTAGCTAGTTTTCAATTAGCTCTAAGTTTTCCAATGTATAATGAGGCGGTAGGACAAGCTGAGAATTTGAGTTGTGAAAGTGAGCTGTACACACTTCCTAATCAAACCTACCCATTGCCAATTGAATCACACAACTCCAGTTTTGAATGTCTATCTAGTGTCCCAAACGATTCACCAATTAAAGATAGAAGGATTAATGAGTTGTGTGACTTTGTAGGGGTTGATTTACCTGATTATGAAGGGACCCTTTCGAGTGAAACCACACCCAATCCTTTTGACCTCTACACCTCCACTCTAGAACCTGAATTGATTAATAACCATGCTCTTGATGAGGTGTCTGAGAAAATTGATTTTCACTTGATTGAGGATATCGACGCTGGGGATATTTTGGATGATGAACCCGAAGATTTGGCTGAGTTTTTCTCTCCAATTCATCATCCCGAGTCATTAAATATTTTTCCCGAACCCCATATGCGTCTAGATTTTGATGAAATTTGCGTGGATAAGATGAATTTTGAGGAGACTATTAAGGATAGTACTGAGGATGAACCAGTTTTAATTGATGAGTCGGATTTTCCAATTCATCATGTTCGTTTCATTGACTGTGTACACCCTCCTGAACCTTTAACCGATGACCTTCCTCAATCACTCCCCTCCATCCTTTCCATCGTTCCAACCATGCAAGAAACCGTATTACTTTCATTTCATATGTCTGGTTTACCAAGTTCGGCTTACCCATGGTTTCTTACGAATCATGAGGGATTTGACCCCAATTCTCGATGGGTTAATAGATTAGCACAAACGCTTCTTACACATCAGTCACAAATTGTGCTAATCTATTCACTCCATTTCCACCCTCAAGTTCGTATTCCATTTCTTTTTCCCTTCCTCCATTCTTCTTCTCATATACCGGGACTGTATACCACTTCTATCCGCATACGGTCTCGCGTATTCTCCATTTCTTACCTCTCCGCATTCTTTCACCAACTGCCACATTATAGCGATAAAATCTTTGAATGGTTGGTGTTAACTTTTGGCCTGTGTAAGGCTTTGTATAGATTAATACTGTTCTTTCCCCCATAATCCTGAACTTCAACGCTTAACAGTAGAAACACTGTTTTACTTAAGTTTAGGAAGGACCCTTTTTTGTATATATTATTTTTTTGTTTTGTTTTTTATTTTGTATAAAAAAAATTTGGGGGGAGCGCCGACAATTTTGACCCTCTTGGTGTAACCTGACAGTGAGGACACTGTCAAGATTAAGTTTGGGGTTGTACTCGGTAAGCTTTCTTCCTTCGCATTCATTTGTATATTTTGCATTTGCATACCTTATTAAAAACCCACAAAAATAAAAAAAATTCCAAAAATATAAAAACTTTGTCGACAAGTTAGCTGATAGGGTAACTTAGATTTTTATTCCAAAAGTTTAGTTGATATATTAGAAATAACTAAATTCTAGGCTTAGGAATTGAAAACCCTAAAAATAACCCTCATTCTATTTAAACTTGGTGATTATACGTCCTTACAGTTTTTTGTAGAAATAGGTAATCTTGAGTTCAGTTCTTGAGTTAAGTCAAGATGAAGGGAAAGTATTGAAGTTTTACTGAAGGATAAGTCTGAAAAATAGTTTCTATTCTTGAGTTCAAATTTAGAAAGTATATACTCTACAAACTGCACTTACACGCACCTTGAAACTTGAGATAGTAGAGGATACCTAGTAATACTCTTGTCTGAAAGCCTAGTATGAAAGAAAAAACGGTATTTAAAGCTAAACACCAAAAGTGCATACTGAAAAATATATCCGGTCTTGAAAAAGAAAAAGAAAAAGAAAAAGAAAAAGAAAAAGAAATAAAGTTAAGACCTGGAAACTGCTAATTGCGCTTTAAGTTCACACATTCAGTAATCGACCGTTAGTGCCTCAAGAAGCATTAATAGTCGCATGAATGGTGTGTGAGAAAAACCGTCCATCCTTAATGAAAAGAATTAGTATTAGGTATTAGGGTAAGGGTACTATAGCTTGAATTGAATTCTTAAGTGTAGGGGTGCAAAATTTACACACATGTGGGGGTATACAATCGATGTTTGGATAAAAGATAGAAATAAAGAATAAAACTTGTGCTTTCTGTAAAGTTGATAAAAAAATCCCTGATTTAAGACCACACTTTTAGAAGGAAAACTCAGAAGAGACCGAGATCTTTCTAAACTGTAGAACGTATATAATCTAGGGTTAAGCAGAAAGGAGGAGTGAAATAAGGGTTGGATATTTCTAACTTAGAATGATAGAATTTTTAACGTAAATACTAAACTGTAGGAGTAGAATCAATGTTAACTTATGAAACTAACTTGATGGGATTTTGTGGATAGTATCCGCTGAAAACCCTCAGGAGATAACACTCCTCTTACTAGGGACACCTAGAGGTTTAACGGCTTGTTGCACACGCTCAATGCAATCGCGTTCCCTGCGAAAGTGCGGTTAGAATTTTATTTTTGTGAATAAATGGTTTTGCTCGGGACGAGCAAAAGTTAAGTTTGGAGGTATTTGTTCATCACAGAAAACTGCATTTTATACCGCCCATTCTTATACTCGTTTATTTATAGGTAGGTGCTTTTAATCCGTGTTTGCTACATATTTACAGGTTACAGGTTTCCAGTCCAAATATTGCAAATCAACACAAAATCTCCACAGTTACGCCAAAATCCAGAACATCTGTCACAGACAGATAAAGCCAGGTTCCAGTCATCCACATCCGTCCAGTACCGCTTACCAGTTCAAAAGACAGGACGAAAACAGTCGTCATTTTTGGTCAAGCGTGGGGACCGATAAAGATATTCAAAGATGCGTGGGGCCCGAGGGAGATAAATTCAAATAAGTTGAAAATAAAGCCACCATTGTTGACTGCTGGAAATTGAAGAAATCATGGAAGAATATTGACATTTTGGACCTGTTAAATAGAAGACAAAAGCAACACCAGAAACCCACAGAAAAACGACACCCCAAGTCCACAATATGGCCGCGGATCCGCGGCCAATAGGGTGACTCGGTCGCGGATCCGCGACCGAGTTGACTCGGCTCCGTATGATTTTCTGGGGGTTGTTGTAACAGTTCATTTGGGCGCAGATAATTGCCCTAGGGTTTCAACTCTCCTTCTATAAATACCCCGGTTCTGAGCCATTGTAAAGGATCCATTCTGGAGTCATTCTATCTTTCATTTTACACTTTGTAACTCTTTTGTTTTCTCTTTAGTTCTTGTACATAGCCTCCCCTTGAGGTCCTTGCCTTCTCTTGATCTTTCAACCTCTTTATTGAGCTTGAAGGTTTAAGGGTTGGTTATTGATCTCAAGGGTTGTATCATTATGGAATCAATAAAGCTCTTCTCTTTTGTGCTTCATTTCACATGAGTTCTTTACCCTTCTCTTGATCTTACAAGCTCTTAATTGAGCTTGCAAGTTTAAGGGTTGGCTATTGATCCCATGGCTTGTCTTGAGTTCTATGGTTCTTAGTGTTACTTTCTTGCTTATCTCTTTCTTGCATTTTTCTTACTTGCTTTACATTCATGCAATTTATTACCATGTCATTTAATTACTTGCTTGTAATCTTTTCTTCTCTTTGTTTATCTTCTGTTTTGTTCTCTCTTTTTGGTTTGTTTTGTGAAGGGTTGTTAATATGGTGTTGTTAGGAAGAAATACGATATTGTAAGTTAACGTTTCGTTCCTCATTTCCTTTTCCCGTTATTTTCCTTTGAACTCCACCCAAACGTTACGCAAGCGCTCCGTTAGGCACCCTACCCTACCAAGGTAACGGTGATTCCTAACCGCGACCGGTTGCGTTCGGTTTGGTCGGAGGCGAAAGCAAGAGACAAGAACGGAAGGACAAGGGTCAATAAGCCGGATTCCACGAATACCGTGCTTAAATCCCCTAATCCACGTTGTTTCCGATTGCTCTAGCTTCAATTGGTCAAGACTCGGCTTAAAGGTTTTGAATACGGATTTCCTTAACTTACACTTTCGTATCTTTTCCTAACAACTTTACTTATGCATATAATACATAGGGTAGATAAGAACAATTCCGTCCACACGCATTAACTCGTCGTAACAAGAATGTAGAACGCTCCGTCTCCCTGTGGATCGACCCGTGCTCATCGCGGCTAGCTGCGAAGCGACACCGTCCTGATCGCGGTTATAACTTTAGAACTTTGAACATCCGACACGCCAAAAGCGTGCTGATCAACGCCATTCGCCGCAACTTGCTCAACTCAGTCACTCGTATACGTTCGCTCCTCCTCCCGCGGCCTCCCCACCACCAACCCTCAGTTCCGCTCACACTAGTGCTGCTCGGTCGACACCTCCAGATGCTCTTGGACCACAAAATTCAGTGCAGTCCTCCCCGCCCACGGACTCCCCTTCTGTCTCCTCGCCGAGAACTTCTGACGAGTCTCCAATTCTTCGCATGTGTTCTCTTGCCGACATCTATGCCTCGAATGACCCGATCGTTGATTCTTCGCTACCTCACGCGCTCACCAGCATTCACACATTACCTACAGCACTCCTTAACACTGCTTCGGCCGAGCCCACTTGCTTCACACAGGCATCTAAGGACCCGTCTTGGCATGTGTCTATGTCCTATGAATTCGAAGCTCTACCTCACAATGGTACATGGTCGCTGGTTCCTCACCAAACTCGTTTCAATATCGTCTGGTGCAAACGAGGTTTTAAGCCGAATATTATGCTGATGGATCAATTGAGTGCCACAAGGCACAACTCGTGGCCAAGAGGTTTCGGCAACAACTTGGTGTCAACCACTTCGGCACTTTCAGTCCCTTCATCAAGATCACCATGGTTCGCCCGATTATTGCCATTGCAATCAACTCAGGTTGGCAAGTACGACAGTTGGATGTCTAGAATGCATTTCTACATGATCATTTCGAGGAGGTGGTATATATGGACCAACCTTGGTCTTTTTTCATCCCCAGTTTCCCAATCATGTCTTTCGCCTGCATCGATCCCTTTATGACTTTCATCAGGCTTCTCGTGCTTGGTTCAAATGCCTGAGTACCTGACTCTTTCAGCTCGGCTTCCTTAGTTCCAAAACTGATACTTCACTGTTCTTTCGCTGGACCCAGCTCTCACGGCTCTATGTCTTGATTTATGTCGATGGCATTTTAATTATTGGTTCCGATCAAGGGGGCGTTGCTGGCCTTATTACTTCTTTTCAACGGGAGTTCTCCATTCATGACCTTGGCACCACTCACTACTTTCTAGGCATCGAACTTTGTCCTCACCCCGACGGCTGCCTATTATCTCAATCTCAATATATTGTGGATATTCTTAAACGTTCAAAAATGGCTGTCGCATGCCCGATGCCCATGTCACCACTACCGATGATCCGCTTTCCACTCCCCTCCATGATCCATCCATGTATTGCATTGTGGGCGCCCTTCAATATGTCACCATCACTCGTCCTAATGTCTTCTTCGCAGTCAATCGAGCCTGTCAACATATGCATTCTCCTACTGAGCACAATTAGTCTCTAATTAAGCACATACTTCGCTATCCTCAAGGCACGTATTCTCACGGACTTCTTCTTTATTGTGATTCGTCAAGCCATCTGCATGCTTTCAGTGATGCTGACTGGGCTGGGAATTCTGTGGATCGTCATTCCACCAGCGGGTACACAATCTTCTTGGGTTTCAATCCTATTTCATGGAGCTCTAACAAACAAGCAACCATCACTCGCTCGAGCACATAGGCTGAATACAAGGCGCTTGCAAATGCCACGGCTGAGTTCATTTGGTTTTAGTCTATGCTTCACGAGCTTGGGTTTTCTCATTTTCCAACTGTGTTGTGGTGTGATAATATCGGTGCTACCTATCTTGCTGCTAATCCCGTCTTTCACGCTCGCACTAAACATATTGAAATTGACTTTCCCTTTGTTTGTGAACGTGTTGCTGACAACCAACTCATTGTGCGCTATATCACCACGCGTGATCAACGTGCCGATGAGCGCACCAAGCCACTTTCAAGAAATGCTTTGTCGAATTGCGGATTAAGCTCAACGTTATCCAGCCGCCGTTCAGTTTGAGGGACGTAACAACGAACCAAAACCACCGGATTCAAATTCAGACGACATATATCTGGCTTCATCGAGTCAGACATCTGTAGCTCCTCCTAGCGCAGCTCCAGAGCGTAGCTAGACGTTTGGTTACTCTGGATCATACGTCTGACCACACTCTGTAAAAGATACAGAGTACGGCCAGACGTTTGCCCCTATATGAATCAGACGTCTGGCCCTGCCAGATGCGTAAATGTATTAGGAAGATTTGATTGGAGATTCTTGAGAGATTTAGTTGTAACAATATATTTGAGAGATTGTGTATGATTGATCTGGTTGTGACAAAATATACATACAATATAATATAAAAGAAAAGCTAAAAGAGAGAAATAATTCTCAAGGCTTCTTCTTCCACTTAATCTCTCCTCTCTTCCTCTCTCTTCCTATTTCTTTACTCTTCACCTCATTCTTCAATCCCTCAATCTCATTCTAGCGAAAACCCTAATGCTCCATTACATTGTCAGGGCCCAATTAAGACTCCTGATGTTTGGTTGCCTGTTCTTATTTTATAGGATCTTGCTCTTGTTGATGTTTAATGTCTTGTTTTGGAATCACTCAGCAGATCTCATTAGGTTTCAGAAGCATTAATCCATTATTTTGGTGGCGTCGCTTATTTATTTAATTAGTTGGACCTTTCGCTGCAAGATCAAAGAATCGGACAAGAACTTGTAAATTAACCCAAATCAATAAAAATCTCTCTATGCTTCTGAGAAAAAGTTATCATTTATCGCTTCATTAATTACTAGCTACCAAAACTAACTAATTTCTCTGTTCCTTGCAGCCTCATTAATCAGTAGGTCCAATTCAACTTTTTGTGATAATACCTAAATGTTGGGCATCGGCAGATATCATTTATCATTGTGACCCCTAAGGTATGCAATGCACCATGTGGAACTGGAAGCTACACCTCTAAGTATATATATTTATAGGCATGCATGCATCACAATGATTGCGCATTTACTATTAAAGAAAAAAGCCTACCCAAAATTGCAAGTTCATTTTTGCCAAATCATTTATTTTAGTGAAACTGTTTTTATGATCGAATTTTCAAAATTCGAAGCACACGATCCTTATAGGTTTTCCATTGCTATTCTTGTGTGGTTCGTGACTCCTTTGAGGATTACCGGTATAAAAATTACAACATTTTCCATATCCTACTTCTAACACAGACAACATTACTTAACGTAATTAATGCAAACAAAATTTCCTTTTAGTATAAACCTTCATAGTTTGAGCTTAATAAGGGCAAAACATGGGATGTGCACCCATGGGTTAAGTTGGGCGGATCCTCTCCCTCCTGGGGCTGGGTCACGGCGACCGCAACCATAGGGATGCAATCAACCTCAGCCCAATAAAAGTCAAAAAGTTTACACTAAAAAGATCTTTAAAATTCTTTATTATATTAACTGAATACCTCACAATCTTCTCCCACTAGTATAAAGATCGCTTATCCCTACGGGTGAGAAAAACCGTAGGGATAATTTTAGGTTCCCATTATAAGGGCACTGTTCCCACCGGAGGGGTAAAGTTTACAGAAAAAATCAACTTTTGTGGTTGCCCCAACGGTGCCGGCAGGAAAATCCCTACCGGGAAACCGTAAGAATAATGTTGGTTTTCTTTAAAACAAAGAACAGAAATTCCCTATTTCCTCGCCTCGTTTCCATCTCTTTCTCGATCAGATAAAAAAAAAACCAACTCTCGTCCGTCGCCGCTCAATCCTCCGCGGCCTCCTCCTGCTCCTCGATCCTCCGTGGCTTCCTCCTCCAAGCTAAAGCCTCTGCTTCCTCCTCCTCCTCCCAGCTAAAACAGGAATTGCTTCCCAACGTTTCTTCTCTCTCGATCATCGATCGATTGATCGATCATCCTCCAGCGCCGCCTCCATCATCCATCGCTGCCTCCATCAACATAACCACTTCCTTCACCATTACTGCCACCGCCTACAAATCGAGCACTCGAAGGCTCGAGCCTCCTCGCCGACCCCCTCCTCTGCAACAGCGCCGACCCCTTCCCTCCAGTGGCGAGTTCGCGAGTTCCTTCCTCCAACGCCGAGCATCTTCCTCATCGATCTCCAACCTCCTTTAAATCCGAGGCTCCAGTAATCCTCCTCTAAAGCGCTTGAGGCGCCAATTCCTCTTCACAACCGATCGAGTCCCCACCATCTCATCGATAGCGTCGATCCCCAATTGGGACCTGACCTCCTCATTGTGTGCAAGTAAATTTCTTTTTACAGAAACCTTTAGAAATAGCTGTTATTGTTGATGATGGAGACGATGAAGATGGAGATGGTGAGTTATATTGGTTTTTAAATTTAATTTGTTGATGATAGAGATGATAAGTTAATTATTTTAGTTTCTCAAATATGTTGAAGTTCTTGAGATTGTGAAGTATGTAGTGGGATTGATGTTTGTAAAGGGTGGTAGGATTGATGTTTGGAAACGGAGTTAAGGTTTGTAAGTTGTGGTTTCATAAAGTTAGCAAATGTTAATTGTGGTTTCAATAGTGTTATGCTCGTGCTTTGGCCCATCGAAGGCGTAGCGAAAAGCCGGCTCTCGAGCCGCCGAGGCCGCTCAAAAGAGGCACCAACATTTTTTTCCAAAATTCAAAAACCCTAATTTCTTGAACTGTTGCCTTTTCCCTTGGATTTTGATCGAGAAAACGATCGCAGGCAAGAGCAGTTCGAGAAGTCGGATCATAGATGAAGATGATGGGATCTGTTAGAATTAGGGTATTTTTGGGATTATAAGGCGTGAGGAGTTTCCTCCAATACGCCACTGATCGGGTGTTTCTTCTCTTAAATGCCCTTCTTTTGTTGGATCTGTTACAATTATGAATTTTTGGAGAGATTTTTTGAAAGATTGTGGGATTAGGGTTTCTACGATAATTGCAAATATCGATCGAAAAGAAGAAAATGTAGTGATCTTCTCTTCTTCGAAAGAATGTAATTTTTTTCTGACGTGCTTTCAGATCAGGCGAAATAAATTCTAATCCTTTTAGCACCATTCATGAATGCCCTTCACCAAATAGATATACATTTGGTTACATGTCTTACTATGGTTTGGAAATATTGAAAAATGCCCTTCGCCAAGAAAAGAAAAACTAGAGTAAGCTAAACACCGAAAAATACATGTACATGTAACTTTAGGTATGATGTTAAATGTGTATTATTTTCTTCATGCGCTTTCTTGGAACTGAGATAATGTTATCTTCTCTTTACATTTTTTTAATTAATGCCTTAAGATGTTGTCGCAATGTATGCTTTAGTTGGATGAGTCTTTTATAAACATGATACATAAATTTTGCCATTATAAGTGAAGTTCTCAATACTGCCTCGTACTCCCACCAAGATTTTCTGAATGAATATTCAAAAGACAATCTTTTTAGAAAACATATAGACATGAATTCACTGCATCAGAGCACAATGAGTACACCAGGGATAACTATGAGCTCCACGTATTACCAACTTAGGTCCTCTTAGATAGGGATTATGATGATGTATTTTAAATCATTACTCACAATATATTCAGTTGCTGCATACTGCAGTTTGCATCAAAGTACTTATACAAAATTAATTCTAGATTCAAGCCTCCGTTATTCTCACTTCTATTTTTCAATGACAAGTTATTTTTGAATCTTTTCCTTATTTTCTGAACAGGCTTATAAACGTCCGCATCGGCTTCACGTCATGTCCCTAGCACTCTATTCTCCTAACACAATATCAGGTCAGCCACTCATCACTGCTTATTAATATCTTTAAGATAGAAAACCATTTATGAAAATATCATGCAAATTTTACTGGTTTCAAACCGTAGGCATTGGCCTTACTTTACTTGACTAAGATATCAATCTTATTTCCTAAAAACATTGTCAGGCTGGAATAACCAAGATCTCAATGGAAAGAACAAAAGGACTTTTCGCCTATGTTTAGTTTAGGATGCAACGAAAGCGAACAAGATGCTGAATTTTGATATGCGAATTTCCTTATGCTCTTAAGGTCGCCTTTATGGATAGCATTCCACAACACTCATCGTTAAAGATGAAAAGGTAATTATATACCATTTGCATATACTTATCTTTTTATGTATATACTCATCAAGGCATGGTATCGAGTGAACACCTAATAATTGAACATATGTCAAATTAACTTACCATGCTATTGATACGCAAGCGTCTTATTTAAATAAAGTTTATAGATTAATATCTTTATGACTGTATCATGTTCATGGTTTTAAATTTAAATAATAATATCAGTTTTGGAGTATTTGTGGCGTATGAGTTACAGCGCAGACCGGCTTCAGTAGATAAGCCAGATACTTGGAGATGAAGCACCTTGATCAAGCCAGCAGTAATTTTTTTTATCTTTTAAAGATTTTTGTAGGAAGTTTGTATTATATTTGCGACATGTTGTATATTTTGGATATCGGTTGTTGTATATGATGATTATAATCATGATTTTAGAGTGATTTTGTATTGTGTGTTTATTTTGTGTTTTTACATTTCTGTATTTCATTATATATTATGCGCGGAATGTTATTGATATATATTTTTGTATTTGGGTATATAATATAGTATGTGATATATTATTATATGAAGGGAGGACAAAAACCAGTAGGTGGTATTTTTTTCAAAAAAACATTAAAGTTGTACCTACGATTCAAACCGTAGGGGAAACATATTCTCCTACGGGTTCCACCGTAGAAGATAAGTTTCCCTATATTAAAATATTTTTTAAAAATGTATAAAATGATGCCCCTACGGTGAGACCCTTAGGGGAAATAATTTGCACTTACAGTTCATACCGTAGGGCCAATATATCATAATTTTTTTAATAAAATAAAAAAAATAATTGCCCATATGTTGAAAACTGTAGGGGCAATAGCCCCTACGGGTTTCACCATAGAGGAAAATTTACAACCGTAGGGGCATCTATCTGCCCCTACGGGTCAAAATATTGTCCCTATGGTTGGAACCGTAGAGACAGTGATTTGCCACTACGGTTCCAACCGTAGGGGCAAGACATATTTGTATAGTGTCCGAATAATATTCTATCCATATGTTACACTAGGTTTTTGTACGCACTACACACGAGAAATTATGTTATTTATATATTCATATGGAACGGGTTTATGAGGTGGCACATCACTCTCAGAAATGAGGTGTCGTCTTAAAATTTACTTCACATCATATTTTCCGATGATCAGCACTATTCAATTTGATCTCCATGATCTAGATCATAGATATACCAAATTTCATATGTTTTCGATAACGTTTACCCTTACATCGGGTAGTACCAAAATTAACGGTTTTCTGACAATAGAACATTTGACTAAGCTATATCGATGAGCAAATATTATCAAAATCGCATGAAAATTAGGATACTCATGTTTTACACCATGGATAACAAGATGACCGGTGCCGATCATCCATAAATTAGCTGAAAAGCCAAATTTTAAGGTGACGCCCCATTTCTTAAAATGAGATGCTACCTCATAAACACTTTCCTCCTATATAAAAATGGGTCAGGTTTATAAAAAAAGTGTGTAAATTCCATGTATATCTGACCCTTGACTTTTATTCATGTTTTATCTATCATCTTCATATAAAAAGATTCGGTAAACAGGTTAAAAAATGTTAATTGTTGTTTGCAATTTAATTCTTATTGACAATAACATTCTTGTTTTTATTATATGAATCTTTAATTAGTTTAATTAAGAATTTAAAGGCACAAAAATATTAGTTAGGAAGTAAAAAATATTTTCCACGATGATGAAATTTTTTCTTAACGGATATTATGTTGATAATTATATTAGGATTTCAATTTGAAGACCCTCTTCATTCAGTATTAACAACAGAGATATATTGTCTAGAAATAATAATAAAAACAACCATGAGTTTTATTTACTTATTAAAAGGAAAATATATCAAAGATTTATCATTCTTATAACTCACAATTTTGAATGATCTAACCATGATGTAGACACCTTAATCAATTTCATTCCAACGAATCATAATCTTGAATAGTATATATTATTCTTTTGCATATATTAATTTCATTTAATTTAGATAAATAAAAAAATTTCTTTAAAAATATAAAAATATAATTACAATAACAATGTAAATTATAAATTATCCTAACAAATAAAATGATTTAGTTATTTTTTTTTTGAAAGGTTATTTTTGCATTAAAATAGTGTTACAATTGAAGGTTTGTGAAGTTTATTGTTATGAAACATTAGTTTATACCAAAATTTGATTTGGATTTTGTTTAAAATTTTGATTTGGTTTTACATCATCTAATTTCCTTTAAATTTAAATATTATATATGTAATTTATTTATTACAAAAATATTTTCTTTCATTACAAAAATATTGATATAACAAGATTTGACTTTTAATCACAATTTGATTTTCATAAAATTTAAGAACTAAATAGTCATGCATAACCATAATTTAATTATTTCATAAAATATTTAAATTAGGTAAAAAATTTAATCATAAAATTAAGTCAAAAGTAATTTTTAAAAGCTAATTTTTTCTGTACATGCTCTTACTTTGGTATAACTTTAAAATTTGTTAAGTAGTATTTAACTTCTTATAAATTTACTTCAAATTTTCTACATTTATTGACGTTATAAATGAAATAACAGGGGATTTTTGCTACCTATTTCTGCTTGATAACTTGATCTCTAATCTTAATCGCCTGTCTTCTTAAAGCGTCTATCGATTCTAACATTCCCTTCTAAATACAATAACGTCTAGGTTTTTGTGCGTGCTACGCACGAGAAGTTACACGATTTATTTATTTATCTATAAAAAACTGGATTTGGAATACACAAAATTGTGTATTTTGGCATAACTCTGTGTTTATCCGACCGTTTATTTTTTCAATTGCAAACTACCAAATTGAATCAATTTTAAGACATTCGGCTCACTGCATTTTCAATTTTTTAATCATATGGAATATAATATAATGCATGAACATAAATAATTCATAATAATAACATGATTTGTATATAAAATAAAATAAAAAATATTTAACTTTCCAATTGCATTTATCTAGCAATTTTCTAGTTATCGATAATAAAATAAACTAATATAAATTTAACATTAATTGTCATCCAACTCGACTGACTATCGCTTTTTCCTCATTGTATTGAGGTATTCTTGAGATAATCTTCATTCACGTTCTCAATATCATACGGTTATTGCTCTAGTGTAGTACATGTGTACTGGGATTTTTTCTGGCTGGTTATATTTGCTTCTAATACTTTCACGTTAAGAATATAACGATTGTGAAAATATTTTTCAATGCATTTGAGAAATTCATGAGTGCCCATGACATTAACACCAATAATAAATAAGTAAATTTATATAATTATAAACGTAACTTTTAAAAGTGAAGCAGATTTTTTTTTGAAAAGTATTTCAACTTATGGAGCCCGTCAACTTCACAACCAAGAAATTTTTCCACCACTTTATCGAAAAGAGATAGCCATAAAATACCACTTTCATCTTGAATCTTTAATCTCAACATATACCTGTATAAAATTATTACAAGTCAATTAAATTAAATTTATAAGAAATATTTAAAAAATAATTAGAATTGCAGTAGATATAGATTATCTATATATGGGAGCTAAACTTGAGTCTATTGTTATTGTTATATATAATATAAATTCCTACTTCAAGTTTGTAAGCTTGATTCAAGATTTTCTTTTTCCCATTATTCCCCTTCAATTCAATTTAATTACTATTTTTTCTAAGCTTAAATATCATCAAGTTTTTCTTTTGTCTTTATGCATGGAAAATTAGACTTCACCCTTTTAGTTTAAGAAAATTTGTTTTTAGCTCCTTATTGCAATAAATTAATTTGTGTGTGTGTGTGTATCATGGAAAATTTGACGAGGCTTAGATGTATTTTGAAAAATTGTCATCTAATATTAACCATTCTATAGTAAGTGATTTGTGATATCAAATCATATCAACTTTATTTATAAAGCCCAAATATAATTTTGGCATAAAATCTTTTTTCATAATCTATAAAGAGAGTCGATATATATTAACTATTTTTTTAATTTTCTTTTAGGTCATATCTTTTTTAAGTTTTTATCATAATTTGCTAATTTAAATTTTATGGAAATCAAATTTTTAAAATCTTTTTTTATTATTTATATTTAGCATCTTTTATTAAAAAAATCTTTTTATATCTTTTTTAAAAGTTTTTATTCTAATTCTCTATATATATATATTAACTAATTTTTTAAATTGCTTTTAAAATGGTTACAATAATCAAATTTGTGATATAAAATCAAATTAACTTTTTTTATAAAATCCAAATATAATTTTGGCATAAAATCATTTTTATATATTATTGAGAGAGTGCTAAATATATAAAAATAGATTAAAAAAATTTGATACTATAGAGAGATAGTGCTAAATATATAAACAAAGATTTAAAAAATTTGATTCCATAAAACTTATGTTAGCAAATTATGATAAAAACTTTAAAAAAGATATGAAAAGATTTTTTTAATAAAAGATGCTAAATATAAAATAAAAAAGGGATTTTTTAATATAGGCCCTCTAAAACATAGCTAATTTGAAAAAAAAACCCAGAAACTTCCTATTTTTAAAAACACCCCCTAAAACACTTCCGTTAACTAGATCCACCCCTCTGTTAAGTTGACTAAGGTTTATGTCACGCCCTGTTTCCCAGTAGATGAAAACGATGACGTGGCAAGCTCGCGACATATTCAGAGAAGGTCATTTCCAAGATAAATATACTAAGCGTATTAAAACAATAATATACAATGCAAGAATAAATGAAGACTGTAAAATTTTCAACAAATATCTTTATTTACATTTAACTTGAATATTTACAGGTACATGAGTTTCAACTGAAAAGTAAATATAATAAAAGAAAATGCCTAAACATGTGGTATATATAAGCTGAAAGAAAAAAAAAGTTAAGCTAATCCCGAGTAGCTATCTGGTCGTAATCTTCCTCTGTAGCCTCCACTTCCTCCGTCTCGACCGTATCTGACGAACATTCCAAGAAAAGGTGGGTGGTGTAAAGACTCTAAAATCTTTGTACGGAAAATTTTCTGTTAATATACAAGAAATGAGTTTTACAGCCTGAGTTTGAGTTATAACTTACTTTTGTTAAACAACAGTAAGAAACAACTTGTAGGTCACTAGTAAAGTTTTGCACTGCTGTGACGTAGCCACAGTGTTCGATTCCCACCAGACACATTATTTTTTTTCCTGAATTTTTCTTTTAACTTTTTGGAAGCCCAAAAAATTGCACGTGTAATGTGCCCAGGGAAAGGAAAATTCAGAAAAATCAAACATGTAGAAAATGGAGTAAACACTGATTTAATCTCGTAGCATGAATCTCGAAGCCAGATGGTAAAAATCGACCGGTGGAATGCTCAATAAAATCGGCACCGATGGCTATGATAAGGCCAAATTGCCCAGGGCTTTGCACACACACCTCTTAACCTACCCCTAACTCTCCTGCACCGTTTAATTTCCCTGCAATCAAACAAAGACCCTTCATTTCACAATTAAATACCATTTTAATTCCAAAACCCTAATTCTCCACTATAAATACCATCCCCTACTTTGGCTCAGTACCATTCTGAAAATTAAAGAAAAATTCTCTCAAAACGTTCCTAGTGCAACTGAAGTAAAAGAGGAGTTAGCAAGCAAGTAAGTTCCGGCAAAAATTGAAGCAAATTCCGACGCTTCCGCGACACCACGACGATCCTCCTCTATTCCTAACCCTTTCCTTGAGCTTTCAAAACAGTAAGTCTCTCCCAATCTTTCTTGCTCTTCATTGAAATTCCATTTTAAAACTTATTCGGTAAGTGGAGTTAATACCGATCTCTTTTTTCTAAACCCTAGAAATTCCTTCTCCTTTATTTTTTGATCAACCAAGTTTTTACACAGTATTTTTAACCTTAAACCCTAATATTTAGAATCAAATTTCATAAAAATTCTCATGTGAAATAACAATAGTAGCACTTTTTCATTAAAATACCATGAACTTTATAAACACCTCTTTTAGTATTTGTTAAAATAATATCTCAGGAAAACTTCACGGGGTAACGACCTACCCCACACGCACACTTGGTTTCATAGCACGATACTCATTGTATGTATTTTCATTGCGAAGTATAATATTACAATAAAATACCACATAACTTTAACAACCGAATTTCTTTTAAAGCAGTATTTTCTATCCTTTACGATTACGCATCTACAACTCTCTTTAGGGGACCCGCTAATGGATGGTGCAGATTATCGCAAATGCTTGGGCTAGTAGAACGAGATGCAGTCACGGAGCATTCGATCTCGAAAGAATTTAAATACGGTTTTTAAGAAATACGAATTTTCTAAATAAAATAAAATTATTTTTTAAATTTTAAATTATATAAAATTATAAATCCATATTTTCAAAATATAATAAACCTATGTTTTTCAAAAATGAAAAGATTAACAAATATCAATGAAATACCATCAAGATACCAAAAAGGCAAGTTTTACAGTAAAATACCATGAACTTTCCAAGGTAAGTAATTATCACTAAAAATATCCCAAATACTTAAAATCCATGCTCATGAAAACCCTAAATAATACTAATCACCCTTGAGGTTTTATTTCTAATCATTATTAAAATATTTTCATAAAACCCCCTCGAGATATATATAAAAGTATTTAAGGACTTTAGTAAATATAGGTTTAAGCGGGATCAATTCTCTTGAGCCCCAGAAAGACGGAGAAAGTGAGTGCTTACCTATTTAATAGAGAAAACTTAACGGAGTTATCAATGGTAATTGTCTTGGAAAAATACACAAATCCTGTCTCCATGTGCAGCGGTTGCCGATCACTCCTGAACCTAATTCAAAAGCTAAATCTGTTTACAAGTGTCTGACTCAGTCTGAATCCAATTCAAATATGAATCCAATATCAAACATGAATACTTGATCAAGTACATGAATACTCGAATCCAAACATCAATATCAAACATGTATACTTGACTTGACTTGACCGAACTATGGTTATAACTTGACTTGACTACTTGACTACATTCTGAACATGAATACTTGAACAATTTGTATCTATGGTTTCGGCAAGACTTGTAATTATAATCTATACAATACATTACGCGGGGATAAAGGGGTAGATTGGTATGGAACGTATATCATGGCACAAGAGGTCACTCAAAAGACACCTACATAAATTCTCGTGCCGCTGTCCCGTGGGTTATGACGGGCCTTGTACTACATGTTACCATAGTCCAAAGGGTAAGATGGACTCCTCTCGTATACATGAATACCTTCTGTATCAAGTTACAAACAACCACGTTATAATATACCTGTTCAACTTGCCTGTTCATTCACATTGCTTGTTATATTCTCTTTCTTATTTTGGGACTTATCGAGCGCTAGTTCGCTGACGACATTCCTTTTTATTTCTTTTTTTGGAATGTTCGTCAAGAAGACAGGACTCTCAGGAGATCGAGCCTAGCCAGGAGGACTTGGATCGGCTTGCGGCACAGCCTGACTTCTCGTTCCTTATACTTTCATTTCCTGTATGCCATTGTTTAGGCATTGCTTATTATCATTTTATCTTTTCATTTTCAATCCGTTGTATGTAAAGATGAATGTAAATAAAGTTGTTGTTTTATTTTAATACTCTTGTCATTCTTGTACATGTTATATATTGCTTAAATTATGCTTAACGTATTTATTTCTTGGTAAATACGTTGCGGCCTGCCACGTCACCGTTTCCGTCCACTGGGAAGCGGGACGTGATAGGTGGAATGTCCGTCAGCAAACCAGTGCTCGGTAAGTTATAAAGGTAGGGTAAGACTGAAAAGTGACAAGTATATAATAACAGAATAATATAAATGACCAGTAAAAGTGTGTAGGTCTGAATACGGGTATATATATCTATAAGTCTTTATATGGTCATTATATTAATGTTAAGTTCCAAGTGCGAATATCAACACAGCCGTAGAAGTATTAACAAGCTCAAGAGTGGGCCCCAGGAGCAAGAAAACACGGGCTCATTTCATGTGTTAGCATCGGAACTCCAAGATGTGGAGGAGTCGACCCGACTGAGATTCGACTAAAAGAAAAAATATGTTAATACGGGACTCCTGAAGCTCCGTTGGATTCACACAAGAAACTATCCCAAATACCCCGAGTATAATATCTATTATAACTGTAAGATAGCCTTAGTTCATTTTCTTGGTTGATTATAATATGACTTGATCGAAACCATAAATTGCAAAAGGTGAATAATGAAGTCGAGTGAGTCGACTAAGGTGCGAGTCATGTCAATTGCAATTTTGGGTCGAGTCAAGTGAGTCGAGTAGATTGAGTTCGAGTTCACGTTCAAGTTTAAGTTCGAGTTTGGGTTAGAGTTTGAGTTTGGGTTCGAGTTCGAGTTTAGGTTCGAGTTTTAGATATTTCATATGAATGGATTTAACTGTTGAGATTTTAAGTTCGGAAGAAATCAGACAACTGTTGTACATGGACGGGAGGATTTGTGTCTTTTTTCAAGACAATTGCCATTAATAACTTTGTTAAATTTGTCTAACCTGAATAGGCAAGCACTCACTTTCTCCCGCTCCCTGGGGCTCAAGAGAATTGATTCCGCTTAAACCTATATTAATTTAGAGTTCTTAAATATTTATATTTTGTTGTTTACATTGTATTTATATTATTTGCATTTCTCGAGAGGTTTTTATGAAAATACTTTAATACTGTTTAAAAATAACCTCGAGGGTGATATATGATATTTAGAGTTTTTATGAATATGTATTTTAATTTTGTGGTATTTTAGCGATGAAACCTAGCTTTTAAAAGTTTATGGTACTTTTATGAAAACTACTATTTTTGAAATTTGGTGGTATTTTATTAAAATTTTAATCTTTCATTTTAAAAATATAGTTTCATAATTTATTTTTATTGAAAATACGGATTCATAGTTTTTGTCACGCCCCGTTTCCCAAAACAGCAGTAACGGCATGTGACAAGCCCACGACGTATTTATTCCGAGAAGGTCATTTCCTGAAACAAATACGCTAAGCGTATATAAGCAATATAAAATGACAAGAAAAGACATGATAATAAAAATCCAACTTTATATATTTACATTCCCAACTTTCATAAGTTTCAAACTGAATACATGATATCTGAAAACAAAGATGCATAAACGAAAGTGCCTAAACAGGTAGCATACAGGAAGTAAAAGCTGGAAAAAAAGAACTAGTAGTCGGTCTGCTCCGCAAGTTAAGAGTAATCCTCCTTACTCGGCTCGATCTCCTCAATCTCTAAATTATCTGACGAATATTTCAAGGAAACAAAGAAATAGATAGAATGCCCATCAGCAAACTTGCGCTCGATAAGTCCCGATGGGATGTGAAAGTATATAAATGAATATGCAAGATGACATGTGATATAGTATGAATGGAAATAAAACATGAACAAGTATAACATGGTAATGTTAATGACAACTGTGTAAGCATGGAAATATAACATGAGCATAGTAAACAAGTATAGCATGACCGTGGAGTGTAGATATAATGAACATGAAGTGAATGTAAGTGTCCTAAAAGGTCTCTAAAAGGGAAAAAACAACTAATGTGAGTTCAAGTGTGAATGTCAACCAATCTCAAGAGTATTCTCGAACCCAAGGCTATCGTCTAGGGATAAGGAATCACGGGCCCAAAATAGCGGGACTTTAATTATTATTGAAGTATTTCAAACCCAACAGGCTATCATCCAGGGGCTTGGAAACATGGGCCCTCATTCGTGAATTTATGATTTGTACCGTTTCAGCCCGGTACCGTAGCAACATGATTTGTACTGTTTCAGCCCGGTACCATAGCAACATGATTTGTATTAATGAGACTCATGAGATTCCGTTGGATTCATACTCAAACTACCCCAATACTCCGTGTATATTAGTCTATGATTAATTTTACGAGTCTTTATCGAATCCATGAATACAAAAGGTGATGTATGATATCAAGTTTTCAAGATTGAGTTCATCTAGTCATGTCAAGTGCAAGTCATGCCAATTGTATTCATGGTTCGAATCAAGTTGGTTCAAGTGTACATACTGGGTTCAAGTATTCATGATTGAGTCGTGTCAAGATCAAGTCAATTCTAACATGTAATGATTTAGCCACAAGTCATATAAATAAAAATAAATAAGCAATCACAGAACATAATATGAGATAAGTATACAAGTAACGTCCAAAACAATGTTGTAAATATGTGATATGTACGGCTAGTTAATCAAATCATTTGAAATTAGAATATAAACGAAAACATAGCCTTAGTTATTATGCACACGTGAGTTCCAGTCTCGCCTAAATACGACTATCGGTTTGGGAGATATATATGTTTTCGTATCGTCGCGTAAAAATGATCATAATCTGTTCAGCACCATCACACATTTTTAAAACGCAGTTTGAGTTAATTTCTATTGGGTTTCATGTTACAAAAATTATTAGAAAATTGTAGGTGTTTCGAATTACTTATCCAAAACACTAAGATTCACGCAATTTGGATTTCTGAACCTCTAGTTATGATCGTTTTAATATCAGCGTTTAAAACAGAAATTCAGATTTCTGGACAGCAACTATATGTTATATTGCAAAGCCTATATCGGGTTGTTTCATGCGTTTCTAAGTAATCTAATATACAAAAAATTATATTTATATTAATTTTGCATCTACAAATCTAAATTTTTTCACTAACGGACATCGAAAGTTCGAGTTATGTCCTATTTAAAAACAGTATGCGAATCAGGACAGATTCTGTCCAGATTCGTTGCTTAATATTGTAACGTAGTTTTCTATATATAAGATCGATTTTCAGTAAAAACTTAAAACTGAAAAAATCTAGATCTTTTGATATAGATATACGAAACATCTGAGTGTGCTCAATTTGGATAACGGTACACCAAGTTATGTGTCATAGAATTTTACCGATAAATGCAGATTTCTGTTTTTACAAACAGTGAATAAAAACGATGTAATTCTTAAACCGTTATGCAGTTTGATCTGAAATTTTTACTGTACATTTGGAATTCTATTTATTATTTATTCTAATTTTCCAAGAATTTCCAGAAGTGGAAATTAATTTATAAAAATTATTTTAAAGATAAAGATTTTGTAAGATCGTATTTGAAAATGATAAATCTATGGTATTTATTTATAACTTTGTTTTCTTGTTTGAAAAAATAAATATAAGTAAATAAAATCTCAGCGATAAATAACATGAATTAACATATGTGAAACAAACATATGATCTGGTCATAATTAACCGTCTAAAACAATATTACTTAATATGTTATCAACCACTGCATACAAGATTTTATAACTGAACATATATGCTTTATTTCAACCATTTTTTTAACAAAAAAATTTATCATGAGACTAATTAGTTATCTTAAGATTTGGAGTGATGGAGGCATGGTAAGGGAATGAATTTCAAGTAGAGAAAAGGAGGAGGAGAGGGGACTTACAGGTTGTGTGAGACGGTATAACAACCGGCTCACCATTTAGATAAAATCTGCAACCGAGTCTTTGAAACTTATGGAACCAGTGCTTTTCCGAGCTCAAGGGAAAAGAGATTTTATTTTATTTTTAGAATTGATCAAAAGGAAATTGCTAAGATGAGATGAAGAAGAGATGAAGAGATATTTGTATTAAAAGAAAATTGAAACTCTTCATAATAATTTTACTTGATTATAATCTAATTATGTTGAGAGTTAAAAGGAAGATGAAATGGAAGGTCACGTTTGCAGGTTATTAGAAAAATAAAAATTGATAAAAAAATAATTGCAAGAATTGGGATTTGAAAATGTGACCTATGGAATAATAATGCAAGGATTTAACCAATATGGTACAAGGTTGTTCATGCAAAAATTTAACGAGCAATAAATATATGCTGTTGCTTGACAAGAAAGTGGGCTTTTGGGCTCATGGTTTTATAAAAGAAAATGAAAATGAAATTGGATTTGAGTTATGGGCTGGGTTACGTCTTGTGTTTAATTTGAAAAAAGAGGTTAAAATTTAGTTTTAAAAAAATGTGTTTGGAAAAAATATATAGAATAATAAAATAATATATTTAATAGAAAACAAAATATACAGAAAATATTAAGAATAAATAGATAAAATATTTTACTAAAGAAATAAAATATGAATGTATAGTAATATTGGGGTCGTTACAGTTTTATATAATTTTCCAAAGTTTAGTTTTGTTTAGAAAATTCATATTTCTTAAAAACCGTATTTTTATTTATTTTTGAGACCGAATAATCCATGAGTTATGCATCTCGCTCTATTATCCCAAGAATGTGTGATAATCCACACCATCCATTAGTGGGTCCCCTAACAAGGGTTGTAGAGACGCAATTGCAAAAGAAGGTAAAAATATCGATAAAAGAAACCCTTTTTTTTTGTAAAAATATGGTATTTTAATATAAAACCTATTCTTTGAATTAATCATATATTTAGAATATCGTGTTGTGAAACCATAGTGTGCGTGTGAGGTAGGTCATTACTCAGTGAAGGTTCTAGAGGTCTATACGCTAGTTATCAAAATAACGGTTATACTAAAATTCATGGAATTTTTCTGAAAAATTCGTTATATGATTATTTTTCATGGAAAATTTTATTACACTAGAAGATAAATGGTGTGAATGATATGTTAAGGCGATTTTAGGGAATTTGAATGAACTATTAACATGGTAAGGGCGACAAAAATTGGTTTAAAGAATAGATTACATGTTAACTCCGCTTTAGTCGTTATATTTTAAAAATTATGTTGAAGTGAAAAGAAAGAGAAACGAAGGGACTTACGGGTTTTAGACCGTTGAGAAAAGAGTAAGGAAGAGGAAAAAGGTCTTCGTGGCGTCGCGGTTTCGTTGGGAAATGCTCCGGTCGTCGAGATTTGGTTTGTTACTCCACTTGGTTGCTTAACTCCACTTGGTACATATAGAGTTTTGAGAAAATTTTGATAGAAATTTCAGAATGGGGAGAGTTAGGGCATGAAGTGGTATTTATAGTGAAGAATTTAGAGTATGGGAATTAAAATTTTTGAATAAATAAAATTAAAATTGGTGTAAATTAAGGATTTGAAGAGTCTCTGTTTGATTGCAGGAAAATCAAACAATGCAGGGGAGTAGAGAGAAGCTGAAGAGGCGTGTGTGCAAAGCACAGAGGCGATTGGGGTAAGGAGAACTATCGGCGACAGCTAGATAGAGGAAATGGGCAGTCGAGATTGCTCCAATCGTCTCGATATTCGTGCCATGTGCTTAACTCTGTGTTTACTCCTCATTTATCCCGTTTGATTTTTCTGAAACTTTTCGATTCTCCATGTATTGCACGTGCAACTCTTGAGCTTCCGAAAAGTTTTAAAAAATATATTAAAAATAATTGGAACTGATGGGAATCGAACACGCAGGCTATGTCACAGCAGTGTAGAGGCTTTTACCAGTGAGCTACAAGGAATTTCTTGCTTTTATTGAACAAAAATAAGTTATAACTCCTAATTAGGCTGAAATACTCTTTCTATACATTAAACCAATAAATGTTGTATATGGATTTCAGAGTCGTTACATTCTACCCTCCTTATACAAATTTCGTCCTCGAAATTTATATAGAGACCAATTTTTAAAAAGGTAAGAGTATCTTGCATGCATATCATCTTCTCTCTCCCAAGTCGATTCTTCTGGCGAATCTCTCCTCCACATCTTCCGGACCAAGTCCATCTCCTTGTTCCGCAATGTCTTCACCTTTCGGTCCTGGATCTTAACTGGCTGCTGCTCGCAGGTCAGATCAGTCTATACTGTGAGCCCTGAGTGATCAAGTATGTGACTGGGGTCGCTCACATATAGTCACAGTCGGGATATGTGGAACACGTTGTGCACTCCTTCCAATGAGGGTGGTAGTGCCAAACGGTATGCCACTTCTCCAACTCTTTAGAGTATGTCGAACGATCCGATACACCTTTAACTGTGTTTACCCCTCTTGCCAAAACGTATCACTTTTCTGTTCAGAGAGATCTTCAGGAACACATGGTCTCCGGGTTGGAACTTCAGATGTCTACGCTTTGTATCTGCCCAATGTTTTTGTCGGTCTTGGGTTATGCGCATCTTTTCCCTGATCGTGCGAACCACATCTATGGTTGCCACGACCATATCTGGTCCAAGGAGTTCACGATCTCCAACATCGTCCCACCCCAACGGGGAATGACACTTCCATCGGGAGAGTGCTGCGAATGGTGCCATCCTAATGCTTGCCTGGTGTTCACCGCCGGAAGACGGACCGGGACGTTGGGACGTCTGGCCTGAATTCTGGGGGCAGATGCTATTTGGATTTATCCATCCACCTCTCCGAAGATGCCAAGTTGATTTATGGCATAGTATATCGGAGATTTGGACGGATGCGGCCGTTGTAGCAAACTTTATCAGATTCCCCCTCATTTTGCGAGGTTTTTTGATTATGGAGACGCTCTTCCCTGCAGGCGCAAGCCCCTGCTGTTAATTACGTTACCGCATTGCGATAACCACTTTCTCCTGCTCCGGAAGTTCACTTCATGTCGTGTATGTTTTTATTTGTTTTGGTTGCCCGTAGATTGTATATGGAGACTAATTTATGTCGTGCCCGTAGGGCACGGATTAGTCCAAATCCGTATATTTGAGATTTGGGTTTAGGTCAAGGATTTGCTTGATGGGTAGCTTGGTTTGCCAACAAGAATGAACTTAGGACGCAGATCTCACATTTTTGAGGTCCATCGGTTCATGGGATATTTGGGTTTGATCTAAGGATCATTAGCCATATTTGAGACTAAAATTGACTTATGAGCAGTGAGCATAGAGGCTCAACCGATCATTAGATCATATATGAATAGCCCATAGATAGTATACGGTAGTCATTATGGAGACAGTCTATAGGGAAAAACATATTAGTTTAAGGACGTCGCGGTCCAACATTACCTGTTTGGGACGAATGTTAGTTTAAGGACATTTCGGTCCATTATCGTCGTATTTGGGGCGAATATTAGTTTAAGGACATTTCGGTCCAACATTCATCTTGCACGCACGTGTATTTAGTACGTGGCGGAGTGAATGATGGTAACGTGGGATGCGCCCAATTTGGGGTGCGATCCGATTTGAGGTGTGCACGTCAGTTTGGAAGTGCATCAACGTGGGATATATCATTCCCAGTCTTGATGAAGTTTTACGTCAAGTTGGGACGAGGAGTTGTTGTCGGTTGTCGAGACCCACCACCTCTCTGAAGACGTTGAGGAATTACAACGACATATATCAGAGGTATGGAGAGATGTACCCTTGAACCAAATCCTGTATTTGAAGGAAAAAGGGTGGTGGACCTAAGAATCGTTAGTCATATTTGAGACTAAGTTTATCTTAGGGGATATGTGATGAATTTCATTTTGGATATCATCAATGAGAGATCATTAGTCATGTTTAAGACTAAGATCAGTTTGGATATCATGAATATAAGCTTAGCCAATTTGGGCTAAGATTGGGTTTCTGTAACACCCAACAGTGCTAAGCACTCAGCTGCATATAACGCTCACGTGTATATCACGTGAGGCGCTTATTCCCGCCAAAATTTTGGCTCAAAACTTGCTTCCTTAAAAAATAATAACAATAAAATAAAAATAAAGATAAAGGAAAAACTCCACATGTAAAACATGTAGGCACTGCCTCCGAAAGAATTAAATCCTATGATGGCGCCTCACGTGCTCCTCACGCGGGGGCCAATGTGCAAAACACAAAAAGAAATCTATTAAATAAGATTTGAACTCTTAGGAGGCAGCGCCTCATGTGCCTTGCACGAGGGCGCCAGCGCCAGGAGTTAAAGACTCTGAGGCAGCGCCTTACGTGCCTTGCACGAGAGCGCCAACACCCAAGAGTTAAAAACTCTGAGGCAGTGCCTCACGTGCCTTGCACGAGGGCGCCGGCGCCAGAACCAAATCTCTCTGTTAAACAGAGCAGTTGGATCAAAGATCCAACGGAGATGATAAATCATCAGAGTACAGAATTAAATTCTGTTGTGGAAATACTCCTCAAATCTTTCTAAACAAGAAAAATCATGCTCTGTAAAACAGAGCACCGTTGGATTAAAGATCCAATGGTGATTAAAAATCACCAAGCTACAGAATAAGCACTGTAGGGAAAAATATTTTCCCAATCATTCTAAAACAAGAAAGATTATGCTTTGTAAAATAGAGCACCGCTGGATCAAAAATCCAATGGTGATTAAAAAAATCACCAAATTACAGAATAAGCCCTGTATGGAAAATATTTTCCCAATCTTATTAAAAACAAGAAAAATATCCTCTGTAGAACAGAAGTCCTTGGATCAAAGATCCAACGGTGGATAAATTCCCCAAATCAATTAAGAAATATCTCAATGAGAGATTTCCTTAACTGAATCAACAAATGTGCCTCCACTATATAAAGACCCCAAGACTTCAAGTCTTAGACAGAAGAACCCCCCATAAACTTTAAGTTCAAAAAGAAGAGCAAGAAAAAAGAGCTTGAAGAGAGAGGAAAGAAGAAGAACTTTTTTCAAGGTAAATAGAGATCATAATATCTCATCTGCATACCCAAGGGTTTAACCCTAAAAAAAGAACATAGTTCTTTCCCTGGCTCTGAGATCCATGAGACAAATCTCCCACAAATGAGAATTTAATTCTCATAGGGATGAATTTGTTTATGGGGATTGAAGATCCAGGGGAAAACAAAGAATTGAATTCTTCAGAAAAATGCACAAAGAAGGAAACGGCGCCAAGAGCTCCACGTGCCCCTCACGTGGGCGCCAAGCGCTCCACGTGCCCCTCACGTGGGCGCTAATAAAATAAAGAGTGCTTTGCACTCATTGGTTGGCGCCCAGCGCCAAGCGCTCCTCACGTGGGCGCTGCTGAAATAAAGAGTGCTTAGCACTCAGTGGTTGGCGCCCAGCGCCAAGCTCTCCACGTGCCCCTCACGTGGGCGCTAATAAAATAAGGAGTGCTTATCACTCAGTGGCTGGCGCCCTGTGCCAAGCGCTCCATGTGCCCTGATTGTTACGAAAGAGTGTGTTTGTAGTTTAACCGCAATCAGAACGGTGCCGCGCGTAGCTAAACCGAGGTGAGTACGGGTCGTCCTCAGGGAAACGTTGAATATTTTACTCTTACTTTAGATGTGTTGAAAAAGAGAGGAGGAATAAAGAATTTTGTGGAAAGGTTTCTAGATCTACGTTAGGCACTAATGCAAAAATATAGATCTGGATTATTTTAGGGATGTAGTTAATATAATAAGGGGGCTTGTAGGGTTCGTTAGGATTTAGTAGTTATGGACGATTAATTAAAAGTTACCCTTTTTTATTCTTTAATAGATTTAAAACTAGAACGACGGTGATGCGTGTAGATTAGGGTTTCTGGAGGGAAAAGGAATCCCACTCTTAACCCTTATCTCGACATGGAACTCCGTTCATATCTAGCCTTTACCAAAACAATCATTAATCTAATCTCTAATCGCGGTCGGGACTAACAAAGAATTGTTAGCGCGCCCAATTAGGATGTTAATGATTCTTTTGATAAAGTTCATAAACTTTATAGGACTTAAAAAGGGTTTAGGGATGTTCATCATCCATTAGCTTATCCTAATCCTACGAACCCTAACAAGCGGAGAATTACTCGCGCATGTTGGGAGAAAAATAGATGGAGAGAAAATGCATAATTAAACTACTAAGAAATAGAATAAGAAAAAGAAAGCTACCTTTATTAATCAACAATATTCATTACACTTTGATTCCTTAGAAAATGATTACAAAGACTAGTTTGCTTCTCGATCTCTTCCAAGGAGGTAGACGAACAGTTGATGATCAGCCTGGATGCGTGAGCCGTCTTGGACTTCGTGATCTCGTCGGCTTGATGATTTTTCCAAGAGGCTCTCGGTCTTTATTTATAGTCCCAAGGCCAGAAACTTAGCTTCTAAATTTGGAAGCAAGTATTAAAGATTCACCCTGAAAATCCTCAGCTTCTACCCATACCTGCGGCGGATCCGCGGCCAACAGGGGTGTTTGGCCGCGGATCCGCGGCCAAGGGTCTTGATCTTTTGATCAATTTCCTGAGACTTGCACCTTGTGACATGTGGTAATATCTGGGACCTTTAGATCTTTGAAATCTTCTCGTAGTTGCTGCCAGACTTGGTCTCCAAGTTTTGCTTTCTTAATTAGGCAGGTTTGTTTTAACAACTTGATTTCCTTGATTTTAGACCTGAAAATTCTGCACAACAACTTAAATAATATTTAGTAGACTTTGTTCTACTAGGATTTGGTCAATGATATTATTTGCATACATTTTCCTACCAAATGCTAATTATAATATATCAACACATGGAAAATATTATTTTTACAGATAAACCCTCATATGTATGATATATTATAATAAAGACCTTTTTTAATATAGAAATAGTAGGAAACATGTAATAACAAATGTGCAGTTTTATCAACTGAACAAATACCCCCAAACTTATCTTTGATCGTCCCGAGCAAACTAGTTTATTCAAGAGAAGGAGAAAAGAAAGGAGAAAACTAAGCACACTTTCGTAGGCAAACAAGATTGCACTGAGCACGTGCAACAAGCCGTTAAACCTCTAGGTGTCCCTAATAGGAGGAGTGTTGTCTCCTGAGGGTTTTCAGTGGATTACACCCATAAAATCATATAATAAAAGAGAGATGGTGAAATTTACATATAAAGATAAGAACCATAAAAGAAATACTTTGAAAATTTTGAGTTTCCAACTCCACTAGCTTTTCAGTTGTCATGAGCCCTATCTTAATAGTCATGAAAAAATGTTAGAAATCACATCATCCCTCAATAAAACATCGTCTTTATTCTTCATTCCTACCTTTCATCCAAACATCGATCATATACCCCTACGTGTGTGTAATGGACATCTCTACACTCGGAGAATTCAATTCAAGCTATCATACTCTTGTCCATCTACATCAGTACTTTTTAACTTGATGAATATTTAGATTTGCTCACACATTTTCATGCGACCGTTAATACTTCTTGAGGTACTAACCGACCGATTACTCATGTGCTTGCTGATTAGGTGATAGTACTTTCCTCGTCTTGCACCACCTAAGGCTTAGCAGTGACTCCCAAACCAGTTGGTCTAAGGCACTAGGTGATGAAGCACCCTCGCAATATTTTTTTATTGCTGCCTTGGCGATAACCAAAACAAGTGTTCATTTTTCTTCTTCTTTTCACCATTTTTATATTTTATTCATTTTTTTATCTCCTTCATACTTTGGCTTTTGGACAAGAGCATTTCAAGGTATCCTCTACTATCCCGAGTTTCAAGACGTGTGTAAGTGCATATAGTAGGGTATCAACATTCAAATGTTTGGCTTCCAGAATAGAAACTATTTTTCAGACTTATTTTTATCCTCAGATTAGTGACTTCCTTTATCTTACTAACCCTTGGGACAACGGCTCATAACTACTTATTACCAGTTCGTTTAATAAAACTTCTAATTTTCTTGGTTTTCTTAAACTATTCCTATCTTTTGGATGTAATTTTTCACTTCTACTCGTTTGTTATAAAAAAAATTTTAATGCCCAGTGTTAAAGATAATTCAGTGAATACAAACCCCCCCAAACCTGTTTTCAGCAGTGTCCTCACTGATGTAGCCTTTTGAGAACAAAGACCTGTATACTAGGAGAGAGATACAAAGGGTAAAATAATAGTTAAATGAAAAATTCCCCCAAACTTATTCTTTGACACGCACAGATATTCAATCAAATCATTTTTTTTACTCACCTCCATTCTTAAAATGTGAAAAAGTTACCAAAACATGGAGGTGAGGCGGAGGAAATTTAGTTTTGATAAAGCGGCTCCTGTAAAAACAGGAGCTCCTCCGTGGGGTCAGCAGAAAAATATGGTTTTAATCTATGCCCATTTACTTTAAAAATTGAACCGTTTTTCAAATTTTCGATTTCAACTGCCCCGTGCGGGTGTACATACCGCACCACAAAAGGCCCTTTCCAACGAGATTTAAGCTTACCCGGATGAAGATGGAGACGGGAATCGTAAAGAAGGACTTGTTGCCCCGATGTGAAGGCTTTTCTAGAAAGATTTTTATCGTGGAACACTTTAGTCCTTTTCTTTACCATCACCGCATTATCGTAAGCTTCATCGCGGAGTTCTCTTAGCTCATTCAATTGCAGCTTCCGATAGCTGCCTGCATGATCAAGATCAAAATTAAGCTCTTTAATAGCCCACATTGCTTTATGTTCGATCTCGACAGGAAGGTGGCATGCCTTCCCAAACACAAGGCGGTATGGAGACATACCAAGATCGGTCTTATAAGCGGTGCGGAATGCCCAAAGAGCATCCGTCAATTTGGTTGACCAATCTTTACGGTTCTTAGAAACCGTCTTCTCCAATATCTGTTTGATCTGCCTATCTGAGATCTCAGCCTGCCCGCTTGTTTGGGGATGATAGGGCGTAGAAAGTTTGTGAGTGATTGAATATTTCCGCATCAAGGCCTCGAAAGATTTATTGCAGAAATATGTCCCGTTGTCGCTAATGATAGCGCGAGGGTGTACGAATCGCGAAAAGATAATTTTTTTAAGGAACTTAATGACAACTTTGTTGTCATTAGTGCGACACGGTATAGCTTCCACCCATTTCAAGACATAATCAACCGCTAACAAGATATATAGATTCCCAAAGGAGTTGGGAAAAGGGCCCAAAAAATCAATACCCCAAACATCAAATATTTCCACAACCAATATAGGTTGGAGCGGCATCTCGTTCCTTCATGAAATCCGACCCAAATGCTGACATCGCGGACAGGTTTTGCAATGTTCAAATGCATCTTTAAATAATGTTGGCCAATAAAAACCACATTGCAAAACTTTCTCCGCCGTTTTTCGAGGTCCAAAGTGACCGCCGCATGCCTGATCATGATAAAATGATAACACGCTCTTGAATTCATCGTTAGGGACACACCTGCGAATGATTTGATCGGAACAATACTTGAATAGATAAGGATCATCCCGGTAAAAATATTTTACTTGGGATAGAAATCGAAGTTTGTCTTGTTTCGACCAATCACTAGGAATAAGTCCCGTAGCAAGATAGTTCACGATATCCACAAACCAAGGTTCGTAGGATACATTCAAGAGCTGTTCGTCAGGAAATGAGTCATTTATCGGCACGGTCACAGTTAGCGAAGAAGTGATGCGTGAAAGATGGTCGGCTACAACGTTTTCACATCCACTCTTGTCTTTGATAACAAGATCAAATTCTTGTAACAATAGGATCCAACGTATTAGCCTGGCCTTTGCATCCTTCTTCGTTAAAAGATGTCGTAGGGCGGAGTGATCTGTGTAAACCACAATAGGCGAGCCAATCAAGTAGGGCCTGAATTTCTCTAATGCAAATACAACTGCCAAGAGTTCTTTCTCGGTAGTTGTGTAATTTATTTGTGCATCATTCAAGGTCCTACTTGCATAGTAAATTACATGTGGCATCTTATCAATATGCTGTCCCAAGACAGCACCAATAGGAAAATCTGATGCGTCATACATAAGCTCGAACGGATGGTTCCAATCCGGAGATGATAGAACGGGGGCTGTAGTGAGTGATTCTTTAAGTGATTCAAAAGAAGCCTCACAATCCGAATCGAAGTGAAATGTAGTGTCCTTGGCCAATAGAAGGGTTAAGGGTCTAGCAATTTTGCTAAAGTCCTTAATAAATCTCCTATAAAATCCTGCATGGCCAAGGAAGGATCGTATATCTTTGACGCAGTTGGGATGAGGGAGGTTATGAATGACATCTATTTTAGCTCTGTCAACCTCAATGCCTTTTCGTGAAATTATATGTCTAAGTACAATACCTTCCTGGACCATAAAATGGCATTTTTCCCAATTCAAAGTCAAGTTCTTATCCTTACAGCGGGTAAGAACAGCGTCAAGATTACGAAGGCAGTCCTCAAAGGAGTCCCCAAAATGGAGAAATCGTCCATAAAAATTTCTAGAAAATTTTATGCCATATCTGAAAATATCCCCATCATGCACCGCTGAAATGTAGCGGGAGAATTGCATAACCCAAAGGGCATGCGTCTATAAACAAAAGTTCCGAAAGGACAAGTAAAAGTGGTTTTATCTTGATCCTTTTCGGCGATGGGGACCTGGTTGTAGCCAGAGTATCCGTCCAAGAAACAGTAGTAATCGTGTCCCGCTAATCGTTCTAACATTTGGTCAATGAAAGGTAGAGGGAAGTGATCTTTCCTCGTAGCGGCATTAAGTTTCCTGTAATCAATACATACGCGCCACCCAGTTTGGGTGCGTGTTTGGATTAACTCATTAGCCTTATTAGTGATGACCGTGATACCAGACTTTTTAGGGACCACATGAATTGGACTTACCCATTGACTATCAGATATAGGGTAAATTATTCCACTATCAAGGCACTTGACGATTTCTTTCTTTACCGCCTCCTTCATAACGGGATTTAACCGTCTTTGTGGGTCTCGGGTTGGTTTGTCTTCATCCATCAGATGTATGTGATGTTCAACAATTAAGGCACTAATCCCTTTGATGTCGGCCATTGTCCAACCAAATGCTTGCCGATTCGATCTCAACACTGCCAAAAGTGCATTCTCTTGCTCTAAGGTTAGAGAAGAGGATATAATCACTGGCAAAGTCTCATTCTCTCCTAAATATGCATATTTAAGATGAGAAGGTAGCGGTTTGAGATCAAGAATTGGTGGAGAGACAATAGAAGGTGGGGTAACGGAATGATATTCGGACTCCTTCAGAGGTTCAAAACTTGCATAAGATATTGACTCGGAAAGTGCTGCTGACTTTTGCAACGAGTCAACGGGTTCAATCTCAAGGTCGGACTCATTGAACATATCCTCACTGTGAAGTGGTGCAAGATCAAACGATGTCTCATTAGTGTTGTCGAGAACATCAAAGCAAAGCTCCTCATCCATGCAGCTTTCGGAAGCTATCTCGTGGATGGAACAAACATCTAGCAAATGAGCAGAAGGTTCTGATGGCTGACTTCCTAGCTTGTATATATTAAGCTCGATTGTCATTTTCCCGAAGGATAAGTTCATAGAACCGTTACGACAATTAATCACAGCGTTAGAAGTTGCTAGGAAGGGTCGACCAAGTATCACCGGGATTTGATTGCGTGGGTTTGCCACAGGTTGTGTATCTAAAACAATAAAGTCCACGGGAAATATGAATTCCCCGACTTTAATTAACACATCCTCTAGTTCGCCCCGAGGATTGGTGATAGATCGGTCTGCCATCTGGAGAGTACAATGGGCGAGTTTTAACTCTCCAATTCCCAACTGCTCGTATACTGAATAAGGGAGCAAGTTGACGCTAGCGCCTAGATCGAGTAAAGCACGATTAATATTTTTACCCCCAATAGAAATAGAGATTGTAGGACAGCCGGGGTCCTTATGTTTCTTTGGTATTTGTTGGGTAAAAGTTGTGCTAACATTACTCGTCATGAAAACCTTTTTAGGCACTTGAGTTTTTCTCTTCCTAGTGCACAAGTCTTTAAGGATTCTTGCATAATATGGGACTTGTTGAATAGCATCTAAGAGAGCAATATTCACGCTAACTTGCTTAAACATTTCCACAATCTTCTCCATTTGCGGGTTAGGTCTGTTGGCCCTTAATCGGTTTGGAAATGGAGCTCGATCATTAAGTTTTGGGTCCAACGTTTGTGGAGAAGACTGTGGCGACGGATTCGATCCCAAAATTGGAGTGGGCATCGACTTAAATAGATTTGGCGAAATGTTCGAGCCTTGGGGAAAACGGAGAATAGGCTCGGATGAAGGTGGGGGATTAGACGAATTGGGGGAAGAGGAAGAAGAAGATGGGGTATCAAATGTGTCACTAACATCAAACTGCTCACCCACTCGGTTATTCAGCTCTCTCCCCGATCTCAACGTAGTAACGGCATTCACATTATGATTTTGTGAATGGCTAGGATCCGGTAGGGGTTGAGATGGGAGTTTCCCTTTCTCTCTCGCACTCATTGCGGCGTTTAACTGTGCGATTTGGTTTTCTAATGATTTAATACTCTCACCATGGGAGGCGGAGTTTTTCGTTATGGTATCAATAGAAGACCTCATCTCAGCCGAAATTTGCATGGATTGTTTCATGAACATATCCAAAGTTTGTGCAAGAGAGTTGTCAGTACCGGCCACTTGTGGTGTAGAAATGTTGGCCGGATTTTGGAAATTCTGTAACTGAAAGGGGGGCTGATTCTGTGGTTGTGGTTGCTGTGGAGGAGGTCTTTGATAATTGCTTTGTTGGTTTTGATTCCAAGCAAAGTTAGAATGATTCCTCCATCCTTGATTGTACGTGGAAGAATAAGGGTCGTTTCTAGGTCGCTGCTGAAAAGCAGCATTAGCTTGAAACGAAGCATTCATAGGACATTCCTCCGTTAAGTGTGAAGGATCCGAACAGCAACCACAGACGGTCTTAGGAAGCGTGACCTGATTTAGGGAGAATGATGAGAATTTGTTCTCAATAGCGTCGAGTTTCTTCTGTATCGCTGCCATTTCGGCTTTCACTGCGATAGAAACATCGAGCTGGTGAATACCTCCCTTAGTTGAAGGTGATCTTACGCTTTCCCACTGCAACGTGTGTTCAGCAAGCTCTTCCAGATATTTCCACGCTTCACCGTCATCTTTAGACATGAAATTGCATTGACACATTGTTTCAAGCATCTGCTTTGTCGCTGGATTAATGCCCTCATATATAATCCGACATAAATCCCATCTTTGTATTCCGTGATGGGGGCATTGGACAAGCAGATCTTTGAAACGTTCAAAGCACTTCCAAAATGGTTCATTGGGAAGCTGGGTGAACAGGTTGATCTCGCTCCTAATATGGGCAGTCTTATGGTTTGGGTAAAACTTCTTAAGAAATGCTATGACAAATTCATCCCAATTAGTGATAGAGTGTGCGGCAGTATTGTAAAGCCATTTTTCTGTCAAGTCGCACAGTGTGAATGGGAGAAGACGTAAGCGCATAGCATCTAAAGTCAATTGTGAAGTTCCCATCATTGCGCATACGTTCTCGAATTTAGTGATGAAAACGTACGCGTCTTCCGACTCAAGCCCGTGAAATTTGGACAGCAGATTGATGTAGTGGGGTTTAATTTCGAAATTATCCCCGTTAGGTGGTGGAAGAGATAGACAAGTGGGAAGAGGACCACAGATAGGATAGCATTTCTCTTGGAGAGAAATGCACGGTGGATTCTGCACACCTTCGGGCGGTGGCAGCGTGGTGTTATAACTTGATGGAGTGCCGTCCATTTCGTTCGTGGTGTGTGGTGGTGGAAAAGAAGATGAAGAAGTACCGACTTCGGCGTCGATAGCAGGAACGCGGACAAGACGGGCACTAGGATCCCGTGTCCAGCCGAGCATGCACTAAGCGGGTTTAGTGCAAGTGGCAGCGTGTGTGTGATTTAAAATTGGCTTGTTTTGAAAAAGTGGGACTCAAGACAAATCACCCTAAGATGCACAAGCAACCCTAGAACTAAGGTCACCTAGGTCCAGTCTCTAGACCGCTCCTAGACTTCCAAAGGACAAGCCGCAGGATCAATCCTCTACCGCCTCCGTACTACCCTTGTAGCCAGATAAGTGCCAGGTAAGTGGGAAGGAACCACAGTAGTGGGCCTAATTAAAAACCACTAGCCTTTGACACACTTGCCTAGGCACTATAAAAATAATGCGGATAAACGATAGATTACCCATGACCTTCTTCTGTCCTTAATGAGCGCGACAGTCCTTAGAGTCTGGTCTAGATATTTTTTAAATTATTGTAGGGTTGATGCAAATGCTTGGTTTGTGATTTGTGGGCTTAGGAAGGGTGATGAAATCCCCACCTAATCTTGATTTGGTCTTTGCCCCTTAAAGTCCGTATTAAAATATGCAAAACAAAATCAATCAGCAAACTTTTGCAAAAAGATTTTTGAGCGGCGCTATTTTGCAAAGAATCCTGCAGAAAATAGATTTTATTGGATTTGAGAGGAGAGAGAAGGAGTTGAGAAAGATACCAGAGAAGACTGAAGCCCTAACTCCTCTGTTGTACCGCGTTTCCGCCGCACAAAGGGTATTTTTGCCGCGGTTCCGCCGCGTGGCAGAGGGATTACTTGATGAAATTTTTTTGTATAGCCTTCTGTGCTCCTCTGGATCTCTAAAAACGTCTCTGTTTCCTGTTTTCCTTAATTCTGTGACTCCAGATCTCCTTGCAAAAAATTCACGCACAAATCGTTAAATATGCAATTTGCAGTTTTGTGTTAATAATGATATGAATCGTCTAAGAATTCAACACAAATAGTAAAAATAAAAAATTATGCACGTATCTCCGGCAACGGCGCCATTTGATTGGTGTGAAAGAGTGTGTTTGTAGTTTAACCGCAATCAGAACGGTGCCGCGTGTAGCTAAACCGAGGTGAGTACGGGTCGTCCTCAGGGAAACGTTGAATATTTTACTCTTACTTTAGATGTGTTGAAAAAGAGAGGAGGGATAAAGAATTTTGTGGAAAGGTTTCTAGATCTACGTTAGGCACTAATGCAAAAATATAGATCTGGATTATTTTAGGGATGTAGTTAATATAATAAGGGGGCTTGTAGGATTCGTTAGGATTTAGTAGTTATGGACGATTAATTAAAAGTTACCCTTTTTATCCTTTAATAGATTTAAAACTAGAACGACGGTGATGCGTGTAGATTAGGGTTTCTGGAGGGAAAAGGAATCCCACTCTTAACCCTTATCTCGACACGGAACTCCGTTCATATCTAGCCTTTACCAAAACAATCATTAATCTAATCTCAAATCGCGGTCGGGACTAACAAAGAATTGTTAGCGCGCCCGATTAGGATGTTAATGATTCTTTTGATAAAGTTCATAAACTTTATAGGATTTAAAAAGGGTTTAGAGATGTTCATCATCCATTAGCCTATCCTAATCCTACGAACCCTAACAAGCAGAGAATTACTCGCGCATGTTGGGAGAAAAATAGATGGAGAGAAAATGCATAATTAAACTACTAAGAAATAGAATAAGAAAAAGAAAGCTACCTTTATTAATCAACAATATTCATTACACTTTGATTCCTTAGAAAATGATTACAAAGACTAGTTTGCTTCTCGATCTCTTCCAAGGAGGTAGACGAACAGTTGATGATCAACCTGGATGCGTGAGCCGTCTTGGACTTCGTGATCTCGTCGGCTTGATGATTTTTCCAAGAGGCTCTCGATCTTTATTTATAGTCCCAAAGCCAGAAACTTAGCTTCTAAATTTGGAAGCAAGTATTAAAGATTCACCCTGAAAATCCTCAGCTTCTAACTCCCCATACCTGCGGCGGATCCGCGGCCAACAGGGGTGTTTGGCCGCGGATACGCGGCCAAGGGTCTTGATCTTTTGATCAATTTCCTGAGACTTGCACCTTGTGACATGTGGCAATATCTGGGACCTTTAGATCTTTGAAATCTTCTCGTAGTTGCTGCCAGACTTGGTCTCCAAGTTTTGCTTTCTTAATTAGGCAGGTTTGTTTTAACAACTTGATTTCCTTGATTTTAGACTTGAAAATTCTGCACAACAACTCAAATAATATTTAGTAGATTTTGTTCTACTAGGATTTGGTCAATGAAATTATTTGCATACATTTTCCTACCAAATGCTAATTATAATATATCAACACATGGAAAATATTATTTTTACAGATAAACCCTCATATGTATGATATATTATAATAAAGACCTTTTTTAATATAGAAATAGTAGGAAAAATATAATAACAAATGTGCAGTTTTATCAACTGAACATGCCCCTTACGTGGGCGCTGATAAAATAAGGAGTGCTCTGCACTCAATGGTTGGCTCCCAACGCCGAGCGCCCCACGTGCTTCTCACGTGGGTGCTGTTTAACATAAAGCGCTCTATAAATAGAGCCCGGTGCCATAAAAGGTGTTTAACACTCAATAAAAACAAAAAAAGGTGAGCAACAAAGCCTATATCAATGCTCAGCATTGTTGAACAAAAAAGGACCGAGCCTAAACAAGTGTTTAACACTTTACTCAAAAATTGAGTGGGCTGAGTCCAGGCTGACTAAAAGTCCCTGATTCAGATTAACTGAGCCTATGGGCTCATAATTTTCTAAATTTGATCTTAGTCTTAAACCCAACTTCAGATCTTTCAACTGAAATTGGTTCAAGGGTGCATCTCCCCACACCTCTGATATATGTCGTTGTAATTCTTCAACGTCTTCGGAGAGGTGGCGGGTCCCGACAATCAACAAACCCAATGGACCGCAACGTCCCTAAACTAAACTCTGTGGACTTTGATGTCCTTAAACCCAATGGACCGCAACTTCCCTAAACTAAACTCTATGGACTATAATGTCTTTAAATCCAATGGACCGCAACGTCCCTAAACTAAACTCTATGGACTATGATGTCCTTAAACATGGACTATGATGTCCTTAAACCCAATAGACCGCAATGTCCCTAAACTAAACTCTATGGACTATGATGTCCTTAAACCCAATGGACTGTAACGTCCCTAAACTAAAACGTAGAGCCCAAATGCTCTTTCGTTGGATCAAAAATGATCCTGAACCCCCGTTAAGTAGATCTTAGTCCAATCTCGGATTAACGTATCCTTAACAAATATTTAAGTTGACCTTAATCCTAAAACGAGATTAATGATCCTTAAATCAAACCAAACCCAAGTCTAAGAAAATATGGATTTGGACTAATCCCCGCCCTACGGGCGACAACACAAATTAGTCTCCGTATACAATCCACGGGCAACCAAAAATAAAATAAACACACACGACACGAAGTGAACATCTGGAGCAGGAGAAAGTGGTTATCGCTATGCGGTAACGTAATTAACTGCAGGGGCTTGCGCCTGCAGGGAAGAGCATCCCCACAATCAAAAACCCCTCACAACGAGGGGGAATCTGACGAAGTCCACTACAACGGTCGCATCCCTCTAAACCTCCGATACACGGTGCCATAAATAAACTTGGTATCTTCGGAGAGGTGGACGGATAAACCCAAATAGCATCTACCCCCAAATTCAGGCAAGACGTTTGTCTTCTCGGTTTCCGGCGGTAAACAGATTCTGGCACGCCCGGCGGGACCTTTTCCTCTTTCCACTCCATGTTTCGTGTGTCGTGTTCGCGAACGAATCGCGGTTTTAATATGGTTGCCCCTGGATTTGAGGTACTAAGATTTGGTGTTTTGCTCCATGCAGAAAAGAAGATGACGTCGATGGCTTCTAACTGCACAAATTGCAACAACTCCTACTCCGCCCCGTCTGGAGGAGTAACTTACGGGTCCCAAGCGGCCTCCATCTACGCAATGCCGGTGGAACAGGTGACACAGGCCACCACTGGGTTGTTCTTCAGGATCATGCTCCCGCCAATGAGCTTCAACGCTACAGTGCCGTCACAGGAAGCTCCAAAGAAGTCGGTCTTCGATCGGCTTGCAACTACCGCGACCCCTTTCAACGGGTCGTCCAAGTCTACTACCTCAGTCTTCGACAGGCTGAGCCTAAACTCAAATGGGACGCGAAGAGGCTCGCAATGCCGGAGAAGGCTATACCAACTCCTGCTGCAGATAGGGTCGTCCAAACTACTTCCCCTACTCAAAAGTCGGTCTTCGACAGGTTGACCATTCTTCCCCGGCGGGTGTCAGCCTTTGACAGGCTGGCGCCAATAACAGTCTCTCCTCAAAGAAGGGGGCATGACGAAGCTACTCCGACGATAAAGGTGATCCCGGCTACACGACATGCTTGACGTCGTCACTGGCGCCGAGTGAGGAAAGCTGGGGGCAGTTCCCCCTCTGGACTTACCCCACCAGCTCCAATGGTGGAAGTTGATGCTGCTGTTCCAACTGGGAACAACTTTGAGTCGCTCAGGAGGGTAGGCAAGAACTCTCCAGTTGCCGTGTTGAAAAAGTCTCCTCCACTTGTGGAGAACGTTACAAAGGCAAACCCAGAACAGCCATCTCAGCGGCTGTCCTCCCAAATCCACATGGTCTGGCAAAAAGTCCAAGACTCTGTAATCGACAAAGACTACTCCCGCAGATCGAAGAAAATGAAGGTCCGACAAGAGGAGGGTCATCCTGCCGTCGTACTACGGAAAGTATCTTCTGCAACAGCCCCCTCAATTTTGACCGCCCATGAAAGGAGAAGGATGGAGAAGATCCCCGTGTCTATGACAAATCTCAAGGGCACTGAACCTAAACGCTCCAAGTCTGGGGGCATGGTAGTGCACACCATTTACATGGCTTCCGGAAAAGAGGAAAGCCGTGCTTCTGGGGGTCATCGACTGCTTACACGATCAGTAACTAAGGCTCAAGAGCAACAACAGAAACTCCAGGAGTTGCTGACGAAGATAGCTGCACTTACTGGGCAGAAAGAAAGCCCGGAAGTATCGTCGGATCAATGCCAGGAGCAGGAAACCGACGCCGAGTTCCTCGTAAGAATGCTCGAAAAGAAAGATAAAGAAGCCACGGAACAAGCGGCTAACATAAATTGAATGGCACTCCTGTTCCAAGATATGGTGGGGATGATGATCCAGCCGGACCCTCCAGCCGAAGACCCCCCAATAATCATTGAAGATGACAAAGGGGAGACATCAAACCCTCTTCCAACTTTATCAGCAGCCAGGGAGGAGACGATCTCGAAAGCTGCGCTTGATGACTACATAGCTCAACAAATACGAGCTCATCAGGCAAGTGAAGCTACTGGCCAAGTCGTCAGAACTGGGCGACCTATCCCAGCTGGTACGATCAAATTAAGTACCCAACGGGATATACGATCCCTAAATTTTATGTGTATAAGGGGACAGGCAACCTCCATCAACACGTCGCTCAGTTCAGGGCTCTGTGCGGAAATACCGGAGGCGACGACAAATTGTTATTTCGCCAGTTCGTCGGCAGTTTAGCGGAGACAGCTTTTGAATGGTACTCGGAGCTTCCGAACGACTCCATCAAAACGTTTCCAGAAATGGAGCTGCTATTCTCCCAGCGTTTCGCAAGCGCTAGCGAACGCACCCCAATCACGGCGTTGATCAATGCCAGAGTGAAGCCAGGAGAGACTTGGGTTCAGTATGCAATTCGGTGGCAGAACCTATGGTCGAGATGCGAACAACGCATAGAAGAAGCTCCTGCTGTGGGCATGTTCGTAGGGGCCCTTGACCCGCAAGCGACTATATCCCAGTTTATGATATTTTTCAAGCCGACCACTTTCCAAGCCTTGATCGACAAGCTGGCTCAAATGGACCAGATGGGCCATAGACCGCCCTCCTCGAAAACGGAGCTTCGAAATGAATAGGGCAAAGGGAAAGACCTTCGCCGCCAACGCTCAGCAACAGCCGAGTGATCCGAAACAAGCTGCTCGCCAAAACGATAAACAACAATCACTCGGAGAAAAGCTGAGACGTCCTTACTCATTCCCTCGGGATAAAACGAGAAGACTGTTTGAACTGGAGGTGCGCAACATGCTTATCACTCTACCAGATCCGAGACGCCCACTACAACTGGGCGACGTCAACAATCCTAATTACTGTCTTACCACTGAATAGTGGGCCACCCAATCGAAGATTGCTTCGTCTTCAAAAACTGGATTGAGGACCAGTACCAACAAGGTAAATTCGCGTTGTCTGAAAACTGGAGGGTAAACTCGCCACAACCGCACGCTCCTAAAAAGATGGACACGCCGGGGGCATCATGCTCATTTATAGAAGAAGCTCCATGGGAAGTTTTTCTGTCGGCTAAAACTAAAAGAATGCTGAAAGATTTTCAAGCATGTCCGGCGATTAGATGGAAAAACCCGCTGGAGCCAGAGATCATTGAGGGGATGCTGAAACCGCACCCAACAACGAGAGTTGGTAGCAATGGGAAAAATACCTAGGCCCAGCCGTCAAAGTCTTCAAAGAAAAAGGAGAATACCAAGAAGCCCGCGCATCCTGATGACAAGCGCACGGACCTGCAAAAGCATACTGACGCACTGGAAGAATATAACCAGAAGGTGCGAACCCCGGTCACACTCCAAGAGTTTCTCAACCATATCTTTGAGAGCGGAGATAATGACAATGACGACAGAAACGAATCGTCAGAAGAACTCGAGGATTATGTGGCAAGTTGTCACATGATCTCTTATTCACCAATAAATGATGAAGAAGCTCACTCGGCATCAGAAGATAATATAGAGGAGCCGGGGGCAGGATCGGTGCCAAAATCCTTGGAACCGTCAGACGAGATGATTGACATATTGTTGAACGAAGCCCGTCAGAAGAGCAAAGCTGAACAAGAGCGTGAAATGGCCATATTCGAAAGGGCCAGGCGTCAGCATCAAGTTGAGAAGTTGTGGTAGGGATAAGTCGCAAAGCACTCCAACCAGATCGAAGCACGCCCGCGGCAGACAAAAACAAGCTTAAGACAAGGAAACGGTTCTCTAAAGCCCTATCAATGGGAATGAAGCTGCCATCTTCCAAAGGAAATACTCCTGGCGATACACGCCTTGACGAAGCGGATGTACATCCTAATTACTGCTTATACCATCAGAGGATTGCACATCCTACCGAAGAATGCATGGACTTTAAAAAGTGGTGGCAGGGATACGTTGCTCACCGACAACATTTCAAGCGGATGAAGCCCAAAACTCGTCGGGAGCAGAGAAGCACGACAGATGAGCACAAAAGAACTGCCGGAAACTATCACATGGTCGATACCAGGGGATCACAAGTTCTTACATTCGGAAGCGATTCTGATGAAGAAGTGGCCCTCGGCCCTTTCTTCAAGGACTCCACCTCAGAAAATAAGGAAGAGATAAAGAACTGTGAAAACATTCAGCTGCGTAGTCATACGTTGCCCGAAAAGAATCTCGGACCTACAAACAAGGGATCGAACAAAAAAGATAAGGGGAAGAAAAAAGTCCCAAAGGATATCGCCCTCGATGATCGAGTCATCGAAGAGCTGGCAACCAAGGACCCGCCCAAGAAAAACAAGTGGATTACAATGTCCTAGCACACCTGAGGAGGATACCCTCACAGCTAAGCATCTTGGACGCCCTTCTGTTGTCTAAAGAGGCACGAGATTCTCTGATCAGGGCATTAAAAGAGCCCGAGCAGTTTCAAGCTTTCCTTGCCAAATAAAAGATGAAGGACGGGCTGGAAGAAGTGCACACAGCTGACATCGCTTTCGGCGATGAAGATCTCCTCCTCGGAACGTGCGAGCACAACCGTCCCCTGTATGTCACTGGGTACTACTATGACATCAAGATAGGGAAGATCTTAGTTGACAACGGGTCCTCTGTCAACCTCTTATATGTGAGGGTGCTAAAAGAAATCTGCATGAGTGTTCAGCACCTCGCTCAGGATAAAATCACCATCTCCGGGTTCGACTCCCAGTAATCACAGATGCTTGGGTCTGTAATACTGACATTACATTTTGGGCTGCTCGTCACTGACATCAAATTTCTTGTCATTGATGCCAAGATCTGCTACAACGCTTTGCTCGGCAGGCCTTGGTTACACGAATACAACATCATCCCTTCTACACAGCATCAGTGTATGAAATATTTCAAAGATGGTCTCGAGTATGCCGTGATGGGGGAACTAAACCCATTCTCCGTAAATGAAGTCCGAAAGTACGAAGATGCAAAGTATTTCCTACCAGACTTTGAAGACACGGAAAGATGCCATAAACCGGAGAATAAGCAAAAAACTATCACCACTATTCCGGTCCTCGGGAGCGACACCGAGGAGGAAGAAGAAATAGTCTATTCGGGGCCGCCCCAATGCAACAGGTTTGGACCACCTACCCCTATTCTGGTCTTTGGCAGTGACTCTGAAGACGAAGTCAACGCAGTGTTTTTAGTCCGTCCATCAATGCAGGCTCTCACTGGAGGTGATCAGAGTCTGCAGATCACCATGGTTCCGCGGCAACACTATAAAGAGCTTGATGCGCTTGAGACATATAGTGTGCAAGAGCTGCAGACATTCTACGTCCCTCCCAGGCGAAGAGGTGAAAAGGCAATCCTATTCTATCGATCTGGGGAAACCAAAGTCGAGAGAGAAGTCTGGCGCGGTGCCGATTTTGCGCTTGACAGGCTCCAACCCATCCATCTGCCCAGATACTACACGGAGGGATTGAAAAGGTTATTAAGATGCCAATGCGTACCTTTCAAACAGACTCCTCGACAAGCTCAGTTCTATAACAGGATTTTGAACGTCCCCGGAACTCGGCGAAAATTGCCCAACGAAAAAATGGAAACGATTGGGCTTGGATATGTCCAGTCCAAGAAATGGGAGCAATTCCATGACTGCCATGTCATAAATGACCTCGATGAAGAAAGGGATGCTCTTTTAAAAGACGCTAACGTTGAACCAGAACGAGGTCCGGCCATAAAAATGTCGAGCCCGTCGTTTGAAGAACAAATGGAAAAGCCAGTAAGGGAAGCGAGTCAAAAGATTCGGAACGACCACAGCCGCGAAATGACCATTTACGAAAAAGACAAGACGCGGCGCCTCCTTCAGCAGGCTACGGAGGATGACAATGCCTTCCACCGACAGCTCGCCATGCACTCCCAAGATAAGAAAAAGGCCCGACGCGAAGGCAAAAACAAGTTAAAGAACGGAAGAAACGTTCGACAACGGCAAAACGGATCCAAAAGGCCACGCGATCGAGAAAAGGTCAGCCGGAATCCGTCTCTTATGAAAAAGATGGGTCAGCATATTCTTTCCCTCGAGATAAGACAAGGAAAATCTTTGACCTTTTCATGAAACATAAAATGATGACACTCCCGGAGTCTCGGCACCCCAATCAAGCAAACGAGGTTCATCACCCGGATTATTGCTCCTATCACCGAGCGATAGGACATCCTCATGAATACTGCTTCACCTTCAAAAACTGGGTCGAAGACTAATATCAGCAAGGCAGGTTTGCTTTATCCAACAGTTGGAGGGTAGCCCCGCCACAAAAGCATGTACAAAAAGCAACGTATATAGCAAGAGTAGAACCAGATCAACATTGGTCTTGGAAACGATCTCGTACCTTTCACGTGATAACACCGTCGGAAGAAGGAGCACACGAGAATATGGATGACCTCTCCTGGTGCTTCGAAAATAAGGATGAAGATGAATTGATCTCAGAATTTCCACCGGCGCCAAAAGAGTTGGAAGATGGAATACACACTACTGCGGACAACCTGAGAAAAATTGACTTGGGGACGACAAACGACCCGCGACCAACGTTCGTCAGTGAGCTGATGTCTAAAGAGCAGGTGGCTATGCAAAAAGATGTGCTCATGCAGTATAAAGACTGCTTCGCATGGAACTATTCCGAGATGCCGGGATTAGATCCAGAAATAGCTGTGCAAAAAATGCCGGGATTAGATCCAGAAATAGCTGTGCAAAAATAGGCGATATCTCCGGACGTCAAGCCAGTCAAACAAGCACCAAGAAGAATGCGGCTCGAACTTGAAATGAGTATCAACGCCGAAATCAAGAATCTAATCGACTCCGGCTTCATCCAAGAAGTTCAATACCCCGACTGGATCGCCAACATTGTCCCAGTGATGAAGAAAAATGGGACGGTGCGCATCTGCGTGGACTTTCGGGACCTCAACAAAGCCTGCCCGAAGGATGATGTTCCCGTACCGGTCACCGAGTTGATGATAGATAACACGTCCACTCAAGAAGTCTTCTCCTTCATGGACGGATCATCGAGGTACAATCAAATAAAGATGCATCCTGATACCAGAAGCATACCGCTTTCCGTACTCCTCTGGGCATATTCTGCTACAAAGTGATGCCTTTCGGTCTAAAGAACGCCGGCGCTACCTATCAGAGAGCCATGACGAAGATTTTCGATGACCTCATACATGAAATCGTCGAATGCTATATCGATGACCTCATAGTGAAAAGCAAATCGTACAAGGAACACTGGGAGCATTTGAAAACAGTGTTCCAACGTCTTCGTAAGTATAACATTAAGATGAACCCTATGAAATGCGCATTCGGAGTCTCCTCAGGAAAATTTCTAGGGTTCATCATACGATATCGGGGCATCAAAATAGATCCATCGAAGATCAAGGCAATTATGGAAAAGCCCACTCCAAGAACTCTCAAGCAACTGCGGTCTCTTCAAGGGAAGCTCGCGTATATCCGACGGTTCATAGCCAACCTCTCCGGAAAATGCCGTCCCTACAGTCACCTGATGAAGAAGGGAACCCCGTTCTTTTGGGATCGTAAATACCAGAGTGCACTGGACGAAATCAAACAATACCTGCAGAATCCTTCGGTACTGACCGCTCCGGTCAAGGGAAAGCCCATCATCCTGTACACAACAGCCCTTGAAGGTTCTTTTGGCGCGCTATGGGCACAGGAGAACGACCAAGAGAAGGAGAGAGCCCTCTACTATTTGAGTCGAGTTCTCCTGCGGGCAAAAAACAACTACTCTCCTATCGAAAAACATTGCCTGGCGTTAATCTTCGCGATAACAAAGCTTCAGCATTATGCTTTGGCGCATGAGGTCTATCTCATATCAAAAGTGGATCCTCTCAAATATTTGATGTCAAGAGCCATAATAACGGGACGGCTCGCTAAATGGGCCCTACTCTTAATGGAATTCTCGATAACATACCGACCTCTCAAGGCAGTGAAAGGCCAGGCCATCGCCGACTTCCTCGCTGAGCATCCGATACCTGCCGATTCACCCATAAATCGTGAATTACCAGACGAGCACGCGTTTGACACGATTGACGGGGAGAGAGGAGAGAGTGATACCCAGTGGGAACTCTACTTCGATGGGGCATCTTCCATGAAGAAGAGAAAGCACAGCTCCCTCATAATTAAATCTGGGGTAGGCCTCATCTTCGTGACTCCACAAGGAGGGATAATGCACTTTGCCTTTTCCTGAACAGAGCCGAGGACAAACAATGAAGCAGAATATGAGGCTTTGATAGAAGGTCTTGAGATCGTTGTCGACACGGGAATCGAAAACCTCATCATATACGGAGACTCCCAGCTGGTCGTTAGCTAAGTAAACGGTGAATATCAGACGTGCAAGCCAGAGTTGGTAAAATATGGCAAAAGAGTGCAAAAGTTACTAACTAAAATTCCCTCCTATGCCCTGGAAAGCATACCGCGTACAGAAAATAGCAAAGCGGACGCATTAGCCAAACTCTCTAAAGAACTGGCTGATGAAAATCTCGATGACGTAAGGATCATTGTACAAAGCCGTCGGGTCCTTGCACCAGCAGAAATATCTCCGGAATCATCTGAAGCAAAGGAAGCGACCGAGCAAACAGTCCTACAAATAGAGGACCAAGAAAAGGCTAAGGATTGGAGTCTTTATAGACTACTTCAAATCTTGTCGAACACCGGAAGATGCATCCTCAAGACATCAGCTCATGAAACGAGCTCTGTCTTTTGCCTTCGTCAATGATACTCTATATAAGAGATCATTCGACTCTCTGTGGCTGAGATGCCTGGGACCGGAAGAAGCAAGGAGAGTCGTCCAAGAAACTCACGACGAACTCTGCGGTTCTTATCAAGCCGGGCCAAAGATAAAGCTGAAGATCAAAAGAATGGGCTACTATTGACCAACGATGATTCAGGACTGCCTCGAATACGCGAAGCAGTACCACTTGTGCCAAATTCATGGAGACTTCATCCACCAGCATCCAAGCCCGCTACACTCAACAGTGGTTAGCTAGCCGTTCGAAATGTGGGGAACCGATATAATTGGGCCCATCAAACCAGCGTCATCCAAAGGACATCGATTCATATTGGCGACAACTGATTACTTCTCTAAGTAGGCAGAAGCCATACCGCTAAGAGAAGTGAAGACGGAGAATATTATTTATTTCTTCAAGACACACGTCATCTATCGGTTCGACACTCCGCGACGGATTATCTCTGATAACGAGCCAGCCTATAGAAGTCACAAAATCAGTCGCTTCGCACAACAGCATAATATAGACTGGAGATACTCTTCGGTCTACAATCCCAGAGCTAATGGTCTAGCTGAGGCTTTCAACAAAACCTTGACAAATATCATAAAGAAGACGGTTCGTTAACCGTTCGCTTCGCTCACTGTTCGAGCAACATCCGGGCTCCCCGAGATCCCCGGGCTCGCCGGACAGTTTCCTTGAACAGATTTGTGTCCAAAAATAAAAAGGACTGGCACGAGAGACTGCATGAAGCTCTCTGGGCGTATCGAACTATAGTCAAAACGGCTACGGATACAACGCCGTATGCATTGGTATTCGGCATGGAAGTAGTACTCCTATTAGAAATAGAGCTACCCTCTCTACGAGTGGCGGTTCATTACGAAACAGATGAAGAGAATGCTCACCTTCGGCTTGAGGAGCTCGACGCCCTCGATGAAACTCGTCTCATGGCACAGCAAAACTTAGAGGCTTACAAAGCAAAGATGGCACGCTCATATGAAAGATTAACTAGGCCGAGAACATTCTGCCAAGGCGAACTCGTGCTAGTTGTCAAAAGACTTATAATCCCCAATCGTGCCCAACGGGGGAAATTCGAGCCAAACTATGAGGGCTCATACGTCATAAACAAAGTCTAACAAGGTGGGGCTTACATGCTCATGGATGTGCATAGCGAAAGACCCTTCCGGCCAATAAACGGCCGGTTCCTTAAGAAATACTACGCTTGACAGGTCACGGCTCAGGTCAATGATGGATGACGACGCTCGTGTCCTCTCACTGTCTTCCTGAGTCTAAGCTCTATATCCGGAAAAAACTTCGTCTCGAAGCTACAACGGACCGCAACGTCCTTAAACTAGCAGTGGGTCGCAACGTCCTTAAACTAGCCACGGACCGAGATGTCCTTAAACTAACGATAGGATCGAGATGTCCTTAAACTAACGACGGACCGAAACATCCCTAAACTAACAACGGACCGAAACGTCCCTAAACTAAAAATGGACCGCAATGTCCTGAAACTAGCTACGGACCGAAACGTCTTTAAACTACTACGAACCGCAGCATCCTTAGGCTAACGCGGCAGAAAAATAATAAAAAAAAACAAAAAAACGGTACGACCATAAGCGAAATGGGCACAGATGAAAACACTAAAGGGCTCCGTGAGTAAAAACAACATGGCTACCGGCGAGTTTGTGAAAACCCTAAAGGGCGCAGACTCATAAAAGAAAGTCATGCACACTTGCAAGGTCCTCTCGACCTTGTAAGGAGAAAATACCTGCGTGAGATCCTTACCAATCACAAGCGAGCAACACACTTAGGGATTCCCACGATTCCTAAGGAGAAATTACACTTACGAGATCCTCACAACTCGTAAGGAGAACTCGCATATGAGACCCTCACGGTTCATAGGATTCAAAAGCCTTAAGCTACAGGGATCTGAACCTCTTCTTAAGCTATCACATTCCCCAGATTGCCCTACAAACGGTTCAATATTGACCCTTTTATACAATCCACGGGCATAAATAAACGTCTCCCCCACCAAGTTCCACCAATGGCGCGAAATGTCCTCATGTGGTGAACGACAGTTGTAAGTCCTCTCGACTTATAAGGAGAAAGCACTCTAGTAAGATCCTTACGACTTATAAGAGAACACGCACTTAAAAATCCTCAAGATTCCTAAGGAAAAAACGCACCTACGAGATCTTCACGACTCATAGGGAGAAACACCTTTATGAGACCCTTACGGCTCATGAAGTCAAAAGACTTAGTCGACAGGATCCTAACCTTGTTCGCTAAGACACCTTTGTTCGAATCAACAAAGGCAAATGATAATTCGCTCCTGGCAATTTCCCAGTTGTAGCGATGCTGATGCCTAAATCGGTAGCAAATTCCAAGTCCTTTCACGGCAAGTGATGATTCGCTCTTGGCCATATTCCAGTCGCAGCGATGTTGATGCTAAGATTGGTATCGGATCTCAAGTCCATACTCGCAACAAAATCAGCGAGCCAAAAAGACATATAAAATAGCCGAAATAATTAGGCAACTCGCAATAAAAAGCAGCGAGTAAAAAGAAAAATAGCCAAAATGATTGGGCAATCGCGACTTTCGCAATATAAAAAGCTGAAATGATAGAGCATCGCGGAAGGAAATAAAGAAAAAATGAAAGAATGAAACTTTTGCCCTACAGGTGAGATCACATCGACCCCTGTATACAATCTATGGGGATCAACGAAAAGGCAACAAACTCTGTCAAAGGAAGAATCAGATCTCGATGGCAACATCTGCATCCCAGAAGATCAACACGGCGTTCCTTCTCGACACCGCAGAAAGCGGAGCAAGTCAACCTCGACACCGCAGAAAGCGGAGCAAGTTAACCCGACACCGCAGAAAGCGGAGCAGGTCAACCCCAACACCGCAAAAAGCGGAGCAAGTCAGCCAATGACCTCCCCGCCGGAACAACGCACCGTCTTGGAAACAAGTCAGCAAATGACCTCCCTGCTGGAACAACGCACCGTCTCGGAAACAAGTCAGCAAATGACCTCCCCGCTGGAATAGCGCTCCGTCTCGGAAACAAGTCAACCAATGACCTCCCTGTCGGAACAACGCTTCGACTCAGAAACAAGTCAACCAATGATCTCCCCGTCGAAGCAAAGCTCCGACTCGGAAACAAGTCAACCAATGACCTCCCCGTCGGAGAAATGCTCCGACTCGGAAACAAGTCAACCAATGACCTACCCGTCAGAGCAATTCTCTGACTCGAAAACAATTCAACCAATGACCTCCCCGTCGGAGCAACGCTTTGACTCAGAAACAAGTCAACCAATGACCTCCCCGTCGGAGCAACGCTCCGACTCAGAAACAAGTTAACCAATGACCTCCCCGTCGGAGCAACGCTCCGACTCAGAAACAAGTCAACAAATGACCTCCGCGCCGGAGCAATGCTCCGTCTCGGAAACAAGTCAACCAATGACCACCCCGTCGGAGCAACACTTCGACTCGGAATCAAGTCAAACAACGACCTCCCCGTCGGAATTACACTCCGTCTCGGATTCAAGTCAACCCACGAACCTATCAACCTGAAAAAAAAAAAGAAAACTCTCTTGTGAGATCCTTATGACTCTCAAGAGAAAACGCAATTAGGAGTCCTCACGACCCCTAAGGAGAAATTACACCTACGAGATCCTCTCGACTCATAGGGAGAAAAGTTTTTATGAAACCCTCACGGCTCATAAAGTTGAAAAGTCTTAGGCAACAAGGACCCTAAACTTGTCTCCTAAGCCATCAATTCTATGGCCATGCTTAACTCTGCACTACTTCAACCACGTACATACTTACGTTGGCAAAGTAGTGGGGGCATTTGTTCCCACCAAAATTTTGGCTCAAAACTTGCTCCCTTAAAAAATAATAACAATAAAATAAAAATAAAGATAAAGGAAAAACTCCACATGCAAAGCATGTATGTACTGCCTCGGATAGAATTAAATCCTATGATGGGGCCTCACGTTCTCCTTACGCGGGCGCCAATGTGCAAAGCACAAAAAGAAATCTATTAAATAAGAGTTGAACTCTTAGGAGGCAACGCCTCACGTGCCTTGCATGAGGGCGCCAGCGCCAAGAGTTAGAGAATCTGAGGCAGCGCCTCATGTGCCTTGCACGAGGACGCCAACGCCCAAGAGTTAAAAACTCTGAGGCAGTGCCTTGCGTGCCTTGCACGAGGGCGCCAGCGCCAGAACCAAATCTCTCTATTAAACAGAGCCGTTGGATCAAAGATCCAACGGAGATGATAAATCATCAGCGTACGGAATTAAATTCTGTTGAGGACTCCTCAAATCTTTCTAAACAAGACAGATTATGCTCTATAAAATATAACACCGTTGGATCAAAGATCCAATGATGATTAAAAATCACCAAGCTACAGAATAAGCTCTGTAGGGGAAAATATTTTCCCAATCTTTCTAAAATAAGAAAGATTATGCTCTGTAAAACATAGCACCGCTGGATCAAAGATCCAATGGTGATTAAAAAAATCACCAAATTACAGAATAAGCCATGTATGGAAAATATTTTCCTAATCTTGTTAAAAACAAGAAAAATATTCTCTGTAGAACAGAAGTCCTTGGATCAAAGATCCAACAGTGGATAAATTTCCTAAATCAATTAAGAAATCTCTCAATGAGAGATTTTCTTTACTGAATCAACAAATATGCCTCCACTATATAAAGACCCCAAGACTTCAAGTCTTAGACAGAAGAACCCCCCATAAACTTTAAGTTCAAAAAGAAGAGCAAGTAAAAAGAGCTTGAAGAGAGAGGAAAGAAGAAGAACTTTCTTCAAGGTAAATAGAGATCATAATATCTCATCTGCATACCCAAGGGTTTAACCCTATAAAAAGAACATAGTTCTTTCCCTGGATCTGAGATCCATGAGACAATTCTTCCATAAATGAGAATTTAATTCTCGTAGGGATAAATTTGTTCTTGGGGATTGAATATCCAGGAGAGAACAAAGAATTGAATTCTTCAGAAAAATGCACAAAGAAGGAAACATCGCCAAGCGCTCCGCATACCCCTCACGTGGGCGCTAATAAAATAAAGAGTGCTCTGCACTCATTGGTTAGCGCCCAGCGCCAAGCGCTCCACGTGCTCCTCACGTGGGCGCTGCTAAAATAAAGAGTGCTTAGCACTCGGTGGTTGGCTCCCAGCGCCAAGTGCTCTACGTGCCCCTCACGTAAGCGCTAATAAAATAAGGAGTGCTTAGCACTCAGTGGATGGCGCCCAGCGCCAAGCGCTACACGTGTCCATCACGTGGGCGCTGATAAATTAAGGAGTGCTCTGCATTCAATGGTTGGCGTCCAACGCCGAGCGCCCCACGTGCTTCTCACGTGGACGCTGTTTAACATAAAGCGCTCTGTAAATAGAGCCCAGTGCCATAAAAGGTGTTTAACACTCAATAAAAAACAAAAAAAAGTTGAGCAACAAAGCCCATATCAATGCTCGGCATTGTTGAACAAAAAGGTACCGAGCCCAAACAAGTGTTTAACACTTTACTCAAAAATTGTGTAGGCTGAGTCCAAGCTGACCAAAAGTCCCTGATTCAGATCAACCGAGCCTATTGGCTCATAATTTTCTAAATTTGATCTTAGTCCTAAACCCAACTACAGATCTCTCAACTGACATTGGTTCAAAGGTGCATCTCCCCACACCTCTGATATATGTCATTATAACTCTTCAACATCTTCGGAGAGGTGGCGGGTCCCGACAATCAACAAACCCAATGGACCGCAATGTCTCTAAACTAAACTCTATGGACTATGATGTCCTTAAACCCAATGGACCGTAACGTCCCTAAACTAAACTTTATGGACTATGATGTTTTTAAACCCAATAGATCGCAACGTCCCTAAACTAAACTCTATGAACTATGATGTCCTTAAACCCAAAGGACCGCAACGTCCCTAAACTAAACTCTATGGACTATGATGTCCTTAAACCCAATGGACCGTAACGTTCCTAAACTAAAATGATAGAGCCCAAATGCTCTTTCGTTGGATCAAAAATGATCCTAAACCCCCGTTAAGTAGATCTTAGTCCAATCTCGGATTAACGTATCCTTAACAAATATTTAAGTTGATCTTAATCCCAAAACGAGATTAATGATCCTTAAATCAAACCAAACCCAAGTCTAAGAAAATACGGATTTGGACTAATCCCCGCCCTACGGGAGAAAACACAAATTAGTCTCCGTATACAATCCACGGTCAACCAAAAATAAAATAAACACACACGACACGAAGTGAACATCTGGAACAGGAGAAAGTGGTTATCGCTATGCGGTAACGTAATTAACTGCAGGGTCTTGCGCCTGCAGGGAAGAGCGTCCCCATAATCAAAAACCCCTCACAATGAGGAGGAATCTGACGAAGTCCGCTATAACGGTCGCATCCGTCTAAACCTCCGATACACGGTGCCATAAATCAACTTGGAATTTTCGGAGAGGTGGACGGATAAACCCAAATAGCATATGCCCCCAAATTCAGGAAAGACGTTTGTCTTCCCGGTTTCCGGCGGTAAACAGTGCTCCAATAATGCTAAGCACTAACTTTTGTGGCGCTCACGTGTATTTCACGTGAGGCGCTCCAATAGTGCTAAGCACTAATTTTTCCCGGCACTCACGTGTGTTTCACGTGAGGCGGTATGTTTTTGGAGATTTAATCTCTGTTGATATTTTTAAAGAACTTAAATCTCTGTTAATGGTATTTTGACCATTAACGATCACCAAGATCACTATTATGAGAATCTGGAATCAGGTTCTTTTAAGAACTAAGTTCTTGATTTGAAGGAACTATGTTCCTGGAGTATTATGAACTCCACGTTTTCAATGTTCATGTTTTCAGATAGGTTAAACTTCTTTTAATGGTGTTTTGACCATTAAGGATCACCAAGGTCGCTATTTTGAGGATATAAGATCAGCTTCTTTTACGAACTAAGTTCTTGACTTTGAAGGAACTAAGTTCTCGGAGTATTATGAATTTCATGTTTTCATGTTCAGCCTTGTTCTTCTCTGAATTTTTTATTCTCAAGAACAAGATCTTCCCGATGAGAATTAAATTCTCAACTTGTGGGAGAATTTTCTTGTGGATCTCAAATCCAGAGAAAGAACTAAGTTCTTTGAGAAGGGTTAAACCCTTAGATATGGTATGTTAGGTAAAGGAGATATTTTGATCTCTTATTTTTTTCTTTACTTAGGAGTTTGTAGGAGAGAAATCTTCTTCTTTGAGAGAATTAAATTCTCTGTTGTTTTGAGAGCCTTTTGTGTTTTTACAAAAGCTTATGGTGGTCTCTTTTTTTCCTCCTCCTCTTTTTGTCATCTCTTTGCTTCTATTTATAGAAGAAAGAAAGGAATCAATTTGTTGAGAAAATCTCTCATTGAGAGATCATGATTGATTTTATAATCAATCAAAATGATCTTTTAGATCAATCGGTGAATTTTATTCACCGTTGGATTTTTAATCCAAAAGCTCTCTGTTTAACAGAGAAGATTTCTTGTTTGTTTTACAAGATTAGGAAATATTTTCGTAAAATAGAATTTTATTATATCATATAAATATCTTGTTAGTTTAACAAGATTAGTATTTTATTTTATCTTATGAATATCTTGTTATTTTAACAAGATTATAATTTTATTCTATCATATTAATATCTTGTTGTTTTAACAAGATTAGGAAGATATTTTCCTAACATAGAATTTTATTTTATAATATGAATATCTTGTTAGAATTTTATTTTATCATATCTTATTAGTTTAACAAGATTAGAATTTTATTCTATCATATGAATATCTTGTTAATTTAATAAGATTATGAATATATTTTCCTAAGATAGAATTTTATTCTATCAAATGATCAATGGGTGATTTTATAATCACCGTTGGATTTTTTATCCAAGGGTCCTCTGTTTAACAGACAAGATCTTTCTAGTTTGAGAAAGATCGGGAAAATATTTCCTACATAGAATTTAATTCTATCAGATGGTTTAATTTGTGATATTTCATCACCATTGGATTTTAAATCCAATATTCTCTGTTAGAAAAAGATCTCTCCATATTAGAAAGATCAGGGAAAATATTTCTCAAATAGAATTTAATTCTATCATATAGAATTTAATGTTATCAGATGGGATCATTTTAAATTGGGGCGCTCACATACTTTGCATGTGAGGGCTGCCAAAGAATGCGGCAAGAGAACTCACGTGTTTAACACGTGACCCCTAGTGTGGATTTTAACCTGTTTATTTGCAGTGCTTATATGCTTTGCATATGAGCGCTCACGTGTTTAACACGTGAGGCATGTTTGGCCATTGGTTATTTATGTTCAGCGCTCATATGCTTTGCATATGAGCGCTCACGTGTTTAATACGTGAAACCAATTTGACCCTTAGTTATTTGTTTTCAGAGTTTATATGCTTTGCATATGAGCGCTCACGTGTTTAACACATGAAGCCAGTTTAGCCTTTAAGTTTATTTTATTTAGCGCTCATATGCTTTGCATATGGGCGCCCACGTGTTTAGGCCAATTTGACCTTTAGTTATTTGTTTTCAACGCTTATATACTTTGCATATAAACACCCACATGTTTAACACGTGATGCCAAATTATGAGGATTCTTTTCCTCTTCCCTTTTTTTTATAAGAGAACAAATAGATTTTTGCCAAAAAATTTAGCGGGAACAAATTCCCCCCATTAATTTGCCCACCTAAGTATGTACGTGGGTGAAGTATTGCAGAGTTATGCATGGCCATACAATTTATGGCTTAGGATACACGTTTATGATCCTTATAGCCTAAGGCTTTTTTGTTTTTTTTATCTTCATGAGCCATAAGGGTCTCAAGAAGGGTTTTTTCCCCCTATGAGTTTTGAGGATCACATAAGTGTGTATTCTCCTTAGAAATCGTGAGGATTTCTAAGTGTTCATTACCTCCGTGAGTCATATGCATTCGGGTATTCTTTTTTTCCTTACGAGTCGTGAGGTCCCGTAAGCAGCTTCTTCATTTCATTTGCAAATGTGGCTTGTGGATAGTATACAAGAGTCAGTTTGGATCTCGTTGAAGGGCAGCAATGGCTTAAAAAACAGGTTTAGATCTGTCGCCTGAGTCTTTTCAACTTTTGAGCCGTGAGAGTCTCATAAAGACTTTTCTCCCTACGAGTCGAGAGGATCTCGTAGGTGTATTTTCTCCTTAGAAGTCGTGAGGACTCCTAAGTGTGTTTTCTCTTGAGAGTCGTAAGGATCCGACAAGAGAATTTTCTCCTTACGAGTCGAGAGGAATCTTAAGTGGCTTATTCTCCTCATCGGTATTCTACTTTGGAGAATGTGACCCGTGGATAGTATACAAGAGTCAGTTTGGACCTACTTGTAGGGCCGCAATGGCTTACAAAATAGGTTTAGATCTGTCTCCTAGGGTCTCATAAAGATTTTTCTCCCTACGAGTCGAGAGGATCTCGTAGGTGTATTTTCTCCTTAGAAGTCGTGAGGACTCCTAAGTGCGTTTTCTCTTGAGAGTCGTAAGGATCCGACAAGAGAATTTTCTCCTTACGAGTCGAGAGGAATCTTAAGTGGCTTATTCTCCTCATCGGTATTCTACTTTGGAGAATGTGACCCGTGGATAGTATACAAGAGTCAGTTTGGACCTACTTGTAGGGCCGCAATGGCTTACAAAATAGGTTTAGATCTGTCTCCTAGGGTCTCATAAAGATTTTTCTCCCTACGAGTCGAGAGGATCTCGTAGGTGTATTTTCTCCTTAGAAGTCTTGAGGATTCCTAAGTGCGTTTTCTCTTGAGAGTCGTAAGGATCTCACAAGAGAATTTTCTCCTTACAAGTCGAGAGGACTTGTAAGTGGCTTCTTCTTCTCATCGATATTCGACTTTGGATAATGTGGCCCATGGATAGTATACAAGATTCATTTTGGACTTACTTGTAGGGCCGCGATGGCTTAGGAAACAGGTTTAGATCTTTCGCCTAAGACTTTTCAACTTTATGAGCCATGAGGGTCTCATAAAGACCTTTCTCCCTACGAGTTGAAAGAATTTCGTAAGAGTATTTTCTCCTTAGAAGTCGTGAGGAATCCTAAGTGCGTTTTATCTTGAGACCTAAGTGTGTTTTCTCTTGAGAGTCGTAAGGATCTCACAAGAGAATTTTTTTCCTTACGAGACGAGAGGACTCGCAAGTGGTTTTTTCCCCGCATCGGTATTCGACTTTGGAGAATGTGTCCCGTAGATAGTATACAAGAGTCATTTTGGACCTACTTGTAGGGCTGCGATGGCTTAGGAAACAGTTTTAGATCTGTCTCCTAAGACTTTTCAACTTTATGAGCCGTGAGGGTCTCATAAAACTTTTCTCCTTACGAGTCGAGAGGATCTCGTAGGAGTATTTTCTCCTTAGAAGTCTTGAGGACTCCTAAGTGCATTTTCTCTTAAGAGTCGTAAGGATCTCACAAGAGAATTTTTCTCCTTACGAGTCGAGAGGACTCACAAGTGGTTTTTCTTCCTCGTCGGTATGCGACTTTGGAGAATGTGGCCCGTGGATAGTATACAAGAATCATTTTGGATCTACTTGTGAGGCCGCGATGGCTTAGGAAACAGGTTTAGATCTTTCATATAAGACTTTTCAACTTTATGAGCCATGAGGGTCTCATAAAGACTTTTCTCCCTACGAGTCGAGAGAATCTCGTAGGTGTATTTTCTCCTTATAAATCGTGAGGACTTCTAAGTGCGTTTTCTCTTGAGAGTCATAAGGATCTTACAAGAGAATTTTCTCCTTACGAGTCGAGAGAAATCGTAAGTAGATTCTTCTCCTCGTCGGTATGCGAATTTGGAGAATGTGGCCCGTGGATGGTATAAAAGAGTCATTTAGGACCTACTTGTAGGGCAGCGATGGCTTAGAAAATAGGTTTAGATCTGTCGCCTAAGGCTTTTCAAATTTATGAGCCGTGAGGGTCTCATAAAGACTTTTCTCCCTATGAGTCGAGAGGATCTCGTAGGTGTATTTTCTCCTTAGGAGTCGTGAGGGCTCTTAAGTGTGTCTCCTCTTGAGGGTCGTAAGGATCTCACAAGAGACTTTTCTCCTTACGAGTCGAGAGGACTCGCAAATGGTTTTGCCTCCTATTCGGTATGCAACTTTGGAGAATGTGGCCCGTGGATAGTATACAAAAGTCATTTTGGACCTACTTGTAGGACCACAGTACTTAGGAAACAGGTTGATATCCCCGTCGCCTAAGGCTTTTCACCTTCATGAGTCGTGAGGGTTTCAAAAAAATATTTTTCCCTACGAGTCGAGATGAGTCGAGAAGATCTTGTAGGTGTATCCTAACGTGAAATATAGATAAGCCATATTCTTTATGACAGAGTTCCGTTAGGTTTGTGGTACTAAGGTTTTAGTCTGTGGTACCGTCGATGTATTCCTTGATATGCAATCTTTAAGTTGCTGTTCGAGTAGCCCCGCAACTGTCGTGTCTCTGATCCCTTTTGAGGCTGGACAAGACGTCTTCAAGTAATCTTCTTAGGTCATATTACCGTTAGAAGAGCATACGTTAGGAATTTTCCATGACGCTTTTTACTTGAGGTTAGGCTCAATTTGGAGCCTTGATGAGTCATAACTACTCCGCACTGGTGTGGGATGATCTCCGATAGTCTTTTAGGCTTTAAATGAGTTGTCGTCAAGACCCGAAGCTGGGAATATGCCATCGTTTCATTTTTTTTTGACGATGACTTTCTGTTTCTTTTCTGAAGTAGGGTAGACATCTGTATGACTTCTATGTTGTATGTATTACAATTGAAGTTCGGAGCTAGGAATATGCCATCACCCTACGACTGTCGTGTCTCTGATCCCGTTGGAGGCTGGACAAGACATCTTCAAGTAATCTCCTAAGGTTATATTGCTGTTAGAAGAGCAAGCAAGAGAAATTTTCCATGAAGCTTTTTACTTGAGGTTAGGCTCAATTTGGAGCCCCGATGACTCATAACCGCACCCTTCTAGGGTGCAATGATCTCCAATGGTCTTTCGGGTTTTATATGAGTTGCCGTTAAGACCCGAATCTAAGAATATGCCTTCACTTCGTTTTTTGCTTTGACAATGTCGCGTCGATTCTTTGCTGAAGTAGGGTAGACATCTGTAGGACCTCTATGCTGTATGTATTGCAGTTGAAGTCCGGAGCTAGGAATATGCCATTGCTCCAATTTTATTTGATAGTTGTGTCTGCATCCTGTTACAATGAGGAGAGAAACACTGAGGTATTCTCTAGGTTGTATATACGTCATCGAGACTTAAAGCTAGGATTTTGCCGTGGCACCATTTTTATTTGACCCTTGGGTCTTTGTTAACGTTGAGTCTGCATTGAGAAGGAACGTCGGGCTAGAGCTAGGATTTTGCCGTCACTCCATTTTTGATTTGACCCCTGGGTCTTTGTTAACGTTGTGTCTGCTTCCTGCTGGAATGAGAAGGTATGTCGGAATGATCTTTAGTCTGCAAATGTTGCTGTCAAGGTCGGCTCTCCCTTTGACAGAGCCTGGTGGGAAAATATGGTTCCCTTTTTCATTTGCGCCCATGGATTGTTACAGGGGTCAGTGTAGACTTATCTGCAGGGCAGAGAAAATTTTATTTTATTTTATTTTTTATTGCCGCGATGCTCTATCTTTTTAGCACTTCATATAGCATGAGTCGCGATTGCCAAATCATTTCGGCTATTTTTCTCTGTGCCCAATCATTTCGACTGTTTTTATATTTTTACTTGTTGCCTTTTATTGCGAGTTGCCCAAACATTTCGGCTGTTTTTATATGCATATTTTTTGCTCGCTGATTTTTATTGTGAGTTGCCCCATCATTTCGGCTATTTCATATGCATTTTTTTGCGACCCACTGTTGATTTTATTGCGAGTTTGGAATCTGATATCAACCTTGGCATCAGCATCGCTACGATTGGAATATTTCCATGAGCGAATCATCATTTGCCATGAAAGGACTTGGAGTTTGACACCTGTTTAGGCACCAACATCGCTGCAACTGGGATATTGCCATGACCGAATATCCTTTCCCTTTATTGATTTGAACAAAGGTGGCTTAGCAAACAGGGTTAGGATCCTATCGACTAAAGCTTTTTGAATTTATGAGCCGTAAGGGTCTTATAAAAGTGTTTCTTCCTACGAGTCATGAGAATCTCGTAGGTGTATTTTCTCCTTAGGAATCGTGGGGATTCCCAAGTGATATTTTCTCTTATAAGTCGTAAGGATCATACAAGAGTATTTTCACCTTATAAGTCGAGAGTACTTACAAGTGTCGTTCACCATATAAGGACATTTCTCGCCATTGGTGGAACTTGGAAGGGGAAATTTTTATTCGTGCCCATGGATTGTATACAAGGGTCAATATTGGACCGCCTGTAGGGCAACTCGGGGGATACGACGGCTTAAGAATAGGTTTAGATCCCTGTAGCTTAAGGCTTTTGAATCCTACGAGCCATGAGGGTCTTGTCATGCCCCACTTCCCAATATACGGCAAGGAGACACGACGGGTCACGCGATGAATTTACTCAGAAGTAAACACGCTAAGCGTATATAAGCAATATAAAGTAAAGTACACAAGAGAAAAGAATGTAAATGAACAACAACTTTATTTATTAAACATTCTTTTACAGGTACAACTGAAATGTAAATACATGAGTAGAAAACGATGCCTACACAATGGCATAACTGAAATGAAATAAATATGTACAAGGGTCTAAAGCTCCGGATCAAAAGCAAACTGCTCCAAATTCTCAGTGCTGGGCTCGATCTCTAAAGAGTCTGAAACACCTGACAACATTCCAAAGAAAGAAGAAATGAATGTCTTCAGTGAACAATCGCTCGGTAAGTCCCACAGATGAGTAGAGATAGAGTAGACAGAAGAGAATATGACTATTAATGTTTGATTATATTGTTAGCGCTGTTGTTTGTAGCTTGGTAAGAAAATTCCAGTGTATACGAGAGGATTCCCACAATTCCGGAGACTAAGGTATACAGAGCACAGGGAACCGTTCAGCCACGGTACAACGACAATGGATATTCAGGTTAAGTGTATTATGGTTACAGTCCCGTGCCACTTCTAACACCTTCCGTACCAATTTACCCCTTATAAACCCCGCGATATCTTTTGTATTGATTGTATTGTTTTGTTATATAGATGGATGAGTTGCCGAAACCATGATATCGGTAAATGGAATGGATATAAATGGAGATTCATGTAGACGGGGTATATCCATGGTTCGGTTCGGTCAATATAGATTGAATAGACGGATTCATGGATTCATGTTGTATTGTAGTTTATACTTGAATCACATTCAAGTCAGATTGATTAGATTGAGTCTCGGTCTAAGTCAGATACTTTGAAAAGAAATTGAAATCCTGAATTAGTTTTGATGTTATCGGTAACTGCTGCACATGGACGGCAGGATTTGTGTCTTTTTCCAAGACAATTACCGTGTTGATAAAACCGTTTGTTAGATTGTCTACCTTAGATAGGCAAACACACATATTCTCCGGCTCCTTAAGGCTCAAGAGAACTGGTCCCGTTTAAACCTATGTTTATTAGGGTCCTTATTGTAATTTAGTATAACTTGAGGGGTTTTATGTAAAAAATAGTTTGATATAATTTTCAAAATACACCTTAAGTATTTAATTATCGTCTTTAGAGTTTTCATAGATGTATATTTTATAAAAGTGAAATTTCTAGTGAGTAGAACTTGGTTTTCATAGTATATGGTATTTTATTGAAATATTGGAATTGTTTTGTATTTGGATGGTATTTTCATGTAATGGTGATTCCTTTGATTTAGAAACCTTGGAATATTTATATAATATAATTATAATAGATATTTTGATAATGGTTATATACATATATATTTAATGAAAATAAATTTTATTTATTTTCTTGTAGAAATCTCATTTTCTAAAGAAAAATGCATTAAAATTCCATCGAGATCGAATGCTCCTTTCGAAGGTCTGCATCTCGCTCTACTAGGCCCGAGGATGTGCGATAATCTGCACCATCCCGAACGTGGTCCCCAAAAGTGGGTTGCAGAGGCGCAATTGCAAGGAATTGTTTAATACACTTTTTAAAGAAATGGTTTTGCAAGGTAATGGTATTTATTTGTAATGTCGTATTATCCCATGAATATATTCCCAAATTCTCATCGAGCTATGTTAAAAATGTGTGTTGTGATGAGATAGGTCATTACCTCATGAGTTATCTAAAGGTAATACAAGTATTATATTGTTTTATGTCGGAAATGAAGTATGTGGTATTTTACCGTAAAAATACGATAAAAGTCGCAAAAAAGATTATTTTGAGATGAAACTTGTTTTAAAGTGTTTTTTAATGTTTTTAAAATATTATATGAGAGTATGGTATTGATTATTTAAGAAAAATAACCTTTTTAAAGAAAAACCGAATCGGAAGTTGGATTAACTCCGTTTCCGTCGGGTTTTAGAAATGAAAGTTTTTAAGATAGTAGAAGAGAGGGGGAGAAGGAACATACTGGCTATTGAACAAGAGAAGGGAGAGAGAAAACTAAGGAGGGTTTCGGGGAATCGTTTCGTCGCTGGAATCCCCTTGGAACGTCGCCGGAACTTCACCCTTTGCTAACTCCACTTGCACACTAAAGGACTTGAGATTTTTTGAGAGTTTTGAAAGGGAATTTCTGAGTGAGGATGTGTGAAATGGAGTGTGGTATTTATAGGGGAAATTATGGTTTAAAGGGTTAAAGAATGCATTAAAATTTGATTTAAAGGGCATTTTATTGTTCTCTGGATGAAAGCAGAGTAAACAAACAACATGGGGGTAGTGGGGTAGGCCAATGGGTGCTCGGGCAAAAATATCAGAGCATTACCTACGGGGGGAACCGGCGGTACCGGGCTTTTTGATGATTTCGCCGGTCGAAATCCAGTGGAATGGGATTGGATCGTCGCCACGTGTCCCTTACGCTTCACATACCCTCGTGCACATGTTTAATTAATTTGTAACTTAACATATTACGTGTAGTGCACGTGCAAACTCTTGGGCTTCTAAAAGATTAAAAGAAAATTAAATAAAAAGATAATCTGGCTGGGGGGATTCGATCACAAGGGCTACGTCACAGCAGTGCAAGGCTTTACCAATATGCTACAAGTACTTTCTTGCTATTCAAAAGTAAAACAAATACTTATAGTGTACACAGGATTGCAAATACCCCAATTGTACATTAACTTTTAAAAAAAATTATGTACATTGAAATTGGAGTTGTTACAGTCTACCCTCCTTACAAAAATTTCGTACTCGAAATTTACAATTTATTTTAAGGACTAGTTTACAAATAAATGAGGGTATCTTTCACGCATCTCATCCTCACGTTCCCATGTTGATTCTCCCGGTGAATCTTTTCTCCACATCACTTGAACCAAGTTGACTTCCGTGTTCTAAAGTGACTTCACCTTTTTATCCAGGATCTCAACAGGTTGTTGCTCACAAGTTAAATCCGGATGTACAGTGAGCTCGGAGTGATCAAGAATATAGCTAGGGTCACTCGCATACCTTTTGAGTTGGGATATGTAGAACACATTGTGCACTCCTTCCAATGAAGGTGTAAGTGCCAAGCGATATGTCACTTCACCGACTCGTTCAAGTATGTCGAACGGTCCAATATACCTTGGACTAAGCTTACCCCGTCTTCCAAAACGAATCACTCCACGGTTCGGAGATATCTTCATAAATACATGTTCTCCTGGTTGAAACTCAAAGTGACGGCGCTTTGCATCAGCCCAGTGCTTTTGTCGATCTTGGGCTATGTGCATTCTTTCCCTTATAGTACGAACCACATCGATAGTTGCTACTATCATCTCAGGTCCAAGGAGTTCTCTATCTCTGATATCGTCCCAACTTAATGGCGATCGAAACTTCCTTCCATAAAGATCCGCAAAAGGTGCCATTCCTATACTTGCTTGGTAGCTGTTGTTGTATGAAAACTCCACAAGATGTAGGTGATCTTCCCACGATCCTCCGAAGTCTAGCATACACGCTCTTAGCATATCTTCTAAGATCTGAATAGTTTGCTCAGACTGACCATCTGTTTGTGGATGATAACATGTGCTGAATTTCAGACTTGTTCCCAAGCTCGCTTGCAGACTTTGCCAAAATTGCGATCGAAATCTAGTGTCACGATCGGAGACAATGCAAACTAGTACTCCATGTAATCTCACGATTTCCTGCATGAGTTCATGGATATCAGAGATAGTACATATTTGAAGAGTTTAAATCTTACTTAGATTCTTACCTCCATGTACTTCTTTACTAGTGTCTCGGTAGATTGGCCAACTCAAAAGGGAATAAAGTGAGACGACTTTGTAATTCGATCCACAATAACCCAAACCGCATCGTTACCCTTTGTGCTGTGAGGAAGTGCAGTCACGAAATCCATTATGATGTGTTGCTACTTCCATTCTGTGATAGGTAACGGTTGAAGTAATCCAGCAGTCCTGTGATATTTAGCCTTTACTTGCTGACACACCAAGCATTTAGCGACGCTTCTGGCTACTTCACACTTCATTCCATGCTACCAGTAATTTTGACGCAGATCTTTGTACATTTTTGTACCTCCAGGGTGTACTGAATAAAGAAAGCTATATGCTTCTTTCATCAACTCTTCTCGCACAGGACCTTTAGGTACACACAATCTACTGCCGTATCTCAAAGATCAGTCTTCATGTATGATGAAGTCTGTTCGAAGTCCACTTTTTACTTGTTCTATGATCTTTTGCAACTTAGCATCACTTGCTTGAGCTGCTTTTCTCTGATTAACAATGGTAGATTGAACTTGTTAGTTCATCAAACTTGAAGCGTTACCTGGCATGACCACTTCAATCTCCATTTGATGCAAGTCTTTTTGAAGCTTCCACTGTGCGGTGAGATTCAATGCTAATGGTTGGCGACTAAGTGCATCAGGTACTAAATTCACCTTCTATGGGTGATATTGCAGGTTGATGTCAAAGTACGCCATGAGTTCTAACCATCTTCTCTGCCGCATATTCAACTCTTTCTGAGCAAACACATATTTCATACTCTTGTGATCTGTGTATATGTCCACTCGCTCACCAAGAAGATAATGGCGCCAAATCTTAAGAGCAAAGATAACGGCCGCCAACTCTAAATCATGCGTCGGATAATTGCGCTCATGAATCTTCAGCTGTCTTGAAGCATAAGCCACAATCTTACCGTGCTGATGTAGAATACATCCTAATCCTTTACCGGATGCATCACATTGCACTTCGAAACCTCCAGATTGGTCCGGTATAACGAGAATATGTGCTTATGTCAATCTTGACTTAAGTTCTACGAAAGCTCGCTCGCATGCTTCTGACCACACGAATTCTTCATTTTTATGTGTGAGCTTGGTCAGGGGGGTTGCAATCTTTGAAAATACTTTAATGAACCTTCTGTAATATCCTGCTAGACCCAAGAAACTTCGAATGTCCTTCACTGACTTCGGTGTCGGCCATTCGCTTACTGCTGAAACTTTAGCTAGATTCTCAGAGATTCCATCGCCTGATACAATATGTCCGAGGAAACCAACTTGATCTAGGCAAAACTCGCATTTGCTGTTGATTGATCATTATCTTCATGTGTGTTTAAAATGTATCGCAATCAAAGAAATTTATACCGCAATCAATTAACGGTGTCTATGTAGCACGTTAATGAATACGGATCGTCCACTAAGATATGTGTTTTGATCGATCTTGTTTTAGATGAGTCGAAATGAAAAAGATAAAAGAAATTGCAAGAAAATTGATTCAAGATTTGTAAGTTTTCATTTCAAGAAACATAAAGAAAATAAAGATCTAGAATCAAGAATCAAGAATTATCCCAATCAATTTAGTTATCAAGATAATGAAGAATAGCTTGTAGGATTCGATTGAGTTAATAGTTAATGATGAATCTAATAATTCCTAATCTTATCTATTGATAATTTGTAGCTAGATTGATGATTATGATGAAGATTAGGGATCTATTGAAGAAACTAGGGTTTCTCCTTCTATCCCTTGTCTTTTCAATCATGATCATTCGGATCTAGTCTCTAGCAAAGAAAATCATTAATCGTTTGATCCCTAATTTGCAATGAAATAATCAAGAAGTCATTTCGCTCCAAATTAGGTCATCAACGATTCTTTTTGCTAAAGTTCACAAATCTCATAAGAATTAAGACTAGTATTAAGATTTGATCATCATTATATCTATCAATTCTCTCGAATCCTCCACAAGCGGAGATTTCACTCACACATCATGAAAATTAATGAATCAAAGATCAAGAAGTTTCATAACGCAAGAATGTAAAGAAATCAAGAATTACAATTATCACCTTTATTAACTCGACGACTAATTACGCATTCCCTCAATTCGAGATTACAAGATGTTGCTCTCGATCGCTCCTTTTGAAGAGGTAACTAGATCCGTCGAATTTCGCTCCGCTCGATCTCCGTGAGTCGCGGATCATCATGGATCTCTTGCTCGGATGAAGATTGGCTTCGCGGATAAAGGATCGATGGTTGCTTGCTTGATTTTCTTCTCAAAATGATCTTGATTTGGCTTTGAATTTGAATTTGGGCTAGGGTTTTGATTTACAAGTTGTGTCACTCAACTTGTGGAAATTTGGTTCAATGTTCAACCCTAATTGTGTCACCTCAAAACTCTAGATCTAGATCTCTTTTTATAACCACTTCATTTGAATCTTCCCTCCAAAGCTAGGTTGTTAGGGAGGGTCTTCTAGAAGAAGTTTGTTAGAGGGAATATTCTAGAATAAGGTATATTCTAGGATAAGCTTGTTAGGCCGAGCCTTCTGGATAAAGCCACGTGCTCTTTGAGAGTCTTCTGGAAGCTGAGACGGTTCAAGAAGCCACGTGGAGGAATTTGAGCCACTGAGGAGCTAACAATGCTGCGGATCCGCGGCGGATCGGCCAACTCGGCCGCGGATCCGCGGCCATGTTGTTGAGTTACTGCATGCAATTTCCAGGGATTTCTTCTGTTGGGTTTAGGGTCTTTATCTGATGTCTGGAATCCTATGTTTCTTTCTTGATTTCTGCCAGATCTCAGGTCAAAGACTTGCTGTATTTTTACCGGCACTTTTAGCAATTCCGGCTCTTTTACCTGGAGAATTTCCTGCACACAATCTCGAGACAAGGGTTGATATATATAAATCAATGCGATTAGTAATAAACACTTAACTTCCCTCTAGAATGTCGATTATAACTATAACACGTGTTATTTGGTATTTTACAGATGAATTCGTAATCCGTGTTATATTTACAATAAAGACCCTTAGATGATTGATAAGAGTAGGGAAATTGTCGTGTTAAGAATGCAATATTTTCGACTGATCATCTGTACTTGGCATAGAGTTGATGCTATCGTAAAGTTTCCAGGACAATTCGTAGGTGCTCTGTATGTTCCTTCCGACTCTTAGAATACACCAGGATGTCATCGATGAAGATGACAAAAAACCTGTCTAGGTACTCTCGGAAAACTTGATTCATTAGATTCATGAATATAGCTAGTGCGTTGGTCACTCCAAATGGCATCACAAGAAATTTATAATGACCATAGTGAGTTCTGAATACCGTTTTATGGATATCAGATTCTTTGACCTTTACCTGATGATAACCCGAACGAAAATCTAATTTTGAGAAAACGCAAGATCCACTTAGCTGATCGAACAGATCGTCGATGCGCGTGAGTGGATACTTGTTCTTTATAGTTCCATCGTTCAGAGATCTATAATCAATGCACATTCAATATGAACCTTCCTTCTTCTTTACAAGTAGAACTGGTGATCCCCAACTTGAAGTGCTGGGACGAATCCATCCTTTCGCCAATAATTCGTACAACTGAGTTCGGACTTCCTTCAAACCTTCCGGACTTAATCGATATGGTGCTTTGATCACTGGTTGTGCTCTAGGTACTAAATCAATGCTGAATTCAAGAGCTCGATCAAGAGGCAAACCTGATATGTCTTCAGGAAACACATCGTCGAACTCTCGAACTATCTCTGGCTTTGATCCATCATCCGCTTGAAGTGTTGCAATCACTGCCTTCTTTGGTTTTGCCTTGTATGTACTTGGCTCCGGGGTACGGTCTCCACTTTTGAAATAAAAGACCGGATGCTCTGGAATCTCGAAGAATACCCTCCTTTGACGACAGTAAATGGTAGCATAGAATGTTCTGAGCCAATCCATACCCAAGACGACATCAAAATTCGGTATGTCCAGCACCTTGAAGTCAGCATAGAATTCTCTGCTGCAGACGACCACTGGACACAGATCGTATCACATTGCTTCCTTTAGAACGCCGTTACCTGAACTGACATTCTATCTAGATACGAGAAGTTTGACTGGAATCGCATAAGTTCGGACGAACCGTTGCGACATAAAGCAATGAGATGCTCCAATATCGAAGAGTGCTAATGCAGGAAGTGAGGCTACTAAGATTGTTCCTAAGTTATGTGGGATAGGTTTTAGGTATAAGGAAAAGATTTATAGATATGTATATAGACTGAAGGAATGTTTGAAAAAGAAGTGTTACCCGTAATGACTTGGCCGGTGGCTTCAGCCTCTTCCACAGTCATTATGAAAGCCTGTCGCCTCGGTACATTCCTCCTTGCTAGAGGAGCATTCCTCTGTCCGTTCCTTGGTCCTTGAGGTACGTTCCATTGAGCTTGATGGAACTGACGAGGAGGAGGTGCAATCGGTCCACAAGGAGGTGGAGCAGGTAGTGCGAGTCATGGAGCAGGTGCCTAGGTAGTGCGAGTCGTGGAGCAGGTGCCTGGATGGCTGGGCGCTGCTGATAAGTAATTACTGGCCTAGGTGCAGCATTTGGGTTGTGTCTATGAGGAAAAGACCCAATGTCATGAGTAGTTGAGGCGCAGACTAAGCAAAGGCGATTTGCACGCCGGCAGTCTTTCACCAAATGTCCATCTCTCCTGCAGTAGGTACAAAAGGCTGGGTTGGGCCGGTTATTCGGTACTCCCGGTCTCCTAGGCATAAATGGTGGCCTTGAAGAGGCCCCTCCTGCCATCTGAGTGGCAGGGCGCTTCATCCCGGAAGATTGAGGTCTGCCCCTCATTTTCACTACTGCCTTGTATCGGCGGGTAGCTTTCAGGTCCAATTCTTGGGTTGGGAAATCCCATGTAGCTAAGGCAGCTTGGATTTCCGAATCTAACCCTTGCTGAAACCATCTGGATCTGATCTCAATAGTTGGGATCAATTGTGTCGTGAACCTTTTAAGGTATTGTGTTAGCTATGTAGTATGTGATATTTGAAAATCAAATATAGAGACATATCTTACCCATTGAGCATGGTAAACTCAGCGTCATATTCATCCACGGACTTGGTCCACATCGAACCCTGTTGTAGATGAATAAATTGCTGCTCCATGTCGAATCAGGCAGTCTCAGGGAAGTATTTCGCGTCAAACATGTCGCGAAAAGTCCTCCATTCTATCGGTTGGTCAATACAGCTTTCTTCCGCCTTCCACCAGACCCATGCATTGTTAGTGAGCTGCAGCTTCGCAACTCGAACATAAGCGATCTATGGAACTTATGCCGCTGCCAGGTCATCCTCAATGCTCTGAGCCCACTCCTCAGCTTCCAGAGGGCTCTCTTTTCCCGAGAATTGCTTGGGGTGTAAAGCTCGGAATTGCTTTACCCCAGGTGCTTCCGCTTCTGGACGGTTCATCAGAATAGCAGTCTGCTGCTGCTGTCGCTCCAGGAGGCTGCGGATCGCCTCAAGCAGTATCGTCTGCTCATTGATTGAAGCAGCGACGGTAGGTGTAAGCGGTAGAGGTGGTGGAGTGTTGTTGAAGTTGGTACTGGTGTTGTTTGGGGAGTCCATAACCTTGAAAAAATTTTGGGTTAGGACAGATTAAAAATATATGAAATTGGAAGATTCAAGGAATATATAAAGAATGTTTTTAGTTGCTGATTCTTGTGTTATATTGCTTAGGACTTCATGCAGAATTAACCCGCATGCCCATGAAGAAAAGACCTGCATGTCCATACAGAGCTGACCTGCATGGGCCACCAACAAAACCTGTCACGCCCCGCTTTCCAATATACGGCAAGGAGATGCAACGGGTCACGCGACGTATTTACTCAGAAGTAAACACGCTAAGCGTATCTAAGCAATATAAAGTAAAGTACACAAGAGACAGGAATGTAAATGAACAACAACTTTATTTATTAAACTTTCTTTTACAGGTACAACTGAAATGTAAATACATAAGTAGAAAGCGATGCCTAAACAATGGCATAACTAAAATGAAATAAATATGTACAAGGGTCTAAAGCTCCGGGTTAAAAGCAAACTGCTCCAAATCCTCAGTGCTGGGCACGGTCTCTAAAGCGTCCGAAACACCTGACAACATTCCAAAGAAAGAAGAAATGAATGTCGTCACCGAACAATCGCTCGGTAAGTCCCACAGATGAGTAGAAATAGAATAGATAGAAGAGAATATGACTATTAATGTTTGATTATATTGTTAACGCTGTTGTTTGTAGCTTGGTACAGAAAATGCCAGTGTATACGAGAGGAGTCCCACTATTCCGGAGACTAAGATATACGGAGCACAAAGAACCGTTCAGCTATGGTACAACGGCAATGGATATTCAGATTAGGTGTATTATGGTTACAGTCCCGTGCCACTTCTAACAACTTCCGTACTAATCTACCCCTTATAAACCCTGCGATGTCTTTTTTATTGATTGTATTGTTCTGTTATATAGATGGATGACTTGCCGAAACCATGATATCAGTAAATGGAATGGATATAAATGGGGAGTCATGTAGACGGAGTATTTCCATGGTTCGGTTCAGTCAATATAGATTGATATAGATTGAATAGATGAATTCATGGATTCATGTTGTATTGTAGTTTATACTTGAATCACATTCAAGTCAGATTGATTAGATTGAGACACGGTCTGAGTCAGATACTTTGAAAAAATTTGAAATCCTGAATTAGTTTTGATGTTATCGGTAGCTGTTGCACATGGATGGCAGAATTTGTGTCTTTTTCCAAGACAATTACCGTATTGATAACACCGTTTGTTAGATTTTCTATCTTAGATAGGCAAGCACCCATATTCTCTGGCTCCCTGAGGCACAAGAGAACTGATTCTGTTTAAACCTATATTTACTAGGGTCCTTATTGTAATTTAGTATAACTTGAGGGGGTTTTATGTAAAAATAGTTTGATATAATTTTCAAAATACACCTCAAGTATTTAATTATCGTCTTTAGGGTTTTCATAGATGTATATTTTATAAAAGTGAAATTTCTAGTGAGTATAACCTAGTTTTCATAGTATATGGTATTTTATTAAAATATTGGAATTGTTTTGTATTTGGATGGTATTTTCATGTAATTGTGATTCCTTTGATTTAGAAAAACTGGAATATTTATATAATATAATTAAAATGGATATTTTGATAATATTTATATACATATATATTTAATGAAAATAAATTTTATTTATTTTCTTGTAGAAATCTCATTTTCTAAAGAAAAATGCATTAAAATTCCATCGAGATTGAATGCTCCTTTCGGAGGTCTGCATCTCGCTCTACTAGGCCCGAGGATGTGCGATAATCCGCACCATCCCGAACGGGGTCCCCAAAAGTGGGTTGTAGAGGCGCAATTTTAAGGAATTGTTTAATACACTTTTTAAAGAAATGGATTTGCAAGTTAATGGTATTTATTTGTAATGTTGTATTATCCAATGAATATATTCCCAAATTCTCATCGTTCTATGTAAAAAATGTGTGTTGTGATGAGGTAGATCATTATCTCGTGAGTTATCTAAAGGTAATACAAGTATTATGTTGTTTTATGTCGGAAATGAAGTATGTGGTATTTTGCCGTAAAAATACGATAAAAGTCGCATAAAAGATTATTTTGAGATGAAAATTGTTTTAAAGTGTTTGTTAATTTTTTTTAAACATTATATGAGAGTATGGTATTGATTGTTTAAGAAAAATAACCTTTTTAAAGAAAACCGAATCGGAAATCGGATTAACTCCGTTTCCGTCGGGTTTTAGAAACGAATGTTTTTAAGATAGTAGAAGAGAGGGGGAGAAGGAAATTATTGGCTATTGAACAAGAGAAGGGAGAAAGGAAACTAAGGAAGGCTTCGAGGCGTCGTTTCGTCTCCGGAATCTCCTTGAAATGTCGCCGGAATTTCACCCTTTGCTAACTCCACTTGCACACTAAAAGGAATTGAGAATTTTTTAGAGTTTTGACATGAACTTTCTGAGTGAGGATGTGTGAAATGGAGTATGGTATTTATAGGGAAAATTAGGGTTTAGAGGGTTAAAGAATGCATTAAAATTTGCATTAAAAATTGATTTAAAAGGCATTTTATTGTTCTCTGGATGAAAGCAGAGTAAACAAACAACATGGGGGTAGTGGGGTAGGCCAAGGGGTGCTCAGGAAAAAATATCAGAGCATTACCTATAGGGGGAACCGGCGGTACCGGGCATTTTGTTGATTTCGCCGGTCGAAATCCGGTGGAATGGGGTTGGATCGTCGCTACGCGTCCCTCACGCTTCACATACCCTCGTGCACATGTTTAATTAATCTGTAACTTAACATATTACGTGTAGTGCACTGGCAAACTCTTGGGCTTCTAAAAGATTAAAAGAAAATTAAATAAAAAGATAATGTGGCTGGGGGGATTCGATCACATGGGCTACGTCACAGCAGTGCAAGGCTTTACCAATCTGCTACAAATACTTTCTTGCTGTTCAAAAGTAAAACAAATACTTATAGTGTACACAGGATTGCAAATAACCTAATTATACATTAACTTTTAAATAATTTTCTGTACATTGAAATTAGAGTTGTTACAGATATCATAGGGAGGATTCTCCTTACGAATCGTAAAGATCTCGCAAGTGTGTTGTTCCTTTGTGAGTCGTAAGGATCTTACGAAGGTATTTTCTCCTCACATGGTCGAGAGGAACTTACAAGTGCCCATGAATTTTTATTTTATGAGTTCGCGCCCTTTCGGGTTTTCAAAAACTTGCCGACAGTCCTGCTGTTTATACTCACGGCGCCCTTTCGGGTTTTCATCCGTGCCCATTTTTCTTGTGGACATTCTTTTTTTTACAAGATTGCGCCCTTCCGGGTTTTCACAAGCTCGTCGTTAATCCTGCCGTTTTTACTCACGGCACCCTTTCGGATTTTCATCCGTGTCCATTTTTCTTGTGGACATACCGTTTTTTTTAATGACCCATCTATTTGCCAGTGGGACTTGGGGGTGACTTCAGCGCTGGAGTATCTGTGTAGCCAGTAGGACTTGAGTTGCAGTCTTCGCCGTTGGGGCTTCGATTGCTATATAGATCTCAAGGGAACATATCACCGTTTTGGAGGCAATGTGCTAGTTTAGGGACATCTCGATCTGTTATCGCCATGTTTGAGGCAGATAATTTCTAGTTTAAGGACTTCTCGGTCCAATGTCACCATATTTGAGGCGGGGTTTTAGTTTCAGGACATCTCGGTCCATTATCTCCATGTTTAAGGAGAATTTTTAGTTTAAGGACATCTCGGTCCTCTGTCGCCATGTTTGAGGCGAATTTTTAGTTTAAGGACATCTCGGTCCAGTGTTGCCATATTTGAGGCAAATTTTTAGTTTAAGGATATTTCGGTCCGGTGTCGCCGTTTTTGAGACGAAGTTTTAGTTTAAGGACATCTCGGTCCGATGTCGCCATATTTGAGGCGAATTTTTACTTTAAGGACATTTCGGTCCGTTGTCGCTGATTGTCGCGCGCTTGCGCGCATCGTTTTTAAGTTCTAAAGTTAACCGCAATCAAGACGGCGTCGCGTGTAGCTAGCCGCGATGAGTACGGGTCTTCCGCAGGGAGATGGTGCGTTTTGCGTTCTTGTTATCACGAGTTAATGCAAGGTTCGGAGCGGTTCGTTTCTAACCTAAGTGTTGTATATACAAAGTATAAGTTTGTTAGGAATAGATAGGTTAGTGTAAATTAGGGAAGTCCGTACTCAATCTTTTGAGCCGAGCTTGTCTATTGAAGCTAGATCAATCAGCAACAATGTGGATTAGGGTACTTAAGCACGGTATTTGTGAAATCCGGCTTTTTGACCTTTGTCCGTCCGTTCTTGTCTCTTGACTTTCTCCTCCGGCCAAACCGAACTCAACCGGTCACGGTTAGGGATCACCGATACCTTGGTAGGGTAGGGGGCCTAACGGAGTGCTTGCGTAAGGTTTGGGTGGAGTTCAATTGGAAAATATCGGGCAAAGGAAATGAGAAAAGAAAAGCTTAACTTACAATACCATTCTTTTTCCTAACAACACCATTATTCACAAACCATCAAAACAACAAAAAGAAAGAGCAAATGAAATGATAAAAAGAAAAGAATAAAACAACATTGCAAATAAGTAAATGGCAAGAAATAAATTGCAAGTAAGTAAAAAGAGATAAATACGAAGAACCCAAGTGCAAAATGAAAGCTTTATTAAGTCCAAGTGATGATACAAACCATGAGTTCAATAACCAAAACTTAAACTTGCAAGCTCAATGAAGAGGTTGCAAGATCAAGAGAAGGTAAAGAACTCAAGGTGAACTAGCTATGCACAAGAACACAATGGAAAAAAGAAGTATCCAAGTCCAAAGTATATCTAGTGTCTCCCTTCCCTTGCTCACTGATCTGTATGTATAGGCACAAAATAAGTTTAAACGAACAATATAATAAGCATGATGTGACAACAAGGGAAGGACAGAAGAAAAATAGGGCTCATTGGGCTTGATAAGACCGGCGGCGCCGGACTTTTGAAGAATCTCGCCGGTTTTCTTGAGGATTTTGGGGCTCGTGTTGGTTCTGTGACGATGTGTTCTCTCGACAATTCCACTGGTGTTGTTTGATTTGTCTATATGAACCTGGTCTGCATTCATGGATTTAGAGGGAAACATGTAGCTTTATATCACATCAAAACTTTTTGCATTTATCATTTATGTCCCCCGTGTGTGCCTACTACTTGCACAAGTCATCATTTGTGTGTGCTAACTTGTGTAAGGCAGACCCCTAGGTTCATGCATCACAAAAGGTGTTCACACTTGTATGTGTTGGACCATTTTAGATAAAAAGTGTGTACACATGCATGCTGCAAAAAGAAACTCTTTGGATATCGATCGGTTTGCAGTTCCGGTTGCAGTGTCGGCTCACAAATGTTATATCCGTGAATTTGAGTGTGTTTCCAGTATTTTGTCACGAATACCTGTAATTTGTATTTATTGAGCAGACATGGGTTAAAAGTACCGATACTATAAAAAACAGATAATGAATGAGTGGTATTAAAATGCAGATTTCTGAGATGAACAGTCGCCATGTTTGAGTCGAATTTTTAGTTTAAGGACATCTCGGTATTATATCGCCATGTTTGAGGCGGAGTTCTTTGAAGAGAGGGCTGAGGGGTATTTTGTCTTCAGAATCGTTCCCGAAAGTAAGAACTTGGGGCTTTTCCCCTTCCGGACTGGTATCAACCATATGACAGTTGCCAGTCGTTTTTTCACGCACATCTGTCGCACTCTTTTGCTGCCGACGAGCTTCGCGCTTCATCCTCTTGAAGTGTTTTTGGTGGGCAACGTATCCTTGCCACCACTTCTTGAAAGCACTGCATTCATCGGTTGGGGTGGGTAACCCTCCGATGATATAAGCAGTAGTTTGGATGTGAATCCTCTCCGTCGAGGCATATGACCTCGTGAGTGTTTCTTACGAGAGGTGGCAGCTTTATCCCCATTGACAGGGCTTTGGCGAACCGCTTCTCTGCCTTGATTCTTCCCTTATTTGTCGCAGGTATACCTTGGTTTGGTTGGAGTACTTTATGACTCCACCTTGCCGCAACTTCTTGATCCTGACACCGACGCTTAGCCTTTTTGTATATGGCTGTTTCGAGTTCTCGGTCAACTTTGCTTTTTTGACAGGCTTCGTTTAACATTCTATCGATCGGGTCTTCTGGCAATTCCAGGGATTTTAGCGCCGATCCTGCCCCCAGTTCCTCTGCGCTATTTTCTAACGCCGAGGGAGCTTCTTCGCCATTTAACGACGAATAGGAGACCATGTGGCAACTTGCTACATAGTCTTCGGTTTCTTCTAATGAGTCATTTTCCCTATCATTGTCACTATCTTCGTTCTTAAGAATATGCTTGAGGAACTCTTCAAGCGTGACCGGTTTCCGCGCCTTCTGGTTGTACTCCTCTAGCGCGTCAACGTACTTTTGTATGTTTGTGCACTTGTCGTCATACTCGGCAGGCTGCACAAGCTTCTTGGTCTTCTTCTTTTTCTTCGAAGACTTTGAAGGCTTGACTTGGAGATTTTGCCCTCTGTCAAAAATCTTCGGTACGGGACGCGGTTTCAGCACCCCTTTGATGATTTTAGGTTCAAGTGGGCTTTTCCACCTGACTGCCGGACATGCCTGTAGATCCTTCAGCATTCTTTTGGTCTTTTCTGAAAGAATGATTTCCCATGGAGTTTCTTCCACGAGGGAGCATGATGCCTCTAGCGCATCCATCTTTTTAGGAGTGTCCTTCTGTGGTGGGTTCACCCTCCAGTTCTCAGAAAGCGCTAACTTCCCCTGTTGATACTGATCTTCGACCCAGTTCTTAAAGACGTAGCAATCCTCAATTGGGTGGCTCACCATTCTGTGATAGGAGCAGTAGTTGGGGTTGTTGACTGTTCCCCTCCGAACGGCGGCCTGGACTCGGAGGTCCGTGCCTGAGGTTCGGGGCAGATGCTAATTGGTGTTATTCGTCTACCTCTCCGAAGATGCCGAGTTGATCCATGGCACCGTGTATCGGAGGCTTAGACGGATGCGGCCGATGTAGCAGACTTCGTCAGATTCCCCATCGTGGAGGGGTTTTTGATTGTGGGGACGCTCTTCCCTGCAGGCGCAAGCCCCTGCAGTTAATTACGCTACCGCATCGCGGTAACAACTTTCTCCTTCTCCAGCGGGTCACTTCGTGTCGTGGGTGTTTGTTTCGTGTTTTATTGCCCGTGGATTGTTTACGGAGACTGAGTTATGTCGTCGCCCGTAGGGCGTGGACTAGTCCAAATCCGCGTTTATCTTAGATTTGGGTTTGGGGATTTGGTTTGAGGATACGTCAGCCATACTTGAGGCTAAGATCAACTCAAACGTTTGTTAAGGATACGTTAGTCTAACGTTGAGACTAAGATCAACTTAACGGGATCGTTTAGATCCGACGAAAGAGCATTTGGGCTCTATTGTTCCAGTTTAGGGACATAGTGGTCCATCGTATGTGTGGCCGTCAGGACCCGTCACCTCTCTGACGACGTTGAAGGATTACAACGACGGATGTCAGAGGAGTTCAGAGATGTACCCTCGAGCCAGAGTTAATTGGGGGGATTCATAGTCCAGTCTGTTTGAAGGTTTAAGGATACGTTAGCCATCTTTGAGGCTAAGATCAACTTAAACGGGACCGTTTAGATCCGACAAAAGAGCATACGGGGCTCTATTGTTCTAGTTTAAGGACATTGCGGTCCACGGGTAGTTTAAGGACATTGCGGTCCACGGGTAGTTTAAGGACATTGCGGTCCATGGGTAGTTTAAGGACATTGCGGTCCATTGTTAGTTTTAAGACATCTCGGTCAAGGTTAAGGACGTCATAGTCCATGGGTTTAAGGACTCCACAGTCCGGTATGTGCTTTGGATGCTTCACACGGGTTCACTACCGTGCTAAGCGAGGACCAGGCTCCGCTCTGGACGTTTTCCACGGGGTCAAAGAGTGACATTATCCGCGTTCCACGTAACCAGGAATTTTGCATTAGACATGGGTTTAAGGACCCCACAGTCCATATCATGGGTGGTCGTCGGGACCCGTCACCTCTTTGAAGACATTGAGGGATTATAATGCCAAGTATCAAAGGAGTGAAGAGATATACCCTAGAACCGGAATGGCTTAAGTAGTCCTTGGCCCAATTCGGGATCAAGACCGATTAATTATGTTATGAGCCCATTAGCCCAGTTAATTATGAATTGAAGACTCATGGCCTGGCTTGGGCTAAGTCCTATCATGTCTGGGATATTGGCTTCTTGTTAGTCCATTGAAGGATAGGCTTTGCCTCTATCCATTTAGCCAATTAGGCCAAAGCCTAGTGTTAAACACTACAGAGCAATCGGTGTTGAACACTGGGAATGAGGTTGACAAGTTAGTGTTTAACACTAAAAGATAATTGGTGTTAAATACCAGCAACAAGGCTTTCAAATTATCATCAACACTAAAACAGATTAGTGTTGAACACTGGCTATAGAGATCTCAGATTAGTATTAAATACTAAGGTAATCAGTGTTGAACACTGCGAATAATATTCTTTGATTAGTGTTGAACACTAAGGCCCAACAGTGTTTTAACACTGGATTCGGGAGTTCCAACTTAGTGTTAAACACTAAAGCAAGAGGGGTCACGTGGCGACACGTGAGAGCGCCCTCCCTTCATTTGTTCTTCTGAGGAGATCGCATTTTCTTTCTTTGGAGCATCACGTGTCATCACGTGACGGATATCTAAATGAGGTATGTTAAAGCTTCTGCCAAGGGTCACGTGGGTCACGTGAGGCGCTGCCTCAAAGGGCTTTCTGTAGATCTTTTGAGGGGTCACGTGGACACGTGACCCTGCCTCTATGTATGTTGTTTTGAGGATCTGTTAATCTTTTTCTTAGGAATTAAATTCCTCGAGCTTTAAATTTCCGAGGAATTAAATTCCTACTTCCCTTTGAAGATTTATATTCTGAATAGAGTTAGACTCTGAATTTTCTGTAGGAATTAAATTCCTCATACATATGAAAAACTAAATAGGGTTAGACCCTAATAAAAGCTTTTAAGGAATTAAATTCCCATTCTCTGTTAAATTATGATCAAGGGAATTAAATCCCCGCTGTTCCAACAGAACTAGGTTCTTAATTAGGGTTAAACCCTGTTTCTTTTTGTTCTGAAGGAATTAAATTCCCATAACACAGGGTCAAGCCCTACTTTTATTTTAAAGGAATTAAATTCCTATAGTTCTGTGAGAATTAAATTCTCATGTTTCCATTCCCTCTCTATGTTTTAGATCTGCATGGCAGGATCTCAACCCATTGAGAATTAAATTCTCAACCTAAAGGGGAGATGTGCACTTTGCAGATCCTCTATCAAAGAGAGAAGAAATATGTTCTTCTGTTTTATATATCAGAGTTAAACTCTGTTGAGAATTAAATTCTCCTTCTTTCAAAAAGCCTTCCCTTTCTTACCTAGGGTTTTCCTTTGCAGAAGCTCCAAATTCCTCAAAGTATCAAGGCCCTCTCCTTTTTTCCTCCCTCTGCGTATATCTTTTTTTGTATCTCTTGGCTCCTATTTATAGGAGAAGCAGCCGAGTCAATTAGTTTTTGACGAATCTTCCTTGAGATATTTGATTTGCATCCATTATTTGTTTTTGACCTTTGGATTATTAGGTGAATTTTATTCACCATTGGATTTTCAAATCCAGGGATTCTCCTTTGTTATTTCTGTTAGATTTAAAGGGGAAATCTTTCCAAACTCGAGATTTTCCCATAGATAGATGATATTTAATCACCTCTGAATCTTTAATTCGATCGGTTCCAGATAGTCACTTTCCTTTGGAAAGATTTGAATCTCCTTTAGCATTTAATTCTGTTGACAAATTGGGCTTTGAAAGCCGGTCACGTATGACCACGTGACCCATGGTCATGTGTGGGCACGTGACCCCCTTGGAACGAGCCTTCCTCTTTCTTTTTGTTCTCTGTCTTCTGGTTGCTGCTCAGTCATCACGTGTCAACACGTGACCATTGGTCACGTGCGAACACGTGATCCTTGTCTGGAGCCTCTTTCCTTGATTCAACTGGAGAACGAGTCTGCTGCTTTGAGCGTCACCTGCCAACACGTGACCCTGGTCACGTGGGAGCACGTGACCTCTTCTGAGGCTTTTTCCTTGACTTGATCAGGGAACCAATGTGCCTTTTCCGCTGCTTTTATATGTCACGTGTCAACACGTGACTGCTGGTCACGTGTAAGCACGTGGCCCCCTTCTGAAGCTTTTCCCATAAGCTTTTCTGATTTTAGATCAGGAAACATTGACGTCGCCGGTTTGCGGTGGACGTCGTAGGTCTGGCAATGTGATGAGTTTGCTACGCATTGCCAACTCAAATAGCCTCCTCGTCTTATCGCGGTGAAACGAGTAAGCACGTCTTAGACTTTCTTCGAGGGATAGGTATGGATGGTGAGCAGCCGGTTTTGGGCCACTTGGTTGTTGTTGAGTGTTAGCAACAAAGGCCGCTTTCCCTTTACCATAGGCATTTCGAGGGTCCATATTTGAGGAGAGAGGCCCATGGCCTATCTAGTCCATTTGAGCTAGTTTATCAATCAGTTCCTGGAAGGTAGTCGGCTTGAAGAACGTCATGAACTGGGACACATTCGTTTGCGGATCTAGGTCCCGATGAACATGCCCACGGTGGGGGATTCTTCGATGCGTTGTTCTCACTTTGACCACAGGTTCCACTACCGGATCGCGTATTAGACCCATGTTTTTCCCGACTTTACTCTGGCATTGATTAATGTCGTGATCGGGGTGTGCTCGCTTGCGCTGGCGAACCGTTGTGTGAACAGCAGCTCCATCTTTGTGAATGTTCTCACGGAGTCATTTGGGAGCTCCGAGTACCATTCAAAGGCTGTCTCCGATAGGCTACCAACGAACTGGCGAAGCATTAGTTTGTCGTCACCTCCAGTGTTGCCGCACAGAGCTCTGAACAGCGCAACGTGCTGGTGTGGGTTGCCTGTCCCCTTGTACACATGAAACTTGGGGATCGTATATCCCGGTGGGTACTTGATTTGGTCATACCAGGTTGGATATGGTCGCCAAGTTCTGACAGTTTGGCCGGCCGTTTCATTCGCTTGATGAGCTTGTATTTGTTGAGCGATATAATCATCAAGAGCAGCATTAGAGATCGTTTCCTCCCTGGCCACTGATAGAGCCAGAAGAGGGTTTGATGTTTTCCCTCTATCATACTCGATGATTATCGGCGGATCCTCGGCTGGAGGTTCTGGCTGGATCATCATTCCAACCATATCCTAAAAAAGAGCGTCGTCTGCTTTATGTTGGCGGCTTGCTCAGCAGCTTCTTTGTCTTTTCTTTCAATCACCCTTCGCAAGAACTCTGTATCGGTCTCCTGCTCTTGGCGCTGTTCAGATGCTGGTTCTGGACTTTCTTTCTGTCCGGTGAGTGCTGTCATTTTGGTCAGCATCTCTTGGAGCTTCTGTTGTTGCTCATGAGCTTTTGTCAGCGGCTGAGTTTGCGGCTGGTGACTTACGGAAGCACGACTTTCTTCTTTTCCGGAAGCTACATAAACCGTGTGCATGATCATGCCCCCAGACTTGGGGTGTTTGGGTCCATCGCCTTTGGAGTTTGCCGCCGGCGGTGGAATTTTCTCCGGCCTCGCCCTTTTGTGGGAGGTCGAATTTGAAGGAGCCGTTATGGCAGGCACCTGCATAGAAGAAGCCCCTCGCTGTATGACGGAGGGGCGGTCTTTCTCTTGCCAAGACTTCGATTTCTTCGGTCGATGAGAGTAGTCTTTGTTGATCACGGAATCCTGGAATTTTCGCCAGACCCTGTGAATTTGGGAGGAGAGCCGTTGATAGGGGCGCTCCGGCTTTGCCTGCATTATGTCTTCGACAGGCGGGGGAGATTTCTTCAGCAACACCATTGGAGAGTTCTTTCACACCCTCCTAAGCAGGTCAAATTTGTTCCCGGTTGGAACAGCAGCATCAACTTCCACCATTGAAGCTGGCAGAGTAAGTCCAGAGGGGGAGTTGCCCCCTGCTTTTCTTACCCGACGCCAGTGGCGACATCGAGCGTGTCTTGCAGACAAGACCACCTCAGTTTTGGAAGCGGCTTCTTCATGCCCCCAGCTTTTGTGAGGGACTATTGTTGGTGTCAGCCTATTGAAGACTGACGTCCTTGGTAGGGTTTGCGGAGGAACGAACAATCTTTCGAAGATCGATCTTCTGGTAGGGGAAGCACTTTTGACGACTTCACCAACAGGAGGAATTGGGAGGGCTATCTGTTTGGGGAAGCCCTTTCAGGTATGACGAGCCTCTTTGCGAGCCCGTTTTGGTTCTGGCTCAGCCTGTTCAAGACTGAGACATCTGAGCTTCGGCTCAGCCTGTTGAAGACTGAGGCATCGGATTTTGACGACCCGTTGAGAGGGGTCGTTGTGGTTGCAAGTCGATCGAAGACCGACTTCTTGGGAGCTTCATCTTGCGGTGCTGGGGCGCTGAAACTCGTTAGTGGGAGCATGGTCTCGAAGAACAATCCGGTAGTAGCTTGAGTTACTTGCCCTACCGGCATTGAAAATATGGAGGTTGCATTGGGCCCGTAAGTCACTCCTCTAGTTAGGGCAGAGCGGGAGCAGGAGTTGCTGTTGCAGGTTGTGCAGTAGGAAGCCATTGATGTTATCGTTTTCTGCACAGGAACAAGACACCAAATTTTAATACCTCGAATCCAAGGGCAACCATAGCAAACCGTGATTTTTTTCGTGAAAGACGACATACAAAGTGTGGAGTGGAAAGTGGAAAAGGTCCCACCGGGCGTGCCAGAATCTGTTCACCGCCGGAAGACGGACCAGGACGTTGGGACGTCTGGCCTGAATTCTGGGGGCAGATATTATTTGGATTTATCCATCCACCTCTCCGAAGATGCCAAGTTGATTTATGGCACCGTATATCGGAGGTTTTGACGGATGCGGCCGTTGTAGCTGACTTTATCAGATTCCCCCTCATTTTGCGAGGGGTTTTTGATTGTTGGGACACTCTTCCCTGCAGGCGCAAGCCCCTGCAGTTAATTACATTACCGCATTGCGATAACCACTTTCTCCTGCTCCTGAATTTCACTTCGTGTCGTGTGTGTTTTTGTTTGTTTTGGCTGCCCGTGGATTGTATATGGAGACTAATTTATGCCGTGCCCGTAGGGCGCAAATTAGTCTAAATCCGTATATTTGAGATTTTGGTTTAGGTCAAGGATTTTCTTGACGGGGTCTACGTTGGTAGCTTAGTTTGCCAACGGGAATGAACTTAGGATGCAGATATCACATTTGTGAGGTCCATCGGTTCATGGGATATTTGGGTTTGATCTAAGGATCATTAGCCATATTTGAGACTAAGATCGACTTATGAGCAGTGAGCATAGGGAATTAACTAATCATTAGATCATATATGAATAGCCCATGGATAGTATACGGTAGTCATTATGGAGACGGTCCGCAGGGCAAAACATATTAGTTTAAGGACGTCGCGGTCCAACATTCCCTGTTTTGGACGAATGTTAGTTTAAGTACATTTCTGTCCATTATCGCCATATTTGGGGAGAATATTAGTTTAAAGACATTTAGGTCCAACATTCATCTTGAGCGCACGTGTATTTGTTACGTGGCGGAGTGAATGATGGTAACATGGGATGTGCCTAATTTGGGGTGCGATCCAATTTGAGGTGTCCACGTCAGTTTGGAAGTGTATCAACGTGGGATATATCATTCCCAGTCTTAATGAAGTTTTACGTCAAGTTAGGACAAGGAGTTGTTGTTGGTTGTCGGGACCCACCACCTCTCTGAAGACGTTGAGAAATTACAACGACATATATCAGAAGTGTGGAGAGATGTACCCTTGAACCAAATCCCGTATTTGAGGGAAAGGGGGGTGGACCTAAGAATCGTTAGTCATATTTGAGACTAAGATTATCTTAAGAGATATGTGATAAATATCATTTTGGATATCATCAATGAGAGATCATTAGTCATGTTTGAGACTAATATCAGTTTGGATATCATGAATATAACCTTATCCAATTTGGGCTAAGATTGGATTTCTGTAATACCCAGCATGCTAAGCACTCAGCTGCATATAGAGCTCACGTGTATATCACGTGAGGTGCTCCAATAGTGCTAAGCACTAACTTTTGTGGCGCTCACGTGTATTTCACGTAAGGCGCTCCAATAGTGCTAAGCACTAAATTTTACCGGCGCTCACGTGTGTTTCACGTGAGGCGGTATGTTTTTGGAGATTTAATCTCTTTTGATATTTTTAGATAACTTAAATCTCTGTTAATGGTATTTTTACCATTAACGATCACCAAGATCACTATTTTGAGGATCTGGGATCAGGTTCTTTTAAGAACTAAGTTCTTGATTTGAAGGAACAAAGTTCCTGGAGTATTATAAACTCCATGTTTTCCATGTTCATGTTTTCAGATAGGTTAAACTTCTTTTAATGGTGTTTTGACCATTAAGGATCACTAAGATCACTATTTTGAGGATTTGGGATCAGCTTCTTTTAAGAACTAAGTTCATGATTTGAAGAAACTAAGTTCCCGGAGTATTATGAACTCCATGTTCTTCATGTTCAATCTTGTTCTTCCCTGAATCTTTGATTCTCAATAACAAGATTTTCCCGATGAGAATTAAATTCTCAACTTGTGGGAGACTTGTTTTGTAGATCTAAGATCCAGAGAAAAAACTATGTTTTTTGAGAAGGGTTAAACTCTTAGATATGGTATGTTAGGTAAAGAAGATATTTGATCTCTTCTTTTTTCTTTATCTAGGATTTTTTAGGAGGGAAATCTTCTTCTTTGAGAGATTTAATTCTCTATTGTTTAGAGAGCCTTCTGTATTTTTACAGAAGCTTATGGAGGTTTCCTTTTTTCCTCCTCCTCTTTTTTTCATCTCTTTGCTCCTATTTATAGGAGAAAAGAGGAATCAATTTGTTGAGAAAATCTCTCATTGAGAGATCATGATTGATTTTATAATCAATCAAAATGATCTTTTAGATCAATCGGTGAATTTTATTCACCGTTGTATTTTTAATCCAAAGACTCTTTGTTTAACAGAGAAGATTTCTTATTTGTTTTACAAGATTAGGAAATATTCTCCTAAGATAGAATTTTATTCTATCATATAAATATTTTGTTAGTTTAGCAAGATTAGAATTTTATTTTATCTTATGACTATCGTTATTTTAACAAGATTAGAATTTTATTCTATCATATTAATATCTTGTTATTTTAACAAGATTAGGAAGATATTTTCCTAACATAGAATTTTATTTTATAATATGAATATCTTGTTAAAATTTTATTTTATCATATGAATATCTTGTTAGTTTAACATGATCGGAATTTTATTCTATTATATGAATATCTTGTTAGTTTAACAAGATTAGGAATATATTTTCCTAAGATAGTATTTTATTCTATCAAATGATCAATGGGTGATTTTATAATCACCGTTGGATTTTTGATCCAAGGGTCCTCTGTTTAACAAAGAAGATCTTTCTAGAGAAAGATCGGGAAAATATTTCCCACACAGAATTTAATTCTATCAGATGGTATAATTGGTGATATTTCATCACCATTGGATTTTAAATCTAAGATTCTCTGTTAGAAAAAGATCTCTCCATATTAGAAAGACCAGGGAACATATTTCCTAAATAAAATTTAATTCTATCACATAAAATTTAATTCTATCAGATGGGGTCATTTTAAATTGGAGCGCTGCCAAAGAATGCGGCAAGAGAACTCACGTGTTTAACACGTGACCCCTAATATGGATTTTATCCTGTTTATTTTCAGTGCTCATATGCTTTGCATATGAGCGCTCACGTGTTTAACACGTGAAGCCTGTTTGGCCATTGGTTATTTTTGTTCAGCGCTCATATACTTTGCATATGAGCACTCACGTGTTTAACACGTGAGGCCAGTTTGAACCTTAGTTATTTGTTTCCAGCGTTTATATGCTTTGCATATGAGTGCTCACATGTTTAACACGTGATGCCAGTTTGGCCTTTAAGTTTATTTTATTCAGCGCTCATATGTTTTGCATATAAGCGTTCACGTGTTTAACACGTGAAGCCAATTTGACCCTTATTTATTTGTTTTCAGCGCTTATATACTTTGCATATAAGCGCCCACGTGTTTAACACGTGATGCCAAACTATGAGGATTCTTTTCCTCTTCCCTTTTTTTATAAGGGAACAAATAGCACTTTGCCAAATTTTTTGGCGGGAACACCTGGTAGCTGTTGTTATATGAACACTCCACAAGGTTTAGGTGATCTTCCCATGAACCTCTGAAGTCTAATATACAGGCACTCAACATGTCTTCCAGAATCTGAATTGTTTGCTCGGACTGTCCGTCTGTTTGTGGATGATACGCCGTGCTGAAATTCAGACTCGTTTCCAGGCTAGCTTGCAGACTCTGCCAAAACTGTGATCGGAATCTCGTATCACGATCGGAGACGATGCAAACAGGTACTCCATGTAATCTCACGATCTCCTGCATGAGTTTATGGATATCAAGTATGGTACAGCTTGAAGGTTTAAATCTTACTTTAGATTTCTACTCACCTCGATGTACTTTCTTGCTAACGTCTCGGTTGACTGCCCAATTCTGAATGGAATAAAGTGAGCCGACTTGGTAAGTCGATCCAAAATAACCCAAACTATGTCGTTACCCTTCGTGCTGTGAGGGAGAGCAGTTACGAAGTCTATGGTAATGTGCTGCCATTTCCATTCTGGGATTGGTAACAACCGAAGTAGACCAGCAGTTCATTGAAATTCGGGCTTCACTTGCTGACATACTAAACACTTTTCTACGCTCCTTGCTACTTCTCGCTTTATTTCATGCTACCAGTAGTGTTGCCATAGATTCTTGTACATTTTCGTGCCGCCAGGGTGTACAGAATAAGAAAAGCTGTAAGCTTTTTTCATCAACTCTTCTCGAACAGGGCCGACTGATACGCGTAAATGGCTCCCATACCGTAAGGATCCATCTTCATGGATGATGAAGTCAGTTCGAAATTCACTTTCTACTTGTTCTCGGATCTTTTATAACTTGGCGTCATTTGCTTGAGCTGCCTTGATCTGATTGACAAAAGTGGACTGGACTTATAAGTTCATCAAAGATGAAGCGTTACTTGACACAGCTACTTCAATCTTCAATCCGTGCAGTTCTTGCTATAGCTTCCACTGAGCGGTGAGGTTCATTGCTAATGGCTGACAACTAAGTGCATCAGGAACTGCGTTCATCTTTCCAGGATGATACTATAGGTTGATGTTGAAGTCCGCCATGAGCTCGAGCCATCTTCTTTGCCGCATGTTGAGTTCCTTCTGAGTAAATACATACTTCAAACTTTTGTGGTCAGTGTATATATCCACTCGTTCTCCCAAAAGGTAGTGACGCCAAATCTTAAGTGCGAAAATCAAGGCTGCCAATTCCAGATCATGTGTTGGATAGTTGTGTTCATAAACTTTTAATTGCCTTGATGCAAAAGCTACAATTTTTCCATGCTGATGTATAACACATCCTAATATTTTACCGGACGCATCACAATGTACATCGAATCCGCCCGATTGATCCGGTATTATAAGAATAAGTGCAGAAGTTAACCTCGAATTGAGTTCTACAAAAGCCTTCTCACATGCTTCAGACCACACGAATGCTTCGTCTTTACGTGTGAGCTTGGTCAGGGGTGCTGCGATCTTTGAAAATCCTTCGATGAAGAGTGTATCCTGCTAAGCCCAAAAAGCTTCTTATATCTTTCATTATCTTTGGTGTCGGCCATTTGCTGACAACTGACACTTTAGTTGGATCTAAAGAGATTCCTCCGCCTGAAATGATGTGTCCGAGAAATCCGACTTGATCTAGCCAAAATTAAAACTTGATGTACTTGGCGTAGAGCTGGTGTTGTCGTAATGTCACCATGACAATGCGTAAGTGCTCAGCGTGCTCTTTCCGATTCTTTGAATACACCAGGATGTCGTCGATGAAGATGACAACAAATCTGTCTAAGTACTCTCGGAAAACTTGGTTCATCAGGTTCATAAAAATGGCAGGTGCATTGGTCACTCCAAATGGAATTATGAGATATTCATAATAGCCATAACGAGTCCTAAACGCCGTCTTCGGAATGTCGGAATCCTTGACCTTCACCTGATGATATCCCAAACGAAGATCTAGCTTTGAAAAGACACAAGATCCAATTAACTGATCAAAAAGTTCATCAATGCGCGGTAGTGGATACTTGTTCTTAATTTTCACTTCGTTCAAAGATCGATAATCCACAAACATCCTGTAGGTACCTTCCTTCTTCTTTACCAGTAGCACCAGAGTTCCCCAACTTGAAGTACTAGGTCGGATCCAACCTTTCTTCAGTAGTTCGTCCAACTGAATATGGATCTCCTTCAATCCCTCTGGACTTTATCGGTACGGAGTTTTTATTACTGGTTGTGCACCGGCTTGCAAATCAATACTGAATTCAAGAGCTCGATCGGGAGGCAAACCTGATATATCTTCAGGGAAAACATCCTCGAACTCTCAAACTACCTCTGGCTTCGATTCTTCTGCCTGCAACACTGCAATCTCTGCCTTCTTTGGTTTTGTTCGGTAGATGCTAGGCTCCAAATTCTGGTCTCTGCTTTTGAAATAGAACACTGGGTGATCTGGTATTTCAAACACTATTCTCTTTTGCCTACAGTCGATGGTAGCGAAGAAAGTTCCCAGCCAGTCCATTCCGAAGACTATGTCGAAATTCGGTTTGTCCAGCACCTTGAAGTCCGTATAGAATTCTCGACTGCAGACTACCACTAGACACAGATCGTATCCCACAGTAGCTTTTAGAACGTCGTTCCCTGAACTGACATTCCAGCTAGATATGAGCGGCTTAACTGGGATCGCATGAGTTCTTACAAACCGTTGTGACATGAAGCAATACGACGCCCCAGTATTGAAGAGCGCGAGTGCAGGTAGGGTTGATACTAAGATTGTACCTGAGTCGCGTGGGATAGGTTTAGGTATAACAAATATAGATGGTTAGGATATGAAATAACTTGAAAGGAAAGAAAGAAGAGATTTACCGGTGATAATCTGGCCCGTAGCTTCGGCCTCTTCGACCGACATGGTGAATGCTTGGCATCGCGGCATTTTCCTTTGTGCCTGATTAAACAATCGGCGTTGAGGTTGAGCGGTCTAGGTGCGGGGAGCTGGTGCTAGTAGAGCGGTCCGGGTAGGAGGAGCTTGGATCACCGGTCTAGCTTGAGGGTTGTTAGGTCCTCGGTTCTAGGGGCATGCTCGGATAGCGTGAGTAGAAGACCCACAGATCAAGCACAAGTTTTTCGCTCTATAACAGTTCTTCACTAAATGCCCAGTTCTTTTGCGGTAGCTGCAAAAGTCTGGCCTGTTGTTGGCGAACAAATCTCCTGGCCTCCGAGATGGTCCGTTGAAAGCTGGTCTGGAAGAGGCCCCATCTGCGATCTGGTGCACATGGCGTTTCACACAGGCCGACTGCGGCCTGCCCTTCTTCTTCTTCAAAACTGTCTTATATCGTCGGGCAGCCTTCAAAGCAAGCTCATGGGTTGGGAAATCCCCTGTAGCGAGTGCAGCTTGGATTCAGGGTCCAACCCTTGTTGGAATCGTCGTGTCCGGATCTCAGCAGTGGGAATAAGGTGTGCAGCGAACCTGTTACGACCTTGTGTTAGCAGTGTTGTAAGTGAGATAGGAAAAATTGAATTTGAGACTTTATCTTACCTGCTGAGCATGGTAAACTCAGCATCATATTCATCCACAGACTTGAACCACATCGAGCCTTATTGTAGGTGGATGAATTGCTGCTCCATGTCAAAGCAGACAGTCTCCGGGAAGTACTTGGCATCAAAGAGGTCTCGGAATGTTCTCCATTCTATCGGTTGTGCAGGACGACTCTCCTCAGCTTTTCACCATACTCTAGCATTATCGGTCGGTTGCAACTTAGCAACTCTTACCCAAGCTATATCTGGCACTTGAGCCGCTGCTAGATCAGCTTCTATCTCCTGAGCCCATTCTTCTGCCTCAAGCGGGCATTTCTTACCCGAGAAGTTCTTTGGGTGTAAGGCCCGGAACTGTTTTACTCCAGGTGCTTCGGCCTCGGGGCGGTTCATATGGATAGCAGTTTGTTGCTGCCGACCCTCCAATAGGCTCTGTAGGGTGTTTTTCGTCACCCCATTGAGATGGGAATACGCGCACGCTTGTCAGGCATACTACAGATTCCCCCTGCCTAGGGTAGGCCGGGGTTTAATGATTGTGGGGATCCGAATCTCCGGCAGCCGCGGACTAAGCTGCCGTTAATTACCCCTCGCCTTTGGGGCGAGGGAACCTTCGATTAACGGGTTAGACTGGTCATGCGAACTCAATGTGCAGTGTACGTGTGTTTTGTTTTGGAGGGGGAGTTTAAATATATCGGGAGCCACGCAGAGTTTTTACGGGGGTCCCGCCACCCGGATAGCGGGCTGGGGGTCAAGGAGGCTAGCAGCCCCCTTGCGGGGTGCGGGGCAGCGCCCCGTTAGAAATTTTTTTCTAACAGGGACAGTGTCGTGGAGTATGTGTATGTGTACATTTGTATACATATGTATATATATACATGTATATATAAATAAAGGGGAAAAAGACATCCAAAGGATGCGTGGGGCCAGCGCCTAGGCGCTTGAGCGCAAGCGCGCCACGTGTCGGTACGTAGGCGCTTTGCGCTCGAGCGCAGAGAGCTGGAGCGCAACGCGCCACGTGTCGGCACGAGGGCGCTTTGCGCTCGAGCGCAGAGCGCTGGAGCGCAACGCGCCACGTGTTGGCACGAGGGCGCTTTGCGCTCGAGCGCAGAGCGCTGGAGTGCAAGCGCGCCACGTGTCGGCACGTGGGCGCTTTGCGCTCGAGCGCTGGAGCGCAAGCGCGCCACGTGTCGCCACGAGGGCGCTTTGCGCTCGAGCGCAGAGCGCAAGCGCGCCACGTGGGCGCTTTGCGCTCGAGCGCAGAGCGCAGACGCGCCACGTGTTGGCATGCGGGCGCTTTGCGCTCGAACGCAGAGCGCTTGAGCGCAATCGCGCCACGTGTCGGCACGTGGGCGCTTTGCACTGGAGGGCAAGCGCTCCACGTGTCGGCACGTGGGCGTTTTGCGCTCGAGCGCAGTGCGCTGGAGCACAAGCGCGCCACGTGTCGGCACGTGGGCGCTTTGCGCTCGAGCGCTAGCGCACCAGTGAGGAAAATGGGGGTTTTTAGCCCCGGGAATTCTCTAAAGAGAAAAAAGGGTGGAGTTAAACTCCTAATATGCTTTGGGTTAAGGAAATGGGTCCTTCTTCTTCCTTTGCTGGACGATCTTGGAGATAAAGAGATGTGAGATTTAAAAAATCTTTTCTTTTTGAGATCTGATGACAGATCTGAGTTCCCCTTAATGGGTTTTGTGGTGGAAAACTATTTAGTTTTGAAAAAGGAAGAGTAAAACTCTTGGTTTAATTCAAAAGAAAGAAGAAGGTTTTGGAACCTTGAAGGAGGAAGAAAGATCTCAGATCTCAAACTTTTTTTTTGGAGAGAGAAAAAGTTGTTGGGATATTTCATTATCCTTGCCTTTATAGGCTATACACTTTACACCTAGCCCCTTGGGCTTCACAAAATGGCATTTTGCCTATCCCATGGCTCATGTGCCATTTCTTTTTGCACATAAGCCATGGGCTTTACAAAAATTTGGCTTTATGCCTATTTTTCTTACATTTATCCATAAAATAAAATAAAGGAAATGCAAGAAAATTATTTATTACAAAATTTTTATCTTGGCATGGGGGGAGGCCGGCCGCTTCATGTTCTGGCTCGACCCGGGCATGAGCCTACTGGATCTGGGCTTGGGCCCACTTGGCTTGGGCCCACTTTGCCGTTGACGACTGAAAGTGATAGCCGGCGCAGATTTGCTTTTGAGTCTTGGGGCTGTTCTATCCTCAGTCAGTTGTGGCTTAGCATTTTGGTGGTCCATAAAGTACAGAGAATCTTCATATCGGACTTCATGCACACCGAACGGCTGGATGTCTCCGTCAGTGCATCTTTCTTCGCCATTTTTAGTATACTTCATGCATTGATGGAGAGTTGACGGAATGATGCCGTAATCGTGGAGCCACGGCCGCCCCAAGAGAATCTTATAAGACGTGTCGGCGTCGATCACGTATATCTTAGCTTCAGTTTGCAGATCCCCAAACTTGATTGGCAAAGCTATTGACCCCAGAACTTGCTGGCAATTTTGGTTGAAGCCTTGAATGACAATCCTTTCCCTTAACAGGTGTCGGACGTCCATTGACAAACTCTTCAGAGTTCGCAAGTTCATGATGTTCACTGAGGACCCCGGATCAATCAATATACGATTAATTCGATCTCCGTCGCTGTACCCGGTCACGTAAAGCGGCCGATTATGCTCAGCCGTTCCCAGTAGCAAGTCTTCATCCTTAAATGTGACTGCGGCGGCATGCAGAGCGTGCTGGGCTTCTTTCATATTAATTTCCGCAAAGTGAGCCTGATACCGCTCGGGGTTTTGTAGAGCGTGAATGAGAACATCTCTAAGCTCCTTAGATAGGACCAAGACGTCGTAGATGCTCAGGAGAGACGGAAGCTTCCGGAGATGTGCCAAGACATTATAGTCCACCGAGGAAGGACTTATGTTTTCATCAGTCGGTTCTCTGCCATCTTCTTCATTAGCGACTTGTTTTTCCTTCCCTTTTGGAGCGTTGCCCTGATTTGGCGGTAGAGCCCTGCCGCTTCTGAGCTAGATTTGATTGGCCTTTGTAGAGAGCTCCTCGTCCTCTTCGGGAAAACAGAGATCATCCTCGGAGTCGCTGCCAAGATGGATGGCGTAGCAGGTTACTACTGGGATCTCTTCATTGGAGTCTTCTTCTAACTCTTCCAGAATTTCAGCCGCTTGTACAGGGAAGAACTCCTTCAATTGAATCAATGTTCTCTCCTTTTGTTCATATTCTTCGAGGGAATCGATATATTTTTGAATGGTCGATCTCCCTGCAGACTCTTTTTCGCGCCGAGCTGCACTTTTCTTCTTCTTGAGCTACTTGGATTTTGAGCCTGATGGAGCCACATTGGCAGCTGGACTGGTAGGCTTCTTCTGTCCTTCCCATTCCATCTTGGGCTCTTTCTGAAGTAGCTTTAGCATCTTCTTCGTCTTATTAGAATGTGCGTACTCCACGGAGGCCGCGATGAGTCAGTTTCTTTTTTCAGGGCAGCAGGCTCAGCTGTCTGCTCCCAGAAGGCTTCAACTTCTGTCTGTATAAAGTTGGCGGTTGCAACTTGATTGTTCACCAACACGCTTTTGGACAGCTCGATCTCTCCAGCCTTGTACTGCTTCTCGACCCAGTCTTTGAAGATATAGCAATCCTCGATCGCATGGCTCACTACTCGGTGGTACGGGCAATACAGAGGATTGTCGGTCATTTTTGCTTCTTGGGGTCTTTTCGACTCCGGCAATTGTAGGCCATTGTTCAAGGCATCTTTAAATATCTTGCGGACCTTGTCTCTTCTGAAAGAGTAAACCTTGTTCTTTTTCTTCTCTAGGGAAGGCCCATCTCCTCCCAGTAATGGCTTTCGAGACCGGTTGGTTTTGGATTCGCCCGCCCTTCGCTTTTCTTCATTTTCGGACGCATTGAAGACATTGGTACTGCCAGAACTCTCGCTTCTACGGTTGTCGTCCCGCTTGCTTTTCCAGGTTTTGTCTCTCTGAGAGTCCGGCGGGGACTCTTGCTTCGAGCGTTCCAGCATTTGGACTTTCTTGGTTAGCTCCTGAAATGTCTTGAGGCCCACCGTACACAAGAATGGGACCATCCAATTGCTGAGGTTCCCAATAAGAAGGCTGACGGACTGGTCCTGCTCCAGCGGCGGTTCGCACTTGACTGTGAGATTACGCCATCGGGCGATAAAGTCGGTGTTGCTTTCATTCTTCCCCGGCTTGGTCCTCACAAGGTCGGCAATGGAGATTTTATCACTGACACTCATGAACCTTTGCCAAAACAGGGACTCCATTTGGGCAAAGGTAATGACGGACCCGTCCGGTATACTCGCATACCAGTCGAAGGCGACGCCGGTCAGGCTGTTGACAAACTGACGAAGAAGGAGCGCGTCATTGCCCCCTGTATTTCCGCACGATGCTTTGAAGTGGGCGACGTGCTGGTTTGCATTCCCCGTTCCATCAAATCTTCCGAACTTAGGAATGACGTAGCCGCTTGGGAACTCAATCAGATCGTACTGCGCGGGATATGGCCGCTCACTACTGCCGATTTCTTTCTGAGCTTCAGCTTCGGCCACCAATGTTTTAACCTTGCCGGTGACCAAATCCATTATCCGATCCTGTGTTAGCGGGATAATGCTATCTGGGGCCAAGGCGTCCCTAGAAGCGGAATGTGGCCGGCTTTCATTCGGCTCGACCAGTCTTGGTCCCAAAGGAACAGGCATTGGCTGCCTCGGATTGTCATCACCCGGCTGATTAGTAGCGGCTTGTGCCTGATTGGGAGGCGCTCGAGCAATTTGAGCCGTAAGCTGCATCACCACGTTCGTTAAGTCGTCAATCTTCGAATAGAGCTTAGCCATCTCTTTATCTTTGCTCCTGAGCTGTTTTCGTAGCTCTTGAAGCAGCTCCTGCTCCGCAGTCCTGGGGCGGAAAGTCGGCTCGTCCTCACTGTCCGAGCTTGACTCTACATGAACGGAGGGGTCTATCTGCCTATCATCCTCATCGAGAGGGTTTTCTTCATCCAGCAGGGGCGGCTGCTCTTGGGCGGCGGCAACCACATTCAGGCTAGATTGGGCTTAGGATGTGGTGGCCCCGTCCTTGATTTTGCTGCGAAGGTTGTCGCTGGGGCGCCCGCCCGCCATATAGACTGTATGGACGATATATCCGGCCGTCTTTCTATCATTGGCGGCTGATTTCACGGATCGCTGTCTTGACCCCCTTGCTTTGGTAGCTGGTAATCGATTGAAGGCGGCTGGCCTAACCAGGTTCTTGAATGGTGCTGGCGCTTCTTTTCTGGGTTTGCCCCGCTGCTTTCGCGGGGCACAGAGTGCTTGATAGACTCTTGAAGAGACAGTGTCATACTTTTTCTGTTGGGGCCGGGACACGTCTCTTTGTGGCACTGTTCGGACCGCTGTCTTCTTGATTCTGGCGGTCATGGCGTTTTTCTGAACCCACTTCAGAGGCTCGAAGGAATTGCTGATTCTTACGTCCGACTCAGCCGTCATCGCGGGGTAACCCTGCACTTGGAACTTTACACGATTCCATTTGGCCGAAGCCTTGGCCCTCTTGTTGGCTCGATACCTGAGCCGCTTCTGCCTTAACTTTTCCGTTCTGAGCACCTGGCAGACCTCGGCTCTTTGGGAAGACGCCGCATACCGGTCGATGGAGGGCCTTGGAGATACGCTCGATTGTGTATTTGTTGGAGTCATCGCCTGAGCTCGTCCGCAACATTTGATGTTGCCCTTCGCATTGGAAGTCTTGCCCCCTGCTAGAGCGCCAGGGAGTCGTTCAGACACCATCTTAAGTTTCTGTTGTGGTGCCTTAGCAATCACAACATTCGGCCTCTTGCCCTTTGGGACCGGCTTGACCACCTGTTCCGCCGGGATCTCCGCCAGATGAGCGCTTCCGGCAGGGTAGATGATGACGGAGCCGAACTGGCGGGGCGGTTCCTCCCACTGTCGACTGAGGCTTGCGGGGAGAACCACACGAGCGTTGATCTTGACCACGTACGGAATCGGGGTCACGTTGGAAGCTGAATTCGTCTGGGGAGACATTGTCGTCGAAGGTTGATTGCTGCACGAAAAAAAGAACACCATTTCAGTATAGGCAATCGATATGTATATTGATTGAGTTCGCATGAACGTTTAACCCGAAATATGGGAAGAGAGATTGGTCCCACCGGGCGTGCCAGAATCTGTAGGGTGTTTTTCGTCACCCCATTGAGATGGGAATACGCACACGCTTGTCAGGCGTACTATAGATCCCCCCTGCCTAGGGTAGGCTGGGGTTTAATGATTGTGGGGATCCGAATCTCCGGCAGCCGCGGACTAAGCTGCCGTTAATTACCCCTCGCCTTTGGGGCGAGGGAACCTTCGATTAACGGGTTAGACTGGTCATGCGAACTCAATGTGCAGTGTACGTGTGTTTTGTTTTGGAGGGGGTTTAAATATATCGGGAGCCACGCAGAGTTTTTACGGGGGTCCCGCCACCCGGATAGCGGGCTGGGGGTCAAGGGGGCTAGCAGCCCCCTTGCGGGGTGCGGGGCAGCGCCCCGTTAGAAATTTTTTTCTAACAGGGACAGTGTCGTGGAGTATGTGTATGTGTACATTTGTATACATATGTATATATATACATGTATATATAAATAAAGGGGAAAAATACATCCAAAGGATGCGTGGGGCCAGCGCCTAGGCGCTTGAGCGCAAGCGCGCCACGTGTCGGCACGAGGGCGCTTTGCGCTCGAGCGCAGAGCGCTGGAGCGCAACGCGCCACGTGTCGGCACGAGGGCGCTTTGCGCTCGAGCGCAGAGCGCTGGAGCGCAAGCGCGCCATGTGTCGGCACGTGGGCGCTTTGCGCTCGAGCGCAGAGCGCAAGCGCGCCACGTGTCGGCACGTGGGCGCTTTGCGCTCGAGCGCAGAGCGCAAGCGCGCCACGTGTCGGCACGTGGGCGCTTTGCGCTCGAGCGCAGAGCGCAAACGCGCCACGTGTCGGCATGCGGGCGCTTTGAGCTCGAGCGCGAGGCGCTGGAGCGCAATCGCGCCACGTGTCGGCACGTGGGCGCTTTTCGCTCGAGCGCGAGGCGCTGGAGCGCAAGCGCGCCACGTGTCGGCACGTGGGCGTTTTGCGCTCGAGCGCAGTGCGCTGGAGCGCGAGCGCAGTGCGCTGGAGCACAAGCGCGCCACGTGTCGGCACGTGGGCGCTTTGCGCTCGAGCGCTAGCGCACCAGTGAGGAAAATGGGGGTTTTTAGCCCCGGGAATTCTCTAAAGAGAAAAAAGGGTGGAGTTAAACTCCTAATATGCTTTGGGTTAAGGAAATGGGTCCTTCTTCTTCCTTTTCTAGACGATCTTGGAGATAAAGAGATGTGAGATTTAAAAAATCTTTTCTTTTTGAGATCTGATGGCAGATCTGAGTTCCCCTTAATGGGTTTTGTGGTGGAAAACTATTTAGTTTTGAAAAAGGAAGAGTAAAACTCTTGATTTAATTCAAAAGAAAGAAGAAGGTTTTAGAACCTTGAAGGAGGAAGAAAGATCTCAGATCTCAAACTTTTTTTTTGGAGAGAGAAAAAGTTGTTGGGATATTTCATTATCCTTTCCTTTATAGGCTATACACTTTACACATAGCCCCTTGGGCTTCACAAAATGGCATTTTGCCTATCCCATGGCTCATGTGCCATTTCTTTTTGCACATAAGCCATGGGCTTTACAAAAATTTGGCTTTATGCCTATTTTTCTTACATTTATCCATAAAATAAAATAAAGGAAATGCAACAAAATTATTTATTACAAAATTTTTATCTTGGCATGGGGGGAGGCCGGCCGCTTCATGTTCTGGCTCGACCCGGGCATGGGCCTACTGGATCTGAGCTTGGGCCCACTTGGCTTGGGGTTGACTTTGATTTTGACTTGGTCAACCGGGGTGTAAATTTTTACCCCAACAAGCTCTTGATAGCCTCAAGAAGTACTGTTTGCTCATTGATGGGAGCTGCAAAGGTAGATGGTGGTGGTAGTGTAGGAGGTGGAGTATTGCCGTTGACGTTTGTGCTGGTATTGTTCGGAGGGTCCATCACCTTGATGTAAAAGATAGGTTAGGATAGATTCAAGGAATTTAAAATGCAAGAAATGTAAATTTTTGTTGAACTCATTAATTCTTATGGTATATTGTTTACGACTTCATGCAGAACTGACCTGCATGGGCCACCAATAAAACCTGTCATGCCCCGCTTCCCAGCAGACGGAAACGATGACGTGGCCAGCCCGCGACATATTTATTCATAGAAGGTCATTCCTCAGATAAATATACTAAGCGTATTAAAACAATAATACACAATGCAAGAATAAATGGGGACTGTAAAATTTTTAACAAATATCTTTATTTACATTCAACTTGAATATTTACAGGTACTTGAGTTTCAACCGAAAAGTAAATACAATAAAAGAAAATGCCTAAACATATGGCATACATAAGCTGAAAGAAAAAAGAAAGTTAAGCTAATCCCGAGTATATATCTATAAGTCTCTATATGGTCATTATATTAATGTTAAGTTCCAAGTGTGAATATCAACGCAGCCGTAGAAGTATTAACAAGCTCAAGAGTGGGGCTCAGGAGCAAGAAAACACGGGCTCATTTCATGTGTTAGCATCGGGACTCCAAGCTGTGGAGGATTCGACCCGACTGAGATTCGAGTAAAAGAAAAAATAGGTTAATACGGGACTCCTGAAGCTCCGTTGGATTCACACAAGAAACTATCCCAAATATCCCGAGTATAATATCTATTATAACTGTAGGATAGTCTTAGTTGATTTGATCGGTTGATTATAACATGACTTGATCGAAACCATAGATTGCAAAAGGTGAATAATGAAGTCGAGTGAGTCGGGTAAGGTGCGAGTCATGTCAATTGAAATCTTGGGCCGAGTCAAGTTAGTCGAGTAAATTGAGTTCGAATTCACGTTCAAGTTTAGGTTCGAGTTGGGTTAGAGTTCGAGTTTGGGTTCGAATTTGAGTTTAGATTCAAGTTTGGATTTGAGTTATAGATATTTCTTGTGAATGGATTTAACTGTTGAGATCTTAAGTTCGGGAGAAATCGGACAACTGCTGCACATGGACGACAGGATTTGCGTCTTTTTCCAAGACAATTGCCATTGATAACTCCCTTAAATTTGTCTAACATGAATAGGAAAGCACTCACTTTCTCCGGCTCCCTGGTGCTTAAGAGAATCGATTCCGCTTAAACTTATATTAATCTAGAGTTCTTAAATATTTATATTTTATTGTTTACATTGTATTTATATTATTTGTATTTCTCGTGGAGGTTTTATGAAAATACTTTAGTATTGTTTAAAAATAAACTCGAGGGTGATTTATGATATTTAGAGTTTTTATGAATATGTATTTTAATTTTGTGGTATTTTAGCGATGAAACCTAGCTTTTAAAAATGTATGGTACTTTTATGAAAACTACTATTTTTGGAAACTTGGTCGTATTTTATTAAAATTTTAATCTTTTATTTTAAAAAATAGTTTCATAATTTGTTTTTATTGAAAATATGAATTCATAGTTTTATATAATTTTCCAAAGTTTAGTTTTTTTTAGAAAATTCGTATTTCTTAAAAACCGTATTTTTATTTTCTTTCGAGACCGAATACTCCGTGAGGAGCTCCGCATCTCGCTCTACAATCCCAAGGATATGCGATAATCCACACTATCTATTAGCGGGTCCTCTAACGAGGGTTGTAGGGTCGCAATTGCAAAAGGAGGTAAAAATATCGATAAAAGAAACCCTTTTTTTAAAATATGGTATTTTAATGTAAAACCTATTCTTTGAATTAACCTTATATTTAGAATATCGTGCTATGAAACCATAGTGAGCGTGTGGGGTAGTTTGTTACCCCGTGAAGGTTCTAGAAGTCTATACGCTAGTTATCAAAATAACGGTTATACTAAATTTCATGGTAGTTTTCTAAAAAATTCGTTATATGATTATTTCTCATAGAAAATTTTATTACACTAAAAGCCAAATGGTGTGAATGATATGTTAAGGCGATTTTAGAGAACATGGCAACGGCGACAAAAATTGGTTTAAAGGAATAGATTACATGTTAACTCTGCTTTAGTCGTTATATTTTTAAAATTATGTTGAAGTGAAAAGAAAGAGAGATGAAGAGACTTACGGGTTTTAGATCGTTGAGAAAAGAGTAAGGAAGAGGAAAAAGGTCTTCGTGGCATCGCGGTTTCGTCGGGAAATGCTCCGGTCGTCGAGATTTGGTTTGTTACTCCACTTGGTTGCTAAACTCCACTCGGTACTTATAGAGTTTTGAGAGAATTTTGATAGAAATTTCAGAATGGGGAGAGCTAGGGTATGGGGTGGTATTTATAGTGAAGAATTTAGGGTATGCGAATTAAATTTTTTGAATAAATAGAATTAAAATTGGTGTAAATCAGGTATTTGAAGAGTCTCTATTTGATTGCAGAAAAATCAAACAGTGCAGGGAAGTAGAAGGGAGCTGAAGAGGGTGCAAACCACGTAGGCAATTGGGCAAGGAGAACCGACGGCGGGTGCCATTTAGAGGAAATGGGGGGTCGAGATTGCTTAATCGTCTCGAGATTCGTGCCACGTGCTTAACTCTGTGTTTACTCCTTATTTATCCCGTTTGATTTTTCTGAAACTTTTCGATTCTCCGTGTATTACACGTGCAACTCTTGAGCTTCCGAATTTTTTTTTAAAATATATTAAAAATAATTAAGACTAATGAGAATCGAACAAACAGGATATGTCACAGCAATGTAGCGGCTTTTACCAGTGAGCTACAAGGAGTTTCTTGATTTTATTGAACAAAAATAACTTATAAATCATAATCAGGCTGACATACCCTTTCAATACATTAAACTAGTAAATATTGTACAGGCATTTTAGATTCGTTAAAGTTTAGCTTTGGTTAAACATGACCATGGTTCAAGAAATTCATCAATTCCCACATCTTCTAAAAACGATGCCTCCATCATCAAAAACCTAAAAGAAATTAAAGGGAAACTTTCTTTATCTTCTTCACAATGGATCATCGATCAATACGCTATATCTACAGCAAGTTTTTCGTGAAGATCTTATAAGAACAACCTCATCTTATTGATTGAAACAACCATTGAGTTTGTGATCAGCAAATTTTCTTTGACAGATGTTCTTTGAAAGATGTCTTTTTGTTGCTTTCGTACACTTTGCTTGCTAATGTTAGACTGTTGGATTATACTTCCATTACTTTCCCCATTTTTTTGTAACTATACCTAATTTTGAAATTAGGGTATGATTATATCATCTTATAACTGATTTTTTGTTTCTTCCATAGACTTTGCAAGTTTATATGAGTTTATATTAGTATATTCCAATAAGTTTTCCTAAATACCTAAATTTACACTGTAAGATTCAATTATTTCATTTAGTATAATCAACTTGGAAGCATTTTGCAGCCTTTCCATAAAAAATAAAAAATAAATTTTTTAGTTAATCGGTTAAAACTTAAAAGTGAGGGAGATTCCATACAATTTTACCAAGAATTTTTTTATAAAAAAAAGAGGCGCGCGCGTGTATATATATGTTGGATATAGTGCCCTCAAGGCAATTATTGTAATTGCAAACACACGATTATGATAATTGAGGGAGGACCTATACGGGTAGGACAGTCTTACCCAAAATGATAGTATGCTATCTGGTGTGTCTTTATCATCATGTACATGCATTATGGGGTATTGCATATCACTATTACATGTTGATAGAGCCTATAGGATTCTTACTTGACTACCAGCATTATGATGGCGATCATATACGTGAGAGCTGGGTAGCCTATAAGCACATCCTTAAATGTCCCTATTCGTGGGAGTATCGAGACTGGGCATCGATATTCCGAAGTTGACTAGTGTATACGCTTCGAGACCCTGACGAGGGGCGGTGGACGGTCTCATAAGCCATTGGTGTTGTGTCACCTAGGATAGTATGCAGGTGCTTACTAGAGGTGAGTACACTGGACGGACTCGCCGAGAACTTCTATATGGTATTATACCTATCGTCAGATGGAAGTTCTTAGGTGGCATGAGTACAGGTTAGTCCTTTGACTTGAAGTCGTCATTTTTCGCGTGTGAGTTCCCACTGTACTTTGATTACTACCTTACCATGGATCAAAGGAGTCGTGTAAACAGTTTTTAGTTGGGTATAGTCCCGAGCCACATGTTGGCAGTGGTCGACTGTCAGGGATTCGTCTCTCCTAGTATTAGGATTCGATGTCGTGTTGTGTTCAATTAGCTATCACCAAAAATCCGTGGCTACGGTGGGGGAGATTTACTGATAGTTGATCAGTAATATCTCAGTTGGTGATGAGCTAGACTCAGACACGACTTATCGGGTTAGTAGGGGTCTGACGTTATCCACCCCTAAACCCGATATGCGGTACTCTTTGACGAAGAGACCGGAATATACGGAGATTGTCACATTCATGCTCAGTAGGGTTATGACGTACTTGATTGTCGACCCCCCTTTCAAAAAGTACCTGGGTAGCCGTTACGTATAGCTAGTGCCGCTGACATGCTTGTGGTTAAACCCACTGCCAGCATATTGTCGAGTCTTTAGAGTCCCACACAGAGGGTTTTTCTGGTTCAGGCGACAGATGTAGGAGCCGTACGTTGGTACGTGCAGGGGTTCCGATTAAATACGTGTACGTGATATACGGACTTTAATCGGACAGTTGATAATACTAGCCGGCTTAGGATTAAGCCGGATTATTAAATCAGGTTTTGATTTAATAATTTACATATGGATTTTGATACATATATTTTAGTATTATTGTTCACTATTCATTTTCTCTCTTTGGTGCTATCCGTATTTTTATACGGATATGCGTATGTGTAGCGATACATATACCAGGTGAAGTATTCCGTATTTATACGGGAATGCATCTAGAAGAAGGGCACCTCATATTTGATTTTCTTTTATGGAAAATTAAATTGGAAATGAGGTGGCATGTGGTGGACTTATGAAGCATGGGGTTAACAATGTAGATTGGCATGGCTTTGATTTTAAAAATGATTATTTCATTTAGTTGCACTATTAGTGCATGGTTGATTTTTGCTAGCCATTGCTGTTTCCCCCAATCAGAGCAAGGCTCTGTTTGAATTTCAAAAATTCAAAATCTTGAAGCAACGCTTCACATGCTCTGCGCTGAGCGCAAGGCGCCACGTATCTGGCGCAGACGCATCAGCGCAACGCCCGAGGCAGTGCAACCAATCAGAGCAAAGCTCTGTTTAAAAAAAAAAAGTAAAAGAAGCAACATTTCAGTTGCGTAAGCGCTGCACTGCGCGACACGTGTCTGCGCAGTTGGCTTGCGCAACTGCGCAAGTGCAGTTGCGTAAGCATTGCACTGCGCGACACGTGTCTGCGCAGTTGCACAAGCCAACTGCACAAGCACAGTTGCGCAAGCGCTGCGCTGCGCGACACGTGTCAAGCGCTGGGGAGTTGCGCAAAACAGAATTAAGATTTTAAAGAAATCTTTCTGTTCTTGTTAAAACAAGAAGATTTTCTTCTGTAAAACAGAAGCCCTTGGATCAAAGATCCAACGGTGGGGAAAATTCCCCAAATCACTCAGAGAGAGATCTCTTTAACAAATTTAACTAATTTATGAGCACTATAAAAAGGACCCAGACTTCAATTCAGAGGCATGAACATCTTTCTAAAAAAAAGAGAGGAGAACTCTCGAGAACTCCTCAAGAACAACAGAAGGTAAAAACCTTTGAGAGAAGAGAAAATTCTCTTATGAACAGATCAGTGATCTAAAAACAAGATCATTGATCTTTAAACAGAACTAAATAAAGGGATAAATAAAAATAGTGCTTTGCACTTGTTCATGAACCTTTGGTTCTTTAAGATAAGAAAAAACTTATCTTTTTCTTTGATCTAAATTAGATCAAAAAATCTAACAGTGCTTTGCACTTCTGTTCATTGAATCTAAAAGATTCCTAAATCATAGTGCCTTGCACTTGCAAAACTGCACTGTTGCGCTCTTGGATTGGCGCAAGCCACCAGAGAGCGCCACGTGTCAGCATCCGAACCAATTGCGCTATGCGCTTTTGAAATAGAGCTTTGCTCTCTGTGATCGGCGCAACTCACCAGAGGGCGCCACGTGTCAGCAGCGCAAGCGCAGCGCACTAGCGCAGCGCACTGCGCTTGCATGACACGTGTCATCGTCACAAACGCTTGCGCTCTCTGATTAGCGCAAAGCGCCTGATAAATGCAATGCATTTCCTAAAAGGGCCAAGCCCAAATCAAAAAGACCAAGCAGGCCAAAATAAATTGCAAAGCAATAAGAGGGCAGAGCCCAAATAAAATTGATGCTCTGCATCATTTATAAAGGGCAGAGCCCAAATAAAATTGATGCTCTGCATCATTTATAAAGGGGAGAGCCCAAAACAAATTGATGCTCTGCATCCTTTCTGGGCAAAGCCCAAATAAAAATAAAAAAAGGAAATGCAATGCAAAAGCAAATAAAATGTTGAATATTTCAACTGGACTTAGCCCAATTTTAGCCATAAGTCCTTAAATTAAATTGACTGAGCAAGATTGCTCTCTTAAATCAATTTACTATCGGTTCGAGGGTACATCTCCAAACTCTTCTGACACCTGTCGTTGTAATCCTTCAACGACGTCAGAGAGGTGACGGGTCCCAACGACCACACGTATATGGACTTCGGGGTCCTTAAACTCGTGGACCGAAACGTCCTTAAACTAATATCGGACCAAAACGTCCTTAAACTAATATCGGACCGAAACGTCCTTAAACTGGAATATGGACCACCACGTCCTTAAACTGGCGATGGACCACCACGTCCTTAAACTGGCGATGGACCACCACGTCCTTAAACTGGAATATGGACCACCACGTCCCTAAACTGGCGATGGACCACCATGTCCCTAAACTGGAACAATAGAGTATCCAAATGCTCTTTTGCCGGATCTAAACGGTCCCGTTTAAGTTGATCTTAGCCCCAAACACGGCTAACGTATCCTTAAACATTCAAATGGACTATAAAATTCCAAATCAACTCTGGTTCGAGGGTACATCTCTGAGCTCCTCTGACATCTGTCGTTGTAATCCTTCAACGACGTCAGAGAGGTGACGAGTCCTGACAGCCATATATCACTACGTTAAGTCGATCTTAGTCCCAAACAAGACTAATGTATCCTTAACGAACGTTTAAGTCGATCTTAGCCTAAACATGGCTAACGTGTCCTTAAACTAAAACACCAAACCCAAATCTAAGTAAATACGGATTTGGACTAATCCACGTCCTACGGGCGACGGCATTACTCAGTCTCCGTATACAATCCACGGGCAACCACAAACAAAACAAACACACACGACACGAAGTGAAATTCTGGAGAAGGAGAAAGTTGTTACCGTGATGCGGTAGCGTAATTAACTGCAGGGGCTTGCGCCTGCATGGAAGAGCGTCCCCACAATCAAAAACCCCTCAAGCAAGGGGGAATCTAATGAAATCTGCTACATCGGCCGCATTCGTCTAAACCTCCGATACACGGTGCCATAAATCAACTTGGCATCTTCGGAGAGGTGGACGGATAAAACCAAATAGCATCTGCCCCGAATCCCAGCGTCAGGACATCGCGGTCCTGTGCGCCGCCTTTCGGAGGGGAACAATTGCTTCTCTACAAGTGTTGACTTGATGAGATTTTTCTTCATCTCCTCCATGGCTCATGCTTCATCTTCTCCATCTCCTTCTTCTTCTTACTTCCATTTTAGAGCATGATTCTAGAGAGAAAAATATAGTGAAGTATTACTACATCACCGGCCATCTAAACCTAGCAACTTTTGACCGTCGGTTTGAGCCTCCTCCGCGTTACCTCGGGTGGATCTTCTTCGGCAAGGGTGATCGATGCTCAAGCACGTTCCCGAAAGCTATGAGCTTGGAGGGGTCTTCCATAATTGGGTGGACATGCGACAAAGGTTGTATTTCTCAACCTTGCATGTTTTAGCTTACTAGTTTAGGGTGTTTGGTTCGAATCCTTGAGTGCGGGAGTCCAGTGCCAGCGAAAAGTTTTTGTTTTCACTTCCGCCTCGCTCGTGGCCTCCGCGGCGTGGACGCCGGATCCCAACATGGTATCAGAGCCACCCAAACACCATAAACTAGTGTTTGACGATGCTTCAAGTTTCAAAAACCCCATTTGAAAACCCAGTTTCTGTCTGAAAAGTTTTTGGTCTCTAAAATTTTTTTAAACAAGTGCAGAAGCTTCATCTAGACTAGATTAAGACGCACAATGAAAACAAGAAGATTCCATCATGATTGGCCTGGCGAGATTGGGTTTTTGGTCGGCGACGCCGGTTCACTATTCACCAAAGGCGGAGCCATTATGATTTGCAGACTCTGATCTGCTCCGGCAAAAGTTTGCATTAACGGGAAGACGGAGAACACTGTGTTGGCCTCGTCCTCTGAGTCGCTGCCAAAGACCAAAATAAGCGTAGATGGTCCGGGCTTGTTATTTTCTTTCTGCGGCTGTCCCGAGTAGACTATTTCTTCATCTTCCTTGGTATCTCTCCCAAAGATCGGGATAATGGCGACGGACTTCTGTTTATTCTCCGGCTTGTGGCACCTTTCTGTGTCCTCGAAGTCTGGTAGGAAGTACTTTGCGTCTTCATATTTTCAATCCTTGTTTACGGAGAACGGATTTAGCTCCCCAGTGACAGTGTACTCCGAGCCATCCTTGAAATACTTCATACACTGATGTTGTGTAAAAGGGATGACGTTGTACTCGTGTAACCAAGGCTTACCGAGCAAAATATTATAACAAGTCTTGGCATCAATGACATGAAATTTGATCTCAATGAAGAGCAGCCCGAAGCATAACGTCTGTATTACGGACCCAAGCGTTCGTGACGACTGTGAGGCGAACCCGGAGATGGTAATTTTATCTCAAGCAAGGTGTTGAACATCCATGTAAAACTCCTTCAGCACTCTCACTTTGAGAATGTTAACGGAGGATCCGTTGTCAATAAAGATTTTCCCTATCTTGGTGTCGTGGCAGTATCCGGTGATGTATAATGGGAAATTGTGCTCGCACGTACCAAGGAGGATATCTTCATCACTGAATACAATGTCAGCTGTGTAAATCTCTACCAGTTCATCCTTCATCTTCTCTTCTACGAGAAAAGTTTGGAACTGATTGGGCTCTTATAATACCTTGATCAGAGAATCTCATGCCTCTTTGGATAGGAGGAGAGCATCCAATATGCTCAGTTGTAAGGCTAATTTCCTCAGATGTGCTAGGACATTGTAATCCACCTTATTTTTCTTAGGCGGGTCCTTTGCGGTGAGCTCTTTGACTGCTATTCCATTAAGGGCGATTTCTTCGGGGATTTTCCCCGTCGCTTTGTCTTTTTTGTTCAAACCATTGCTCGCAGGTCCGAGGTTCTTCTCAGGCAGCGTACGGTTACGCAGCTGAATATTTTAGCATATCTTCTCCTCCTCTTCTTTTCCCGAGGTGAAGTCTTTGAAGAGAGGGCTGAGGGGTATTTCGTCCTCAGAATCGCTCCCGAAGGTAAGCACTTGAGGATTTTCCCTTTCCGAACTGGTACCAACCATATGACAGTTGCCAGACGTTTCTACATACGCGTTTGTCACACTATTTTGTCGTCGACGAGCATGAGCTTCGCGCTTCATCCTCTTGAAGTATTTTTGATGGGCAACGTATCCTTGCCACCACTTCTTGAAGGCACTGCATTCCTCGGTGGGGTGGGTAACCCTCCAATGATATAGGCAGTAGTTTGGATGTGAATCCTCTTCGTCGAAGCATATGACCCCAGGAGTTTCTTTATGAGAGGTAGCAGCTTCATCCCCATTGACAGTGCTTTGGCGAACCGCTTAACTCTGCTTCCGATGAGTTTTGAGAAGAGAATTCTTTTAATAGGGAGGAAAGGAGAGGAGAGGGGAGTTACGAGTTTAGGGTAGAGAGGAGAGGTGGAGGAAGGTTTTGAGAGCTTCGTGGGGTCATGGGATTGCCGTAATCTTCCCGAATCGTCGTCGAACTTGATCTTGGGCTAACTCCACTTGTACAACAAACTTGACTCGGAAAAATTTGAGAGTTTTGATGATAGATTTCAGAATGGAGAGGGCTAGGGTGTGGGGTGGTATTTATAGGACAAAATTAGAGTTTAGGGAATTAAAAATGATAATTAAAATGCATTAAAACATTGGTTTAATGATGATTTTTAATTCTATAGATAATTGAGGAAATTCAAACAGAAGAGGAGTAGTGTGGGGAGGCCAAAGGGTGTTGGGTAAAATTAGGAGGCATTTGCAACGGAGGGGCTCGGCGCCGCCGGCCCTTTGGGGATCTTCGCCGATCGTTTGGAAGAGTTGGGATCTTGGAATGGTGCTACGTGTTTGTGTCTGCTCATATAACATTTTTCACATGTTTGATATAATCTGACTTTTCATTTTACATGTATTGCACGTGTAAACTTTTGGGCTTCCAAAAAGTTTAAAAGAAAAATCATTAAAAATAATATGTGGTTTGGGGGATTTGAACACAGGGGCTATGTCATAGCAGTGCAAGGCTTTACCATTGAGCTATAAGTGCTTTCTTGCTGTTCTTAAACAAAAAATATTTTTAAGTTGTGCTCAGGCTAAGATACTCCTTTCTGTACTTTACAAAAATTTTGTACAGAAAGTTTAAGGTTGTTACAGATTTAATCTCTAAAAAAGGAAAAGAAAAACTAGCGCCTCACGTGTTTTCCACGTGGGCACCCTTTTAATAGCGCCTAGAGTCTCAAGTGAAAAACACGCGGGCGCCCAAAGCAGAAGGCCAGCGCCTCACATGAAACACACGTGGGCGCTGAATAAAAGTGCTTAGCACTCCATATATAGCCAAAACGACTAAGTGCTTAGCACTGATTGGGCAGCGCTCAGCGCATCACGTGCTCCTCATGTGTGCGCCACATAAAAAGTGTTTAACACTTCATATACAGCCAAAACAGCTGAGTGCTTAGCACTAATTGGACAGCGCCCAGCGCCGCACGTGCTCCTCACGTGGGCGCCATATAAAACGTATACAGCCGAAACGGCTGAGTGCTTAGCACTGATTGGACAGCGCCCATAATTGAATAATTCACATGATATCTATGTGAGTGTCAGAATGTTAAATAAGTGCTTAACACTTTTGCATAAAAAAATGGCTGAACAAACAGAACCCAAATAAGTGCTTAGCACTTCTGAACACCCATCCACGGATCCAGCTTCGAGAACTCTCGAGATCCCTCCAATTGATCGAACAGATCGTCTATCTTTGGCAAGAGATACTTATTCTTGATCATTACCTTGTTTAACTCCCGATAGTGGATACACATCCGCTTAGTTCCATCCTTCTTAGGTACCAAAAGAACCGGGGCCCCCCCAAAGTGATGTGCTCGGTCTAATAAATCCTTTATAAAGGTGGTCTTCAATTTGTGTTCGAAGCTCCTTCAATTCCGCTGGTCCCATCCGGTACGGTGCTCTCAAGATAGGTTGAGTACCCGGCATCAAGTCTATCGTGAACTCGATTGCTCGATCTGGTGGTAGACCGGATACATCTGCAAATACATCTTCAAATTCTCGTACAACCATCAGCATATCTTCCTTCTCTTGTATGGTGTATAACATCTCTTCCTTCTTCGGTACAGCTCTGTAAGTTGCTTGGTCCAAGGATTTACTTCCGCTCTCGAATATGAACATTGGGTGGTCAGGAATCTTAAACACTATCCTCCTTTGATGACAGTCCATGGTAGCATAAAAAGTACTCAACCAATCCACTAAGACCATGTCGAAATTAGGCATATCTATCACCATAAAGTTAGCGTAAAAACCTTGACCGCAGATCACTACGGGACACGGGTCTTATCCCATAGTGGATTTGATCGCACCGTTTCCCATGTTGACAGTCCATTCAGTGATTAGAGGTGCCACTGGAATGGAACTGGCAATCGCAAACTTTTGTGCCATGAAGCAGTGCGGCACGCCAGAGTCAAACAGTGTAAGTGCAGATGTAGAGGCTATAGGGTACCTACGTTTTATAAAGAAAGATAGTGATGAGCCTAACAAGATATGCATGCACTAAAGGAGGGTAATATTGGATGTACGACAACTATGAAAAGTAGCGGTACCTGTAATAACTTCCCTCATTGCCTCAGCTTCTTCAGCGGTCATAGTAAAGGCCCGGCGCTTTGGACCATTGTGTTGAGCTTGTTGGAAGACTTGTTTCTGAGAGGGCAGGGGTAGTCCCTTAGCTGGCGCACCTTGCCCGATCGTCTTAGTAGCGGGAGGTAGTCGGGTTCCCTGTTGAGGCGCTCCATGATTGGCTGGTTTATTATCAGGGACTAGTTGTTGCCTTCTCTATGGACAATCCCCTATAGCATGATCTGGTGACCCGCAAATTATGCAAAGTTTGTTCAAAACAAGGAAGTCTCTCATATAATGTTCGACTCTACCACAATGGCTGCATATAACAGCTGGTTTTCTGGAGACAGTTGGCCATGTTGGCCTCTTGAATTGCTGTCTTCCGTTGAATTTGGAAGACGGCCCCCCATTAATCAGTCGCTTAACACCTGACAAATGGTCATTCTTCCTTATTCGTTTATGTAGATCTTCAAAGTTTCGCGTTGCCTCTTGGATTGCATCATAAGTAGAAAGGGTAGCAGAAAATATGGAGGACTGCGTATTCAGGTCCAACCCTTATCGGAATCTCTTAGCATATAGTTCTGGGATTGCCACCAGGTGATGTGCGAACCGACTTAACCTTACGAACTCTGAAGCGTACTCGTCCATAGGCTTATCCAACATGCTCCTTTGTTGGAGTTGTATAAATTCATTTTCCATCTCTAGGTGTGCCACAACTGTAAAGTATTGAGTATCAAAGCGTTGTTTGAATATTTTCCAGTTGATGGGCTCTTTCGACCTACTTTCCTCTGCCTCCCACCATATTCTGGTATTATCCACGAGTTGCAATTTAGCAATGTTTATCCACGCATCCTTAGGAATTTGAGCGGGATCGAGATCATTGACGGTTCTTTTGAGTCATTCCTCTATTTCTAAGGGAGTTTCCTTTCCTAAAAACGTTTTAAGGTGCAATGATCTGAATTGTTTCACTCCCACTGAACCTTGAGGAATTGAAGTTAATGCCTTCCCTAAAATCTCCGCTTGTTCCTGCCTACTTTCTCGCAACTACTAGTGAAGGGCAGCCATTTGCTGCTGCTGTTGTTGTTGTTCTAGTAGGCCTTACATCATTTGCAACATAGCTGCTTGTTGAACAGCAGCTTCATTGATCCTATTCCCTCTTCTGTTTCAGTTAGGGTATGATCCGACCATTGTGATATGAATAAGAAAGGGGTTAGGTTTCAAACGAGAGACGACACAAGATAGAAACTTGCATGAAGAAAAACAATTAATACAAGAGGAAAACTAAATAAATGAAAAGTAAGAAACACCAGAAAGATTTTATTTGAAACTAAGATTTTATTAATAAAAGTTAAAAGGAGATACAACTAAGGACAAATATAGCCCTACTGCTATACATAGCTTATTTGGCCAACTGAGGAACTAAGAACTAAACAAATACAAGAACTAATCATAAGAATCTCGGTCATCGTACATCAATCATATGGAGGAAGCTACACATCGCTTGCTTGGCGTTTGTTGACCTTCTTTGCAAAACAATAAAAGAAGGACGAGCCTGGTAAATTCCAATGATAGAGTTGTGGAGGGGTACAAGGAACACATCGATAAGCCTGTCCCCGAATATAGAATGTCTCCCCAATAAACCACTTGTGCGGACCGTATTCTTCCGATTCCTCCTCCTCAACGGGAGCCTCCTCTTCAGCAGGGGCCTCCTCCTCAGGCTCTTTTGCCTCCAAATGAGCTTCCTCTTTCTCGGGTTCTTCCTCCACAGAATCCTTTTTAATAGATACCTCCTCCGTCGGGGCTTCCTTTTCTTCATCTTCCAAGTCGCTGTCGGAGATATTTGTCTGGGGACCTAATACTTCGTCATCCGAATATCCAAGCATAGATTCAAAGGTGATGTCTGACATGTTATCCTCGTTCGAAAGATTGGCCATGACCTGAAAAGGAAGGCCATGGTCAAGATACAAAATGCCAAGGTAATGACAAGGAATATGGGGAAAATTATGGAATCAATATAAGTAGATAAGATTCACAAACATAATATAGTTAGTTAATGGTTTCATTTCAGTATATTGAAAATCTGCATGGGCCACAACTAAAACCTGTCAGGCCCCACTCCCAAAAAAAATGAAGATGTAATGTGGCACGGTCCGCAACCTAACTGTATTGAAGGTGGTCTATTTCAATAAAGTTACGTTAAGCGTATGAATATCTATAACATTCAAGATATGTACCAAAACGAAATAATAAAAGCGGAAGGCGTTTATTTCCATTAACAAAAACTTTATTACATCCCAAAAGAAATGAGTAAAATAAACTAAATAGTTTAATTATATCGAAGGAAAGGAGCAAAGCCCTAAACATGTGGGCAAACAAAAAAATGTAACTAGCTAATCTTCTGTTGCCAAGTCTGCATAATCTTTATTAGTAGGCTCCACACTTTGATCCTCATTATAATACTTGTTCTTATCTAACGGACATTCCAGAGATAGAGAAGAGAGAAAATGGAAAGTCCGTCAGCGAGTTACACTCGGGTAGGATTGGCTCATAAGGAAGTAAGGGTATAAAAAGAACAAGTGTATAATGGTATGATATGTGTATGAAGGTATGATGTATATATGTTTGAGGGTATGAGGAATATGTAAATAAGGATATGTTGTATGAGGTATCTACTAGGTAAATGTTCACATTACTTTGTTAAATAAGGGTCCAGATACTCGAGATTATTCCGTTGTGGCCATGAAAAAACAACTGGAGAAGCAAAATGTATGGTTTCACTTCTCGGGATCATGATCGAGTAGTAGGAGAATCCGAGTTCCGCATATCCTTACCTAATCAAACTACCCATCCCCATTGTTTAGTGTAAATGTTTTGACGAATTAGAGTTAGTGCGTATATCATTTAGGCATGAAATTTCCACATTGTATGTATGTCATCCACATATTGGATTTGCCCTTAAAGTAGGGTTAGTATTCGCCCGAAGATCGGGTTAGTATTCGCCCTAATATCGGGTTAGTATTCGTCCACATATTAGACTGTTCACCCTGCCTGCAGAGATCTTCGTATATAAAGTATTCCATACTTAGATTCACGCATTCTAACTCTAACCGTATCATGTGTCATGTAGGTCGTAAGTTTGTATTCAAATAGTTGATCTAACTTAATATGCTCTTCCACAACCACTCATTTTATCTTTTTACCTTTTAAGGTTTGTAATGTGGATCATCGTATTTTATAGAAATCTTAGTTAATAAAAATCATGGTATTTAATTGTATTTATAGTTTATAAGAAATCCTTGGCATTTATTAGTTATATGTATGCCCTAGAGGCCATTACTGTACATAGGATGTATATTGTAGTGGATGCTGGGACATATATAGGGAGGACTTTCTTGCTCGACATGATAGTATGCTATCTGGTTGCTCTTTACCTCAACGTGTATACTGATTGTCTCTCTATTACATGTTGGTAAAGCCCGTAGGATGTGTACTTGACTACCTGGACTATGATGCGGATCATACTAGTGGGGGCATGGTAGTCCATAAGTACATCCTTGAAAGTCCCTAGTCGTGGGTGTATCGAGATGGGGCATCGATATACCAGAGTAGACTAGCGTGTACCTTCTCGACCCATACAGATGGGCGATGGATGATCCCATATCCATCGGTGTTTGATATCAGAGATGATATACGGGTGCTCAGTAGAGACTGGGTACACTGGACGGACTCGCCGAGAACTCCCAGATGGTATTATACCTCACGTCAGATGGTAGTTCTCTGGTGACACTGGTACAGAGTAGTCTGTTGACCCGAGATCGTCATAGAGTCTTGTATGGTTCCCACTGTGCTTTGATTTCCATCTTACCACGTCCAAGAGGGCGTGCAAAACGGTGGTTTTTGGGTACAGTCCCGAGTCACATGGAGGCAATGAGCGATAGGAGGGGATTCGTCTCTCCCGGTATAGGGAGTTGATGTTGCGCTGTGTTCGATTGGCTATAACAGGAAATCCCTGGCCAGGGTTGCTGAGATTTACCGGTAAGTGTTACCAGTAGTTTCTCGAATTGTTTTAGACCTCATATCGACACGACTTATCGAGCTATTGGGGTCTGACGTTTACCACCCCTAGGCAAGATATGCGACATATCAGACGACGAGACCGGACTGTACGGTAGTAATACTGGTTGGATTCACTGGAGTGTGAGCGGGCTTGCTTGTCGATCTTCTGATCGCTCAATACCCGGGTGGCCGTTACGTTTAGCAGACCGCTTGCGGCTTGTGGGTGTTTGATATGATCATCATCTGCTGCCGGCGTATTGACGAGTCTTTAGAGTCCGACACAGAGGTTTCCTGGCTCTAGCGAAACGAAATAGGAGCGCATATGAGATATGTGCGGGACCGAGAATAATGCGTGTATGTGATACCGTATTCTATTCTCGCGATGAATGTATCGATTGGTTGTATGCGATATAACTTAGTTATCGAATCGAAGATTGATTCGATAAGCCGATGCATTGGATACTAGTCGGTTATATGCGATATGACCGGATCGTTAAATCAAGTGTTGATTTAATGATTTAATGTATAATTATATATTTCATATATTACTTTGCATTAACTAGTATTGGTTCACTTTAAATGGATTTTCTCACTTGGATTGTGCACATTGTATATGTGATATACTTTTGTACAATAGTTTGTATCATGTTTGATGATGCAAGATTGCTAGGGTTTGTGTAAAGAATTAAACCTAGGTTAAGTAAATGGTTAGGGTTTTATTTATTCATTTATTCATTCATTTATCTATTTATTTTTGGATGAAAAGAATGAGAAAAGAAAACAAATGGTTGCTTTCTTAGAAGCTTCTTCAAGCTTCATGCAACTTTGACCAAAGCAACCATTCTTGTCTTCTTCTCAAACCCTAACCATTCACCTAACTCTAGTTAACTCTCTACACATGACCATAGTTAGATTATGATAAGAATTGATTTTTATATTCTATTCTTATCATAACAATAAACTTATCATAATATTCTTCTTCTTCTTCATCTTCTTCTTCCATGAAGAAGCTTGACTTCATCAATGGTGGATTGATGAAACAAGTGAGAAATCCAATTCTAAAGTCTACCCACTTCCTATTTCTTCATCCTCTACATCTTGCCAAGTAGTAGAGTGTGTTTCCTTCACAAGTTTTCATGGTTTGGTGAAGGTGGAGCTTGATCTAGTGATGCCTCGACGTAGATCATCTTCGGCATCGTCGTCTATGACCTAGCCCGTCCATTCTCCGATGAAGCCGACGCTAGAGCCCGGGGTTCAACTTGGACAGTGAGGAGACTTCATTGCGGAGCTATGGAGGTGGAGCACCGGATCTACAAAGGTTGTATTTCCGTTATCTTATAGTTTAGTTGTAAACTAGCTCGCTTTTTCGCCTAAACTTCTAGCCAACGATCTAGTCTAGGGTTTCTCGGCACCGTATTTTTGAAATTGGCATGGTTGATGCCTTATGAGACCTCTTGAGAGTGCCTAGGAACCCTACAGTGGTATCAGAGCCTAGCTAGAGCCTTAGGCGAAGTCTAGACAACGTTTGAAACCCGAACGAACCCGAAACCCTAACCCGATAATGCTCTCTGGACTTTTTTCAAATTTGTGGATTTTTGTCAATTAAAAATATGCAGAAAATTCAGCAGGGAATTGTAAGAATTACTGTGAAGCCCGTACCCATGATTCCATCAATGTGCGGCGGAACCGCGGCATAAGCATGGCTTCTGCGGCGGTTCCGCGGTCAACTAAAGAGTTTAGTCAACCTTGTTTGCACAGTAATTCCTATTTTATGGTGCTGTATTTTCTGGGAATTTTTAATTTGATTTAAGAGTTGAGTGTTCTGGGGTTGTATTGGGAGTTCGCATATTCGATCGGATTATCAAATTTTGTCTATGTGGCTTTCCGGATAAATTTTAGAATATGTTAAAAAGTTCGACCGGATATAAATACCCAATTTTTCCCTTGTCGGGAAATTTCCAAGTGTTGGATTTTTCCGTGGTTTAACGACGTTCTAAGTAGTGCAAGTAACGCAATGGACCCTCTAGAAGACAACAAACCTTAACTCGATTATGTGACCGTCTTGAACTGCCCTTTGAACCTTAGGGTTTGGGGCAGTACGGCGTGCCACATGTGAGGCGTTGGCTTGACCCTTCTACGGCTGGACCGTTGGTACTGAGGCACGAACTGAATGTTTTTAGACTTGTTTCATGTGTTGATCTGTATCGGGAAAACTTGGGTGTTCGATTGTTCGATCGGAAAGTTTAACATTTTCTGTTTATCCGGAATGTGATACAACAATTGGAATTCACAAGAAGTTATATGATAACTGAATGAATGTTATAAACATAGCAGTTTAGTCTCACTTGATCCGTTGCCACGGAATTTTGATGTGATCAAAAGTCCGTCGCATTCACGTAGTGTACGCGGATACTCGCCGGGTAAACTTAATAGACAGCTACACCCCATAGCCTCGACCAAGTGACTGTAGGAGAACCCCATCGCCGAAAGCATCCGTTCGGGTGCTCCCGGTAGCGGTGTTCCGCCTTGGTGCACTTCATCGACGGTATCAGGGGTGCGACCGTCTACTAAAGTTTGCGACGAGCATTCGATCAAAATGTCGGGAATCTTGTTGAATTCCCCGACTTGATATTGAAAAGAGTTTTCGATTTTGAGACTAAAATGCGGGGTTTATAATTGTTAGGCATGCGATGTCTAAGTATTTCATTTGATTAGGCATGCGATGTCTATGTAGATTGCGGATTCCAACTGTTGTAGTTTTACACTTTCTTTTCTGTGACCGTAAGTGTAATATGTGATATCGCCGGTTTCGTTGCTATATGTCAACGACAATTGGGATGCGCATGTTTACTTACGTTGATGACATGTGATGTTTTGTGTTGCTGGATATGTTATATTGGATCGTCGTGTTTGAATAGCCGGGTTTTTTTTTATGTGAGATGAGTGTTTTTCATTTTCATTCATGTAAAAACTTGTATGTAATATTCTTTTATTGGGGCTTTTCCAGGTTGCGGAAGTTGTCACCGTTTGTATATTATTTACTTTTCCGCACTAGGATAGACCCAAGGAGGAGGGCACAAGTAACCGGGTTCTGGAGTCCAGTGGGAGACCAACTCGAGGAGTCGAGTCCGGGTCTCCTAACTCCAGAATTGGTAGGGTTGCTTGCCGCTCTCGTAGGGGTATAGGGGTGTGGGTTTGGCTATTCATCACGACCATGGAATCCGTGTTTTATACTGGCTCGTATTGAAAACACGGACGTCCTAGTATATCCAATATTTCATATGTTTCTTCTGCTGCGATATCTGTGATGTGATCATGTGATGTTCTGTGATAGATACAGTATATAGTATATATGATATATTATATAGCCGTTACTTATGTTTTATACCCGCGCTAGCCCTGCCCCGCTCTGTCGTTAGTTACCTAACCTAACGGTGCACGAGGGGACATCGAGGCGAATGCGGATGGCATAAGTGTACGTCGTATTTATCTGTGATGTTTAGGTACTTAAATGATGGGACTTCATTAATGTGATTAATGAAAATAAAAGAAACCTAAGATGTTGTAGAATCGAATTTCAAAATAAAACAGGTAGCTACAGTTCTTGCTTTGCACAGCGGTATATGTGATATATCCTGCACCTTATTCGATGAGGAAAGGACCGAGATCCTTTCACCGGGAGTGACTCCTTTAGCAATAACTGGCAGATGCTACACACTCGGTTTGTCTTTTGATTGCTTTTAAGTGTTTTTGCTTTGCACAGTGATATATATGATATATCCCGCACCTCATTCAACGAGGAAAGGACCGACGATCCCTTCACCGGGAGTGACTCCTTTAGCAAAACTAGAAAAGCCTCAAAAGCACTCCATTTCAAAATCATTTGATTCTACAACGATATCAAGTTCATTACGCAATAGGTTTTCAGAAAAACCTGTCGTAGCCCTCCGTCATTTCAGATAAGTTGTATATAGTATTCGTGCTGCATTTGTTGGCTTTCGTCAAGGTGCAGTGTGCGGTAGCTATATGCTGCTTATCTGCCAGCATACGATGCGATTGGATTAGGGTAGTCGTGCGGCTTTGTTGGCTTTCGTCAAGGGTCGTGCGGGTGGGTTTAATTCGATCAAGAAATGTACGGGTTGAACTTGACTAGCGGGCTATAGTTTGTTGGCTTTCGTCAAGGTCATAGCACGCTAGGGGCAAAATATTATCGGGAATTTCAAGTGTTGAAATTTGCAATAAGATTGCATACCTTCTATGAGATAGTTGGATCCCGATACCCGCTGCGGGTAAGAGTTACTCCTGGGAGAGTTTTACACATTACAATTAGCCGATCAAGTAGGTGTCTAGAAAGGTGTTAACGAGGTTACGCCTCTGGGAAAATGAGGTTTACATTAATTAGGTTCGTGCGAAAGCACGGGGGACCTCCCTCAAAGTACCGACACTGGCCTGGCTGAAAGATTGGCGAACTTGTAGTGTGTAATTAATCCCGGCTAGTCTTTCCTTTTAGGGTTTGAAGGAAGATTTGATAAAAAGCAGTGGGAGCCATCCTGATTAGATAAAATAATAACCAATCTATTCTTGCAAGAGCGCACGCTGAGTGTTTTCTTCTCTCTCTCTCCAGGTAGCGACCATATCACGCCTTAATCAAGATAATAATACGGATTATTGACCGAACCCGCTTGTTATACTGAGCTGGGGAACGTTGGTCCCGCTCCAACTTATAATTGTTATAAGACAGAGCAGGAAATAGGGGAATACCAGATTTCCCGTGCCGCCCAAACGAAGAGAGTGCATGTAGATGCATCATCTTCCGGTGTGTTCATTACAAAGAACTGTTTCTCAGTATCCTCTGCATCCTGAGTATATGATACTGGATCAGGATCCCAGATATGTAATTTGTTACATAGGGCTACAAAAGAGTAGAAAAACTGAGAACGGGTGATAAGTTTCATGAGGCAGAAAACGGGGCAAGAGTTGCAGCCAAGTCTGTCGGTCACTGTCACCCGTATTACCAATACATTGATTCTGAACGAATGTTATTAGATACCGAACCTGATATACAAAATCATATCAGTCTCTTTATTAGTAAAGAAATGATAAAATTTTGTATTGTTGGATAATGTTTTGAACATTTCCTATATCAAAAGTTGATCGGTTCAGGCACGTTATCTAAAAGCATTGATGTTCTAAATCAAACTACAGTTCTTAGTATATGGAACACACACAAGAGGAAGAGTTCAGAAATGAACGGATCCTTCTTGAGGTATTGTAGACTAGGTCATATCAATGCGACCCGACTGGCTAAAATTACATTAAGATGCATATTTAAATCAGTTTGAATTTACATCTTATGAAACTTGCCAGTCATGTCACAAAGATAAGATGACCATAGCTCTGTTTATTGGAAACAGAGAAAGAGTTAGTGAACTCTTGGGACTGATACATGATGATGTATGTAAGGTCTCCTGTCTACACATGCCAGGACTGATTCTTTATACTTCATTATATTCTCTGATAATCTCTCAAGATTCAGTCATATGTTCCTGTTGAAACATGAGTCCAAACCTTTTGAAATATTCACAGAATATAAGCGAGAAGTAGAGAACCAAAATACGGGTAAAAGTATTATGTCCTTTGATGAGATCAAGGAGGAGAATACTTGAGCATGGAATTCTTGGAATTTTCTAAAGGAGAATGAGATTCTCTCTCAGCATTACTCCTCCGTATACACCATTGCACGATGGTATGTCGGGGCGGAGCAGATACACCCTATTTTATATGGTGTGCTCTATGATGAGTAATACTGAGTTACCTTTTTCCTTAGGGGGTTATGCACTTGAGAAGTTGCATACCTATTGAATAGGGTTCCAATCAAATCAGTTGCCTACCGCTTCATATGTGATATGGAATGGGAAGAGCCCATATCTTAAGTTAGTTAAGATTTGGGGTTGTCCGGCCTATGTCTAAAAGCAAAATCCGGACAAGCTCGAGGCAAGGTCTGTTATGTAGAACTGCAAATGTTCCATCCATACAAACTACAACAGATGATTTGGTACAACCAAAGGATTCAGTAGATGCCAACGAACCTCAGCCTCTCCGCCGATCTAGTAGGGTTCCTCACCCACCTGAGAGATACTTCTGTTTCTCTATGATAGTGGGAGCGAGGATTGCATCATGAGATGATGACCCAACTAGTTTCGAGCTGGCCATCAGGAGTGAGACTCTGTAAGAATGGCTGGATGCTTAGCGATCTGAGATGGAATCCTTATACACCAACAAAGTATGGACTTTGGTTGCTATATCTGAAGGGTTAAATCCCCATCAGGAGCAAGTATATCTTGAGAAGATTACTTGGTGTACATGGAAAAGTTGAGACTTTCAAAGCTAGACTTGTTAAAGGTTTTCGTCATCGACCAGTCGTGGATAATGATGAAACCTTTTCCAGTGCCTATGCTTAAGTCCATCCAGATCCTACTTGTCACGGCTACATACCATGACTACGATATCTGGCGGTTGGGTGCCATGACTCCTTTTCTAAATGATGTTTTAGAAGAGTGTGTCTATAAGTACACAGCCAGAGGGCCTCGTAGACAGTGGGAGCAGCGGAAACGTGAGCAAGATGCTTTATCTATTAAAGCAGGCATCGCGGAGTTGGAACGTCTGTTTTGATGTGTTAGTCAAAGAGTTTGACATCATCAAAATGGTAGATGAACCTTGTATAAACAAAAAGGTAGTAGGGAGTATGGTAGTGATCCTCGTAGAGTACGTGGATGACATACTCTTGATAGGGAAGGAGTTTCCTATGCTACACTCAGTCAATCTCCGCTTATCATAATGATTCTCCATATAGAATCAAAATGATACCTACTAAATCCTGGATTTCGGATCTATGAGATAGATCTAATTGGATGTTAGGATACTCACTAGCAGTAGTGAGATGGTATCAATCGATCCTGGGGAGAATCACTGGAAGTGTTCCAGGGTGATAAAGACGACTGAATGTCAGTCGCAGGCATTGTCTTTACCCTCAGTAAAGGGACGGTAGGTTAGAAGAGTTTCAAGCTAGATACCGTGACATACTAGACGATAAAGGCTGGATACATCGCTACTTAAGATGCTACCAAATAGGATGTTTGGGTGTATATTAGTTCATGAGATGAATTAAGTTCCTACCATTGTGAGACAATGGAGTTGCGGCTTATGCCATGGAACGCCGGTCCCATCAGTGATCCAGACTTATTCTAAGGCAGTATCACCTGATCATGGAGATGGTTGATCTCCAGGGTGATCGAGGCAAGGAGAGCAGACTTAGAGGATAACGCAGCGGATCCACTCACGAAGGCCTATTCCCAGAGAGAGACTTTTATGGGATGGTTGAGTATGAGATACTGCAACCACTGCTACAGATGGCCCTAGTGCAAGTGGGAGATTGTTAGTTATATGTATGCCCTAGAGGCCATTACTGTACATAGGATGTATATTGTAGTGGATGCTGGGACATATATAGGGAGGACTTTCTTGCTCGACATGATAGTATGCTATCTGGTTGCTCTTTACCTCAACGTGTATACTGATTGTCTCTCTATTACATGTTGGTAAAGCCCTTAGGATGTGTACTTGACTACCTGGACTATGATGCAGATCATACTAGTGGGGACATGGTAGTCCATAAGTACATGCTTGAAAGTCCCTAGTCGTGGGTGTATCGAGATGGGGCATCGATATACCAGAGTAGACTAGCGTGTACCTTCTCGACCCATACAGATGGGCGATGGATGATCCCATATCCATCGGTGTTTGACATCAGAGATGATATACGGGTGCTCAGTAGAGACTGGGTACACTGGACGGACTCGCCGAGAACTCCCAGATGGTATTATACCTCACGTCAGATGGCAGTTCTCTGGTGACACTGGTACAGAGTAGTCTGTTGAACCGAGATCGTCATAGAGTCTTGTGTGGTTCCCACTGTGCATTGATTTCCATCTTACCACGTCCAAGAGGGCGTGCAAAACGGTGGTTTTTGGGTACAGTCCCGAGTCACATGGAGGCAATGAGCGATAGGAGGGGATTCGTCTCTCCCGGTATAGGGAGTTGATGTTGCGCTGTGTTCGATTGGCTATAACAGGAAATCCATGGCCAGGGTTGCTGAGATTTACTGGTAAGTGTTACCAGTAGTTTCTCGAATTGTTATAGACCTCATATCGACACGACTTATCGAGCTATTAGGGTCTGACGTTTACCACCCCTAGTCAAGATATGCGACATATCAGACGACGAGACCGGACTGTACGGTAGTGTTACTGGTTGAATTCACTGGAGTGTAAGCGGGCTTGCTCGTCGATCTTCTGATCGCTCAATACCCGGGTGGCCGTTACGTTTAGCAGACCGCTTGTGGCTTGTGGGTGTTTGATATGATCATCATCTGCTGCCGGCGTATTGACGAGTCTTTAGAGTCCGACACAGAGGTTTCCTGGCTCTAGCGAAACGAAATAGGAGCGCATATGAGATATGTGCGGGACCGAGAATAATGCGTGTATGTGATACCGTATTCTATTCTCGCGATGAATGTATCGATTGGTTGTATGCGATATAACTTAGTTATCGAATCGAAGATTGATTCGATAAGCCGATGCATTGGATACTAGTCGGTTATATGCGATATGACCGGATCGTTAAATCAAGTGTTGATTTAATGATTTAATGTATAATTATATATTTCATATATTACTTTGCATTAACTAGTATTGGTTCACTTTAAATGGATTTTCTCACTTGGATTGTGCACATTGTATATGTGATATACTTTTGTACAATAGTTTGTATCATGTTTGATGATGCAAGATTGCTAGGGTTTGTGTAAAGAATTAAACCTAGGTTAAGTAAATGGTTAGGGTTTTATTTATTCATTTATTCATTCATTTATCTATTTATTTTTGGATGAAAAGAATGAGAAAAGAAAACAAATGGTTGCTTTCTTAGAAGCTTCTTCAAGCTTCATGCAACTTTGACCAAAGCAACCATTCTTGTCTTCTTCTCAAACCCTAACCATTCACCTAACTCTAGTTAACTCTCTACACATGACCATAGTTAGATTATGATAAGAATTGATTTTTATATTCTATTCTTATCATAACAATAAACTTATCATAATATTCTTCTTCTTCTTCATCTTCTTCTTCCATGAAGAAGCTTGACTTCATCAATGGTGGATTGATGAAACAAGTGAGAAATCCAATTCTAAAGTCTACCCACTTCCTATTTCTTCATCCTCTACATCTTGCCAAGTAGTAGAGTGTGTTTCCTTCACAAGTTTTCATGGCTTGGTGAAGGTGGAGCTTGATCTAGTGATGCCTCGACGTAGATCATCTTCGGCATCGCCGTCGATGACCTAGCCCGTCCATTCTCCGATGAAGCCGACGCTAGAGCCCGGGGTTCAACTTGGACAGTGAGGAGACTTCATTGCGGAGCTATGGAGGTGGAGCACCGGATCTACAAAGGTTGTATTTCCGTTATCTTATAGTTTAGTTGTAAACTAGCTCGCTTTTTCGCCTAAACTTCTAGCCAACGATCTAGTCTAGGGTTTCTCAGCACCGTATTTTTGAAATTGGCATGGTTGATGCCTTGTGAGAGCTCTTGAGAGTGCCTAGGAACCCTACAGTATTTTAAAGTAAATATAATTTTGGAAACCCATGATATTTTAATGAAAATATCTTTTAATGAAAGAATATGGTACTTATTTGAAATTATCTTTTAACAAAGATTTAGGTATTCTTTTGTGGAAATGTTTTTTTTTTATAAAAGATTATGGGTTTTGTTGAAAATAGCCTTTTATTAAAGGTCAAGATAATTAAATGAAATTATATCCTTTTAGGATGGATGAATGTATTTTATTGTAAATAATAATTTATAATGGTGTGGTGTTTATTTGAGGTAACATTTTAGAAATATATCCGTGTTGGCAACCGCTGCACATGAGCTGCGAGATTTATGTTCTTTTCAGAGACGATTGCCTATCAACCACAAGATATTTACGTAAAATATTACCCTATTTAAATTAGGGTATTTTATTAAATGTGATATTCTACAAAAATAACTCACCGTTGGCAACCACTGTACATGAACGTCCGAATTTATGTTTATTTCAGGAACGATTGCCTAGTAATCACGGAGTGTTTCATGTAAAATATTATCTTATTAGGGTATCTTATTAAGCTTTAGTGGTTATAAACTAAAGGTATCAATATAGAAATATTCCTTTTAAGTGAAAGAGTGTTAAGGTAAAAAAAAACCATAATATAATTATTTAGATTCATAATACCTCTTTTCAAAAGGTAAAAGAATTTTAATAAAACTAAAATGGTTAGTGGATAAGAGTAAAAATAAAATATTATTTTAATATGCCTAAGATAATTTGTTCGAATTGTTCTATATCATATGGGTAATTTAATTAGATACAATATATTAATAAAATGATAGTATTTTGTGGAAGCGACCTATTTTGAGATCTAATTAGAATTATAGGTAAATGTGCATACATAAGGAGTGGATTGATACACCGAGGATATAACATCAAGCATATCATTTTCCATGTATCATAATGGTACAATATTTACGCATATAAGAATAATTTAATCATTGCATTTTAAGCATGTGTCATGTCTATAATTATGAGGTATCACAAAAGGCATACAAAATTATTTTTAATATCATTTTAAAGTAAGGTTGGAGATTAGAATTTAAAACTAAGACCCCTAAAGAAAAGAAGGTGACAGACAAATGGTGAGAGGCGGATCCTACGTTTGTTTTGAGATGAAGATTGAGAGAGTTAAAACTTCTTGTTACACTAAAACGCAAATATCTCCGTATTCTGATTTTTCCTTGCTGATTGGGTGTAACCACAACGTCGGCGTCGTCAAGACGAAGAACCAACTATTTTTCTTTAATTTTTCGGAGTTCTGGATTATGAGAAAATTGATTGGAAGGGTCTGTATATATAGGGTTTCAAGTTATAACAAATAAATCCCAAAATCCGGTCAAAATCACCAACAAAATCCTCAGAATCCACGCCAGTAATCATCGCCCCGATCATTCGAATCATCGGCAGATGATTAGCCGTCGCCTCCACCCAACCGCGAGCCGCCACGTGTCTGCGAAAAAGAACCCACGCATTTTCTCATGGTCATCTGAAGTGATGTCCCAGATCTCCTATGTGCTTGCACAGTTTCCTACCGTCACATTCCCAAGATCTTCCTGAAAATACTTGCTGAAGTGATGTCACCCCAAATTACAATGGAAGGATGCCCCTGTATCAAGGAACCAAGTATCCGCCTTTGTATTCTCTCTCTCCAATTAACAAAGACCTTGTTTCCCATATTCTTGTATAGACACCACATTAGCTTTATTTCCATCTGCTTTCTCATTCGAATCTTTCTTTGGAGCTTTAAAGTCACTTTTTATGTGACCCTTCTTCTCACAATTCCAGCACACGTCTTAGATTTTTTCTTGTGATTTTTCTCGGCTTTTAGACTTGCCCTTCTTCCTTTTCCCCATTTCCATCGTTCTACTGCGATTCTCCACCGAAATCGTGGAAATTCCCGAACTCCCACTCCAGGACTTTCTTCGCATCTCATCGTTTAATAAGCAACTCACTACATCATTAAATGTGAGAGTCTCCGAGATCGAGTTACTAACCGCCATCACAAGGTTCTCCCAACTCTCCGACAACGAACAGAGGAATAGAAGTGCTCGAATCTCGTCTTCAAAAACGATTTTCACCGATTCGAGTTGGCTCGTCGCGCTGTTGAATTTATTCAGGTGCTTCGCCATCGAACCATTTGTAGCTATCTTCATGTTGAAAAGCTTTTTCATCAGGAAAATTTTATTTGATGTAGAAGGCTTCTTATACAACTTCGCTAACGTTGTCATATGCGCCTTAATTGTTTTCTCCTTCGAGATATTAAGGCCACTTGAGGAGTCAACGTTAACCAAATTGTCGCCAGGGCTTTCCTATCTAAAAATTTCCACGCCTCATCGGCCATCTTCTCGGGTTTTTCTCCAAGCAACGGAATAAAAAAAGTCCTTTTGATATAAGAAGTCTTCCATCTACATGCGCCACCAAACAAAATTCTGACCATTAAACTTTTCAATCCTTATTTTATCCTCTGCCATCTTTCGTGTTTGTCACAGCAAACTTGACTTCTCTCTTGAACTGAACCAATGCCTTCAAAACGACGATCTATGAAAGTGGGGAAGAAAACGTAGTTGTCGTTACCCACCGTTGATCTAGATTGTAGATTTGAAGAAGCCTAGGTTCGCTTAACCCTTGCTCTGATACCAGTTGTTGGGGATCGACAGGGTGAGATCAAAACATGGAACAATACTCGCGACAACACCCAAATCACTCAAATATAATTACGCAATTAAACGATGAAAGAACAATATAAATATACGAGAATAAATAGGAAATCAAACACACAGAGGCAAGATATTTGTTAATGGGTTCACCTACCATATGGTTTGTTCCTGGCAGAGCGGAATTTGCAAAGTCTCCACTATAATTTTCGAATCAATCACACGAGCAAAACCCTAGAAATTTTCTCTCAAAATTCTGTGACACTAACCGTCACCTTTTCATACAATGATCTCTCTCAATTGGCTGCTGTAAATAATACATATGAGTGGTACCTTTAAACAAGCAAACCCTAATTCTATACTAAATAGGAGATAAAACAATATTTGGTAAATTTTGTTCACATCAGAAAATCCCAACGGCCGACGTCTGATCCATACTTGGGCAAATGTCTGCCTACGCTCTATAATTTTTTTATCTCCCAAGAGCAGACGTCTAAACCACACTTGGCCAGACGTTTGTCCGGGCTCTGGATTAGGCTTCGTGGCTCTTGCAGACATTTGCCCCGATGAGCTGCATACGTCTACTCCGCTTTGTCGTTTCTCGTGTAGTTTCCAGACGTCTAAACTTGAATTTCCCAGATGTCTGAAGTGTATATGATTACACCTTCAGACGTCTGCCGTTGCTTTCTTCAGACGTTTGACCTGAATGATATTCCACCGTTTCTAACATAAGATGCAGAAAACAGTCGAATATGAGACGTGAACCAATTATTTCAAAATTCCAGTACATATTTGTATAGTTTAAGAAACAAAGAATCTAAAAAGGAATCTATTACATAAACTTAGGTTATTATCAAATATTTAAAGATAACACAACTAAGGAAGTTAAGATAAAATGAAAGTTAAAAATTTAGATAATATGACGGATGCCATATCGGAAATGTAAGATGTAGGAAATAGTCAAATATGGAATGTGAACCAATTATTTCAAAATTCCTGTAAAATATTTGTATGGTTTAAGTTACATCTTGTTATCATCTTATATATTTTCCAGTTTGAACAAATTTGTCAACAATATCTGATTTATATGTTTCAGCCACTCTGTTTTATAAATATATTTTTGTTACATGTTAATTGTAACAGAGCTACTTTTCGGTTATCACAATTTGGATTACAGGCTCATTGTTTTCTCTCTTTTTAGGCCACTCTTCCTAAGCTTTTTTACACTCTTGTGTTTTCTAGACTTAGAAATAAATTCATACTTGCAATACATTTTATGTCCATTAAATTAAAGTATTATGACAGGTCAGAACAAGCTATTTAGGTGATGGAGGAGTCGAGGATAATTAAACAATAAATCAAATACCTGAGCCTGAAAAGCTCATTTAAGTTCAGGTAGGAAAAACTATACCATTTTGGCAAGGGCTATAACATCTCATTTTGCCAACATGGTACACCAATACACTAACTTCCTAAAATGATATGCATATGGAATCAAACTCTTATAAATAACCCAGAAGCATACAAATTAAAAAAATTTAGATTAAGCTTGATATAGGTCGGTAACAAAATAACAGTACTAGACTTGATATAAACAACTGATTAGTAGATGACATAAAAAATACTGAATGAGAACTTGTGTGGACAAAATGGATGGTAGGACAGAAGTAATATGAGAAAGAAACTGGTCCCATTTTATAATGCCACAATCATTATTATCATTTCATTATCAAAATCAAGATGTAAAATTTGAGGAGGTATAAAAATAATTCATATGCATATAATTAAACAATGTTTCATGACTGATCTTTCGCCGTGAAGATATATGCTCAAGATATCTAAAGAAAAGGAAATGACAAAACAAATCAAACTAAACCACGGCACTGAAATCACATCCTCGCTAAACAATGAAACCGGCTACTGTGCAAGAAGGGTAAAATAGCCACAAATAAAATGTGTGGTTTTTTTAGAGGCGGGATCGGAGGAGACAACAGCGGGCTAGGATTTGTTGGGAGATATTTTATTTTTCTTTTAGTGAGGGTTTTTTCGCAGGTGGGATTGGAGGATTTCTAGGGAGAATTTTTGGGTGAGAATTTTTTGTTAAGCCAGATTTGAGGAGACATGGGAGGTCGAGTTTTTTCCCCAGACGGGATCGAAGGATTTCTTGGGAGCAAGAATTTTTTTTGTTAAGCGAGATCTGATGAGACAGGGGAGTTGGAGTATATAGAAAGCAAGATTAGTTGGGAAGGATATTTGGGGAGATTTGACGGAAGAAAAAAAATATCAATTTGCTTTTAAGAGTGTTATAAGTAGATAAATACTCACGGTTTCCAACTCATATAATTCAGCCATCCATTCGAATTAAATCCAGCAATCCACATTATCCCTCTTCTCTCTCGTTACATTGAAATTCTTCATTGAACCTTCGATCCCTGATCCAACTTGCTATCTTGCACATTGGAGAGAAAATTGGTACCAACTGAGCTAAAACCCAGTTGGTTGTAAAGATTAAAGTTTCACTATTATAATTAGAACTCTAAAAAGAAACATGGCTAGCCAAATTCGAAACAAAGAAAAAACATAATTTCTAACTTTTTAGACTGTTTGTGTCTTCTTATTACTGTTTAGCTAGAAAATGGAGGAATCTCAAATCTCTTCTTCTCTACTATTATGGCGCTAAAAGGAAAAGATCTCAAAATTGAGAATCCAATTCAATGACGGTCTTCTAATAAAATTTTCTCATTTTCTCAAGCACGGAAAAAAAGGGCTAACTACTCTCTCTCTCTCTCTCTGAACTAACTACTTTCTCACTATCTCTTCTAATAACGAACTCTATAAATCTCTCTCAGTTACTAACGTGCATCGCACATGTAAAATACAAGTCCATATAAAGCAAATTGCACTGTGAGCATAAACTACTCACATCCCCCCTCTCATACACACCACAGTAACTGTAAACGGATCCTTTGGAAAGTGCGTTTGATGTGATTAAATTAACAATATATCAGTAAATTGTCAAAAAGCCCCCGGCACGGTCAGGGATTGTCTAAAACCCCTTGTAATTTTTGAAATTGTTGAAAAGGACCCACTGTATCAAAATCTTTGTGAAAAACTCATCTGCTTAGATATTACAGGTAACTGTATACATGGGGTTTTGATTGGGCCCAGCGTTTTTTTAACAAGATGAAAAAAGCCCAGGGGTTTGTACACAAGTTTGAAACGGGTCGGTAGGTGTGGCTAATGAAGCGAGCAAAAGCAATTCGTTTCGGAATTCGTTTGCTTCGTCTAACCAATGAAGCGAATTTTTTTCACTTCGCCGGCTAGCCAAGGCCAGACGAGGCAAGGGCAACAGTAACAAAGTCAGAACCCGCTTGAGGAGAGGCGAGGCAAATTCGCCGAGCCAAGTGAATTTTTCGCCTGGCTCGGTTGCTATTTTTTAAAAGAAAATTAAAATTAAAATTAGGCTTAAAAATTTGAAATTTAAATAAGTTTTTATATTAGAAAAATCTTAATTAAATTACAATTTCATAATACAATTTGTAGTTTTGTTACATTAAAGACCGAACCCACTCGGTCTGCCTACGTATCCCTCCCAAATATTGATCTTAATCAAAGAGAATCAGGTCTACGTAGTTCTTTTTCTATTATTACAAATCTTATTCACTATTCGTCGGCGCCAGTTATGGTTCTTCCTCCTTCAGTGTTGGTCTCTTCCGATCCTATAAACTCATCAGGTAGATAATTCGAGTTCAAAGTGATTAGCATTTTGTTTCTTGACGGCTGCTACTTCCCAACCTTGCTAGCAAATCATGCACTCCATTATATCGTGCGCCAAGCTGCATCTTTTCTCGCTTAATATTCTACCATCTGTACTAAAATCACTTTCCGACGTTGTTGTAGACACTGGAACGATTAGTAAATCACATGCCATTGAAGAAAGCACCGAATACAAATGTCAATGGCTTTTCCACCATGCTAAAATATCAAAATCATGTATAGTTAAATCTACATCTAACTCAGTTTGTAAAAATATCGATAACTCATTTAAAGATGACGAGGATAAGACTGCCAGGCCTTTTGCCCTTTTCTTCTGTTGAATAAGTGGAGTCGAAGCACGCGAACTGCTTAAGGGCGGTGTTCTACTAGTTCTACCATAAAAAGATCGTGTAACATACAAATCAAACACTTCATCTAAATTACTTCTAACGATACTAACATAGGCATCAATATCTACACCATGTCACATGGCCGTGTGGAACCCGGTTAAAAGAGCCTCCAAACCTTCTAATTTAATTCTAGGGTCTATTACCGAACATAAACGGTAAATAATTGGAACTTCAAATAAATATTTAGAAGTCTTAGCTAGCACAGTAAGTAAGGATGGTGAAGTACTGGATTTTCGACATGACAAGCAAAATAATTAGCCATATTATACAATTCAGGGACAAAAATATGAGAAGTGGGGGTATAAATAGCAGAAAATCATTCAGTTGCTATTTTAAAAGTCATAAGAAAATTTTTAAAAAGATCTGCAACCGCTCAATTATCGGGTATTAAGTGGTTTTTTACAGGCATTTATTCATTCCACATGTTACTAATAATTCCGGCAATCTTTAATGCAGTACGAAGCATGTCATATTTACTATTCCACCTAGTGGCCACATATTTTTTAAGAGACGGCCTTACACCTGCAGCTAGGCATCTAATTTTGTATTCAGATTTTCTTTTTTCAGAACTTTTAATAAACCTACATATATTTTTAAATGTTTGAATATTTGTATTACATACGGTATATGCATCCTGTATAGCAAGATTAAGTATATAACATGCACAACGAATACGAAAAAAGCGGCCACTGCAAATTGGTTTGCATAGCCTAATGAGTTCAACAATAGCAAAATTATTGCAGCTAGCATTATCGAAAGAAATAAAAAAAATTATTTACACAATGATATTCTTCTAAAATAAATCTAATTTCAGAAGTTATATGAAAAGCACTGTGCAGGTATGGAAATTTTCTAAAAACAATAATTCTTTTTTTGTAAAAACCAGCAAGAATCTATCAATGTGCAGTAACACAGATCCATGGAAGTTCCCTTCTATCCGTCAAAATATCAGATGTTAATGAAATACCGGTATCTAAAAAAGTAATAGTAGAAATTAATACATGTTTACCGTCGTTGTAGAGACTAAAATAACGACTTTTAAGTGTAGTCCTTAGAACCCTTTTGAATGCCGCTTACAATGATGTTTGAACGTACCGCTCAAAAGCCGCGCTTTCTCCGAATCCGAGAACATGTTCATCTTCCATAACATATCTTGTCATTTCTGAAACATTTAGATCATGATTATATTGAAAATGACATTGACCAGCAAAACCAATTTTTGTTTATGTAATGGAAGAACCGATCGGGGTTTCTAAGTGTTTTTTTTGCATATTTATTCAAATTACCAGTGCCGGCATTATCCTTATGTTTATATGCGATACCACAAAATTTTCCACCAGCGTAACTAACACCGTCCCTAAATTCAATTTTATAGTGATCCCAAATATCACTAGTAGTCTTACGTTTTTTAGCTTATGTTCATATCAGAATTTTGCACTTTCATACCTCCCATTCTTGATCGCATTGCATATATGTTGGTACTTTTGATCCGTGTTTGCTACATAATTACATGTTACAGGTTCTTAGCCCAAAACAATGAAAATCATGAAAAGTCACGATAAATTCAGGACAACTGCCAACAACGGATAAAAATACGGTTCCGCTCACCATCCGTCAGGTACCACATATCAGTTCGAGAGAAAAAAGTTAAGCAAGGGTCATTCATGCACAAAGCACAAAAGAGGCAACACAAGAATCAAGTTGATAACGCGGAGCTCGATAAAATCAAGGCAAAAAGTCAACATTCTTTCATCTTTTTGGACTGTTAAAAATCTGGGAGAAATATGGAATGGTTCTGCAAAACCAAGTGTGCTAAACAGAGCAAGAAAGCAACATGGAAAACTCTAGAAAAAATGAGACATAGCTTCTTCCAAAGAGCCGCGGAACCGCGGACAATGTGGCATTAATGTGGCGGTTCCACGGCCGAGTCAACTCGAGGTCGGAAGATATTTTTAAGGTAGTTTTGTAATTGTGTAAAGGCTTAGAATTTGTCCCTAGGGTTTCACTTGACTGCCTATAAATACTCCAGATTAGAGCCATATGTGGGATATAGATTTTTCACTAGTTTTGTGTTAGAATTTTATGTAATTTCTCTTACTTCTTCATCTTTCCTCCATTATCATTGTAGTGAGAGATTTGAGTGAATGATAAATGAAGAAGGGTTCTTTTTTTATGCATGTCTTATAATTTAGTATTTACATATGTTGCTTGTAATTTTCTTTGATAAGTAGTTGTTGTTTTTTTTGTTTGTTCTTGTTCTTCATTTCTTTTATCCTTGCAACCATGATACTTAAGTGTGATCCTTGCCTATGTGAGGTCCCAAATAGCTAGTTGCAATTTTCTATCTCATTTCTTTCTATCTTCTTTGTTTGTTTTATTTTCTTTTTCTTTTATAATGAGTGAGTAGTTTCTCACTTGTTAGGGTAGGATAAGGAAAGTTTGAGAGAAGAAAATCTCTCTCACTCTTTTCTTTCCCCAACAACTTGATTCGAACTCCCATCAAAGCAACCACAATCCGCTCCCTACGGCACCCAATACTATATGATAGCGGTGACACCCTAGTGAGACTGGTTGTGGTTGAATTGACCGGAGGTTGTGGCTAAGAGCCAAGAACGGACGGACAAGGACCAAAAGGAAGGAACTAAGCGTTGGAAAGCCTGGCTTATACTCGTAAGTTTCCTTCCTAGTCGTGCTAATCCCCGTTGTTGCCGATTACCGTAACATCGATATCAAGAGTGGCAAACAAAAGAAGTGAGCGAACTCCTAACTCAAAGTAACCTAATCCTAACCCTAACAAGCTCTATTATCATACATATCTAGCACATAGTTAACTTTGAACAAATTCGGACTATTTGGACTTAACTCATTAAAACACTAAGAAAAAGATTCTTATCTCTCCGTGGATCGACCCGTACTTAACCGGCTAGCTACCAAGCGACACCGTCTTGATTGCAGCAATTAAATAGCACACTAAAAATTTATCAATCTAATGGTGTCGTTGCCGAGAAGACGGTAGTTTATTTCTTTGTGTTGTTTCGGCTTAATTTGTGAATATATATAAAAAAAACAAACAAACAAAACTGTAAAAATCATCTTGTTACTTTTTTTATTCTTTTTGTGCAAGTGTGCAGAATAGAGAGAAGATCAAGTTCAGTGCCAAAGTCGTGGGGAGTTAGACCCACATCTCGCGGCTATACCGCGGTGGATTAAGACGAAACCGCGGCTAACCGTACAAATTCTGGAGCAAAGTTAGTGACTAATTCAAGACTCAGAGGCTCTAAACCAGAAGAGAAGATCATCTATAGCACAGGGAAGAAATTTGAAGCTTTAAGTCATCTAACTCACTACGGAACCACGGCAATAGAGTAGGTTTGACCGCGGAACCGCGATCAACCTGTCACTTCAGTGTCTAAAAACTTTTGTGAGTATTCCTTTCTTCTGTCTACCCTCTCTAAACTCCACTGAACTATTTTTTCTGCAGTATTCTTTGCGCAAACTCTCCCCCTCTCCAATAAAACTGTTTTTGTGCAGGATTCTTTGTGCCGCCGCCAAACAAAATTTTTTCAAGTGTTTTAGATTTTTGCTTGTTATCGTTTTGCATAAATAATATGGACTTTAAGGGGCTATAACACCAATTCAAATTGGGTGGGGATTTTATCACCCTTCCTAAGATCCCAAAAATCACTAAAAGCATACGCATTACCCTTAAGCTTATTAAAAAATATCTAGACTCGGCCAACTAAGGACTTGTCGTGCTCAATAGGACAGAGGAAGGTTGTAGGCATTTGGTCATTTATCTAAACTTGATTTTGTGGTGCCTAGGCTGGACAAGTGAGGAGGTAATTTTAAAAGGACCATCTCACGGTGATTCGTGAGTGGAACCCTCATTACTTTACTTGTGCTTACCTGGCCACAATTGGCAGTGAAGAGGCGATTTGAGAGTTATCTCACAACTTGTCACTTTGGAACAGTTAGGAGCAGTCTAGTGGACTTTGAAGACCATAGCTCTAAGTGTGATTGTGCATATTGTGACTTTGATTGTTTGAAGTTGTGTCCATAAATCCGTATATAGTTTTGCAAAACTCTCTAAAAAAATACCCAAAACTTTTATAAAAACTTGTCATTTATCGCCAAATTTCCATTTCACCTACCTTTCACCGACTTTTCTCCATTGACGTTTTCTTACCCTCACATTCTATGCTTTGACTACACTAAACTCGTTTAGTGTATGTCCGGTTGGACTCGGGACACTAGTGCCCGCCTAGTCCGCGTTACGTTAGTCGCTATCGACTATGCGATCGACTCCGACGTTGAAACTCCTTCCACGCCTCTTTCACCCTTACTTTTGCCGACCAACTCTGACGTTGACTGCGATTCTGTTCATACATCTTCACCTTCACCTTCACCCAATTCTTCTTACGAGATGTCAGAATCTCCTCCTAACATCACAACAGGAATGATTCTACCTCCACTTAGTGCGAATAACCCGCGACCACTTCTTGTTGCAGCGCCACAGCGAATCGCGTTCCAAGAACATTTCTATCCTACCCGTGCTGCACTCCCTACTTGTCTTGGTCTCCCACCGGCCAACAGGGAAAATTTCGAAATTAAGCCCCACTTCATCAACATGCTGCCCAAATTTCACGGGCTTGAATCTGAAGATGCCTATATATTCATCAATAAATTCTAAAACGTGTGTGCGATGATGAAGACAACCCAACTATCTGATGATGCTATACGGATACGAGTTATTCCTTTCACTTTGTGTGACCTCACTGATAATTGGCTGTATAGCACCGCATTTCATTTGATAACCAGTTGGGACGACTTTGTAAAAGCGTTTCTGAAGAAATTCTACCCAAATCATAAGACCGCACGGATCCAAAACGAGATAAATCAATTCACCCAGCTTCCAACCGAACCTTTTTGGAAGTGCTTTGACCAGTACAAGGACCTCCTTATTCAGTGTCCTCATCACGGTATAGAGAAATGGCAACTTTGCCAAACTCTGTACGAGGGCCTGAATCCAGCAACTGGACAGTTGATGAAGACCATATGTCAAGGCCACTTTCTGTCCAAATATGACGAGGAGGCTTGGCAATTCTTTGACGATCTTGCGGAACAAATGCTACAGTAGGAGAGCACCTGACCGAACGCTTCAACTTCTTCTGGTCTCTCTAGGACAGGAATTCACCAACTCGATATATCAATTGCAATGAAGGCCGAGATGGCTACAATCACGCGGAAACTGGAAGCAATTGAGAGCAAATTCTCATCTTCTTCTCCTGCCCATGTTCCCCCTCGTATCATTTGCACTTGTTGTTCGGATCCATCTCATTTGACCGAAGAGTGTCCTTACAATTCACCATCTCAAGGACAGGATCAGGTTAATGCTGCATTTCAGCAAAGACCAAGAAACGATCCATACTCTTCCACATACAATTCCGGTTGGAGGAACCACCCTAATTTCGCCTGGAATCAGAACCAGCATCAATTCCAAGGCCAAAACAACTTTCAGAGGCCTCCTCCTCTTCAACAACAAGCTCAACAACAATTTCAGCAGCCTTTCCAACCCTAACCTTTTCAGAATCCAACGAACAACGTTGCCCCTTACAACAATTCTTTTCCTCAAAACAAAAATTTTGTTCCATCAAATAAAGATAAGGTTTTCTCGTTAGAATGGAGTCTAGAAGTTTTTGTAAAGCAATCGACTCAATCCACCGCCAACATCCAGTCTTCCATTCAGTCTTTGGTGCAACACACCACCGCACACGGGCAAAACATCAAGACCATCAAAGCCCAAATTGCACAGCTGAATGTGGCCTTGAGTGAGCGAGAGAAAGGAAAGCTTCCATCTCAACCACTCCCAATTCCATCTCAACCACTCCCAAATCCTGGCCACCTACATAATGTACATGTTGCTCTTGAACAAAAGAACCATAATGTGAGTGTTGTGACTACGTTGAGATCTGGAAGAATGCTGAACAACAACATTGGCGCACGAATTGATGATGATGACACTCCGGCCGTTTCTTCCTCTCCTTCTTCTTCTTCTGAGCCTATTCTCCAATCTTCAAAAGGCTCTTCTTCTTCTGCTGCTGCTTCGAACGGATCCACATCTCACTCCATTCAAACTCCAGTTTTGGGTTCCGTTCCATCTCCACAATCTCCTTCACAAGTATTGGGCTCAACCAATTTCAAAAATATACCACTTCCAAACCGGTTGAGATCCAATAAACAAAATCCATAAATGGAGAAGATTATGGAGTTGTTCAAATAGGTTAACATCAACATTCCCCTCTTAGATACAATTCAGCAAATCTCGTCTTATGCAAAAATCTTGAAAGACTTGTGCACTAAGAAGAGGAGATCTCAGATACCAAAGAAAGTTTTTTGGCTAGTAACGTGAGTGATGCTCTTACCCAAGATTTACCACAAACACGGAAGGACCGTGGCTATTCTACGATTTCAATAACCATTAGGGATAAGAACATCAACAGCGCTATTTTGGATCTTGGTACCAGTATTAACCTTCTTCCTTATTCAGTATATGAGCAACTCGGTGTAGGAGAACTGAAACCTACACATTGTACTCTTCAAATGGCTGACCGATCTATCACCTATCTTAGGGGTGAGCTAGAAGATGTGTTAATTAAGGTTAGGGACTTTATATTCCCCGTTGACTTCATTGTTTTAGATACACAACCTGTAGCTAAACCCCGGAATCAAATTCCGGTGATTCTCGGTCGCCCATTCCTTGCAACCTCAAATGATGTGATCGATTGTCGAAATGGTTCCATGAACCTATCTTTTAGCAACATGACAATTGAACTCAACATTTTTAGGTTAGGGAATCAGCCATCCAAACCGAACGCTCATATACTGGATGTCTGTTCCATTCAGGAGATTGCCCCCGAGGATTGTGAATTTGAAGAATTCCTGTTTTATCACAGTGATCTTGACGCCACTAGTGTGTTCCTCTTTGAACCTGCTGCTTCCGCTTCCAACAACGAATACGAGTGCTTCACATTTTTAAATGATCTTGGTTTTTCACCACCAGAGTTTGAATCTTTTGAATTTTCAGATACATTAGTTGAACCATCCGACTTGGTTGCATACACTCGCTTCGAGCCCCTGTTGGAACCCTTTGAGTTCGAGACAATTTCTCCGATCTTGCCTTCAGTCGTTTCACCTCCGACACTCGAATTCAAGCCTCTGTTTTCTCACCTCAAGTATGCTTACTTAGGTGAAAACGAGACCCTCCCAGTCATCATTTCTTCTTTTTTAGCTCTAGAGCACGATAAAGCCCTTCTCGCGGTCTTGCAATCCAATCGGCAAGCATTCGGTTGGACGATGGCGGACATTAAGGGGATTAGTCCCTTAATCGTTGAACATCACATTGATATGATGAATGATGCCAAACCAGCCAGGGATCCACAGAGTCGATTGAATCCAGTTATGAAGGAGGCTGTGAAATAGGAGATCGTCAAATGTCTGGACAGTGGTATCATTTACCCTATTTCAGACAGCCAATGGGTCAGTCCTATACATGTTGTCCCTAAGAATCCGGGCATTACGGTCATCACAAACGAGGCAAACGATTTAATCCCTACTCGCACCCAAACCGGGTGGTGAGTATGCATTGATTATTGAAAACTCAACGCCGCAACACGGAAGGATCAATTTCCGCTACCATTCTTTGACCAAATGCTCGAACGATTAGCTGGACATGAGTATTACTATTTTCTAGATGGTTACTCAGGCTAAAACCAGATTCCCATCGCCGAGAAAGACCAGGAAAAAAACACTTTCACTTGTCCTTTCGGCACGTTCGCTTATCGCTGCATGCCCTTTGGGCTATGCAATGCTCCCGCTATTTTTCAGCGGTGTATGATAGAAATATTCTCTGATATGGTTGAGAAATTTCTGGAGATATTCATGAATGATTTCTCCATCTTTGGCGATTCCTTTAACGAGTGTCTGTAATATCTTGACGCTGTCCTTACCCGATATAAGGATAAAAATCCCACTTTAAACTGGGAAAAATGCCACTTCATGGTTCGCAAAGGAATTATCTTAGGACATATTATTTCACGAAATGGCATCGAGATTGACAAAGCAAAGATTGATGTGATCTCTAACCTCCCTCCTCCCAAATGCGTCAGAGATATCCAAGGTTTCCTTGGCCATGTCGGTTTCTACAGATGGTTTATCAAGGACTTTAGCAAGATTGCTAGACCCTGGACTCTTCTTCTGGCCAAGGATACCACGTTCAACTTCGACTCGAGCCGTTTGACTGCTTTTGAATCACTGAGAAGCTCACTCACCATTGCTCCCGTTCTTTCTTCACCCGACTGGACGCATCCTTTCGATATTATGTGCTATGCATCTGACTTTGCTATCAGTGCGGTCTTAGGACGGCACATCGATAAGATGCCGCACGTAATCTACTACGCGAGCCAAACCCTGAATGACGCACAAATGAACTATATGACAACCGAGAAAAAGTTCTTGGCGGTTATATTCTTTTTGGAGAAATTCAGGCCATATCTCATTGGCTCCCTGGTCGTTGTCTACACCGATCATTCCTCTCTAAGACATCTTTTTGCGAAAAAGGATGCAAAATCTCGGCTAATACGTTGGATCCTCTTACTTCAAGAATTTGACCTTGTCATTAAGGACAAAAGAAGATGTGAAAACGTAGTGGCCGATCATCTTTCACGACTTCCTTCTTCGCCGACGCTTCCTCTCCCAATTAACGATGTTTTTCCTGATGAACAACTCTTGACAGTATCTTGCAAACCCTGGTTCGCAGATATTGTGAACTATTTGGCAACAGGACTGATACCAAACGAATGTTCGAGGCAGGACAGACTTAGATTTTTATCCCAAGTAAAACACTTTTACTGGGACGAACCCTACCTGTTCAAGTATTGTCCAGACCAGATCATTAGCCGATGCGCCCCTGACAATGAGTTCAAGAGTGTGTTGTCGTTTTTCCACGATCAAGCGTGTGGTGGGTATTTTGGCCCAAGAAAGACAGCTGAGAAAGTCTTGCAGTGTGGTTTTTACTGGCCACAACTTTTCAAAGATGCCCATGATTACTGCAAGACTTGCTCCCGGTGCCAACAATTGGGCCGGATTTCCAGGAGAAATAAGATGCCGCTCTAACCAATTCTGGTTGTTGAGATGTTCGATGTTTGGGGATATATTTTATGGGCCCATTTTCCAACTCTTTTGGGAACATGTACATTCTATTAGCTGTTGATTATGTCTTCAAATGGGTCGAGGCAGTGCCGAGCCGAATGAACGAACACAAGGTTGTCGTTAGATTCCTAAAAGAAAACATCTTTTCCCGGTTCGGGCACCCTCGCGCTATCATTAGCGACAATGGGACACATTTCTGCAATAGGTCTTTCAAGACCTTGATGTGGAAATACTCAATTAATCACAAGCTATCCACGCCCTACCACCCCTAAATATGTAGGCAAGCCGAAGTTTCAAATCGGCAAATGTTCAGTCGAAAATATTGCACTTTTAACATGACAATTTTCTTACTTTTCTTAATCATCTAAATGTGTTTGTTATAAATATAACACATATTAGAAGTTTATCTGCAAAATACCATTTACCATGTGTTCATATATTATAATCAACAATATGAAGGAAAATGTGCTTAATATTTTGATACGCATATCATATCGAATTGTATCTCAAATATAACTAACATTGTTCATTGAAGATTAGATGAGGTCAGATATCAGGAATCAAGAATCTGCAGATAAAGTAAAGAAAGTCGAAAAATCAAATACTGGCAGAGACTCATAAGAGTTAAGAAGGTTCCAGACATCAAAGAAATAACCAAATACCAACAGAAGAAGACTCCAGAAGTTTGAAGCCAAGATCTCACCAAGAAGCGGCGGAACCGCGGCCGAGTCAGACCGAGAAGCGGCGGAACCACGGCCGATTCAAGGAATGAGAGTTTGGAAATTTTCTGGAATCTTCTTCGTAAAAAACTTTGTTTGTTGGGGGATTCAGTTACTGGTTTTGGGGCTATAAAAAGGACCGAGGGCTGCATCTCAAAAACATCTAATGATCTAAAAATCAATTCCAAAGATCAAAAACCAATCTCAAAAAGGATCTAAGATCAAGAATCTACGATCTTGAGATCCAAGATCAAGAAATCATCGAGAAATCCATCAAGCGATCAATCAATCAAGTCTCCTTTACACGAAGCCAATCACCGTCAACGAACAAGCGATCCAAGACAGGTCCACGATTCGAGGTGATCAAGCGACGTAATCGACGGAACATTTACTTCTTCGAGGCAGAGATCGAGAGCAAATTCTTCTTCCTCTTGTAAACTAAACTTGAAGAATTATATTGTGAAGTTGAGTAATAAAAGTAGAACATTAGTTTTATCATTTCGCTTTCTTTTAAATTCCGCATTATGAATTCTTTCTCTATTCTTTCTTTTATTTTCATGATGTGCGAGTAATTCTCCGCTTGATAGAGTTCGTAAGATTAGGGTAGATCGATAGATGAGAAAATACCATACTCCTTTTAAGTCTTATGAAGTTTATAAACTTTAGCAAAAGAATCGCCAACGTCCTTATCGGGCGCGATATCAAATTCTTCATAATCTTGACCACGATTTGAGATAAGATTGACGATCCTTTTGTTAAGGGCTGACATGAATGGAGATCAATGAAAGGACAAGGATCAATAGAGGAGAAACCCTAGTTTCTTCCAAAGAACCCGAATCCTCATTCATTGCCATCAATCTAGTTTTAAATCTATCAATAGATAAGAGGAGTAATCTTTATTAGTCATCCATGACTAATAAATCCTAAAGAATTCTACAAGCCTTCTTCATATAAATTTTCTTGATAATTCAAATAGATCTTGAAATAATTTTCTTGATAATTAAATTAAATCTTGAAACCATTTTCTTTATTTTCTTCAATTAAATCTTGAAACCATTTTCTTTATTTTCTTCAATTAGATCTTGAAACTATCTTCTTGATTTTCTTGATTTTCTCTTTTCTATTTCTTTCGACCCATCTAAAGCAAGAATTATAAAATTCCACGAATCCCAGAGGACGACCCGTATTCACCACAGCTAGCTACACGCGACGCCGTGCTGATTGCGGTTACTTTACTAAAACTTCTTCTTTACACAAAATTCAACATCAATCAAATGGTGTCGTTGCCGGGGATCTGTGCGTAATTTGTTCTTTCTTGATATTTGGATTGAAATATTATCAAATCCATAAAAATATAAATCAAGAACGCATCTTGTGTTTAACGATTAGTGTGTGAATTTTGCAAGGGGATCTGGAATCACTATAGCAGGGAGATAAAGATTCAGAAGCATTCATCAAGACCATAGGAGCAAGGGAAGCACCCGTACCAAAAATTGTTCAAAGAACCCTCAACTTGGCCGCGCAACCGCGGAAAGAAGGCAATTTTCGCGGCGGAACCGCGGCGGGTTTGGTGGTTTAGAGCTTCAGGTTTCTCTGGTATATTTTCTATCTCCTCTCTCCTCTAAAAAGTGCAATAATAATTTTTTTGCAAGATTCTTTGCAAAAATTTGCCGCTTAAAAAATTCCTTTTGCGTGTTTTGTTTTCTAGTTGTTTGTGCATATTGTAATACGGACAATTAAGGGGAAAAGACCAAATTCAGATTATGTGGGGATTTCATTACCCTTCCTAAGCCCCACAAATCACAAAACGAGCATCCGCATCACCCTTCATTAATTAAAAAAATATCTAGACCAAGACTCTAAGGACTGTCGCGCTCAATTAGGACAGAGGAAGGTCGTGGGTAATCTACTGCTTATCCGCATTTCTTTTGTGTTGTCTAGGCAAGTGTGTCTAAAGCAAGTGGTTACTTAATTAGGCCCGCTATTTCGGTAATTCGTATAGCGGATACCTCCCACTTACCTGGCACTTACCTAGCCACAAGAGAGATAAAGAGGTAGAGGATTGATCCTACGATTTGTCTTCTGGAAGTCTAGGAGCGGTCTAGTGACTTGACCTAGGTAACCTTAGATCTATGGTTGATTGTGCATTTTTGTGATTTGTCAAAGTCCGACTTTTTCAAAAAAAAAACAAACAAACAAACCTTTCTTTTTACATAATTCTCACAAACGCTGCCACTTGCGCTAAACCCGCTTAGTGCATGCTCGGCTGGACACGGGATTCTAGTGCCCGTCTTGTCCGCGTTTCTTCTATCAACTCCGAAGTCGGTATTTCTACTTCTTCTTTTTCCTCCCCACCCACAACATCGACCGAGATGGACGGTTCTCCATTAAATTATAATAACACAACTCTGCCACCACCCGCAGGTGCACAGAATCCACCGCGTATCTCTCTACAAGAGAGATGCTACCCTATACGTGGTCCTCTTTCTACTTTTCTATCTATCCCGCCAGCCAATGGGGATAATTTTGAAATCAAAACCCACTTTATCAATCTTTTGTCTAAATTGCACGGGCTTGAGTCTGAATATGCATACGTCTTTATCACCAAATTCGAAAACGTATGTGCTATGATGGGCACTTCACAACTTTCTGTGGATGCTATGCGTTTACATCTTCTCCCGTTTACTTTGTGCGATTTAGCCGAAAAAATGGCTTTATAACACAACCGCATACTCTGAATTCGTTATAGCATTCCTTAAAAAAAATTATCCCAATCATAATACCGCCCGTGTTCGGAGTAAAATCAACCAGTTTACTCAGCTTCCCAATGAACCATTTTGGAAATGCTTTGAACGGTTTAAGGATCTGCTTGTCCAATATCCTCACCAAGGAATCCATAAATAGGATCTGTGCCGAATTATATATGAGGGCATTACTCCAGCGACAAAGCAGATGCTTGAAACTATGTGTCAATGCAATTTCATGTCCAAAGACGATGGTGAAACCTGGAAATTTATGGAAGATCTTGCTGAACATACTTTGCAATGGGAAAGCGTTAGACCACCATCATCTAAGGGAGGTATCCATCAGCTTGATGTTTTCATAGAAGTAAAAGCCAAAATGGCAGCGATGCAAAAGAAACTCGAAGTTATGGAAAACAAATTTTTATTAGCCTCACTAAACCATGTGACACTCCCTAAAACCGTGTGTGGATGTTGTTCCGATCCATCACATCTGACGGAAGAATGTCCTTTGAATTCTCCGTTTCAAGGTCAAGAACACACTAATGCTGCTTTTCAGCAGCGACCTAGAAACGATCCTTATTCTTCCACATATAATCAGGGTTGGAGGAATCACCCTAATTTTGCTTGGAACCAACACCAAACTCAAACTCAAAGTACAGTTCCAAACCAAAATAACTATCAAAGGGTTCCTCCACAGCAACAGCAACAATGTTCAGTTGATAAAACTGCACATTTGTTATTACATTTTTCCTACTATTTCCATATTTAAAAAGGTCTTTATTATAATATATCATACATATGAGGGTTTATTTGTAAAAATACTATTTTCCATGTGGATATATTATAATTAGCATTTGGTAGGAAAATGTATGCAAATAATATCATTGACCAAATTTTAACTCTACTAAATATTATTTGAGTTGTTGTGCAGAATTTTCAGGTCTAAAATCAAGGAAATCAAGTTGTTAAAGTAAACCTGCCTAATTAAGAAACCAAAACTTAGAAGTCAAGTCTGGCAGCAACTACGAGAAGATTTCTAAGTTCCAAAGCTTCCAGAGATCGCCAAATGTCACACAGATGAAGACCCAAAAATTTGATGAAGAGATCTTGACCATTGGCCGCGGATCCGCGGCCAAACCCCCATGTTGGCCGCTGATCCGTGGCAGGGAAGGGGAGTTAGAGGATGCATTTTTTTGGGGTGAATCTTTATAGTTAGATTCCATATTTGGAAGCATGAGTTCTGGCTTTGGGGCTATAAATAAAGACCGAGAGCCTCTTGGAAAAATCATCAAGTCGACGCGATCACGAAGTCCAAGACGGCTCACGCATCCAGACTGATCATCAACTGTTCGTCTACCTCCTTGGAAGAGATCGAGAAGCAAACTAGTCTTTGTAATCATTTTCTAAGGAATCAAAGTGTAATGAATATTGTTGATTAATAAAGGTAGCTTTCTTTTTCTTATTCTATTTCTTCATAGTTTAATTATGCAATTTCTCTCCATCTCTTTTTCTCCCAACATGCGCGAGTAATTCTCCGCTTGTTAGGGTTCGTAGGATTAGGGTAGGCTAATGAATGTTGAACATCTCTAAACTCTTTTTAAGTCCTATAAAGTTTATAAACTTTATCAAAAGAATCATTAACATCCTAATCGGGCGCGCTAACAATTCATTGTTAGTCCCGACCGTGATTAGAGATTAGATTAATGATTGTTTTGGTAAAGGCTAGATATGAACGGAGTTCCGTGTCGAGATAAGGGTTAAGAGTGGGATTCCTTTTCCCTCCAGAAACCCTAATCTACATGCACCACTGTCGTTCTAGTTTTAAATCTATTAAAGGATAAAATGAGTAATTTTTAATTAATCATCCATTACTACTAAATCCTAATGAACCCTACAAGCCCTCTTCTTATATAAACTTACATCCGTAGTTAATCTAGATCTATATTTTGCATTCTTGTTCAACGTAGATCTAGATCCTACAACCATTCTACAACATTCTTTATCCTTTCTCCTCTCTTCTTCAACACGTCTAAAGTAAAAGTAAAAGATTCAACGTTTCCCTGAGGACGACCCGTACTCACCTCGGTCTAGCTACATGCGACACCGTTCTGATTGCGGTATTCTACAAAACACTCTTTCGAAACAATCAAATGGCGCCGTTGCCGGGGATACGTGCGTAATTTTTTATTCTTACTATTTGTGTTGAATTCTTATACAATCTGTATCATAAATAAAACAAAACTGCAAATTGTATATTTAACGATTATTGTTTGAATTTTGCGAGGGAATCTGGAGTCACAGACTTGAGGAAACATGAGACAGATACATTCATTGAGATCCAGAGAAGTAGAGAAGGCCACAGAAAAAAAAATTCATCAATTGATCTCTCCCTTTTGCGGCGGAACCGCGGCCGGGAGTGCACATCGGCGGCGGAAGCGCGGCCAGTTAGGAGATCTAGGGCTTCAGTCTTCTCTGGTAAGATTCTAACCTCCTTCTCTCTCCTCTGAAATCCAATAAAATATCTTTTCTGCAGGATTCTTTGGAAAATATTGCCGCTCAAAAATCTTTTTGCAACGTTTTGTTTTGCGGTTTGTTTTTGCATATTTTAATACAGATTTTTAAGGGGCAAGACCAAAATCCAGATTAGGTGGGGATTTCATCACCCTTCCTAAGCCCAAAAATCACAAACCAAGCATCTGCATCAACCCTACATTAATTTAAAAAATATCTAGACCAGACTCTAAGGACTGTCGCGCTCAATAAGGACAGAGGAAGGTCGTGGGTAATTATCCGCATTACTTTTGTAGTGTCTAGACAAGTGTGTCTAAGGCGAGTGGTTACTTAATTAGGACCACTACTTTTGTAGTGGGGAGCCTCCCATTCACCTGGTACTTACCTGGCTACAAGTGTAGTAAAGAGGCGGTAGAGGATTTATCCTACGGCTTGTCCTTTGGAAGTCTAGGAGCGGTCTAGAGACTGGACCTAGGTAACCTTAGTTTCAGGGTTGTTTGTGCATTTTTGTGTGATTTGTCTAAATCCGTCATTTTTCAAAACAAACCAATTATTTTCTCCCCTTTTTACCCTTCCCCCTTCTTCTTTTCTTATAATGGGTGACCTAAACAGAAGAACACTTGCCGAGGTTTGCTGTCCACAACCAGATATCTCTTGTTTTCGTAATCCCTTCGGTATACCGTCCGGCTCTTCCATGTCCTTAAGAGATCATATAGAACAAGAGGGAAGAAACAGTTGGCCACCTCAGTCTAGGTCTTATCAACCGTATCCTAATCCTACACCTGTTTCAGTTCATACCCAGAGTGAGGAATCCCCTAGACGAATGTCCATTGCTGAGCATATAGCTAGGGCTAAAGGCCAAAGTTTCAACCCGGACCATTATCAACCATCACCACCACTGTCCAAAGAAGAGTTTGATAGGCGGTTTGTGTCATATAAGATGTCTATTGAAAATAGCCAACTAACGAACCCATATCAATATTCTTCTTATCATAATATTGATCCTACTCCCACCCAATTTTCGCAACCATTCTATTCCTATCAATCCAATCCGACTTTTCTACCTTCTCTAGACAGTTCTTCTAATCAGTCATTTGGGAGTTTTAATTATCCATAGGAATTTCAATCTTATACTGAAACCCCTTATCAACCCAAGTCTAGTCTAGAGCAGACATTAGAAAAAATTCTGGAATTGTCGAACCAAATTAGGAAGGAAACAACAGAGTGGATGCAAGCAAAGAATTTCAAACCTGCCCAAAAATTTTCAGTATATGATTCGGGCATAGGAAAAAATGAGAATTTGGGTAGTGAGACAGAACTGTACACCCTTTCTAATCAAACCTCCCCATTCCAAACTGAAATACACAACTCCAGTTTCATAGATTCATCAAGTACACCAAATAGAATGTCTGATAAGTTGTGTGACTTTGTAGTGTTTGATTTACCCGACTGTGAAGGGTCCATTTCAAGTGAGACCATACCCAACCCTTGTGATCTCTACACCTCCACTCTTGAACCAAAACTGATTGAAAACCATACTTTTGATGAGGTGTTTGAGAATTTTAACCTTCACTTGAATGAGGTGATTGACGTTGGGGATATATTGATTAATGAACCCGAAATTTTGGATGATTTTGTCCCACCAATTCATCAAATCCTTTCACTTCCTTGTGGTCATCATCTTGAGCCTTTAATTCTTTCCGAACCCCAAATATGTCTTGAAGTTGATGATAAAGGTATACCCGAAGAAATACAGCCTCCATCTTCCACATCTGGTACAGAAACACTCGATACACCAATTTGTTTACCCATTTCACCTTCTACTTTCTCCGGTTCTTCTTCTATTCCTATAGTTTCAGTAAGTTTTGATGAATCACAATCCGTTAATTCAAGTTCAATAATACCAGAAATTCAACTTGATTTGGATATTTTTGAAAATGAGGTAGATGAGTTTTTCGAGTCCTCTACCTCAATGATTTTTGATGAATCAAGTAGGATAAATTCTGGCACAAAACTCTTTGACAGCAAAATATTCAATCACACCATTGATAAAAGTTTTGAAGAACTTTTTGCTGACGAACTTGAATTTTTAAACAATACGGATTTTGTGATTGATCAATCTCCACTTATAGAGGTTGAACCATCACCATTCCTTTTTCCTAATCATTCACATTCATCCCCATTCATCCCCATTCTTTCTTTTCTCTAATTTCAAACCCTTTCCAGACCACCTCTTATCCCTTCCCTATTTTTTCTTGACTCGATACAACACATTCTTCCACCGACCTATACACTATACTGATAAAATCTTTGAATGGTTGGTGTTAAATTTTGGTCTTTGTAAAGTCTTACTTTGACCAAATGACTCACCCCCTCTTAAAATGCTTCGTATTGTCTAACTCATGTTTGAGGGGGGTACATTTTTGGCTCTTGAACATAACTTTTGTCCTCAAATTTGTGAGCCAAAAATAAGTTTGGGGGAGGATTTTCACTTTCATATATTCTTGCCCCCATTAATAATGACCTCCCAAGCTTACAGGTTTTTGTGATCCAGCAGATAGCAACGGTGAGGACACTGTTGAAAACAAGTTTGGGGGAGATTTGTGCTTATTTTACGTATCACTTTGCATTATACTATATATATAAGCACAATTTTTTTTTGAAAATAAAAGAATAGAAAGTGAAAAATTATATATCAAAGACAGGAATAGTTTAAGAAAACCAAAAAAATTAGAAGTTTTCTTAAACGAACTAGTAATAAGTAGTTATGAGCTGTTTTCCCAAGGGTTAGTAAGATGAAAGAAGTCACTAATCTGAGATAAAAATAAGTCTGAAAAATAGTTTCTATTCTGGAAGCCAAACATTTGAATGTTGATACCCTACTATATGCACTTACACACGTCTTGAAACTCGGGATAGTAGAGGATACCTTGAAATGCTCTTGTCTAAAAGCCAAAGTATGAAGAAAATAAAAAAATGAAGAAAATATAAAAATGGTGAAAAGAAAAATAAACACTAATTTTGTTATCGCCAAGGCAGCAATAAAAAATATAGCGAGGGTGCTTCATCACCTTGTGCCTTAGACCAACTGGTTTGGGAGTCACTGCTAAGCCTTAGGTGGTGCAAGACGAGGAAAATACTAATCAGCAAGCACACAAGTAATCGGTCGGTTAGTACCTCAAGAAGTATTAACGGTCGCATGAAAATATGTGAGCAAATCTAAACATTCATCAAATTCAAAAGTACTGAGGTCGATGGACAAGAGTATGATAGCTTGAATTGAATTTTCCGAGTGTAGGGATGTTCTAATCACGCACGTAGGGGTATATGATCGATATTTGGGTGAAAGGTAGGAATGAAGAATAAAGACGATGTTTTATTGAGGGATGATGTGATTTCTAATATCTTTTCATGACTTTTAAGATAGGGCTCATAACAACTGAAAAGCTAGTGTAGTTGGAAACTCTTATTTTCAAAGTCTTTCTTTTATGGCTCTTATCTTTATATGTAAATTTCACCATCTCTCTTTCATTATAGGATTTTGTGGGTGTAATCCGCTAAAAACCCTCAGGAGACAATACTCCTCCTACTAGGGACACCTAGAGGTTTAACGGCTTATTGCACGTGCTCAGTGCAATCGTGTTTGCCTACGAAAGTGTGCTTAGTTTTCTCCTTTCTTTTCCTTCTCTTGAATAAACTAGTTTGCTCGGGACGATCAAAGATAAGTTTGGGGGTATTTGTTCAGTTGATAAAACTGCACATTTGTCATTACATTTTTCCTACTATTTCCATATTTAAAAAAGTCTTTATTATAATATATCATACATATGAGGGTTTATTTGTAAAAATACTATTTTCCATGTGTTGATATATTATAATTAGCATTTGGTAGGAAAATGTATGCAAATAATATCATTGACCAAATCTTAACTCTACTAAATATTATTTGAGTTGTTGTGCAGAATTTTCAGGTCTAAAATCAAGGAAATCAAGTTGTTAAAGTAAACCTGGCTAATTAAGAAACCAAAACTTAGAAGTCAAGTCTGGCAGCAACTATGAGAAGATTTCCAAGTTCCAAAGCTTCCAGAGATCGCCAAATGTCACACAGATGAAGACCCAAAAATTTGATGAAGAGATCTTGACCATTGGCCGCGGATCCGCGGCCAAACCCCCATGTTGGCCGCGGATCCGCGGCAGGGAAGGGGAGTTAGAGGATGTATTTTTTTGGGGTGAATCTTTATAGTTAGATTCCATATTTGGAAGCATGAGTTCTGGCTTTGGGGCTATAAATAAAGACCGAGAGCCTCTTGGAAAAATCATCAAGTCGATGCGATCACGAAGTCCAAGACGGCTCACGCATCCAGGCTGATCATCAACTGTTCGTCTACCTCCTTGGAAGAGATCGAGAAGCAAACTAGTCTTTGTAATCATTTTCTAAGGAATCAAAGTGTAATGAATATTGTTGATTAATAAAGGTAGCTTTCTTTTTCTTATTCTATTTCTTCATAGTTTAATTATGCAATTTCTCTCCATCTCTTTTTCTCCCAACATGCGCGAGTAATTCTCCGCTTGTTAGGGTTCGTAGGATTAGGGTAGGCTAATGAATGTTGAACATCTCTAAACTCTTTTTAAGTCCTATAAAGTTTATAAACTTTATCAAAAGAATCATTAACATCCTAATCGGGCGCGCTAACAATTCATTGTTAGTCCCGACCGTGATTAGAGATTAGATTAATGATTGTTTTGGTAAAGGCTAGATATGAACGGAGTTCCGTGTCGAGATAAGGGTTAAGAGTGGGATTCCTTTTCCCTCCAGAAACCCTAATCTACATGCACCACTGTCGTTCTAGTTTTAAATCTATTAAAGGATAAAATGAGTAATTTTTAATTAATCATCCATTACTACTAAATCCTAATGAACCCTACAAGCCCTCTTCTTATATAAACTTACATCCGTAGTTAATCTAGATCTATATTTTGCATTCTTGTTCAACGTAGATCTAGATCCTACAACCATTCTACAACATTCTTTATCCTTCCTCCTCTCTTCTTCAACACATCTAAAGTAAGAGTAAAAGATTCAACGTTTCCCTAAGGACGACCCGTACTCACCTCGGTCTAGCTACACGCGACACCGTTTTGATTGCGGTATTCTACAAAACACTCTTTCGAAACAATCAAACAGCAACCACCACAGAGTCAGCACCTCTTTCAACAACAAACTTTTCGAAATACGGCCAACAACTCTGCACCTTATAATAATTCCTTCCAAACGGCCGGTACCGAAAACTCCTCTGCACTTGAACGAACCTTGGAAATGTTTATAAAAAATTCCATACAAACGTCGGCTGATATAAAGTCTTCTATTGAAACCTTAACGAAGGACTCTGCCTCCCACGGTGAGAGTATAAAATCGATAGAAGCACAAATTGCATAATTAAATGCCGCGATGAGTGCTAGAGAGAAAGAGAAACTTCCATCTCAACCCCTACCGAATCCTGGCCACTCACAACATCATAACGTGAGTGCCATTACCACGTTGAGATCGGGAAGAGTGCTGAACAAACAAGTCGGTGAACAGGTTGATAATGAGGAATCAATCAATGATACCCCGGCTTCCACTTCTAACCCTATTTCGTCTAATCTACCATCTTCTTCCGAGTCTATTCTCCATTTTCCCCTAGGCTCAAACCCTCCACCCACCTCTTTGAGTCAACCTAATATGATCCAAACTCCAATTCTGGGATCCGTACAACCCTCTTCTCCAATGTTGGACCCAACTCTTATTGATAAAGCTCCTTATCCAGATAGGTTAAGGGGAAATAAACCAAGTCCAAAAATGGAGAAGATTATGGAAATGTTTAAAAAGGTTAATATAAATATCCCTCTCCTAAATTCTATACAACAAGTTCCGGCTTATGCGAAAATACTTAAGGACTTGTGCACTAGGAAGAGAAAAACTCAAGTACCGAAAAAGGTATTCATGACAAGTAACGTGAGCACAACTTTTACCCAACAATTGCCTAAGAAACGTAATGACCCCGGTTGTCCTACAATATCTATTTCTATTGGGGGTAAAAATATCGATCGTGCTCTACTCGACCTTGGCGCTAGTGTTAACTTACTTCCTTATTCTGTCTATGAGCGGTTAGGTATGGGAGAGTTGAAACCTGCCCACTGCACTCTCCAGATGGCAGATCGATCTATCACCCAACCTAGGGGTGAGCTAGAGGGCGTGTTGATAAAAGTCGGGGAATTTATATTCCCTGTGGAATTTATTGTTCTAGATACACAGCCTATAGCGAACCCACGAAACTAAATTCCGGTGATTCTCGGTCGACCCTTCTTAGCCACTTCCAATGCTGTCATTAATTGTCGTAACGGCTCTATGAACTTATCCTTCGGGAAGATGACAATTGAGCTTAACATTTACAAGCTAGGAAGTCAACCATCTGAACCTTCTTCTCATCTAATTGATGTTTGTTCTGTCAACGAGATAGCTTCCGACAGATGCAAGGTTGACGAATTTTGCTATAATGATCTCGACGACACTAGTACATCATTGTTTGATCTAGAAAATTATTATAGTGAGGACACCTTTGAAGAGTCCACCCTCGAGTTTGAACCTTTTGACTCATCGCAAAAGTCAGTAGCGCTTTCCGTGTCAATATCCTACACAAGTTATGAACTTCTTAGGGAGTTCGAGTATCATTCCCTTACCCCACCTTCTATCGTCTCTCCGCCGACATTAGATCTCAAACTGCTACCTTCTCATCTTAAATATGCATATTTAGGTGAGAATGAGTCTTTGCGCGTGATCATATCCGCTTCTCTAGCTTTAGAGCAAGAGAACGCTCTTTTGATAGTCTTGAGATCAAATCGGCAAGCATTTGGTTGGACAATGGCAGACATCAAAAGGATTAGTCGCTTGATTGTTGAACATCATATACATTTGATGGATGAAGCCAAACCAACCCGAGACCCACAAAGACGATTAAATTCCGTCATGAAGGAGGCGGTAAAGAAAGAAATCGTCAAGTGCCTAGATAGTGGTATAATTTACCCAATCTCTGATAGCCAATGGGTAAGTCCTATTCATATAGTCCCTAAAAAATCTGGCATCATGGTCATAACTAATGAGGCTAATGAGTTGATCAAAACACGCACCCAAACTGGGTGGCGTGTATGTATTGATTATAAGAAACTCAATGCCGCAACAAGAAAAGATCACTTCCCTCTACCTTTCATTGACCAGATGTTGGAACGATTAGCTGAACATGAATATTATTGTTTCTTGGACGGATACTTTGGTAATAACCAGGTCACTATCGCCGAAAAGGATCAAGATAAAACAACATTTAGTTGTCCTTTCGGTACCTTTTCTTATAGACGCATGCCCTTTGGGTTACGCAACGCTCCCGCGACATTTCAGCGGTGTATGATGGGGATATTCTCAGACATGGTCGAGAATTTTCTGGAGATATTTATGGACGATTTCTCTATATTTTGGGACTCTTTTGAGGATTGCCTACGTCATCTTGATGCGGTTCTTACCCGCTGTAAGGATAAGAACTTAATTTTGAATTGAAAAAATTGTCATTTCATGGTCCAAGAAGGTATCATGCTTGGATATGTCATTTCACGAAAAGGCATTAAGGCAGACAGAGCTAAAATAGATTTCATCCACAACCTTCCTCATCCCAAATGCTTCAAATATATACGATCCTTCCTTGGTCATGCAGGATTTTATAGGAGATTCATTAAGGATTTTAGCAAAATTGCTAGGCCCTTAACTCTTCTCTTGGCCAAAGATACAACATTTCACTTCGATTCGGATTGCGAGGCTGCATTTGAATCTCTTAAAAACTCCCTCACTACAGCCCCCGTTCTATCATCTCCTGATTGGACCACCCGTTCGAGCTAATGTGTGATGCATCAGATTTTGCTATTGGTGCAGTTTTAGGACAGCACATTGATAAGATGCCACATGCAATTTATTATGCAAGTAAGACCTTGAATGATGCTCAAATTAATTATACAACTACCGAGAAAGAACTCTTGGCAGTTGTATTTGCATTAGAAAAATTCAGGCCTTACTTGATTAGCTCACCGATAGTGGTTTACACCGATCACTCCGTCGTAAAACATCTTTTATCGAAGAAGGATGCTAAGGCCAGGTTAATACGTCGGATCCTGTTATTACAAGAATTTGATCTTGTCATACGAGATAAGAGTGGATGTGAAAACATAGTAGTCGACCATCTTTCACGCATCTCTTCTTCACCTACAGTGGCCTTGCCAATAAATGACTCTTTCCCTGACGAACAGCTCTTGACCGTATCCTGCGAACCTTGGTTCGTGGATATTGTGAATTATCTAGCAACGGTACTTATTCCTAGCAATTGGTCTAAACAAGACAATCATCGATTTCTATCCCAAGTAAAACACTTTTACTGGGATGAACCTTATTTGTTTAAGTATTGTCCTGACCAAATCATTCGCAGATGTGTCCCTAATGATGAATTCAGGAGTGTATTGTCTTTATGTCATGATCAAGCATGTGGCGGTCACTTTGGTCCACGTAAAATGGCGGAGAAAGTAGCAATGTGGCTTTTATTGGCCAACATTATTTAAAGATGCATATGATCATTGGAAAACTTGTCCACAGTGTCAACACACGGGTTGGATTTCTCGAAGAAATGAGATGCCACTTCAACCTATTTTGGTTGTAGAAATTTTTGACGTTTGAGGTATTGATTTTATGGGCCATTTCCCCAACTCTTTTGAGAATTTATATATATTGTTAGCGGTTGATTACGTCTCGAAATGGGTGGAAGCGATACCGTGTCGCACTAATGACAACAAAGTTGTTATTAAGTTCATTAAAGAAAATATCTTTTCGCGATTCGGACACCCTCGCGCTATAATTAGCGACAACGGGACGCATTTCTGTAATCGGTCTTTCGAGAGTTTGATGCGGAAATATTCAATCAACCATAAGCTTTCTATGCCCTATCATTCCCAAACGAGCGGGCAAGTTGAGATTTTCAATAGGCAGATCAAACAAATTTTGGAGAAGACAGTTTCTAAAAACCGTAAAAATTGGTCAACCAAATTGACGGATGCTCTCTGGGCATTTTGTATCGCTTATAAGACTGATCTTGGTATGTCTCCTTACCGCCTAGTGCTTGGAAAGGCTTGCCATCTTCCTGTCGAGATCGAACATAAAGCAATGTGGGCCATTAAAGAACTTAACTTCGATTTCAATCAAGCCTGCAACTTTCGGAAGCTGCAATTAAATGAGCTAAGCGAACTCCGCGATGAAGCTAAGGATAATGCAGTTATAGTAAAGAGCCGGACTAAAGTGTTCCACGATAAAAATATTTTTAGAAAAACTTTTACCCCGGGACAACAAATCCTTCTTTACGATTCCCGTCTCCATCTTCATACGGGTAAGCTAAGATCTCGTTAGAAAGGACCATTTGTGGTGCGGTATGTATACCCGCACGGGGCAGTTGAAGTTGAAAATATTAAAAATGGTTATATTTTTAAAGTGAATGGGCATAGATTAAAACCGTATTTTTCCACTGACCCCATGAAGGAGCTCATGTTTTTACAGGAGTTGCTTTATCATAACTAAATTTACTCCGTCTCACCTCCATACCTCGATAATATTGTCTCATCCTAAGAATGGAGATGAGTAAAAAATGACTTAACTGAATATCCGTATGATCAAAAATAAGTTTGGGGGAGGTTTTCACTTTCATTTATTCTTGTCTCCATTAATAACCTTTCCTCCCAAGTCTACAGGTTTTGAGCTTTAAAAGATGTCAATAGTGAGGACACTGCTGCAAACAGGTTTGGGGGAGGTTTGTGCTTATTTACGCATTACTTTGCATTACACTTTTCATAAGCACAAAATTTTTAAATTTTTTCTTTTATAATGACAGGTTAGAAAGTGAAAAATTACATTTAAAAGATTGGAAGAGTTTGAGAAAAATAAGAAAGTTAGATGTTTTCTTAAACGAAACTAGTAATAAGTAGTTATGAGCCGTTGTCCCAAGGATTAGTAAGATGAAGGAAGTCACTAATCTGAGAATAAAAATAAGTCTGAAAAATAGTTCCTATTCTGGAGGCCAAACATCTGAACGTTGATACCCTAATATACGCACTTACACGCGTCTTGAAACTCGGGATAGTAGAGATTACCTTGAAATGCTCTTATCTAAAAGCCAAAGTACGAATAAAATATAAATGAAGCATAAAATTATAAAATGGTGAAGAAAAATGAACACTAGTTTTGTAATCACCAAGGCAGCATAAAAAAAATATAGCGAGGGTGCTTTATCACCTAGTGCCTTAGACCAACTGGTTTGGGAGCCACTGCTAAGTATTAGGTGTTGCAAGATGAGGAAATTGCTAATTACGCCTAATAAGTGAGCACATTTATTAATCGATCGGTTAGTAACTCAAGAAGTATTAACGGTCGCATGAAGAATGTGTGAGCAATTCTATCTAAAATATTCACTGACTAAAAAGTACTGAGGTAGATGGAAAAGAGTATGATAGCTTGAATTGAATTCTCCGGGTGTAGGGATGTCTTTTACACATACGTAGGGGTATATGATCGGTGTTTGGAAGAAAGGTTGGGAGGAAGACTAAAGGCGGTGTTTTATTGAGGGATAATATGATTTCTGACATTTTTTCATGACCATTAAGATAGGGCTCATGACAACCGAAAAGCTAATGTAGTTGGAAACTCTTATTTTCGAGTTCTTTTCTTTTATAGTTCTTATCTTTATATGTAACTTTCACCATCTTTCTTTTATTATGGGATTTTGTGGGTGTAATTCGCTGAAAACCCTCAGGAGAAAACACTCCTCCTACTAAGGACACCTAGAGGTTTAACGGCTTGTTGCACGTGCTCAGTGCAATCGTGTTGCCTACGAAAGTGTGCTAGTTAATTTTTTTTCTTTGTATTTTCTTTTTTCCTTCTCTTAAATAAATAGTTTGCTCGGGACGATCAAAGTCAAGTTTGGGGGTATTTGTTCAGTCGAAAATATTGCACTTTTAACATGACAATTTCCTTACTTTTCTTAATCATCTAAATGTGTTTGTTATAAATATAACATATATTAGAAGTTTATCTGCAAAATACTATTTACCATGTGTTTATATATTATAATCAACATTATGAAGGAAAATGTGCTTAATATTTTGATACGCTTATCATATCAAATTGTATCTCAAATATAACTAACATTGTTCATTGAAGATTAGATGAGGTCAGATATCAGGAATCAAGAATCTGCCGATAAAGTAAAGAAAGTCGAAAAATTAAATACTGGCAGAGACTCAGAAGAGTTAAGAAGGTTCCAGACATCAAAGAAATACCCAAATACCAACAGAAGAAGACTCCAGAAGTTTGAAACCAAGATCTCACCAAGGAGCGGCGGAACAGCGGCCGAGTCAGGCTGAGTCGCCGCGGATCCGTGGCCGATTCAAGGAATGAGAGTATGGAAATTTTCTGGAATCTTCTTCGTAAAAAACTTTGTTTGTTGGGGGATTCAGTTACTGGTTTTGGGGCTATAAAAAGGACCGAGGGCTACATCTCAAAAGCATCTAATGATCTAAAAAATCAATTCCAAAGATCAAAAACCAATCTATAAAAGGATCTAAGATCAAGAATCTACGATCTTGAGATCCAAGATCAAGAAATCATCGAGAAATCCATCAAGCGATCAATCAATCAAGTCTACTTTACATGAAGCCAATCACCGTCAACGAACAAGCGATCCAAGACAGGTCCACGATTCGAGGTGATCAAGCGACGTAATCGACGGAACATTTACTTCTTCAAGGCAGAGATCGAGAGCAAATTCTTCTTCCTCTTGTAATCTAAACTTGAAGAATTGTATTATCAAATTGACTAATAAAGGTAGAAACATTAGTTTTATCATTTTTCTTTCTTTTAAACTCCACATTATGAATTCTTTCTCTATTCTTTCTTTTATTTTCATGAAGTGCGAGTAATTCTCTGCTTGATAGGATTTGTAGAATTATGGTAGATTGGTGGATGAAAAAATACCATACTCCTTTTAAGTCTTATGAAGTTTATAAACTTTAGCAAAAAAATCGTCAACATCCTTATCGGGCGCGATATCAAATTCTAGATAATCTTGATCACGATTTGAGACAAGATTGACGATCCTTTTATTAAGGGCTAGACGTGAATGGAGATCAATGAAAGGACAGGGGTCAATAGAGGAGAAACCCTAGTTTCTTCCAAAGAACCCTAATCCTCATTCATCGCCATCAATCTAGTTTTAAATCTATCATTAGATAAGAGGAGTAATCTTTATTAGTCATCCATGGCTACTAAATCCTAAAGAATCCTACAAGCCTTCTTCATATAAATTTTTTTGATAATTCAATTAGATCTTGAAATAATTTTCTTAATAATTCAATTAAATCTTGAAACCATTTTCTCTATTTTCTTCAATTAAATCTTGAAACCATTTTCTTGATTTTCTTCATTTAGATCTTGAAACTATCTTCTTGATTTTCTTGATTTTCTCTTTCTATTTCTTTCGACCCATCTAAAGCAAGAATTATAAAATTCCATGAATCCTAGAGGACGACCCGTATTCACCACAGCTAGCTCCACGTGACGCCGTGCTGATTGCGGTTACTTTACTAAAACTTCTTCTTTACACAAAATTCAACATCAATCAGCAAATCAAGCAAATTTTGGAGAAAACGGTTTTTAGGAACCGTAAAAATTGGTCTTTGAAACTAACCGATGACCTTTAGGCGTTTCGAACTGCGTACAAGACTGATCATGGCATGTCTCCCTATCGGCTTGTGTACGGAAAGGCTTGCCACCTCCCTGTGGAAATCGAACATCGCGTATTTTGGGCAATCAAAGAGCTGAACTTCAACCTTGAAGATGCGGGCAGCTATCGGAAGCTGCAACTTAACGAACTGAATGAGTTTTGGGATAAGGCTTACGAGAGCGCGGTTGTTCTAAAGAACCGAACGAAGGTGTTTCATGATAAACATCTTAAGCGCAAAACTTTCACGTCTGGACAACAGGTATTTCTTTATGACACCCGACTCCATTTCCATCCCGGTAAGCTTCAATCTCACTGGAAGGGACCTTTTCTGGTGCGGTGTGTATACCCGCACGGCGCGGTGGATTTGTAGATTCCAAAGGATGGTTCACTATTCAAAGTGAACGGATACAGAGTAAAACTGTTTCTTACCGCAGAACCATCGGAGGAGCTCCTGATGTTGCAGGAGCCGGTTTACATTTCCTAATCTTCCACCGTTTACCACCAAACTTCGGTTATCCAGCCATAAATAGTGGAAACACCATTTCAAATAAGTTTGGGGGTATGTATATACTATCTTGTATATATATAATGGATATTCTTGTCCGATGCATATCTATTTTATTTTGTTTTTCTCAGTTTTGTGTGTCGGGATATTTCTTGCCTGGTGAAATTCCCATTTGTCAACAAATAAAAAAAATATAAAAAGCGGGGGGATCTTTTTGTAAATATTCTAGAATATGTGAAAAGAAATGAAAAAAAAGAAATTTTCTTTTCTTTAGAAGGGTTTTTGTGCAAATAGATCATTTTTTTTACCAACCCTTGACTTTGGCTTTTAAAACACCCCTCTTCTGTTTTTTTATCTCCGAGTCTTGATCCCCAAATATTTCTCAAAGCCCTAGCCGTGACAGAAATATCCACCACAGATCGGCCCAACCTGCCGCGAAACCGCCGCAAAAGGGGCATTTCTGCCGCGGAACAGCAGCCATATCGCCGCTTCTCTCTCTGAATTTTTCAGAGGAAGTTTGATCTCTTTATCTCTTCTCTTCAGAACTGTAAAAGTTGTGTTTTTTGTTCATGGCGCATAGTTTTCAATTTGAAAGGGATTCCTCTCAATTGTTCGCCCATAACGTGTATGGTAGTTATTTTGGCAACGAGATCCGGAATCGCGGATGGAATTACCTATTGTATAACCATCCGAACGCATTCGCGTTTCCGGATCTGTTGATCGTTTTTTTTTGAAAGCATGGAGGAGGGGTGTTTGGCAAATTTTGGGTTTATTCGCTTGTTTTAGGGTGATCGGGAAATTGTAATAGATAGAAACTTCATTCATGAAGTCACTTTGATACACCGTATCCCCGCTCATGACCAACCCCTCCGTTTTAAGGATTACATGCCGTTGATGGGCGATAGTTATTCTAGGGAACCCAGGAAAGGAATTTTGGGATATACATTGTATGCGAATGTGTTAACCGTGTGCCGTTGGGCACAAAATAATATCTTTGGTAGTTCTCATAACACCAATTTTTTCACTCCATCCCTACACATTGTGCATACATTGATGATGAAAAACCCTAACTATGACATGTGCACCGTGCTTTTACATTCGATTGGCGCCGGCAAGGGGGCAGCCAATTATCCGTGCCCAATATTAGTGACACAACTGTATCGCTATTTCCTTCCTATCGAGGAGTTCGATGCTTTTATGCATGATGGGGTTCCCATTCGCCCCCTACTTGAGGGTGTGTCCACGTCGTACACTAGACTTCACGAGTTATGGTCGCGCACCGAGCCGGCCGAGAATGTAATGGCAGAGACCCCCAGCTCGAACTCCACAGCGAGCGATGAGGAGCTGACCCCCGCCGAGCAAGCATGCTTGCTGCGGCGTACTCATAGAGGGGTCGAGAGAGTGTTAGGGATGCTGACGACTTTTGATCAGCTTGTTATGAGTCTTGAGCAAGAGATATCTACTCTGTTGGCACGGGGAGAGAGCGAGATCGAGGGGTCGTGATGCAGACAGCAGTGGAGCTGGTACGAGTAGTGCTGTGGTACGAGCGGTACTGCTTCTAGTTCTAGGAGACGTAGTAGGCAGCAGTGAGGGCACTGCCGTGAGTAAGTTTGGGGGCAGTGTTTTGTTGTAAACAGTTATCCATGCATTCTGCTTCTGCAAGTTTTTTTTTTGTTGTTGTAAATATGTGTTCTTTTATTTGCATGTTTAAATTCTGCATCGCATCATATTTATATTTCTGCATTGCATTATTATCCCTTATAAAAAAAATAAAATAAAATAAAATTTTAAAGTTGGCTATTTAAACTCGAGTTCGACATGAAGGTTGACTAGTTAGAAATAACTAAATCCTATACTTAGTAATTAAAAACCCTAAAAATAACCTTCCTTGAAATATAACTGTAGTAAATATGCATCCTTGCAGTTTGTTTAGAAGTAAGCAATTTTGAGTTCAGTTCTTGAGCTAAGTTGAAATGAAGGAGAAGTATTGAAAGCATTATTTGAAGTGTAAGTCTGAAAAATAGTTCTGATTCTTGAGTCCAAATTCAGAAAGTATATACCCTACAAATCGCACATACACGCATCTTGAAACTTGTGATAGTAGAGAATACCTAGATATACTCTTGCCTGAAACCCTAGTATGAAAGAAAAAACGGTATTTAAAGCTAACCACCAAAAAAGCATCATTGGAAAATATATCCGGTCTTGAAAAGAAAATAAAAAAAATAATTAAAAAAAAGAAAAAAAGAAAAAAGTACAAGACCTGAAAACTGCTATTTACGCTTTAAGCTCACACATTCCGTAATCGGCTGATTAATGCCTCAGGAAGCTGTAATAGTCGCATCAAAGATGTGTGAGAGAATCCTTCCATCATTAATGAAAAGAAGTAGTACTAGGTATTAAGGCAAGGGTACTATAGCTTGAATTGAATTCTTAAGTGTAAGGGTGAAAATTTACACACACGTGGGGGTATACGATCGATATTTGGAGGAAAGATAGGGATGAAGACTAAGACTTATGTTTCCATAAATATGATAAAAATTCTGGATTTAAGACTGCGCTTTAGAAGGAAAACTCAAAAGATACCGAGATCTTTATAAACTGACAAAACGTATAGGATCTTAAATTAAATGAATAGGAGGTGTGAAGAATAAGGGATGAATATTTCTAACTTAGAATGATAGAGTTTCTTTCTAGAATGCTGAACTGTAGGATTAGAGTCGACAGTCAACTTGATAGGATTTTATAGGTAGTGTCCGCTGAAAACCCTCAGGAGACAAAACTCCTACTCTAGGGCAACCTAGGGGTTTTACGGCTTGTTGCACACGCTAAGTGTAACTATGATACCTATGAAAGTGAGTTTTTGGGAATAAAATGGTTTTGCTCGGGACGAGCAAAAGATAAGTTTGGGGGTATTTATTCATATCAGAATTTTGCACTTTTATACCGTCCATTCTTGATCGCATTGCATATATATAGGTACTTTTGATCCGTGTTTGCTACATAATTACAGGTTACAGGTTCTCAGCCCAAAACAATGAAAATCATGAAAAATCACGACAAATTCAGGACAACTGCCAACAACGGATAAAAATACGGGTTCCGCTCACCATCCGTCAGGTGCCGCCTACCAGTTCGAGAGACAAAAGTCAAGCAATGGTCATTCATGCTCAAAGCACAAGAGAGGCAGCACAAGAATCAATTTGATAACGCGGAGCTCAAGAAAATCAAGGCAAAAAGTCCACATTCTTTCATCTTTTTGGACTGTTAAAAAGCTGGGAGAAATATGGAATGATTCTGCAAAACAAATATACTAAACAGAGCAAGAAAGCAACATGGAAAACCCCAGAAAAAAATGAGACACGGCTTCTTCCAAAGAGCCGTGGAATCGCGGCCAATGTGACATTAATGCGACGGTTCTATGACCGAGTCAACTCGGGGCCAGAAGATATTTTTAGGGTGGTTTTGTAATTGTGGAAAGGGTCGGAATTTGTCCCTAGAGTTTCACTTGATTGCCTATAAATAATCTAGATCAGAGCCATATGAGGGATATAGATTTTTCACTAGTTTTGTGTTCGAATTTTGTATAATTTCTCTTTCTTCTTCTTCTTTCCTCCATTATCATTGTAGTGAGAGCTTTGAGTGAATGATAAATGAAGAAGGGTTTTTTTTATGCATGTCTTATAATTTAGTATTTACATATGTTGCTTGTAATATTCTTTGATAGTTAGTTGTTTTTTTTTGTTTGTTCTTCTTTTCTTTTATTCTTACAACCATGATACTTAAGTGTGATCCTTACCTAGGTAAGGTCCCAAATAGCTAGTTGTAATTTTCTACCTCATTTCTTTCTATCTTATTTGTTTGTTTTATTTTCTTTTTCTTTTATAATGAGTGAGTAGTTTCTCACTTGTTAGGGTAGGATAAGGAAAATTTGAGAGAAGGAAATCTTTCTCACTCTTTTCTTTGCCCACCAACTTGATTCGAACTCCCATCAAAGCAACCACAATCTGCTCCCTACGACACCCTATCCTATATGATAGCGGTGACACTCTAGTGAGACCGGTTGTGGTTAAATTGACCGGAGGTTGTGGCTAAGAACCAAGAACGGACGAACAAGGAACAAAAGGAAGGAAATAAGCGTTGGAAAGCCTAGCTTATACTCGCATGTTTCCTTCCTAGTCGTGCTAATCCCCGTTGTTGCCGATTACCGTAACATCGATATCAAGAGTGGCAAACGAAATAAGTGAGCGAACTCCTAACTCAAACTAACCTAATCCTAACCCTAACAAGCTCTATTATCATACATATCTAGCACATAGTTAACTTTGAACAAACTTGGGCTACTTGGACTTAACTTGTTAAAACACTAAGAAAAAGATTCCCATCTCTTTGTGGATCGACCCGTACTCAACCGGCTAGCTATCAAGTAACACCGTCTTGATTGCGGTAATTTAAATAGCACACTAAAAATCTATCAATCAGCTTCTCTTGATGTATGGGTGGATCCTTCCGCTTGTTGTTCGGGATGAGAAATTTGGGTTTGATGCATATCGGATGAACCCTCCATATCAATACTTTAACTAAATGTCAAAAAAAAGAGTGTCAGAGTAGAAAATTAGAAATAATAAATTAAAAACAAGAAATAAGAAAGAGAGAAGAATGGGTCGATCGAAGGCTCGGAAGTTCAAAAACTCGGTGTCGGACTGAAGGAGGATCGGATCATAGTTTCTATTCTTTAGAGAAATGAAAATTGCCACAATAGTAATAGAGATTAAGATTAAAAAATTTTAGAGAGATGAGAAATTTTTTTTGGAAGAGAAAAGAGTTCAGAATGAGAAAAATGGGGCCCAAGGGGTATTTATAGGTTTTTGGGGGATTTGAATTTTTTGACCCGTTTATAGTCGTTACGAGGCGAGGTGAGGCGAATCGAAATTCGCCTCGCTTCGCCTTGATCCGACCGTTAATAGCCATTGGATGGGAAACCCGAGACGAGGCGAAGTGATTTGTAATGACTCTGAATTTGTTGTACGAAATTTTTTAATTTAATGTACAGAAAGGAGTTTACAAGCCTGAGTACCATTTATAAGTTAATTTTTATTTAAGAACATCAAGAAACAACTTGCAGCTCATAGGTAAAGCCTTTCACTGCTGTGACGTAGCCCTTGTGTTCGAACCCCATCAGACACATTATATTTTTTTTCTGATTTTTCTTTTTAAACTTTTTGGAAGCCCAAAAGTTTACACATGCAATGCACACAAAAATGAAAAGTCTAAAAAAATAAACATGTGCAAACAGGTATTTATACAGAGAGGAACATGTGGCAAGCATCCACCGACCCTCTCCCCTCATTTGACGGCGAGATGCCTCCTTTGGCCGGAGCCGGCGGGCCCCCATAGCCAATGGTGCCCGAGCTTTGCACACTTGTCGTTTCCCCTACCCCTAACTCCCCTGCACTGCTTGATTACTCTGCAATCAAACAGAGACTCTTCAATTCACAATTTATCATTTTTTAATGCATTTTAGTTCACTCTTTTAATCCCAAAACCCTAATTCTATACTATAAATATTATCTCATGCTCTAACCCTTCCTCATTCTGAAAATTCTAGCCAAAATCCTCAAATTTTCTCAAGTTCAAGTGGAGTAGAATAGGAGTTAGCCAACGACCAACTTCCGGCGAGGAATCGAGGCTATTCCAGCGACCCCGCAACGCCACGACGACAACCCTCTCTCCTTCTAACTTCTCTTCATCTATCTAGCTAGTAAGTCCCTCTCAATTTCTCTCCTTCTTCTTTGAATACCTCTTCTCAAAATATATGTCGAAAGTGAAGTTACTACCGACAACATTTACTAAAACCGAGAAAACTACTCATCTTTAATACTTCGTTAAATCTAATTTGTACACATCACTTATAACTTCAAATCATAGTTATTTAGAATCAAATTCCATCTAAATTCTCATGTAAAATAACCTTAAATTGAGTTTTTCGTTTAAATACCATGAACTATAGATAACACCTCTTTTTATATTCTTTTGTCAAACCATACCTTTAGAAAACCTAACGGGGTAATGATCTACCCCTCACAAACACCCATGGTTTCATAGCACGATAACTCTTTCATGTAGATTTTGTGTTTCAAGAAAATATTTCATTAAAATACCATTTACTATAAAAACGGTTTTTTTTGAATTGTATTTCAAAATCCTTTGCAAATAAACATCTACAACCCTCTTTAGGGGACCCGCTATTGGATGATACGGATTATTGCACATCCTTGGGCCAGTAGAGCGAGATGCAGATCTTCTCACGGAGCATCGGTCTCGAAAGATTTTTAATACAATTTTTAAGAGAAACGAAATTTTCTACTTAATAATCAAAATTAATTTTTATATAATTATATAAATATTACAAATCCATATATTTTCAAAATATAATAACTTATATTTTTTAAATAAAAGAATTACAAGTTTCATCAAAATAGCATCAAGATATCAATACAAGACAATTTTACAGTAAAATACCATGAACTATTCAAGTTAAGTTAATTATCACTAAAATACCTCAATTCTTAAAATACGCATCCATGGAAACCCTAAAGAATATAAATAACTTCTCGAGGTTATTTTGAAACTATATATTAAAAATATTTTTCATAAAACCCCTTCGAGCTATATAAAACACCGTTAAGGATTTTAGTAAATATAGGTTTAAGCGGGATCAATTCTCTTGAGCCTCAGGGAGCCGGAGAAAGTGAGTGCTTGCCTATTTAAGATAGAAAACTTAACGGTGTTATCAATGGCAATTGTCTTGGAAGAAGACACAAATTCTGCCATCCATGTGCAGCAGTTACCGATAACCCTTGAATCTAATTCAGGATCCAAATCAGTTCTAAGTGTCAGACTCAAGTCTGAGTCTAAATCAAACTTGAATTCAATCTAAACCAGAATCCAATTAAAACATGAATTCAAACTCTAATATGTATACTTGAACCTGAACCTGAATACCGGAACCATATCAACATGCAAACATGATTTGACTTGACCGAATCATGGCTATAACTTGACTTGATTACATGACTACTTGTATACATCCTGAACTTGATTACATGAACAAATTGTATCCAAAGTCTCGGCAAGTCGGATAATTATAATCTATACAATACATTACGGGGTTAACGGGGTAGATTGGTACGGAATGTATTAAAAGTGACACGATGATGGACACTAAAAGACACCTACATGAAGTCTCGTGTCGTTGTCCCGTGGGTTTTGACGGAGCCTTGTACTTACATGTTACCATAGTCCACGGGATAGTTGGACTCCTCTCATATACACTGATACCTTCAGTACCAAGCTACAAACAACTACGTTAGAATAATAAACTAATACCTGCATAACTTAACAGTTTCCTTCCACATTACTTGTACTATTCCTTTCTCTCTTTTAGGACTTACCGAGCGCTAGTTCGCTGACGACATTCATGTCTATCTCTTTCTTGGAATGTTCGTCAGGAGGACCGGACCTTCAGGAGACCGAACCCAGCCAGGAGTACTTGGAGCAGATTGAGATACAACCAGACTACTAGTTTACTTGTTCTTACTTTTCATTTCACATGCCAGTGTTTAGGTATTGCTTTTATCATTGTACTTTCCTTTTCAAAGCAATGTATTGTAAAGATGAATATTAATAAAAGTTTTTGTTTACATTATATCTCTTGTCATTTCTTGTGCATTTCATATATTGCTTATTTACGCTTAACGTATTTATTTCTGAGTAAATACGTCGCGTGTCTCGCCACGTCACCGCCTCCATATACCGGGAAGCGGGGCATGACAGGTTTTGTTGGCGGCCTATGCAGGTCAGTTCTACATGGAATCCTAAGAAATATATCACAAGAATTATAAAAATCAGCAACCATACATTCTTTACATTTCAAATTTCTTGAATCTATCCTAACCTTTCTTTTTCTATCAAGGTCATGGATCACCAAACAACACGAGTACAAACGTCAATGGAAACACCCCACCTCCTACTCTACCACCACCACCTACCGTTGCAACTCCTACCAACAAGCAAACGGTACTACTTGTAGCAATCAAGAGCCTCTTGGAGGGTCAACAGCAGCAGACTGCTATCCTCATGCACCGTCCAGAGGTCGAGACACCCGGAGTCAAACAATTCCGGGCACTGCACCCGAAACATTTCTCTGGGAAAGAGAGCCCACTAGAGGCGGAAGAATGGGCTCAGTCAATAGAAGATGATCTGGCGGCAGCATAAGTTCCAGAGATTGCTTGGGTGAGAGTTGCAAAGCTGCAACTAACAGATAACTCCAGAGTCTGGTGGAAGGCTGAAGAAAGCCGACTTGCCCAACCGATTGAATGGACGACATTTCGTGATATGTTCGACGTGAAATACTTCCCTGAGACTGCTCGTTTCGAAATGGAACAGCAGTTCATCCACTTACAACAAGGCTCAATGTGGAGCAAATCCGTGAATGAATACGATGCTGAGTTTACCATGCTTAGAAGGTAAGATAAGTCTTAATATTCAATTTCCTAATATCACATATTACAATGCTAACACAAGACCGTAACAGGTCCACGGCATACCTTATCCCGACTGCTGAGATCTAGGTATGAAGATTTCAATAAGGGTTGGACCCGGAAATCCAAGATGCACTAGCTACAGGGGATTTCCCAACCCATGATCTTGCACTGAAGGCTACCCAACGCTATGAGGCAGTTGTGAAGAAGAAGGGCAGACCTCAGACTGCCGGTGTGAAACGCCATGCCACTCAAATGACAATAGGAGCCTCTTCCAGGCCAACTTTTGTACCCAGGAGACCGGGAGTAACCTTTAACCGGCCCAGTCCAGACTTTTTCTTCTATTGCAAGAGGAATGGATACCTGGAGAAAGACTGCAGGCATACGAATGGAATATGCTTAGTTTGTGGCGCATCCACTCACGCCATTGGATCTTTTCCATATCGACTCAACCTAGCTCCAGCACCTAGACACGCTATCACAGTTCTGCAGCGGCTAACTATTCACGCTACCGCACCTCGTTTAGCCCTACCTGCTCCACCTCCACGTGGACCTCCTGCACAGCCTCCTCGTCAGTTCCATCAGGAACAGAGGAACTTGCCTCAAGGATAGAGAAACATGCCCCAGGGACAAAGGAAGGCTTTCACCATGATGGTTGAGGAAGCCGAACCCACTGGCCAAGCATCAATGGTAATTCCCAATCCTTTCATCTTTTCAATTCTTGTATACCTCTATATTTTTCCTGTATCTAAACCAGCCTCACACAACTTAGGTACTATATTAGTAACCACCCTTCCTGTACTAGCATTGTTCAACACTGGAGCGTCACACTGCTTCATGTCCCAACGTTTCGTGAGAATGCACGCGATTCCAATGAAGTCACTCATTTCTAACTGGAATGTCAGTTCCGGGAATGGAGTCTTGAAGGAAACTATGGGATTTGATCAGTATCCAGTTGTAGTTTGCGGACGAGAATTCTACGTGAATTTCAAAGTACTGGACATCCCAAATTTCGATGTTGTGTTGGGTATGGGCTGGCTGGGAGTTTTCTATGCTATGATTGACTGCCGTCAAAGGAGGCTAGTATTTGAGATACCAGACCATCCAGTCTTCTACTTCAAGAGTGGAGATAGAACTTTGGAGCCAGGGAGATACCGTGCTAAACCGAAGGATGCAGAAGTGCTTTCTCTTCCGGCAGAAGAAGAAGAAAAGCCGGAGGTAGTTCGAGGATGTGTTCCCTGAAAATATAACAGGTTTGCCTCCCGATCGAGCTCTTGAATTCAGCATTGACATACTACCTGGTGCGCAACCGGTAATCAAAGCTCCGTATCGGTTAAGTCCTGAAGGATTGAAGGAGATCCGCATTCAGTTGGACGAACTCCTGAAGAAAGGTTGGATTCATCCCAGTACTTCAAGTTGGGGATCTCCAGTTTTGCTTGTGAAAAAGAAAGAAGGTTCATACAGAATGTGTGTAGATTATCGAGCTCAGAACGAAGTGACGATAAAGAAAAAGTATCTGTTACCGTGCATCGATGATCTCTTCGATCGGCTAAGTGGGTCTTGTATATTTTCAAAGCTAGATCTTCGTTCAGGTTATCATCAGGTGAAGGTCAAAGAGTCTGATATTCCTAAACGGCGTTCAGGACTCACTATGGTCATTGCGAATATCTTGTGATTCCAATTGGAGTGACCAATGCACCTGCTATATTCATGAATCTGATGAACCAAGTTTTCCGAGAGTACTTAGACAGGTTCATTATTATTTTTATCGACGACATCCTGGTGTATTCAAAGAATCGGAAAGAGCACGCCGAGCATTTACGAATTGTCCTGAAGACATTGTGACAGTATCAACTATATGCCAAGTACAGCAAGTGCGAATTTTGGCTAGATCAAGTCGGATTTCTCGGACACATTATTTCGGGCGAAGGAATCTCCGTAGATCTAACTAAGGTATCAGCTTTCAGCGAATGGCCGACACCAAAAACTGTGAAGGATATTCGAGGTTTCTTGGGATTAACGGGATACTACCGAAGATTCATTGAAGGTTTCTCGAAGATTGCAGCACCCCTGACCAAGCTGACACGTAAAGATGAAGCATTCGTGTGGTTAGAAGCATATGAAAAAGCTTTCGTACAACTCAAGTCAAGATTGACATCAGCGCCTATTTTCATAATACCGGATCAATCTAGAGGTTTCGGCATACATTGTGATGCGTCCGGTAAGGGATTAAGATGTGTTCTACATCAGCATAGATAGGTTGTATTGTTGGATATGTATGCCCTAGAGGCCATTATTGTATATGTATACATGTGGATGCTGGGTATATGTATGTACAGGACATTCTTGCTCAGTTATATAGTATATTATTTCAGTTGTCTCTATCAGGATATATGTGTATTTGTTTTTATTGATACTTTATCCAGCTTGCACATATTGATAAAGACTTGATATAGTAGTATACTATTATGGTTTGACTTTATCTTAACATGGAATATGTTATACATGTTATTACATATTGCGGTTAGATGTTGATAAAGCCCATAGAATCTTTCTTGACTACCTGCGTTGTGATAGCAATCATACTTGTGGGAGTAGGGTAGTCCATAAGCATATCCTTAAATGGTCCATAGTCGCGTGAGTATCAAGACTAGGCATTGATACTCTAGAGTAGACTAGTGTATACGTTTCTAGACCCCGACGAGGGGCGATGGTTGGTCCTACAGCCATTGGTCTGATGCACCTAAGATCGTATAAAGGTGCTCACTTGGTGTGAGTACACTGGACGGACTCACGGAGAACTTCCAGATGGTACTATACCTATCGTCATATGGAAATTCTCAGGTGGCATGTGTACAGGTTAGTCTTCGAGATCGTCATTTGTCTCGTGTAAGTTCCTACTGTGCTTTGATCACTACCCTACCATGGCTCTACTGAGTCGTGCAAACAGGTTTTGGTTGGGTACAGTCCCGAGGCACATAGAGGCAGTGAGCGATTGTTAGGGATTTTTCTCTCCCGGTATTGGGAGTCGATATCGCACAGTGTTCGATTGGTCAGGACCATAAGAACTTAGCCAAGGCTGTTGGGATTTACTGATAGGTTGATCAGTAGTTTCCCAGATTGGTCCTGAGCCTCATCAGCACGAATTATCGGGTTATTAGGGTCTGACGTTTACCACCCCCTAGACCTGGTATGCAATACTCTTAGACGAAGAGACTGGATTGTACGGAGATTGTCACGGATTGGCTCAGTTGGGATCCGGATGAGTTTGCTCGTCGGCTTTCCTTTTCGACAGGTACCCGGGTAGCCGCTACGTACAGCTAGTGCCGCTGACGTGCTTGTGGTTATGGATTTATCTAGTAACGCACTGCCGGCGTACTGTCGAGTCTTTAGAGTCCCACACAGAGGGTTTCTCTGCTTAGGGCGAAACGATGTAGAGGTTGTATGTTTTTAGGGCAAGGGTTCGATCACATACGTGTACTTGTGCACGTATGATGTTCGGGCGGATAATACTAGTGGGCTTTGGTTTAAGCCGGATCCTAGTATTATATTGTTGGATTATTCTTGTCTCATTGTATTCGTATTTTCTCAGAATACGGATACGGGTATGTATATACAGGTGAGGGGCACTCTTGTAATTGTGCAAGGTGCTTCTAGAAGAAGACACCTCATTATTTTGATTAACCATTTAGGTTAAATGGTTTAATGAGGTGGAAGGTGAGGTGTTATCATTCATTGAATGAAGCATGGCTAAGTTATGACTCATGTAGTGACTCATGGTTTACTATTCTAGTATGCTTGATATTTTTTGGAGATATTTTGTGGAGATATTTTCTGTTTGCATTATATCTCATACACTTAGCCATTCTTCATTCTATTCTATTATTTTTCACAACACTCTCACTTTCCTCCAAGCTTTCTTCTTCTACCTCAAACCCTAATTGTCTCATGTGTTGAGAAACCTAGGGTTCTTGAGGCAAATCAATCCATCATCACTCTCTACATCACCTAGGCTACTTAGATTAGCAAACTAAGTGACCTAGTTACCTCGGTTTAGAGGTAGGAGCTCAAAGTAGACACTCTTGGGTGGATCATCTTTGACATGAGGAAGCTGCTGATCAAGCTCGATCATGGAGGCCACTAGGAGCATGCTAAAGGAGATGAGTGAAGACCCAAAGGACGTGAGCCTCTTGGTATAAACACTTTTCATAGTAGATAGCTTCTTTAGTTGCAAGTTAGGTTTATGGAATATCCGGTTTAGGGTTATTCTAGCACCAAGTTTACATTGTTAGAAAAATATTTGTTCCGCAATAGGCCACGGTTGATGGCCAGGGTGTTAGCATAACCTTTCATGGTATCAGAGCCAGCCCATAAACCCTATACTAGCAGGTTTAAACAATGTTAAAGTAACGAAACTGAAACAACTCCGAAACACGAAATCTAAAACCCAAGTTTCTGTCATTTTTTCCAAAGCCTCTGAAATTTTTTTAAACAAGTGCAGAGTGCTTTTTGTGCTACAAATAGAACACCAGAGAAAAACGACACCATAATTTTAAAAACTGACCGGCGAGAATGGATTTTTGGCCGGCGTGGCCGGGTCTTCTGAGGCTTCTGGTGTTCCTTTTTGTTTGGTGCTCTATAACTCTTGGATTACCCTAAGGTGGAGTGCACGAATAGCCGGGTTCTAGAGGGAAATAAGCCCCCATCTCATGGTGTTGATACGGAGGGGGCTTTACTCTAGAATTGGCGGGCTATTCACCGCAATCGTAGGGGGTATAGTTTGACCCACAGAGGGGCGCCCAAGTTACCGGATTCCGTGAAGTGTTGGGTGGCCCATTTACTTTGTTGATTAGGGTTGCCTCACTTCTGTGATTGACGGGGATCTTGCCGCGCTCGTAGGGGTCCAGGTTTTCATTGCACGGGCTATCCACACAACCGGGAACGTCGGGTTTTATTTGCGACTCAAATGAAACCCAAGGCTCCAAGATTTCCACCATTCTGTGTTTCTTGCTGAGAATCTGTGATGTTGCTTATTATCATGCCTGAGATGAATGTTATATATATATATATATATATATATATATACTAGTAGATGTTGTATATGTTTTGCACCCGCACTAGTCAAGCCCCCCCTCCGCCGTTAGTTAAGTAACCTAACGGGTGATGACGGGGCCCAGTGGCGAATGCGGATGGCATATACGTACATTGTATTTTCGTTCTTTTCTGGTGTGATAGGTTTAATTGATGGGACCGCATTAATTTTTATTAATGCAAGAAAAGAAACCTAAAAAGATGTTGTTGGAATAAATTTCGAAAAACAACAGTTATATTCTTTCTCTTTGCATAGTGGTATTCGGTTGTGAATATCCAGCACCTCATTCCAGGAGGCAAGAGCCGAGATCCCTTCACAGGGAGTGACCTCTTGAGAAAAAGTCTATACTGTAGATTACTCGGTTTTTTCAAAACCAGAAATTTTAAAAAAGTGGAGCTTAAACTACTCCTTTTCAAAGCTATCAGGTTCCTTCAATGATATCAAGTTCATTACGTTAACGGGTTTTTCGCCAAAAACTCAGCCGTAGCCCTCCATCATTTCGGATAAAAAGCACATAGTATTCATGCGGTGTTTGTTGGCCAAAGTCAAGGCATCATGAATGGTAGCTGTATGTTGATTATCCGTATCATAAATAGATGCATTGGTTTAGGACAGTCGCACCACCTTGTTGGCCAAAGTCAAAGGTGTATACGGGTAGGTCTAAATCAATCTGGACAATGACAAGTAGAACTTAACATTGCACGTTATGATTTGTTGGTCAAAGTCAAGGTCATAAGCGCTTGGGGCAAAAACCATATCGGGAGTTTCAAATATACAGGAAACTTGCAGATTTAGCATACCTTCTGGAGTGTGGTGACTAGAGTGGATTCCATCTAGGTCATCACACAATGATGGTTGGATCCCGATCCCACTGATGAGTAGGATTACTCTCGGGAGATTCTTTCGCTTAACAATCAATGTTTTAAACCAAGTAGGTGTCTAGAACAATGTTAGCGGGGCAACGCCTCCAGGGAAAAGAAGTTACATAATTAAGAAAATTCGCGAAAGCGTTGGAAAACCTCCCTCGAAGTACCAACACTAGCTTGCTTGAAAGGTTAAGCAAGTATTGTGACGTGCGATTAATCCTGACTAGTTCTTCTTTTAGGGTTTGAAGAAGAATTTGAGGAAACAGTGGGAGCCATCATGATTAGGTAAATTAATAACCAATCTAATCTTGCAAGAGCGCACGCTAAGTGTTTCTTTTCTCTCTCTCTAGGTAGCAACCGTTTCACGCCCTTATCAAGATAATAATATGTATCGCTTGACCGATCCGAATTCTTATTCGGAGCTGGAGAACGTCATTTTGGCTCTAACTTATGACGGCGGTCATGAGTATGAGCAGAGGAAAGAGGATTGCATGAATTCCTTGATGACCCCAACGAAGAAGAAGCATACTATTGCATCTCCTTCATGTGTTCTTGTAATTGAGAACTGCTTTTCAGTCAGTCTTATTTCCTGGGTACTAGATACCTGATCAAGATCTCATATCTGTAATTTATTATAGGGACTGAGAAAAAGTAGGATGGTTGGATCTGGTGATATGTCCCTCAGAGTAGGGAACGGAGCACAAGTTGATGTTGCATCCGTCGGTGAATAACACCTAGTGTTGCCAAATGGCAATACTATGATTTTGAAAAATTGCTACTATGTACCTTCCATGGTTTGCAACATCATATCGGTTTCTTTACTTGATAAAGATGGATATAACTTTGTTCTTGATAGAAATATCATAAACATTTACCTTGATAAGGTATTGGTTGCAGAAGGTATACTGTTTAATGGTATCTATGTTCTAAATCAAAACGAAATTTTCAATATATAAAGCGCACGCAAGAGGAAGAGTTCAGAAGAGAATGAATCCTACTTGTGGCATTGTAGACTTGGTCATATCGGAGAGAAAAGACTGAGTAAGTTGCATAAAGATGGATATTTGAATACGTTCGAATTTTCATCTTATAAAACTTGTCAGTCCTAACTTAAGGGAAAGATGACCAAATCTCCGTTCACCAGACACGGAGAAAGAGCAGCAGAGCTCTTGGGACTCATACACTGTAAATCCCCGTTACCATCTTAATAAAAGTTTTTCCTATTTTCTAAATCCCAAAGATTTACTTTTCCTCGTATATTTTTTGTAGAAGGTGGTTGTTTAAATCCCAATATTTATAATTTCCTTAACCCTAAAAGCCAAAACCCAAGATTTAAAACCAAGGCCGAATTAAACTAAAATGAGTAGAATACTTTACTTTAAACCCCAACCCTACTTTAGCCCATTATCTAAAACCCTCAGTCTAAATATTTTTTCTAACCAATAAATTAACCCCCAGCCCGTTACCATCCCTCAGCCCACTCACTATTTTTTAAAATAATTTTTTTATAAAAAAAAGTCCCTGGCCCACTCTCCCCCTCAGCCGAAAATTTTAATAAGGAAATTTTTAGAAAATTCAGCCGGCCCACTTCCTTCGGCCCGTGACCCGCTCAGACCCGACCCGACCCGTTACTTTTCTCTTTCTCTTCCTCAACGGCACTCCCACATTCCCGCTCACCCCTTTCAATCCGCGACCCTTTCCCTCCGCCGCAGCTCACGCCCGTTTCCTCCGCTCGCGCCCACGCCGCGCTCGTGCGCCGTTACCCCTCGTCGCGATCCCATCTACCTCAAACCCTCGCCTCTCCAACTCCTATCTCCCTCACATCCTCACTCTCCAGAACCCATTTCTCTCTCTCTCGAAGACCCCCCAAAGCCCACTGTCGATTGCTCTCGCCGTCGCCGTTGACGACGACGACTGCAACCACTCATTCGACCACTCATTCGTACTCCTTCCTCGGTTTCACTCCAACATCTAAACCCTCCACCACTACACTTCATCGGCCAAACCCCCTGCACACAAATTCCCCCGTCACACCCGAGCCGACCACCACCCTACCCTTTGACGCCGGCGAGCCCTGCTGACCTGAAGCATCCGTCGACCTCTACACACTCAGCATCTCCTCCTCCAAACATCCAGAACCCAACCCCACTTCTCTCTCCTTTCAAAATACCAAAACCCAATAAACCACACACACACCCCGACACCCACTGCAGCCATCGCCGGAGCGACGCCGTCGACCGTCGTCGACCTCAGTGCACTCGCAGAGGACCATCAAGCACCCCTCAACCTCCAGTGACCGTGCAACGACTCCGGACAACTCCGACGCAAATTTCGCATCTCGAGCCAAGCTCGCGCGAATCCGTTTCACGGCGTATATCACGCGTTCATGACGCCGCTGCTGCCGTGCGACCTCGAGACGTTTCCAGGCAAGTGTTTACTTACTACATGCTAATATAATTGTGGTACAAACTTAAATCATATAGTTTACGAATTTACCGATTCTTGATATATTATGCGACCTATGTGTTCGATGCTAGACCCCAATGAAAATAATTGGTTAATTTGATGGAAATAAATATTTTCTGTTGGCCCTCTCAATGATAAGTATCGTGTATAAAAATCACTGGAAAATACGATTGTTAGTGACTAAAATTGATACCCCCAATTATGCCGATAAAACTAGAATTTTTGCGTATCTGAAAACGATTAAAATCATTGTAAATTATGTGCATACTGGAATGATACGTTCGAGGGTTTAAATCGAAGACGATTCGACGAACTTTCACCCTATGTAAACTTCTAACAATTCCTGTTATGTAACTGCGATGATAATTAGATCGGAGTGCGACTCTGGACTGCAGTCCAGAGCGACTCTGTCTATCGTGTACTTTCCCAAAATGTGTGTTACTGTGTTTCCTGAAGTTGTATGTTATGGAACTCTGCAGTAGATTAAAGATAATTCTGTTAGCTAAACAAAACAAGCGGTTCCATTCCGTTTCATTGACGTTTGCTATTTTAAACTGTAAATAAAAGGGCAGAACGTATAACTGTCCAGAACAGATTCAGAAGTGATATACTGATATTAAACTGTGTGTAACTTTCAACGTACAGACGCGATTGAGGATCCGTCTGTTTCGTTGAATACTATATTGAAAAACCTATATTTCATTCAACTGTAGCATCACTAAAATTTGAACCCAACTGGGTGAAATTCGTGTCGCGAAACGGACGTTCGGTTCTGAAACCGAATTTCCAGCCGCGAGCACTTAAACTGAAACAGCTGTATCTTGAAAACCGGAATCCCGATTGAACTGAAACTAATTTTGATGAATTGCTGACTGAGTGTTCTATTTATCTTACTTGTATCATTTTGCTGAATTCTTAACATAACAATTTATGCAATTTATTTAAGTTAATGACGTGCATGTTGATTCATAACATACTTAGCTGATTGATAGCATACATACATATATCATACCCCATTTGCCATCTACTTAGTGTTAGTGCGTGTTAGGATTAGTGGACATTGCATTATCGTGCATGATAGATGTTGGTTTAGGAGTGACGAGTACACCAATGGAAAGTGAATATTCGTGACAGTGATTGACATAGTGAACAGTGATAAAACCGTGCCATTGGTATACTTGTACACGACTAAACTAGTGAAAACCTAGGGATAAGGGGGAAATCGAAGTGGAAAGAGAATCGTATTTAGCGGGACCGTGTTTTAGAGGATGATCATTCGAGCAGTGATATATATATTAGGTAGGATCTAGCGATCCGGCTGACAGGGTTATGTCCCGAGCATGTGGGCCGTTGTCTCGGGTATGTACGAGACTCCTGTTAAACATGATCCTCCTTCCACTATGCGATTTCAAATATGACCTAGAGACCGATAGGGACACAGAACATATTCTGCATCATATAGTGATATAGTGACTACTTGCATTGTTCTTACACTAGTATTACCTTTTTTACCTGTTTCATCTTATTATAATAATATTGTTATTGTGTCGCTCTGACGACCTGAGTATGCATGCTCAGATTCCGTGGAAGGACCAGCGCAGGAGACCGATCTACCTTTCGAGTTCACGGAGATATAGTCTGGTGTACTTCCTATCTTTACTGCTTTCCATAAAGTGATCGTGAGATTGAACTTGGTTAGTAATTGTTCTTGTTATCTGTAAATTGTGAACAATGGAATTTTAATATAATAAATTAGTGATGTGATTCCTTTACTACCGTGCTTTATCTACTGATTACCATGTAATGCTAGAAGCCGAAGTGTGACTACGGCGGGATGATTCCTTGACCGTAGGAGCATGGCTGGCCTAGTCATCCCTCGTTTTCCGTATTTTGGGAAGCGGGGCGTGACATGGTTTAGTTGGTATCAGAGCCGTGTTTAGTATCAAGGGATAACATTAACTATACTGTATTACGTTATTCTTGTTTCACTACTCTTGATTTTCATCCTTGAATCTGATCATATCCTTTTGAATCTTCCAGTGATATGACGTCCCCGAACGACCCCTACTCGGACTCCAGCTCTCAGGACCGCACGGAAAGAATACTTACTGCACTGACCACTCTCGCGGAAGCTCAGGAGAGGAAGACAGATTTACTCACTGAGGGACTCAGGGCGATTACCGCCGCAGGAGGACCCTCCGCACTTATTACCGCCCCCGAGGGCGCTACCCCACCAGCTTATCATGCTAGGGCTGGTACCGTATCAGATTTCCGACGGTTACATCCAGCTGCATTCACAGGGCTAGCTGAACCCCTTGAGGCTGAGCAATGGCTGGTGAACATGGAGAACTTGCTGACAGCCGCCAGGGTTCCAGAGGAAGACTGAGTGGACGTGATAAGGATTCAATTAGAAGATGAAGCCCGTACATGGTGGTCGGTGGAAGAAAGAAGACTTGACGGGCCGATTGAATGGAGCAAGTTTAAGGAGTGCTTCCTAGATCATTATTTTCCTTCCACAGCCAAGGCAGAAATGGAGGAAAGGTTTATTCTTTTGAGGCAGAATGGACGCTCAGTGGACGTATATGCGGCAGAGTTCAACCGTCTGAGCCGCTTTGCTCCATACATGGTCAAATCAGAGGCCACCAGGGCCAGACGCTTCCTTCAGGGGTTAGATTTCGAGTTGCAGCAGTTGATTGCATCGTTGGATTTGCAGACTTTCGCACAGGTACTCAACGCGGCGAGAGTTCAGGAGCAATTGATTAACAAGTTCAGAAGACCCCCAGTCGTTCCAGCACGTACCCACGCGCCTTCTCGAGGAGCCATACCGGTTCACAGAGCAGGAACGACACAAATGAAGCGCCCGTTCGTACTACAGCATCGCCCCCAGAGACAGGGCGTAGTTTGCGGCTATTGCGGTAGAGGTGGGCATACCCAGAAGGACTGTCGCCGTGCCAAGGGACAGTGCTTGATTTGCGGGTCCAGTCAGCACAAGATTAACAGTTGCCCTGAGCGAGCAGAGATACAGGGAGGTTCTGGACCGCCACAGCAGAGGCCGCAGGAGCAGAGGCAACCCTTTACAGGTCGCGGTCAGGGACGGGCTTTCACCTTGACCGCCGACCAGGCAGAGGCGTCAGGAGACGTGGTTACAGGTACTCTACTCGTACATTCCTTGCCAGCTAGAGTACTATTTGATTCGGGAGCATCGCATTGTTCTTGTCTGAGCATTTCACTGATACACACTCAATACCACATGAACCACTAACCAAGGGATGGGAAATTCATACGGGTAATGGCATTATAATATCTAGTCGAGAATGTAGATTATGCCCGGTTGTAGTGTGTGGCAGGGAATTCTATGCGAATTTCCTTCTGATTGGGATAGGCAGTTACGACGCAATTCTCGGGATGGATTGGATGAGCACTTTCCATGCAGTTATCGATTTTCATGCAAGGAAGGTGATCTTTCGCATCCCCAATCACCCGGAGTTTATTTTCGAGGGTGGAAGTGAATCTTTAGGGCCAGCTAAGTATAGAGCCAAGCCCAAGGCACTGACAGCTATGGAGATTGATAAGAGCCCAGTCCCAGAAATTGTTCGGGACTTTCTGGTTGTATTTCCCGAAGATCTACCAGGTCTACCACCTCCTCGAATCTTGGAGTTCTCAATCGATTTGACTCCAGGTACAGCCCCAGTATCCAGAGCCCCTTACAGAATAGCACCAGTTGAGTTGGCAGAATTGAAGAAGCAGGTTGAAGAACTATTGGAGAAGGGATTTATTCGGCCAAGCACTTCACCGTGGGGTGCACCAGTTCTGTTAGTAAAGAAGAAGGATGGATCGCTGCGAATGTGTATAGATTATCGGGAACTGAACAAGGTCACAATAAAGAACAAGTACCCAATCCCACGCATTGACGACCTATTCGATCAGCTAAGTGGAGCCAAGGTATTCTCGAAGTTGGACCTCCGTTCTGGATATCATCAAATCAGAGTAGCAGCCGAGGATGTATGCAAAACGGCTTTCAGGACCCGATACGGACATTACGAGTTCCTTGTGATGTCGTTCGGTGTTACCAATGCCCCAGCAATATTCATGGATTTGATGAACAGGGTGTTCGCAAAGTACTTGACACGTTTGTCGTTGTGTTTATCGACGACATACTTGTCTACTCGAAGACCCGGGAAGAGCACGCTGAACATTTGCGCATAGTCCTACAAATTCTTCGGGAAGAGAAGCTGTATGCAAAGCTAAGCAAGTGTGAATTCTGGCTCGACAAGGTTCAGTTTTTGGAACATATCGTTTCGGGCGAAGGCATCTCGGTGGACCCGGCAAAGATAGAATCTGTCAGAGATTGGCCAACGCCGAAGTCGGTGGCTGAGATCAGGAGTTTTCTGGGATTGGCAGGTTATTATCGGAGATTCGTCCAAAATTTCTCAAGAATCGCTGAACCATTGACGAGGCTGACACGGAAGGACGTACCGTTTACATGGACAGAGGAGTGCGCTTAGGCATTTGACACGCTGAAGCAGAAGTTAACCACGGCGCCTATTCTTACAGTACCAGATAATTCCGGTGGTTTGGTGATACACAGTGATACCTCAGGGAAGGGATTAGGCTGTGTTCTAATGCAGCACGGCCGAGTGGTTGCTTACGCCTCTCGAAAACTGAAAAACCACGAGAAGAACTACCCCACGCATGACTTGGAGTTAGCTGCGGTAGTCTTTGCGTTGAAGATTTGGAGGCACTATCTATTGGGTGAGAAAGTGGAGGTGTACACAGATCACAAAAGTTTGAAGTATGTTTTCACTCAGAAGGAACTAAACATGAGGCAGCGCCGATGGCTAGAGCTGATGGCAGATTATGACTTGGATCTTCAGTATCACCCGGGGAAGGTGAATGTTGTACCAGATGTGCTCAGTCACAAGCCAGCGGTCATGATGTTGACCAATCAGAGGAGCATTATTGAGGACTTTCAGAGACTTGAACTTGAAGTCGTTACATCGAACGCACTCAGTCAACTTTGGAAGCTACAGGTGCAATCTTCTCTGGTGGATCGCATCAAGACTGCACAAGCGAATGATCCCCGATTGCAAAAGTTCAGAGAGCAAGTGGAAGCCGGACTGAGAACTGACTTGATTATACATGATGATGGCTCTCTGAGATTTGGTAGCAGACTCTGCGTACCCAAGGGAGATGTTCGAGAAGAAGTATTGGCTGAAGCACACAGTTCAACTTATTCTGTGCATCCGGGAGGCACAAAAATGTATCAGGACCTAAAACAGCACTTTTGGTGGAACGGAATGAAGCGGGAAATTGTGAGGTTCGTATCTAGGTGCTTGGTATGTCAGCAGGTGAAGGAGAAACATCAGAGGACAACAGGATTGTTACAACCACTGCCGATACCTGAATGGAAGTGGGAGCACATTACCATGGATTTTGTGTCGGCCTTACCACGAAGCCCTAGGGGCAATAACGCCATTTGGGTTATCGTCGATCGCCTCACAAAAGCTGCACACTTCCTACCTTTCTGAGTGGGACAGTTGACAGAATCACTGGCAGAAAGATATATGCAGGAGATTATGCGACTTCACGGTGTTCCAGTCAGCATTGTGTCAGACCGGGACACCAGATTCTTGTCGCACTTTTGGAAGAGCTTATAGGAAAGCTTGGGTACCCGCCTTAAATTCAGCACAGCTTATCACCCGCAGACGGATGGACAGTCCGAGCGTACGATTCAGACGCTCGAGGATATGTTGAGAGCCTGTATGTTGGACTTTCAGGGTTCCTGGGAGGACCATCTGCATCTAGTCGAGTTCTCTTACAACAATAGTTATCAGGCTAGTATTCAGATGGCTCCTTTTGAAGCACTATACGGGCGGAAGTGTCGATCCCCATTATGTTGGGATGATGTAGGAGAATGAAGATTACTGGGCCCCGAACTCATTGTTCAGACAGTCGACAAGGTCCAAATGATCAGACAGCGTATCAAGACGGCTCAGGATCGACAGAAGAGTTGGGCAGACACCAGCAGGAGGGCACTAGAATTCGAAGTCGGAGATCATGTGTTCTTGAAGATTTCCTCTACTCGTGGAGTTATCAGGTTCGGAGGTCGGGGAAAGCTTAGTCCCCGCTTTATCGGACCTTTTGAGGTGCTAAAGCGAGTAGGAGAGGTGGCCTATCGACTTGCCTTGCCTCCATCGCTAGCCGGTGTGCACAATACCTTCCACGTGTCACAGTTGCGGCGATATGTTCGAGATGAGAGCCATGTCCTGGACCATTCAGAGCTAGTTTTGGGAGCCGATCTGTCATACGAAGAACAGCCCACAACCATCCTCGACCGCAGAGAGAAAGTGCTGAAGAATAAGGTCATTCCGTTAGTCCGAGTGTCTTGGGGCGGTCGTTCCTCAGGAGAATCCACCTGGGAGCGGGTGGAAGATATCCGTGATCGTTATCCACATCTCTTTGTTTAGTACATTGTTTCCTTGTATCTTTGTTAAATTTCGAGGACGAAATTTTTGTTAGGGGGGTATGATGTAAATCCCCGTTACCATCTTAATAAAAGTTTTTCCTATTTTCTAAATCCCAAAGATTTACTTTTCCTCGTATATTTTTTGTAGAAGGTGGTTGCTTAAATCCCAATATTTATAATTTCCTTAACCCTAAAAGCCAAAACCCAAGATTTAAAACCAAGGCCGAATTAAACTAAAATGAGTAGAATACTTTACTTTAAACCCCAACCCTACTTTAGCCCATTATCTAAAACCCTCAGCCCAAATATTTTTTCTAACCAATAAATTAACCCCCAGCCCGTTACCATCCCTCAGCCCACTAACTATTTTTTAAAATAATTTTTTTATAAAAAAAAGTCCCCGGCCCACTCTCCCCCTCAGCCCAAAATTTCAATAAGGAAATTTTTAGAAAATTCAGCCGGCCCACTTCCTTTGGCCCGTGACCCGCTCAGACCCGACCCGACCCGTTACTTTTCTCTTTCTCTTCCTCAACGGCACTCCCACATTCCCGCTCACCCCTTTCAATCCGCGACCCTTTCCCTCCGCCGCAGTTCACGCCCGTTTCCTCCGCTCGCGCCCACGCCGCGCTCGTGCGCCGTTACCCCTCGTCGCGATCCCATCTACCTCAAACCCTCGCCTCTCCAACCCCTATCTCCCTCACATCCTCACTCTCCAGAACCCATTTCTTTCTCTCTCGAAGACCCCCCAAAGCCCACTGTCGATTGCTCTCGCCGTCGTCGTTGACGACGACGACTGCAACCACTCATTCGTACTCCTTCCTCGGTTTCACTCCAACATCTAAACCCTCCACCACTACACTTCATCGGCCAAACCCACTGCACACAAATTCCCCCATCACACCCGAGCCGACCACCACCCTACCCCTCGACGCCGGCGAGCCCTGCTGACCTGAAGCATCCATCGACCTCTACACACTCAGCATCTCCTCCTCCAAACATCCAGAACCCGAGCCCCACTTCTCTCTCCTTTCAAAATACCAAAACCCAATAAACCACACACACACCTCGACACCGACTGCAGCCATCGCCGGAGCGACGCCGTCGACCGTCGTCGACCTCAGTGCACTCGCAGAGGACCATCAAGCACCCCTCAACCTCCAGTGACCGTGCAACGACTCCGGACAACTCCGACGCAAATTCCGCATCTCGAGCCAAGCTCGCGCGAATCCGTTTCATGGCGTATATCACGCGTTCGTGACGCCGCTGCTGCCGTGCGACCTCGAGACGTTTCCAGGCAAGTGTTTACTTGCTACATGCTAATATAATTGTGGTACAAACTTAAATCATATAGTTTACGAATTTACCGATTCTCGATATATTATGCGACCTATGTGTTCGATGCTAGACCCCAATGAAAATAATTGGTTAATTTGACGGAAATAAATATTTTCTGTTGGCCCTCTCAATGATAAGTATCGTGTATAAAAATCACTGGAAAATACGATTGTTAGTGACTAAAATTGATCCCCCCAATTATGCCGATAAAACTAGAATTTTTGCGTATCTGAAAACGATTAAAATCATTGTAAATTATGTGCATACTGGAATGATGCGTTCGTGGCCTTAAATCGAATCCGATTCGACGAACTTTCACCCTATGTAAACTTCTAACAATTCCTATTCTGTAACTGCGATGATAATTAGATCGGAGTGCGACTCTGGACTGCAGTCCAGAGCGACTCTGTTTATCGTGTACTGTCCCAAAATGTGTGTTACTGTGTTTCCTGAAGTTGTATGTTACGGAACTCTGCAGTAGATTAAAGATAATTCTGTTAGATAAACAAAACAAGAGGTTCCATTCCGTTTCATTGACGTTTGCTATTTTAAACTGTAAATAAAAGGGCAGAACGTATAACTGTCCAGAACAGATTCAAAAGTGATATACTGATGTTAAACTGTGTGTAACGTTCAACGTACAGACACGATTGAGGATCCGTCTATTGCGTTGAATACTCTATTGAAAACCCTAGATTTCATTCAACTGTACCATCGCTAAAATCGGAACCCAACTGGGTGCAATTCGTGTCGCGAAACGGACGTTCAGTTCTGAAACCGAATTTCCAGCCGCGAGCACTTAAACTGAAACAGTTGTATCTTGAAAACCGGAATCCCGATTGAAATGAAACTAATTTTGATGAATTGCGGACTGAGTGTTCTATTTATCTTACTTGTATCATTTTGTTGAATTCTTAACATAATAATTTATGCAATTTATGTAAGTTAATGGCGTGTATGTTGATTCATAACATACTTAGCTTATTGATAGCATACATACATATATCATACCCCATTTGCCATCTACTTAGTGTTAGTGCGTGTTAGGATCAGTGGGCATTGCATTATCGTGCGTGATAGATGTTGGTTTAGGAGTGCCGAGTACACCAATGGAAAGTGAATATTCGTGACAGTGATTGACATAGTGAACAGTGATAAAACCGTGCCATTGGTATACTTGTACACGACTAAACTAGTGAAAACCTGGGGATAAATGGGAAATCGAAGTGAAAAGAGAATCGTATTTAGCGGGACCGTGTTTTAGAGGATGATCATTCGAGCAGTGATATATATATTAGGTAGGATCTAGCGATCCGGCTGACAGGGTTATGTCCCGAGCATGTGGGCCGTTGTCTCGGGTATGTACGAGACTCCTGTTAAACATGATCCTCCTTCCACTATGCGATTTCAAACATGACCTAGAGACCGATAGGGACACAGAACATATTCTGCATCATATTGTGACATAGTGACTACTTGCATTGTTCTTACACTAGTATTACATTTTTTACCTGTTTCATCTTATTATAATAATATTGTTATTGTGTCGCTCTGACGACCTGAGTATGCATGCTCAGATTCCGTAGAAGGACCAGCGTAGGAGACCGATCTACCTTTCGAGTTCACGAAGATATAGTCTGGTGTACTTCTTATCTTTACTGCTTTCCATAAAGTGATCGTGAGATTGAACTTGGTTAGTAATTGTTCTTGTTATCTGTAAATTGTGAACAACGGAATTTTAATGTAATAAATTAGTGATGTGATTCCTTTACTACTGTGCTTTATTTACTGATTAACATGTAATGCTAGAAGCCGAAGTGTGACTACGGCGGGATGATTCCTTGACCGTAGGAGCATGGCTGGCCTAGTCATCCCTCGTTTTCCGTATTTTGGGAAGCGGGGCGTGACATACACAGTGATATTTGTGGTCCAATGTCTATACATGAAAGGGGTGGGTTCTCAAACTTCTTCACATCCACTGACGATCTCTCTAGGTTCAGATATGTGTATCTTTTGAAACACAAATCTGAAGCTTTTGAGAAATTCAAAGAATACAGAAACGAAGTAGAGAACCAGACTGGCAAAAGTATCAAGATCCTTCGATCTGATAGAGGAGGGGAGTACTTAAGCATGGAATTCCGGGACTTTCTAAAAGAGAATGGTATTCTCTCTCAGCTTACTCCTCCGTATACACCCCATCACAACGGTGTATCGGAGCGGAGGAATCGTACCCTTTTGGATATGGTTCGCTCCATGATGAGTAGTGATGAGTTGCATCTTTCATTCTGGGGGTTTGCTCTTGAATCAGCTACTTTCATATTGAATAGAGCACCGAACAAATCAGTACCTACCACCCTATATGAAATATGGAGTGGGAAGAGACCATGTCTTAATTACATTATGATATGTGGGTGTCCTGCTTTTGTTAAAAAGCAGAATCCAGGTAAACTCAAGGCAAGTTCTGTGTTTTGCAAGTTTGTGGGATACCCTAAGCATTCTAAGGGGTATCTGTTCTACCACACTGAGGAACAGAAGGTGTTTGTATCCCGCCACGCTACCTTTTTAGAAAGAGAATTTCTTGCAAAAGAAATTAGTTGGAGTATGGTAGAACTGGAAGAGATTCAGGAACCATAAACTATAACAGAAGATTTGGTAGAACCCCTAGATTCAGTAATACCCGATGAACCTCGACCACTCCGCAGATCTAGAAGGATTTCTAATCCGCCCGAGAGATACTACGGTTTTCTCATAGACGGGGATCGAGAGGATTGCATCTTGGAAGAAGATGATCCTACTATTTTCAGGCATGCCATTATCAGTAGGGACTCTGATAAGTGGATGGATGCTATGCAATCCGAAATGGAGTCCATGTACACCAATAAAGTGTAGACCTTGGATATTGCTCCACCTAGGGTAAAACCCGTTGGATGCAAATGGATCTACAAAAGAAAATTTGGTGTAGATGGGCAGGTGGAAACCTATAAGACTAGACTCGTTGCAAAAGGTTTTCGTCAAAGAACAGGAGTGGACTATGACGAAACCTTTTCTCCAGTGGCTATGTTCAAATCCATTTGGATCCTAGTTGCCATTTCTGCCTTCCATGACTATGAAATCTGGCAGATGGGCGTAAAAACGGCTTTTTAAACGGAAGTTTGGAAGAGTGCGTTTATATGGATCAGCCGGAGGGTTTTGTAGACAGTGGGAGCAGCGGGAAGGTGTGCAAGTTGTTTAAATCTATTTATGGATTAAAGCAGGCATCGCAAAGCTAGAACATCTGTTTTGATGAAACGGTCAAGGACTTTGACTTCATCAAGAACGAGGATGAGCCATGTATATATAAGAAGATTGTAGGACGAATTTTCATATTCCTAGTCTTGTACGTGGATGACATTCTTTTGATAGAAAATGATATTCTTATGCTACAATCGGTCAAGTTGTTCTTGTCACAAAGGTTCTCCATGAAGGACCTAGGTGATGCCTCATGCATTCTGAGGATCAGGCTCTACAGAGATAGATCTAAGAGATTATTGGGACTTTCGCAGTCCAGGTACATAGAAACCGTACTAAAGAGATTTAGTATGGAAGATTCCAAGCGAGGTAACATTCCCGCACTGCACGGAATCACCCTCTCTAAAGAGATTTCTCCCAAGACTGATGAGGAGAGGGGTCGCATGAGCATTATACCCTACGCTTCGGCGGTAGGATCTATAATATATACAATGCTGTTTACTAGACCAGATGTAGCTTACGCACTTAGCATAGTGAGGCGGTATTAGTCAAACCCATGTGAGGATCATTGGACGGCTGTGAAGAACATTCTCAAGTACCTGAGAAGGACTAAGGAGATGTTCTTAGTGTACGGTAATGGAGAACTCAAGGTCGAGTCCTTTACTGATTCCAGCTTTCAGAGTGACAAGGATGACAGCAAATCTGTCTCGGGTTTTGTGTTTACCCTCAATGGAGGGGCGGTGTGTTGGAGGAGTTCCAAACAGGACATCGTTGCAGACTCGACGATGGAGGCTGAATACATTGCTGCAAGCGATGCCGCAAAAGAAGCGGTCTGGATGAAGAAGTTCATTGCTGAACTTCAGGTAGTTCCGTCCATTGTTGATCCAATACCTTTGTATTACGATAACAATGGGGCTATATCTTTAGAAAAGGAACCATGGTCCCATCAGAAATCCAGACACATCTTAAGACGGTATCATCTGATTAGGGAGATCATTGATCGCCAGGAGATCGAGGTACGGAGAGTGGACACTAAAGAAAACACGGCGGATCCATTTACAAAAGCCCTCCCTCAAGCGTAATTCGAGCGAATTTTTGAGATGTTGGGTATGCGGTACGCCAGCAGCTGGCCTTAGTGCAAACGTTGTGTATTTGGTACACCAATTACTGGCCTTTAGTGAAAATGGGAGATTTTTGGATATGTATATCCTAGAGGCCATTATTGTATATGAATACATATGGATGCTGGGGATATGTATGTACATGACATTCTTGCTTAGTTATATAGTATATTATTTCAGTTGTCTTTATCAAGACATATGTGTATTTGTTTTTATTGATATTTTATCCAGCTTGCACATATTGATAAAGAATTGATATAGTAGTTGTTCACCACCGAAAACAGGGAAGGAATCGGGATGGTTCGTCTCGCCTGAATTTAGGGGCAGATGCTATTTGGATTTATCCATCCATCTCTCCGAAGATGCCATGCTGATTTATGGCACCGTATATCGGAGGTTTGGACGGATGCGGCCGTTGTAGCAGACTTTGTCAGATTCCCCCTCGTTTGCGAGGGGTTTTTGATTGTGTGGACGCTCTTCCCTGCATGCGCAAGCCCCTGCAGTTAATTACGTTACCGCGTCGCGATAACTACTTTATCCAGCTCCAGAAGTTCACTTCGTGTCGTGTGTGTTTTTTTTATTTTTGGTAACCCGTGGATTGTATATGGAGACTAATTTATGTTGTCGCTCGTAGGGTGTGGATTAGTCCAAATCCGTATATTCTTAGATTTGGGTTTGGGTTGATTTAAGGATCGTTAATCTCGTTTGAGATTAAGATCAACTTAAATGTTTGTTGATGATACGTTTGTCCAATTTGAGACTAAGATCTACTCAACAGGATTTTGGGTCAGACCCAAAAAAAGAGCATTTGGGCTCTGCTCCTTTAATTTAAGGACGTTTCGGTCGGTTGTTAGTTTAAGGATGATTCGGTCCATAGCTAGTTTAAGGACGTTGCGGTCCGTTGTCGCCATTTTGGGAAGTGCATCCAAAAGCAGTTGGTTGTCGGGACCCACCATCTTTCTAAAGACGTTGAGGAATTACAACGACATGTATCAGAGGTGTAGAGAGATCTACCCTTGAACCAAATTCCAGATTGAGGGGAGAGATCATGGTGGACCATCCAAGAATCATTAGTCATTTTTGGGAGACTAAGATTAACTTAGGAGATATGGGATGGATTTCGTTCTGATCAATTAGTTTGGGAAGTCATGAGCATAGAGGCTCGGTCTATTTGGAGATCCAAGATGTTTTAATCTCAGGAAGACTTAGCCAATTTGGGGTTGAAGTTGGCTTCTTATAGTGTTAAACACTAATATATGCTCGGTGCTCACGTGCTCCCACGTGAGACTCTAAAGCAGTGTTAAACACTGAAATTTAGGGCGCTCACATGTGGCATGTGAGGCGCCTGAAAGTTGGCGCTGCACACTTGGGTCCAAATCCCCGTCTGTATGTAAGTGTTAAACACTTAATTCTTGTGGCCTGTTTACCACCGAAAACCGGGAAGACAAACGTCTTGCCTAAATTTGGGGGCAGATGCTATTTGGATTTATCCGTCCACCTCTTCAAAAATGCCAAGTTGATTTATGGCACCGGGCATCGGAAGTTTGGACGGATGCGGACGTTGTAGCAGACTTCGTCAGATTCCCCCTCGTTGTAACGGGTTTTTGATTGTGGGGACGCTCTTCTCCGCAGGCACAAGCCCCTGCAGTTAATTACGTTACCGCATCGCGGTAACCACTTTCTCCTGCTCCAGAAGGTCACTTCGTGTCGTGTGTGTTTTTTATTTTTGGTTGCCCGTGGATTGTATACGGAGACTAATTTATATTGTCGCCCGTAGGGCATGGATTAGTCCATATCCGTAACTTCTTAGATTTGGATTTGGTTTGATTTAAGGATCGTTAATCTTATTTGGGATTAAGATCAACTTAAATATTTGTTGAGGATACGTTAGTCTAATTTTAGGCTAAGATCTACTCAAAAGAATTTTTGGGGTCATTCAGACCCAACAAAAGAGCATTTGGGTTCTATTGTCTTAGTTTAAGGACGTTGCGGTCCATTGCTAGTTTAAGGACGTTGCGGTCCAGGAAGTTGTTGGTTGTCGGGACCCGCCACCTCTCTGAAGACGTTGAAGAATTACAACGACATATATCAGAGGTGTGGGGAGATGTACCCTGGAACCAATGAATATTCGTCAGAAGCTCGGTAGTCTTGTTTGGGACTAAGACCACTCTGGAAAATAAAGAGCCCATGTGCTCGGTTGATTAGGAGTTTGGCCAAACTTGGACTCATTCCAGTCATTTCATTTTTGAATAAAGTGTTAAACACTTGCTTGGGCTTGGTCCCCTTTCTGTGCCAACGATGCTAAGTATCCATATGGGTTCTGACGCCCACACTTTATCTTGTTTTCCCTTTTTTTGTTTTTTATGGAGTGTTAAACACTCTTTATGGCGCCCACGTGTGGAGCACATGAGGTGCTTGGTGCTAAGCGCCAGGCGTTGGACACCGGTTGATGAGTGCAGAGCACTTTATGCTGAATAGCGCCCACGTGAGGGGCACGTAAAGCGCTTGGCGCTGAGCGCCAACCACTGAGTGCTAAGCACTCTTTATTAAGCAGCGCCTACGTGAGGGGCACGTGAGGCTCTTGGTGCTGAGCACCAACCACTGAGTGCTAAGCACTCTTTATTGAGCAGCGCCCATGTGAGGGGCACGTGAGGCGCTTGACGCTGATTTTTCTTCGCGTATTATGTTCTGAAGAGTTCAATTCTCTGTTCTTCTCTGGATCTTCGATCCCCAAGAACAAATTCATCCCCAAGAACAAATTCATCCCCATGAGAATTAAATTCTCATTTGTGGGAGACTTGTCTCATGGATCTCAGATCCAGGGAAAGAACTATGTTCTTTTGTGAGGGTTAAACTCTTAGATATGCAGATGAGATCATCTGATCTCTATTACTTTTATTTACCTTGAAGAAAGTTCTTCTTCTTTCTTCTCTCTTAAAGCTTTTTTTTTGCTTGCTTTTCTTTTTGAACTTGAAGTTTATGGAGGGGGTTCCGCTGTACAAGACTTGAAGTCTTGGGTCCTTTATATAGTGGAGGCAAGTTTGTTGATTTAGTTAAAGAAATATCTCATTGAGAGATCCTTAATTGATTTGGGGATTTTACCCACCGTTGGATCTTTGATCCAAGGACTTCTGTTTTACAGAAGATATTTTTCTTGTTTTTAACAAGATTGGGGAAATAATTTCCCATACAAAGCTTATTCTGTAGCTTGATGATTTTTAACCACCATTGGATTTTTAATCCAACGGTGCTCTGTTTACCGAGAATGATCTTTCTCTTTTAGAAAGATTTGAGGAATATTTCCTCAACAAAATTTAATTCTGTATTTTGATGATTCATCATCTCTGTTGGATTTTTAATCCAATGGCAGAGAACTTTTAGTTCTAACGTTGGCGCCCTCGTGCAAAGCACGTGAGGCGCTGCCTCAGAGTTTTTAACTCTCGGCGCCGGCGCCCTCGTGCAGGGCACGTGAGGCGCTGCCTCAGAGATTTTAACCCTCGGCGCCGGCGCCCTCGTGCAAGGCACGTGAGGCGCTGCCTCTTTTCAAATTTTAAACATAGCCTTGTTCTTTTATTATTGGGGGAGAAAAAAATGCCCCCCACCATTGCGCTCACGTGGCTTACCCTTGAGTGCAGCGGTGGCTGCTTTTCCACCGTTTGATCTTCTTGGAAGTTGAATCGGCTTCCCCTGCCTATAAGTAGGGTCTTTGGCCCTTGATATCACTGTTTTTCATCTTCTTCTCTTGTTTCTTCTTCTGAGAATTTAACTCTCATTTTCAGAGCTTAGATCTCTTCCCAAAGAAATCCCCTCTAGAGTTATAACTCTACCCAAAATTTTGGTAAGGATCGTAATCGAACCCATTAAACAGAGCTTTTCTCTTCTTAGATCACATCTTAAAAATGTTTTTTAGGGTTTCTTAACCCGTTAATGAAAAAATCTTAGAGTTTCTAGGATTTTTCTTTCAGATCTTTAAAGATCTTGGGGTTTTACTTTGTTAAAAAACTTTACTTTTGAAGGTTCTGGTAGATTGTACCATTGCTTTTACAGAGCATACCTCTTTAGAATTTTTTTGGGGAATTTTATTCCCCTCTTAATTAAGTTGACAGATATGATCTCTGTCTGCAAAGCACTGCTCTCGAGGGAGTTCAACTCCTTAGCCCAATCAGTTTCTCATTAAATGAGAATCCTTTTAGGATTCCATCCTTAATGAGTGACTGCATCATCAATGATGGGCCATCACTTTGATTTTGTGTGTCCCCCTTGGTCCCTTTCTCCTGCATTGAAGTGCAGTACAATTTTAAAGTACCAAGTGGCAGAATTCGGATTATAGCGTTGGCAACTAACCCTCGCCTCTTTTCGTGCAGGTACTATGGCTTTCGATTCTTCCTTCCCTTTTGTTCGTTCAGAGAGCGCCTTCGCCGACGCACCCATGGATTGGGAAGTCTTCGCGCTTATCAAAGATCATGATCCGGAGCAGAAGCCTCTTCACTTGTAGGGGTCGTGGTATAATCAGATCATTCGGGGTCGGCATAGTTTTTCTTGTGTGGCGCCCTCAGAGCCAATTTCAGCAATTCACTACGCCGACTCGCCTCAAGTGAATTACGCTGTAGAGGAGGTTAACTGGACTTCGGAGGGTCTCCTTCAGCCTTCTATGGCATCAATACCCGTACAGCCGCCAATGGCTTTGGATATTTTAGGTCGGTCCATATGTCAAGGCGAGTCGCGCCCTTGGGGACAAGTATACATGATTGGTTTGAGTCCTCGCCATTTAGCTGGATACCTGTAGTGGGCTCGATACATCCTGTCGGCCAAGAAGTCGCTGCTGCTGAAGCTCGGATTGTACCCCGCAATATATGTGTCTCTTTTCCAGTATCCACGCCGCATGTATGGTGGGTCAAGGCTTTCCTGGAGCAATGGAACATCGCGACTCACATATTTCTTCTATTGGATCGGGAAGTTTCAATCTCCTTGGAAGAGTTTGCGGAAATCTCCGGCTTACCCGTCAGAGGGGAACATTACGAGGAGATATTTCCCCCTGACAAGTACATCTTCGCCACCAAATCAATGGTGATGGGCCTTACTCCGGAGAATGCTGTTCAACACCGATTCCCGAGCCTGATCAAGGTGTTGAACATTTATGAGAGCCTATTTCTGGAGTCTGGAGGGAAAGGAGTCAGCTTCACAGATTTCATCACCCGCTTCCTTCGCCCAGCAGTCCTGTCAAAACAAGCTGCAAAATTTGCCAACCTTGACGACCCATTCGGCTTCGGTTTGGATAACCAGCCGACGGCGGAAGCGGATTTGAGAAATTTCTTTATTCCAGACACCCCCGTCGTCCCTTTTGCAGAACTTGCCGCTCCAGACGTCGATGAAGAGACGTTCTTTCTGGGGTTCATCGGCCTGTGGTTGAGCTGGTTTATGCTTCCGATGCACCCTCGCTACATGAGGCCGTCTGTCTTTTATCCAACCCACCGCATGGTTGCAGGGACGCGCGTCGCCGTTGAGATTGCGGGGCTAGCTCATCTATATCACGGCCTGAGCTTAGCAGCGGATACTACTCAGACAGGGATAAAACCTGTACATCTTCCGTTGCACTACTTCACGTCTTAGATTGAGATGCACGTGCTTGGTGCTTTCGAAGTCCATAAATGGCCCCGCTTCTATGACAGCTATAACTTTCCTCGGGTCATGTTTCTAGTTGACGCTTCCGCATTAGATCCGTCGCAGCGAGAGGCTCAACGTCTGGTCCTTCACCCGCGTATGGTCGGGGATAGTATGACTTTTGTCGATAGAGTCTTAACTATCTACAAGGAATCTACCATGGCAGTGCAACCGCTGCGTGATACTTTCAAAGACAGGGCTCCTACGTTGAAGGCTTGGGAGATCCTGCACTTATATTCAATTAGGCCAGGCTTTCTAGTGTTCAGGCAAGGCGCCTCGGCATTGTTCATGAGGTATAACCCGCACTGTTTCGCTCAACAGTCAGGTTACAATCTGGGTGTCCCGCTCGAGGCTTTCTTAGCCGAGCCGGTTGCTATGGAAGAGGGTATCCGCAGCGCGCTGCACCACTTTATGCGGCTAAATACGGGGTCTAACTTTCTCATCAGCGAGCTGAGCTACGTGCTGAAAGATTCGAATGCCTACGTGGCGTGGTATCAGCATGCGACGGGTGCTGTTATCAGGGAAGAGAGGCGGCTATTACTTGATCATAAGGATGCTGTCCCAGCTGGTAATCCGGCAGTTCCTTTGAAGCGACGGACCGCCGTTCATCCCTCCTTAAGAGAAGTCGCTGCGGTTGTGGTCTCGCGCGCCTTCCCTGAGAAGCCTCCACCCCGTGTTCCCGTAGAAACGGTAGCTGTAGCATCCCTGGAATCCGGCGTTGGTGCAGAAATTGGGACCCGTCGCTCGAAAATGCCCGTCAAGCGCAAGCTCTTATCATCGGCCGCCGGCGTCCGCTCGCAGAAAAAGAAGTCGCTATTCTCTGCCGATGTCATATTTGGCCAGGAGCAACATGCTCCCTATAGCGAGGGTTTGTGCGAGTACTGGACCATTGTGGGTTTATTCATCGCGCCTGCAGATGATACTGATCTTCAGGCTGCCCTTACGGCTTCCGAGCGACTGGCTCACGAGAAAGCGGCGCTGATCACTATCGCGAAGTCAAGTATACTTCAGTTATATTCTTCCGCAGCTATCTCCTTTTTATTATGTTTCTACTGACGCTTTCTTCTTCAACAGGTATTTCTGCCGAAGATTCTCTTGCGGCTTCCCTCAGCACGTTCGAAGAGGAAGAGAGGCTCTGCGCTTCTTTGTGACTTGGTATAATCCAGTTCATTACGCCTTTATTCTTTTTATTCATGTCCTGACCCTCTCTTTCATCTTATCGCAGGGACTACTTCTATTCAGGTTATTCCAAGTGCAGTGCCGATCTCGAGTGGCGATGCTGCAGAACTTTTAGAGCCAGCTACCATGGCCACGGCCCTCCCAAAGTCACCGCAGGAGGCTTTGCTAAAGCAGCCGATTATGGATGCCGTAGCGGTTCCAGAGGCAAAGCTTAGTTCGGACGACGACGTCCTCTTGTCGGAAGTCTTGAGGAGGTCATTTCTCATGGCTCAGACCGAAAGGAAGCGCAAGAAGCACGTGGCGAGGGAGCGCGATGTTGTTTTGGCCGTCGGTGTAGGCTCAAGCAATATTCTGCCTGTTGGTATTCCTTTGGCGGATGTTCCCTCTGCCCTGTCTACTGCCCATAGACAGGTTGCATGCGCGGCTCGAGAAGAAACTGAAAAGTTACTTCAAGATAAAGAAACACCCAGTCTTCTATTTGAACTCAATCCTCGAATTTTGACATATGCATTTTCTGCAGGGCCAAGTCCTGGCGATGGGATGACAGGTGAAACTCTGGCAGTTATAGTGCCCGAAGTTGCTACTCTTTCTCGGGAGTCCGGGACTGTCCATACCGCTGCTCTTTCTCCCTATGGCTTCTTGGTATCGGCGGGCGTCGCAAGCGTTACGACAGCCCTCGTTGAGTCAGGGGATGAAGCTATGGGCGTGGAATCTATTACTCCGAAAGAGAGTGAAGAAGCCGTCACACCCGGTGATGCCTCCGTCATGGTTTTGGTTCCTGATCTATCAGGTAGTCCTTGGGCCACCATTTTTAGTTTTTTAATCCTGTTTAGCTCTTTTGATGATATTTTGTATGTCTTGAGTATAGGCGCGGTGAATCCTGAGGCTGTGTCGTCTGAAGACGTGTCGCCGGTAGCTGCTCTGATGGTCGTTGTCCCCTCGTCTTTTTCTGTGCCCCCTCAAATATTGGAAGGTATAGGTTTTTGACTTATTTTTTTTCACTGTGGGTACCATTCTCCTTGTATTGACAGTACATTGTCGTAACTCTGCAGGAGTCCTTTTTGACCACTTATATCAGGTGTTAAACCCACATTTCTCCTTTCAGTCGGAAGTCATTCCACCTTCTGGTATTGGTTAGTATATTCTTCAGTTAATGTCTCCCCCTTCTTTTACGAATTGATGTATCGTTGCTAATTCTTCTTCATATTGATCATAGCGTCATGGGTCGGAGGAGGAGACGAGCGAATAGCCGAGCCTCCGGTACTCCCCATCTTGCCGCCTGTCACAGCCGGTATAATAGACTTCATCACTCCTGTGTTTATTTATTTCCCGAGTCGACATTTGACCGTAATTCATTTTGCAGTGATCGCGACAGCTCCAGCTCCTTTCGAGTCTCGCATTCCAATGCCCGCAAGTCCCTTCACTTAACACATATCTTCCAGGGGCGCCGCGAATAGCCGGCGAATGTTGAGCGAATTTATCGAAGATCTGAATGTCGAGGCCCTCACTTCTGCTACAGATTTTGTCATTGAAGTTAATCCAATACTAGTGACGCTCATGAACTTTCATGATGAAGATCTCGTTGGTTCTTGGGTTGATTACTGCAGAAAGATCGAGGCTTGCCAGCACGAGATTGAGCTCAAGTGTCTCGCTCCTGAAGTATTAGCTTCGAACTCTCAGCGGGCTGCGTGGGTCGAGCATAGTGTTCCTTTCATTTGCCATTTTGAACAAGAACCCTTAGACGAAAGGAACATGAGGTGGCTTCCAGCAAATCTGTCTGACTGCGCACCCCAGATTGAAGCGAATGCTGCACAGCTAAAAGCTTTTTTTGACAATATTCAGAGATGTATTTCAGACGGGTTGACACTGAGGCGGACGCTTGACTTTACTGAGCGGGTCATGCAGGACTGCGAAGCTGTCATGTTAGAAACCGATGAAAAGCTTTCGTCCTGTTTGCGACAACGGGCTCAAGTTGAAGCGGAGTTGGCCGCGACGGCTGATCACGAGAAAGGATTGAGAGGAGAGCGTGAGCGGCTTGCTGATTTGTTAAAGACGCCACCTCCTCAATAACCGTCTTTGTACCCCCCCCCTTTTTTGTACTGACTGTAAACTTGTGATTTATGAATAACATGTATTCATTTTGATTCCTTTATGAAATGTATCTTGTATTCACTTGAATTCATGAATAAAAGACATATTTTATTTCATATTGGCATGTCCCTTTGGCAAATGCGGCTCGTAGATGGTCTATCTTGATCTTTTTGTAGGGCAGCGATGGCTTAGGAAACAGGTTCGGATCTGCCGCCTAAGACTTTTCAACTTTATGAGCCGTGAGGGTCTTATAAAGACTTTTCTCCATATAAGTCGTGAGGATCCCGTAGGTGCATTTTCTCCTTAGGAGTCGTGAGGACTTCCAAGTGCGTTTTCTCATGAGAGTCATAAGGATATCATAAGAGAATTTTCCCCCTTACCAGTCGAGAGGACTCGTAAGTGGTTTTTTCCTCCTCGTCGATATTCAACTTTGGAGAGTGTGTCCCGTGGATAGTATGCAATAGTCCATCTTGGACCTACTTGCAGGGCCCCAGTGCTTAGGAAATAGGTTGATATCTCTGTCGCCTAAGGCTTTTCCCTACGAGTCGAGATGAGTCGAGAAGTTCTCGCAGGAACATTATTTTCCCCATGAGTCGAGACGAATCGAGAAGTTCTTGCAAGGATGTCCTAACGTCACAGTTAACTCCTGCTAATAGAAGTCCGTTAGGGTCTGTGGTACTATGGTTTTTTACCCGTCGTACCGTCGCGTTGGCCGATGTATTTCCCGATATGAAATCTTGCTATTCGAGTAGCCTTGCGACTGTCATGTCTCTGATCCCTTCGGGGGCTGGAAAAGACTGTTCCCTGATTAAAAATCAGGAAAAAACTTAAAAAGAGACATCACGTGCTCACACATGACCAATGGTCACGTGTCAGCACGTGGTGGTTAAAGCAGCGGCACAAAATAGAGCACGGAAGAGGAGTCCATTCGGGGGGTCACGTGCTTACACGTGACCGGGAGTCACGTGCATACACGTGACCGGGGTCACGTGCTCACACGTGACCGGGGGTCACGTCCTCACACGTGACCAAAGGTCACGTGTCAATACGTGACTGTCTTTAAAAGCCTTACGGTTTAACAGAATTAAATTCTAAAAAAGATCATTTAAATCTTTCCAAAATGGAGAAGAATTATGGAGAACCGTTGGATTAAGAATCCAAGGGTGATTAAATATCACCAATTTATGGAAAAATCTTGGACAAAGAAAGATTGCCCCTAAATCTCACCGAAATAACAAATAGAATATCTTTGGATTAAAACATCCAACGGTGAATAAAATTCACCTAGTAATCTAAAGGCTCAGACTAATGATGTAAACAAATCAAATCTTTCAGTGGGAGATTTACTAAACAAATTGATTCTTTTCCTCCTCCTATAAATAGGAGTCGAGAAGGGAGAATTAAAGAGGAGGAGAGACAGAATTTTGGAGAGAAAACTTTGAAGAGAATTTTAGCATCTTGAAAATTCAGAAAGAAAACCCTAGGTGAGAAAAAGAAAGACGATCCAAACTTCAGAAAAAAGAGAATTTAATTCTGAAAGATCTATGAGTTTAACTCTTTTGCAAAGAACTTAGTTCTTTCTCTGGTTGAAGATCTGCAAAGTGCACATCTCCCCATAAGTTGAGAGTTTAATTCTCATCGGGTCGAGATCCTGCGATGCAGATCTAAAACTTAGAGGAAGAATTGAGTTTGGAGAATTTAATTCTCCCAAAGTTATAGGAATTTAATTCCTCCAAGATAAAATTAAGGTTTAACCCTATATGAGAATTCAATTCTCCAAAATTATAGGAATTTAATTCCTTCAAGATGGACAGAACTAGGGTTTAACCCTAATTGAGAATTTAATTCTCTCAAGCTCGCAGGAATTTAATTCCTCTTAAAATGAAATTAGGGTTTCACCCTATGCCAGAACTTGATTCTTTACATATATAGGAATTTAATTCGCACAAAAGGAAAATTAGGGTTTAACCCTACCTAAGAATATAATTCTTCCAAAGAAAATAGGAATTTAATGCCTCCAAAGTTATAGCTGGGGTTTAACCCTATGAAGAATTTAATTCTTAAAAAGATAAAGAGATCTTTAAACAGGCAAGAACCAGGGTCACGTGTCCCCACGTGACCCCTGTAAAGATCCGCAGAAAAGAACTCAGAGGCAACGCCTCACGTGCTCCACGTGACCCTTGAAGCACAGAAAGAAAAAGCAAAATAAATAGAAGCTCTAGGCGCTCTCACGTGTTACCATGTGACCCCTTGGCAAATCAGCATGCAAATCCCCTTCACGTGTCAGTACGTGATGCTCCAAAATCAAATATAGAAAGTATTCAATACTTTTTTGCAGAACAGAATTAGGGAAATCTGGTCCTACCTTTGGACGCTCTCACGTGTCCACATATGACCCCTTTTTCTTTAGTGTTTTGACACTAATTAGAGATCTTTATTCCCAGTGTTTAACACTCATTTTTCTTAGTGTTTAACACTAATTTGAAAACCTTATTTGCAGTGTTTAACACTGATTATTTTCTAGTGTTTGACACTAAATCGAAAACTATATTTCCAGTGTTTGACACTGATTGTTCTTTTAGTGTTTAACACTAGTTTGAGAATTCTGTCTCTAGTGTTTAACACTTTTGTTATTTAGTATTTAACACTACTTTTAGCCAAATTGGCTAATCTTTCAAAGGCAAAGCCTCCCCTTCAATTGAACCTCAAAATTGAATAACATCCAGAGCTACAACAGAAATGTTATCAAGCCCCTCAAAACTTTTGTGGACTGGAACCAGACAAATGTCAAACAGTCCAACAAAGGGCCAGACTTAATTGGACTTAGCCCGAGTTGGCCATAAGTCCTCAATCCAGAATTAACTGAGCCAATGGGCTCACAATATAATTAATTGGTCTTGGTTCCAAATTGGGCTACAGATCATTTAATCTACCGTGGTTTAAGGATACATCTCTCCACTCCTTTGATATTTGTCGTTGTAATTCCTCAACGTCTTCAAAGAGGTGACGGGTCCCAACAACCATACATTTCACGGACTGTGGGGTCCGTAAACTCATGGACTATGATGTCCTTAACCTTGACCGTGATATCATAAAACTAACAACGGACTATGATGTCCTTAACCTTGACCGTGATGTCTTAAAACTAACAACGGACTATGATGTCCTTAACCTTGACCGTGATGTCTTAAAACTACCATCGCACTGTGGAGTCCTTAAATTCACGGACTATGATGTCCTTAACCTTGACTGCAATGTCTTAAAACTAACATTGGACCACAATGTCCTTAAACTACCTATCGACCGCAACGTCACTAAACTAAACAATAGAGCCCCCAATTACTCTTTTGTTGGATCTAAACGATCCCGTTAAGTTGATCTTATTCTGAAATTAGACTAATGTATCCTTAACAAACGTTTAAGTTGATCTTAGCCTCAAATAAGGCTAACGTGTCCTTAAACACAACCCCCAAACCCAAATCTAATAAAGATACGGATTTGGACTAGTCCACGCCCTACGGGCGACAACATAACGTAGTCTCCGTATACAATCCACGGGCAACCAAACACAAAATAAACACCCACGACATGAGGTGACCATATGGGGAAGGAGAAAGTTGTTACCAGCGATGCGTTAGTGTAATTAACTGCAGGGGCTTGCGCCTGCAGGGAAGAGCGTCCCCACAATCAAAAACCCCTCAAACGAGGGGGAATCTGACGAAGTCTGCTACATCGGCCGCATCCGTTTAAACCTTCGATACATGATGCCATAAATCAACTTGGCATCTTTGAAGAGGTGGACGGATAGCATCTATTAGCATCTGCGCCGAATCTCAGGCAAGAAGTTCTATCGCGCCGTCTTTCGGAGGGGAACAGATTCTGGCATGCCCGGTGGGACCTTTTCCTCTTTCCACTCCACACTTCGTGTGTCGTGTTCGCGAACCAATCGCGGTTCGCTAATGGTTGCCCTTGGGTTTCGAGGTACTAAGATTTTGCGTTTTGCTTGCTGCAGAAAGCAAAAGGATCAATGGCTGGCACCTGCTCAAAGTGTTCCACATGCAACTGCAGCCTACGCTCCGCCTCGACTGGGGGCATAACCTATGGGCCCCAAGCGGCCTCTTTGTTCACGATGCCTGTGGAGCAGATTACTCAAGCCACCACAGGGGCATAACCTACGGGCCCGTATCGGAAGCTTCAAAGAAGTCGGTCTTCAATCGACTTGCTACTACCACGGCCCCTCTCAACGGGTCGCCCGATTCCAATCCCTCGGTCCTCACCAGGCTAAACTCGAGCTCCAAAGGGCCTACCAAGAAGCCTATAATACCTGAAGTGGCCATCCCAAAAAAGATAGTCATCCCTGCTCCTGAAGTCATCAAGGCGGCTTCTCCTGCCAGAGGGTTGGTCTTTGCAAGACTGACTGCTCCCATTCCAGCTCCCGCTCAGAAATCTGTCTTTGACCGGTTGGACGCGGCTTCTCAACGGACGTCAGTCTTCAAGAGGCTGACACCAGCAACAGCCCCTCACCTGAACATGGGGCAAGACAAAGCCATCCCAGTCACCGAACCAACTCCATCAGCTCGACATGCTCGACGTCGCCACTGGCGCCGGATAAAGAAGGCTGGGTGCAACTCCCCCTCTGGGCTAACTCCACCAGCTCTAACGGTGGAAATTAATTTTGCTGTTCCAATCGGGAACAGCTTTGAGCTGCTGAACAGGGTACGCAGGAATTCGCCTACTACCGTACTAAAAAGATCTCCGCCACCGGTAGAGACCGTCGTAGAAACAAAGCCGGAGCAGTCTCCTCAACGGCTGTCTTCCAAAGTCTACAAGATTTGGCGACGAGTCCGAGAATCGGTGATTGATCCGAATTTCTCCCATCAGCATAAGAAGTCGAAAGTCCGACAGGAAGAAAACCGCCCTGTTAAGCAACGGAAGACGACGGACACTTGGGTGCCCACAGCAATGGCCCCCTCAACATCGATGGCCCACAAGAGAAGAAGGCCGGAGAAAGTCCCCACGCCTGCGGCAAATGTCAAAGGCAGTGAGCCTAAACGCCCTAAGTCCGGGAGCATGGTGGTACATACCGTCTACACGGCGTCCGGGAAAGAGGATAGCCGTATATCCACAGGTCATCGACCGCTTACGAGATCAGTGACTAAGGCTCAAGAGCAGCAGCAGAAGCTCCAAGAGATGATGACCATGATGGTCGCACTCACCGGGCCAAAAGAAAGCCCAGAAGCATCCTCGGAACAGCGACAGGAGCAAGAAACCGATGCCGAATTCCTTCGCAGGATACTTGAAAAGAAGGACAGAGAGGCTGCAGATCAAGCAACCAATTTAAAATGAATGGCCCTTCTGTTCCAGGACATGGTGGGTATGATGATCCAGCCGGATCCCCTAGCCGAAGACCCTCCGATTATTCTTGAAGATGACAGAGGAGAAACGTCAAATCCACCTTCGGGTCTTTCAACAGCCAAAGAGGATACAATCTCTAAGGCTGCCTGGATGACTACATAGCCCAGCAGATACGAGTTCACCAGGCAACTGAGGCAGCTGGCCAAGTTGTCAAAACGAGGCTACCATATCCAAGCTGGTATGATCAGATCAAATACCCGCCGGGCTACACGATCCCAAAATTCCATGTCTACAAGGGGACAGGCAATCCCCATCAACATGTTGCCCAGTTCAGGGCTCTTTGTGGCAACACCGGCGGCGATGATAATCTCTTGCTTCGCCAATTCGTCGGCAGTTTATCGGAGACGGCATTTGAGTGGTATTCCGAACTTCCAAATGACTCCGTCAAAACTTTCGCTGAAATGGAGTTGTTGTTTACCCAGCGTTTCGCAAGAGCCAGCGAACGCACCCCGATAACGGCATTAATTAATGCAAGGGTGAAGCCGGGCGAAACTTGGGTTCAATATGCAATCCGATGGCGGAACTTGTGGTCGAAGTGCGAGCAACGCATCGAAGAAGCACCAGCAGTGGGCATGTTCGTGGGAACCCTAGATCCTCATGAGACTATTTCACAGTTCATGATGTTCTTTAAACCGACCACGTTCTAGGCCCTAATCGACAAGCTGGCTCAGATGGATCAAATGGGTCACAGACCGTCTCCCCCGAAGCCGGAACCGCGAAACGACAAGGGTAAAGGGAAGGCAACCTTCGTCGCGAACACCCAACAGCAGCCCAGTACCCTAAAGCTAGCAGATCAACTGGAAGAGAGACGACGCTATTACAATGAGAAAATGAAGCGTCCTTACTCATTCCCACGGGACAAAACAAGGAGGCTGTTCGAGCTGGCAGTGCGCAACAGGCTTATCAACTTACCAAATCCAAGGCGACCGCCGCAACCCAGCGAGGTGAATAACCCCAATTACTGCCCTTACCATCAAACGGTAAGTCACCCGATCGAGGATTGCTTCGTCTTTAAAGGATGGATCGAAGATCAGTACCTACAAGGCAAGTTTGCGCTGTCCGAGAAGTGGAAAATAAACCCACCACAACCGCACACTTCAAAGAAGACGGACATACCGGGGCCAACTTGTTCTTTTGTTGAAGAAGCTCCATGGAAGGTCGTGCTGTCAGCCAAAACCAAAAGGATGCTGAAAATAGTAAAGCGGATGCATTAGCCAAGCTCGCTAAAGAGCTAGCCGACGAGAACCTCGATGATGTAAGAATCGTGGTACAAAGCTTTCGAGTTCTTGCTCCGACAAAAATATCTCCGGAATCATCCGAGGAAAAGGAAGCGACTGAGAAGACGGACCTACGAATAAATGGCCAAGAAAAGGTTGAAGATTGGAGAGAAGTCTTTATAGACTACTTCACATCACGTCGAACGCCTGAAGTTGCGTCCTCAAGACATCAGCTTATGAAACGAGCTCTGTCTTTTGCCTTCATCAATGATACTCTGTACAAGAGGTCGTTTGATTCTCTGTGGTTGAGATGCTTGGGACCTAAAGAAGCAGAAAGAGTCGTTCAGGAAGTTCACGATGGACTCTGCAGTTCTCATCAAGCCGGGCCAAAGATGAAGCTGAAGATCAAACGGATGGGCTACTACTGGCCCACGATGATTCAGGACTGCCTCGAATATGCGAAGCAATGCCACTCATTCCAGATCCATGGGGACTTCATCCACCAGCATCCAAATCCACTACACCCAACGGTAGCTAGCTGGCCGTTCGAAATGTGGGGGACTGACATAATCGGCCCCATCGAACCAGCATCGTCCAGAGGACATCGATTCATTTTGGCGACAACTGATTACTTCTCCAAATGGGCAGAAGCAGTACTGCTGAGGGAGGTGAAAACGGAGAACATCCTCCATTTCTTCAAGATGCACGTTATTTATCGGTTCGGAACTCCGCGACGGATCATATCCGATAACGGGCCAGCCTACAGAAGCCATAAAATCAGCCGCTTTGCACAACAACACAACATAGACTGGAGATACTCCTCAGTTTATAATCCCCGAGCTAACGGTCTAGCTGAAGCTTTCAACAAGACCTTAACGAAGATCGTAAAGAAGACGGTGTCTCGAAACAAGAAAGACTGGCACGAGAGACTGCAAGAAGCTCTCTGGGCGTATCGAACCACGTTCAAGACGGCCACGAACACAACGCCGTATGCGTTGGTATTCGGTACAGAAGCAGTAGTCCCCCTCGAGATAGAGTTACCCTCTCTACTAGTGGCAGTTCATTACGAGCTGACAGACGAAGAAAACGTTCACCTTCAGCTTGAGGAACTTGATGCCCTTGATGAAACCCGGCTCCTGGCGCAGCAAAATCTGGAAGCTTATAAAGCAAAGATGACGCGCTCATATGAAAGATTGACCAGGGCGAGGACATTCCGCCAAGGCGAACTCATACTAGTGGTCAAAAGACCTATGATCCCCAATCGCGCCAAGCGGGGAAAATTCGAACCAAACTGTGAAGGCCCGTATATCATAGACAAGGTCTACCAGAGTGGGGCCTATCTACTTATGTACAAGCATGGTGAAAGACCTTTCAGGACAATAAACGGTCGCTTCCTGAAGAAGTAATACGCTTAATGAGTTACGGCCTAGGTCAATGATAGATGGCAACGACTATATCCTCTCGCTATCTTCCTAAGCCCAAACTCTATAAGTAGTAACCGGCTTACTTTACAATGGACCGAAACGTCCTTAAACTAACGACTGACCGAAACGTCCTTAAACTAACGAAGGACTGAAACGTCCTTAAACCAACGACGGACCGAAACGTCCTTAAACTAACGACGGACCGATATGTCCTAAAACTAGCTGTTGACCGAGATGTCGATAAACTACGGTGGATTACAGCATCCCAAAGCTGATACTAAAATAAAAAAAGAATAAAAGAAAGAATAAAAAAACGGTATGTCCATAAGAAAAATGGGCATGGATGAAAACCCGAAAGGGATCCGTGAGTAAAAACAGCAGGGCTACCGGCGAGTGTTTGTGAAAACCCGAAAGGGCGCAACCTCGTTAAAAAGGAAAGAAAAAAGAAAAAAGAGAAGACGACATGTCCATAAGCAAAATGGGCACGGATGAAAACCCGAAAGGGCTCTGTAAGTAAAACAGCAGGGCTGCCGGCGAGTGTTGTGAAAACCCAAAAGGGCGCAACCTCGTTAAAAGACACTTACAGGGTCCTCTCGACCTTGTGAGGAGAAACCACCTGCGTGAGATCCTTACGACTCACAAGGGAGCAACACACTTAGGAATCCTCACGATTCCTAAGGAGAAATTACACTTGCGAGATCCTCACGACTCGTAAGGAGAACTCTCTTATGGGACCCTCACGGCTTGTAAGATTTGAAAGTCTTAAGTTACAGAGACCTAAACCTGTTCTTAAGAAACCCCCCCCCACAACCTTCGATATTTCCCTACAAGCGGCTCATACTGACCCTTGTATACAATCCACGGGCGCGAATAAACACTTCCCTAACCGAGTCCCACCCGTGACTGGGGATATGTTCGCACGGTGAACAATCCTTGTGAGTCCTCTCGACTTATAAGGAGAAAACCCTCTTGTAAGATCCTTACATCCTTACGACTTACAGGGGAACACGCACTTAGGAATCCTCACGATTCCCAAGGAGAAATTACACCTACGAGATACTCACGACTTGTAGGGAGAAATACCTTTGTGAGACCCTTACGGCTTATGAAGTCAAAAGCCTTAGTCGATAGGACCCTAACCATGTTTACTAAGCCACCTTTGTTTGACATCGACAGAGGCAAAAGATGATTCGCTCCTGGCAATATCCCAGATGTAGCGGTGCTGATGCCGAAATTGGTGTCTAATCCATAGCCTGCGGTGAAAAGCCAGCAAGCCACACATGCATACGAAATAGCCGAAATGATGGGGCAACTTGCATACAAAATCAGCAAGTAAAAATGTATGCATGCAAAATAGCCGAAATGATTGGGCAACTCGCAAGAAAAAACAGCGAGTAAAAAAAATAAAACAAATAGCCGAAATGATTGGGCAACTGTTCATACCAGAATATTGCATTTTATACCTCCCATTCTTACGCTCGGTTGTTTATAGGTAGGTGCTTTTAATCCATGTTTGTTACATATTTACAGAATACAGGTTTCCAGTACAAATATTGCAATTCAAGACAAAATCTCCACAGTTACGTCCAAATACAGAACATCTGTCACAGCAGATAAAAGCCGGGTTCCGGTCATCCATATCCGTCCAGTGCCGAGTACCAGTTCCAGAGACAAGACATATGACAATGGTCATTCGTGTCTGGGACAAGCACAGAGCACGAGGGGGGCTGCACAAGAATCAATGGGTGCACGGAGCTCGAGGGAGATAAAAGTCAAAAGTGAAGAAAATAATGCAATCTTGGACTAAGAAATCTGAAGATATTCTGGAAGATTTTGTGCAGTTTAAAGTTTTCAAACACGAGGAAAAAGGGAACCAGGCAAACCCACAAAATCTCACCAGACAACTCACCTAGATGGCCGCGGATCCGCGGCCAACATGGGGTCTAGGCCGCGGATCCGCGGCCGTACTGGCTCCGCCTTTGTTGAGTTTTCAGGGGTAGTTTGGGTACTTCATTTTATGCCAGATTCTTGCCCTAGGTTTCCAGTTCCCTTCCTATAAATACCCCGGTTCTGAGCCAAACCAAGGGTGTCCATTCTTTTAGCCTCTTTTTGTTAGGTTTTAGTTTCTTTCTTCTTCTTCTTCATTCTTCTTCCATGGAAATGTAGTGAGAGCATTGAGTGGATGTTAATGAAGATGAGGGTTTTTGTATCTTTCTTGTTAGTTTAGCTTCCCCTTGAGATTCTTGCTTTCTCTTGATCTTTCAACCTCTTCATTGAGCTTGAAAGGTTAAGGGTTAGTTATTGATCTCAAGGGTTGTATTTTCTTATGGAATTAGTTCTTCACTTCACATGAGTTCTTTACCCTTCTCTTGATCTTGCAACCTCTTGATTGAGCTTGCAAGTTTAAGGGTTAGCTATTGATCCCATGCTTGTCTTGAGTTCTAGTTTCTAGTTTTCTTTCTTGCTTTTTATTACTTGCTTTTTATTATCTTTCTTTACTTTCTTGCAATTTAATTTCATGCACTTACTTACTTGTAATCTTTTCTTTTCTTTGTTCTTTTCTTTTGCTCTTTTTGGTTCTTTTTGTGAATGGTTGTAATTATCGTTGTTAAGAATAAATACGGTATTGTAAGTTAAAATTTTCTTTGCTCATTTCCTTTTCCCGTTATTTTCCATTGAACTCCGCCCAAACGATACGCAAGCGCTCCGTTAGGCACCCTATCCTTACAAGGTAACAGTGATTCCTAACCGCGACCGGTTGCGTTCGGTTTGGCCGGAGGCGAAAGCAAGAGACAAGAACGGAAGGACAAGGGTAAATAAGCCGGATTCCACGAATACCGCGCTTAAATCCCCTAATCCACGTTGTTGCCGACTGCTCGAGCTTCAATTGGTCAAGACTCGGCTCAAAGGTTTTGAGTACGGATTTCTTTAGCTTACAATTTCGTATCTTTTCTTAACAACTTTATACTTGCAAATAATACACATAGGTTAGATCGAACAAACACATACAAACTCTTTATTGACTCGTCTAAAACAAGAAAGGACATACAACCATCTCCCTGTGGATCAACCCGTGCTCAACCGGCTAGCTGCAAAGTGACACCATCTTGATCGCGGTTATACTTTAGAACTTTGAACATCCGACACGCCAAAAGCGTGCGATCAAATGGCGCCGTTGCCGGGAAGATGGTAGCGTATTTTCTTTCTTGTTATTCAGGTTAATATTCTTTTTTATATAAAAAAAAATTTCTTTTTGATTTTTATCATTTTTGTGGGCAAGAGTGCAGATTTTTGCGCATTTGCAAACTGCGATTGTGGGGAGCAAAGTGTACGTTCAAGGCTAAGGTGATTGCAAAGTACAGTGCCAAAGATCCGGGTAGTTTGACCCGCGCAAGCGAAATTTCAAGCTTACCGGATTTGATTCAACGAGGGTTTCCTAACCTAAAAACTTAACGGTACGTACGTTACTAACACCTTCTTCTCAAATCCGACGCATCCAATATACTATTCTTTGCAGGATTCTTTGCAAGTTCGCTAGCAAACGCTAAAATTTGACTAACCCGTATTTGTTGCAGTGCCGTGCTTAAACTAAAAAAAAACAATTTTTTGATTCTTTATAGAATTTTTTTGCGCATTGCATACATTAATACGGATTTAAGAGCAAGCGAACCCCACAATATACGGTAAAGGATTTCATCACCTTTTCCGTGGCCCACAAATCACGAACTTGAGCATAACGTTTACCCGCACAAATTTAAAAGAAACTAGACTTTAAGCCTTAAGGACTTCGCGCTCACTAGGAGAAGTTAACTGTGTTTAAGAACCTCGCTTAATGGTATATTGTTTACGGGGTGTCTAGGAAAGTGTTAACGGCGAAACCGCCAAAAGAGAAAGGGTTATTTAATTAAGGAACTTCGCGAAAGCGTTGGAAAACCTCCCCTTATCTCTGCACTTACCTGGCTTCGTGATTAGTGTATCTTGAGCCCGTTTCTCGACACAGTTTAACTTCGACAATCAAGTTCTGGAGCAGGTCTAGTTGACCTAGGTGAACCCTAGAACGATTAGGTGTGTGGTATTTTTGTGTCGTGATTGTTTTTGTCCATATTCTTTTTGTGTATACTTCATTCTTTTGTTAATAGCCAACTAAAAAAAATTTAAAAAAAATCATTCATTTTCCCCCTCCTTTTCTCTGCCTTTCTTTCTTTCTCTCTTCATATCATGGGTACACCACCTCGCAAAACTCTTGCCGAACTTTGGTACCCACAACCAGACATTACTTCTTACGGTTCTTGCTTTGACTGAACGTCGAACGATCCCTCCATGCCTAAAATTTCTTTGAAAGATCGGATAGACGCGTCTAGGACGAACAACTGGACCCCGCAATCCACTTCGTATCAACCGTTTCAAACATTCACCCCTTCTTGCGTTGATACCCCTTTTGAAAGTCCAGTTGTAGCCACAAGACCTATGTCTCTTGCTGAACGTATTGAACAATCCTGTAGCCAATCTTTCACTCCTTTCACCGCTTCAAATTCTTGGGATCAACAATTCCATTCACCTTCTTATCCAAATGTTGATCCCACTCCTGTCCAGCCATTCAATTCCTACCAGTCCTACCCGACTTTTACACCTTCCCTAGACATTGCTTTTACACAGCCGTTTGGGAGTTTTCAGTATCCAAACAACTTTGAATTTTATACTGAAACCCCTTCACAATCTATGTCTAGTCTGGAACAGTCGTTGGAAGATTTTAGGGTAGCGTCAAGCCAACAGATGATGGATTTGAATGCGTCCATGGCCGCTCTCATGTAACCTAGTGACCCGGTAGCTAGTTTTCAACTAGCTCCAAATTTTTCAATGTATGATGAGGCGGCAGGACAGGCTGTGAATTTGAGTGGAGAGAGTGAGATGTACCCCCTTCCAAATCAAACCTACCCGTCCCAAATTGAATCCCACAACTCCTGTTTTGAAAGTCTATCGAGTATCCCACATGATTTATCAATTGAAGATAGAAAGATGAATGAGTTGTGCGACTTCGTAGTGTTTGATTTGCCCAATTGTGAAGGGTCCCTTCCAAGTGAAACCAATCCTAAACTTTTTGACCTCTACACCTCCACTTTAGAACCTGAATTGATTGATATCCATGCTTTTATTGAGGTGTCTGAGAATATTGATTTTCACTTGATTAAGGATATTGACGCGGGGAATATTTTGGATGATAAACCCATAGATTTGGCTGAGTTTTTCTCTTTAAATCATCATCCCGAGTCATTAAATGTTTTGCCCGAACCCTATATGCGTCTGGATTTTGAAGAAAAGTGCATGGATGAGCTTAACTTTGAGGAGAATAGTGAGGATAGTTTTGAGGATGAACCAGTTTTAATTGATGAGTCGGATTTTCCAATTCATCCTGTTCCTTCCACTGACTGTGTACACCCTCCTGAACCTTTAACCGATAACCTTCCTCAACCACTTCCCTCCATCCTTTCCATCGTTCCAACAAGGCAAGAACCCGTATCACTTCCATTTCCATTGTCTAGTTTACCAAGTTCGGCGTACCCATGGTTTCTCATGAATCTTGAGGGATTTGACCCCATTTCTCGACCGGTAAATATATTAGCACAATCACTTTTCACACATCGGTCATCATAAATTGTGCTAATCTATTCACTCCATTTTCACCCTCAAGTTCGTACTTCACTTCTTTTTCCCTTCCGCCATTCTTCTTCTCATATACCGAGACCGCATTTCACTTCTCTCCACATACGGTCTCGCGTATTCTCCATCTCTTTTCTCTACGCCTTCTTTCACCAACCACTGCTTTATCACGATAAGATCTTTGAATGGTTGGTGCTCACTTTTGGCCTGTGTAAGGCCTTGTATAGCTTGATACTGTTCTTTCCCCCCTAATCCTGAACTTCATCGCTTAACAGTGGAAACACTGTTTCACTTAAGTTTGGGGGGACCCTTTTTTTGTATATATTTTTTGTTTTCCTTTTTGTTTTGTATATAATTTGTTTTTAGGGAGCACCGGCAATTTTGACCCTCTTGGTATAGCCTGACAGTGAGGGCACTGTCAAGTTTAAGTTTGGGGGTGTGCTCGGTAAGCTTTCTTCCTTCGCATTCATTTGTAGATTTTGCATTTGCATACCTTATTAAAAACCCACAAAAATCAAAAATTTTCCAAAAAATATAAAAACTTCGTCAAGTTAGCTAATAGGGTAACTTAGATCTTTATTCCGAAAGTTTATTTGATATATTAGAAATAACTATATTCTAGGCTTAGGAATTGAAAATCCTAAAAATAACCCTCATTCTGTCTAACTTTGGTAAGTATACATCTTTACAGTTTTTTTTTGAGAAATAGGTAATCTTGAGTTCAGTTCTTGAGTTAAGTCAAGATGAAGGGAAAGTATTGAAGCTTTACTGAAGGGTAAGTCTGAAAAATAGTTTCTTTTCTTGAGTTCAAATTTAGAAAGTATATACCCTACAACTGCACTTACACGCACCTTGAAACCTGGGATAGTAGAGGATACCTAGAAATACTCTTGCCTGAATGCCTAGTATGAAAGAAAAAAACGGTATTTAAAGCTAAACACCAAAAGAGCATATTGAAAAATATATCCGGTCTTGAAAAAGAAAAAGAAAAATAAAAAGAAAAATGAATAAAGTCAAGACCTAGAAACTGCTATTTACGCTTTAAAGTTCACACATTCAGTAATCGGTCGTTAGTGCCTCAAGAAGCATTAATAGTCGCATGAAAGGTGTGTGAGCAAATCCGTCCACCTTTAATGAAAAGAAGTAGTATTAGGTATTAGGGCAAGGGTATTATAGCTTGAATTGAATTCTCAAGTGTAGGGGCGCAAATATACACACACGTAGGGGTATGCAATCGATGTTTGGATAAAAGATAGAAATAAAGAATAAGACTTGTGTCTTCTGTAAAGTTGATAAAAATCCCTGATTTGAGACCACACTTTTAGAAAGAAAACTCAAGAGATACTAATATCTTTCTAAGCTTTTTTGGAACGTATATGATCTAAGGTTAAATAGATAAGAGGTGTGAAGCATTAGGGTTGGATATTTCTAACTTAGGATGATAGAATGTCTAACGTAAATACTAAACTGTAGGAGTAGAATCAATGTTAACTTACGAAACTAACTAGATGGGATTTTGTAGGTAGTATCCGCAGAAAACCCTCAGGAGACAACACTCCTCCTACTAGGGACACCTAGAGGTTTAACGGCTTGTTGCACACGCTCAGTGCAATCGTGTTCCCTGCGAAAGTGCGGTTAGGATTTCATTTTTATGAATAATTGGTTTTGCTCAGGACGAGCAAAAGTAAAGTTTAGGGGTATTTGTTCATACCAGAATATTGCATTTTATACCGCTCATTCTTACGCTCGGTTGTTTATAGGTAGGTGCTTTTAATCCATGTTTGTTACATATTTACAGAATACAGGTTTCCAGTACAAATATTGCAATTCAAGACAAAATCTCCACAGTTACGTCCAAATACAGAACATCTGTCACAGCAGATAAAAGCCGGGTTCCGGTCATCCATATCCGTCCAGTGCCGAGTACCAGTTCCAGAGACAAGACATATGACAATGGTCATTCGTGTCTGGGACAAGCACAGAGCACGAGGGGGGCTGCACAAGAATCAATGGGTGCGCGGAGCTCGAGGGAGATAAAAGTCAAAAGTGAAGAAAATAATGCAATCTTGGACTAAGAAATCTGAAGATATTCTGGAAGATTTTGTGCAGTTTAAAGTTGTCAAACACAAGGAAAAAGGGAACCAGGCAAACCCATAAAATCTCACCAGACAACTCACCTAGATGGCCGCGGATCCGTGGCCAACATGGGGTCTAGGCCGTGGATCCGCGGCCGTACTGGCTCCGCCTTTGTTGAGTTTTCAGGGGTAGTTTGGGTACTTCATTTTATGCCAGATTCTTGCCCTAGGTTTCCAGTTCCCTTCCTATAAATACCCCGGTTCTGAGCCAAACCAAGGGTGTCCATTCTTTTAGCCTCTTTTTGTTAGGTTTTAGTTTCTTTCTTCTTCTTCTTCATTCTTCCTCCATGGAAATGTAGTGAGAGCATTGAGTGGATGTTAATGAAGATGAGGGTTTTTGTATCTTTCTTGTTAGTTTAGCTTCCCCTTGAGATTCTTGCTTTCATTTGATCTTTCAACCTCTTCATTGAGCTTGAAAGGTTAAGGGTTAGTTATTGATCTCAAGAGTTGTATTTTCTTATGGAATTAGTTCTTCTCTTCACATGAGTTCTTTACCCTTCTCTTGATCTTGCAATCTCTTGATTGAGCTTGCAAGTTTAAGGGTCGGCTATTGATCCCATGCTTGTCTTGAGTTCTAGTTTCTAATTTTCTTTCTTGCTTTTTATTACTTGCTTTTTATTATCTTTCTTTACTTTCTTGCAATTTAATTTCATGCACTTACTTACTTGTAATCTTTTCTTTTCTTTGTTCTTTTCTTTTGCTCTTTTTGGTTCTTTTTGTGAATGGTTGTAATTATCGTTGTTAAGAATAAATACGGTATTGTAAGTTAAGGTTTTCTTTGCTCATTTCCTTTTCCCGTTATTTTCCATTGAACTCCGCCCAAACGATACGCAAGCGCTCCGTTAGGCACCCTACCCTAACAAGGTAACGGTGATTCCTAACCGCGACCGGTTGCGTTCGGTTTGGCCGGAGGCGAAAGAAAGAGACAAGAACGGAAGGACAAGGGTAAATAAGTCGGATTCCACGAATACCACGCTTAAATCCCCTAATCCACATTGTTGCCGACTGCTCGAGCTTCAATTGGTCAAGACTCGGCTCAAAGGTTTTGAGTACGGATTTCTTTAGCTTACAATTTCGTATCTTTTCTTAACAACTTTATACTTGCAAATAATACATATAGGTTAGATCGAACAAACACATACAAATTCTTTATTGACTCGTCTAAAACAAGAAAGGACATACAACCATCTCCCTGTGGATCGACCCGTGCTCAACCGGCTAGCTGCAAAGTGACACCGTCTTGATCGTGGTTATACTTTAGAACTTTGAACATCCGACACGCCAAAAGCGTGCCATCAGCAACTCGCAATATAAAGCAGCGAGTAAAGATAAAATAAATAGCCGAAATGATTGCGCACCGCGAAAAATAGCCGAAATGATGGGGCAATCGCGACCTTCGCGATAAAAAAGCTGAAATAATAGAGCATCGCGGAAAAAGAAATAAAATAAAAATGAAATTTATGCCCTGCAGGTGATATCGTTTCGATCCCTGTATACAATCCAGGGGCGCAAACAAAGAAGGAATCACATTCCTCCCCCCCTCCCAGGTTTCATCCGAAGAAGAAGCCAAATCTCGATGGTCCACAGATAGCCTAAAGATCATCTCAACACCCGTCTCATTACAGCGGACACAACATCAAGCAAAGCGGAACCGCGGCAACTCCCAGCTCCGTGACTCGGCGGTGTACAGCCGACAGAAAGTCAAATTCCAACTTCGTGAAGTACAGACGAAGTCAAAAATTCCTGGTCACGTGGAACGCGGATAACGTCACTCTTTGACCCCGTGGAAAACGTCCAGAACGGATCCTGGTCCTCGCAGAGTACGGCAGTCAACCCGTGTGAAGCATCCAGAGCGGAGCCTGGTCCTCGCCGAACACGGTAGTGAACCCGTGGGAAGCATCCAGAGCAAAATTCCTGGTCACGTGGAACACGGATAACGTCACTCTTTGACCCCGTGGAAAACGTCCAGAGCGGATCCTGGTCCTCGCAGAGCACGGCAGTAAACCCGTGTGAAGCATCCAGAGCAGAGCCTGGTCCTCGCCGAACACGGCAGTGAACCCGTGGGAAGCATCCAGAGCAAAATTCTTGGTCATGTGGAACACGGATAACGTCACTCTTTGACCACATGGAAAACTTCCGGAGCAGATCCTGGTCCTCGCAGAGCACGACAGTGAACCCGTATGAAGCATCCAGAGCGGAGCCTGGTCCTCTCCAAACACGGCAGTGAACCCGTGGGAAGCATCCAGAGCAAAATTCCTGGTCACGTGGAACGCGGATAACGTCACTCTTTGACCCCGTGGAAAACGTCCAGAGTGGAGCCTGGTCCTCGCAGAGCATGGCAGTGAACCTGTGTGAAGCATCCAGATCAAACATCGGACTGTGGAGTCCTTAAAATCCACGAACTATGATGTCCTTAACCTCGACTGTGATGTCTTAAAACTAACGATCAACCAAGATGATTCTAGACTGATTTTACCTTGGTTCAAGGGTACATCTCTTCACTCCTTTGATATTTGTCATTGTAAATCCTTAACGTCTTCAAAGAGGTGACGGGTCCCAGTAACCACACATTTCGTGGACTGTGGGGTCATTAAATCCACGGACTATGATGTCCTTAACCTTGACCGTGATGTCTTAAAACTAATATTGGACTGTGGAGTCCTTAAATCCATGGACTATGATGTCCTTAAGCTTGACCGTGATGTCTTAAAACTAACATTGGACTGTGGAGTCCTTAAATCCACGGACTATGATGTCCTTAACCTTGACCATGATGTCTTAAAACTAACATTGGACTGTGGATTCCTTAATTCCACGGACTATGATGTCCTTAACCTCGACCGTAATGTCTTAAAACTAGAAACGGACGGTGGAGTCCTTAAACCTACGGACTATGATGTCCCTAACCTCGACCGCGATGTCTTTAAACTACGGTACCCCGGAAAACATCCAAAGCAACCCCTGGCCCCGTGAAATATGGATAAGGGCAACCGCACCCAGCACTTGCGGGTCCTCACGACCCGTAGGAAAGTAAATTCTCTTGTGAGATCCTTACGACTCTCAAGGGAAAACATGCTTAGGAATCCTCACGAGTCTTAAGGAGAAATTACACCTATGGGATCCTCTCGACCTGTAGGGAGAAAAACTCTTTATGAGACCCTCAAGAATCGTAAAGCTCAAAAGTCTCAGGAGGCAGATCTTAACCCTGAATCCTAAGCCATCGTTTCCCTGCAAAGAGATCAAGATAGACTATCCGCATAATACATTCAATAAAAAGGGACACGCCATCGAGAGGAAAAATATGTCTTTTATTCATAAACCAAAATGGATACAAAGTACAATTCATAAAAAAACAAAAAAATATATACTCTCATTCAGGAGTATGTACAAAAAGAAAAAAAGAGATACAAGTTTTCAGGACGGCGGACGATTTAGCAGCTTGGTCAGCTCATCCTTTTTCCGTTGGGCCTCACCTTCATGGTTCAATATCGCCAAAAGACGGGCTTCCGCCTGAGCCTGCTGGGCCTGATACGAGACAAGCCGGCCTTCGAGCTCTTTCTCGATAGCCTTGTGGGCCTCAACCCTTTCGCGAGTGAACACGGCAGCTTTATCGAGGGCCACCACCTCTTTGATAGACTCTTGAAGTACTCGCCAGAGTTCATACGCTTTGTTGGCTTTGGCTGTAAGGTTGGCTTGGAGCTCATGCAGCGCCTTAGAGGCCAGCTCCCTCTCCGAGAATTTGCGGCCGAGCCTCTTCTCGCACGACACCATGTTCTCTGCACACCGCTCTATCAGCCCCCGCAAGTCCGTCTTTGCAGCCACGGCCTCCGAAGAAAGGCGGGAACACTCAAGTACGTGCAAGCAAGCCTCCACCTGCCGAAAGAACTCAACCCAAACTCACACCACCGCTTCGCTATGGTAGGTGGCAAGAAAAAGAAGAGAACCGTTAGCTTCGGCAGCAAATGCTTCAGCTGTGATTGCGCTGCCAGCGCGAAGCTCGTCAATCAAAGACGACAGGGAGACAAGGCTTAACTTGGCCAAGCGTCTGAGGCTCGCAAAGCATAAGGGCCGGGTGGCATGGCGATGCGCGACTCCAGCGCTGTAGGAGCTGGCAAGGCTGTTCAGGTTTGAAAAATGTCAGTGAAACTCTTAAGCAAAGGAACAAGTGGGACCATATTGAGACGTCACTTACCCACAGTCATGCAAGAAGGGGCTGAAGGTTCCCCTGGACCTTTGAGGACCTCAACCTCGTCATCAGCCTCCAGAACTGTAAAGGGCATCAATGTCATTCCGCAAAAATAATAACGATGCTATGAAAAGATGGTGGACGACACTAACCTTGCCCAGACGAGAGGACGATGCGTTGAGGAGATATCGCCTGCGGAGCGGGCATCTCCAGCAGACACTGAAAGGATTGTCGAGGAGACAGATCGGCAATAGAGGCCGCCAGCCCGCGCAATTCTGAAAAGACAAAAGAGTTCAGACAACAGAAAGATTACTAGCTTAAAATGTAGAAGGTTACCTTCGACGCTCCTCCCATTCTGAGCTGGGGGGATAGCAGCTTCAACGGCCTCCACCGTGACCTCGGGCTCCAACAAAGGGAGGGTGGTCCCGACTACCTCCGTCCTAGCCTCTGGGCCGCCCTCAGGAAGAGTCGTTGGGGAGGCGACCACCAAGGGAGCCTCTCCCAGAGGAGCGAGTGCTCCGGGATCAAGAACCGCCACCGGAGGCTCTATTGTAAGAGGAGCAGCGTCGTCAACCCCCTCCACATCGAGCAATGTTTCATTGGGAATGTCAACAGGCTCTATCTTCAACAAGCCCGTAGGAACCTCCCCCATCGCCGAAGTCTCTGCACAATTCGCGCAAGAATAAGGATACATACATACAAGTGTAAACACTATGAAGTGCTGCAAAGAAGTATAAGAAAATACCAATGCGTAAGGAAGCCTTCAATATGGCTTCTTCAAGCCGATGCTCCTTCTCAAGGAGGTGTGCTCGCCGGGGTTCGAGGGTGGACTCGTGACCACCGGTCCACAAGGAAAGCGCGTCCGCAGCATCCTCCGAAGCAGCCTGCTTCAGGGCCCTTTCTCCCCATTCCTCCAAAGGGCCAATAAACCGCCGCCGGATCCACGAGGGGTCTTCATAGAAGATTACGACAGGATAGGGTTTCTTCAGAACCCTTACGTTCTGAGATTCATCTTTAGAACGTCTTATAGCCTCAGCCAATTGTGCGGCTTCCTTGGCAGCCAAACCAGGGAAAAGAAGGCCAGCATCCAACTCTTGCACGGCCAACGGTTCATCTGGAAGTATGGGCTCAGACTCTGCTAAAGAATCGAGTAAGTTGGTGGCCACCTTCCTCCGCCGCTTAGATCCAGAACCGGCCGCCGAAGACGACCGTTTCCTCCCCCATGGAGCCTTAGCACGATGCCGACCCACTTCACCTTCAACACCCTCGTCCCTACCACCTTCGCTTGGCGCCACAACTGAAGATGACACGGCCATTGTCGACGCCACGGGTGGTGGTGCTACTACCGGAGCCCAATTAGCTCGCGACCGGGTGCCCAATGGCATACCAACTTTGGGAGTGAGGTCTACTCCTGACTCTCCCAGAATAAGCGCAACAACGGTATCCCTCAGGGGAAAGCAGACCCGGGCACGCGGACGCAGCATAGCTCCTGTGGCCGGAACCTGAGTAGGAGCACCATGGCCAAGAAGCACCCTTCTCTCCTCAACAATAATCGGGTAGACTCGATGGAGGTACCAACCAGTAAACGACCCCACGCACCGGGGAAGATGGTCAGCTTCAGGGATCATGAAGTGGGATCCGGTGTTCAACCTCACGAAATGGTGAGCTACATCGCGAACGGCTTCGAGTGAAGGGACCGGCGCAACTATGAAAGCATCGAAAGGGACGCCGTGGTCGTATCCAAGCTGCCGAGCGAAGCGATGAGGGTTGTACCGCATGAAAAGGGCCGCACTATCCTGGCGAAATACCAAATAGCCTGGTCTAATTGCATACAAGTGTGTGGCCTCCCGGGGCCTCAAAAAAGGCACATTGTCTTTTGACCGGTCCCAGAGTTGTAGAGCTGGACCTGAGGGAGAAGATAAAACCCGGTCAGTAAACACCAATCCGCCAGCAGTAGCATAAGGGGCAATCAACGCCCGAATGGCCCCAAATTGAGTTGGGTCGGAAGCAGAAGCATTCACCAATTGCATAAGTCGCGGGAAGGTGTAGGCGTCGTAAAATGCGGGCCTCTGATGCATAGCGAAAGCACCCAACACGTGCATTTCGATCCAAGACGTGAAGTAATGAAGCGAAAAGTTTACTACATCCATGCCAGGAGTAGAGGTATTAGCCGCAGTGCCCAACCCATGATAGAGATGCGCCAATGCCGGGATGCCGACGGCCAGCCGTGTCCGCTCAGCTATACAATGAGCCGGATAGATAACCGAGACTCTCATGAAGCGGCGATGCATGGGGATGACGAACCAGCTGAGCCAGACACTGACGAAGCCCACGAAGAACGTCTCCTCATCCATGCCGGGAGCTGCAATGGATTCGAAAGACACCGGCGACATAATGGGAATATAGTACTGTGGTAAATCCGATTCCTTGGTCGGCAGCTTCTTCGGACCAAACCCGAAGGGGTCATTAATATTCGTGAACTTCGGAGCCATCTTCGACAGGACATCCTCGCGAAGGAAGCAAGCGATGAAGCTCTTAAAAGTGACGCCTTGCTCCTCAGATTCTGTGAACAGCCGGTCGAAGATACCCAACGCCTTGATCAGACTTGGACGCTTGTGGCGGACGGCATTCTCGCTTGACAAGCCGTCTAAGATTGCGGCCTCGGTCTCAAAGACGTACTCATCGGGAGGCAGCAACTCCTCATAAAGTGTCCCCTGGATTGGCAACCCCGAAATCTCATAAAATTCTTCCAAAGAGATCGAAACCTCTCGGTCCCCTAGAAGAAAAGTGTTGGCGGGGAGATTCCACTGGTTCAAGAACTCCTTAACCCACCAGACATGCGGGGATTGGTAGTGGAAGAGCGACGCATACATCGCCTGGTAAAGCCCGACCTTCTGCAGCCGCGCGCGATGGGCAGAAAGGATGTAACGAGCCCAGAGGAGGTAGCCCGTAGGGTGTCGAGGGGTGAGCCCTATCTTATAGATTTGTCCCCATGGTTGGGCCTCACCCTGGCAAATACGCCGTCCCAGAATATCTATAGCTGGGATCGGATGGTTCGGGATACCAGTCGTCGAAGGCTCGAGCCGCCCCATCGGAGTCCAATTCGGCATCTCCACAGCAAAGATTGTCCTTGGGGGGTCCATTGCCAGAAACGGAAAGGTAGGCTCCGTTGGTACTTCGCAAAGGAAGCTTCGGTGCCCCCGGATAATATGACCGTACCAGGTCCCCCACAAAAGCAAGTTGGTGCAGGTCGGGTCATGAGCCTTGATCATCGCCATCACTTCCTCATCAGATGGCGACTGAGGAAAAGCGGCCTCCGAGCGAGTGAAAAGAAAGTACGGAACAAAAGTCATTGTACCTGAAATAAAATAGGGGGAAAATTGTTAAAAGCAAAGCCAGCAATATATATATATATATATATATATGACTATAAATATATATATATATATATATAAAGACAGTTGAAGAAAGCGACAGCAGACTCCTTTTTATGGGACCATTGGCTACAAAACACATGTGTCCCACAGAATCAAGGTGGCGGCTCGTTAATAATGAGGCCAAGTAATTATAATGAGACAAAAGGAAGATTCTCATTAAATAAGCAGTGGATTTCAAGTGACCCTACACACTCCCCTAAAAAGAAATCTATTTTGGACTCTGTGACAAATCAAACAAGGGAATTAAATTCCCAGGAAAAGACATGGCAAACTTCTTCTTCTCGGATGTGAAAGAGACAGCTCAGGGCAATGAAACCCCAAGAAGTCCCCATGGGAAGAACTTAGTTCCTCATAGGAATTAAATTCCTTTTTGAAAGAGGGAATTAAATTCCCAGAAATTTTTTGTTCCAGAGCCAGAGCTCCTTGATTATGGAATTAAATTCCATGGAAAAGACAGACACCACCACCGATCCCTGAAGACCAGAGAAACTTTAAAAGATCTAGTATTTGAAGATTAGATGGTTTTCTGTTTTTGTTAAGGAACTTAAAAAATAGGTTCTTGTCAAAAGGGAAAACCCTTGGTGTGGATTTAAAATCCCGTGGTGATTTCTGTGAAAGTTCTTCGTTCGTTCAAGAGCATTACCTGAAGAGATGGGTCTTTCTTCAACAGAGTTAAACTCTGGAAAATTTGCAAGACAGAGAACTAAGCTCTGAGAAACGAGAATTAAATTCTCAAAAGAAAAGATAGCCAAAGGAGGAAGATGGAAAGAGTGGAGGCACTTCTGAAGAGACCCCTGCATTTATAGGATGTGATGGAAACGCTTCATCTTCCCGATTCCCTAGATGGATCCAACGGTCACAAAAGTGACAGCGTTGCACTCACGTGCAGACACGTGAGAGCAACGTTGTGGGGGCATTTGTTCCCTGATTAAAAATCAGGAAAAAACTAAAAAAGAGACATCACGTGCTCACACGTGACTAATGGTCACGTGTCGGCACGTGATGGTTAAAGCAGCGGCACAAAACAGAGCACAGAAGAGGAGTCCATTCGGGGGGTCTCATGCTTACATGTGACCGGGGGTCACGTGTCAACACGTGACTGGCTTTAAAAGCCTTACGGTTTAACAGAATTAAATTCTAAAAAAGATCATTTAAATCTTTCCAAAATGGAGAAGAATTATGGAGAACCATTGGATTAAGAATCCAAGGGTGATTAAATATCACCAATTTATGGAAAAATCTTGGACAAGGAAAGATTTCCCCTAAATCTCACCGAAATAACAAATAGAATATCTTTGGATTAAAACATCCAACGGTGAATAAAATTCACCTAGTAATCTAAAGGCTCAGACTAATGATGAAAACAAATCAAATCGTTCAGTGAGAGATTTACTAAACAAATTGATTCTTTTCCTCCTCCTATAAATAGGAGTCGAGAAGGGAGAATTAAAGAGGAGGAGAGACAGAATTTTGGAGAGAAAACTTTGAAGAGAATTTAGTATCTTGAAAATTCAGAAAGAAAACCCTAGGTGAGAAAAAGAAAGAGGATCCAAACTTCAGAAAAAAGAGAATTTAATTCTCAAAGAACTGAGAGTTTAACTCTTTTGCAAAGAACATAGTTCTTTCTTTGGTTGAAGATATGCAAAGTGCACATCTCCCCATAAGTTGAGAATTTAATTCTCATCGGGTCGAGATCCTGCCATGCAGATCTAAAACTTAGAGGAAGAATTGAGTTTGGAGAATTTAATTCTCCCAAAGTTATAGGAATTTAATTCCTCCAAGATAAAATTAGGGTTTAACCCTATATGAGAATTCAATTCTCCAAAATTATAGAAATTTAATTCCTTCAAGAAGGACAGAACTAGGGTTTAACCCTAATTGAGAATTTAATTCTCTCAAGCTCGCAGGAATTTAATTCCTTTTAAAATGAAATTAGGGTTTCACCCTATGCCAGAACTTGATTCTTTACATATATGGGAATTTAATTCCCACAAAATGAAAATTAGGGTTTAACCCTACCTAAGAATATAATTCTTCCAAAGAAAATAGGAATTTAATTCCTCCAAAGTTATAGCTAGGGTTTAACCCTATGAAGAATTTAATTCTTAAAAAGATAAAGAGATCTTCAAACAGGCAAGAACCAGGGTCACGTGTCCCCACGTGACCCCTGTAAAGATCCGCAGAAAAGAACTCAGAGGCAACGCCTCACGTGCTCCACGTGACCCTTGAAGTACAGAAAGAAAAAGCAAAAGAAATAGAAGCTCTGGGCGCTCTCACGTGTTACCACGTGACCCCTTGGCAAATCAGCACGCAAATCCCCGTCATGTGTCAGCACGTGATGCTCCAAAATCAAATATAGAAAGTATTCGATACTTTTTTGCAGAACAGAATAAGGGGAATCTGGTCCCACCTTTGGGCGCTCTCACGTGTCCACATGTGACCCCTTTTTCTTTAGTGTTTTGACACTAATTAGAGATCTTTATTCCCAGTGTTTAGCATTGATTTTTCTTAGTGTTTAACACTAATTTGAAAACCTTATTTTCAGTGTTTAACACTGATTATTTTCTAGTGTTTGACACTAAATCGAAAACTATATTTCCAGTGTTTAACACCGATTGTTATTTTAGTGTTTAACACTAGTTTGAGAATTTTGTCTCTAGTGTTTAACACGTTTGTTATTTAGTGTTTAACACTACTTTTAGCCAAATTGGCTAATCTTTCAGAGGCAAAGCCTCCCCTTCAATTGAACCTCAAAATTGAATAACATCCAGAGCTACAACAGAAATGTTATCGAGCCCCTCAAAACTTTTGTGGACTGGAACCAGACAAATGTCAAACAGTCCAACAAAGGGCCAGACTTAATTGGACTTAGCCCGAGTTGGTCATAAGTCCTCAATCCAAACTTAACTGAGCCAATGGGCTCAAAATATAATTAATTGTTCTTGGTTCCAAATTAGGCTACAGATCATTTAATCTACCTTGGTTTAAGGATACATCTCTTCACTCCTTTGATATTTGTCGTTGTAATTCCTCAACGTCTTCAAAGAGGTGACGAGTCCCAACAACCATACATTTCATGGACTGTGGGGTCCTTAAACTCATGGACTATGATGTCCTTAACCTTGACCGTGATGTCTTAAAACTAACAACGGACTATGATGTCCTTAACCTTGACCATGATGTCTTAAAACTAACAACGGACTATGATGTCCTTAACCTTGACCGTGATGTCTTAAAACTAACAACGGACTATGATGTCCTTAACTTTGACCGTGATGTCTTAAAACTACCATCGGACTGTGGAGTCCTTAAATTCACAGACTATGATGTCCTTAATCTTGACTGCAATGTCTTAAACTACCTATCGACCGCAACGTCACTAAACTAAACAATAGAGCCCCCAATTCCTCTTTTGTTGGATCTAAACGATCCCGTTAAGTTGATCTTAGTCTGAAATTAGACTAATGTATCCTTAACAAACTAACATTGGAGCGCAATGTCCTTAAACTACCTATCGACCGCAACGTCACTAAACTAAACAATAGAGCCCCCAATTACTCTTTTGTTGGATCTAAACGATCCCGTTAAGTTGATCTTAGTCTGAAATTAGACTAATGTATCCTTAACAAACGTTTAAGTTGATCTTAGCCTCAAATAAGGCTAACGTGTCCTTAAACACAACCTCCAAACCCAAATCTAACAAAGATACGGATTTGGACTAGTCCACGCCCTACGGGCGACAACATAACTTAGTCTCCGTATACAATCCACGGGCAACCAAACACAAAATAAACACCCACGACACGAGGTGACCATATGGGGAAGGAGAAAGTTGTTACCGCGATGTGGTAGTGTAATTAACTGCAGGGGCTTGCGCCTGCAGGGAGGAGCGTCCCCACAATCAAAAACCCCTCAAACGAGGGGGAATCTGACGAAGTCTGCTACATCGGCCGCATCCGTTTAAACCTTCGATACATGATGCCATAAATCAACTTGGCATCTTCGAAGAGGTGGACGGATATCACCTATTAGCATCTACCCCGAATCTCAGGCAAGACGTTCTGTCGCGCCGTCTTTCGGAAGGGAACAAATACGTCTTCAAGTAATCTTCTATTACCGTTGGAAGAGCAAGCGTTAGGGATATTACATGCCTCTTTTTACTTGAGGTTAGGCTCAGTTTGGGAGCCCCGATGAGTCATGACCACTCCGCGCTGGTGTGGGATGATCTCCAATATTCTTTTCAGGTCTCATTTGAGTTGCCGTCAACACCCTGAAGCGAGGGATTTTCCTTGGCTTCGTTTGTTGACATTGTGTCTGCAATATGGCGACGAATGTCGAGGTTGTCTCTGGGTTGTCTGTGAACCGTCGAGATTTGGAACTAGGGGACTTTGCCGTGGCTCCGAGGTAGTCTCTAGGTTGTCCGTGAACCGTCGAGATTTGGAACTAGGGGATTTTGTCGTGGCTCCGAGGTAGACTCTAGGTTGTCTGTGAACCGTCGAGATTTGGAACTAGGAGACTTTGTTGTGGCTCCATTTTGCTGACGTCGTATCTGCCTCTGGTTGGAACGAGAAGGAATGCCGTTGTTGATTTCTAGGTCGTAGATGTAGCCATCGAGACTTGGCTTCTGTTTGACGAAGCCCGATGGGGCAATATGGTTCCCTTTTCATTTATGCCCATGGATTGTATACAGGGGTCAATGTGATCTCACCTGCAGGGCAGAAGTTTCAATTTTTTTGTTTCTTTCTGCGATGCTCTATCATTTCAGCTTCTTATATCGCGAAAGTCGCGATTGCCCAATTATTTCGGCTATTTTTCGCGGTGCCCAATCATTTCATCTATTTTTTTTTACTCGTTGCTTTTTTATTGCGAGTTGCCTAAATATTTCGGCTATTTTATATGCATATATTTTGCTCACTAATTTTTATATTGCAAGTTGCCCCATCATTTCGGCTATTTCATATGCATTTTTGCACGCTGATCTTTATTGCGAGTATGGAACTCGAGATCTGACACCAATTTTGGCATCGGCATCGCCGCGACTGGAATATTGCCAGGAGCGAATCATCATTTGCCTTTGATGATTTGAACAAAGGTGGCTTAGCAAACAGGGTTAGGATCCTGCCGACTAAGGCTTTTGACTTTATGAGCCATAAGGGTCTCATAAAGGTATTTCTCCCTACAAGTCTTGAGGATCTCGTAGGTGTATTTTCTCCTTAGGAGTCATGAGAATTCCTAAGTGATATTTTCTCTTGCAAGTCGTAAGGATCTTACAAGAGTTTTTTCTCCTTACAAGTCGAGAGGACTTATAAGTGTTGTTCACCGAATAGGGAAATTTCGCGCCATGGGTGGAACTGGGAGAGGGAACGTTTATTTGTACCCGTGGATTGTATACAAAGGATCGATATTGACCGCGTGTAGCGCAACTTGGGGAATGTGATGGCTTAAGAACAGGTTCAGATCTCTGTAACTTCAGGCTTTCGAATCCTATGAGCCGTGAGGGTCTCATAGGGGGGATTCTCCTTACGAGTCGTGAGGATCTCGTAAGTGCAATTTCTCCTTAGGAATCGTGGGGATCCCTAAGTGTGTTGCTCCCTTTTATGAGTCGTAAGGATCTCACGCAGGTATTTTCTCCTTACAAGGTCGAGAGGGCCTTGCAAGTGTGCATGAATTTTTTTTTACGAGTCTGCGCCCTTGCGGGTTTTCACAAACTCGCCGGCAGTCTTGCTATTTTTAATCATGGAGCCCTTTAGGGTTTTCATCCGTGCCCATTTAGCTTGTAGGCGTACCGATTTTTTTCTTTTATTTTTTTTTGACAACGAGATTGCGCCCTTTCAGGTTTTCACAAGCTCGCCGGTAGCCCTGCTGTTTTTTACTCACGGCGCCCTTTCGGGTTTTCATCCATTCCTATTTCGCTTGTGGACGTACCTTTTTTTTACGATCACGGTGGGACTTCACCACCAGGGTAGCTGTATAGGCAGCGGGATTTGAGTTGCAGTCTTTGCTGCTGGGACCTGTGGACTTGAATTCTACTATCGCCGTGTTTGAGGCGACGTATTTAGTTTAAGGACATTATGGTCCATTATTAGTTTAGGGACATCCCGATCTATAGCTTCGAGGCGAAGTTTTGCCGGATACTACTTACAGAGTGCTGAATCAGGAAGATAGCGAGCGGACACGAGCCTCGTCATCTATCGTTAACCTGAATTGTGACTTGTCAGGGGTAGTATTTCTTAAGGAAGCGGCCGTTTATTGGCCGGAAGGGTCTTTCGCCATGCATATCCATGAGCAAATAGGCACCACCTTGATAAACTTTGTCTATGACGTATGGGCCCTCATAGTTCGGCTCGAATTTCTCCCGTTTGGCATGGTTGGGGATCATAGGTCTTTTGACAACTAACATGAGTTCGCCTTGGCGGAATGCTCTCGGCCTAGTTAGTCTTTCTTATAAGCGCGTCATCCTTACTTTGTAAGCTTCTAGGTTTTGCTGCGCCATGAGACGAGTTTCATCGAGGGCATCGAGCTCCTCAAGCCGAAGGTGGGCATTTTCTTCATCCGTCAGCTCATGTCGGACCGCTACTCGTAGTGAGGGTAGCTCTATCTCCAAGGGAAGTACCACTTCCGTGCCGAATACCAACGCGAATGGCGTGGTATTCGTGGCTGTTTTGAACGTGATTCGATAAGCCCAGAGAGCTTTATGCAATATCTCGATCCAGTCCTTTCTGTTTCTGGACACCGTCTTCTTTATGACGTTCATCAAAGTTTTGTTGAAAGCCTCAGCTAGACCATTAGCTCGGGGATTATAGACTGAAGAGTATCTCCAATCTATATTATATTGTTGCGCGAAGCGGCTGATCTTATGGCTTCTGTAGGCCGGCCCATTATCCAAGATGATCCGTCGTGGAGTGCCGAACCGGTAAATGACATATGTCCTGAAGAAATGGAGGATGTTCTCCGTCTTCACCTCTCTTAGCGGTACTGCTTCAGCCCATTTAGAGAAGTAATCGGTTGTCGCCAATATGAACCGATGTCCCTTGGATGATGTTGGTTCGATGGGCCCGATTAATCGGTTCCCCACATCTCGAACGGCCAGCTTGCCAGTGTTGGGTGTAGCTGATTCGGATGCTTATGGATGAAGTCCCGGTGAATCTGGCATGAGTGACACTGCTTTGCATATTCAAGGCAGTCCTGAATCATTGTGGGCTAATAGTAACCCATTCTCTTGATCTTTAACTTCATCTTTGGCCCATCTTGATGGGAACCACAGAGCCCGTCGTGAGTTTCTTGGACGACTCTCCTTGCCTCTTCTGGTCCCAGGCATCTCAACCACAGACAGTCGAATGATATCTTATATAGAGTATCATTGACGAAGGCGAAAGACAGAGCTCGTTTCATGAGCCGATGTCTTGAAGATGCGTTTTCGGGCATTCGATGGGATTTGAAGTAGTCTATGAAGACTTCTCTCCAATCCTTAGCCTTTTCTTCGTCCTCTACTTGGAAGGCCTCTTGTTTGGTCTCTTCCTCTTCTTCGGACGACTCAGGAGATATTTCTGCTGGTGCGAGAATCCGGCGGCTTTGCACAATGATCCTTACGTCATTGAGGTTTTCGTCGGCCATTTCTTTAGCGAGCTTGGCTAACGCATCTGCCTTGCTATTTTCCGTCCGTGGTATGCTTTTCAGGATATATGAGGGGATTTGAGTCAGCAGTTGCCGCACTCTTTCGCCATATTTTACCAACTCTGGCTTGCATGTCTGATAGTCGTCCTTTACTTAGCTAACGACCAGCTGGGAGTCTCCATATATGAGGAGGTTCTCGATTCCCATGTCAATGGCAATCTCGAGACCTGCTATTAGAGCATCGTATTCAGCCTCGTTGTTTGTCCTTAGCTCTATTAAGGAAAAGGCGAAACGCATTATCCCTCATTGCGGAGTCATGAGGATAAGGCCTACCTCGGCTTTGATTATGGGGGTATTTTGCTTTCGCTTCTTCATAGACGATGCTCCATCGAAATAAAGTTCCCATCAGGTATCACTCCCTTCTTTCTCCCCATCAATTGTGTCGAACGCATATTCATCCGGCAGCTCGCAATTTAAAGAAGAGTCAGCGGGTATCGGATGCTCTGCGAGAAAGTCGGCGATGGCCTGGACTTTCACTGCCTTGAGAGGTCGATAGATTATCGAGAATTCCATCAAAAGGAGGGTCCATTTGGCAAGCCTTCCCGTTAGTGTGGCTCTTGACATCAAATATTTGAGAGGATCCACCTTTGATATGAGATGGACCTCATGTGCCAAGGCTTAATGTCGGAGCTTCATTACCGCGAAGATTAATGCCAGGCAATGCTTTTCAATGAGGGAGTAGTTGTTTTCTTCTCCCGGGAGAACTCGACTCAAATAGTAGAGAGCTCTCTCCTTTCCCTGATCATTCTCCTGTGCCCATAGCGCGCCTAAAAAACCTTCAAGGGCTGTTGTGTACAGGATGAAGGGCTTTCCCTTGAACGGAGCGGTCAGTATCGGCGGGTTCTGCAGGTATTGCTTGATTTCGTCTAGCGCATTTTGGCATTTATGATCCCAAATGAATGAGGTCCCCTTCTTCATTAGATGGCTGTAGGGGCGGAATTTTCCGGAAAGGTTAGCTATGAACCGACGGATATACGCAAGCTTTTCTTAGAGAGACCGCAGTTGTTTGAGAGTTCTTGGCATGGGTATTTCCATGATCGCCTTGATCTTCAATGGGTCTATTTTGATGTCTCGGTGTCGGATGATGAATCCTAAGAATTTGCCTGAGGATACTCCAAATGCGCACTTCAGAGGATTCATCTTCAGATTATATTTCCGAAAGTGCTGGAACACTATTTTCAGATGCCCCCAGTGCTCCTCGTACGATTTGCTTTTCACCATGAGGTCGTCGATATAACATTCGAAAATCTCGTGTATGGGGTCATCAAAGATCTTTTTCATGGACCTCTGGTAGGTAGCGCCGGCATTCTTCAGACCGAAAGGCGTCACTTTATAGCAAAATATGCCTAGTGGAGTGCGGAAGGCAGTATGCTTTCGGTCTTCGGGATGCATCTTTATTTGATTATACCCTGAAGATCCATCCATGAAGGAGAAGACTTCATGAGTGGACGTGTTATATATCATCAACTCGGTAACCGGTACGGGGAAGTCATCCTTCGGGCAAGCTTTATTGAGGTCTCGAAAGTCGACACAGACGCGCACCGTCCTATTTTTCTTCATCACTGGGATAATGTTGGCGATCCAGTCGGGATATTGAACTTCTTGGATGAAGCCGGAGTCGATTAGTTTCTTGACTTCGGCATTGATGCTCATCTCGAGTTCGAGCCGCATTCTTCTGGGCGCCTGTTTGACTGGCTTGACGTCCGGCGATATAGCCAATTTATGCACAGCTATTTCTGGATCTAATCCTGGCATCTCAGAATAGTTCCACATGAAGCAGTCTTTATACTGCATAAGCATGTCTTTTAGTGTAGTCACCTGCTCTTCAGACAGCAACTCGCTGACGAACGTTGGCCTCGGATCGTTTGTCGTCCCCAAGTCGATTTTCCTCAGATTGTCCGCCATGGTATGTATTCCATCCTCCAGCTCTTTTGGCACCAATGGAAATTCTGAGATCACCTCGTCCTCATCTTCATTTGTGAAGTACTGGGAGAGGTCGTCCACATTCTCATGCTCTCCATTCTTTGAGAATGTTATCATGTGGCAGGTACGAGCTCATTTCCAAGCTCGATGTTGATGTGGACTTTTCCTCGCAGTGTAGGTTGCTCTTGGCTCATGCTTCCATGGTGGGGCTACTCTCCAATTGTCGGATAGAGCGAACCTGTCTTGCCGATACTAGTCTTCGACCCAGTCTTTGAAGGTGAAGCAATCTTCAAGCGGATGTCATATTGCTCGGTGGTAGGATCAATAAGCCGGATGATAGACTTCGTTTATTTGCTCAGGGTGCCGAGACTCCGGAGCGTCATCATTTGATACTTCATGACAAGGTTGAATATTTTCCTTATCTTGTCTTGAGAGAAAGAGTATTCCCGACCCATCTTTTTCATAAAAGCCGGATTCTAACTGACTTTTTCTCGATCGCGTGACTCATTGGATCCGCTTCGCTGTCTTTGAACGTTATTCCCATTCTTGGTCTTGTTTTATCTTCTACATCGGACTTTTTCCTTGCCACGAGAGCGCACAGCGGGCTGAGGGTGATGGGCATCATCGTCTTCTCTTTCCGTAGCCTGCTGAATGAGACGTTGCGTCCTGGCTTTCTCGTAAATGGACATTTCGCTGCTATGGTCATCCCGAACCTTTTGACCCGCTTCCCTTATTAGCTTTTCGATATGTTCTTCGAATGACGGACTCGGTATTCTTACGGCGGGATTTCGCTCTGGTTCAATACCGGCACTATCTGGACGAGAATTACCTTCTCCACCGGAGTCGTTTATAACATGGAAGCCATGGAATCGCTCCCGTTTCTTGGACTGGACATATCCAAGCCCGGTCGTCTCCATCCTCCCGTTGGGCATCTTTCGCCGAGTCCCGGGAACGTCCCAAATCTTATTATAGAACTGGGCTTGTCGAGCAGTCTGTTTGAAGGGTACGCCTTGGCATCTCAATATCCTTTTCAGTCCCTCTGCGTAGTATCTGGGCAGACGGATTGGTTGAAGCCTGTCGAGCACAGGTTTGGCACTATGCCAGACTTCTCTTTCCATTTTGGTCTCCGTGGACTGGTAGAAGAGGATCTCCTTTTTCATCTTTCCGCCTATGAGGGACGTAGAAGGTCTGCAACTCTTGCACGCTGTATGTACCAAGCGCGTCGAGTTCTTTATAATGTCGCTGCGGAACTATGGTAATTTGTAAACTCTGATCAGCTCCAGTATAGGTTTGCATTGATGGACGAACGGAGAATACTGTGTTGACTTCATTTTTAGAGTCGCTGCCAAAGACCAAAATAGGAGTAGATGGCCCGGGCCTGCTGCCTTGGGGTTGCCCCGAGAAGACTATCTCTTCATCCTCCTCGGTATCACTCCCAAAGATCGGGATGGTGGCAACGGCTTTCTGTTTATTCTCTAATTTACGACATCTTTCCATGTCTTCGAAGTCTGGTAGGAAGTACTTAGCGCCTTCATACTTGCGGACTTCATTTACGGAGAAAGGGTTTAGCTCCCCTGTAACTGTGTACTCGAGGTCGTCTTTGAAGTACTTCATACACAGATGTTGTGTAGAAGGGATGATGCTGTATTCATGTAACCAAGCCTACCGAGCAAAGAATTGTACCAAGTCTTAGCGTCGATGACGTAGAACTTGATGTCAGTGACGAGCATCCCGAAGCGTAATGTCAATATTACGGATCCAAGCGTCCGTGATGACTGCCAGTCGAACCCGGAGATAGTAATTTTGTCCTGCGCCAGGTGTTGAACGTTCATGCAAATCTCCTTCAACACTCTCACATTAAGAAGGTTGACGGAGGACCTGTTGTCAACCAGGATCTTTCCTATCTTGATGTCGTGGCAATACCCAGTGACATACAGGGGACGGTTGTGCTCACACGTTCCGAGGAGGAGATCTTCATCGCCGAATGTGATGTCAGCTGTATAAATCTCCGCCAGCTCGTCCTTTATCTTTTCTTCCGCAAATAAAGCTTGGAACTGATCAGGCTCTTGTAGTGCTTTGATTAGAGAATCTCGTGCTTCTTCTGACAGGAGGAGAGCATCCAGTATGCTTAGTTACGAGGGTATCTTCCTCAGGTGTGCCAAGACATTGTAATCCACATTGTTTTTCTTAGGCGGGTCTTTGGTTGTAAGCTCTTTGACGAATCTATCATCGAGGGCGATTTCCTCAGGGACTTTTTCCTTCCCCTTGTCTCTTTTGTTCGGACCCTTGTTTGTAGGCCCGTGGTTCTTTTCAGGTAACGTACGGTTGCGCAGCTGAATGTTCTCGCGGTTCTTCACCTCTTTTTCTTTTCCAGAGTTGGACTCTTTGATGAGAGGGCTGAGGGTTATTTCTTCCTCAGAATCGCTTCCGAACGTGAGAACTTAAGATTTTCCTTTTGTCAAAATGGCATCAACCATATGACAGTTACCGGCTGTTCCTTTACGCTCATCTGTCGTGCTTCTCTGTTCCCGAAGAGCTTTGCGCTTCATCCGCTTGAAGTGGTGTCAGTGGGCAACGTATCCCTGCCACCACTTCTTGAAAGCATTGCACTCTTCGGTAGGGTGTGTGACCCTCCGATGGTACAAGCAGTATTTCGGATGTAAATCCGCTTCGTCGGGGAACATACTCCCGGAAGTATTTTCTTTGAAAGGTGGCAGCTTCATTCCCACTGACAGAGCTTTGGCGAACTGCTTCCTTATCTTGATTCTTCTCTTGCTGGTGGCAAGGGCACTTCGATCCGGTTGAGGTACTTTATGGCTTCTCATTACCGGAGCTTCTTCAGCCTGACACCGACGCTTGGCCTTTTCGTATATGGCCGCTTCACGTTCTCGATCAACTTTGCTCTTTTAAAGAGCTTCGCTCAGCAGCCTGTCGATCAGGTCGTCTAACGGTTCCAGGGATTCTGGCTCTGGTTCTGCCCCCAGTTTCTCTACGTCATGAGCTTCTTTGCCATTTACCGACGAGTGAAAGATCATGTGGCAACTCACCCCGTAATCCTCGGGTTCTTCTGACGAGCCGTCTCCTTCATCAATGTCACTTTCTCCATTCTCAAGAATATGCTTGAGTAACTCTTCCAGTGTGACCGGGGTCCGCGCCTTTTAGTTATATTCCTCCAGTGCGTCGATGTATTTTTGCAGACCCGTACGATTGTCGTCAAGCTGCACGGGCTTCTTGGTCCTCTTCTTTTTCTTCGAAGACTTCAAAGGCTTGGCCTGGAGGTTTTGCCCATTATTACCAACTTTCGGCGTCGGGCGCGGTTTCAGCATCCTGTCAATAATCTCGGGCTCCAGCAGGCTTTTCCATTTGATCGCCGGACACACTTGAAGATCCTTCAGCATTCTTTTAGTTTTAGTCAAAATGACAACTTCCCATGGAGCTTCCTCAATAAATGAGCATGATGCCCCTGGCGTATCCACCGTTTTAGGAGTGTGCTGCTGTGGCGGGTTTACCTTCCAGTTTTCGGACAGCACGAACTTGCCCTGTTGGTATTGGTCCTCAACCCAGTTTTTGAAAACATAGCAATCTTCGATTGGGTGGCCCACTATTATGTGGTAGGGGCAGTAGTTGGGATTGTTAACGTCACCAGGTTGCAGTGGGCGTCTCGGATCCGGCAGAGTGATAAGCCTGTTGCGCATCGCTAATTCGAACAACTTCCTCGTTTTATCCCAGGGAAACGAATAGGGACATCTCAAATTTTCTTCGAGGGATCGTGGTTTGTTGCTTTGGCAAGCAACCAGTTTCGGGTCACTTGGTTGTTGTTGAGCGTTGGCGACGAAGGTCGCTTTGCCTTTTTCATTCCGGAGATCCGTTTTTGAAGAGGACGGCCTATGGCCCATCTGGTCCATTTGGGCCAGTTTGTTAATCAAGGCCTGGAAGGTAGTCGGCTTGAAGAACATCATAAACTGGGATATAGTTTCCTGAGGATCAAGGGTTCCTACAAACATAACCACAGCAGGAGCTTCTTCTATGTGTTGTTCGCATTTTGACCATAGCTTACGCCACCGAATTGCGTATTGAACCCAGGTCTCTCCTGGATTCACCCTGGCATTGATCAATATCGTGATTGGGGTGCACTCACTTGCGCTTGCGAAACGTTGTGTGAATAGCAACTCCATTTCTGTAAATGTTTTGATGGAGTCATTCGGAAGCTCCGAGTACCATTCAAATGTTGTCTCCGCCAAGCTGCCGATGAATTGACGAAGCAGCAGTTTGTCGTCGCCTCTAGTATTTCTGCATAGAGCTCTAAACTGAGAGACGTGTTGATGGAGATTGCATGTCCCCTTATATACGTGGAATTTAGGGATCGTATACCCCGTCGGGTACTTGATTTGATCGTACCAGCCTGGATAAGGTCGCCCAGTTCTGAAGACTTGGCCAGCCGCTTCGCTTGCCTGATGAGCTCGTATTTGTTGAGCTATGTAGTCGTCAAGGGCGGCTTTGGAGATCTTTTCTTCTCTGGCTGCTGATAGAGCCGAAAGAGGGTTTGACGTCTCCCCTCTGTCGTCTTCAACGATTATTGGAAGGTCTTCGGCTGGAGGGTCCGGCTGGATCATCATCCCGACCATATCTTGGAATAGGAGCACCATCTGCTTCATGTTAGCGGCTTATTCCGCGGCCTCTTTATCCTTTCTTTCTAGTATCCTCCGCAGGAACTCCATATCGGTCTCCTGATCTTGGCGCTGTTCGGACGATACTTCTGGGCTTTCTTTCTACCCTGTGAGTGTGGCCATCTTTGTCAGCATCTCCTAGAGCTTTTGTTGTTACTCCTGAGCCTTTGTCACAGACCGTGTAAATGGTCGATGACCCGTGGAAGTGCGGCTATCCTCTTTGCTGGAAGCCATGTACACCGTGTGCACTACCATGCCCCCAGACTTGGGGCGTTTGGATCCATCACACTCAGAATTTGTCGCCGGTGGTGGTTGATTCTATGGCCTTCTCTTTTTGTGGAGGGCCGAAGTTGAGGGAGCCATTGCAGCGAGCACCCGTGCAGACGATACTTTCCGTGGCATGACGGCAGAATAGTCCTCCCCTTGCTGAGCCTTTGTTTTCTTCAGTCAGCGAGAGTAGTCTTTGTCAATTACAGAGTCTTGGACTTTCCTCCAGACTCTGTGGATCTTGGAGGAAAACCGCTGAGGAGGCTGTTATGGATTCACCTGTGTCATGCTTTCAACAGGTGGTGGAGACTTCTTCAGTACAGCGGTCGGAGAGTTCTTTCGCACTCTCCTGAGCGGTTCAATGATGTTCCTATTTGGAACAGCAGCGTCAATTTCCACCATTGGAGCTGGTGGAGTAAGTCCGGAGGAAGAGTTACCCCCAGCTTTCCTCACTCGGCGCCAATAGAGACGTCGAGCATGCCTTGCAGATGGGATTGGCTCAGTTACGGGAGTGGCTTTATCATGCCCTCTGCTCTGGTTAAGGGCTGATGCCGGGGCCAGCTTATTGAAGACTGACGTCCGTTGAGAGGAGACAGTCAATCTATCGAAGGCCGACTTCTTGGTAGGGAAAGCAATCTTGATAACTTCACCAGAAGCAGGAGTTGGAACGGTCAATCTAGCGAAGACCGAGCCTTTAGTAGGAGACACTCCTTTGCTGACTTCTCTCGCTATAGCTGGAACGGCTATCCGTTTCATGATAACCCTCTCAGGTATCGCGAGCCTCTTGGGGGGCCCACTTGAGCTGTGGCTCAGTCTGTTAAAGACCGAGGCGTTAGAATTGGACGACCCGTTGAGAGGGGCCGTGGAAATTGCAAGCCGATCGAAGACCGACTTCTTTGGAGCCTCCTGTGATGGTACTGAAGCATTGAAGCTCATTGGCGGGAGCATGGTCCCGAAGAACAATCCAGTGGTGGTCTGAGTCACCTGCTCCACTGGCATTGCAAAGATGGAGACCGCTTGGGGCCCGTAAGTCACTCCTCCGGCGGGGACAGAGTGGGAGTTGTTGTTGCAGTTAGCGTAGCTGGAGGCCATCGATATCTCCTTTTCTGCATGGAGCAAGACACCAAATCTTAGTACCTCGAATCCAGGGCAACCATATTAAACCGCGATTCGTTCGCGAACACGACACACGAAGTGTAGAGTGGAAAGAGGAAAAGGTCCCACCGGGCGTGCCAGAATCTGTTTACCGCCGAAAACCGGGAAGACAAACGTCTTGCCTGAATTTGGGGGCAGATGCTATTTGGATTTATCCGTCCACCTCTCCGAAGATGCCAAGTTGATTTATAGCACCGGGTATCAGAGGTTTGGACGGATGCGGCCGTTGTAGCAGACTTCATCAGATCCCCTCGTTGTGAGGGGTTTTTTTATTGTGGGGACGCACTTCCCTGCAGGCGCAAGTCCCTGCAGTTAATTACGTTATCGCATCGCGGTAACCACTTTCTCCTGCTCCAGAAGGCCACTTCGTGTCGTGTGTGTTTGTTTTATTTTTGGTTGCCCCTGGATTGTATACGGAGACTAATTTATGTTGTCGTCCATAGGGCGTGGATTAGTCCAAATCCGTATCTTCTTAGATTTGGGTTTGATTTGATTTAAGGACCGTTAATCTCATTGAGGATTAAGATAAACTTAAATTTTTGTTGAGGATACGTTAGTCTAATTTTAGGCTAAGATCTACTCAACATGATTTTTGGGATCATTCAAACCCAACAAAAGAGCATTTCGGTTCTATTGTCTTAGTTTAAGGACGTTGCAGTCCTTGGCTAATTTAAGGACGTTGTGTTCCAGGGAGTTGTTGGTTGTCGGGACCCGCCACCTCTCTGAAGACGTTGAAGAATTGCAACGATATATATCAGAGGTGTGGGGAGATGTACCCTGGAACCAATGAATATTCGTCAGAAGCTCGGTAGTCTTGTTTGGGACTAAGACCACTCTGGAAAATAAGGAGCCCATGTGCTCGGTTGATTAGGAGTTTGGCCAAACTTGGGCTCATTCAAGTCATTTCATTTTTGAATAAAGTGTTAAACACTTGCTTGGGCTTGGTCCCCTTTCTGTGCCAACGATGCTGAGCATCCATATGGGTTCTGACGCCCACACTTTATCTTTCTTTTCCATTTTTTTATTTTTTATGGAGTGTTAAACACTCTTTATGGCGCCCACGTGTGGAGCACGTGAGGCGTTTGGTGCTAGGGGCTAGGCGTTGGACACTGGTTGATGAGTGCAGAGCACTTTATGCTGAATAGCGCCCACGTGAGGGGCGCGTAGGGCGCTTGGCGCTGAGCACCAACCACTGAGTGCTAAGTACTCTTTATTAAGCAGCGCCCACATGAGGGGCACGTGAGGCACTTGGCGCTGAGCGCCAACCACTGAGTGCTAAGCACTCTTTATTGAGCAGCGCGAGGGGCACGTGGGGCGCTTGACACTGATTTTTCTTCGTGTATTATGTTATGAAGAGTTCAATTCTCTGGATCTTCGATCCCCAAGAACAAATTCATCCCCATGAGAATTAAATTCTCATTTGTGGGAGACTTGTCTCATGGATCTCAGATCCAGGGAAAGAACTATGTTCTTTTGTGATGGTTAAACCCTTAGATATGCAGATGAGATCATCTGATCTTTATTACTTTTATTTACCTTGAAGAAAGTTCTTCTTCTTTCTTCTTTCTTAAAGTTTTTTTTTGCTTGATTTTCTTTTTGAACTTGAAGTTTATGGGGGGTTCCGCTGTACAAGACTTGAAGTCTTGGGTCCTTTATATAGTGGAGGCAGGTTTGTTGATTTCGTTAAAGAAATCTCTCATTGAGAGATTCTTAATTGATTTGGGGATTTTACCGACTGTTGGATCTTTGATCCAAGGACTTCTGTTTTACAGAAGATATTTTTCTTGTTTTTAAAAAGATTAGGGAAATATTTTCCCATACAAAGCTTATTCTATGGCTTGATAATTTTTAATCACCATTGGATTTTTAACCCAACGGTGCTCTGTTTACAGAGAATGATATTTCTCGTTTAGAAAGATTTGAGGAATATTTCCTCAACAGAATTTAATTCTGTATTTTGATGATTCATCATCTCCGTTGGATTTTTAATCCAATAGCAGAGAACTTTTAGTTCTAACGCCGGCGCCCTCGTGCAAGGCACGTGAGGCGCTGCCTTAGAGTTTTTGACCTGCCTCAGAGATTTTAACTCTTGGCGCCGGTGCCCTCGTGCAGGGCACGTGAGGCGCTGCCTCAGAGGTTTTAACCCTCGGCGCCGGCGCCCTCGTGCGAGGCACGTGAGGCGCTATCTATTGGGGGAGAAACATGGCCATCATGTGTGGGCACGTGAAGCACCCCAGAGTTGGGCACTGCTTCTTTGGGTTTATTCTCTCTTCCTTTTATAAGTACTAAGCACTTAGCTCATATAGTGCTCACGTGCGGACACGTGAGGTGCTCAAAATGTGATCGCTGTCTTTGAATTTTCCCCTTTTTCTATTTAAGCAACTTTTTGGGGGTCACGTGAGATCACGTGATTCGATCTCAGTCATTCATTTTTGTTCATCGGAGGTGCTCACGTGGGAACACGTGACCTGTCTTTTCTTTTATATGCATAGAGATTTTGATCTGAGTTTTAAGAATTTCAGGTCCTTTGTTTTATAAGAATTATATTCTTTTACAGGGTTAAACCCTAGTTTTATCAGAGAAATTAAATTCCTATATACTTTTGGAATAATTAAATTCTTTGGACTTAGTTCTTTCCCTTAAGTTTTGAATCTGCATAACAGAATCTCCTCGATGAGAATTAAATTCTCAACTTGTGGGGTGATCTGCTTCTGCAGATCTCAACCAGAGGAAGAACTAAGTTCTTGTATGAAGGGTTAAACCCTTAAAGAAGAGATAAGATAATCTCTGTACTTTCTTCTTACCTAGGATTTTTGTTTAAGAAGGGGATCTTCTTCCTCTAGAGAATTGAATTCTCTTTTTCTATTTTTCTTTTTGTTTCTCAAAGCTTATGGGGGGTCTCTCTCTGTATTCTCCTCCTCTCCTCGCTCCTATTTATACGAGAAGAACAAGAATCAATTTGTTAAGAGAATCTCTCATTTAGAGATCATGATTGATTCTATGATCTTTTAGATCAATCGGTGAATTTTATTCACCGTTGGATTTTTTAATCCAAAGGCTCTCTGTTTAACAGAGAAGATTTCTCATTTTTTAACCAAATTAGGAAATATTTTCCTAAGATAGAATTTTATTCTATCAGACGATCACCGTTGGATCTTTGATCTAAAGTCTTTCTCTTAACAACAGAGAAGATGTTTATGTTTTAATGAAGATCGGGAATATATTTCCTATATATATATATATATATATATATATATATATATATATTCTATTAGATAGTTTAGAAAGATTTAAGGAAATAATTTCCAAATAGGATTTTGATCCTTTTATTTAGAATTTAATTCTATCAGCTTGGAAGGTGTTTAGGAACACTCACGTGTAGCACGTGACCCTCACGGAGTTAAACTTGTTTGCTTATATACAACAGCCTAAAAAGGGCATCATGTTTTAGCACGTGAGTTTCTATGGCCTGCTATTTGTTTTAATATGGAGCCTATATACTTTGTATATAGATGCTCACGTGCTTACACGTGAGGCTCAATTTCAGCCTGTCAATTGTTTAAACGCAGAGCCTATAATCTTTGTATATTGGTGCTCACGTGTGGGCGCGTGAGGCTCCATTAGTGGAGAATTTTCCCTATCCCTTTTTCTTTTTTTTGGTAAGGGAACAAATGCCCCCCAGCGTTGTTCTCACATAGCTTGCACGTGAGTGCAACGCTGTCACCCTTGTAGCTGTTAGATCTGCCTAGGGGAACGGGGAGATGAACCGCTCCCATCATGTCTTATAAATGCAGGGCTTTTCGCCTCTGGGAAGCCCCCTGTTCCTTCATCTTCTTCCTTAGTTATTTTCTTGAGAATTTAATTCTCATCTTCAGAGCTTAGTTCTCTGCTTCAAAATCTTTCAGAGTTAAACTCTGCAAAACTTCCCTTTGGGTAAGGACCTTAAACGACCCTCTCTTGCTTTCTGCCCTGGATTTTAAATCCATCATCAGAGCATAGCTCTTTTCTTGAATCGGTTTCTTAAAGATCCCAAAACATATATTATGTTTTTTTTTTGTAAATTTTGAAGTCTTGAATCAATGGGGATTGTTAATTCTCATTTCACCGATCTTTAAGAACCTTGGAATTTAATTCCGTTTTCCTTGTCTCCTTACCATGGGGGTTTTCAGTGATTTAATCCCTTTATTAAAGGAATTTAATTCTATATACCCACAGAACTTGGCCCTGAAATAGAGATTCAGAAAAAAAAATTATCCCTTGATTTTCCCGAATACTTTTAAGGTTTTGATACCCTTAAAGAATATTTGAATCTGTTGCATTTTCTAATAGAACTGGCTTTAAGAGCTGTTTAAACTTCACTGTTTGGAGAGAATCATTTTCGATTCTTTCAATGGTTGTTTTGCTTTCTCATTGGTGAGCCGCCATATTGATTTTGTGGGGGCCGTGTGTTTTGTGGGCAATGGTCCCGCGAAACAAACATCCTGTCGTTTTCTTCTGTTATTATATACTTATATATTTTATCAATGTTATTTCAGGAACAATGGCTTCACTTCCCTACTTTCCTTATACTCGCTCAGACGCCGCTTTTCCGCAATCGCCGTCGGATGAGGAAGCTATGGCAATGATCAGGGCATATGACAGGGACCGTACAAGTCTACTCTTATGGGGAGTTTGGTATGGTCACATCATCCGACACCGCCGCAGCTTTACTTGTAAGGTGTCAACAGAGCCCCTCTGCCTAATATCGCTGATGGAACGCCCGCAGACCGCTTATGTGGTGGAGGCGACTAACTGGACTCCTACAGGCCGGCTTGAGCCGTCAACAACCGGGATACCCAACCAGCCCCTGCCAGCTATAGATATCCTGGGACGCCGCATATATCAAGGTGAAGCCCAACCCTGGGGACAAGTTTATAAAGTAGGCCTTACCCCCCGCCAACCAGTAGGCTATCTTCTCTGGGCTCGATACGTTTTTTCCACCTATCATGCATGGTTACAGAAGGTTAGGCTGTATCAAATGGTGTACGCGTCTCTATTTCATTACCAGGCCCCTCACGTCTGGTGGGTTAAAGCTTTTCTAAACCAATGGAATCTTCCCACCAACACCTTCTTGCTAGGGGATCACGAAGTCTCGATTTCACTGGAAGAGTTCCGCGAGATCTCTGGATTGCCAATCAGGGGATAGCATTATGAAGAGTTGCTGCCTCCCGATGAGTATGTGTTCGCGACCGTGCCTGCTATGCTTGATGGCCTGACGACTGGAAACTTCGTCCGCCATAAGTACCCCAATCTAATCAAGGCTCTGGGTATTTTTAAGAAACTGTTCGCGACTTCAGAGGGGCAGGGCATCACCTTTGAGAGCTTCATCGCATGCTTTATCCATGAAGACTCTTTATCCAAAGAGGCTCTGAAGTTTACGAACATTGACGACCCTTTTGGGTTTGGGCTGAATAAATTGCCGACCAAAGAGGAAGACTTGCCGCAGTTTTATATTCTGACCTCGTCGGCCGTGTCCTTCGATGCGATTACGGCCCCTGGCATGGACGAAGAGACCTTCTTCGTCGGCTTCATCAGCCTCTGGCTCAGTTGGTTTGCCATACCGATGCATCGACGCTTCATGAGAGCCTCTGTCTTCTACCCCGCTCATCGCGTAGCTGAAGGGGCACGATTGGCCGTTGGTATTGCGGGACTTTCGCACCTATATCATGGATTAAGCATTGCGGCCAATACTTCGACCCCAGGTGCGGATGTTGTGAATTCCTCCCTCCACTACTTCATGTCATGGATCGAGATGCATGTACTGGGGGCATTTTCAGCACATCAGCGGCCAGATTTCTATGAATCCTATACCTTCCCACGGGTTATGAGGTTGGTGGATGCTCCGCTCCCGATCCGACTCAGCTAGGGGCCCTCCGCGTGTTGCTCAACCCAAATTCAAACGAGGACGGGATGGTGTTTAGTGACCGAGTCCTCTCTGCTCTTGTGGGGGCCGTTCAACAGCTGTTTGATCTGTCAAAAGGGGGAGCACCATCTTTAAAGCCTAAAGAGATTATGCGCCTGTACTCGATTAGGCCGGGTTATTTGGTATTCCGTCAGAACAATACGGCTCTTTTTATGCAATATAATCCGCACCGCTTTGCCCAGTAACTGGGTTATAACCAAGGTGTCCCTTTCGAGGCATTTTTAGTCGAGCCCACTCCGTCTCTGGAAGTCACTCGTGACGTCATCCATCATTTTCTGTGGCTGAATACCGGCTCCCATTTCATGATCCCTGAGTTCGACTACCTTCCAAGGTCTGTGGGGTCTTTCAAGGGTTGGTATCGTCATCGAGTCGGTCCTGTCATTGTCGAGGAGAGGCGGGTACTCTTCGAATGTAGAGCTCTATCTCCGACCCAAGTCACTAGCGTTCCGTTGCGGCCGCGGTCAGTGGTTCGCCCTCCATTGAGGGATAGCGGTGTGGTACTTATCCCCAAAGCCGCAGAAATAGAATCGACTCCTCGCACTGCTGGTATGCCAGTGTGCACTAGAGCCCAAGCAAAGGCCTCCAATGAAGCGCCAGCGGTGGTGTCACCAACGGTGGTGTCACCAAAAAGGGATACCGGGAGTGAATTAGTTCAACGTCGTGTTAAAGCGCCGAGGGGGAGGAAGCGTTCTTCTGCTAGTGCTAGCACGACTTCTAAGAGGAGGAAGAAATCGGTTGCCGGCTTACTCGGCACCCTGTTTGAGTCCGAGCCGTTTATTCAGGACGAACCGATCGCCATGGAGGAGTCGGATGCCAGTCTTATCTATCCTGGCTCGTCTGCTAAGGAGGCTGCGCAATTGGCTGAGGCTTTGAGGTGCTCACAAGATAAGACCGAGAACGTGTGCGTCCCGAAAAAGCCCTACCCTCCTGTTATATTCTATGACTTCGATTCATCATTACGGCGGGTATACATGGGTCCTTTGTTAATGGAGGAAGAACGGGCCCTCAAACAGCCCATAACGGTTGCTTCTGAAGACGATCTTGCATTAAAGACAGGTAGTCATTCATCTGCACTTGAACCTCGGCGAGCGTACCTTGCCAGAAAGGAAAAACATCTCGAAAAAGCCATACTTCAAGCCCCTTGGCGTATTGGTATGCGGCTTTCTCATGTCCTTCTTTTAGCGAATAGTCTATAAAACTTTTATATCTTCTCATTTTTGTGAAAACTTTGCAGGGACTTCGGCGGCAAAAGAGGTTTTGAGTCCAGATCGTGCTATAACTGTGGACTCTACAAATATCTCCCGTGATGCACCGGCAGTGTGGAAGAGATTATTAAAGCTGCTACTCTTATTGTGGAGCTTCCGGTGGTAACTCATGTTCCTTCAGTGTTTATTCCTTCATCTAAGGTGACTTCACCGGCCACAGATCCCATGGACATCTCTAGTGACGCACTGAAGGGTGTAGAAGAGACTGCTGAAGCTGTTAGTCCTATCTTAGAGCTCTCGGTGGCGACCTCCATCCCTCCAGCATCTACACTTTCAGCAGAGGTGACCTCGCCTGCCATAGATCCAATGGATCCCTCTAGTGGCGCCCTAGAAGGCGTGGAAAGGATTGCCGAGGCCGAAGTCCTCTCCTTGGAGCCTGAAGTGGCAGCTGTTGTTTCTCAATTGGAACCTGCTGCGCCAGCACATATCCCCAGCGATGTACGTGAAGGTGTGGAGGAGCCTGTCGAAGCTGCCATCCCTCCAGTTCAAGGAGGGCGAAGTATCGAAGGTAAACATCTATATTTCATTTTAATGATCTCTCAGTTATCTGAACCCTTCTTTCCTTTAGAATTGCGGGAATTAGTGGCTTCCATCATGGATCTATCTCCTAGGAAAACCTTCCAGCGTTTGCTCGATATGGCTGCCCCACAGGCGATACCCCCGCAGAGCATAGTCCTTTCTTCTGGACAAGGTTGGTGTTCTTTGACCCTTTTTGTTTTACTTTTTTTTTATAATGATGCTAATATGCACTCCACGGTTCTGGAAGCCGATGACGAAGTCGAGATCCTTGATGGGCCTGGGGATCTCTCAACCCCTCCCCCCCCCCCGCATGACTGTGGGTAAGTAAGGCTTTATCTTTCGCAATGTTTTGTCTATCCCATATTCGTAAATTTCACTGACTGTTCAAAAATCTTGACAGGTCTGCCAACCCTAACTCTGCTAGAATCTCGGATTCCCATACCACCAGGCCTTTAAGCCCGGCGTGCGTCTGAAAGGATGGCAAAACAAAGCATTTACTCCCAGACGACTCTCATTGAAGACCTTCGCGCTGGTACCTCTGTCACGGCCGAAGAATTTGTTGTCGAAGCCACCGCTTCCTTTTCCGTTCTCGCCACCTATCATGACGAAGCATTGGTGCGTGTCTGGTTGAGTATTGTCGCCGAGTGGAAGTCTGCCTACACGGGTTTGAGTGCATCCGCCTTCCTTCCGACATCTTAACCGTAAAATCGAGTTTGCGGGGATGGATTGAACGATGCGCAGCCAATCTACAGTCATGCGAGAAAAGGCTCAACCGGAAGTTTTCGGAGAGGGAGCTAGCTTCAAACGTTTTGGGGAACTTCAGACTCGGCTTACCGCCAAGATTACCCGCACATACGAAATTTGGCGGGTGCTTCAAGAAGCTATTACAGAGGTGGTGGCTCTTGATAAAGCCATTATCTTTACCCGCGAGATGGTTGGAGCCTATAAAGTAGCCGAAAGGGAGCTTGAGGGCCGGTTTGCTTCATATCAGACTCAGCAGACTCAGGCGGGTATCCGTCTTGCCACGCTAACGGAGCTTGAAGCCGAGGTCCAGCAGAAGAATGACGAACTTACTAGCTTATTGCACCATCCGCCGGCTTAAAAATTTTTGTCGTCGTATATTTTCCTTCTTCTTCTTTTCTTTTGTATTCATTCATGAATAAGAGTATCTTGTAGTCATTTTGATTTATGAATAGAAGACATATTTTTCTTCATACTAGCACTTTTCTTTCTTTTGCTGTCTTGGCTTAGCATAAAGTAGTTTATATACTCATTTTGGAGTTTGTAATTTATGAGCTCATTTCGGAGCTTGTTTAGTTTACCTCTCATGGGCTTGTAGGCAAACTGGTCCTAACGTCACAGTTAACCTCTGCTCTTTACGACAGAGGTCCGTTAGGGTCTGTGGTACTAGTTTCTTTTTCGTTGTAGCGTCGCGTTGGATGATGTATTCCCCGATATGCAATCTTGTTGTTCGAGTAGCCGCGCGACTGTCGTGTCTCTGATCCCTTCAGGGCTAGACAGGACGTCTTCAAATAATCTCCCAGGTCATATTACCGTCGGGAAAGCATATTCTCCCTAGAAATCGCGAGGATTTCTAAGTGTTCATCGCCTCCGTGAGTCACAAGGATTTCACTCGGGTATTTTTCCCTTACGAATCGTGAGGACCCGCAAGTAGCTTCTTCATTTCAGTGGCATGTAACTTCGGCGAATGCGGCCCGTAGATAGTCCATCTTGACCTCCTTATGGGGCAGTGAAGGCTTAGGAAACAGGTTTAGATCTGCCGTCTAAGACTTTTCAACTTTATGAACCGTAAGGGTCTCATAAATTCTCCCTACGAGTCGAGAGGATCCCGCAGGTGTATTTTCTTCTGAGAAGTCGTGAGGATCTCCTAAGTGTGTATTCTCTTGAGAGTCGTAAGGATCTCACAAGAGAATTTTCCTGCTTACAAGTCGAGAGGACTCATAAGTGGGTTTTTTTTCCTTCTTGTCGATATTCAACTTTGGAGAATATGGCCCGTGGATAGTATACAATAGTCCATCTTGGACTTACTTGCAGGGTCACAGTGCTTAGGAAACAGGTTGATATCCCCGTTGCCTAAGGCTTTCCACCTTCTTGCTGTTCGAGTAGCCCCACGATTGTCGTGTCTCTGATCCCTTCGAGGGTTGGATTAGACGTCTTCAAGTTATCTCCCAGGTCATATTACCGTCGGAAGAGCAAGCGTTAGGGATTTTCCATGCCGCTTTTTACTCGAGGTTAGGCTCAATTTGGGAGCCCCGATGAGTCATGACCACTCCGTGCTGGTGTGGGATGATCTCCGATAGTCTTTCAGGTTTTATTTGAGTTGCCGTCAAGACCCTGAAGCTAGGGATATTCCTTTGCTTCGTTTGTTGACATTGTGTCTGCTATATTGCGACAAATGTCGAGGTTGTCTCTGGGTTGTCTGTGAACCGTCGAGGCTCGGAACTAGGGACTTTGTTATGGCTCTGTTGTTTTGACCCTGGGGTCGGTTGTTGACGTTGCATCTGCATCCTGCTGGAGTGAGGAGGAATGTCGTTGTTGGTCTCTAGGTTGTCTGTGAACCGTCTAGATTTGGAACTAGGGACTTTAATTTGGCTCCGATTTGTTGACGTTGCGTCTGCATCCTGCTGGAGTGAGAAGAAACGCCGTTGTTGATCTATAGGCTGTCTATGAACCGTCGAGATTTGGAACTAAGGACTTTGCAATGGCTCCGATGTAGTCTCTAGGTTGTCGGTGAACCGTCGAGATTTGGAACTAGGGACTTTGCCATGGCTCCATTTGCTGACGTCACGTCTGCATCATGCTGGAGTGAGGAAGAACGCCGTGGTTGATCTCTAAGATTTCTGTGAACCGTTGAGACCTGGCTCTCCTTCTGATGGAGCCTGGTGGGAACATATGGTTCCTTTTTCATTTATTCCCATGGATTGTAGATAGGGGTTGATGTGGACTCACCTGCAGGGCAAAAGTTTCATTTTCATTCATTTTTTTTATTTCTTTCTATGATGCTCTATCATTTCAGCTTTTTTATATCGCGAAAGTCGCGATTGCCTGATCATTTCGGCTTTTTATCGCGGTGCCCAATCATTTCGGCTATTTTTATTTTTATTCGCTGTTTTTTTTTGCGAGTTGCCCCATCATTTCGGCTATTTTTATATGTATATTTTTTGCTCGCTGATTTTTATTGTGAGTTGCCCCATCATTTCGGTTATTTCATATGCATTTTTTGCTCGCTGATTTTTGTTGCAAGTATGGATCTTGAGATCTGATACCAATCTCGGTATCAGCATCGCTGCAACTGGAATATTGCCAGGAGCGAATCATCATTTGCCTTGAGAGAACTTGGAATTTTCTACCAATTTAGGCATCAGCATCGCTACCACTGGAATGTTGCCAGGAGCGAATCATCATTTGCCTTCGCTGATTTGAACAAAAGTGGCTTAGCAAACAGGGTTAAAATCCCGCCGACTAAGGCTTTTTGACTTCATGAGCCGTAAGGGTCTGATAAAGGTATTTCTCCCTACGAGTCGTGAGGATCTCGTAGGTGTATTTTCTCCTTAAGAGTCGTGAGGACTCCTAAGTGATATTTTTTCTTGCAAGTCGTAAGAATCTTACAAGAGTGTTTTCTCCTTACAAGTCGAGAGGACTTATAAGTGTCGAGAAATCGTTTATTCGTGCCCGTGGATTGTATATAGAGCCAATATTGACCGCCTGTAGGGCAACTTGGGGAGTGTGATGGCTTAAGAACAGGTTCAGGTCCCTGTATCTTAAGGCTTTTGAATCCTACGAGACGTGAGGGTATTTCAGGGGGAATTCTCATTACGAGTCATGAGGATCTCTTAAGTGTAATTTCCCCATAGAAATCATGGGGATCCCTAAGTATGTTGCTCCCTTGTGAGTCGTAAGGATCCCACGCAGGTGTTTTCTCCTCACAAGGTCGAGAGGACCTTGCAGGTGTTTTTATTATAACGAGATTGCGCCCTTTCGGGTTTTCACAAACTCGTCGGTAGCTCTGCTGTTTTTACTCACGGAGCCCTTTCGGGTTTTCATCCGTGCCCATTTCGCTTGTGGACGTACCATTTTTTTACACAACGAGATTGCACCCTTTCAGGTTTTCACAAGCTCGCCGGTAGCCCTGCTGTTTTTACTCACGACGCCCTTTCGGGTACCGTGCCCATTTCGCTTGTGGGAGTACCTTTTTTTTACCCCTCTGTTTGCCAATGGCACTTAGGGGGGACTTTTCCACCGGGGTAGCTGTGTAGCCAGCGGGACCCGAGTTGCAGTCCTTGCTGCTGGGACTTGTGGACTTGAATTCGACTATCGCCGTGTTTGAGGCGACGTATTTAGTTTAAGTACATTACGGTCCATTGCAAGTTTAGGGACATCTCGGTCCGTTGTTAGTTTAGGGACATCTCGGTCCATTGCCAGTTTAAGGATGTAATGGTCCATTGTTACCATTTTGGAGGCAACGGTTAGTTTAAGGACATTTTGGTCCGTTGCTAGCTTCGGGGCAAAGTTTTGCCGGATACTACTTATAGAATTTGGACTCAGGAAGACAGCGAGCGGACACGAGCGTCGTCATCCATCATTAACCTGAGCCGTGACTTGTCGAGCGTAGTATTTCTTAAGGAACCGACCATTGATTGGCCGGAAAGGTCTTTCGCCATGCATATTCATGAGCAAGTAGGCCCCACCTTGGTAGACCTTGTCTATGATGTACGGACCCTCATAGTTCAGCTCGAATTTCCCCCGCTTTGCACAGTTGGGGATCATAGGTCTTTTTACGACTAGCACGAGTTCGCCTTGGCGGAATGTTCTCGGCCTGGTTAGCCTTTCGTATGAGCGCGTCATCCTTGCTTTGTAAGATTCCAGGTTTTGCTACGCCATGAGACAAGTTTCATCGAGGGCATCGATCTCCTCAAGTCGAAGATGGGCATTTTCTTCATCCGTCGGCTCGTATCGAACTTCTACTCATAGAGAGGGTGTCTCTATCTCAAAGGAAAGTACCGCTTCCGTGTCGAATACCAACACGAATGGCGTTGTATTCGTGGCCATTTTGAATGTGGTTCGATACGCACAGAGAGCTTCATGAAGTCTCTCGTGCCAGTCCCTTTTATTTCTGGACACCGTTTTCTGTATGATCTTCGTCAAGGTCTTGTTGAAAGCCTCAGCTAGACCATTAGCTCGGGGATTATAGACTGAAGAGTATCTCCAATCTATATTATGTAGCTGTGCAAAGCGGATAATCTTATGATTTCTGTAGGCTGGCCCATTATCCGAGATGATTCGTCGCGGAGTGCCGAACCGGTAGATGACATGTGTCTTGAAGAAATGGAGGATGTTCTCCGTCTTCACTTCTTTTAGCGGTATTGCCTCTGCCCACTTGGAGAAGTAATCGGTCGTTGCCAATATGATCCGATGTCCTTTGGATGATGCTGGTTCGATAGGCCCGATTATATCGGTTCCCCACATTTCCAACGGCCAGCTAGCCAATGTTGGGTGTAGCGGATTTGGATGCTGGTGGATGAAGTCCCCGTGAACCTGGCACGAGTGACACTGCTTCGCATATTCGAGGCAATCCTGAATCATCGTGGGCCAATAGTATCCCATTCTTTTGATCTTCAGCTTCATCTTTGGCCCGGCCTGATGGGAACCGCAGAGTCCGTCGTGAGTTTCTTGGACGACCCTTTTTTTCTTCTTCTGGTCCCAGGCATCTCAGCCACAGACAGTCGAATGATCTCTTATATAGAGTATCATTGACGAAGGCGAAAGACAGAGCTCGTTTCATGAGCCGATGTCTTGACGACGCGTCTCCGGGCGTTTGATGGGATTTGAAGTAGTCTATGAGGACTTCTTTCCAATCCTTAGCCTTTTCTTCATCTTCTATTTGGCAGGCTGCTTGTTTGGTCACTTCCTTTCCTTCAAACGACTCTGGCGATATTTCTGCTGGCGTGAGAATCCGGCGGCTTTATACAACGATCCTTATGTCATCGAGATTTTCGTCAGCCGGTTCCTTAGCAAGCTTGGCTAATGCATCCGCCTTGCTTTTTTCCGCACGGGGAACGCTTTCCAGGATGTAAGAGAGAATTTGAGTCAGCAGTTGCCGCACTCTTCCTCCATATTTTACCAACTCTAGTTTACGTGTCTGATAGTCGCCCTTTACTTGGCTAATGACTAGTTTGGAGTCTCCATATATTATGACGTTTTCGATGCCCATGTCAACAACAATCTCAAGACCTGCTATCAAAGCTCCGTACTCAGCCTCATTGTTTGTCCTCGGCTCTGTTAATTAAAGGGCGAAACGCATTATCCCTCCTTGCGAAGTCACGAAGATAAGGCTCACCCCGGCTTTAATCATGGGGGTGTTTTGCTTTCGCTTTTTCATGGAAGATGCTCCATCGAAGTAGAGTTCCCATCGGTCATTATTTCCTTCCTCCTCCCTGTCGATTGCGTCGAACACGTGTTCATCTGGCGATTCGCAATTTAAGGGAGAGTCAGCTGGTATTGGATGTTCAGCGAGGAAGTCAGCGATGGCCTAGCCCTTCACCACCCTGAGGGGTCGATAGATTATCGAGAATTCCATCAAGAGGAGGGCCCGTTTAGCAAGCCTTCCCGTTAGTATGGCTCTTGACATCAAATATTTAAGAGGATCCACCTTTGATATGAGATGGACCTCATGTGCCAGGGCATAGTGCCTGAGCTTCGTTATCGCGAAGATCAGTGCCAGGCAATACTTTTCAATGGGGGAGTAGTTGTTTTCTGCCCCCAGAAGGACTCGACTCAAATAGTATAGAGCTCTCTCTTTTCCCTGATCGTTCTCCTGTGCCCATAGCGCGCCTAAAGAACCTTCAAGAGCTGTTGTGTACAGGATGGGGGGCTTTCCCTTGACTGGAGCAGTCAGTACCGGTGGCTTCTGCAGATATTTCTTGATTTCATCCAGTGCATTTTGGCATTTACGATCCCAAACGAACGGGGTCCCCTTCTTCATTAAATAGCTGTAGGGGCGGCATTTGCCGGAGAGGTTAGCTATGAACCGTCGGATATACGCGAGCTTTCTTTGGAAAGACCGCAGTTGCTTAAGAGTTCTCGGCGCGGGCATTTCCATAATCGCCTTGATCTTTGATGGGTCTATTTCGATGCCTCAGTTTCGTACGATGAATCCTAGGAATTTACCTAGGAGACTCCAAACGCGCATTTCAGAGGGTTCATCTTCAGGTTATATTTCCGAAGACACTGGAACACTATTTTCAAATGCTCCCAGTGCTCCTCATACGATTTGCTTTTCACCAAAAGGTCGTCAATATAGCATTCGACAATCTCATGTATGAGGTCATCGAAGATCTTCGTCATAGCCCTCTGATATGTAGCGCCTGCGTTCTTCAAGCCAAAGGGCATCACCTTGTAGTAGAATATGCCTAGCGGGGTTCGGAAGGCGGTGTGCTTTCGGTCTTCGGGATGCATCTTTATTTGATTATACCCCGAAGATCCGTCCATGAAGGAGAAGACCTCATGGGTATATGTGTTATCGATCATCAGCTCGGTAACAGGCACTGGAAGTCATCCTTCGGACAAGCTTTGTTGAGTTCCCGAAAGTCCACGCAGATGCATACTGTCCCATTTTTCTTCATCACTGGGACAATGTTGGCGATCCGGTAAGGATATTGAATTTCTTGGATGAAGCCAGATTTGATTAGTTTCTTGACTTCGGCATTGATGCTCATCTCGAGTTCGAGCCGCATTCTTCTTGGCACCTGTTTGACCGGCTTGACGTTCGGTGATATCGCCAGTTTATGCACGGCTATTTCTGGATCTAGTCCCGGCATCTCAGAGTAGTTCCACGCGAAGCAGTCTTTATACTGCATAGGCATGTCCTTTAGTATGATCGCCTGTTTTCAGACAACAGCTCACTGACAAACGTTGGACTCGGCTCATTTTCCGTCCCCAAGTCGATTTTCCTCAGGTTGTCCGCTGTGGTGTGTATCCCATCCTCCAGCTCTTTTGACGCCGGTGGAAATTCTGAGATCATCTCATCCTTATTCTCATTTGAGAAGCACTGGGAAAGGCCGTCCATATTTTCATGCTCCCTCTCCTTTGAGAATGTTATCACATGGCAGGTACGAGCTCGTTTCCAAGCTCGATGCTGATCTAGACTTTCCCTCGCGGTGTAGGCTGCTTTTGGCTCATGCTTTCGTGGTGGGGATACCCTCCAACTTTCGGATAGAGCAAACCTGCCTTGCTGATACTGGTCTTCGACCCAGTCTCTGAAGGTGAAGCAGTCTTCAAGAGGATGTCCTACTGCCCGTTGGTAGAAGCAATAAGCCGGATGATGGACCTCGTTTACTTGTTCAGGATGCCTGGCCTCCGGGAGTGTCATCATTTGATACTTCATGAAAATGTTGAATATTTTCCTCGTCTTGTCTTGAGGGAAAGAGTATTCCCGACCCATCTTCTTCATAAAAGACGGATTCCAGCTGACTTTTTCTCGGTCGCGTGGCTTCTTGGATTCGCTTCGCTGTTTTTGACCGTCATTCCCGTTCTTCACCTTGTTGTTACCTCTGCGTCGGGCTTTTTCCTTGCCACGAGAGCACACAGCAGGCTGAGGGTGAAGGGCATCGTAGTCTTCTTTTTCTGTAGACTGCTGAATGAGACGTTACGTCCTGGCTTTCTCGTAAATGGCCATTTCGCAGCTGTGGTCATCCTGCACTTTTTGACCCGCTTCCCTTATTAGCTTGTCAATCTGTTCTTCGAATGACAGACTAGGTATTCTTACGGCGAGATTTCGCTCCGGTTCAATATCAGCGCTATCTGGAAGAGCATTCCCTTTTTCCACCGGAATCGTTTATAACATGGCAGCCATGGAATCGCTCCTGTTTCTTGGACCGAACGTATCCAAGCCCAGTCGTCTCCGTCCTCCCGTTGGGCATCTTTCGCTGAGTCTCAGGAACGTCCCAAATCTTGTTGTAGAACTGGGCTTGTCGATCAGTTTGTTTGAAGGTTACGCCATGGCATCTTTATAGCCTTTTAAATCCCTCTGCGTAATATCAGGGCAGACAGATCGGTTGAAGCATGTCAAGCGTAAAATCGGCACCGTGCCAGACTTCTTTCTCCACTTTGGTCTATGTAGATCGATAGAAGAGAATCGCCTTTTCACCTCTTCGCCTGGGAGGGACGTAAAAGGTCTGCAGCTCTTGTACGTTATATGTATCAAGCGCATCGAGTTCTTTATAATGCCGCTGCGGAACCATGGTAATTTATAAACTCTGATCAGCTTCAGCGAAGGTTTGCATTGACGGGCGGACGGAGAACACAGCATCGGCCTCGTCCTCAGAGTCACTGCCAAAGACCAAAATAGGAGCAGATGGTCCTGGCCTGCTGCCTTGGGGTTGCCCCGAGAAGACTATATCTTCATCGTCCTCGGTATCGCTCCCAAAAATCGGGATATTGGCGACGGCTTTTTTTTTATTCTCCGGTTTATGACATCTTTCCGTGTCTTCGAAGTCTGAGAAGTACTTGGCGTCTTCATATTTGCGGACTTCATTTACGGAGAATGAGTTTAGCTCCCCTGTAACTGTGTACTCGAGGCCGTCTTTGAAGTACTTCATACACTGATGTTGTGTAGAAGGGATGATGTTGTACTCATGTAACCAAGGCCTGCCGAGCAAAACGTTATAGCAAGTTTTGGCGTCAATGACATGAAATTTGATGTCAGTGATGAGTATCCCAAAGCGTAATGTCACTATCATAGACCCAAGCGTCCGTGATGACTGCGAGTCGAACCCGGAGATGGTAATTTTGTCCCGAGCCAGGTGTTGAACGTTCATGCAAATCTCCTTCAGCACCTTCACGTTGAGGAGGTTGACAGAGGACCCGTTGTCGAACATCAATCTTCCTTATCTTGGTGTCACGGCAGTACCCGGTGACATATAAAGGACGGTTATGCTTGCACATTCCGAGGAGGAGGTCTTCATCGCCGAATGTGATGTCAGCTGTATGAACCTCTGCCAGCTCGTCCTTCATCTTTTCTTCCGCAAAGAATGCTCAAAACTGATCAGGCTCTTACAGTGCCTTGATTAGAGAATCTCGTACCTCTTTGGACAGGAGGAGGGCATCCAGTATGCTCATTTGTGAGGGTATCTTCCTCAAATGTGCCAGGACATTGTAATCCACCTTTTTTTTCTTAGGCGGGTCCTTGGCCGCGGGCTCTATGAAGACTCCATCATCGAGGGCAATTTCCTTAGGGACTTTTTCCTTCCCCTTATCTCTTTTGCTCGAACCTTTGTTTGTTGGACCGAGGTTCTTCTCAGGCAGTGTGCGGTTACGTAGCTAAATGGTCTCGCATTTCTTCGCCTCTTCTTCTTTTCCAGAGTTGGATTCTTTAAAGAGAGGGCCGAAGGTTATTTCTTCCTCAGAATCGTTCCCGAATGTGAGAACTTGAGTTTTCCCTTTTGTCGAACTGGTATCAACCATATAACAGTTGCCAGTCGTTTTCCGCGCTCATCTGTTGCAATTTTTCGCTGTCGATGAGCTTCACGCTTCATCCTCTTGAAGTGTTGTCGGTGGGCAACGTATCTCTGCCACCACTTCTTGAAGACACTACACTCTTCGGTGGGGTGCGTGACCATCCGATGGTATAAGCAGTAGTTCGGATGTACATTCGCTTCGTCAAGGCACGTACTCCCGGGAGTATTTCCTTCGAAAGGGGGCAGTTTCATTCCCAACAGAGCTTTGGCGAACTCGTTTCCCTGTCTTAAACCTGCTTTTGTATGCCGTGGGTGTGCTTCGATCTGGTTGGAGTACTTTGTGACTCTTCCTCGCCGCAGCTTCTTCATCCTGACGCCGACGCTTGGCCTTTTCGTATATGGCCGTTTCACACTCTCTGTTCATATCAGATTTTTGCATTGTTATATCGCCCATTCTTAATCACATTGCATATAAATAGGTGCTTTTGATCCATGTCTGCTAAATAGTTGCAAGTTACAGGTTCTCAGCTCTTTACAGTGAGATTCGTGAAAAGTCGCAACAAATGTGGGACTACAACCAATAACAGATGAATACTGATCCGCGTGATGCCGCATACCAGTTCAAGCGGAGTTCAAGGCAAAAGTCCATTGCTGAATATCTGGAAGAGAACAGAAGAGCTTTTGAGAAACCAAGTGTACCCAACAGAAGATAAAAGCAACTGGTAGAAGACCTGAAAAGATGGACCCAAGATTCCACCATATGGCCGCGGAACCGCGACCAAACAGGAACTTCTGTCACGATTCCGCGGCCATGCAATGCACGTGTCGGTGGCAGTGTCGGTGCATTGACTCGGCTCTATTGGGATAGTTGTGTAATTTCGTGTATGGATCAGAGTGTAAACCTAGGGTTTTCCTATCTATAAATAGGAGGGTTCAAAGCAAAATTAGTATGCCTCTTTTTATTTTTAGATTTAGAATTTAAAATTCTCTATGAAAAATTATAGTGAGTTTTTTAGAGGTTATCAATAAAAGTAAGTTCTGTTTATTTTTCTCGCATTTTTCTTATCGCATTTTACTAACTGCAATTTTTAATTGTTAATCTAGCAGTAGAATTTATTTATCGTTTTTCTTTTGTTTTTTTTCTTTCTTCTATTTTATTTTTATCATTAACAACGATGATGCTTGAGTAAGATCCTTGCCTAGGTGAGGTCTCGAATAGCTAGTTGTAAAATTCTTCTTAACCTAAAATTCTTTTTACCTTCCCTTTTGTTTTATTTTTATTTTTTAATGGGTGAGTAATTTCTCACTTGTTAGGGCAGGAGAAGGAAGGTTTGAGAGAAGAAAATCTCTCTCACTCTTTCCTTTGCCCATCATCTTAAATTCGGACTCCTTTTAATTGAACCACAATCCGCTCACTACGGCACCCTATCCTACATGATAGCGGTGATTCCATAGTTAGACCGGTTGTGGTTGAATTAACCGGAGGTTAGGGCTAAGAGCCAAGAACGGACGGACAAGGACCAAAAGGAAGAAACTAAGCATGAAAAGCCTAGCTTATACTTGCAATTTCCTTTCTAGTCGTGCTAATCCTCGTTGTTGCCGATTACCTTAACACCGATATCCATAAGGGCATTGAGGAAAAGTGATGAATTCCTAAAACTCGAACTAACCTAATCCTAACCCTAGCAAGCTTTTTATCATCTTTTATCTCATTAGTAAAACTTAAAACAAATCACCAATTTTTTTGACTTAACTCGTTAAAACATAAAGAAAAATATTCCATCTCCCTGTGAATCGACCTGTACTCAATCGGCTAGCTACCAAGCGAAACTGTCTTGATTGTGGTAAATTTAAACACAGAAAATCTCTAACAAAGGCGCCGTTGCCGGAGAGACGGTAATTTCTTTCTTTGTGTAATTTCGGGTTAATTAAAAATTTTAAAATATAAAAATTGAAAAACCAAAAAAAAATCATCTTGTTATTTTTGAAAAATCTTTGTGCAAGTGTGCAGGCTTGGAGCAAACTCTATTTCGGTTCTGGAGCAAATTCAGTGAACAAATCCAAAATCAGGGGATCTAAACAGAAAGCGGAGAACCAACTCAGCACAGGGAAAAAGTCAGAAGATCAAAATCAACTGTTCAACCGTGGAACCGCGGAAGAAGCCAGGATTTGACCGCGGAACCGCGGTCAACGGGTGACGTCGGCAGTTAAAAATTCTCTGTGAGTATCTCTTTTCTCCTCTCCTCTCCTCTGCACTCCACTGAAAAAAAATTCCTGCAGGTTTCTTTGCACAGATTCTCTTTCTCCTATCCAATAAATTGTTTTTGTGCAGGATTCTTTGCGCTGCCAAATAAAAAAAAATTGCAAGTGTTTTAGATTTTTGGTGTGTTACTGCTTTGCATAATTAATACGGAATCTAAGGGGCTATAACACCAATTAAGATTGGGTGGAGATTTCATTACCCTTCCTAAGACCCCAAAAATCACTAAAAGCATATGCATCACCCTTGAGCTAAATTAAAACAATATCTAGACTCGGCCAACTAAGAACTGTCGTGCTCATTAGGAAAGAGGAAGGTTGTGGGCATTCAATCGTTTATCTAAATTTGAATTTGTGGTGCCTAGGCTAGACAAGTGAGAAAGGTAAATTTAGAAGGCTCGTCTCATGGTGATTCGTGAGCGGAACCCTCCTTTCTTCATTTGTGATTACCTGGCCACAATTGGTAGTGAAGAGACGATTTGAGGGTTATCTCACAACTTGTCACTTTGGAACAGTTAGGAGCAATCTAGTGGACTTAAGAAGACCGTAGCTCTAGGTTTGATTGTGTATGTTTTAACTGTGATTGTTTGAAGTAAGTCCGTACACATTCTTGCAAAACTCTTTCTAAAAAAAACACAAAACAAAAATTTTTATAAAACTTGCCCTTTTTTACGCCAGAATCCCATTTCACTCACCTTTCATCCGCATTTTCTCCATTGACGTTTTCTTACCCTCACATTCTACGCTTTGACTATACTAAACTCGTTTAGTGTATGTCCGGTTGGACTCGGGACAATAGTGCCCGACTAGTCCGTGTTTCGTTAGTCGCTACCGACTACGCGATCGACTCCGACGTCGAAACTCTTTCTACACATCTTTCACCTTTACCCTTGCCGACCAACTCCGACGTTGATCGGAATTCTGTTCGTACATCTTCACCTTCATCTTCATCTTCTGAGATGTCAGGATTCAATCCTAACAACCCTTTACCTACCTCGGGACTGATTCCACCTCAACTAGGTGCGAATAACCCGCAACCACCTCCTGTTGAAGCTCCACAGCGAATCGCGCTCCAGGATCATTTTTATCCCACCCGCTCCGCACTTCCTACTGTCTTTCACTTCCGCCGGCCAATGGGGATAATTTCGAAATTAAGCCCCACTTCATCAATATGTTGCCCAAATTTCACGGGCTAGAATCCGAAGATGCCTATATCTTCATTAACAAGTTCCGGAATGTTTGTGCAATGATGAAGACCACCCAACTGTCCGACGATGCTATACGGCTACGAGTCATTCTTTTCACCTTGTGTGACCTAGCTAAAAAGTGGCTGTATAGCACCGCATCGCATTCCATAAACAGTTGGGAAGAGTTTGTAAAAGCATTTCTAAAAAAATTCTACCCAAATCACAAGAGCGCGAGAATACGAAATGAAATTAACCAATTTTCCCAGCTTCCTGCCGACCTTTTTGGAAGTGCTTTGACCGATACAAAGATCTTCTTGTTCAGTGCCCTCATCACGGTATTGAGAGATGGCAACTTTGCCAGACCTTATACGAAAGACTGAACCTAACAACTAAGCAGTTGTTGGAGACCATTTGTCAATGCCACTTCCTATCTAAATCTGACGAGGAGGCTTGGCAATTTCTCGACGATCTCGCGGAGCAAACGCTTCAGTGGGAAAGCACTAGACCGAACACTTCATCCACTTCTTCCGATCCATCTAGGGCAGGCGTTCATCAACTTGATCTCTCGATTACAATGAAGGCCGAAATGGCTGCGATCACGCGAAAGCTAGAAGCAATTGAGAGCAAATTCTCATCGCCTTCTCCTACCCCTGCTCTTCCCCCCCGTACCATCTGTGCTTGTTGCTCAGATCCATCACATTTAACCGAAGAGTGTCCTTACAACCCACCTGCTCAAGGACAGGATCAAGTCAATGCTGCATTTAGCAAAGACAAAAAAATGATCCATACTCTTCAACTTACAATCCTGGTTGGAGGAACCACCCCAACTTCGCCTGGAATCAAAATCAGGAACAATTCCAAGGCATCAACATTTTCCAAAGGCCTCCTCCTCCTCAACAACAAGCACAGCCGCAAACTCAGCATCAATATCAGCAACCTTTCCAACCCCAACCTTACCAAAATCCACCGAACAATTTTGCACCCAACAATTCTTTTCCTCGAAACAATTTTGTTCCGCCAAATAACGATAAAGTTTCCTCGCTAGAACAAACTCTGGAGGTGTTTTTAAAACAATCAACTCAATCCTCCGTCAACATCCAGTCTTCCATTCAGTCTTTGGTGCAACACACTGCTGCACACAGGCAAAGCATCAAAACCATTGAAGCCCATATTGCACAACTGAATGCAGCTTTAAGCGAGAGAGAGAAATGAAAGCTTCCATCTCAACCACTTCCAAATCCTGGTCACCCTCAGAATGCACATGTTGCTCTTGAACAACAAAACCATAATGTGAGTGCCGTGACTACGTTGAGATCTGGAAGGATGCTGCACAACAATGTTGACACAGATGATGACACCCCGGCCGCCGCTTCTTCTTCTTCTTCTTTTTCATCTTCTGAGCCTGTTCTCCATTCTTCAAAAGTCTCTACTTCTTCTTCTATTCCGAATGGACCCACTTCTCACTCTACGAAAGCACCAGTTCTGGGGTCCGTTCCTGCTCTACAAACATTGGACTCAACCAATTTCCAAAATGTTCCATTTCCAAACCGGTTGAGGTCCAATAAACAAAATCCACAAATGGAGAAGATTGTGGAGTTATTTAAACAGGTTAACATTAATATTCCTCTCTTGGATGCAATCCAACAAGTCCCTTCCTACGCAAAAATCTTGAAGGACTTGTGCACTAAGAAGAGGAAATCTCAGATACCAAAGAAGGTTTTCTTAGCTAGTGTCGTGAGTGATGCTCTTACCCAAGCTTTACCTCAAAAACGAAAGGACCCTGGCTGTCCTACTATTTCAATAAATATTGGGGATAAGAACATCAACCGCGCACTGTTGGATCTTGGTGCCAGTGTTAACCTGCTTCCTTATTCGGTATATGAACAATTAGGAGTAGGAGAGCTGAAACCCACACATTGTACTCTCCAAATGGCCGACCGATCTATCACCCATCCTAGGGGTGAGCTAGAGGATGTGTTAATAAAGTTAGGGGACTTCATATTCCCCGTTGATTTTATTGTTCTCGATACACAACCTGTAGTTAACCCCCGGAATCAAATTCCGGTGATACTTGGTCGTCCATTCCTTGCAACTTCGAATGTTGTGATCAATTGTCACAATGGTTCGATGAACCTATCTTTTGGAAATATGACAATTGAACTCAAAATTTTTAAGTTGGGGAATCAACCCTCCGAACTTAATACTCATATACTAGACGTTTGTTCGATCCAGGAGATTACCCCGGAGGACTGTGAACTCGAGAAATTTATATTCAATCACAGTAATCTTGATGCCACCAATGCGTTCCTCCTTGAATCTGATACTGCGCCCGACAATGATTATGAGTGTTTCACTTTCTTGAACGATCTTGACTTTTCGCCACCCGAGTTTGAATCCTTTGAATTTTCGGATGAGTTAACTGAACCATCCAACTCGGTCGCTTACACTCATTTTGAGCCTCTACTGGAATCTTTCGAGTTCGAGACATTTTCACCGATCCTGCCTTCAATCGTTTCACCTCCAACGCTCGAACTCAAGCCGTTGCTGTCTCACCTCAAGTATGCTTATTTAGGTGAGAACGAGACCCTGCCTATCATCATCTCGGCTTCTCTATCTTCAGAGCAAGAGAAAGCCCTTCTGGCGGTCTTGCAGAGCAATCGGCAAGATTTTGGCTGGACTATGGCGGACATCAAGGGGATTAGTCCCTTGATCGTTGAACATCACATTCATATGATGGATGATGCCAAGCCAGCTAGGGATCCACAAAGACGACTCAATCCAGTCATGAAGGAGGCTGTGAAAAAGAGATCGTAATATGTCTAGATAGTGGTATCATTTACCCTATCTCTGATAGCCAGTGGGTTAGTCCGATTCATGTTGTCCCCAAAAAGTCGGGCATAACGGTCATCACCAATCAGGCAAATGAGTTAATCCCTACTCGCACCCAAACTGGGTGGCGAGTGTGCATTGATTACAGAAAACTCAACGCCGCGACACGGAAAGATCACTTTCCGCTACCTTTTATTGACCAAATGCTTGAACGATTGGCTGGACACGAGTACTACTGCTTTCTGGATGGCTACTCCGGCTATAACCAAATTCCCATCGCCGAAAAGGACCAAGACAAAACAACGTTCACTTGTTCTTTTGGTACATTTGCTTATCGCCGGATGCCCTTTGGGTTATGCAATGCACCCGCTACCTTTCAGCGGTGTATGATGGGAATTTTTTCAGACATGGTGGAAAAATTCTTGGAGATATTCATGGATGATTTCTCCATTTTCGGCGATTCCTTTGATGAGTGTTTACAGCATCTCGACGCTGTCCTTACCCGGTGTAAGGATAAAAACCTAACTTTAAACTGGGAGAAATACCACTTCATGGTGCGCGAAGGTATTGTCTTAGTACATATCATCTCGCAAAATGGCATTGAGGTAGATAAAGCTAAGATTGAAGTCATTTCCAATCTCCCTCCTCCCAAAAGCGTCCGAGATATCCGAGCCTTCCTTGGCCATGCCGATTTCTATAGACGGTTCATCAAGGACTTTAGCAAGATTGCAAGGCCCTTGACTCTTTTGCTGGCCAAGGACACCACATTCGATTTCGACTCGAGCTGTATGAATGCGTTCGAGTCATTAAAAAACTCACTTACTTCTTCTCCCGTTCTTTCTTCTCCTGACTGGAAATATCCATTTAAGATTATGTGCGATGCATCTGATTTTGCCATTGGTGCTGTCCTAGGGCAGCACATCGACAAGATGCCGCACGTAATCTATTATGCTAGCCGAACCCTGAACGATGCCCATCTAAATTACACGACAACCGAGAAGGAATTCTTGGCTGTTATGTTTGCCTTAGAAAAGTTCAGGCCTTACTTGATCGGCTCTCCAGTCATCGTATACACGGACCATTCTGCTCTTCGCCATCGTTTTGCGAAGAAGGACGCAAAATCTCGGCTGATACGTTGGATCTTCTTACTTCAAGAGTTTGACCTTGTCATTAGAGACAAAAGAGGATGCGAAAACGTAGTTGCCGACCATCTTTCACGCCTCCCTTCTTCACCGACGCTTCAAATTCCGATAAATGACGTTTTTCCGGATGAACAGCTCTTGACAGTATCATGCGAATCTTGGTTCGCAGATATTGTTAACTATTTGGCCACAGGATTACTACCGAATGAATGGACAAATCAGGACAGACTCCGATTCTTATCCCAGGTAAAACACTTTTACTGGGATGAACCTTATCTGTTCAAGTACTGTCCCGACCAGATTATTCGTCGGTGTGTCCCTGACAATGAATTCAAGAGCATGCTGTCGTTTTGCCACGATCAAGCGTGTGGCGGGCATTTTGGCACCAGAAAGACAGCTGAGAAGATCTTGCAGTGTGGTTTCTACTGGCCACAACTCTTTAAAGATGCACATGATTAATGCAAAACTTGCTCCCGGTGCCAACACTTGGGCCGGATATCTAGGAGAAACGAGATGTCGCTCCAACCAATCTTGGTTATGGAGATTTTCGATATTTGGGGGATTGATTTTATGGGGCCGTTTCCCAATTCTTTTGGGAACCTATATATTCTTTTAGCTGTAGATTATGTCTCTAAATGGGTCGAGGCTGTGCCCAGCCAGACTAATGACAACAAGGTTGTCATTAGATTCCTTAAGGAAAACATCTTTTCCCGGTTTGGACACCCCCGAGCGATCATTAGTGACAATGGAAAACGTTTTTGTAATAGGATTTTTGAATCCTTGATGCGGAAATATTCCATTAATCATAACCTATCAACGCCCTACCACCCCCAAACATGTGGGCAAACCGAGGTTTCAAATCGTCAAATCAAACAGATTTTGGAGAAAACGGTTTCCAAGAACTATAAGGATTGGTCTTTAAAACTTACTGATGCACTTTGGGCATTTCGAACTGCTTATAAGACCGATCTTGGCATGTCTCCTTATCGGCTTGTTTACGGAAAGTCTTGCCACCTTCCAGTGGAAATTGTGCATCGTGCATTTTGGGCGATAAAGGAGCTGAATTTATCTCTTGATAATGCGAGCAGCCATCGGAAGCTGCAGCTAAATGAATTGAACGAGCTTCGGGATGAAGCTTACGAAAACGCGGTTGTCGTCAAAAACCGAACGAAGGTGTTTCACGATAAACACCTTATACGCAAAACATTCACACCTGGTCAACAGGTATTGCTTTACGACACCCGGTTACATTTCCATCCCGGTAAGCTCAGATCTCGCTGGAAAGGACCATTCTTTGTGCGGACTGTATATCCGCACGGTGCGGTTGATTTAGAAAATCCTGAGGACGGCTCACTCTTCAAAGTGAACGGACATAGTTTAAAACCGTTCCTCACAGCGGACCCATCGGAGGAGCTCCTGATGTTGCAGGAACTTGTTTACATTGACTGATATTTCCTCCATCTACCCCCAAATTTCGGTTATCCAGCCATAAACAGTGGAAATACTGTTTCAAATAAGTTTGGGGTATGTACGTACAATTTTCACACTTGTAACTAATTATAGAATAAAATAAAAAAATTAAATTAAAAAAAAAAATATTTTTGAAATTTTCAGGGGTCTTTTTGTAAATATTCAGAACCATAAATAAAATAAAATAAAACAAATATTTTCTTGTAATTCCTCTTTTTAGAGGGACTTTTGTATAAATCACCAATACCCCTATATAAACAACCCGGCCCCTCTTCTGCATTTACAAACCCCTAAAATTATCCCTCACATACACCTTAGCCACCGCTTCTGAAATCGCAGCGTGATCGCCTTGAGCCGCCGCCCAACCGCCGTCGAAGCCCTCCTTCCGCCGCGCTTCCGCCGCTCTTCTGCTGTTTCTCCTTCTGAAATTTTCAGAGGAGGTTCGATCTTCTCTGCTCTGTTCTGTTAAATTTTTATCTTTCTGCAATTTTATTTCAATGGCACCTACACTGCAATTTGAAAGGGACTTTTCCCAAATGTTCGCACACACTGTTTACGGTAGTTACTTTAGTGATGAGATCCGAAGGCGCAGATAGAACTTTCTCTTATTTAACCATCTGAATTCCTTCGCGCTTCCGGATCTTGTCACCTATTTTTATGAATGTATGGAGGAGGGTTGTCTTGCACAACACGGGTACATTAGCTTAATGTGGGGGGATAGCGAAATTTTAATTGATAGGGACTTCATTCATGAAGTCACCTTAATTCCATGACTTCCCATTCACGATCAACCCCTCCGATTTGAGGACTACCCACCCTTAATGGGAAACAACTGTTCTAGGGAGCCACGAAAAGACATTCAAGCTCGAACACTTTTTGCGAATGTTTTAACTGTGTACCGTTGGACACAAAATAATATTTTTGGAAGTTCGCACAATACAACATTTTTTACACCATCCCTACACATAGTGCACACACTAATGACTCGAAACCCTAGCTACGATATGTGCACTGTGTTGCTTCACTCGATTAGCGCCGGGAAACGGGCGGCCAATTATCCATGCCCTATGTTGGTGACACAACTGTGTCGCAATTTCCTCCCTGTTGAGGAATTTGAATTTTATATGCATAATGGGATTCCAATTCGACCCCTTCTTGAGGGTGTCTCCACGTCCTACACACGTTTACATGATTTATGGTCGCGCACCGAGCCGGCCGAGGACGTGATGGACAAGACCCCTAGTTCAAGCTCCATAGCGAGCGACGAAGAGCTTACCCCCGCTGCGCAAACGCATTTACTTAGAAGAACCCATGGGGGGTAGAATGATTAATTGGGATGAAGACCAACTTGGATCAACGAGTAACGGGTCTGGAAAAGGGAATGACCACCCTACTTGTAACACCCGAGCCCAATACTACTATTTCGGTTACTGGTTGAGTGTTTAATATTGCTCATTTCATTTATCTTGCTTGTTTGGGTCTTACTGCAAAATTTTAACCGGCTAAGTCATTTTTGCATATAACAAATTTTAGCACCTAAAACAAAATTAAAAATATCTATCTTGGCCTACTCGTTACCCCTAGTTGTGTGGTAGCGTCCGTGCGTCGAGTTCTCATCCCGTTCGGTGAAACGGGCGAGTTTGGACGACTACGCGCGCGTGCAGATGTCCGACTTGGGGGCATGCTTTTTAATCATAAAACATTTCATTTTAAAATTTGGAACCCGCTTAAAATCCTATTATTTGAATTTCGAATTTTTGGACCCAACCCGGGCGCGATCTCTTCACCTGCGCACCAGACCCGACCTCCTCCATTCCCTCCTCACCTTCTTCCCTCCTCCAGCACCCGCAGCCCTAGCCTACCGCCGCAGCTTCCTCGCCGGCGCCCCACCGCCGTCGACCCCATCGCTGTCGCAACCTTTGCAATCCCAGTAAGCTTTCCTTCACATTCCTCCTTCCTTTTCCCCCTCTGGTTTGTCTATTGGCTGTACATGGGTTTCTAAACTTTTGTCGTTGTTTTGCATCTCGCCGGAATCCGGCCGTGCCGACGACTTGACCCGACATTCCAGCGAGGTACCCAGATCCGCGTGGTCCCATTGTTCTTTGTTTGGGTTCAATCCGTGAACCGTGCGTCCGTCGCGTGTTTTCCCGCCGACGTTACGTTCCGTTTTCGTGTTCGTCGTTCCGTCGAGGCAAGTATCACTTGCTACATGCTATACTATACAATTATATATATTTTGACTCATTAAACCTGCAAAACTCAACTCGGTATGGATATTTTCTCATTTGGTCGCAATATGACATATATCATGATACAGTTACCCTAAAATTACATTTTTGCCACTTTAACCCTAATAACGAAGTTTACCCGTTAACCACATTTTACCGTTTGAAGGATGCTAGCCTCTACACATGTAGTTCTATTACTTTTTTGATATTGATGTAACGGTATTGCACTATTTGCGATTAAATGAACTACTTATTGTTTTTTAGTTTATTACTTATTTCCTGCTGTTAATCCGTGTTCGATTATACATCTGTTGTGAGCACACCCACGATATTGTTACATCTTGACCTTGCTTCACATGATATATATATACCGATGCACCTGACATGGTACCCTTTACTATCGACTTGACCTGATGTATCATGACCTGACCTGTTACCTGATCTCATGCCTAATGCCAACAAACCTGACATGGAGTCCTCATGGACCAAGCTTGTTGTCTATCCAGACAAACCTACTATTACCTGAACTTGTGTTGGCATTAGTTCTTGACCACTGAATACCTGACCTGACACCTATAACCTGGGGGTATGGGGAAATCAAAAGGGTAATCTAAAGTGTAACTTAAAAGGGTATTACTTGATCCGTGGTCCCGGGGGGTAACGGGACAGAGCCATTTGTGACTCTTACATTTTCCTGATCCGTGGTCCCGGGGGGCAACGGGACAGAACCACTATCGGTTCCCATCTTCCTGATCCGTGGTCCCGGGGGGTAACGGGACATATCCTTTGAGTTACATGGAGGATTACTCGAATTGATTTCAAAGACTTTAGGATAGAAAACCCGATAAGACAGTTTAGTTACCCACTGCACACTACCATGCACTGCTTGTTTCATACTATTGCTTTATTCATGTTTATTTATGCATTGCCTATTACACTGTTCATATTATATTATTGGTTGACATGACGCGCTGACGTCTGGGTTTTGCATGGCCCAGATCCTTTACCACTGTCGTTGTCCGAGCAGGAGTACTTCAGCCAGCAGGCTGAGTTGTGAGTCCTGTAGTGGTTAGTTTTATTTCCCGCATTTTTATTTCCAGATGTGAGCCCGAATTATGGGACATACTTTTCTATTATTGTATTGGATCATTTGCTTCCGCATTTAGTTATCATTGACTCTTGTTATTCTGGATTTGGACATGTGTTTTAGATAGTTTTATCTTTTTCTTGATATCTCTACAGCCGTAATGTGACTGTAGATGGATACTTCCTACCCACAGGTAGCATGGTTGGCTATGTCACATGCCCAATCTTGCGTACTCTGGGAAGTGGGGCGTGACATGGTTCTTTTGGTATCAGAGACATAGGTTAGTTGGGTTGATTCTTTTGTAGTTGGGTATTGTGCCCAATACACGAATCAGAATACCCGTGTTTAGGAAACATGTCCTGCCACTTTGCCGTTTACCATTCTTGAATCACATTCTTCCTGATTATATCTTTTACGATGTGCAAACTTCCTTTGCATATCGACTCGGAAAACCTGATTCCTTGCTATCTCTAGGACTTAGGCGACTTGGGTGGAGTTAAGTAATTGTGGCTATGATACCGCGGCATAGTTACAATGCGGTACTCTATTTAAGTATCTTGGAGTTCTAGCATTGATTTATATATTGAATCTATCATCATGCTAATGTTGGGTGTTTTGATTTCAGGAATATGGCAGATAAGAATTTCAAGACGTATCAGAGGCGCGTGGATGAAGCCGCCATGTTGGGAGTGATACGTGGAATGTTGGAAAATCAGAAGAGGCATACTGAGCTGATCCAGCAGCAAGCAGATTCATTTCAGGAGGGTTTGCAGGCCATTCGGAAGTCTGTAAACAACGCTGGAGCTAAACCAGTTGACCGGGTAGGGACCGTGGCAGATTTCAGACGTTTGGGTCCAACTACTTTCACTGGTCTGGAGGAGCCGTTGCCAGCTGAGCAGTGGCTAGTTAACACTGAGAATTTGCTGATTGCAGCACAGATCCCAGAGGACAAAAGAGTTGATGTGGTGCGCATTCAGCTAGTGGATTACGCCCGAGAGTGGTGGCTTGTGGAGGAGACCCGCTTGCCCAAACCGATCAAATGGGCGGATTTTTCTAAAAGTTTCCTGGAGAATTCTTCCCGCGGACTGCACGGGAGGAAATGGAAGAGAAATTTATTGGGTTGAGGCAAAATGGAGCACCCGTGGATGTGCATGCAGCAGAATGGACGAGACTCAGCAGATTCGCTGGACCTTTAGTTGCCAACGATGCAGATAGGGCACGGAGGTTCATGCGCAGTTTGGATGTGGACATCCAGAGGCAGATTGTCTCCCTGGGTTTGACCACTTTCTCACAGGTTCTTACGGCAGCCCGGGAGCAACAGAGTTTATCGGGAATGAAAGGGAACCTGCAGCAGACAGCAGTTGCGACCAGGAAGCCCGCATTCGTACCTAACCGAGATCATGGGCACAGAGGTATTCCAGTGGACCGTCGTGGTGTAGCACCCATGAAAAAGCCTGTGGTCGTTGATCGAAGAAAGAGCGTGATTTATGACTACTGCCGTTTGCCCGGGCATATGCAGAAGGATTGTTGAAGGAAGCTGGGACTTTGTTTGGTTTGTGGAGCGGCCGATCACGCAGTTGGTGCCTGTCCGTCGAAGCTTCGCACGAGAGATGATATACAGAAGCCTCCGCAGAGACCGTTCCAAGGGCAGAAACAGCTGACTCAGGGACCTAATCAGGCTCGAGCTTTCACCTTGACAGCTGAGGAAGCTAAGGCATCAGGAGAAGTGGTTTCAGGTACTTTACTCGTTCATGGTTTTCCCACATTGGCATTATTTGATTCCGGTGCATCCCATTGCTTTATGTCATCCAAGTTTATAACTACACACTCGATTGCCTGCACGACCCTGTCCAGTTTTTGGGACATACACACTGGGAATGGGAAAATCATAGCTAGTAGGGAATGTAAAGATTGTACAGTTGTTGTGTGCGGACGGGAACTCTTTGCAGATTTCTTGGTAATAGATACGGTCAGCTATGATGTTGTCTTGGGAATGGATTTTCTTGGCACTTTCCACGCCCACATTGACTGTAGGGCAAGGAAGGTAATTTTCCAGATTCCCGGACATCCTGAGTTTACCTTCACTGGGGGAAGTAGTTCTGTCGGGCCAGTCGAGTTTAGGGCTAGGCCGACAAACAGTGTTCTTGCAGCTATGGAAGTTGGTAGTAATGAAGAGCCGGCAGTTGTTCGTGACTTTATGGACGTATTTGAAGATATATCGGGCTTACCGCCGAAGCGAGACGTGGAGTTCGCGATTGACCTTATTCCTGGTGCAGCGCCAGTATCTAAAGCTTATTATCCAATGGCACCAGTGGAATTGGAAGAAGTTAAGAAGCAAGTTGGTGAATTGCTTGAGAAGGGTTGGATTCGAAGCAGCAACTCGCCTTGGGGAGCTCCAGTTCTTCTAGTAAAGAAGAAGGATGGCACGAGAAGGATGTGCATTGATTATAGAGAATTAAACCGGGTGACTATTAAGAACAAGTACCCGATCCCTCGCATTGGAGAACTTTTTGAGCAGCTTAGTGGCGCGAGGGTATTCTCGAAACTGGATTTGCGATCCGGATATCATCAGGTCTGAGTGAAAGCAGAAGATATTTGCAAGACGGCATTTCGAACTCGGTATGGACATTTCGAGTATCTAGTGATGCTCTTCGGAGTAACGAATGCGCCGGCAATATTCATGAATTTGATGAACCGAATCTTTTCACCATTCTTGGACCAGTTTATTGTGGTATTCATTGACGATATTCTGGTTTACTCGAAGAGTTCGGAGGAGCATGCTGAGCATTTGAAGATCGCACTGCAGACATTGACAGGAGAAATTGTATGCGAAGATGAGTAAGTGCGAATTTTGGCTGGAAGAAGTGAAGTTTCTGGGGCATGTTGTGTCGGGCGACGGAATCGCCGTCGATCCCGAAAAGATTGCAGCAGTTCAAGATTGGCCTATTCCAAGAAATGTGGCTGAGATAAGGAGTTTCCTTGGTTTAGCCGGATACTACAGGAGATTTATGGAGAACTTCGCTCGTTTAGCAGAACCGTTGACCAAGCTTACGCGCAAGGAAGTACCTTTTGTTTGGACGGATAAATGTACATTGGCTTTCGAGACGTTGAAGCAGAAGTTGATAACCGCCCCTATCCTGACCGTACCAGACAATTCCGGAGGACTGGTGATTCACAACGACGCATCTGGAAAGGGATTGGGATGTGTTTTGATGCAGAATGGGAAGGTTGTAGCGTATGCATCGAGACAATTAAAGACCCATGAGAAGAATTATCCGACTCATGACTTGGAGCTTGCGGCTGTGATCTTCGCTTTGAAGATTTGGAGACACTACCTTTTGGGTGAGAGAGTCGAAGTTTTTACAGATCACAAGGGTTTGAAGTATGTGTTCACTCAGAAGGAGTTGAACATGAGGCAACGTAGATGGTTGGAGTTGATGGCCGACTGCGACCTTGATCTTAAGTACCATCCGGGAAAAGTTAACGTTGTGCCGGATGCGCTTAGTCGGTTACCAGCGATTCAGGTATTGACTACGCAGAGGGAGATCATTGCGGATTTTCGAAGATTTGACTTGGTGGTTGTGCTACCACATTCTACGGGACAGTTGATGCAGTTGCAAGTACAGTCGTCCTTAGTTGAGAAGATTAAAGCGGCACAATCGCAGGATCCTAGACTGCAAAAGTTTCGAGAGCAGGTTGAAGCCGGACTACGAACAGATTTACTGGTCCACGAAGATGGTTCGTTGAGGTATGGTAGCCATGTGTGTGTGCCAAAGGGAGATGTGCGTGAAGAGCTTATGAAGGAGGCACACAGTTCAGCTTACTCTGTACATCCAGGAGGTACAAAGATGTACCGAGATATTCGACAGCATTTCTGGTAGGAAGGCATGAAACGGGAGATTGCTCGCTTCGTGGCTAAGTGCTTGGTATGTCAGCAAGTCAAGGCTGAACACCAAAGGGTTGCTGGTTTATTGCAACCACTTCCGATTCCTCAGTGGAAGTGGGAACATATAACCATGGATTTCGTGACAGCTTTACCGCGGAGTCCAAAAGGTAACAATGCAGTATGGGTGATTGTGGATCAGTTGACCAAGGCAGCTCACTTTATCCCTTTCCGGGTTGGTCAATCAACGGAGACTTTGGCAGAACGGTACATGCAGGAGATTGTAAGATTGCATGGCGTACCGGTGAGTATCGTGTCCGATCGGGACACTCGGTTCTTATCACACTTCTGGAGGAGTTTACAGGAAAGTTTGGGGACTCGATTGAAGTTTAGCACAGCTTATCATCCTCAAACTGATGGTCAGTCGGAGAGAACGATCCAAACTCTTGAAGATATGTTGAGAGCATGCATGTTGGACTTCAAGGGTTCTTGGGAGGATCACCTACACTTGGTGGAGTTTTCCTACAACAATAGTTTCCAAGCAACTATCCAGATGGCTCCGTTTGAAGCTTTGTATGGTCGTAAGTGCCGTTCACCCGTTTGTTGGGATGATGTTGGTGAACGAAGATTACTGGGACCAGATTTGGTGGTACAGACGGTCGAGAAGGTGAATACAATCAGGAAGCATATGAAGGCAGCTCAAGACAGACAGAAAAGTTGGGCTGACACGTCAAGAAGACCTCTAGAGTTCGCCGTGGGTGATTTGGTATTCTTGAAAATATCGCCGACTAGAGGGGTGATTCGATTTGGAAGTCGAGGAAAGCTTAGTCCTCGATTCGTTGGACCCTTCGAGATATTGGAGCGCGTTGGAGAGGTAGCGTACCGTTTGGCGTTACCGCGGTCCTTGGCAGGTGTGCACGATGTGTTTCATGTATCTCAACTACGAAGGTATGTTCGAGATGAAACACACGTCTTGGATCATTCGGAGTTAACTGTACGGGAGGACCTAACTTTTGAGGAGCGACCGGTTGAAATCAAAGAACGAAGGGAAAAGGTTCTTAAGAACAGGGTTATCCCCCTTGTGCTAGTTTCTTGGGGTAATCGATCACATGGAGAATCCACGTGGGAGCGAGAAGACGAAATCCGGCAGAAGTTTCCTCACCTTTTCCTGTAGTTTTCTATCTTGTATTCTCGGAATTTCGAGGACGAAATTCTTTTGTAGTTGGGTATAATGTAACACCCGAGCCCAATACTACTATTTCGGTTACTGGTTGAGTGTTTGACATTGCTCATTTCATTTATCTTGCTTGTTTGGGTCTTACTGCAAAATTTTAACCGGCTAAGTCATTTTTGCATATAACAAATTTTAGCACCTAAAACAAAATTAAAAATATCTATCTTGGCCTACTCGTTACCCCTAGTTGCGTGGTAGCGTCCGTGCGTCGAGTTCTCATCCCGTTCGGTGAAACGGGCGAGTTTGGACGACTACGCGCGCGTGCAGATGTCCGACTTAGGGGCATGCTTTTTAATCATAAAACATTTCATTTTAAAATTTGGAACCCGCTTAAAATCCTATTATTTGAATTTCGAAATTTTGGACCCAACCCGGGCGCGATTTGGAAATGTTTCATTTAGCGCCAAAATCACAAATCAATAGAATATTCTAAACCATATAATAGTTAGTTTATACACATATCTTTACTGTTAAATCCTTTAAATCTTTTAAATTTTTCCACGCCCTGGCCAATCACGAGGCTTTGCTCAAACCTCGTGGGCCCCCTTCCTTTAATCCCTCTCTCTCTACCTCTCTCTCTCCCCTATATATATACGTATCCTCCCATCATATTTTTCCCCAGAACCTCATCACGAGAACCCCATCGCGAACCCTAGCCCAGCCACGATGCCCGTCGCCGCCGCAGCCCAACGCCGACGCCACCACCACCATCATCCTCGTCTCAACCACAGCCCTCCTTCTCCCGTATGCCCGGCGCCGCAACAGGGACCCCACGGCAACCCCCGCACCTTCTCTGGTTGGCCGGAAACGCCGCCGTTGACCCTCGTAGTCGTCACCTGCGCCACCTCCGACCACCTCCTCTTCACCTACGCACCAGACCCGACCTCCTCCATTCCCTCCTCACCTTCTTCCCTCCTCCAGCACCCGCAGCCCTAGCCTACCGCCGCAGCTTCCTCGCCGGTGCCCCACCGCCGTCGACCCCATCGCTGTCGCAACCTTTGCAATCCCAGTAAGCTTTCCTTCACATTCCTCCTTCCTTTTCCCCCTCTGGTTTGTCTATTGGCTGTACATGGGTTTCTAAACTTTTGTCGCTGTTTTGCATCTCGCCGGAATCCGGCCGTGCCGACGACTTGACCCGACATTCCAGCGAGGTACCCAGATCCACGTGGTCCCATTGTTCGTTGTTTGGGTTCAATCCGTGAACCGTGCGTCCGTCGCGTGTTTTCCCGCCGACGTTACGTTCCGTTTTCGTGTTCGTCGTTCCGTCGAGGCAAGTATCACTTACTACATGCTATACTATACAATTATATATATTTTGACTCATTAAACCTGCAAAACTCAACTCGGTATGGATATTTTCTCATTTGGTCGCAATATGACATATATCATGATACAGTTACCCTAAAATTACATTTTTGCCACTTTAACCCTAATAACGAAGTTTACCCGTTAACCACATTTTACCGTTTGAAGGATGCTAGCCTCTACACATGTAGTTCTATTACTTTTTTGATATTGATGTAACGGTATTGCACTATTTGGGATTAAATGAACTGCTTATTGTTGTTTAGTTTATTACTTATTTCCTGCTGTTAATCCATGTTCGATTATACATCTGTTGTGAGCACACCCACGATATTGTTACATCTTGACCTTGCTTCACATGATATATATATACCGATGCACCTGACATGGTACCCTTTACTATCGACTTGACCTGATGTACCATGACCTGACCTGTTACCTGATCTCATGCCTAATGCCGACAAACCTGACATGGAGTCCTCATGGACCAAGCTTGTTGTCTATCCAGACAAACCTACTATTACCTGAACTTGTGTTGGCATTAGTTCTTGACCACTGAATACCTGACCTGACACCTATAACCTGGGGGTATGGGGAAATCAAAAGGGTAATCTAAAGTGTAACTTAAAAGGGTATTACTTGATCCGTGGTCCCGGGGGGTAACGGGACAGAGCCATTCGTGACTCTTACATTTTCCTGATCCGTGGTCCCGGGGGGCAACGGGACAGAACCACTATCGGTTCCCATCTTCCTGATCCGTGGTCCCGGGAGGTAACGGGACATAACCTTTGAGTTACATGGAGGATTACTCGAATTGATTTCAAAGACTTTAGGATAGAAAACCCGATAAGACAGTTTAGTTACCCACTGCACACTACCCTGCACTGCTTGTTTCATACTATTGCTTTATTCATGTTTATTTATGCATTGCCTATTACACTGTTCATATTATATTATTAGTTGACATGACGCGCTGACGTCTGGGTTTTGCATGACCCAGATCCTTTACCACTGTCGCTGTCCGAGCAAGAGTACTTCAGCCAGCAGGCTGAGTTGTGAGTCCTATAGTGGTTAGTTTTATTTCCCGCATTTTTATTTCCAGATGTGAGCCCGAATTATGGGACATACTTTTCTATTATTGTATTGGATCATTTGCTTCCGCATTTAGTTATCATTGACTCTTGCTATTCTGGATTTGGACATGTGTTTTAGATAGTTTTATCTTGTTCTTGATATCTCTACAGCCGTAATATGACTGTGGATGGATACTTCCTACCCACAGGTAGCATGGTTGGCTATGTCACGTGCCCAATCTTGCGTACTCTGGGAAGCGGGGTGTGACACTACTGGACAGAGAGGAACGATCCCGCTCACGATCGAGGGGACGGGGGGCTGATAGGGGTGAGACCGGGACCAGTGAGGCCGCGTCTAGTAGACGCCGCAGGGAGTAGTGAGGACACTGCTATTGATAAGTTTAGGGATGAGGGTATTGTAAATAGTTATCTTTGTATTGCATCTACATATTTTTTTTTGTACATATTTGTTTTTTCTTTGCATATTTAATTCCGCATTGCATCTTTATAAAAAAATATAAAAAATATAAAAATATATAAAAATAAGATCAATAAAAATTGAAAAAATTTAAAAATTATAAAAATTGAAAATTTCAATTTTGGCCATATTTGACTCAAGTTCAACATGACGGTTGACTGGTTAGGAAAAACTAAATCCTAAACTTAGTAAATTAAAAAACCCTAAAAATAACCTTTCTTAAAGTTTAACTGTAGAAAATATACGTCCTTGTAGTTTATTTAGAAATAGGCAAATTTTGAGTTCAGTTCTTGGGCTAAGTCGAAATAAGGAAGAGTATTGAAAGCTTTATTTAAAGTATACGTCTAAAAAATAATTCTAAACCTTTAGTCCAAATTCTGAAAATATATACCCTACTTTACGCACTCACACACATCTTGAAGCTTAGGATAGTAGAGGATACCTTGAAATGCTCTTGTCTAAAATCCTTAGAATGAAGGAAAATAAAATAAAAGTATAAGTGGTGAATAAAGAGATAAAAAAAAATGAACACTGGTTTTGTAATTACTTAAGGCAGCATAAATAAAAAAATATAGCGAGAGTGCTTTATCACCTAGTGCCTTAGACCAACTGGTTTGGGAGTCACTGCTAAGCCTTAGGTGTTGCAAGACGAGGAATTATGCCTAAATGCGCAAGCACGTTTTGTAATCGGTCGTTTAGTACCTCAAGAAGTATTAACGGTCGCATGAAGGATGTGTGTGCAATTTCATCTAAAATTCACCATTTAAAAAGTATTTTGGAAGATAGACAAGAGTATGCTAGCTTGAATTGAATTTCCAAGTGTAGGGGTGACAATATCACACACGTAGGGGTATATAATTGGAGTTTGGAGGAGAGATAGGAATAAAAGATAGGGCTTATATCTTCAGTAGAGATGATAGAAATTCCTGAATAAAGATTGCGCCTTAGAAGGAAAACTTAGGAGATGCTGAAAGCTTTATAAACTGACAAAACGTATATGATCTAAGGTTAAATGAAAAGGAAGTGTGAAGAATACGGGTTGATAATTTCTAAGTTGAAGATAATATACTTCCTCGCTAGAATACTGAATTGAAGAATTAGAGTCAATGGCCAAATTGATCGGATTTTGTGGATAGTATCCGCTGAAAATCCTCAGGAGACAATACTCCTCCTACTAGGGACACCTAGAGGTTTAACGGCTTGTTGCACAGGCTCAGTTCAATCGCATTCCCAGCGAAAGTGAAGCTAGGATTTTTCGAGAATAAAATTGGTTTTGCTCGGGACGAGCAAAAGATAAGTTTGGAGGTATTTGTTCATATCAGATTTTTGCATTGTTATATCGCTCATTCTTAATCACATTGCATATAAATAGGTGCTTTTGATCCATGTCTTCTAAATAGTTGCAGGTTATAGGTTCTCAGCTCTTTACAGTGAGATTCGTGAAAATTCGCAACAAATGTGGGACTACAACCAATAACAGATGAATACTGATCCGCATGATGCCGCATACCAGTTCAAGCGGAGTTCAAGGCAAAATTCCACTGCTGAATATCTGGAAGAGAACAGAAGAGCTTTTGAGAAACCAAGTGTACCAAACAGAAGATAAAAGCAACTGGTAGAAGACCTGAAAATATGGACCCAAGATTCCGCCATATGGCCGCGGAACCGCGGCCAAACAGGCACTTCTGCCGCGGTTCCGCGGCCATGCAATGCACGTGTCGGTGGCAGTGTCGGTGCATTGACTCGGCTCTCTTGGGATAGTTCTGTAATTTCGTGTATGGATCAGAATGTAAACCTAGGGTTTTCCTATCTATAAATAGGAGGGTTCAAAGCCAAATTATTATGCCTCTTTTTATTTTTAGATTTAGAATTTAAAATTCTCTATGAAAAAGTGTAGTGAGTTTTTGAGAGGTTATCAATAAAAGTAAGTTCTGTTTATTTTTCTCGCATTTTTCTTATCGCATTTTACTATCTGCAATTTTTATTTGTTAATCTAGCAGTAGAATTTATTTATCATTTTTCTTTTTTTTTTCTTTCTTCTATTTTATTTTTATCATTAACAACGATGATGCTTGAGTAAGATCCTTGCCTAGATGAGGTCTCGAATAGCTAGTTGTAAAATTCTTCTTAACCTAAAATTCTTTCTACCTTCCCTTTTGTTTTATTTTTATCTTTTAATGGGTGAGTAATTTCTCACTTGTTAGGGCAGGAGAAGGAAGGTTTGAGAGAAGGAAATCTCTCTCACTCTTTCCTTTGCCCATCATCTTAAATTCGGACTCCTTTTAATTGAACCACAATCCGCTCACTACGGAACCCTATCCTACATGATAGCGGAGATGCCATAGTTAGACCGGTTGTGGTTGAATTAACCGGAGGTTAGGGCTAAGAGCCTGAAGGGTTACCCTAGTGCCCCGGCCAACTTCCGTGGCCAAATGTGGAACAAAAATTTTCTAACGAACAAAAACTTGACACTAGTTTAACTCTAAACCCGGATCTTTCCATAAAACTAACTAGCTACACTAGGAGAGCTATCTACTATGATAAGGAATTCTTACCAAACGAACCAAGTCCTTCGGTCTTCGTTCTTCATCCTTAGCTCCTACTAGCCACCTTGAACTTGCATGATCTTCTTTCCTTGCTCCGTCGGTCCTCCGGGATCGAGCTTGTTCTCCGGCCTTCCTTGGCCCTTGATGATCCATCCGGAGAATATGATCCATGGCTCTAGCTCTTTGCTAAATGTCAAAAGAGCAACTAGAGATCTTGGAATGCTAGTCCAAGTAATCTAGGATGTAGGTTGGATGTATAAGTGTTTGCCATCTCTTTTCTAACCTCTTCACTTGTTTCTCAACTCATGAGAATGTTAGTGAAGAGGAAGAAGATGAAGGTGGAGAAAAACAAGAGGAGGGAGGAACTTGAAGAGAAAATGGAGCTCAAGAAAATAATGATCAAGCATGAGAGATAAATTCACACACAAGAGTTTTGTATGTTCATTTCTTTCATTAAACAATAGCAACCATGCTTAAATAGTAAACACAAAATGAATTATAAATTCATTTGTAAACTATTGAAGCATGGTCAACTCCATACCTCCCTCACCTCTCACTTTACACCTCATTTCCATTTATCAAATAAATGGAAAATCCAAAATGAGGTGGCCACCTTCTAGAAGGAAATCTGTAATAAATACGGATTTCAGTCTACTGTACATATGTACCGGCAATCAGATAAAAATCCAATCACCCAAAGAGATAGAATAACACGAAGAACGTAATACTAGAATATATATATCGAAATACATATACGTAAATTATTAAATCAATACCTGATTTATTAATCCGGCTCAAACCCTAGCCGGCTAGTATTACAAACTGTCCGATCGAAAGTCCGAGTACAAAGTACATCAACCGATCGAACCATGCACATATCCAATACGGCTACTACATCATTTCGCTTGGACCAGGGAAACCCTCTGTGTGGGACTCTAAAGACTCGACAGTACTCTAGCAGTGGGTTTAACCACAAGCACGTCAGCGGCACTAGCTGTACGTAACGGCTACCCAGGTACCTGTCGAAAAGGAAGGCCGACGAGCAAGCTCGTCCGAACTCCTACTGAGCCTATCCATGACAATATCCGCACAGTCCGGTCTCTTCGTCAAAGAGTATCGCATACCGGGTCTAGGAGATGGTAAACGTCAGACCCTAATAACCTGATAAGTCGTGCCGATGTGGCTCAGGACCAATCCGGGAAACTACTGATTAACCTATCAGTAAATTCCATCTGCCTTGGCAAAGGTCTTATGGTCCTGACCAATCAAATCACAGTGCGATATCGACTCCCTATACCGGGAGAGACGAATCCCCGACAATCGTTCACTGCCTCCATGTGGCTCGGGACTGAACCCAACCAAAACCTGTTTGCACGACTCAGTAGAGCCGTGGTAGGGTAGTGATCAAAGTTCAGTGGGAACTCACACGAGACAAATGCCGATCTCGGGTCCAAAGCCTAACATGTACACATGTCACCGGAGAACTTCCATCTGACGATAGGTATAGTACCACATGGAAGTTCTCGGCGAGTCCGTCCAGTGTACTCACACCCAGTGAGCACCTGTATACGATCTTAGGTGCATCAGACCAATGGCTGTGGGACTAACCATCCCCCGACGGGGCCAGAAACGTACACACCAGTCTACTCTGGAGTATCAGTGCCCAGTCTCAATACTCACGCGACTAGGGACCATTTAAGGATGTGCTTATGGACTACCCTGCTCCCACAAGTATGATCGCCATCACAACGCAGGTAGTCAAGCAAGATCCTAGGGGCTTTATCGATATGTAACCGCAATATGTAATAACGAGTATGACATATGCCATGTTAAGATAAAGACAAGCCACAATAGTATACTACCGTATCGAGTCTTTATCAATATGTGCAAACCAGATATAACAACAATACAAATAAATACACATATCCCGATAAAGACAAGTCAAATAATATACTATAAAACTGAGCAAGATTATTCTGTACATACATATCCCTAGTATCCATATGTATACATATACAATACTGGCCTCTAGGGCATATACATCCAACAATCTCCCACTTGCACTAAAGGCCAGTGATTGGCATACCGAATACCCAACGTCTGCTCTAAGGCCAGCTGCTAGCGTACTGCATACCCAACATCCCAAAAAGTCGCTCGAACTGTGCTTGGGGGAGGGCCTTTGTAAATGGATCCGCCGTGTTGTCTTTCGTATCCACTCTTTGGACCTCGATCTCCTGGCGATCTACGATCTCCCTGATCAGGTGATACCGCCTTAAGATGTGCCTAGATTTCTGATGGGACCGTGGTTCCTTCGCTAAAGCTATAGCTTCATTGTTATCACAATACACTGGTATCATATCAACAATGGACGGAACCACCTGAAGTTCAGCTATGAACTTCTTTATCCAGACCGCCTCTTTTGCGGCATCACTTGCAGTAATGTATTCAGCCTCCATCGTCGAGTCTGCGACGGTATCCTATTTGGAACTCTTCCAACATACCGCCCCTCCGTTGAAGGTAAACACAAAACCTGAGACAAACATGCTGTCATACTTGTCACTCTGGAAACTTGAGTCGGTAAAGGACTCGACCCTTTAGTCTCCATTACCGTAAATCAGGAACATCTCCTTAGTCCTTCTCAGGTACTTGAGAATGTTCTTTACTGCTGTCCAGTGGTTCTCACCTGGGTCTGACTGATACCGGCTCACCGCGCTTAGCGCGTAAGCTACATCTGGTTTTGTACATAGCATCGCATACATTATAGATCCTACCGCTGAAGCGTAGGGTATAGTGCTCATGCGAACCCTCTCCTCGTCAGTCTTGGGAGACATCTCCTTGGAGAGGGTGATTCCGTGCAATGCGGGTATGTTACCGCGCTTGGAATCTTCCATATTAAATCTCTTTAGTACGGTCTCTATGTACCTGGACTGTGAAAGTCACAGTAATCTCTTGGATCTATCTCTGTAGATCTTGATCCCCAGAATGTACGAGGCATCACCTAGGTCTTTCATAGAGAACCTTTGTGATAAGAATAGCTTAACCGATTGTAGCATAGGAATGTCATTTCCTATCAAAAGAATGTCGTCCACGTACAAGACTAGGAACACGACAGTTCGTCCTACAATCTTCTTATAAATACAAGGCTCATCCTCGTTCTTGATGAAGTCAAAATTCTTGACTGTCTCATCAAAACAGATGTTCCAGCTCCACGATGCATGCTTCAATCCATAAATGGATTTGAGCAGCTTGCACACCTTCCCGCTGCTCCCACTGTCTACAAAACTTTCTGGCTGATCCATGTAAACGCACTCTTCTAAACTTCTGTTTAGAAAAGCCGTTTTTACGTCCATCTGCCTGATCTCATAGTCATGGAAGGCAGCAATGGCAAGCGGGATCTTGATGGATTTGAGCATAGCCACTAGAGAAAAAGTTTCGTCATAGTCCACTCCTGGTCTTTGACGAAAACCTTTTGCAACAAGTCTAGCCTTATAGGTTTCCACCTGCCCATCTACACCAAACTTCTTCTTGTAGATCCATTTGCATCCAACGGGTTTTACCCCAAGTGGAGCAACTTCCAGGGTCCATACTTTATTGGTGTACATGGACTCCATTTCAGATTGCATAGCATCCAGCCACTTATCAGAGTCCCTACTGATAATGGCCTGCCTGAAACTAGTAAGATCATCTTCTTCCAAGATGCAATCCTCTCGATCCCCATCTATGAGAAAACCGTAGTATCTCTCGGGCGGATGAGAAATCCTACTAGATCTGCGGAGTGGCTGAGGTTCGTCCGGTACTGTTGAATCTTGTGGTTCTACCAAATCTTCAGTTATAGTTTATCCTTCTGGAATTTCTTCCAATTCTACCGTGCCACCACTTATTTCTTTTTCAAGAAACAACCTTTCAAGAAAGGTGGCGTGTCGAGAAACAAAAACCTTTTGTTCATCGACATGGTAGACTAGATATCCATCTGAATGCCTGGGATATCCAACAAACTTACATAAAACTGACCGTGCCTCAAGTTTGTCTGGATTCTGGTTTTTCACATAGGCCGGACAACCCCATATCTTAATCCTTTTAAGACATGGTCTTTTATTACTCCATATTTCATATGGAGTCTTAGGCACAGATTTAGATGGAACCTGATTCAACATATACGCTGTTGTTTCAAGCGCAAGCTCCCAGAATGAAAGAGGCAATTCTGCAATACTCATCAACCATATCTAATAGGGTACGGTTTCTCCGCTCTGATACACCGTTGTACTGTGGTGTATACGGAGGAGTAAGCTGAGAGAGAATACCATTCTCTTTCAAAAAATCGCTGAATTCCGTACTTAAGTACTCCCCCCCTATCAGATCGGAGGATCTTAATACTTTTGCCAATCTGGTTCTCTACTTCCTTTCTGAATTCTTTGAATTTCTCAAAAGCTTCAGATTTGTGTTTCATAAGATACACATATCCGAATCTAGAGAGATCGTCAGTGAATGTGATGAAGTACGAGAACCCACCCCTTGCATGTATAGACATCGGACCACACACATCACTGTGTATGAGTCCTGAGAGCTCTACTGCTCTTTCTCCATGTCCAGTGAATGGAGATTTGGTCATCTTTCCTTTGAGACAAGACTGACAAGTTTCATAAGATGAAAATTCGAACGTATTCAAGAGTCCATCTTTATGTAACTTACTCAGTCTGTTCTCTCCGATATGACCAAGTCTACAATACCATAAATAGAATTCGTTCGTATCTGAACTCTTTCTCTTGCGTGTGTTTTGTACATTGAGAACTGTATTCTGATTTAGAATAGATGCCATTACACAGTGTACCTTCTGCAACTAGTACCTTATCAAGGTAAATGTTCATGATATTTCTATCAAGAACAAAGTTATATCCATCTTTATTAAGTAAAGAAACTGATATGATGTTGCAAAGCATGGAAGGTACATAGTAGCAATTGTTCAAAATCATAGTATTATCATTTGGCAACACTAGGTGATATTCACCGACGGCCGTAGCATTAACTTATGCTCTGTTCCCTACTCTGAGGGACATATCACCAGATGCAACTATCCTACTTTTTCTCAGTCCCTGTAATAAATTACAGATATGAGATCCTGATCCGGTATCTAGTACCCAGGAGGTAGGACTGACCAAAAAACAGTTCTCAATAACAAGAACACCTGAAGAAGACGTAACAGTATGTTTCTTCTTCGATGGGTTTATCGAGGAATTCAAACTTTCCTCTTTCACTTGCTCATACTCATGACTGTTGTCGTAAGTTAGAGTTGAACCAACGTTCCCCAGCCCCGAATAAGAATTTGGATCGGTCAAGCGATACATTTTATTATCTTGATTAGGGCATGAAATGGTTGCTACCTGGAGAGAGGGAAAACACTCGGCGTGCGCTCTAGCAAGATTAGATTGGTTATTGATTTTATCTAATCAGGATGGCTCACACTGTTTCCTCAAATTCTTCTTCAAACCCTAAAAGAAGAACTAGTCAGGATTAATCGCACGTCACAATACTTGCTTAACCTTTCAGCCAGGCCGGTGTTGGTACTTCGAGGGAGGTTTTCCAACGCTTTCACGAAGTTCCTTAATTACATAACCTCTTTTTCCTGAAGGCGTAGCCCCGCTAACACCTTTCTAAACACCTACTTGGTTTATAGCATTGATTGTTAAGTGTGATAATCTCCCGAGAGTAATCCTACTCATCAGTGGGATCGGGATCCAACTATCATTGTGTGATGCACTAGATGGAATCCACTCTAGTCACCACACTCCAGAAGGTATGCTAAATCTGCAAGTTTCCTGTATATTTGAAACTCCCGATGTGGTTTTTTCCCCTAACGACATATGGTCTTGATAGAGACCAACGTACCATAAGTCGCAAGTCAAGTTCAACACGTCATTGTCCTGGATTAACTTAGACCCACCCGCATAAGCCCTTGATAGAGACCAAAGTGGCTATGCGACTGTCCTAATTAATCGCATCCTAAGATGCAACAGATAAGCAACACTTAGCTATCGTACACTATGCCTTAATAGAGACCAACGTACATAGCACGAATACTAACTGCTTTTTATCTGAAATGACGGAGAGCTACGGCTGGGTTTTTGGCAAAAAACCCGTTAACGTAATGAACTTGATATCGTTGAAGGAACCTGAGTAGTTTTGTAAATATATAGTGGCGAAAACCTTTGCTAAAGAGGTCACTCCCTATGAAGGGATCTCGGCTCTTTCCTCGTCGAATGAGGTGCAGGATATTCCAAACTGAATACCACGATGCAAAGAAAAAATAATCAACTATATTGAAGTTATTACGTTGACGCAAACTTTTACTCAAGGGGTCACTCTCGGTGAAGGGATCTCGGCCCTTGCCTCGTCGAATGAGGTGCAGGATATTCTAAATTGAATACCACTATGCAAAGCAAAAGAGAACGTCTGTAATGTCAGTTTTTAAAGCATGGTTCCAACAACATCTTTTAGGTTTATTATCTTGCATTAATCAAAATTAATGCGGTCCCATCAAATTGTAACCTATCACACCAGAAAAGAACGAAAATATGATGTATGTATATACCATCCGCATTCGCCACTGGGCCCCGTCATCACCCGTTAGGTTACTTAACTAACGACAGAGCGGGGGCTGGACTAGCATGGGTGCAAAACATATACAACATCTACTAGAATATATATAAGTATATATAACATTCGTCCCAAGCATAATAATAAACAACATCACAGATAACAATACAGAATGGTGAATAATCTTGGAGCCCCGGGTTTCATTTGAGCCGCAAATAAAACCCGACGTTCCTGGTCGTGTGGATAGCCTGTGCAACGAAAACCCTGTACCCCTACGAGTGCGGCGAATAGCCCGCCAATTCTAGAATGAAGCCCCATCCGTCTCAGCTCCATGAGATGCGGGCTTGTTGCCTTCTAGAACCCGGCTATTCGTGCACTCCACCGCGGGGTAATCCTAATACAGAAAAAGAAAATAATATATACAAGCGGTGACATCGACCTCAACCCGGTCGTGCCCCAAAATAATATACAACCTGGCAAAGACGGCAGTCCACATGTCGGACGCTCGCCCCGCAACAACAAATGTACTAATGAATGTAAACTGTATTTATAACATTGCATCACATGCTATCCATCACGACTATCCAACCACAATCCCAGCACAACCACAAAACATCAACGCGAATGTCACGTTCGCAAAACCCGTCTAAAAGAACATATAGCGATCAGACTAGTTTTACCGATCAAATGACATTCACGGTCATAAAATCTAAACTAAGTACTGATAACAAATTACGATCGACTAAACTTTCCAAGTGGGCCCCAAGTATTAAACAAACACTGTAAAAAATCTGGGCCCAAAAATAATTATTCCAGAAGCCACAATTCCAAAAATAAGAGGCCCAGAAGAAATTTTGTTCACGTTGGCCCCAAAACGGCCGCGGAACCGCCGCCAATAGGGGGTTTTCTCGGCGGTTCCGCGGTGGTTTGGAGGGATCATGTGACCAAATTTCTTCTGTCGTCTTAAAAAAGCCTGCATGATTTTCTGAGACCATAAAATTGATTTTTCGAGCACTTTTAAAAATCGACAGAAACTACATGAATTGAAATGCGGTTTTTGAAATTTTTAGTCGATCGTTATTCTAAACACGTTTAAACAAGCTAGTGTATGTTTTATGGGATGGCTTTGATACCATGAAGGGTTACCCTAGTGCCCCGGCCAAATTCCGTGGCCAAATGCGGAACAAAAATTTTCTAACGAACAAAAACTTGGCACTAGTTTAACTCTAAACCCAGATCTTTCCATAAAACTAACTAGCTACACTAGGAGAGCTATCTACTATGATGAGGAATTCTTATCAAACGAACCATGTCCTTCGGTCTTCGTTCTTCATCCTTAGCTCCTACTAGCCACCTTGAACTTGCTTGATCTTATTTCCTTACTCCGTCGGTCCTCCGGGATCGAGCTTGTTCTCCGGCCTTCCTTGGTCCTTGATGATCCACCCGGGGAATATGATCCATGGCTCTAACTCTTTGCTAAATGTCAAAAGAGCAACTAGAGAACTTGGGATGTTAGTTTAAGTAATCTAGGATGTAGGTTGGATGTCTAAGTGTTTGCTATCTCTTTTCTAACCTCTTCACTTGTTTCTCAACTCATGAGAATGTTAGTGAAGAGGAAGAAGATGAAGGTGGAGAAAAACAAGAGGAGGGAGGAACTTGGAGAGAAAATGGAGCTCGAGAAAATAATGTTCAAGCATGAGAGAGAAATTTACACACAAGAGTTTTGTACGTTCATTTCTTTCATTAAACAATAGCAACCATACTTCAATAGTAAACACAAAATGAATTATAAATTCATTTGTAAACTATTGAAGCATGGTCAACTCCATACCTCCCCCACCTCTCACTTTACACCTCATTTCCATTTATCAAATAAATGGAAAATCCAAAATGAGGTGGGCATCTTCTAGAAGGAAATTTGTAATAAATACGGATTTCAGTCTACTGTACATATATACCGGCAATCAGATAAAAATCCGAAAGCCCAAAAAAATAGAATAACACGAAGATTGTAATACTAGAATATATATATATCGAAATACATATACGTAAATTATTAAATCAATACCTGATTTAATAATCCGGCTCAAACCCTAGCCGGCTAGTATTACAAACTGTCCGATCGAAAGTCCGAGTACAAAGTACATCAACCAATCGAACCCTGCACGTATCCAATACGGCTACTACATCATTTCGCCTGGATCAAGGAAACCCTCTGTGTGGGACTCTAAAGACTCGACAGTACTCTGGCAGTGGGTTTAACCACAAGCACGTCAGCGGCACTAGCTGTACGTAACGGCTACCCAGGTACCTATCGAAAAGGAAGGCCGACGAGCAAGCTCGTCCGAACTCCTATTGAGCTTATCCGTGACAATATCCGCACAGTCCGGTCTCTTCGTCAAAGAGTATCGCATACAGGGTCTGGGGGATGGTAAACGTCAGACCCTAATAACCTGATAAGTCATGCCGATGTGGCTCAGGACCAATCCGGGAAACTACTGATCAAACTATCAGTAAATTCCATCTGCCTTCGCCAAGGTCTTATGGTCTTGACCAATCGAATCACAGTGTGATATCGACTCCCTATAACGGGAGAGACGAATCCCCGACAATCGTTCACTGCCTCCATGTGGCTCGGGACTGAACCCAACCAAAACATGTTTGCACGACTCAATAGAGCCGTGGTAGGGTAGTGATCAAAGTTCAGTGGGAACTCACACGAGACAAATGCCGATCTCGGGTCCAAAGACTAACCTGTACACATGTCACCTAAGAACTTCTATCTGACGATAGGTATAGTACCACATGGAAGTTCTCGGCGAGTCCGTCCAGTGTACTCACACCATGTGAGCACCTGTATACGATCTTAGGTGCATCAGACCAATGGCTGCGGAACTAACCATCCCCGACGGGGCCAAAAACGTACACACCAGTCTACTCTAGAGTATCAGTGCCCAGTCTCAATACTCACGCGACTAGGGACCATTTAAGGTTGTGCTTATGGACTACCCTGCTCCCACAAGTATGATCTCCATCACAACGCGGGTAGTCAAGCAAGATCCTAGGGGCTTTATCAACATGTAACCGCAATATGTAATAATGAGTATGACATATGCCATGTTAAGATAAAGATAAACCACAATAGTATACTACTGTATCGAGTCTTTATCAATATGTGCAAACCAGATATAACAAAAATACAAATAAATACACATATCCCGATAAAGACAAGTCAAATAATATACTATAAAACTGAGCAAGATTGTTCTGTACATACATATCCCTAGTATCTATATGTATACATATACAATACTGGCCTCTAGGGCATATACATCCAACAGAGCCAAGAACGGACGGACAAGGACCAAAAGGAAGAAACTAAGTATGAAAAGCCTAGCTTATACTTGCAAGTTCCTTCCTAGGCGTGCTAATCCCCGTTGTTGCCGATTACCTTAACACCGATATCCATAAGGGCATTGAGAAAAAGTGAGGAATTCCTAAAACTCGAACTAACCTAATCCTAACCCTAGCAAGCTTTTTATCATCTTTTATCTCATTAGTAGAACTTAAAACAAATCACTAATTTTTTTTGACTTAACTCGTTAAAACATAAAGAAAAATATTCCATCTCCTTGTGGATCGCCCTGTACTCAACCGGCTAGCTACCAAGCGAAACCGTCTTGATTGCGGTAAATTTAAACACAGAAAATCTCTAACAATCACTCTCGGTTAGCTTTGCTCTTTCGAAGGGCTTCGTTTAGCAACCTGTCAATCAAGTCGTCTAACGGCTCTAGGGAATTTTGCATCGGTCTTGCCCCTAGCTTCTTTGCGTTGTTTTCCGACACCGATGAGGTTTCTTAATATTTTAATGACGAGTGAGAAACCATGTGGCAACTCGCTATATAATCCTCGAGTTCTTCTGACGAGTCGTTTCCCTCATCAATGTCGCAGTCTCCGTTCTCGAGGATATGGTTGAGAAACTCTTCGAGAGTGGCTGGGGTTCGCACCTTCTGGTTGTATCCCTCCAGCGCATCGATGTATTTTTACAGGTTCGTACGCTTGTCGTCAGGCTGCACGGGCTTCTTGGTCTTCTTCTGTTTCTTCGAATACTTCGAAGACTTAGCCTGGAGGTCTTGTCCATCGTTACCAGTTTTCGGTGTTGGGTACGATTTAAGCATCCCCTCAATGATCTCGGGCTCCAGCGGGCTTTTCCATATGATCGCCGGACATGCTTGAAGATCCTTCAGCATTCTTTTAGTTTTAGCTGAAAGGACCACTTCCCAAGGAGCTTCTTCTATAAACAAACATGATGCCCCTGGCGTATCCACCTTTTTAGGAGCGTTCTTTTGTGGTGGGTTCACCCTCCAGTTTTCGGACAGCGCAAACTTGCCTTGTTGGTACTGGTCCTCGACCCAATTTTTGAAGACGTAGCAATCCTCAATTGGGTGGCCCAATACTCTGTGGTAGGAGCAGTAGTTGGGACTGTTGACGTCACCAGGCTGCAGTAGGCGTCTCGGATCCGGGAGAGTGATGAGCCTGCTGCGCACCTCCAGTTCGAACAGTCTCCTTGTTTTATCCCGGGGAAACGAGTAAGGACGTCTCAACTTCTCTTCGAGGGATCGGCATGTGTTGCTTTGGCGAGCAACCAGTTTCGGGTCATTCGGTTGTTGTTGAGCGTTGGCAACGAAAGTCGCTTTCCTTTTTTCCTTTTCATTTTGGAGATCCGTTTTTGAAGAGGACGGCCTATGGCCTATCTAGTCCATTTGGGCCAGCTTGTCAATCAAAGCCTGGAAAGTGGTCAGCTTGAAGAACATCATAAACTGGGATATAGTCGCCTGAGGATCGAGGGTACCTATGAACATGCCCACGGCAGGAGCTTCTTCGATGCATTGTTCGCATTTTGACCATAGGTTCTGCCACCGAATTGTGTATTGAACCCAGGTCTCTCCTGGATTCACCCTGGCATTGATTAATGCCGTGATTGGGGTGCGCTCGCTTGCGCTTGCGAACCGCTGTGTGAATAGTAATTCCATCTCTGTGAATGTTTTGACAGAGTCATTTAGGAGCTTGGAGTACCATTCAAATGCCGTCTCCGACAAGCTGCCAACAAACTGGAGAACCAGCAGTTTGTCGTCGCCTCCAGTATTACCGTGCAAAGCTCTGAATTGAGCAACGTGCTGGTGTGGATTGCTTGTCCCCTTATACACATGGAACTTAGGGATCATATATCATGGCGGGTACTTGATTTGATCGTACCAGCCTGGATAAGGTCGCCCAGTTCTGACGACTTGGCCAGCCGCTTCACTCGATAAGCTCATATTTGTTGAGCTGTGTAGTCATCAAGGGTAGCCTTAGAGATTGTCTCTTCCTGGGCTGCTGAGACAGCCGGAGGAGGGTTTGACGTTTTCCCTCTGTCATCTTCGATGATTATCGGAGGGTCTTCGGCTGGAGGTTCCGGCTGGACCATCATCCCAATCATGTCTTGGAACAGAAGCGCCATCTGTTTTATATTAGTGGTCTGTTCTGTAGCCTCCTTATCCTTCCTTTCCAGCACCCTTCGCAAGAACTCGGTATCAGTTTCTTATTCCTGGCACTGCTCAGACAATGATTCTCGGCTTTCTTTTTGCCCAGTGAGTGCTGCCATTTTCGTCAGCATCTCCTGGAGCTTTTGTTGTTGCTCCTGTGCTTTCGTCAACGACCGAGTTTGTGGTCGATGACCCATGGAAGTAGGTCTTTCCTCTTTCCCAGAAGCCATGTACACCATGTGCATGATCATACCCCCAGCCTTGGGGCGTTTGAATCCATCACCCTTGGGATTTGCTGCCGGCGGTGGGAGATTCTCAGGCCTTCTCTTTTTGTGGGACGCCGAAATTGGAGGGGCTGTTGCAACAGGCGCCCATGTGGACGAGGCCTTCCGTTGTATGGAGGAGGGATGGTCCTCCTCCTGCCGAGCCTTCTTTTTCTCTAGTCGGCGAGAGTATTTTTTGTCAATTATAGAGTCTTGGAAATTCCGCCAGACCCTGTGGATTTTGGAGGACAGCCGCTGAGGGGGCTGCTCCGGCTTCACCTGTGTCATGTTTTCAGCAGGTGGAAGCGACTTCTTCAATAAAGCGGTTGGAGAGTTCTTTCGCACCTTCCTGAGCGGATCGAAGTTGTTTCCAGTTGGAACAGCAGCGTCAATTTCCACCATTAGAGCTGGTGGGGTAAGTCCAGAGGGGGAGTTTCCCCCAGCTCTTCTCACCCGGCGCTAGTGACGACGTCGAGCATGTCTTGCAAATGGGATCACCTCAGTTGTGTAAGTGGTTTCATCATTCCCCCTTCTTTGGTGAAGGGCTACCGCTGGTGCCAGCCTGTCGAAGACTAACGTCTGTTGCGAGGGAACGGCCAATCTGTCAAAGGCCGACTTTCTGGTAGGGGAAGCACTTCGGACGACTTCACCCGTCGGAAGAGTTGGAACGGCCAATCTTGCGAAGACCGATCCTTTGGTAGGAGAAACTCTTGTGACGACTTCTCCCACCGAAGCTGGAACGGCTATCCGTTTCGGGATAACCCCTTCTGGTATCGCGAGCCTTTTTGCGGGGCCACTTGAGCCGTGGCTCAGCCTGTTGAAGACTGAGGTGTCAGAATTGGACGACCCGTTGAGAAGGGCCGTGGAGATTGCAAGTCGATCGAAGACCGACTTCTTGGGAGCTTCTTGTGGTAGCACTGGGGCACTGAAGCTTGCTGGCGGGATCATGGTCCCAAAGAACAGTCCAGTGGTGGCTTGAGTCACCTGCTCCATTGGCATTGCAAAGATGGAGGCCGCTTGGGGCCCATAAGTCATTCCTCCATTTGGAGTAGAGAAAAAGTTGTTGTTGCAGGTACACTTAGAAGCCATTGATCTTCTTTTCTCTGCATAGGAAAAAGACACCAAATCTTAGTATCTTCAATCCACGGGCAACCATAGTAAACCATGATTTGTTCGCGAACACGACACACGAAGTGTAGAGTGGAAAGAAGAAAAGGTCCCACCGGCCGTGCCAGAATCTGTTCACCGCCGAAAACAGGGACGGAACCGGGATGGTTCTTCTCGCCTGAATTTGGGGGCAGATACTATTTGGATTTATCCATCCACCTCTCCGAAGATGCCAAGCTGATTTATGACACCGTGTATCGGAGGTTTGGACGGATGCGGCCGTTGTAGCAGACTTCGTCAGATTCCCCCTCATTTGCGAGGGGTTTTTAATTGTGGGGACTCTCTTCCCTGCAAGCGCAAGCCCCTGCAGTTAATTACGTTACCACGTCGCGATAACCACTTTTTCCGGCTCCAGAAGTTCACTTCGTGTCGTGTGTGTTTGTTTTATTTTTGGTTGCCCATGGATTGTATACGGAGACTAATTTATGTTGTCGCCCGTAGGGTGTGGATTAGTCCAAATCCGTATATTCTTAGATTTGGATTTGGGTTGATTTAAGGATCGTTATCTCGTTTGAGATTAAGATCAACTTAAATGTTTGTTGAGGACACGTTAGTCCAATTTGAGACTAAGATCTACTCAACAGGATTTTGGGATCGTTCAGACCCAACAAAAGAGCATTTGGGCTCTACTGCTTTAGTTTAAGGACGTTTCGGTTCGTTGTTAGTTTAAGGACGTTTCGGTCCATAGCTAGTTTAAGGATGTTGCGGTCCGTTGTCGCCATTTTAGGAAGTGCATCCAACCAGTTGGTTGTCGGGACCCACCACCTCTCTGAAGACGTTGAGGAATTACAACGACATGTATCAGAGGTGTAGAGAGATGTACCCTTGAACCAAATTCCAGATTGAGGGGAGAAATCGTGGTGGACCATCCAAGAATCATTAGTCATTTTTTGGAGACTAAGATTAACTTAGGAGATTTGGGATGTACATCGTTTTGGTCAATTAGTTTGGGAAGTCATGAGCATAGAGGCTCGGTCTATTTGGAGATCCAAAATGTTTTAATCTCAGGAAGACTTAGCCAATTTGGGGCTGAAGTTGGCTTTTTATAATTTTAAACACTAATATATGCTCGGTGCTCACGTGCTCCTACGTGAGACTCTAAAGCAGTGTTAAACACTAAAATTTGGGGCGCTTACGTGTGGCGCGTGAGGTGCCTGAAAGTTGGCACTGTACACTTCGGTCCAAATCCCCGTCTGTATGTAAGTGTTAAACACTTAATTCTTGTGGCCATCACGTGTGGGCACGTAAGACGCCCCAGAGTTTGGCACTGCTTCTTTGGGTTTATTCCCTCTTCCTTTTATAAGTGCTAAGCACTTAGCTCATATAGTGCTCACGTGCGGACACGTGAGGTGCTCAAAATGTGAACGTTGTCTTTGGATTTTCCCTTTTTTCCATTTAAGCAACTGTTTGGGGGTCAAGTGAGATCACGTGATTCGATCTCAATCATTCCTTTTTGTTCATCGGAGGTGCTCACGTGGGAACACGTGACCAATCTTTTCTTTTATATGCATAGAGATTTTGATCTGAGTTTTAAGAATTCCAGATCCCTTGTTTTATAAAAATTAGATTCTTTTACAGGGTTAAACCCTAGTTTTATCAGAGGAATTAAATTCCTATATACTTTTGGAAGAATTAAATTCTTTGGACTTAGTTCTTTCTCCTAAGTTTTGAATCTGCATAACAGAATCTCCCCGATGAGAATTAAATTCTCAACTTGTGGGGAGATCTGCTTCTGCAGACCTCAACCAGAGGAAGAACTAAGTTCTTGTATGAATGTTTAAACCCTTAAAGAAGAGATAAGATAATCTCTGTACTTTCTTCTTACCTAGGATTTTTGTTTAAAAAGGGGATTTTCTTCCTCTAGAGAATTGAATTCTCTTTTTCTCCTTTTCTTTTTGTTTCTCAAACCTTATGGGGGGTCTCTCTCTGTATTCCCTCCTCTCCTCGCTCCTATTTATACGAGAAGAACAAGAATCAATTTGTTAAGAGAATCTCTCATTTAGAGATCAAGATTGATTCCATGATTTTTTAGATAAATCGGTGAATTTTATTCACCATTAGATTTTTTAATCCAAAGGCTCTCTGTTTAACAGAGAAGATTTCCCATTTTTTAACCAAATTAAGAAATATTTTTCTAAGATAGAATTTTATTCTATCAGACGATCACCGTTGGATCTTTGATCTAAAGGTCTTTCGCTTAACAATATAGAAGATGTTTCTGTTTTAATGAAGATCGGGGATATATTTCCCATATATATATAGAATTTAATTCTATCAGATAGTTTAGAAAGATTTAAGGAAATAATTTCCAAATAGGATTTTGATCCTTTTATTTAAAATTTAATTCTATCAGCTTGAAAGGTGTTTAGAAACACTCATGTGTAGCACGTGACCCCCACGGAGTTAAACTTGTTTGCTTATATGCAACAGCCTAAAAAAGGCATCACGTGTAAGCACATGAGTTTCTCTGGCCTGCTATTTGTTTTAATATGGAGCCTTTATACTTTGTATATAGATGCTCACGTGCTTACATGTGAGGCTCAATTTCAGTCTGTCAATTGTTTAAACGCAGTGCCTAAAATCTTTGTATATAGGCGCTTACGTGTGGGCACATGAGGCTCCATTAGTGGGGAATTTTCCTCATTCCTTTTTCTTTTCTTTTTTTAAGGGAACAGTAGTATACTATTATGGTTTTACTTTATCTTAACATGGCATATGTTATACATGTTATTACATATTGCGGTTACATGTTGATAAAGCCCGTAGGATCATCCTTGACTACCTGCGTTGTGATGGCGATCATACTTGTGGGAGCAGGATAGTCCATAAGCACATCCTTAAATGGTCCCTAGTCGCATGAGTATCGAGACTGGGCATTGATACTACATAGTAGACTAGTGTATACGTTTCTATACCCCCAAGAGGGGCGATGGTTGGTCCCACAGCCATTGGTCTGATGCACCTAAAAACGTATACAGGTGCTCACTAGGTGTGAGTACACTGGACGGACTTACGGAGAACTTCCATATGGTACTGTACCTATCGTTAGATGGAAGTTCTCAAGTGATATATGTACAGGTTAGTCTTCGGACCTGAGATCGTCATTTTTCTCGTGTAAGTTCCCAATGTGCTTTGATCACTACCCTACCATAGCTCTACTGAGTCGTGCAAACAGGTTTTGGTTGGGTACAGTCCCGAGCCACATGAAGGCAGTGAGCGATTGTTGGGGATTCGTCTCTCCCGGTATTGGGAGTCGATATCGCACAGTGTTCGATTGGTCAGGACCATAATACCTTATCCAAGGTAGTTGGGATTTACTGATAGGTTGAGCAGTTGTTTACCGGATTGGTCCTGAGCCTCATCAGCACGAATTATCGGGTTATTAGGGTCTGACGTTTACCACCCCCTAGACCCGGTATACGATACTCTTAGACAAAGAAACCGGACTGTACGTAGATTGTCACGGATTGGCTCAGTTGGGATCCAGATGAGTTTGCTCGTCGGTTTTCCTTTTCGACAGGTACCAGGGTAGCCGTTACGTACAGCTAGTGCCGCTGACATGCTTGTAGTTATGGATTTATCTAGTAATGCATTGCCGGCGTACTGTCGAGTCTTTAGAGTCCCACACAGAGGGTTTCTCTGCTTCGGGCGAAATGATATGGAGGCCGTATGGTTTTATGACAAGGGTTCGATCACATACGTGTACTTGTGCACGTATGATGTTCGGGCGGATAATACTAGTGGGCTTTGGTTTAAACCGGATCCTAGTAATATATTGTTGGATTATTCTCATCTCATTGTATTCGTATTTTCTCGGAATACGGATACGGGTATGTATATACAGGTGAGGGGCACTCTTGTAATTGTGCAAGGTGCTTCTAGAAGAAGACACCTCATTATTTTGATTAACCATTTAGGTTAGATGGTTTAATGAGGTGGAGGGTGTGGTGTTATCATTCATTGAATGAAGCATGGATAAGTTATGACTCGTGTAGTGACTCATGATTTACTATTCTAGTATGCTTGATATTTTGTGGAGATATTTTGTGTTTGCATTATATCTCATACACTTAGCCATTCTTCATTTTATTCTATTCTTTTTCACAACACTCTCACTTTCCTCCAAGCTTTCTTCTTCAACCTCAAACCCTAATTATCTCATGTGTTGAGAAACCTAGGGTTCTTGAGACAAATCAATCCATCATCACTCTCTACATCACCTAGGCTACTTAGATTAGCAAACTAAGTGATTTAGTTACCTCGATTTAGAGGTAGGAGCTCAAGGTAGACACTCTCGGGTGGATCATCTTTGACGTGAGGAAGCCGCTGATCAAGCTCGATCATGGAGGCCACTAGGAGCATGCTAAAGGAGATGAGTGAAGACCCGAAGGACTTAAGCCTCATGGTATAAACTCTTTTCATAGTTGATAGCTTCTTTAATTGCTAGTTAGGTTTATGGAAGATCCGGTTTAGGGCTATTCTAGCGCCAAGTTTACATCGTTAGAAAAAAATTTATTCCGCAATAGGCCACGGTTGATGGCCAAGGCGTTAGCATAACCTTTCATGTAGCTTTTGTATCAAGACAGCTAAAGGTTCATGAGCGCAACTATCCAACACATGATCTAGAGTTGGCAGCCATTATCTTTGCACTTAAAATTTGACGCCACTATCTTTTGGGTGAACGAGTGGATATATACACGGACCACAAGAGTCTGAAGTATGTATTTACTCAAAAGGAACTGAATATGCAGCAGAGAAGATGGTTAGAACTCATGGCGGACTTTGACATCAACCTACAATATCATCCTGGGAAGGTGAATGTATTTCCTGATACACTTAGCCTCCAGCCATTAGCAATGAATCTCACCGCTCAGTGGAAACTTCAACAATAATTGCATGGATTGGAGATCGAAGTAGTTATGCCAGGTAACGCTTCGTATGTGATGAACTTACAAATTTAGTCTACTCTTATCAATCAGATCAAAGCAGCTCAAGCAAATGATGCCAAGCTACAAAAGATCCGAGAACAAGTAGAAAGTGGACTTCAAACTGACTTCATTATCCACGAAGACGGATCCTTGAGATATGGAAGAAGATTGTGTGTACCAAAAGGTCATGTTCGAGAAGAGTTGATGAAAGAAGCTCACAGCTCACCTTACTCAGCACACCCCGGTGGTATCAAAATGTATAAGGATCTATGGCAACACTACTAGTGGTATGGAATGAAGCGCGAAGTAGCCAGAAGCATAGCCAAGTGTTTGGTCTGTCAGCAAGTAAAGGCTGAACATCACAGGACTGCTGGTCTACTTCAACCGTTATCTATTCCAGAATGGAAATGGAAGCACATTACCATGGACTTCGTGACTGCACTTCCTCGCAGCACGAAAAGTAATGATGCAGTATGGATTATTGTGGATCGAGTCACCAAGTCAGCTCACTTTATTCCCTTTCGAGTTGGCCAATCTACCGAGACGTTAGTAAAGAAGTACATGGAGGTAAGCATGAATCTAAAGTAAGATTTAACCTCAAAGTGTACTATATTTGATACCCATGAACTCATGCAGGAGATCATGAGATTACATGGAGTACCGGTTTGCATCGTCTCCGATCGTGATACTAGATTCCGATCACAGTTTTGGCAGAGTCTGCAAGCTAGCCTGGGAACGAGTCTGAACTTCAGCACGGCTTACCATCCACAAACGGAAGGACAGTCCGAGCGAACAATTCAGATTCTGGAAGACATGCTAAGAGCTTATATGTTAGACTTCGGAGGTTCGTGGGAAGATCGCCTACACCTTATGGATTTTTCATACAACAACAGCTATCAGGCGAGTATTGGAATGGCATCATTTGCAGCTCTCTATGGAAGGAAGTGTAGATCACCACTAGTTGCGACGACATCGGAGATCGTGAACTCCTTAGACCAAAGATGATTGTGGCAACTATGAACTAGTTCGCACGATTAGGGAAAGAATGTGCATAGCCCAAGATCGACAGAAGCATTAGGCTGATGTAAAGCAGAGAAACTTGGAGTTCCAACCTGGGGATCATGTTTTCTTAAAGATCTCTCCAAACCAAGGAGTAATCCGATTTGGTAATTGGGGTAAGCTCAGTCCCAGATACATAGGACCGTTCGACATACTCGAACGAGTCGGAGAAGTGGCATACCGTTTGGAACTACCACCCTCATTGGAAGGAGTGCACAACGTGTTCCACATATCCCGGCTTCGAAGATATGTGAGCGACCCCAGCCACATCCTTGATCACTCCGAGCTCACTGTCCAGACGGACCTCACTTGCGAGCAATAACCCATTGAAATCCTGGACCGAAAGGTGAAGACACTGCGGAACAAGAAAGTAAACTTGGTCCGAGTGATGTGGAGAAAAGATTCACCAGGAGAATCAACGTGGGAACGAGAAGATGACATGCATGCAAGATACCCTTTCTTATTTGTAAATTAGTCCTTATGTAATTGAAAATTTCGAGGACGAAATTTTTATAAGGAGGGTAGAATATAACGACTCTGAATTTGCTGTATGAAATTTTTTAATTTAATGTACAGAAAGGAGTTTACAAGCCTGAGTACCATTTATAAGTTAATTTTTATTTAAGAACAGCAAGAAACAACTTGTAGCTCACTGGTAAAGCCTTGCACTGCTGTGACGTAGCCCCTGTGTTCGAACCCCATCAGATACATTATATTTTTTTCTAATTTTTCTTTTTAAACTTTTTGGAAGCCTAAAAGTTTACACGTGCAATACACACAAAAATGAAAAGTCTGAAAAAATAAACATGTGCAAAATGGTATTTATGCAGAAAGGAACACGCGGCAAGTATCCACCGGCCCCCTCCCCTCATTTAACCGGCGAGATGCCTCCTTTGGCCGGCGCCGACGGGCCCCATAGCCAATGGTGTCAGGGCTTTGCACACATGTCGTTTCCCCTACCCCTAACTCCCCTGCAATCAAACAGAGACTCTTCAATTCAAAATTTATCATCTTTTTAATGTATTTTAATTCACTCTTTTAATCCCAAAAGCCTAATTCCACACTATAAATACTATCCCATGCCGTAGCCCTTCCTCATTCTGAAAATTTTAGCCAAAATTCTCAAATTTTCTCAAGTACAAGTGGAGTAGAAGAGGAGTTACCCAACGACCAACTTCCGGCGAGGAATCGAGGCTATTCCGACGACCCCACAACGCCACGACGAAAACCCTCTCTCCTTCTACCTTCTCTTCATCTATCTAGCTAGTAAGTCCCTCTCAATTCCTCTCCTTCTTCTTTGAATACCTCTTCTCAAAATATATGTCGAAAGTGAAGTTACTACCAACAACTTTTACTAAAACCGAGAAAACTACTCATCTTTAATATTTCGTTAAATCTAATTTGTACACATCACTTGTAACTTCAAATCATAGTTATTTAGAATCAAATTCCATCAAAATTCTCATGTAAAATAACCTTAAATTGAGTTTTTCGTTTAAATACCATGAACTATAGATGACGCCTCTTTTCATATTCTTTTGTCAAACCATACCTTCAGAAAACCTCACGGGGTAATGACCTACCCTTCACAAACACCCATTTTCCATAGCACGATAACTATTTTCATGTAGATTTTGTGTTTCAAGAAAATATTTCATTAAAATACCATTTACTATAAAAACGGTTTTCTTTGAATTGTATTTCAAAATCCTTTACAAATAAATCTCTACAACCCTCTTTAGGGGGCCCGCTATTGGATGGTGCGGATTATCGCACATCCTTGGGATAGTAGAGCGAGATGCAGACCTTCTCACGGAGCATTCGGTCTCGAAAGGTTTTTAATACGATTTTTAAGAAAAACGAAATTTTCTACTTAATAATCAAAATTTATTTTTATATAATTATATAAATATTACAAATCCATATATTTTCAAAATATAATAACTTATATTTTTTAAATAAAAGAATTATATGTTTCATCAGAATACCATCAAGATATCAATACAAGACAATTTTACAGTAAAATACCATGAACTATTCAAGTTAAGGTAATTATCACTAAAATAGCTCAATTATTAAAATACACATCCATAGAATCCCTAAAGAATATAAATAACTTCTCGAGATTATTTTGAAACTATATATTAAAAATATTTTTCATAAAACCCCCTCGAGCTATTAAAACACTGTTAAGGATTTTAGTAAATATAGGTTTAAGCGGGATCAATTCTCTTGAGCCTCAGGGAGCCGGAGAAAGTGAGTGCTTGCCTATTTAAGGTAGAAAATTTAACGGTGTTATCAATGGTAATTGTCTTGGAAAAAGACACAAATCTTGTCGTCCATGTGCAGCAGTTACCGATAACACCCGAATCTAATTCAGGATCCAAATCAGTTCTAAGTGTCTGACTCAAGTCTGAGTCTAAATCAAACTTGAATTCAATCCAAACCAGAATCCAATTAAAACATGAATCCAAACTCTAACATGTATACTTGAACCTGAACCTGAATATCAGAATCATATCAACATGCAAACATGACTTGACTTGACCGGACCATGGCTATAACTTGACTTGATTACATGACTACTTGTTTACATCCTGAACCTGATTATATGAACAACTTGTATCCATGGTCTTGGCAAGTCTGATAATTATAATTTATACAACACATTACGAGGTTAATGGGGTAGATTGGTATGGAATGTATTAAAAGTGGCACGATGATGGAGACTAAAAGACACTTACATGAACTCTCATGTCGTTGTCCCGTGGGTTTTGACGGGGCCTGTCACGCCCCGCTTCCCAGAGTACGCTAAGATGGACACTTAACATAGCCAACCATGCTACCTGTGGATAGGAAAAATCCTTCCACGGTCACATTACGGCTGTAGAGATATCAAGAACAGGAAAGTAAACTAACTATCTAGTACATGTTCATAAGCCAGAGTGAAAGAGTCAAAAAATAACAATATACGGAAGCCAAAAGATACAATAAATGGAACACCTGGAAGTGAAACTACATACCGACAGGAACTTCACCGCTCGTCTAATAGCGGCAATACTCCTGATCAGTCTGCAACAAGGTAGAAGAATCTGGGACATGCAAAATCCAGACGTCAGCGCGTCATGTCATCAAGCAATAAAATATAAACAGGGTGACAGGCAATGCAAATATAAACATGAATGAAAAACAGGTGTAACAGTAATATAAATCAGGGCAGTGAAGGGTAGTGTGCAGTGAGTAGACTAAACTGTTCTATTGGTTTTCTACTCTAAAGTCTTTGAAATCAATTTGGTGAATCATCGATGTAACTCAATAGTATCCCGTGCATGCCCGGGACCACGGTCTACAGACTCTCGGGCTGAAACCGAGACGTGCCGCTAGGCAGTAAAAGGTAGCAGGTACAGACGAGTGATGTTAGCATCATCACTCCGGGGCTGGCCTAGCCCGTAAGACTGATCAGAACAGGTATCGAACTGTTGAGTTACAAGTCAGGTTTCACCATTGATTTCCCCATATCCCCAAGTTATAAGTGTTCAAGTCGGGTATTCAGTAATCAAGAACTAATGCCAACACAGGATCAGGTAAGAGCAGGTTTGTCTGGATAGACAACAGGAACGGTCCGTAAGGACTACATGTCAGGTTTGTTGGCATTATACACAAGATCAAATAACAGGTAATACCATGGTACATCAGGTCAAGCCAGGTAATGTATACAGGTGTCATGTCATGTCAAAAGTGTACGGTACCATGTCATATCAAATAAGAAGTGCAACAGGTCATGTCAGGAAGCACACATAATATGTGGGTGCTCATAAATCAACTAATATAAACATGGTTATAAATAAACAAGCATGGAAATATCAGAACAATAAACTGGAACATGATATGCAAATAGGTACAGATTGAACTACTAGGATGCACGGTTATCAGTTTGTGTTTAAGGGATAGTTTTAACATTACTTAACTACAGTATAACATTGTGGATGTTGAATCATGTTAATATGTACTAAATAATCTAAAGATGCAATGGACTATAAATCAGGTTAGATGTACGCAAACAGTCGTCCGACAGGGTAGGAACTATAAGAAGTACTATGGGCTATGCAAGTAAACACTATGTGATATAAACATTGGTATGGATGTAGTTAATGTAGTCTCATATGCAACAAGATATGTCTTCCATGACCTAGATCTAAAATGGTATAAACGAATGCAACGGAACACCGAAATGTTATAAAATGAACATGTGGTACTAGATTTACAATACAGGTACAATCTATATTTAAATAGCTATAAGATAGTTTAAAATAGCATGTAGCAAGATTAACTTGCCTGAACGGATATCGAAGCGGTACGTGCCACGTCGGATATCGGGTAAAACATCGCGATATGACTACGCGAGCACCGAACAGAACCAGGTATGGCAAGAACACGATCACACTATCTGGTACGTCCTCAGGATCACCCGGAACAACAGCGACGGGCATGGCTCCGTCGATCACCGGAAACCGCGTATCCATGAAATCAAGAAAAGAAGGAGAAGATGAAGAAGAAGAAAAGAAGAAGAAGAAAAGAAGAAGAAGAAGAAGCTGGGATGTGGTGCTCTGGGTTTGGGACAGAGGCGAAGGCAAAGAGGGTGATGACAACGAGGGAGCGTCGGCGATGGCGTCGCCGGCGATGACCGGGGACAAGAAACAAGAAGAAGAAAAGAGAAGAAGAAGTAGAGGATGAGGAAGAAGATAAGAAGAGACTGGGTTGAAGTGAAGATTTGGATTCAAAGAGGAAGGCGAGAGGAAGACGATGATGACCGTGGGATGAACCGGGGTTGCCGGAGACGAATGAGCGGCTACAGGCAAAAGGGTTTCGGGGAGACGCAAGGTTCCATAGGTTATAGGTGTTGGGTTGGTGAGAGGGAAGAGAAGCGAAAGAGAGGTGGTCGAAGGTGTGAAGGTGACGAAGACACGGTCGGCAGTGGGTCGGAGACGTGAGGGCGCCGGTGAGGGTTGCAGTGCATGTAGGGTCGTGTGAGTGCAGGCAGAGGAGATCGGGACTGGAGAGGGAAAGAGAGGAGTGGAGGAAGAGGTTGACGAGGGTGAGGTGAGGGTTCGACGACGTGGGTTAAGCGGCGATGGCGTGAGGCGACGAGTGACGAGCGCGACATGCGGCATGGGTCGCAGGCGAAGGGTCCAAGTCGGGAAGGGAGAGTGGGAAAAGAGGAAGAAGAGAAGAAGGCATGGGCGGCGCTGGCGGTGACATGAAGGTCGGTGGCGACGAGGATGGACGGCGCGGTCGCGATGGGCGAGCGCACGGAATGAACAGGAAGGGTTTCTAGTGAGGACGAGGGAGAAAGGCATAGGGAAGAGTGTTATTTGATAAATAGAAATGTATATATAACAGAGTGAGGGAGAGAGAGAGATACCAAATCTTCTAAAAAATATAAAAAATATTCTCTTAACAGTTAGAGAGGGTGACGTTAGGATTGATAGGGTTTTAGTATATAAATATATATATAGTTTGTTTTAAAGATTATGAATGGTGTGAATCAATATTAGGATATACTATTAGTCCGATAGAGATTTTGGCAAATACAAATTTACTCCAAAACAGGTCCGGATCGGGTCTAAAAATCCAGATTTAAAATATTAAAAATATGTGCGACTTCCAAACTTCAAAATGAATGCTCAGTTAAAGAAAAAGTATACCCCCAAGAACGGATGCACGTACGTGCGCGTAGCCATCCAAACATGTCTGTTTCACTGAACGGGGCGAGAACAAGATGCGCGGATGCTACCACGGGGTTAGGGGTATCATGCAGGATATGAAATGCAGTTTTAAATTATTCTACATGACTTAAAATGTTATATGATAAAAAATGCAATGCCAGTATGCAGTATACATGAGATGCACGTGTCTATGCAACAAGTCAGGGTAATCTATAAATGTGAATCAAACAGGTTCAAGCAAGCGGGTCGGGTCGAATGCAATGTAAAATGTAAAATACCATTCGCACCCAAATCCGTTAAATCAAGAAATACCACAGATAAGTAAATACGGGAACTGGAATTGGTATACATGAACTCGGTTGTTACAGGGCCTTGTACTTACATGTTACCATAGTCCACGGGATAGTTGTACTCATCTCGTATACACTGATACCTTCTATACCAAGCTACAAACAACTACATTAGAATAATAAACTGATACTTGTATAACTTAACAGTTTCCTTCCACATTACTTATACTATTCATGTCTCTCTTTTGAGATTTACCAAGCGCTAGTTCGCTGACAACATTCTTGTCTATCTCTTTCCTTGGAATGTTCGTCAAGAGGACCGGACCTTCAGGAGACCGAACCCAGCCAGGAGTACTTGGAGCAGATTGAGGCACAGCCAGACTAATAGTTTACTTGTACTTAATTTCATTTCACATGCCACTGTTTATGCATTGCTTTTATCATTGTATTTTTCTTTTCAAAGCAATGTATTATAAAGATGAATATTAATAAAAGTTGATGTTTAGATTATATCTCTTGTCATTTCTTGTGTATTTCATATATTGCTTATTTACGCTTAACGTATTTATTTCTGAGTAAATACGTCGCGTGCTTCGCCACGTCATCGCCTCCGTACACTGGGAAGCGGGGCGTGACACGATTCATCGAACAGGCGGCCGAGTTTGAGGCGAATCTGTGGCGAATCGTTCAACGAGGCGAGGCGAGGCGAATCGGTGAGTCTTTCCGATTTGTAATAACCAAACTCCTTAATACCATATCCGTATTTTTATAAATAATTTCCAATTATTTTTCCCTATGTTTTCTTTTGAATTTACTTCTAATGCATTCCTTCCAATTATATTTTTCCAGATTTGATCTCAATTATTTTCCTTAACCGTATTTCCAAATTTACTATCCAAAAACTAAATCCAACCCAAATCCTACTTAAAATCTCAACCCATATACCCAATAATCAATACCCACCCCCTCTTTTTTCTTCTTATCGTGTTTCGTCTCTTTCTTCTTTTCTTTTAATATTTTGGCCCAACCCAACAAATCTTTTCCCTATACAATTCTCTTCCCTATATTTTCCCCAATCCCACACCTCTGTACACGTATCAGGTCTCTAATCTCGAAGGGAAGTAACAACAGCTTGTCAGCATCTCGCATGAACCTCTGGTCCCACTTGTCTGTATCATCGTCCACTTCGACGTCACGTCGCTATCTGCGTACTGCAAATGTTCTCGGCTACAGTCAATCCGAAGTCTCTCACACGAACTCGAAATCACGAACTCAGTATCTCCATCACTCTGTAGAATACATCTGGTCGAACATGTCCTCGGGAACTCGTCCCAACCATCGAAGGAATACTCTATACTTGTCCGCTCTCGATCAACTCACAACGCATCTGGGTGAGGTCCTCTATCCGAAGCCGGTCAGCTTACTGGTCTCTTATCACATGATATCCGGACGACATTAAACGTTTTGATCAAGTCATCGAGGTCCCAAAATTTCCCGAAGGCTCAATGTAACAACCCTAATTTTCTTATACACTTTTTCCTATAAAACATTTTTCAAATATTTTTTCAAAAATTCATAAAAGAGTATTTTAACCTGAGCACAATATATAAGTAATTATTTTGTTTTTAAATAACTCCATTTTTAGTGTATAGAAAATTGCTTTAAAATTAAAGTATACTTGGGGTATTTAATGTTGTTGTTACCACTTTAAGTAATTATTTCACACCATAATTACAAGAAGGAGCTTGTAGCTCATTGGTAACTCCTTGCACTGCTGAACCAAGCCACCAGAGTTCAAATCCCATACCCCACATTATTTTTAATATTTATTTTTTTTAAAACCTTTTGAATACCATGAGTTTACACGTGCATATCTCACAAAAACCCCACTACACCCAAAGATGTAACACTTCCAGGAGTTAGATGAACCGTCGGGAGGGATCCTGGCAGCCGGACTCGGCCGGGAATCGGCCAACTCGGCCTTGACTCGGCCGACTCGGTGATCCGACCGAGTCACGGCCGAGTCACCACCGAGTCGGCCGATTCCGGCGACGGACCCAACATGAAAGTTGTGTCTTTTCATATTCCCTATACACCTGCAAAATTTCAGCCTCAGACTGCTTCCAGAGCTCTTTAAAACCCGCAATTACTCCACTTTTAATACATTTTTATTACATTTTATCACATTTTTATTTTAAACTTTTCATCTACCCTAACCCTAGCCTGACCCTATAAATACCAACCCTACACACCACCCTCTCACCCCCAAAATCCTAAGCTCACTCTCTCAAAATTTCCAAGAAGTGTGTACTTTGAAATCAGGTTCGCGGCGAAGCTCCGAAGAAATTCCGGCGGGAATTCCGGCGACGTTTTAGGAACAACCGGCGACGAAGCAACGCCTCGGCAACCCTTCTAGTCCCCCCTTCACTCCTTTGCTTAATCAAAACCCGTAAGTCCCATTCTATCTCTATTTCTCATTCTCTAAAATACTAAGTTACAAAACCCGACGGAATCGGAACAAATCCGATTTCCGATTCGGTTTTCTATAAAATTTCACTTCTCACCAATTCATTCATGTTTAAACATCTTTATGTTGACTATTAAACTTTTAAAAATCAATTTGAATAAGTTTCATCACATGAAATGATAACCTTTTCAATTTATCGTTGATCAGTCGAAAATAATGTATTTTTAACACGACAATTTCCCTAACATTTGCACTCATATATAAGTGTTCGGCATTCATATTACACATATTAGCAAATCAGTCGTTAAATATCAGATTGCATGTGTTAGACTCTAAAACTGGCACTATAAAGGAAATTGACTGCATTTCATGGCATCGCATCATCCCTGTATTGCGCAACACTTGTTTCGAGATTTGTGCAGGAAATTGCAGGATTAAAGCCAAAAGAAGCTGATCAAAAATACACCAACTCCAAGTCTTGAGTTCTGGTAGTAATCTAGAGGGCAAAACACAATTCAACATATCACAAAAGGGCCCATATGTCAGTACCAGAGAAGCCCAAAAGTTTCAAGCCACAAAGCCTCCAAAGAGCCGCGGTTCCGCAGCAGGAGCCAGCTTGCGCCGCGGAACCGCGGCGGTTTTGCCACGTCATCAGTCAATTTTCATTGCACAATTCCTCTCTCAGGGCCCGCATTCCTTTTATATACTTCAATCTCCAGAAAACCCTCGAAGCTTCTACCAGATCAGCGAAGATTATTAAGCAAAGCTAATCTGAATTATGCTCCTAACAAACTATTTCTAGAAGCTCCCTCCTAACTAATCACATCTAGAAGCTTCTCCTCTAACTAACTTTTGGAGGGAAATTCAAATCTCCTCAACAAACTTTTGGAGGGAAATTCAAATTTGAAATCCTAGATCTAGGGTTTAGATGGCTATAAATAGGAACCTAGATCTAAGGGTTGAGGTGGTTCTTGAGTTGTTCATTCTTTACCTCTACTCTCTTCATCTTCTTCCACAAGTCTAGTGACAAGACTTGTGCGAAACCCTAACCCTAATTCCAACCCAAATTCAAGATCCCGAGTACCAATCAAGCGAGAAGCCCTTCAACCTTTTAGGAGCGGAGTCGATCTCCAATCGAGCAAGTGATCCAAGCCGATCCGCGACTCACGGAACCGAGCGAAGCCAAATCGACGATCGAGTTCTTCCTCTTGTAGTTCTTGAGCGAATATAATGAAATTGTCGATATAAATAAAAGGTGAAATTCTTTAATCTTTTTTTCTTTAAATTCTTGCATCATGATTCGATCTCAATTTGTAATTGTAGTTCTTGTTATGATGTTTGAGTAAAACTCCGCTCATCAAGGAGTCAAGACGATTAATAGAATGATGATGTAACAAATCTTAATACGATTCTTAAGTCCTACGGGTTTTGTAAACCCTAGCAAGTTCAAGAATCGATGACCTAGTTTCGTTGCGATGCTTTCTTGATTGTTATCGCTCGAAATTAGGGATCTACGATCGTTTCTTTAATTTACTAGAGACTAGAATGTGATTGATATCAACGAAGGAACAAGGGATAAATGATGAAACCCTAGTTTCACTAAAAATCCCTAATTCTCGTCGATCATCATCGATCTAGTATCAACTCATCGAAGGATGAGAATACGACATCTTGAGATTATATCACATCTATAGATCCGATCGATTCCTACGAGCCTCATTTCGATTCTTGATATTTGGTTGGAAAAATCATCAAACTCTCAATTCTTGATTCTATCTTTTTCTTGTTATTAGATCTATATTTTCTAATTCTTGAACTTCAACTATAAATCATGAATTGTTTTGTTTTGTTTTCTTTAAAGTTTCGACTCATCTAATTCAAAAGACGAACGATTACACTGTTCCTGTGGACGATCCGCACTCACTTACAATCTACATCCGACACCGTAGTTGATTGCGGTCAAATAATTTTTGGTTGTGATTTCTTTACAATTTTCATACTACACAAACAAGAATTATGTTTCAATCAAATGGCGCCGTTGCCGGGGACTATTTGATTTGATAAACACAATCGGAAATTTATTACAATCAAATGGCGCCGTTGCCGGGGACTATTTGATTTGATAAACACAATCGGAAATTTATTACAATCAAATGGCGCCGTTGCCGGGGATTATTTGATTTGATAAACACATTCGGAAATTTATTACAATCAAATGGGCGCTTATAAAATTCAAGGCCAATGGGCGCTTCCCGCCGCGGATCCGCGGCATGATGACGTCAGCAGAGAAGCAGATTTTCCCCATGTGCTTATTTCTAACGGCAAAGCTTCCAGAACTCTTCAGAAACTCCACGTGGCTTCATCTAGAAGGCTCGGCCTAACAACCTAGTTCTAGAAGCCTCCCTCCAACTAACTTCTTCTAGAAGCCTCCTTATAACAACCTTCTTCTAGAAGCCTCCTTCCAACAAACTTCTTCTAGAAGATTCTTTCTAACAACCTCATTTTGGAGGGAAAATTCAAATGAGGTGGTTCATTTTGGAGGGAAAATTCAAATGAGGTAGTTCATTTTGGAGGGAAAATTCAAATTCAAATAAGGTAGTTCATTTTGGAGGGAAAAGTAGTTCATTTTGGAGGGAAACGTTGTTCATTTTGGAGGGAAAAGTTGTTCATTTTGGAGGGAAATTTGAAATTTGAATTCTAGATCTGGGGTTATGAAAGCTTATAAAAAGGAGCCTAGATCTAAGGTTAAAGGTTATTCATTAGTTCAATTCTTCATCCCCCCCCATTCCATCTACAAGTTGAGTGACACATCTTGTAGCCCCAAATTCTAAATCCAATTCCAAATTCAAGATCCCGAGTACCATTTAAGCAAGAAGCCTTCAACCTTTTAGGAGCGGAGCCAATCTCCAATCGAGCAAGTGATCCAATCCGATCCGCGACTCACGGAGCCGACCGAAGCCAAATCGACGATCGAGTTCTTCCTCTTGTAGTTCTTGAGCGAATGTAATGAAATTGTTGATATAAATAAAAGGTGAAATTCTTTAATCTTGTTTTCTTTAAATTCTTGCATCATGATTCGATCTCAATTTGTAATTGTAGTTCTTGTTGTGATGTTTGAGTAAAACTCCACTCGTCGAGGAGTCGAGACGATCAATAGAATGATGATGTAACAAATCTTAAAACGATTCTTAAGTCCTACGGGTTTTGTAAACCCTAGCAAGTTCAAGAATCGATGACCTAGTTTCGTTGCGATACTTTCTTGATTGTTATCGCTCGAAATTAGGGTTCTACGATCGTTTCTTGAATTTACTAGAGGCTAGAATGTGAATGATATCGACGAAAGAAACAAGGGATAAATGATGAAACCCTAGTTTCACTAGAAATCCCTAATTCTCATCGATCATCATCGATCTAGTATCAATCCATCGAAGGATGAGAATACGTCATCTTGAGATTGCATCACATCTATAGATTCGATCAATTCCTACGAGCCTCATTTCAATTCTTGATATTTGGTTTGGAAAAATCAACAAACTCTCAATTCTTGATTCTATCTTTTACTTTTATTAGATCTAGATTTTCTAATTCTTGAACTTCAAATATAAATCATGAATTGTTAGTTTTCTTTTCTTTAAAGTTTCGACTCATCTAATTCAAAAGACGAACGATTACACGTTCCCTGTGGACGATCCGCACTCACTTACAATCTACATCCGACACCGTAGTTGATTGCGGTCAAATAATTTTTGGTTGTGATTTCTTTACAATTTTCATACTACACAATCCGAAATCGTATTCAATCAATCGTATTTTTCACTTTAAGACCAAAACGTTTCGATTTCACATTTAACGCCTTAATCTTACTATACATATAAAGTAGAGCACGAGGTAATGACCTACCTCCACACACACGCAAATACAACCCTAAAACGATATCATCAAAACTTAGAATACGATAAAACAATACTTTCATTTAAATACCATATTCTTAATAAAACCATTTCTAAAAGTTTAGCTTTGATACACTTTTAAATAAATACCTCTTATTAGGAGAACACGATAAGTTGTGGACATCGATCGTTTATCTAAACCTGACTTTGTGGTGTCTAGGCTAGGCAAGTGAGCAAAGGTAACTTTAAAAGGCCCGTCTCACGATTCGTGAGCGGATCCCTCCTTTCCTCATTTGTACTTACCTGACCACAATTGGCCGTGAAGAGGCGATTTGAGGCTTCTAACGACTTGTCGTTTAGACCATTTAGAAATAGGCTGGTTGACTTAGGAAACCCTAGAATCTAAAATACGGAAAATTTACACTTTTGCAAATAAATACCTTTTACTTTATAAAACCGTTTTCTAAAGGATCAGTATTTTACAATCTTTGCAAAGCGCCGCTACAACCCATTTTTGGGGAACCCGTTCAGGATCGTGCAGTTTATCGCGCACCCTCGGGCTAGTAGGGCGAGATTCAGACCTCCGCAAGGAGCATTCGGTCTCGAAAGGTTTAAAATACGACATCTTAAGAAAATGAGATTTTTGGAATATAAAATATTTATTAAAATTATTTTTGTATAAACATATGTAAATTTATCATTTAAATATCTATTTTATTATAATATAAATTTTCCACCTTTTCCTAAATATCACAAGAATAAATTTTACACTAAAATACCATGAACTTCAAATAATCAATATTACAGATAAATACCCTTATTTATAAAACTAGGTTATTTTCACTAGAAATGTCACAACATAAAATCCACCCTCATTACAACTCTAAAGACGAACAATAAATACTTGAGACGTATTTTGAAAAGTATATAAAAGTATTTTTACATAAACACCCCTCAAGTTTTATAAATTAGCCTAAGGACCCTAGCAATTATAAGACCTCGATTCACATTTCTGATTGTCTAACTCGGGTTTGAGTCTGATTAATCTGACTTGAAAATGATTCAAGTACTATCTACAATCTCCAATATTACAATTCAACATAAACACATGAATCGATGAATACAATTATCAATTTATACAATTTGACTGAACCGAACCATGGATATATATTCCTTTACATGATTCTCAGTATTCCATTTACATGACTCTACGGTTACAACCGTTTCCTGATATCATGGTTTCGGTCAGTCAGTCAATCAATCTTACAATCAATACAATTTACAAGATAACAATACAAATAAGACATCGCGGGGTTTAAGAGGTAGATTGGTACGGAAGGTGTTAAAAGTGGCACGATACGGTAAGACTAAGACACCTAACATGAATCCAATTGCTGTTGTACCGTGGCATAAACGGTTCCTTGAGTTCCTGGTACCTTAGTCTCCGGGGCAAGTGAGACTCCTCTCGTATACACTGGCATCCTTGTGTACCAAGCTACAAACAACAGCGTTAACACAATACTACAACAATATAACAATATAATACAACTGTAAAAGCTACTCTCTCTATCCCTCTTATTCTCTGTCTATTCTATTTCTCCCTTATCTTTGGGACTTACCGAGCGACCTGTTCGCTGACTACATTCTATTTCTTTCTTCTTTGAATGTCATCAGGTGATTCGGACCCAGCAGAGATCGAGCCATCTGCAGAAGACTTGGAGCAGTTTACCGAAGATCCAGCACTTTAGTTTCATTGTACACTTTTCCTTTCTGTACTTTTCATTTCTTGTTATGCCACTGTTTAGGCATCTTTTTATTTCAGTTATATTTTCCTTTCATGCATTGTACGAAAAATGTTAATAAATAAAAGTTGATATTCTTTTTATTTCTTATCTCTTGTGTATTTATTTTATATTGCTTAGATACGCTTAGCGTATGTACTTCTGAGTATATATGTAGCGAACCTCGTCGCGTCCCATTCCCCGTATACTGGGAAGCGGGGCGTGATAAGTTTTGTTTGCGGCCCATGCAGGTCAGAGCTGTATGGAACCCTAAGCAATATAAAACACAAGAACCAGCAACTAAAACATTCTTTACAATCATGTTCCTTGAATCCCATCATTTCTTATTCTTTGAATCATATATCTTGAATCTGTCATAACCCAAAATTCCCTCACCTCTTTTACAATTTTACCAAAACCTTCGCATCCTTTCATTCTTTCACGCATTCTTCACATTTCTAAAACCCTTGCACCACCTTGTTATTTTTCGCATACTGTCAGTACACCAGCACCAAACTTTTCTTGAAACTATTACAATTTCCCTTTACAAATTTCGAGGACGAAATTTTTATAAGGAGGGTAGAATTTAACAACCCTAATTTTCTTATACACTTTTTCCTATAAAAATTTTTTCAAATATTTTTTCAAAAATCCATAAAAGAGTATTTTAACCTGAGCACAATATATAAGTAATTATTTTGTTTTTAAATAACTCCATTTTTAGTGTACATAAAATTGCTTTAAAATTAAAGTATACCTGGGGTATTTAATGTTGCCGTTACCACTTTAAGTAATTATTTTACACCATAATTACAAGAAGGAGCTTGTAGCTCATTGGTAACTCTTTGCACTGCTGAACCAAGCCACCAGAGTTCAAATCTCATACCCCACATTATTTTTAATATTGATTTTTTTAAAACCTTTAGAATACCATGAGTTTACACGTGCATATCTCACAAAAACCCCACTACACCCAAAGATGTAACACTTCCAGGAGTTAGATGAACCGTCGGGAGGGATCCTGGCAGCCGGACTCGGCCGGGAATCGGCCAACTCGGCCTTGACTCGGCCGACTCGGTGATCCGACCGAGTCACGGCCGAGTCACCACCGAGTCGGCCGATTCCGGCGACGGACCCAACATGAAAGTTGTGTCTTTTCATATTCCCTATACACCTGCAAAATTTCAGCCTCAGACCACTTCCAGAGCTCTTTAAAACCCTCAATTACTCCACTTTTAATACATTTTTATTATATTTTATCACATTTTTATTTTAAACTTTTCATCTACCCTAACCCTAGCCTAACCCTATAAATACCAACCCTACACACCACCCTCTCACCCCCAAAATCCTAAGCTCACTATCTCAAAATTTCCAAGAAGTGTGTACTTTGAAATCAAGTTCGCGGCGAAGCTCCGAAGAAATTCCGGCGGGAATTCCGGCGACATTTTTAGGAACAACCGGCGACGAAGCAACGCCTCGGCAACCTTCTAGTCCCCCCTTCACTCCTTTGCTTAATCAAAACCCGTAAGTCCCATTCTATCTCTCTTTCTCATTCTCTAAAATACTAAGTTACAAAACCCGACGGAATCGGAACAAATCCGATTTCTGATTCGATTTTCCATAAAATTTCACTTCTCACCAATTCATTCATGTTTAAACATCTTTATGTTGACTATTAAACTTTTAAAAATCAATTTGAATAAGTTTCATCACATGAAATGATAACCTTTCCAATTTATCGTATTTTTCACTTTAATACCAAAACATTTCGATTTCACATTTAACGCCTTAATCGTACTATACATTTAAAGTAGATCACGAGATAATGACCTACCTCCATACACACGCAAATACAACCCTAAAACGATATCATCAAAACTTAGAATACGATAAAACAATACTTTCATTTAAATACCATATTCTTAATAAAACCATTTCTAAAAGTTTAGCGTTGATACACTTTTAAATAAATACCTCTTATTAGGAGAACACGATAAGTTGTGGACATCGATCGTTTATCTAAACCTGACTTTGTTGTGTCTAGGCTACGCAAGTGAGCAAAGGTAACTTTAAAAGTCCCGTCTCACGATTCGTGAGCGGATCCCTCCTTTCCTCATTTGTACTTACCTGGCCACAATTGGCGGTAAAGAGGCGATTTGAGGCTTCTAACGACTTGTCGTTTAGACCATTTAGAAATAAGCTAGTTGACTTAGGAAACCCTAGAATCTAAAATACGGAAAATTTACACTTTTGCAAATAAATACCTTTTACTTTATAAAACCGTTTTCTAAAGGATTAGTATTTTACAATCTTTGCAAAGCGCTGCTACAACCCATCTTGGGGGAACCCGTTCGGGATCGTGCGGTTTATCGCGCACTCTCGGGCTGGTAGTGCGAGATTCAGACCTCCGCAAAGAGCATTCGGTCTCGAAAGGTTTAAAATACGACATCTTAAGAAAATGAGATTTTTGAAATATAAAATATTTATTAAAATTATTTTTGTATAAACATATGTAAATTTATCATTTAAATATCTATTTTATTATAATATAAATTTTCCACCTTTTCCTAAAAATCACAAGAATAAATTTTACACTAAAATACCATGAACTTCAAATAATCAATATTACAGATAAATACCCTTATTTGTAAAACTAGGTTATTTTCACTAGAATTGTCACAACATAAAATCCACCCTCATTGCAATTCTAAATACGAACAATAAATACTTGAGGCGTATTTTGAAAAGTATATAAAAGTATTTTTACATAAAACCCCTCAAGTTTTATAAATTAGCCTAAGGACCCTAGCAATTATAAGACCTGGATTCATATTTCTGATTGTCTGACTCGGGTTTGAGTCTGATTAATCTGACTTGAATATGATTCAAGTACTATCTACAATCTCCAATATTACAATTCAACATAAACACATGAATCCATGAATACAATTATCAATTTATACAATTTGATTGAACCGAACCATGGATATATATTCCTTTTACATGATTCTCAGTATTCTATTTACATGACTCTACGGTTACAACCGTTTCCTGATATCATGGTTTCGGTCGGTCAGTCAATCAATCTTACAATCAATACAATTTACAAGATAACAATACAAATAAGACATCGCGGGGTTTAAGAGGTAAATTGGTACGGAAGGTGTTAAAAGTGGCACGATACGGTAAGACTAAGACACCTAACATGAATCCAATTGCTGTTGTACCGTGGCATAAACGGTTCCTTGAGTTCCTGATACCTTAGTCTCCGGGACAAGTGAGACTCCTCTCGTATACACTGGCATCCTTGTGTACCAAGCTACAAACAACAGCGTTAACACAATACTACAACAATATAACAATATAATACAACTGTAAAAGGTACTCTCTCTATCCCTCTTACTCTCTGTCTATTCTATTTCTTCCTTATCTTTGGGACTTACCGAGCGACCTGTTCGCTGACTACATTCTATTTCTTTCTTCTTTGAATGTCATCAGGTGATTCAGACCCAGCAGAGATCGAGCCATCTGCAGAAGACTTGGAGCAGTTTACCGAAGATCCAGCACTTTAGTTTCATTGTACACTTTTCCTTTCTGTACTTTTCATTTCTTGTTATGCCACTGTTTAGGCATCTTTTTATTTCAGTTATATTTTCCTTTCATGCATTGTACAAAAAATGTTAATAAATAAAAGTTGATGTTCTTTTTATTTCTTATCTCTTGTGTATTTATTTTATATTGCTTAGATATGTTTAGCGTATGTACTTCTGAGTATATATGTAGCGAACCTCGTCGCGTCCCCTTCGCCGTATACTGGGAAGCAGGGCGTGACAGGTTTTGTTTGCGGCCCATGCAGGTCAGAGCTGTATGGAACCCTAAGCAATATAAAATACAAGAACCAGCAACTAAAACATTCTTTACAATCATGTTCCTTGAATCCCATCATTTCTTATTCTTTGAATCATATATCTTGAATCTGTCATAACCCAAAATTCCCTCACCTCTTTTACAATTTTACCAAAACCTTCGCATCATTTTATTCCTTCACACATTCTTCACATTTCTAAAACCCTTGCACCAACTTGTTATTTTTCGCATACTGTCAGTACACCAGCACCAAACTTTCCTTGAAACTGTTACAATTTCCTTTTACAAATTTCGAGGATGAAATTTTTATACGGAGGGTAGAATGTAACAACCCTAATTTTCTTATACACTTTTTCCTATAAAATTTTTTTCAAAAATCCATAAAAGCGTATTTTAACCTGAGCACAATATATAAGTAATTATTTTGTTTTTAAATAACTCCATTTTTAGTGTACATAAATTTGCTTTAAAATTAAAGTATACTTGAGGTATTTAATGTTGCTGTTACCACTTTAAGTAATTATTTCACACCATAATTACAAGAAGGAGCTTGTAGCTCATTGGTAACTCCTTGCACTGTTGAACCAAGCCACCAGAGTTCAAATCTCATACCCCATATTATTTTTAATATTGATTTTTTTTAAAACCTTTAGAATACCAAGAGTTTACACGTGCATATCTCACAAAAAACCCCACTACACCCAAAGATGTAACACTTCCAGGAGTTAGATGAACCGTTGGGGGGGATCCTGGCCACCGGACTCGGCCGGGAATCGGCCAACTCGGCCTTGACTCGGCCGACTCAGTGCTCCGACCGAGTCACGGCCGAGTCACCCCCGAGTCGGCCGATTCCAGCGACGGACCCAACATGAAAGTTTTGTATTCTCATATTCCCTATGCACCTGCAAAATTTCAGCCTCAGACCACTTCCAGAGCTCTTTAAAACCTCCAATTACTCCACTTTTAATACATTTTTATTACATTTTATCACATTTTTATTTTAAACTTTTCATCTACCCTAACCCTAGCCTAACCCTATAAATACCAACTCTACACACCACCCTCTCACCCCTAAAATACTAAGCTCACTCTCTCAAAATTTCAAAGAAGTGTGTACTTTGAAATCAAGTTCGCGGCGAAGCTCCGACGAAATTCCGGCGGGAATTCCGGCGACGTTTTTAGGAAGAACCGGTGACGAAGCAATGCCTCGGCAACCCTTCTAGTCCCCCCTTCACTCCTTCGCTTAATCAAAACCCGTAAGTCCCATTCTATCTCTCTTTCTCATTCTCAAAAATACTAAGTTACAAAACCCGACGGAATCGGAACAAATCCGATTTCCGATTCGGTTTTCTATAAAATTTCACTTCTCACCAATTCATTCATGTTTAAACATATTTATGTTGACTATTAAACTTTTAAAAATCAATTTGAATAAGTTTCATCACATGAAATGATAACCTTTCCAATTTATCGTATTTTTCACTTTTATACCAAAACGTTTCGATTTCACATTTAACGCCTTGATCTTACTATACATTTAAAGTAGAGCACGAGGTAATGACCTACCTCCACACACATGTAAATACAACCCTAAAACAATATCATCAAAACTTAGAATACGATAAAACAATACTTTCATTTAAATACTATATTCTTAATAAAACCATTTCTAAAAGTTTAGCTTGATACACTTTTAAATAAATACCTCTTATCAGGAGAATACGATAAGTTGTGGACATCGATCGTTTATCTAAACCTGATTTTGTGGTGTCTAGGCTAGGCAAGTAAGCAAAGGTAACTTTAAAAGGCCCATCTCACGATTCGTGAGCGGATCCCTCCTTTCCTCATTTGTACTTACCTGGCCACAATTGGCGGTGAAGAGGCGATTTGAGGCTTCTAACGACTTGTCGTTTAGACCATTTAGAAATAGGCTAGTTGACTTAGGAAACCCTAGAATCTAAAATACGAAAAATTTACACTTTTGCAAATAAATACCTTTTACTTTATAAAACCGTTTTCTAAAGGATTAGTATTTTACAATCTTTGCAAAGCGCCGCTACAACCCATCTTTGGGGAACCCGTTCGGGATCGTACGGTTTATCGCGCGCCCTCGGGCTAGTAGTGCGAGATTCAGACCTCCGCAAAGAGCATTCGGTCTCGAAAGGTTTAAAATACGACATCTTAAGAAAATGAGATTTTTGGAATATAAAATATTTATTAAAATTATTTTTGTATAAACATATATAAATTTATCATTTAAATATCTATTTTATTATAATATAAATTTTCCACTTTTTCCTAAAAATCACAAGAATAAATTTTACACTAAAATACCATGAACTTCAAATAATCAATATTACAGATAAATACCCTTATTTGTAAAACTAGGTTATTTTCACTAGAAATGTCACAACATAAAATCCACCCTCATTACAATTCTAAATACGAACAATAAATACTTGAGGCGTATTTTGAAAAGTATATAAAAGTATTTTTACATAAAACCCCCTCAAGTTTTATAAATTAGCCTAAGGACCCTAACAATTATAAGACCTCGATTTACATTTCTGATTGTCTGACTCGGGTTTGAGTCTGATTAATCTGACTTGAATATGATTCAAGTACTATCTACAATCTCCAATATTACAATTCAATATGAACACATGAATCCATGAATACAATTATCAATTTATACAATTTGACTAAACCGAACCATGGATATATATTTCTTTTACATGATTCTCAGTATTCCATTTACATGACTCTACGGTTACAACCGTTTCCTGATATCATGGTTTCGGTCGGTCAGTCAATCAATCTTACAATCAATACAATTTACAAGATAACAATACAAATAAGAAATCGCGGGGTTTAAGGGGTAGATTGGTACGGAAGGTGTTAAAAGTGGCACGAGACGGTAAGACTAAGACACCTAACATGAATCCAATTGCTGTTGTACCGTGGCATAAACGGTTCCTTGAGTTCCTGATACCTTAGTCTCCGGGGCAAGTGAGACTCCTCTCGTATACACTGGCATCCTTCTGTACCAAGCTACAAACAACAGCGTTAACACAATACTACAACAATATAACAATATAATACAACTGTAAAAGGTACTCTCTCTATCCCTCTTACTCTCTGTCTATTCTATTTCTCCCTTATCTTTGGGACTTACTGAGCGACCTGTTCGCTGACAACATTCTATTTCTTTCTTCTTTGAATGTCTCAGGTAATTCGGACCCAGCAGAGATTGAGCCATCTGCAGAAGACTTGGAGCAGTTTGCCGAAGATCCAGCACTTTAGTTTCATTGTACACTTTTCCTTTCTGTACTTTTCATTTCCTGTTATGCCACTGTTTAGGCATCTTTTTATTTCAGTTGTATTTTCCTTTCATGCATTGTACAAAGAATGTTAATAAATAAAAGTTGCTGTTCTTTTTATTTCTTGTCTCTTGTGTATTTATTTTATATTGCTTAGATACGCTTAGCGTATGTACTTCTGAGTATATACGTAGCGGACCTCGTCGTGTCCCCTTCGCCGTACACTGGGAAGCGGGGCGTGACACTCAACTCCTGAGCACAGTCTAAAAATATCTGGTACATACCACAGTACCTCTGGACCAGCCGTAGAAGGGCAAACCTAAGCCTCACTGATGGCACCGCTAAACTGCCGCAAACCCTAAGGTTCAAAAGCGGTTCCATGGTCATCATGTTGAGTTAGGGTTTCATTCTTCTAGAGGGTCCACAGAATCACTTGCATGTTCCTCCGAACACTTTAAACTTGGGGAAAATGGGTTTCTGACGAACTTTTTTGCCTTGCCTAGCTGACATGTGAATACCCTTCGTCCGCACGCTAAAGAATGCCTTCCAGGAAAAGATGGTGCATCAACGGTCATCTCTGGATCGGTCTGCTATAGATCTGAGTAAGACTCTCCACACTGGAAATCTTCAACTCGACTGGGCCTACGTCGGCGCATCAATCTGACGAATTACCTTCGTCTCTCAACTCGGGATAGACTAGCTATCACTTGTCGCATCTCCTCCTGGAAGCTCCAGTGATCTCATCTCGTAAGCCCTGGAAGCGACATCCCATCATCTCAGCAACAGCTGGGTCATCTGTCTACACGGTAGATGACATCACAATCTCTGAGGTAGGCTGTACATCAACAGTCCTCTCGCAACTGGCAGCTCTAACAATGACCCGATCATCCGGTGCAAAACCAAACACTCGCCTCATCCGAGAAGTCACAACACAAACGCTAACTCGAGATGTTCCCGTGTCACCAGAAAACACGATGGTCATTCCTCGTCCATGACGAGCTCGCCCTGACCGCATCACTAGCAGCAGCTCAATCTGTGCTCAAACCATGGTGACAGGAACCTCAATCGAGTATCGAAGAAAGCAGATCAACGGTAAGAAAGGAAATGACAGATCCAGAATGGATACATGATCATAAGAAGGAACATCATCAATGAGAGTATGATTATCGAAACAAATAGAACGAGGATCTCAAATGGATGTATAATCATGGGTATGAAGAAAATCATAGATCTCAAAATATATACATCCTAAGGTTTCTTAAGTGGAGTATCGTATCGTAAATATGCCGCGGAATATACGTACGGTACGTCACTCTACTCAAGCTACCTACTCTATCAATCATGGTCAGCCTATGAAACGAAAGTTCGGGTCTAATACCCCCCGTTCAAGTCTAAGTTCCGTAAGATCAAGCCTAAGTTCCGAAATACATACCGGCCCTAGACTCCGCACAGTCAAATATAGATTCGAACCAAGGTTAAACCTAGCGCTCTGATACCAACTTTGTCACGACCCGAAATATTAGCTCGTGACCAGCACTTAAACCACGCAACGTCTAAAGGCGTAACATAATTCAAGTAAGCTGAAACCCAGAAATCTAAACCATTTTAAGAAAATAAAGGAGGTGAAGTTTTGAAATAAAGGTATAATGAAATCAAGTTTTCTTAATGCATAGAAAAGGAACATGAAAATACAAGTGAAATTCCTAGTTTGAAAACGTGTTTCGACTTTGAAAAATTTTGGCAGCACCTCCTTTGTATATTTTGATCCAAAACCACAAATACATAACAAGAATAATGGCATCCCCAAGCGGGACCTAGCTCATCGCCAACTGGCGGATCACAACCACGCAAAGCATAAAAATAAGTATACGACGCCCAACGGCGAAGTTCACCACAAAAGATATAGAAATAAGCAAGACATCAAAACCACAAGTAGCGGAAAACCCCTCGCTCTAAGTCTCGCAACCACAAGTCTCACTAAGTCTCATTACTTATACAATTACTAAATTTGATTGATGGAGTTGACTAGATACAATGTGAAATAGTAAATACAAGAGTGGGTACGATACAAAAGTCCCACCTACCAAGCAAACCACCCAAAAGCAACTATGTTCCAGCGAAGCCGCTACTGATCCGTGTGGTCAACCTGCAAGAACTGTGGGACAACGGGGGTGAGTTGCCAACTCGTGAGTAGAAAAACATCTACAAGCAGAAATCGAATAAACAACGACTCCTATGTCAACTATATCATAAGGTAATACTATGATATCTAGGATGACCGGGTCTGTATATGTGCCAACACTAATATCAATATCAAATTCCGTCATCTACGTCGACTATCTAGTCCTATAGTACCCTAAATAGCAATACCATCAAATATCATTCTCAAATTCCGTCATCACATATTAGTCATATCATACCACTTCTAACTATCCTTTAGTTTCTAATATATATTCTCTAACTATCTTTTAACTCTATCTATAGTTTTCTATTAAAAGTTTCCTTAACCATATACTATGAATCGGTTTCCATCAAAGTGTGCGGGGGTGCTATACGCCATCCACCCGACATCCCCCGTAGATATAGATCTACTCACTGTGGTCTTCACTTGCCGAAGTTGATGACGCCACGCTCCGTCGCCTCGGAATCCACGCGAAGGTACCTACAATAACAACACATATCGCAACGCTATAAAAATCAAGTTCCGAAATCCAAAACGGCACACGGATCGCCCATAGGTTAGAACATATAGCCCACGTATGCAAAACCAACAAATTACCTATAGTCGTTGTTGTAAAAACATCCAACAACCAAATACAAACCCAAATATCAAAACTTAGCATTTCAAAATACGGAAAACATAGCCAAAATCACACTAAAATGCTCACAGATTTTGACTCGGGTCAAAAGGAGTTGCACAAACAAGTCTAGGGTGTTGTACATGATGTATATGAGCTACTGGACCAACCCCGATACCACATGCCACCAAGTGGCCGGCCACAAGGCCCCAAAATCCGGCCTCCTCGGCCCCCCATGCTCTGTTGGGCTTCGTTTGGTCATTGTGGTCTCCTAGTACTCTAATTTGGTCCCTGGAGTTGTTTGCTTGTCTCAGAAATTCCCCGGGTTGCTCCAGATTTCCCTGCACACCCTATATACTCACAAAACCGACATGGATCAATTCCTAAATCCGTATTTTAGGGTTCTAAGCTATGGTCCAGATCAAGAATCACCTCAAAAGTCTTATTGACAGCCACCAAACATCATCAATTTCCCAAACCCTTCTCTAGAATTTCAAAGTTCACAAATCCATCACTAAACGACTTCTAAACTTAAACAAAATGATAGGAGAACAAAACTACCCTACATGAAAAGAGATATACCTCATGGTTACACCCAAGCAAAACCCTAGAAGCCCCAATGTTATCAAAATCCCACTTTGCTTGGTCCAAAGTGTAGAGGAAGAGATGGGGATTAAATTTTGTGAAGGGAGTATAAGGTTTTGGGGATTATTTGAAGATGGATCTAAGGGTAGAAGTGGAAAGAAGTGAGCTTGAAGAGATGAAGAAGGATATGAAAATGATGGGGAAAGAGGTCATGGCAGCAGCCCTCCCCCCCCCCCCCCTCTCACTTATTCCCACACACTCTCTCTCCAATCATTCACCTGTTTAACCCTTTTTCATTTCTTTTTCTTTTCTCTTTCAAATTTCAAAACCAAATCACATAATACACCTAAAACAACACAAATGCAACAACATGTAACCAAATGTAACATGACATGGTGCACTAGCCATGAAAAACTGTAGAAACACGGATTTGGCTTAATTGCGATTAGCAGTGCACTAATCGGGTTTTTGTCCAAACTGCATATAATAAATTTTTAAAATTCCAAATCCCTTAAATATATTATTAAATGAATAAATCATTTTAATTTCCATTTATTTCACAATTATCGGTATATATTTATACCCTTTTTCGATAACCCCAATTTCGCAAATCGGGCAGTTTTCGAGAAATATATTATTTTAATATTAAATTCCAAAAATAATATTTTATATTTTATGAAATGTTACAATCTTCCCCCCTTAAAGAAATTCGGTCCCCGAATTTAAATTTAAACCCCCAAAACCCTAAAACATTTCAATAATCAACTCAAATCAACGGGGCTCCGAAATCATGGAAGATGCAGAAACAACACAGTGCGTCAAGTGCGCATGAAAACGAGTACAAACTCAAAAACCGAACTCCGTCAAGCGTCATGCAAATCATCGAATTCGCACGCATATCCTCGGATTTACAATAAAGATACAGATCTCGAAATCCACTACCGAAATCCAATATACACTAGTCAAATACTATAATACGTGTATAGTACACATCTTTGGAAAACTTTCAAGAACTAAATAAAACTCATGCAAAATATTTTCTAAATCGCCGCGTGAATGCGTAACTCCCGGCACAAGTGACGGACGCTCATTTTAAAATAATAATATATGTTCATATATGTTTTCCTAAATACACGTTCCGTCGTTTCCAAAATATCCCAAAAGGCTTTCCTTTATAAACGTTCGTGTTGCTCGCGGACACGTAGGAAATAGCGAGACTATAGCTCTTTTTCAAAACCTATTGGTGAACTTTTAATGCATGCAAAGTACTCGGGTACTGTCCTCAGATCAGTCTTGTTCGGTTACTATATAATATATAGTACCTATCATGAAAACAAAGTGCTCTAAAAGCGAAATCAGCCTCAAAAGGCGTACCCAACAATCACGTGCGTCTGGTGCGCACGGAATTTAAATTCAAATACAAGTTCTACGAATGTGCAAAAAACCAAAACTAAGTGCATGGGTGTGCACGAAAGCATCTGTCCAGTGCAACGGGTGTGCACGACAACAATATCAAGTGCATCTAGAATGCATCCGGTGCAACTAACATGCACGAATGAAAATCCCAATCGAGTGCATCCGGTGTGCACAAAATCACATCTCATATCATGCGCCCAACATGAGCGAAAATCCAAATCAAGTGCATCCATCATGCACGAAAGAAATCTAAATCAAGTGCATCCAACATGCATGAGTAAAATCTAAAGCAAGGGCATCCAACATGCACGAGTACAATCTCACTCAAGTGCATCCGATGCGTACAAAATCCAAACTCAAGCGCCTAATATGCGCAAAATCTAACCAAAGCTTGTCAGGTCCATAAAAGCATATAGTGCAGTAGCATGCACGAAAACAAACGGCAAGTGCCAACGCGCACGAAAACACAAATCTGGCAACACAAATGATCAAAGACATAAATCGGGTGCAACCAAGGTACGGAGTATAAATCCAGTGCGACAAATGTACAAATACCCGTCCGGTGCAACAAATGCAGGAAATGCAAATCTAGTGCAACTAATGTACGAAATACGAATCTGGTGTAGAAAATGCACAAAAATATAAATCTGGTGCGACAATCGCACGAAATGAAAATCTAGTGCCACAAATGCACGAAGCGCAAATCTGGTGCATCCAGTGCACGAAATACGAATACAGTGCATCCAGTGCACGAAATACGAATACAATGCATCCAGTGCACGAAATACGAATACAGTGCATCCAGTGCACGAAATACGAATACAGTGCATCCAGTGCACGAAATACGAATATAGTGCATCCAGTGCACGAAATACGAATACAGTGCATCCAAGGCACAAACCGAATCTCAAGTGTAATAGATATGCACAAATCGCAAATCAACACTACGGTGTATAAAATATATATCAAGTGCAATAACTATGCACAAAAATATGTAAATACCCGGTAAGTGCAGCCATGGTGCATGAAAATGATATCACGAAACTCAATCATCAAAACTCAATCCAAGCGATATAAGCGTGATACTCGGATCACAAACGCAAATCGCAATAAATGACATCGAGGTACACTTCCTACAATGTCGAAAAAAAAGTCGGTGTGCCCAAACTGGTAGAGCAAGAACATCCGCTTGCCTCCTGCTCACGGTCTGGCGTTCTCTGTCTCTGGGTCCTTATCTTCTCTATGGATTCACCAATCTCGCAATCCATCGGCTCATCGGCCTGGTCAGGTATGCTAACAGGAACGATTCCGCTCTAGCACTTCTCTGATCATCTCTCGGTCAATTATCACGACCACTCGTAAGGCAGCACGTCACTGGCGTCGGCCTCTGACTCTCTGAATACACGTGACACATCTGATCCTAGGTGAAAATCTCATTGCAGCAGTGTCCTGGAAAGAATCCTGCTCAAGGTCTCTTCCGATCTCGCCTATGCCGAACTGTACGGAGGCTGGTACTCTTGCATAATCTTTTCTCGCTTTCTGGACATCTATGCTCTCAGCACAGCATTTCTTCAGGAACTGGCCGCATCCCACACCTCTGTACACGTATCAGGTCTCTAATCTCGACGGGGAGTAACAACATCTTGTCAGCATCTCGCATGAACCTCTAGTCCCACTTGTCTGTATCATCATCCACTTCGACGTCACGTCGCTATCTGCGTACTGCAAATGTTCTCGGCTAAAGTCAATCCGAAGTCTCTCACACGAACTCGAAATCACGAACTCGGTATCTCCATCACTCTGTAGAAGACATATGGCCGAACACGTCCTCGGGAACTCGTCCTAACCATCGAAGGAATGCTCTCTACTCGTCCGCTCTCGATCAACTCACAACGCATCTGGGTGAGGTCCTCTATCCGAAGCTGGTTAGCTTACTGGTCTCTTATCACATGATATTCGGACGACGTTAAACGTTTCGATCGAGTCATCGAGGTCCCAAAATTTCCCGAAGGCTCAACACCTGAGCACAGTCTAAAAATATCTGGTACATACCACAGTACCTCTGGACCAGCCGTAGAAGGGCAAACCCAAGCCTCACTGATGGCACCGCTAAACTGCCACAAACCCTAAGGTTCAAAAGCGGTTCCATGGTCATCATGTTGAGTTAGGGTTTCATTCTTCTAGTGGGTCTACAGAATCACTTGCATGTTCCTCCGAACACTTTAAACTTGGGAAAAATGGGTTTCTGACACTCGCTCAAACTTTTTTGCCTTGCCTAGCCGACATGTGAATACCCTTCGTCCGCACGCTAAAGAATGCCTCAATCTTCCAGGAAAAGACGGTGCATCAACGGTCATCTCTGGATCGGTCTGCTCTAGATCTGAGTAAGACTCTCCACACTGGAAATCTTCAACTCGACTGGGCCTACGTCGGCGCATCAATCTGACGAATCACCTTCGTCTCTCAACTCGGGATAGAATAGCTATCACCTGTCGCATCTCTGCCTGGAAACTCCAGTGATCTCAGCTCGTAAGTGTCACGCCTCGCTTCCCAAAATATGGAACACTAGGGTTTGACAAGGCCAGCCATGCTCCTACGGTCGAGGAAATATCCTGCCGTAGTCACACTTCGGCTTCTAGCTTTACGTGGTAATCAGTAATCAATGCAAGGTAATGAGAAATGCAGTCACTAAATCAAAACAGATACAAAAACTAACCAGATAGAGATCAAGGAAAGATAGCACTGAGTCGCTGATCTAGATGTCCGCAATATCCTCGAGGTACGTCGGATCCTGATCCAAGCTAAATCCGCTTCTCACTCTGAGCATGCATACTCAGGTCGTCAGAGCGACACAATAGCAATATATATAAATGCAAAAGTAAACATGTGCAATGATGATGAACATGAAGCAGTAAATATAGAATGATGACGCACATAGAATAATCGGTACAGTTAAACAGTAAAGTAGGTATATCAAATCAGTAAGCAATGCATGTCAATGTCACTAATCCTATCAGTCTCTAAGTCTCACTGTCCAGGTCGCTAAGCCTATCGTCAGTCCAAGTGTGAGAGTCAACCACGCAGGAGTATCCCCCACCCAAGGGTAGGGCCCCAGGGACAAGGGAACACGGGCACGAAACACGCACGATAATAATCAGTAACTCCATCCATACAACTCCCAAAATCAAGATATAAGCCGGCAATGGGACTTCCGAGATTCTGTTGAACTCACACTCAAACTACCTCACACCCCTGGTCTACATCAAACCCCGACCATAAACCCAAATACTAGTCGGTCCATGACAAGTCTACGCGAGAACTGGAGACAGGATCTCCATCAAGCATGTCCCGACTGGTACCCAAGACAAATGGACAGTGTTTGGTGCCTTACCTATGACACTAATATAAGTGATCCATAACCGTCCCATTCCAGTTATAGTTACACTTATATATGTCCCATAGACGTCGACAATGCAATAAATCAACCGGGTCCGCTGATTGTGTACAAGTACGTGTCACTTTCACTTATTCATTCACACTTTATCACTACGTACTTACCATAATCAAGACACTAATGTCTAACACTGGGTAATGCACACGATCACTAGGTTACCCATGTATATGACATCTACATGATATGATGAGAATGCAATAATTACGATATGAATAAAACATCATCAACCAGTGTCCTCCCACTTGCATAATTTACTATAAATCATACATGCAGAATTAACCAAAACAATGTAAAAGGAGTAAGCAGTATGTTTAATTATCTATCTGTAAAAATTGGTTTCGCATCAATCGGGTTTCAGGTTTTCCAGTTGTGGCCATTTCAATTTAAGTGTTCACTACTGGAAATACAGTTTCAGAATTGGAAGTCCGTTTTGTAACACATTTTACTCCCAGTTGAGATCATAATTAGGCGACGCTACAGTTGGATAATATTTAGATTTATAAGTTAGGTTTCCAATTCAATTAGAGGATCAGTAATATCTAAGGTGTACTGGAAGTTATGCATTGTACAATGAAGGGGTATACGTTCTGTCCCTGTTTGGGACAGCTATATGTTCTGTTGATTTAAAATATAATTTAAATAGTAAACGACAGTAAAAGCGAATGAAACCACTTTCAATGATTAGATAACATATTTATATTCGCTACAGTATAGGGATTTTCATCATAATATTTTCATATAGAAGGGTGAAAGTATTATAAAACTAGAATCGACAGCCAGTGCTGCTCTGGACTGCAGTCCAGAGTTGCACTCCAAACTAGTTTCCGTCACCTTTTTAGCATAGAAACAAATTAAAACTCTTATGGGGTTATAGTTCATCGAGTCGGATTCGATATGAGTCTTTGAAAGCAACATTCTGATTTGTAATCAATTAACTGTGATTTTTACAAGGTTCAGGTATGGGAAAATTTTAGTTTTAACGGGTCTAAATGGGAAAGACCTATCACGTCATTAAAGTCCGTATTTTCCAGCCAAATCATAACGCAGCATTCGTTATCATTCGGGCCATCAGTCATGATTAGATTCCGTCAATTTAATTCAGTTCGCGTTTTGCATCGAACACTTGCATTACTTGACTCGCAATCGAAATGTATATATGATATTAAAGTGCAATCGAATTGAATAGGTATAATTAGCATGAAGCAAGTATTAAACTTGCCTGGTGACATGTTGACAACAGTACGGCAGCGCCAACGGCAACGGTGCGATTGCGACACATGCGCGGCATGGCAAACTCGACTTTGGCTCGAGTTCGATGGCTCGGCAGCGACGGCTTGGGTTGCTGGGGCGAGGGGGTGGTGGGGATATGATGGTGGTGGTTGTGGAGATGGGTTCAAGAAGGTAGAAGATGCTCCCGGCGATGGGTTCCCAAGGAGAGGAGGCTGGCAATGGAGGCTCCGGTGGTGCAAAGTGGCAATTGCGAGGAGGCGTGGATGATGGTGAGGTCGAACAGAGAGAGAGAGAGGACGAGAGTGATGAAGAGAGGGAGTGCAGAGAGAGGGAGGGCGCGGGCGATGAGATCAGGGGGTTTGTTGGTGTGGGGTTGTTGGCGAGGAAGGAGCGAGTCGTGGGGGTTTGTTGGGCGAAGAGGGGGAGCTCGACGTGGGGGAGTTAGGACGAGGACGAGGTCGTGGGGGAGCGGGTGAATGGGCACGGGTCGTGGGGAAGTGGCCGTTGCGAAGGGAGAGAGGCGGGAAAAGAGCGGAAAAGGGGATACGAGGGAGGAAGAAGGGGGAAAAGCGGGTCGGGTGTGGGGGAGAAAAGAAATGGGTTTGGGGTTTTAGGGAGGGGCCTGGGCTTGGGCTGGGGAAAAAGAATTAAAAGGAGAGGGGGGAAGGAATGGTGGACTGGGCTGGGAAATGGAGAAAATATAAAAGGGAATAGAAATAAGGTTTGGGGTTTGGGCTTGGGTTTGGGTTAGAAAACGAAAAAGAAAGTGGAAAAAAGGATTAAATTGAATTAGGGTAAGGTAATTGATAGGAAAAATATAGAAAATTTGTAGAAATTTGGGAAAAATATTTGGAAATTTATTTATTAAAATACAGTAACTATATATAGGGAATGGGTATTACATCATACCCCACTTACATAAAATTTCGTCCTTGAAATTTAAAATAACGATAAGCTATAAAATAATACGCGAAAAGCCACAAAATCAAGCACTAACATATATGATTTACTTAAGAGCAGCGAGATAAAAATCCAAGGTCTATATATGTATAAGAAATAACGCAACTAAAATAATAGGTCTAAGTAAGCACAAAGCAGAACCATCTATAATGATAACTATATGCATAATACCAGAAATAAAATAGCAATAACAAACAATAGTGAAGGATTTGCCGATAGGCTAACATATTTTAGAATAAATATATCGATCAAACAATTTAAAATAACTTGAGAAAACTCATATGGCGAAACAATAGATAATAAAACAAAACAGTATGTGTGATATATGTTTGCGCCATTGAAGATGTGAAGAATGGTAAAGCATTTAAAGTGAGTAAAACAGAAGTGGTTAATAACACGCAATTTGTTTCGAAAAACACAAAATAGTGAAGACTAAATTTCGAATAACGAAGTCACTTAATGTAATTATAGTAATAAAAGAAAGCACTACTAATGTATAAGGGCTATTCAGGGTAGGGATTACAATGGAGCATGGTCCATTCAAAAAGGTCGGAGTGCGGTACTTTTAATCAGAAGGTTGAAGAGGCTGGGGTCAGGTCAGCACAAGGTGCAAGGGTGAAGAATAATGAATCTCAGAAGGGAAAGAAATTTATTGGGGAGGGAAAAACAGTCAATGCATTATGCGAATCAATACCCAAAAGATTAGCGAACTCAGAACTTTATTATTATTCCAGAAAATTTCAAACAAGGCATTCTCGAAAGGTAAAAGGTGACCCTAAACTATACATAGATTTATTTGGCCAGGGAAAACAAAAATAAATCACGTCAGTCGCGGTTATGGAAGTTCAGCAGATTACGGTAAGCCCGCGCGCTAAGATAGGGGCGTCCATTTCCATAGCGCCTCGCAGAGATTGCCGCTGGAGGTTCTTCTGCCACGGGGTCTTCTTCTCCTGGTCCTTCTTCCTCGGCTGGAACTTCTTCATCGTGGTATGCTTCCACGTGATTCACCTCTTCTGGATCTTCTTCCAAAGGATTTTCTTCCACTCGATTCTCCTCAGGGTCTTCCTCGGGATCTTCCTCTATCGGGTCCACTTCTTCGTTGTTAGAGTCGCTGATCATGTTGACTTCTGGGGCTGCAACTCTCTCGTTCTCGGAATCGCTGTTGTCCAAAATAACCTGGGGGCCATCGATCTCGTTATCCGAACTCACCAGCATGCAGTCCAAGGAACCGCAGGATCGAGTGTCCTTATCGATAGGCGGCGCTGCTCTAGGATTGGCCATGGCCTGAAAAGAAAGAGTCATGATCAGACAGTGGAACACACCAAGAGAATAACCAAGGATATGGAGCACAAGGAAAATATACGGTAGGTAAGGACTGAAAATCAAAATTTAGAATACTAATGCAATAAGCAGTATAAGGAAAATGAGTGGCAAGGGGACGATACATACATCACAACTCACAATTTTATTGCATTCAAACTAAAAAGTTCAACGAATACAAGATTTTAAACGAAAGGAAACATTTACTAAAGAGTGACAATATTTTTATTGAAAGCAGAAAATGTGATAATTCTTCGTTGATATGTAGACCGCTGCATTCTCGTCAAGCGAATGGAATCCTGTGCTGGGTCCGTACCATCCTCAAAGCTCGAACTACGAAATAACCAAGTCACTTAATAGGAGTGGAGAGTGTGGAAGAATCTCTTCCGTGCAGCTCCTTCCTTCTAGGGCAGCCATTGACAAGATGTTCGTCGAATCCACAAATCAAGCACTGCCCTTTGGCTTGGCGACAGTCTTTCTGAAGGTGTCCTGGTCTCTTACAGTATCCACAGCATTGAGCTCTCCGCTGCTTCCGTTGCTGAGGAAAAAATGGGCGCTTCATCTTCACGTCTTTTCCTTGTTTAACGGGGGTTCCCTTATGATTGGAGGCTTCCGTTGGTGCTTGAGCCATTCGCATTCTTAGTCCTTCAGCTAAAAGGTCGTTCGTTCGCTCCTGGGCTTCCTTCAAGCCTTGCAGTACATTCAAAATCTCGACGGTCTGATTCTGGGGAGTAGAGTTGGAAGAAAAGTCGTTGGAAGTCATGGTCCTGAAACAACAAATTTGAGGACGATATAAGGTACAAGGAATACGAATCAGAATAGGATATAGAATAGACAACGAAACAAGAATATCGGGTGAGGTGAAACTCAAATGAGTCGAAATCAAATGTAGAACTCCAAGTCACTCAAGCAGAGTGCTGCCTATAACTATGCTGCAGTTCATAGTTACAATCACATAACTCTACTAAGTCACCCAAAACTCTAACAGATGGAGTCAAAATATGGCATGACGAACAATAGGGATTCAAATCAAAGATAACAGTTCACAATCTGGACCGAAAGAGCGACTTAAATTGCCAAGCCCTACTCGGAAACTGCAATCCCAATCATAGCAAAACCTGGCTTTGATACCAACAAAACCATGTCACGCCCCGCTTCCCAAAATACGGAATACTAGGGTTTGACAAGGCCAGCCATGCTCCTATGGTCGAGGAAACATCCTGCCGTAGTCACACTTCGGCTTCTAGCTTTACGTGGTAATCAGTAATCAACGCACAGGTAATGAGAAATGCAGTCACTAAATCAAAACAGATACAAAAACTAACCAGATAGAGATCAAGGAAAGATAGCGCTGAGTCACTGATCTAGATGTCCGCAATATCCTCGAGGTACGTCGGGTCCTGATCCAAGCAAAATCCACTTCTCACTCTGAGCATGCATACTCAGGTCGTCAGAGCAACACAATAGCAATATATATAAATGCAAAAGTAAACATGTGCAATGATGATGAACATGAAGCAGTAAATATAGAATGATGACGCACATGGAATAATCGGTACAGGTAAACAGTAAAGTAGGTATATCAAATCAGTAAGCAATGAATGTCAATGTCACTAATCCTATCAGTCTCTAAGTCTCACTGTCCAGGTCGTTAAACCTATCGTCAGTCTAAGTGTGAGAGTCAACCACGTAGGAGTATCCCCACCCCAAGGGTAGGGCCCCAGGGGCAAGGGAACACTGGCCCGAAACACGCACGATAATAATCAGTAACTCCATCCATACAACTCCCAAAATCACGATATAAGCCGGCAATGGGACTCCCAAGATTCTGTTGAACTCATACTCAAACTACCCCACACCCCGTGGTCTACATCAAACCCCGACCATAAACCCAAATACTAGTCGGTTCATGACAAGTCTACGCGAGAACTGGAGACAGGATCTCCATCAAGCATGTCCCGACTGGTACCCAAGACAAATGGACATTGTTTGGTGCCTTACCTATGACACTAATATAAGTGCTTCATAACCGTCCTATTCCAGTTATAGTTACACTTATATATGTCTCATAGACGTCGACAATGCAATAAATCAACTGGGTCCGCTGATTGTGTACAAGTACGTGTCACTTTCACTTATTCATTCACACTTTATCACTACGTACTTGCCACAATCAAAACACTAATGTCTAACACTGGGTAATGCAAACGATCACTAGGTTACCCATGTATATGACATCTACATGATATGATGAGAATGCAATAATTACGATATGAATAAAATATCATCAACCAGTGTCCTCCCACTTGCATAATTTACTATAAATCATACATGCAGAATTAAGCAAAAAAATGTAAAAGGGGTAAGCATTATGTTTAATTATCTATCTGTCAAAATTGTTTTCGCGTCAATCGGGTTTCAGGTTTGCCAGTTGTGGCCATTTCAATTTAAGTGTTCACTGCTGAAAATCCAGTTTCAAAATTGGAAGTCCGTTTCGTAACACATTTTACTCCCAGTTGAGATCGTAATTAGGCGATGCTACAGTTGGATAATATTTAGGTTTATAAGTTATGTTTCCAACGCAATTAGTTTATTAGTAATATATATGGCGTACTGGAAGTTATGCATTGTACAATGAAGGGGTATACGTTATGTCCCTGTTTGGGACAGCTATATGTTCTGTTGATTTAAAATATCATTTAAATAGTAAACGATAGTAAAAGCGAATGAAACCACTTTCAATGATTAGCTAACAGATTTATCTGTGCTATGGTATAGGGTTCCTCATCATAACATTTTCATATAGCAGGGTGAAAGTATTACAAAACTAGAATCGACAGCCAGTGCTGCTCTGGACTGCAGTCCAGAGTCGCACTCCGAACCAGTTTCCGTCACCTTTTTAGCATAGAAACAAATTAAAACTCTTATGGGATTCTAGGTGGTCGAGTCGGATTCGATATGAGCCCTCGAACGCAACATTCCGATTTGCAATCAATTAACTGTAATTTTTACAAGGTTCAGGTACGGGAAAATTTTAGTTTTAACGGGTCTAAATGGGAAAGACCTATCACGTCATTAAAGTCCATATTTTCCAGCCAAATCATAACGCAGCATTCGTTATCACTCGGGCCATCAGTCGTGATTAGTTTCCGTCAATTTAAAGGGGGTTTTTAGTTCGTGTTTTGCATCGAGCACTTGCATTACTTGACTCGCAATCGAAATGTATATATGATATTGAAGTGCAATTGAATTGAATAGGTATAATTAGCATGAAGCAAGTATTAAACTTGCCTGGTGACATGTTTACGATGGTACGGCAGCGCCAACGGCAACGGTACGATCGCGACACATGCGCGGAACGGCAAACTCGACTTTGGCTCGAGTTCGATGGCTTGGCAGCGACGGCTTGGGTTGCTGGGGTGAGGGTGGTGGTGGGGATGATGATGGTGGTGGTTATGGAGATGGGTTCAAGAAGGTAGAAGATGCTCCCAGTGATGGGTTCACGAGGAAAGGAGGTGGCAGGCGATGGAGGCTCCGGTGGTGCAAAGTAGCGATTGCGAGGAGGCGTGGATGATGGTGAGGTCGACGAGAGAGAGAGAGAGTGGACGAGAGTGATGAAAAGAGGGAGTGCAGAGAGAGGGAGGGAGCGGGCGATGAGATCAGGGGTTTTGTTGGTGTGGGGTTGTTGGCGAGGAAGGAGCGAGTCGTGGGGGTTTGTTGGGCGAAGAGGGGGAGCTCGATGCGGGGGAGTTGGGACGTGGACGAGGTCGTGGGGGAGCGGGTGAACGGACGCAGGTCGTGGGGAAGTGGCCGTTGCGAAGGGAGAGAAGCGGGAAAAGAGCGGAAAAGGGGATTCGAGGGAGGAAGAAAGGGGAAAAGCGGGTCGGGTGTGGGGGAGAAAAGAAATGGGTTTGGGGTTTTAAGGAGGGGCCTGGGCTTGGGCTGGGGAAAAAGAATTAAAAGGAGAGGGGGGAAGGAATGGTGGGCTGGGCTGGGAAATGGAGAAAATATAAAAGGGAATAGAAATAGGGTTAGGGTTTGGGGTTTGGGCTTGGGTTTGGGTTAGAAAACGAAAAAGAAAGTGGAAAAAGGATTAAATTGAATTGGGGTAAGGTACTTAATTGGAAAAATATAGAAAATTTGTAGAAATTTGGGGAAAATATTTGGAAATTTATTTATTAAAATACAGTAACTATCTATAGGGACTGGGTATTACAGTAAGCCCCGGAAGCGACATCCCATTATCTCAGCAACAGCTGGGTCATCTGTCTACACGGTAGATGACATCACAATCTCTGAGGTAGGCTGTACATCAATAGTCCTCTCGCAACTGGCAGCTCTAACAATGGCCCGATCATCCGGTGCAAAACCAAACACTCACCTCATCCGAGAGGTCACAACACAAACGCTAACTCGAGACGTTCCCGTGTCACCAGAAAACACGATGATCAGTCATCGTCCATGACGAGCTCGCCCTGACCGCATCACTAGCATCAGCTCAATCTGCGCTCAAACCATGGTGACAGGAACCTCAATCGAGTATCGAAGAAAGCAGATCAACGGCAAGAAAGGAAACGACAGATCCAGAATGGATACATGATCATAAGAAGGAACATCATCAATGAGAGTATGATCATGGAAACAAATAGAATCGAGGATCTCAAATGGATGTATAATCATGGGTATGAAGAGAATCATAGATCTCAAAATATGTACATCAAAAAGAAAGTCTGAATTTTCCACGGAAGCCGGCTCGAAATATTTGATCTTAGGTGCATTTTCCTCTGGAATATTATTGTTCGGGTGCGACCGGACTACTACCGATCCATTTTTTGAAACTAAGGTTTCTTAAGTGGAACATCGTATTGTAAATATGCCGCGGAACATACGTACGGTACGTCACTCTACTCAAGCTACCTACTCCATCAATCAGGGTCAGCCTATGAAACGAAAGTTCGGGTCTAATACCCCCCGTTCAAGTCTAAGTTCCGTAAGGTCAAGCCTAGGTTCCGAAATACATTCCCACCCTAGACTCCGCATAGTAAACATAGACTCGAACCAAGGTTAAATCTAGCGCTCTGATACCAACTTTGTCACGACCCGAAATATTAGCTCGTGACCGGCACTTAAACCACGCAACGTCTAAAGGCGTAACGTAATTCAAGTAAGCTGAAACCTAAAAATTTAAACCTTTTTAAGAAAATAAAGGAGCTGAAGTTTTGAAATAAAGGTATAATGAAATCAAGTTTTCTTAATGCATAGAACAGGAACATGAAAATGCAAGTGAAATTGCTAGTTTGAAAACGTGTTTCGACTTTGAAAAATTTTGGCAGCACCTCCTTTGTATATTTTGATCTAAAACAACAAATACATAACAAGAATAATGGCATCCCTAAGCGGGACCTAGCTCTTCGCCAACCGGCGGATCACAACCACGCAAAGCATAAAAATAAGTATACGACGCCCAACGGCGAAGTTCACCACAAAAGATAAAGAAATAAGCAAGACATCAAAACCGCAAGTAGCGGAAAACCCCTCGCTCTAAGTCTTGCAACCACAAGTCTCACTAAGTCTCATTACTTATACAATTACTAAATTTGATTGATGGAGTTGACTAGATACAATGTGAAATAGTAAATACAAGAGTGGGTATGATACAAAAGTCCCACCTACCAAGCAAACCACCCAAAAGCAACTGTGTGCCAGCGAAGCCGCTACTGATCCGTGCGGTCAACCTGCAAGAACCGTGGCACAACGGGGTTGAGTTGCCAACTCGTGAGTAGAAAAACATCTACAAGCAGAAATCGAATAGAATCGAGGATCGAGGATCGGGGATCGAGGAACATCATCAATGAGAGTATTATCATGGAAACAAATAGAATCGAGGATCTCAAATGGATGTATAATCATGGGTATGAAGAGAATCATAGATCTCAAAATATGTACATCCTAAGGTTTCTTAAGTGGAGTATCGTATCGTAAATATGCCGCGGAACATACGTACGGTACGTCACTCTACTCAAGCTACCTACTCTATCAATCAGGGTCAGCCTATGAAACGAAAGTTCGGGTTTAATACCCCCCGTTCAAGTCTAAGTTCCGTAAGGTCAAGCCTAGGTTCCGAAATACATTCCCGCCCTACACTCCGTATAGTCAAACATAGACTCGAACCAAGGTTAAACCTAGCGCTCTGATACCAACTTTGTCACGACCCGAAATATTAGCTCGTGACCAGCACTTAAACCACGCAACGTCTAAAGGCGTAACGTAATTCAAGTAAGCTGAAACCCAGAAATCTAAACCTTTTTAAGAAAATAAAGGAGGTGAAGTTTTGAAATAAAGGTATAATGAAATCAAGTTTTCTTAATGCATAGAAAAGGAACATGAAAATGCAAGTGAAATTGCTAGTTTGAAAACGTGTTTCGACTTTGAAAAATTTGGGCAGCACCTCCTTTGTATATTTTGATCCAAAACAACAAATACATAACAAGAATAATGGCATCCCCAAGCGGGAGCTAGCTCTTCGCCAACCGGCAGATCACGACCACTCAAAGCATAAAAATAAGTATACGACGCCCAACGGCGAAGTTCACCACAAAAGATAAATAAATAAGCAAGAAATCAAAACCACAAGTAGCGGAAAACCCCTCGCTCTAAGTCTTGCAACCACAAGTCTCACTAAGTCTCATTACTTATACAATTACTAAATTTGATTGATGGAGTTGACTAGATACAATGTGAAATAGTAAATACAAGAGTGGGTACGATACAAAAGTCCCACCTACCAAGCCAACCACCCAAAAGCAACTGTATGCCAGCGAAGCCGCTACTGATCCGTGCGATCAACCTGCAAGAACCGTGGCGCAACGGGGTTGAGTTGCCAACTCGTGAGTAGAAAAACATCTACAAGCAGAAATCTAATAAACAACGACTCCTAGGTCAACTATATCATAAGGTAATACTGTGATATCTAGGGTGACCGGGTCTGTATATGTGCCAACACTAATATCAATATCAATCAGCATGTGGATATCATCCAACAATATAATCAATGTATGTATGCATGTGGATCTCATCCAATCATATAACCATGTTCCCCTCTGTTCATATCATAATATCGCATTTTATATTCCCCATTCTTATGCGTTCTATAAATAAACAGGTGTTTTTGACGCATGTCTGCTATATATTACAGGATACAGGTTCTTGGAGCGAAGACAGTGAAAAAGACAAAAGATGATACAAAAGAGGGACTTTTGACCCACAAGTAGAAGGATTCTAGTCAAGCCTAGACGAAGAACAATTCACAATTGTACAAGGCAATGCAAGGTCTAAAATGTCAAAGTGAACGGTTAAAAGATTATTACAAGTTTTCACTGAAGATCTGGAGAAAACCCAGAAGTCAAATGGAGAAAAGAACTAGAAAAATAGAAAGCCCAAAGCATCAACAAGAAGTACACAAAATTGCAGTCAATGATCTGACCAATGGGCCGCGGAACCGCGGCCCAAAGCCTACCCATGCCGCGGTTCCGCGGCCATCTGATGCACGTGTCGGTGCAGAATTTTCCTGGCGGTGCGTCGGTGCGTCGGTTGGGATTTTTAGGGGGTATTTTGTAATCGCACATGTGCGAGTCCTGTAACCCTAATTTCCCTATTTCCCTATAAAATTATATTCTAAAGATTGTATTGGGGATGCCTCTTTTCAATAAATAAAATTCAGATTCTTTGGAAGATTAAGAGCATCACTTCTTGTAAGTTCTTTTTAATTTTCTGCCTTAGTTTATTAATTTCTTGCCCTAGATTAATTCATTCTTTGCCCTAGCTTTCTAATTTAATTCTTGCTTTAGATAAATCATTCCTTTGCCCTAGTAATCTAGTGTAAAATCTTTTAAACTGCAGTAGGTAAGTAATCTTAAAATGGTGTTTTTAATAGATTCCCTAATGAGCGAGTAATTTCCTCGCTTGTTAGGGTTAGGAATAAGGGAGGGATTGAGAGATGAATATCTCTCATCTCTTTCAAGCCCAATAATTTGTAATAACTAGAATTTCATGCACGCATGCATGATCCGCTCCCTACGGCACCCTACCCACGAGGTAACTGTGAAACCGCAGTATAAAGGACCGGACATGCATGACTTCCATGAAAGTTAGAGCAATTAGTAAGAAAGGACGGACAAGGATCTAGAGGAAGAAACTTCGTTTCTTCCCAATCATCCTAATCCCCTTTACTAATAATTGTTATAACTTCTAAAAAGATTTAATTGAGGGTATTGAAAGAGGTGTGAATATTAATCTTATCAAACTCACCTTAGACCTAATCCTAGCAAGTTTCTTGATCATCGTACAACTTAGATTTTAGATTCAATTAAAAGACCAAACAACCATTGGAATTAGCTCGTAAGAACACTTAGGAAAATTACACATCCCTGTGGACCGACCCGTATTCACCGGCTAGCTGCAAAGCGATGCCGTTTCTGATTGCGGTAAAATATTTTTGGTGATCGTAAAATCTCTACTAATCAAATGGCGCCGTTGCCGGGGATGGCGTAAAAATTTCCTTTTTGTAATTTCGGGTTGATATAAATCTTATAAATCATAAAAATCTGGAAAAAAAAAGAAAAAGTACAAAAAAAAAATTTTATCAATTTTTATCTGTTTGAAGGGCTTATTGTTTGAATCTTGCAGGAACAGCGAAGAATCTCGGATCTGAAAATTTACAGAAGGTGAGACAGAAAAAAGATACATCAGAACAGAGGAGGATTAGAACAAAGGAGCGGCAGAATTTTTCTCAGAGAGTGATCCCTCCTCCAGACCGCGTTTCCGCGGCCGTTGTGCGCCATAAACCGCGGTTCCGCCGCAAGTTTGCCACGTCAGCTCCTCAAAATTTGTCGGTTTGTTCCTCATTCTCCCCTCTGCCAACCTCCATATATCTTTTGTGAAATTTTCTGCAGGATTTCTTTGAGCTAAAAAATCTTCTTCCCCCTTCTAAATAACAGATTTTCTGCAGGTTTCTTTGCGCCGCGCTAAAAATAATTGATTGCAAGTGAATTTACTGTTTTGCATAATTTAATCGGACTTTAAGAGGCTATTGACCAAACTCAGATTGGGTAGGGATTTCATCACCCTTCCCAGGACCCCAAAAAGCACTTAAAGCATTTGCATCTACCACTCTTAATTAAAAAATACTAGACTCAGCCCTAAGGACTTCGAGCTCAATAGAACAAAGGACTAGACATAGGCATCGACCGTTTATCCTAACTGACTTTGCGGTGTCTAGGCAAGAGTGTCAAGGCAAGTGGTTACTTAATTAGGACCGCTACTTGTAGCGGGGAGCCTCCCACTTACCTGGCACTTACCTGGCCGCAATTGGCGGTGAAGAGGCGGTTTGAGGTCCTATTTCTAATCCTAGTTAGGAGCTGTCTAGCTGACCTAGGTGACCCTAGATCTAGGCCTGATTGTGCATGTGTGGTTGATCGCGTTTGCGTCTCAAGTCTCTTTTCAAAAAAAAAAAAATCTTTTGCAAAAACTTCACATAAAAAAAAATTTCAAAACTTGCAACTTGTCGCTAAGGAAATCTTGCAACTCACTTACACCACTTCCTCTCATTGACGTTATCTTACCTCCACATTCTGTCTTTCATTTTTTTTTCTGACTACACTACCCCTTTAGTGTATGTCACTTTGGACTAGGGACACTAGCGCCCGATGAGTCCGTGTTTCGTTAGTTCCGACCGACGAACCTTTCGACACCGAAGTCGAAATTCCGTCCACTTCCTTACCTCCACCTTCAAATTCTTCTTCCGAAGGCATGTCGGGATTCAATCCCAACAATACCTTACCGACGGGAATGATTCCACCTCCGTTAGGTGCGAATAACCCGAATCAACCGCCTGTTGAAGCGCCCGCACGAGTCGCGCTCCAGGATCTCTTCTACCCTGTCCGCACTTCTTTACCTACCTGTCTTTCATCCCCACCGGCAAATGGGGACAATTTTGAAATAAAACCACATTTCATCAATATGCTGCCAAAATTTCACGGTTTGAAATCAGAAGATGCGTATATTTTTATTAATAAATTCCAAAACATTTGCGCTATGATGAAAACGACCCAATTAAGTGATGACGCTTTAAGGCTAAGGGTCATTCCTTTCACCTTATGTGACCTAGCCGAGAAGTGGCTATACAGCACAGCATCACATTCCATTAGAAATTGGGACGAATTTGTGAAAGCTTTTCTTAAGAAGTTCTATCCTCATCACAAAACTGCTAGAATCCGCAATGAGATTATACAATTTTCACAGCTTCCTTCCGAACCATTTTGGAAGTGTTTTAAGAGATTTAAAGACCTATTCGTTCAATGCCCTCATCATGGGATCGAAAGTTGGCAACTTTGCCAAACATTATACGAGGGATTGAACTCGGCAACGAAGCAGTTGCTAGAAACCATCTGTCAAGATCACTTTCTCTCCAAATCTAGTGAGGAAGCGTGGTAGTTTCTTGAGGATCTTAGTGAACAAACAATTCAGTGGGAGAGCTCCAAGACCATATCATCTTCTTCTAGTGGTCAATCTAGGGCAGGCATACATCAAGTAGAGATGTCAATTGCTATGAAGGCCGAGATGGCCGCTCTTACGAAAAAGCTAGAAGCGATTGAGACCAAAATCTCGTCGCCTTCTCCTGCCCCTGTTATGCCTCCACGAACTGTGTGTGCTTGTTGTTCGGCTCCATCACACTTAACCGAAGAGTGTCCTTACAATGCATCTACTCAAGGACATGATCAAGTCAATGCTGCCTTTCAGCAACGACAAAGAAACGATCCATACTCTTCTACATATAATCCGGGTTGGAGGAGTCGCCCAAATTTCGCTTGGAACCAAAATCAACAATTCCAAGGAAATAACAATTTTCAAGGGCCTCCTCCACAACAACAAGCACATCCACAAACTCAATTTCAACAGCAACCTTACCCTAATCAGGTGAACAATTTTGTGCCTAACACTTCTTACCCGCCAAACAATTTTGTTCAACCTAATAATGACAAGGTTAGCTCGCTCAAAAGAAGTCTAGATGCGTTCCTAAAGCAATCTACACAGTCTACAGCAAGACTAGAGACTTCTATTCAATCTTTGGTGCAAAACAGTGCCTCACACGATCAAAGCATCAAATCTATTGAGGCACAAATTGCACAACTCAATGCAGCATTGAGCGAGCGAGAAAAAGGAAAGCTCCCATCTCAACCACTGCCCAATCCCGGTCACGCACATGCTGCAAATCAACAGCAGAATCATAACGTAAATGCTGTGACTACGTTGAGATCGGGAAAAGTGTTGCAAAACAATGTGGGTATTCACAATGACACCCCTGCCGGTGGCCCTTCTTCATCTTCTTCACCTTCTTCTTCTTCGTTAGAGCCTATTCTCCATCATTCACACTGCTCTACCTCTTCTAGCTCGAACGGATCCACTTCTCACAACACGAACACATTTACACGGGGTTCCGTTCCAACTCAACAATCTGATCCGCAAAAATTGGACTCAACAACCTTTCAAAATGTTCCTTTTCCAAATCGGTTGAGATCCAATAAACCAACTCCACAGATGGAGAAGGTTGTAGAGTTGTTCAAGCAGGTCAGCATAAATATCCCACTTTTGGATGCAATCCGACAAGTTCCTTCATATGCAAAAATCTTAAAGGACTTATGCACCAAAAAGAGGAAGACACAAGTACCAAAGAAAGTTTTTGTGGCTAGTGCTATTAGTGATGCTATTGTAAACTCTTTACCCCCAAAGCAAAAGGACCCCGGTTGTCCTACTATTTCGATAACAATTAGGGACAAAAACATCAATAGAGCACTATTAGATCTTGGTGCTAGTGTCAATTTGCTGCCTTATTCTGTGTACGAGCAATTAGGCATTGGAGAGCTTAAGCCCACTCACTGCACTCTCCAAATGGCCGATCGATCAATCACCCATCCTAGGGGAGAGTTGGAGGATGTGTTAATTAGAGTTGGGGATTTTATTTTTCCCGTAGACTTTATTGTTATGGATACACAACCTGTCGCTAACCCCCAGAGTCAAATTCCGGTGATACTTGGTCGACCATTCCTGGCGACTTCTAACGCAGTGATCAATTTTCGTAACGGTTCAATGAATCTATCTTTTGGCAATATGACAATTGAGCTCAACATCTTTAAGTTGGGAAATCAGCCTGCCGAGCCTAATGCTAGAGTACTTGATGTTTGCTCGATCAATGAGATCGCGGAGGAGGACTGTGAGTTCGAAAATTTCATGTTCGATCACAGCAGCGTTGACACCACTAGTGCGTTCCTCCTAGAATCCGACACAGCTTTCACTGCGGAAAATGATTATGAGTGTTTCACCTTTGTAGACGAATTTGAAGACTCACCGCCCGAGCTTGAGTCTTTTGCCTTTTCGGATGAGTTAGTTGAACCATCCGACTCGGTTGCGTACACTCGATTTGAACCTTTGATGGAATCCTTCGAGTTTGAAACAGTTACCCCATTGTTACCATCTATTGTTTCACCTCCTAAACTAGAACTAAGGCTTTTTCCATCGCACCTAAAATATGCTTATCTAGGTGATAATGAGACCTTACCCGTTATCATATCGGGCTCTCTAGCTCTTGAGCAAGAGAAGTCCCTTTTAATGGTCTTAGAAAATAATCGGCAAGCTTTTGGTAGGTCTATGGTGGACATCAAGGGGATTGGTCCCCTCATTGTTGAACATCATATACACTTGATGGATGATACCAAGCCGGCAAGGGACCCACAAAGACGCCTCAACCCCATTATGAAAGAGGCTGTTAAGAAGGAGATTATTAAATGTCTTGATAGTGGTATCATCTACCCTATCTCGGATAGCCAATGGGTTAGCCCCATTCATGTCGTGCCAAAGAAATCGGGCATCACGGTCATTACCAATGAGGCAAATGAGTTAATTCCCACTCGCACCCAAACGGGGTGGCGAGTTTGTATCGACTATAGAAAACTCAATGCCGCAACAAGAAAGGACCACTTTCCTTTACCATTCATTGACCAAATGCTAGAACGATTGGCGGGGAACGAGTTCTACTGCTTTTTAGATGGCTATTCCGGTTATAACCAAGTCCCCATAGCCAAAGAGGATCAAGACAAGACCACATTTACTTGTCCCTTTGGTTCTTTTGCTTATCGTCGCATGCCTTTTGGGCTATGCAATGCTCCCGCTACATTTCAGCGGTGTATGATGGGGATCTTTTCAGACATGGTTGAAAAGTTCTTGGAGATCTTTATGGATGATTTCTCCATTTTTGGTGACTCCTTCGACGAGTGTTTACGACATCTTGACGATGTTCTTACCCGCTGTAGGGATAAGAACCTAACTTTGAATTGGGAGAAGTGCCATTTTATGGTACGAGAGGGCATTGTCTTAGGACATGTCATCTCGCAAAACGGCATAGAGGTTGATAGAGCCAAACTTGAAGTCATCTCTAATCTTCCTCCTCCTAAATGCGTTAAAGACATCCGAGCTTTCCTTGGCCACGCCGGATTTTATAGACGGTTCATCAAGGATTTTAGCAAGATTGCTAGACCCTTGACTCTCTTATTGGCCAAGGACACAACATTTGACTTCGACTCAACTTGCATGGAAGCATTCGAGTCTTTGAAACACTCTCTCATTTCTGCGCCCATTCTTTCATCTCCAGACTGGACGAAACCTTTCGAAATTATGTGCGACGCATCAGATTTTGCCATTGGTGCTGTTCTTGGACAGCACATAAACAAGATGTCGCACGTGATTTATTACGCTAGCCGTACATTAAATGAGGCCCAACTAAACTACACAACAACAGAAAAAGAGTTTTTACCAGTTGTGTTTGCACTTGAAAATTTTCGGCCTTATTTAATTGGCTCTCCGGTTATTGTGTATACGGATCATTCAGCTCTTCGCCACCTTTTTGCGAAGAAGGATGCTAAGTCGAGGCTAATACGTTGGATCCTCCTGCTACAAGAGTTTGACCTTGTCATAAGGGACAAAAAAGGATGTGAAAACGTAGTGGCCGATCACCTTTCACGACTTCCTTCTTTGCCTACACTTGAACTTCCTATTACTGATGCTTTTCCCGATGAGCAACTCTTGACCGTTTCTTGCGAAACATGGTTCGCTGATATAGTAAACTACTTAGCCATCGTCTTGATACCTAACGATTTGTCGAAACACGATAAACTTCAATTCTTATCCCAAGCAAAGCATTTTTACTGGGATGAACCTTATCTTTTTAAATACTGTTCCGACCAAATCATTCGTCGGTGTGTACCAGAAAACGAGTTTAAGAGTGTGTTGTCTTATTGCCATGATCAAGCATGTGGCGGGCACTTTGGCCCAAAGAATACGGCCGAAAAAATCTTGCAGTGTGGTTTCTATTGGCCACGACTTTTCAAAGATGCATATGAATACTGCAAGACATGCTCCCGGTGCCAACACTTGGGCCGGATATCGCGAAGAAATGAAATGCCGCTCCAACCAATTTTGGTTGTCGATGTTTTTGATGTTTGGGGTATAGACTTCATGGGACCATTTCCCAATTCTTTTGGGAATGTTTATATTCTGTTGGCTGTTGACTACGTTTCAAAGTGGGTCGAGGCTGTGCCTAGCCGAACGAACGACAACAAGGTCGTGGTTCGATTTCTTAAAGAACACATCTTTTCTCGATTTGGGCACCCTCGAGCGATCATAAGTGATAATGGTTCTCACTTTTGCAATAGGACTTTTGAGTCCTTAATGCGCAAATATTCTATAACCCACAAGTTGTCAACGCCATACCATCCCCAAACATGTGGGCATGCCGAGATTTCAAATCAGCAAATAAAGCAAATCTCGGAGAAAACGGTTTCTAAAAACTGTAAGGATTGGTCACTTAAACTGATCGATACACTATGGGCTTTCCGTACTGCATACAAGACTGATCTGGGTATGTCTCCATACCGGCTTGTTTACGGGAAGGCTTGCCACCTCCCGGTAGAAATTGAGCACAAGGCATTTTGGGCTATAAAAGAGCTGAATTTATCTTTAGGAGATGCGGGCAGCAACCGAAAGCTACAATTAAATGAACTAGAAGAGCTGCGGGATGAGGCATATGATAATGCCGTAATTGTCAAAAACCGAACTAAGGTGTTCCATGATAAACACCTTTTGCGAAAAACTTTTGAACCTGGTCAACAGGTTTTACTCTATGACACTCGGTTACATTATCACCCAGGCAAGCTCCGTTCTAGATGGAAAGGACCATTTGTTGTCCGCACCGTTTATCCGCACGGTGCGGTCGATCTTGAAAATTCTGAGGACGGTACTTTATTCAAGGTTAATGGACATCGATTGAAACCGTTCTTCACGGCGGACCATTCGGAGGAGCTCCTATTTTTGCAGGAGCCGATTTACACTGATTGATTTTCCTCCACTTTCACCCCCGAATTTCCAATCAATTTTCCAAAACTTTATTTCAAATAAGTTTGGGGGTGTGTATCATTTGTAAATATATTAATAAGCAGGACATTGCCGACATTATCGACCCTCTTGGTGCAGCAAGACAGTGAGGACACTGTCCAGTTCAAGTTTGGGGGTATGCTCGGTACGTCTTCTTCTTTTGCATTCATATGTATATTTTTGCATTTGCATATTCATTTTGAAAACCCATAAAAAATTGAAAATTTCAAAAATTATAAAAATTATTGTATTCAATTTTGACCATATTTAACTTGAGCTTGACAGATAGGTTAACTGGCTAGGAATAACTAGATCTTAGACCTAGTAAATTAAAAACCCTAAAAATAACCTTCTTTAAAGATTAACGGTAGAAAGTATATGTCTTTGTAGTTTATTTAGAACTAGGCAAATTTTGAGTTCACTTTTTGGGCTAAGTTGAAATAAAGGAAAAATATTGATATTCTTATTAGAGTATAAGTTTGAAAAATAATTCCTAGCTTAAGTCTATATTCTGAAAATGTATACCCTACAAATTGCACAATCACGCACCTTGAAACTTGGAATAGTAGAAAAGACCTTGAAATGCTCTTGTCTAAAGTCCTTAGTACGAAGAAAATAAAAAAAATTGTGAATAAAAAATGAACACTGGTCTTTGTGATTACTTAAGGCTGCAAAAATAGAAAAAATATTTAGCGAGGGTGCTTCATCACCTAGTGCCTTAGACCAACTAGTTTGGGAGTCACTGCTAAAAGCCTTGGGTGTTGCAAGACTAGGAATTACGCTTTAAAGTGCAAACATATCTTGTAATCGGTTGTTGGTACCTCAAGAAGTATTAACAGTCGCATGAAGGATGTGAATTCACCAGTTAATCAGTGCTTTGAACAACGGACAAGAGTATGATTGCTTGATTTGAATTTCCAAGTGTAGGGGTGATTTATACACACACGTTGGGATATATGATTAGAGTTGAGATAAGAGAAAGGAATGAAGAATAGAACTTGTATCTTTAGTAGAGTTGATAGAAAAATTCCCAAGTGGAGATGGAACCTTAGAAGGAAAACTTAAGAAATGCCGAAAGCTGAGTGAGTCTATCGAACATATATAATCTTACGTTAAATGGTGAGGAAGTGTGAAGAATACGGGTGGATAGTTTACGATTCGAAGATAATAGAGTTCCTTGTTAGAAAACCTAATTGGAGAATTAAAGTTAATGAGCCAAATTGATAGGATTTTATGGGTAGTATCCGCTGAAAACCCTCAGGAGACAACACTCCTCCTACTAGGGACACCTAGAGGTTTAACTGCTTGTTGCAGGAGCTCAGTGCAATCGCGTTTCCCTGCGAAAGTGCGGTTAGGTTTTATCGAGAATAAAATAATGAGTTTGCTCGAGGACGAGCAAAAGATAAGTTTGGGGGTATTTGTTCATATCATAATATCGCATTTTATATTCCCCATTCTTATGCGTTCTATAAATAAACAGGCGCTTTTGACGCATGTCTGCTACATATTACAGGATACAGGTTCTTGGAGCGAAGACAGTGAAAAAGACAAAAGATGATACAAAAGAGGGACTTTTGACCCACAAGTAGAAGGATTCTAGTCAAGCCTAGACGAAGAACAATTCACAATTGTACAAGGCAATGCAAGGTCTAAAATGTCAAAGTGAACGGTTAAAAGATCATTACAAGTTTTCACTGAAGATCTGGAGAAAACCCAGAAGTCAAATGGAGAAAAGAACTAGAAAAATAGAAAGCCCAAAGCATCAAGAAGAAGTACACAAAATTGCAGTCAATGATCTGACCAATGGGCCGCGGAACCGCGGCCCAAAGCCTACCCATGCCGCGGTTCCACGGCCATCTGATGCACGTGTCGGTGCGGAATTTTCCTGGCGGTGCGTCGGTGCGTCGGTGCGTCGGTTGGGATTTTTAAGGGGTATTTTTGTAATCGCACATGTGCGAGTCCTGTAACCCTAATTTCCCTATTTCCCTATAAAATTGTATTCTAAAGATTGTATTGGGGATGCCTCTTTTCAATAAATAAAATTCGGATTCTTTGGAAGATTAAGAGCATCACTTCTTGTAAGTTCTTTTTAATTTTCTGCCTTAGTTTATTAATTTCTTGCCCTAGATTAATTCATTCTTTGCCCTAGCTTTCTAATTTAATTCTTGCTTTATATAAATCATTCCTTTGCCCTAGTAATCTAGTGTAAAATCTTTTAAACTGCAGTAGGTAAGTAATCTTAAAATGGTGTTTTTAATAGATCCCCTAATGAGCGAGTAATTTCCTCGCTTGTTAGGGTTAGGAATAAGGGAGGGATTGAGAGATGAATATCTCTCATCTCTTTCAAGCCCAATAATTTGTAATAACTAGAATTTCATGCACGCATGCATGATCCGCTCCCTACGGCACCCTACCCACGAGGTAACTGTGAAACCGCAGTATAAAGGACCGGACATGCATGACTTCCATGAAAGTTAGAGCAATTAGTAAGAAAGGACGGACAAGGATCTAGAGGAAGAAACTTCGTTTCTTCCCAATCATCCTAATCCCCTTTACTAATAATTGTTATAACTTCTAAAAAGATTTAATTGAGGGTATTGAAAGAGGTGTGAATATTAATCTTATCAAACTCACCTTAGACCTAATCCTAGCAAGTTTCTTGATCATCGTACAACTTAGATTTTAGATTCAATTAAAAGACCAAACAACCATTGGAATTAGCTCGTAAGAACACTTAGGAAAATTACACATCCCTGTGGACCGACCCGTATTCACCGGCTAGCTGCAAAGCGATGCCGTTTCTGATTGCGGTAAAATATTTTTGGTGATCGTAAAATCTCTACTAATCAAATGGCGCCGTTGCCGGGGATGGCGTAAAAATTTCCTTTTTGTAATTTCGGGTTGATATAAATCTTATAAATCATAAAAATCTGGAAAAAAAAAGAAAAAGTACAAAAAAAAAATTTTATCAATTTTTATCTGTTTGAAGGGCTTATTGTTTGAATCTTGCAGGAACAGCGAAGAATCTCGGATCTGAAAATTTACAGAAGGTGAGACAGAAAAAAGATACATCAGAACAGAGGAGGATTAGAACAAAGGAGCGGCAGAATTTTTCTCAGAGAGTGATCCCTCCTCCAGACCGCGTTTCCGCGGCCGTTGTGCGCCATAAACCGCGGTTCCGCCGCAAGTTTGCCACGTCAGCTCCTCAAAATTTGTCGGTTTGTTCCTCATTCTCCCCTCTGCCAACCTCCATATATCTTTTGTGAAATTTTCTGCAGGATTTCTTTGAGCTAAAAAATCTTCTTCCCCCTTCTAAATAACAGATTTTCTGCAGGTTTCTTTGCGCCGCGCTAAAAATAATTGATTGCAAGTGAATTTACTGTTTTGCATAATTTAATCGGACTTTAAGAGGCTATTGACCAAACTCAGATTGGGTAGGGATTTCATCACCCTTCCCAGGACCCCAAAAAGCACTTAAAGCATTTGCATCTACCACTCTTAATTAAAAAATACTAGACTCAGCCCTAAGGACTTCGAGCTCAATAGAACAAAGGACTAGACATAGGCATCGACCGTTTATCCTAACTGACTTTGCGGTGTCTAGGCAAGAGTGTCAAGGCAAGTGGTTACTTAATTAGGACCGCTACTTGTAGCGGGGAGCCTCCCACTTACCTGGCACTTACCTGGCCGCAATTGGCGGTGAAGAGGCGGTTTGAGGTCCTATTTCTAATCCTAGTTAGGAGCTGTCTAGCTGACCTAGGTGACCCTAGATCTAGGCCTGATTGTGCATGTGTGGTTGATCGCGTTTGCGTCTCAAGTCTCTTTTCAAAAAAAAAAAAATCTTTTGCAAAAACTTCACATAAAAAAAATTTTCAAAACTTGCAACTTGTCGCTAAGGAAATCTTGCAACTCACTTACACCACTTCCTCTCATTGACGTTATCTTACCTCCACATTCTGTCTTTCATTTTTTTTTCTGACTACACTACCCCTTTAGTGTATGTCACTTTGGACTAGGGACACTAGCGCCCGATGAGTCCGTGTTTCGTTAGTTCCGACCGACGAACCTTTCGACACCGAAGTCGAAATTCCGTCCACTTCCTTACCTCCACCTTCAAATTCTTCTTCCGAAGGCATGTCGGGATTCAATCCCAACAATACCTTACCGACGGGAATGATTCCACCTCCGTTAGGTGCGAATAACCCGAATCAACCGCCTGTTGAAGCGCCCGCACGAGTCGCGCTCCAGGATCTCTTCTACCCTGTCCGCACTTCTTTACCTACCTGTCTTTCATCCCCACCGGCAAATGGGGACAATTTTGAAATAAAACCACATTTCATCAATATGCTGCCAAAATTTCACGGTTTGAAATCAGAAGATGCGTATATTTTTATTAATAAATTCCAAAACATTTGCGCTATGATGAAAACGACCCAATTAAGTGATGACGCTTTAAGGCTAAGGGTCATTCCTTTCACCTTATGTGACCTAGCCGAGAAGTGGCTATACAGCACAGCATCACATTCCATTAGAAATTGGGACGAATTTGTGAAAGCTTTTCTTAAGAAGTTCTATCCTCATCACAAAACTGCTAGAATCCGCAATGAGATTATACAATTTTCACAGCTTCCTTCCGAACCATTTTGGAAGTGTTTTAAGAGATTTAAAGACCTATTCGTTCAATGCCCTCATCATGGGATCGAAAGTTGGCAACTTTGCCAAACATTATACGAGGGATTGAACTCGGCAACGAAGCAGTTGCTAGAAACCATCTGTCAAGATCACTTTCTCTCCAAATCTAGTGAGGAAGCGTGGTAGTTTCTTGAGGATCTTAGTGAACAAACAATTCAGTGGGAGAGCTCCAAGACCATATCATCTTCTTCTAGTGGTCAATCTAGGGCAGGCATACATCAAGTAGAGATGTCAATTGCTATGAAGGCCGAGATGGCCGCTCTTACGAAAAAGCTAGAAGCGATTGAGACCAAAATCTCGTCGCCTTCTCCTGCCCCTGTTATGCCTCCACGAACTGTGTGTGCTTGTTGTTCGGCTCCATCACACTTAACCGAAGAGTGTCCTTACAATGCATCTACTCAAGGACATGATCAAGTCAATGCTGCCTTTCAGCAACGACAAAGAAACGATCCATACTCTTCTACATATAATCCGGGTTGGAGGAGTCGCCCAAATTTCGCTTGGAACCAAAATCAACAATTCCAAGGAAATAACAATTTTCAAGGGCCTCCTCCACAACAACAAGCACATCCACAAACTCAATTTCAACAGCAACCTTACCCTAATCAGGTGAACAATTTTGTGCCTAACACTTCTTACCCGCCAAACAATTTTGTTCAACCTAATAATGACAAGGTTAGCTCGCTCAAAAGAAGTCTAGATGCGTTCCTAAAGCAATCTACACAGTCTACAGCAAGACTAGAGACTTCTATTCAATCTTTGGTGCAAAACAGTGCCTCACACGATCAAAGCATCAAATCTATTGAGGCACAAATTGCACAACTCAATGCAGCATTGAGCGAGCGAGAAAAAGGAAAGCTCCCATCTCAACCACTGCCCAATCCCGGTCACGCACATGCTGCAAATCAACAGCAGAATCATAACGTAAATGCTGTGACTACGTTGAGATCGGGAAAAGTGTTGCAAAACAATGTGGGTATTCACAATGACACCCCTGCCGGTGGCCCTTCTTCATCTTCTTCACCTTCTTCTTCTTCGTTAGAGCCTATTCTCCATCATTCACACTGCTCTACCTCTTCTAGCTCGAACGGATCCACTTCTCACAACACGAACACATTTACACGGGGTTCCGTTCCAACTCAACAATCTGATCCGCAAAAATTGGACTCAACAACCTTTCAAAATGTTCCTTTTCCAAATCGGTTGAGATCCAATAAACCAACTCCACAGATGGAGAAGGTTGTAGAGTTGTTCAAGCAGGTCAGCATAAATATCCCACTTTTGGATGCAATCCGACAAGTTCCTTCATATGCAAAAATCTTAAAGGACTTATGCACCAAAAAGAGGAAGACACAAGTACCAAAGAAAGTTTTTGTGGCTAGTGCTATTAGTGATGCTATTGTAAACTCTTTACCCCCAAAGCAAAAGGACCCCGGTTGTCCTACTATTTCGATAACAATTAGGGACAAAAACATCAATAGAGCACTATTAGATCTTGGTGCTAGTGTCAATTTGCTGCCTTATTCTGTGTACGAGCAATTAGGCATTGGAGAGCTTAAGCCCACTCACTGCACTCTCCAAATGGCCGATCGATCAATCACCCATCCTAGGGGAGAGTTGGAGGATGTGTTAATTAGAGTTGGGGATTTTATTTTTCCCGTAGACTTTATTGTTATGGATACACAACCTGTCGCTAACCCCCAGAGTCAAATTCCGGTGATACTTGGTCGACCATTCCTGGCGACTTCTAACGCAGTGATCAATTTTCGTAACGGTTCAATGAATCTATCTTTTGGCAATATGACAATTGAGCTCAACATCTTTAAGTTGGGAAATCAGCCTGCCGAGCCTAATGCTAGAGTACTTGATGTTTGCTCGATCAATGAGATCGCGGAGGAGGACTGTGAGTTCGAAAATTTCATGTTCGATCACAGCAGCGTTGACACCACTAGTGCGTTCCTCCTAGAATCCGACACAGCTTTCACTGCGGAAAATGATTATGAGTGTTTCACCTTTGTAGACGAATTTGAAGACTCACCGCCCGAGCTTGAGTCTTTTGCCTTTTCGGATGAGTTAGTTGAACCATCCGACTCGGTTGCGTACACTCGATTTGAACCTTTGATGGAATCCTTCGAGTTTGAAACAGTTACCCCATTGTTACCATCTATTGTTTCACCTCCTAAACTAGAACTAAGGCTTTTTCCATCGCACCTAAAATATGCTTATCTAGGTGATAATGAGACCTTACCCGTTATCATATCGGGCTCTCTAGCTCTTGAGCAAGAGAAGTCCCTTTTAATGGTCTTAGAAAATAATCGGCAAGCTTTTGGTAGGTCTATGGTGGACATCAAGGGGATTGGTCCCCTCATTGTTGAACATCATATACACTTGATGGATGATACCAAGCCGGCAAGGGACCCACAAAGACGCCTCAACCCCATTATGAAAGAGGCTGTTAAGAAGGAGATTATTAAATGTCTTGATAGTGGTATCATCTACCCTATCTCGGATAGCCAATGGGTTAGCCCCATTCATGTCGTGCCAAAGAAATCGGGCATCACGGTCATTACCAATGAGGCAAATGAGTTAATTCCCACTCGCACCCAAACGGGGTGGCGAGTTTGTATCGACTATAGAAAACTCAATGCCGCAACAAGAAAGGACCACTTTCCTTTACCATTCATTGACCAAATGCTAGAACGATTGGCGGGGAACGAGTTCTACTGCTTTTTAGATGGCTATTCCGGTTATAACCAAGTCCCCATAGCCAAAGAGGATCAAGACAAGACCACATTTACTTGTCCCTTTGGTTCTTTTGCTTATCGTCGCATGCCTTTTGGGCTATGCAATGCTCCCGCTACATTTCAGCGGTGTATGATGGGGATCTTTTCAGACATGGTTGAAAAGTTCTTGGAGATCTTTATGGATGATTTCTCCATTTTTGGTGACTCCTTCGACGAGTGTTTACGACATCTTGACGATGTTCTTACCCGCTGTAGGGATAAGAACCTAACTTTGAATTGGGAGAAGTGCCATTTTATGGTACGAGAGGGCATTGTCTTAGGACATGTCATCTCGCAAAACGGCATAGAGGTTGATAGAGCCAAACTTGAAGTCATCTCTAATCTTCCTCCTCCTAAATGCGTTAAAGACATCCGAGCTTTCCTTGGCCACGCCGGATTTTATAGACGGTTCATCAAGGATTTTAGCAAGATTGCTAGACCCTTGACTCTCTTATTGGCCAAGGACACAACATTTGACTTCGACTCAACTTGCATGGAAGCATTCGAGTCTTTGAAACACTCTCTCATTTCTGCGCCCATTCTTTCATCTCCAGACTGGACGAAACCTTTCGAAATTATGTGCGACGCATCAGATTTTGCCATTGGTGCTGTTCTTGGACAGCACATAAACAAGATGTCGCACGTGATTTATTACGCTAGCCGTACATTAAATGAGGCCCAACTAAACTACACAACAACAGAAAAAGAGTTTTTACCAGTTGTGTTTGCACTTGAAAATTTTCGGCCTTATTTAATTGGCTCTCCGGTTATTGTGTATACGGATCATTCAGCTCTTCGCCACCTTTTTGCGAAGAAGGATGCTAAGTCGAGGCTAATACGTTGGATCCTCCTGCTACAAGAGTTTGACCTTGTCATAAGGGACAAAAAAGGATGTGAAAACGTAGTGGCCGATCACCTTTCACGACTTCCTTCTTTGCCTACACTTGAACTTCCTATTACTGATGCTTTTCCCGATGAGCAACTCTTGACCGTTTCTTGCGAAACATGGTTCGCTGATATAGTAAACTACTTAGCCATCGTCTTGATACCTAACGATTTGTCGAAACACGATAAACTTCAATTCTTATCCCAAGCAAAGCATTTTTACTGGGATGAACCTTATCTTTTTAAATACTGTTCCGACCAAATCATTCGTCGGTGTGTACCAGAAAACGAGTTTAAGAGTGTGTTGTCTTATTGCCATGATCAAGCATGTGGCGGGCACTTTGGCCCAAAGAATACGGCCGAAAAAATCTTGCAGTGTGGTTTCTATTGGCCACGACTTTTCAAAGATGCATATGAATACTGCAAGACATGCTCCCGGTGCCAACACTTGGGCCGGATATCGCGAAGAAATGAAATGCCGCTCCAACCAATTTTGGTTGTCGATGTTTTTGATGTTTGGGGTATAGACTTCATGGGACCATTTCCCAATTCTTTTGGGAATGTTTATATTCTGTTGGCTGTTGACTACGTTTCAAAGTGGGTCGAGGCTGTGCCTAGCCGAACGAACGACAACAAGGTCGTGGTTCGATTTCTTAAAGAACACATCTTTTCTCGATTTGGGCACCCTCGAGCGATCATAAGTGATAATGGTTCTTACTTTTGCAATAGGACTTTTGAGTCCTTAATGCGCAAATATTCTATAACCCACAAGTTGTCAACGCCATACCATCCCCAAACATGTGGGCATGCCGAGATTTCAAATCAGCAAATAAAGCAAATCTCGGAGAAAACGGTTTCTAAAAACTGTAAGGATTGGTCACTTAAACTGATCGATACACTATGGGCTTTCCGTACTGCATACAAGACTGATCTGGGTATGTCTCCATACCGGCTTGTTTACGGGAAGGCTTGCCACCTCCCGGTAGAAATTGAGCACAAGGCATTTTGGGCTATAAAAGAGCTGAATTTATCTTTAGGAGATGCGGGCAGCAACCGAAAGCTACAATTAAATGAACTAGAAGAGCTGCGGGATGAGGCATATGATAATGCCGTAATTGTCAAAAACCGAACTAAGGTGTTCCATGATAAACACCTTTTGCGAAAAACTTTTGAACCTGGTCAACAGGTTTTACTCTATGACACTCGGTTACATTATCACCCAGGCAAGCTCCGTTCTAGATGGAAAGGACCATTTGTTGTCCGCACCGTTTATCCGCACGGTGCGGTCGATCTTGAAAATTCTGAGGACGGTACTTTATTCAAGGTTAATGGACATCGATTGAAACCGTTCTTCACGGCGGACCATTCGGAGGAGCTCCTATTTTTGCAGGAGCCGATTTACACTGATTGATTTTCCTCCACTTTCACCCCCGAATTTCCAATCAATTTTCCAAAACTTTATTTCAAATAAGTTTGGGGGTGTGTATCATTTGTAAATATATTAATAAGCAGGACATTGCCGACATTATCGACCCTCTTGGTGCAGCAAGACAGTGAGGACACTGTCCAGTTCAAGTTTGGGGGTATGCTCGGTACGTCTTCTTCTTTTGCATTCATATGTATATTTTTGCATTTGCATATTCATTTTGAAAACCCATAAAAAATTGAAAATTTCAAAAATTATAAAAATTATTGTATTCAATTTTGACCATATTTAACTTGAGCTTGACAGATAGGTTAACTGGCTAGGAATAACTAGATCTTAGACCTAGTAAATTAAAAACCCTAAAAATAACCTTCTTTAAAGATTAACGGTAGAAAGTATATGTCTTTGTAGTTTATTTAGAACTAGGCAAATTTTGAGTTCACTTTTTGGGCTAAGTTGAAATAAAGGAAAAATATTGATATTCTTATTAGAGTATAAGTTTGAAAAATAATTCCTAGCTTAAGTCTATATTCTGAAAATGTATACCCTACAAATTGCACAATCACGCACCTTGAAACTTGGAATAGTAGAAAAGACCTTGAAATGCTCTTGTCTAAAGTCCTTAGTACGAAGAAAATAAAAAAAATTGTGAATAAAAAATGAACACTGGTCTTTGTGATTACTTAAGGCTGCAAAAATAGAAAAAATATTTAGCGAGGGTGCTTCATCACCTAGTGCCTTAGACCAACTAGTTTGGGAGTCACTGCTAAAAGCCTTGGGTGTTGCAAGACTAGGAATTACGCTTTAAAGTGCAAACATATCTTGTAATCGGTTGTTGGTACCTCAAGAAGTATTAACAGTCGCATGAAGGATGTGAATTCACCAGTTAATCAGTGCTTTGAACAACGGACAAGAGTATGATTGCTTGATTTGAATTTCCAAGTGTAGGGGTGATTTATACACACACGTTGGGATATATGATTAGAGTTGAGATAAGAGAAAGGAATGAAGAATAGAACTTGTATCTTTAGTAGAGTTGATAGAAAAATTCCCAAGTGGAGATGGAACCTTAGAAGGAAAACTTAAGAAATGCCGAAAGCTGAGTGAGTCTATCGAACATATATAATCTTACGTTAAATGGTGAGGAAGTGTGAAGAATACGGGTGGATAGTTTACGATTCGAAGATAATAGAGTTCCTTGTTAGAAAACCTAATTGGAGAATTAAAGTTAATGAGCCAAATTGATAGGATTTTATGGGTAGTATCCGCTGAAAACCCTCAGGAGACAACACTCCTCCTACTAGGGACACCTAGAGGTTTAACTGCTTGTTGCAGGAGCTCAGTGCAATCGCGTTTCCCTGCGAAAGTGCGGTTAGGTTTTATCGAGAATAAAATAATGAGTTTGCTCGAGGACGAGCAAAAGATAAGTTTGGGGGTATTTGTTCATATCATAATATCGCATTTTATATTCCCCATTCTTATGCGTTCTATAAATAAACAGGCGCTTTTGACGCATGTCTGCTACATATTACAGGATACAGGTTCTTGGAGCGAAGACAGTGAAAAAGACAAAAGATGATACAAAAGAGGGACTTTTGACCCACAAGTAGAAGGATTCTAGTCAAGCCTAGACGAAGAACAATTCACAATTGTACAAGGCAATGCAAGGTCTAAAATGTCAAAGTGAACGGTTAAAAGATCATTACAAGTTTTCACTGAAGATCTGGAGAAAACCCAGAAGTCAAATGGAGAAAAGAACTAGAAAAATAGAAAGCCCAAAGCATCAAGAAGAAGTACACAAAATTGCAGTCAATGATCTGACCAATGGGCCGCGGAACCGCGGCCCAAAGCCTACCCATGCCGCGGTTCCACGGCCATCTGATGCACGTGTCGGTGCGGAATTTTCCTGGCGGTGGGTCGGTGCGTCGGTGCGTCGGTTGGGATTTTTAAGGGGTATTTTTGTAATCGCACATGTGCGAGTCCTGTAACCCTAATTTCCCTATTTCCCTATAAAATTGTATTCTAAAGATTGTATTGGGGATGCCTCTTTTCAATAAATAAAATTCGGATTCTTTGGAAGATTAAGAGCATCACTTCTTGTAAGTTCTTTTTAATTTTCTGCCTTAGTTTATTAATTTCTTGCCCTAGATTAATTCATTCTTTGCCCTAGCTTTCTAATTTAATTCTTGCTTTATATAAATCATTCCTTTGCCCTAGTAATCTAGTGTAAAATCTTTTAAACTGCAGTAGGTAAGTAATCTTAAAATGGTGTTTTTAATAGATCCCCTAATGAGCGAGTAATTTCCTCGCTTGTTAGGGTTAGGAATAAGGGAGGGATTGAGAGATGAATATCTCTCATCTCTTTCAAGCCCAATAATTTGTAATAACTAGAATTTCATGCACGCATGCATGATCCGCTCCCTACGGCACCCTACCCACGAGGTAACGGTGAAACCGTAGTATAAAAGACCGGACATGCATGACTTCCATGAAGGTTAGAGCAATTAGTAGGAAAGGACGGACAAGGATCTAGAGGAAGAAACTTCGTTTCTTCCTAATCATCCTAATCCCCTTTACTAATAATTGTTATAACTTCTAAAAAGATTTAATTGAGGGCATTGAAAGAGGTGTGAATATTAATCTTATCAAACTCACCTTAGACCTAATCCTAGCAAGTTTCTTGATCATCGTACAACTTAGTTTTTAGATTCAATTAAAAGACCAAACAACCATTGGAATTAGCTCGTAAGAACACTTAGGAAAATTACACATCCCTGTGGACCGACCCGTATTCACCGGCAAGCTGCAAAGCGACGCCGTTTCTGATTGCGGTAAAATATTTTTGGCGATCGTAAAATCTCTACTAATCACCCTCCGAAAGACGGCGCAAGACTGGCGTCTTGCCTGAGATTCGGGGCAGATGCTAATTGGTGCTATCCGTCTACCTCTCCGAAGATGCCAAGTTGATTTATGACACCATGCATCGAAGGTTTAAACGGATGCGTCCGATGTAGCAGACTTCGTCAGATTCCCCCTCGCTCGAGGGGGTTTTGATTGTGGGGGCGGTCTTCCCTGCAGGCGCAAGCCCCTGCAGTTAATTACGCTACCGCATGGCGGTAACAACTTTCTCCTTCTCCAGATGGTCACTTCGTGTCGTGGGTGTTTGTTTTGTGTTTGGTTGCCTGTGGATTGTATACGGAGACTGAGTTATGTTGTCGCCCGTAGGGCGTGGACTAGTCCAAATCCGTGTTATCTTAGATTTCGGTTTGGGGTTGTGTTTAAGGATACGTTAGCCTCGTTTGAGACTAAGATCGAATTAAACGTTCGTTAAGGATACGTTAGTCTAGTTTTAGACTAAGATTAACTTAATGGGATCGTTTAGATCCGACAAGAGAGCGATTAGAGGGGCCCTGTTGTGTAGTTTAGTGACAATGCGGTCGATAGGTAGTTTAAGGACATTGCGGTCTAGTGTTAGTTTTAAGACGTTGCGGTCAAGGTTAAGGACGTCGTAGTCCGTGGATTTAAGGACTCCACAGTCCGATGTTAGTTTTAAGACATCACGGTCGAGGTTAAGGACGTCATAGTCCGTTGTTAGTTTTAAGACATTCCGGTCAAGGTTAAGGACGTCGTAGTCCGTGGATTTAAGAACTCCACAGTCCGTTATTAGTTTTAAGACATTACGGTCAAGGTTAAAGACGTCGTAGTCCATGAGTTTAAGGACCCCACAGTCCGTATCAATGTGTGGTCATCGGGACCCGCCATCTCTTTGAAGACGCTGAGGAATTACAGCGCCAAGTATCAAAGGAGTGAAGAGATGTACCCTTAAACTAAGGTAGATTAAGCGATCCATAGTCCAATTTGGAAACTAAGATCAATTATTATATTATGAGCCCATTGGCCCAGTTGAATTTGAATTGAGGACTTATGGCCATCTTGGGCTAAGTCCAATTATGTTTGGGATATTGGCCCTCTGTTGATTTATTGAAGAGGAGGCTTTGCCTCTGGAAACTTAGCCAATTGGGCTAAAGCTAGTATTAAACACTAGAGACCAACAGCGTTGAACACTGTGAAAAGATTGACAAGTTAGTGTCAAACACTAAAAGATAATCAGTGTTGAACACTGGGAAAAGAGTTTTCAAATTAGTGTTAAACACTAAGCAAATCAGTGTTAAACACTGCAAATAGAGTTTTCCAAATTAGTGTTAAACACTAAGGAGAATCAGTGTTAAACACTGGATACAGAGGTTTCAATTTAGTGTTAAACACTAAGGCAAGAGGGGTCACGTGGTAACACGTGAGACTGCCTTTCTTCCCTATATTTTGTTCTATAGATAAGTGTTTAACACTTTTAGTTCTGAAAGCCATCACGTGCGGGCATGTGATGGGGGCTCATGCTCTGGTTTGTTAGAATACTCATTAGAGGTCACGTGGTGATACGTGGGGGCGCCCCAGAGTTCTCTTTTATTTTGCTATTTCTTTATGTGCTTCAGGGATCACGTGGGGCACGTGAGTCATTGCCTCAAAGTTTTCTTTTTATACATCTTCGCAGAAGTCACGTGGTAACACGTGAGGTGTCTACTTCAGAGCTCTATTTTGTGGGCCTTCGCAGGGGTTACGTGGTAGCACGTGACTCTGCATGTTTTAAAGTTCTGTTCATAGGGTTAAAACCTCAACTTTAGAGGACTTGAATTTTCTGTTTTCTTCTGAAGAATTACACTCTTAATAGGGTTAAACCCTAATTTCTTTTCTTAAGGGAATTAAATTCCTGTGAGCTTGAGGGAGTTATATTCTCAGTTAGGGTTAAACCCTAGTTCTGTTCATTTTGAAGGAATTAAATTCCTATAATATAGGGTTAAACCCTAACTTTATCTCAAAGGAATTGAATTCCTATCATTTTGTGAGAATTAAATTCTCTAAACTCAGTCCATCCTCTGTGTTTTAGATCTGCATGGCAGGATCTCAACCCAATGAGAATTAAATTCTCAATTCATGGGGAGATGTGCACTTTGCAGATCCTCAACCAGAGAAAGAACTAAGTTCTTTTCTTTTTATACAAGAGTTAAACTCTTTTGAGAATTAAATTCTCCTTTGAAGCCTCCCTTTTCTTTTCTTATCTAAGGTTTTCCTTTTTGCCGAGAATCAAAGGCTCTATCTCTCTCTCTCTCTCTATATATATATATATATATATATATATATATATATATCAAAAGAAAAAGATCCAAAAGTCTCAAGGTTTCAGAAAAAGGTTTTAGAAAAAAGGTTTTCGAAAAGGGTCCCCCCTCTTCTTTTCTTGGCTCCTATTTATAAGAGAAGGAAGAGAATCAATCTGCTTAGTAAATCTCTCATTGAGAGATTTGATTTGTATGTTGAGAGATTTGATTTACATTTATCATTAATCTGGGCCTTTAGATTGTTAAGTGAATTTTATTCACCATTGGATTTTAAGTCCAAAGATATTTCCTTGTTGTTTCGGTTAGATTTAGGGGGAAATCTTTCCAAGTCCAAGATTTTTCCATAAATTGGTGATATTTAATTACCTTTAGATTTTTGATCCAACGGTTCCAAATAATCATTCTCTATCTTGGAAAGATTTGAATGATCTCTTCTCAGAATTTAATTCTGTTCAATTACAAGGCTTTTAAAGCCGGCCACGTGACCCCTGGTCACGTGTAGGCACGTGACCCTTGGTCTCGTGTAGGCACGTGACCCCTGGAACGGGCCTTTCTTCTCCTTTTGCACTCTGTTCTCTGGCCGCTGCTTAGCTGTCACGTGCCGACACGTGACCATTGGTCACGTGTGAGCACGTAACCTTTTCTGGAGTCTTTTCTTGAATGCGCTTTGGACCGCTGCTTTGAGCGTCACATGCCAATACGTGACCGCTGGTCACGTGTGAGCACGTGATGCCTCTTCTGAGTCCTTTCCTGATTTTTAATCAGGGAACAAATGCCCCCACAGCGTTGTTCTCACGCGTCTGCACGTGAATGCAACGCTGTTACTTTTGTGACCGTTGGATCTGCTTTGGGAGTAGGGTAGATGAAACGTTTTCCATCCCATCCTATAAATGCCCATGTCTTTTCAGGAGAGCCTCCACTTTGCTCATCTTCCTCCTTGCATACTTTTCTTTCTGAGAATTTAATTCTCCTTTCCAAAGCTTAGTTCTCTGCCTTGAACAATTTTCAGAGTTTAACTCTATTCAAAAAGAATTCTTTTCTTCAGGTAATGCTCTCGAACGAACGATGAACTCTCATGTCCTTCTGGATTTTAAATCCGTAGCGAGGGTTTCACCCCTTTAAATATGAACCCATTTTTCCTTTAAGTTTTTCAACCGAAATATGAAACCATTTAATCTTCAGCAGTAAATCTCTTTTAGGGTTCATCTGATCCTTCAGGGAGATGACGGTGATAGTTCAAATCCATGGAGTTTAACTCCGTCCTCAGAAAAAAAGTTTTTGGGAATTTAATTCCCCTTTTCAAAAGGAATTTAATTCCTGTGAAGAACTAAGTTCTTCCCCTGGAGGCTTCTTAGGGTTTCCTTGCCCTAGGTTGTCCTCCTTCACATTCGAGAGGAAAAAGTTTGTAATGAATTTTTTCATGATCGTTATTTCAGGTGTCATGGATGCTCATTTATATGATCTTAACGAAATCATTTCTTACGGGAATATTCGTGCACTGGGCCGTAGTCAGAATCAGGAGTTCACCAATGCTCAGTGTGCTGAGATTATGAGCCGCTTTGACGAGTACGACTATAGGCTACTCCCCCGTCGCTCTTCTCTTCTGAGACTCATCGTGCTGGCGATTTGGGAGGCGCTTCCTCTCTTCTGCACCGGTGTACCACTCAGGGCATTGGACGCTGCCGAGGATAAGATACATTCGGTGTATCTGATGAGTCTAATCTCGAAGAGAAGGTGCGACAATCTTATTGATCTCTTGCACCAGGTATTTCAGCAGTCGGCCATACTTGCCGCCTATCAGAGGGTGGAGGACATTCGCGAGGACCCCGACGCTTGTGATCGTGAGAGAAAATATACTCGGGCGGTTCGAAATGCTTGGAGGATCTTGGACAAAGTCAAGTTTGAGTTTCTCAATCCGTGCCCCGCGTCTGAGGTCTTTCCATTGTAATCGTTTTCTTTTCATTTTGTATGGACTTCTTAAAGCATGAATGATAAGTTTTATCGTGCCTTTCTATGTTTGCATGCCTTTCTATGGGATTTTATCATTTTGCTATTGTTGCTGTCGCTGTTTTTACTGTGCAGGGTGCTATTCCATTTTTTAGTACACGTCAAGCTTGGGGGTCACGTGCTTCGCACGTGGGGTCCTTTTGACGGGGCTGTTCAAATTTTTTTTTACGCCATATTTTAGTGCACAATATTAGATGCAGAAAAGGAGCCTTGGAAATAGTTCCATCTCCTTGATTTCCAATGCCTTCCCCTTTTGGGCCTTGGAAATAGCTTCAACATGCAAGATTTTCCGTGCACAGCACTTAATGCCCCTCTTTATATCCTGGGGCCATGGCCTTCTTTTCTCTTCACAGAGAAATTTATTCTCATTTTGGTGCGATTTGTCTTGAGAGACAACTGAGCGCCATGGCCTACAATCGCCCTCATGCTCGTCGACAGCCATGGGAAGTTCCTATCGAGGAGATGATCCCCCGCTTTGCCACCCGATTGGTGGATCCCCTCCTTACCGACGATGAATGCGACTCAGCGGCGTATGAACTCTCGATCCGTAGGGGGTCTCCCCTCCCAATGGACTCCCTCTGGCTCCAGATGATTCTTGCCGCCGTGCTCGCCGACGTCCCTCCTCACCCGGCGGAGATGACCCTGGCGATGCTTGACACGGCCGAAAAAAAGCTCGAGGGCTTTCACGAAGCGTGCCTAATTACTCAAGCTTTGAAAGATCGCTCGGTTCACCTTTTGAGCGAAATAAGAGCCCGTCGGGCTGTTATGTCTGCTTTTGCGGACGAACATGGCGCCAATCGGTGGGGAGCGACTCCTCGCGAGAACCGGCGCTTTGACGTGTTGGAGAGAGCGGAGAGAGAGATGGAGAATTTTGCCTTTTGTTTTGTCAACCCTTGCGCTACCGATCCTTTGTTCAGCGACCTTTTCCAGCTAGTGTAGTATTTTCAAATTAGTTTTCGCGTGCTTTATGTTGGACTTTCATGTGTGCTGGGTATCCGTATGTATATTTTTGCTTGCATAAATGAACTTTGTGTTCTTCCTATGAGAACTTTCTTTAATTGCGAACACTGTCACTATGTTGCATGCACATCAGAGCTTCGGGTATTATTTCTTTTCGGATATTCATATAGTTGCGAATGCATGCTTGATAGGTTGTACACCGATAACTTTTGTTGCTTCCCATACCAGGTGATATGAGCGCGTTTTAGATCGATTGTTGCTGTCGACTGGATGCTCGTTTATACGGTCTTGAGCGTATATGTCCTGTTTCCGAGGTTGCGGTCGCGAAACCGAGCTCACGTGGCCTGATAGAGCGACGCATGGCGAACATATTGTTGTGCGAGACGAGGCTCGGCCGCAAGTTCTCGGAGAGGGAACTGGCTTCTAAGGCGTTGGGCGAGATTCAAGCTAATCTTACCACCAAGGCCAACAAAGCGTATGAACTCTGACGAGTGCTTCAAGAGTCTATTAAAGAGGTGGTGGCTCTTGATAAAGCTGCCATGTTCACTCGTGAGAGGGTCGAGGCTCATAAAGCCACCGAGAAAGAGCTTGAAGGCCGGCTCGCCTCGTATCAGGCCCAGCAGGCTCAGGCGGAGGCCCGTCTTCTGGCAATCCTAAATCATGAAGCCGTGGCCCAGCAAAAGCAGGATGAGCTGACGAAATTGCTAAATCGCCTGCCGGCTTGAAAAACTTGTATCTCTCTTTTTTTCCTTTTTGTACATACTCTTGAGCGAGAGTATTTTCTTTTTGTTCTTTCATGAATTGTACCTTGTACCCATTTTGGTTTATGAATAAAGACATCTTTTTTTCAATGGTGTGTCCTCCGTTTATTGAATGTGTTCTGCGGATAGTCTATCTTGATCTCTTTGCAGGGCAGCGAGGGCTTGGGATTCAGGGTTAAGATCTGCTTCCTAAGACTTTGAGCTTTACGAGCCGTGAGGGTCTCATAAAGAGTTTTTTCTCCCTACAGGTCGAGAGGATCCCGTAGGTGTGAGTTCTTCTTAAGAATTATGGGGATTCTTAAGCGGGTTTTCCCTTGGGAGTCGTAAGGATCTCACAAGAGAGTTTTCTTCCTTGCAGGTCGTGAGGACCCGCAAGTGCTGAGTGCGGTCACCCTTAACCGTATCTCACGGGGTCAGAGGTTGCTTTGGGATGTTCTTCAGGGTACCGTAGTTTAAAGACATCACGGTCAAGGTTAAGGACCTCATAGTCCGGGGTTTAAGGACTCCACAGTCCAACGTTAGTTTTAAGACATCACGGTCAAGGTTAAGGACGTCATAGTCCGTGGATTTAAGGACTCCCCAGTCCGATATTAGTTTTAAGACATCACGGTCGAGGTTAAGGACCTCATAGTCCGTGGATTTAAGGACTCCACAGTCCGCGAAATGCGTGGTTACTGGGACCCGTCGCCTCTTTGAAGACGTTGAGGAATTACAACGCCAAATATCAAAGGAGTGAAGAGATGTACCCTTTAACCAAGGTGAAAATCAGTCTAGAATCATCGTGGTTGGTCGTTAGTTTTAAGACATTACGGTCGAGGTTAAGGACATCATAGTCTGTGGGTTTTAAGGACTCCACAGTCCGGTGTTTGCTCTGAATGCTTCACACGGGTTCACGGCCGTGCTTGGCGAGGACCAGGCTCCGCTCTGGGCATTTTCCGCAGGGTCAAAGAGTGACGTTATCCACGTTCCACGTAACCAGGAATTTTGCACTAGATGCTTCACACGGGTTCACTGCCGTGCTCGGCGAGGACTAGGCTCCGCTCTGGATACTTCACACGGGTTCACTGCCGTGCTCTGCGAGGACCAGGATCCGCTCTGGACGTTTTCCACGGGGTCAAAGAGTGACGTTATCCGCGTTCCACGTGACCAGGAATTTTTCACTAGATGCTTCACACGGGTTCACTGCCGTGCTCGGCGAGGACTAGGCTCCACTCTAGATGCTTCACACGGGTTCGCTGCCGTGCTCTGCGAGGACCAGGATCCGCTCTGGACGTTTTCCACGGGGTCAAAGAGTGACGTTATCCGCGTTCCACGTAACTAGGAATTTTGCACTAGATGCTTCACACGGGTTCACTGCCGTGCTCGGCGAGGACTAGGCTCCGCTCTAGATGCTTCACACGGGTTCACTACCGTGCTCTGCGAGGACCAGGATCCGCTCTAGATGTTTTCCACGGGGTCAAAGAGTGACGTTATCCGCATTCCACGTGACCAGGAATTTTGCACTAGATGCGGGTTCACTGCCGTGCTCGGCGAAGACTAGGCTCCGCTCTAGATGCTTCACATAGGTTCACTGCCGTGCTCTGCGAGGACCAGGATCCGCTCTGGACGTTTTCCACGGGGTCAAAGAGTGACGTTATCCGCGTTCCACATGACCAGGAATTTTGCACTAGATGCTTCACACGGGTTCACTGCCGTGCTCGGCGAGGACTAGCCTCCGCTCTGGATGCTTCACACGGGTTCACTGCCGTGCTCTGCGAGGACCAGGATCCGCTCTGGACGTTTTCCACGGGGTCAAAGAGTGACGTTATCCGCGCGTGACCAGGAATTTTGCACTAGATGCTTCACACGGGTTTACTGCAGTGCTCGGCGAGGACTAGGCTCCGCTCTGGATGCTTCACACGGGTTCACTGCCGTGCTCTGCGAAGACCAGGATCTGCTCTGGACGTTTTCCACGGGGTCAAAGAGTGACGTTATCCGCGTTCCACGTGACCAGGAATTTTGCACTAGATGCTTCACACGGGTTCACTGCCGTGCTCGACGAGGACTAGGCTCCGCTCTGGATGCTTCACACGGGTTCACTGCTGTGCTCTGCGAGGACCAGGATCCGCTCTGGACGTTTTCTACGGGGTCAAAGAGTGACGTTATCCGCGTTCCACGTGACCAGGAATTTTGCACTAGATGCTTCATACGGATTCACTGCCGTGCTCGGCGAGGACTAGGCTCCGCTCTGGATGCTTCACACGGGTTCACTACCGTGCTCTGCGAGGACTAGGATCCGCTCTGGACGTTTTCCACAGGGTCAAAGAGTGGCGTTATCCGCGTTCCACGTGACCAGGAATTTTGCACTAGATGCTTCACACAGGTTCACTGCCGTGCTCGGCGAGGACTAGGCTCCGCTCTGGGTGTTTCACACGGGTTCACTACCGTGCTCTGCGAGGACCAGGATCCGCTCTGGACGTTTTCCACGGGGTCAAAGAGTGACGTTATCCGCGTTCCACGTGACCAGGAATTTTGCACTAGATGCTTCACACGTGTTCACTGCCGTGCTCGGCGAGGACTAGGCTCCGCTCTGGATGCTTCACACGGGTTCACTGCCGTGCTCTGCGAGGACCAGGATCCGCTCTGGACGTTTTCCACGGGATCAAAGAGTGACGTTATCTGTGTTCCACGTGACCAGGAATTTTGCACTAGATGCTTCACACGGGTTCACTGCCGTGCTCGGCGAGGACTAGGCTCCACTCTGGATGTTTCACACGGGTTCACTGCCGTGCTCTGCGAGGACCAGGATCCGCTCTGGACGTTTTCCATGGGGTCAAAGAGTGACGTTATCCGCGTTCCACGTGACCAGGAATTTTGCACTAGATGCTTCACACGTGTTCACTGCCGTGCTTGGCGAGGACTAGGCTCCGCTCTGGATGCTTCACACGGGTTCACTGCCGTACTCTGCGAGGACCAGGATCCGCTCTGGACGTTTTCCACGGGATCAAAGAGTGACATTATCCGCGTTCCACGTGACCAGGAATTTTGCTGATTGTATCCGCATTTCACGGGATGAGGGTTTGACTCTTGGTGATCTGTATATCGCCGAGCCATAAAACTGGGAGTTGCCGCTGTTCCGCTTCGCTTGAAGTTGTGTCCGCTGTTGCAAGACGAGTGTTGAGACGATCTCTAGATCACTTGCGGCTTATCGAGATTTGGCTTCTTCTTCTGATGAAACCTGGGAGAGGAGGAGTGCGATTCCTTCTTTGTTTGCGCCCCTGGATTGTATACAGGGATAGATGTAACATCACCTGTAGGGCGTAAATTTCATTTTTATTTTATTTCTTTTTCCGCGATGCTCTATCATTTCAGCTTTATATCGCGAAGGTCGCGATTGCCCAATCATTTCCGCTATTTTTCGCGGTGCCCAATCATTTCGGCTATTTATTTTATTTTTACTCGCTGCTTTTTATTGCGAGTCGCCCAATCATTTCGGCTATTTCTCATGCATACATTTTTACTTGCTGCTTTTTATTGCAGGTTGCCCCATCATTTCGGCTGTTTCGTATGCATGTGTGGCTCGCTAGCCTTTTCGCTGCAAGCTTGGATTTTAGACACCGATTTCGGCATCAGCACCGCTGCAACTGGGATGTTGCCAGGAGTGAATCATCACTTGCCTCTGTCGATGTTGACCAAAAGTGGCTTAGAAAACAGGGTTGAGGGTCTTGTCGACTAAGGCTTTTGACTTTATGAGCCTTAAGGGTCTCATAAAGGTATTTCTCCCTGCGAGTCGTGAGGATCTTGTAGGTGTGTTTTCTCCTTGGGAATCGTGAGGATTCCTAAGTGCATGTCCTCTTACAAGTCGTAAGGATCTTACAAAAGGGTTTTCTCCTTATAAGTCGAGAGGACCTATAGGGGTTGTTTGCCATACGAACATATCCCTAGTCACGGATGGGACTTGGTTAGGGAAATGTTTATTCGCGCCCGTGGATTGTATACAAGGGTCAGTATTGAGCCGCTTGTAGGGCAATATCGAAGATTGTGGGGGTTGCTTAAGCACAGGTTTTAGGTCTCTGTGACTTAAGTCTTTCAAATCTTATGAGCCGTGAGGGTCCCATAAGAGAGTTCTCCTTACGAGTCGTGAGGATCTCGCAAGTGTATTTTCTCCTTAGGAATCGTGGGGATTCCTAAGTGTGTTGCTCCCTTGTGAGTCGTAAGGATCTCACACGGGCGGTTTCTCCTTACAAGGTCGAGAGGACCCTGTAAGTGTCCTTTAACGAGGTTGCGCCCTTTCAGCTTTTCACAAACACTCGTCGGTAGTCCTGCTGTTTTTACTCACGGAGCCCTTTCGGGTTTTCATCCGTTCCCCTTTTGCTTACGGACATACCTTTCTTTTTATTCTTTTTATTTTTATATATATACATTTTTTTATGAGGTCGCGCCCTTTCAGGTTTCACGAACACTCGCCGGTAGCCCTGCTGTTTTTACTCACGGAGCCCTTTCGGGTTTTCATCCGTGCCCTTTTTTCTTATGGACATATCGTTTTTATATATTTTTTTTATTTTTATTTTTATTTTTTATTCATCTCGTCAGCCTAAAGATGCTGCGGTAGTAGTTTTAAGGACGTTTCGGTCCGTCATTAGTTTAAGGACGTTTCGGTCCGTCGTTAGTTTAAGGACATTTCGGTCCGTTGTTAGTTTAAGAACATTTCGGTCCGTTGTTAGTTTAAGCACATTTCGGTCCGTTGTTGAAGAAGGCCGGTTTCCACTTATAGAGTTTGGAGTTAGGAAGATAGCGAGCGGACATAGTCGTCGTCATCTATCATTGACCTAGGCCGTGACTCGTTAGGCGTAATATTTCTTCAGGAAGCGACCGTTTATTGGCCTGAAAGGTCTTTCACCGTGCATATCCATGAGTAGATACGCTCCTCCCCGGTAGACCTTGTCTATGATGTACGGGCCTTCATAGTTCGGCTCAAATTTTCCCCGCTTGGCACGATTGGGGATCATAGGTCTTTTGACCACTAGCACGAGTTCGCCTTGGCGAAATGTCCTCGGCCTGGTCAATCTTTCATACGAGCGCGTCATCTTTGCTTTGTAGGCCTCCAGATTTTGTTGTGCTATGAGCCGGGTCTCATCAAGGGCATCAAGCTCCTCAAGCCGAAGGTGAGCATTTTCTTCGTCCGTCAGCTCATAGTGGACCGCCACTAATAGAGAGGGTAACTCTATCTCGAGGGGGAGTACCGCTTCTGTACCGAATACCAACGCATATGGCGTTGTGTTTGTGGCTGTCTTGAACGTAGTTCGATACGCCCAGAGAGCTTCTTGCAGCCTCTCATGCCAGTCCTTCTTATTTCGGGACACCGTTTTCTTCATGATCTTCGTCAAGGTCTTGTTGAAAGCCTCGGCCAGACCGTTAGCTCGCGGATTATAAACCGAGGAATATCTCCAGTCTATATTGTGTTGTTGCGTGAAGCGACTGATTTTGTGGCTTCTGTAAGCTGGCCCGTTATCGGAGATGATCCGTCGCGGAGTTCCAAACCGATAAATGACGTGCGTCTTGAAGAAGTGGAGGATATTCTCCGTTTTCACTTCCCTCAACGGTACTGCTTCTGCCCATTTGGAGAAGTAGTCAGTGGTCGCTAGGATGAAACGATGTCCTCTGGATGATGCTGGTTCGATGGGGCCGACTATATCAGTCCCCCACATTTCGAATGGCCAGCTAGCCACCATTGGATGGAGTGGATTTGGATGCTGGTGGATAAAGTCCCCATGAATTTGGCATGAGTGGCATTGCTTCGCATACTCGAGGCAGTCCTGGATCATCGTGGGCCAATAGTAACCCATCCGTTTGATCTTCAACTTCATGTTCGGGCCTGCTTGGTGAGAACCGCAGAGTCCGTCATGAACTTCCTGAACGACTCTTTTCGCTTCGACAGGTCCCAGGCATCTCAACCACAAAGAATCGAACGACCTCTTGTACAGAGTATCGTTGACAAAGGCGAAAGACAGAGCTCGTTTCATAAGCTGATGTCTTGAGGACGCATCTTCGGGCGTTCGACGGTATTTGAAGTAGTCTATAAAGACTCCCCTCCAATCCTCGGCCTTTTCTTGGTCATTCATTTGCAGGGCCGTGTGCTCATTTGCTCCCTTTTCTTCGGGTGACTCCAGGGATATTCCTGTAGGGGCAAGTACTCGACGGCTTTGTACCACGATCCTAACGTCATCGAGGTTCTCATCAGCAAGTTCTTTAGCGAGCTTAGCCAATGCATCCGCTTTGCTATTTTCGGCACGCGGTATGTTTTCTAGGGTGTAGGAAGGGATTTGAGTCAGCAGCTGTCGTACTCTCTCTCCATACTTCACCAGCTCTGGCTTGCATGTTTGGTAGTCGCCATTTACTTGACTAACGACCAGCTGGGAGTCTCCGTATATGAGGAGGTTTTCGATTCCCATGTCGATGGCGATCTCGAGGCCTGCTATCAAAGCTTCGTACTCGGCTTCATTGTTCGTCCTCGGCTCTATTAAAGAGAAAGTGAAGCGCATTATCCCTCCTTGTGGAGTTATGAAGATAAGACCCACCCCTGATTTGATTATAGGGGTGCTTTGTTTGCGCTTCTTCACGGAAGATGCTCCATCGAAATAAAGCTCCCATCGGATATTAACACCGTCGATCGCGTCAAACGCGTGTTCGTCTGGCAGTTCGCAATTCAAAGGAGAGTCGGCCGGTACCGGATTCTCAACGAGGAAGTCGGCGATGGCCTGGCCTTTCACTGCCTTGAGAGGTTGATAAGTTATCGAGAACTCCATCAAGAGAAGGGCCCATTTAGCGAGTCGCCCCGTCAATATGGCCTTCGACATTAAATATTTAAGGGGGTCCGCTTTCGAAATGAGACGGACTTCATGCGCCAACGCATAGTGCCTGAGCTTTGTTATCGCAAAGATTAACGCCAGGCAATATTTTTCGATAGGGGAGTAGTTGCTTTCTTCCCCCAGTAGGACTCGACTTAAATAGTAGAGCGCTCTCTCCTTCCCTTGGTCATTCTCTTGTGCCCATAATGCGCCTAAGGAACCTTCGAGGGCAGTTGTATAAAGAATAAGAGGTTTTTTCCTGACTGGGGCAGCTAACACCGGCGGGTTCTGCAGGTACTGCTTGATCTCGTCCAGTGCGCCTTGGCATTTGCGATCCCAAACGAACGGGGTTCCCTTCTTCATCAGGTGACTGTAAGGGCGGCACTTTCCTGAAAGGTTGGATATAAATCGCCGGATATACGCGAGCTTCCCTTGGAGAGACCGCAGCTGTTTGAGAGTCCTTGGCGGTAGCATTTCCATGATCGCTTTGATTTTCGACGGATCTATCTCAATGCCTCGGTGGCGGACAATGAATCCTAGGAATTTTCCTGAGGATACCCCGAACGCGCATTTGAGGGGGTTCATCTTCAAGTTGTATTGCCGAAGGCGTTGAAATACAGTCTTCAGATGCTCGAGATGTTCCTCGTATGATTTGCTTTTCACGACGAGGTCGTCGATATAGCATTCGACGATTTCATGTATAAGGTCATCGAAGATCTTCATCATGGCCCTTTGATAAGTAGCACCGGCGTTCTTTAAACCGAAGGGCATCACTTTATAGCAGAATATTCCCAGAGGGGTCCGAAAAGCGGTATGCTTCTGGTCTTCGGGATGCATCTTTATCTAATTGTACCCTGATGAGCCGTCCATGAAGGAGAAAACCTCGTGAGTGGACGTGTTATCTATCATTAGCTCTGTGACTGGCACTGGGAAATCATCCTTCGGGCAGGCTTTATTGAGATCCCGGAAGTCCACGCATATGCGCACTGTCCCATTTTTCTTCATTACCGGGACGATGTTGGCGATCCAGTCAGGATATTGAACTTCCTGGTTAAACCCAGAATCGATCAGCTTCTTGACCTCAGCGTTAATGCTCATCTCAAGCTCGAGCCGCATTCTTCTTGGCGCCTGTTTGACTGGCTTGACATCTGGGGATATTGCCAATTTATGCACAACAATTTCTGGATCTAATCCTGGCATTTCAGAATAGTTCCATGCGAAACAATCTCTATGCTGCATAAGCACGTCTTTTAACGCAGCCATCCTTTCTTCAGATAGCAGCTCACTGACGAATGTCGGTCGTGGGTCGTTCGCCGTCCCCAACTCAATTTTCCTGAGGTTATCTGCGGTAGTATGTATGCCATCTTCCAGCTCTTTTGGCGCTGGCGGAAATTCTGAGATTACCTCGTCGTCATTGCTGTTTTCAAAGCACCAGGGTAGGTCATTCATATTCTCAGGCTCTTCTTTTGATACCGTTGTCATATGACAGGTACGAGCTCGCTTCCAAGACCGATGTGGATCTGGTTCTGCTCTTGTGGCTTTGGGTTCGTGCTTTTGTGGCGGCGTTACCCTCCAGCTGTCGGATAGAGCAAATCTGCCCTGCTGATACTGGTCCTCAACCCAGTTCTTGAAGGTGAAGCAGTCTTCGATGGGGTGTCTTATGGCTCGGTGATAAGAGCAATATCCCGGATGAGAGACCTCATTAGCTTGCTCGGGGTGTTCAGACTCCAGAAGTGCAATCATTCGATGTTTTAAAGCAAGGTCAAGTATCTTCCGTGTTTTATTCTGAGGAAAAGAATACGCCCGACTTATCTTCTTCACGAGGGACAAATCCGGACCGCGCAATACCCGATCACATGACTTCTTGGTCCCGCTTTGTCGCTGTCGAACGCCTTTTCTGCTCTTTGACTTGTCTCTACCTTCGCGTCGGGCCTCTTGCACAACAGATTGATAGGGAGGAGCATTTTCATCTTTTGCAGCCTGTTGAAAAAGGCGTTGCGTCCTGGCTTTCTTGTAAATGGCCATCTCGCGATGATGATCGTCCCGAGCTTTTTGACCCGCTTTCCTGATAAGCTTGTCTATTCGCTCTTCAAATGATGGACTCGGGACTTCAATCGCGGGATCCAGTTCCAATGAGGGGTTGACATTTTCTGACAAGGCGTCCTCCTCTTCATCAAAGGTATATATGGCGTAGCTACAGTGGACCCATTCCCGTCTTCCGGCTCTCACGTATCCAAGCCCAAGCGTTTCCATTCTCCCGTTGGGCAACTTGTGCTGAGTCCCGGGGACATCCCAAATCCTGTTATAGAATCGAGCTTGTCGGGTAGTCTGTTTTAAGGGTACCCCTTGGCGCTTCAATAGCCTTTTCAGTCCGTTCGTGTAATATCTGGGCAAACGGATGGGTTGAAGCTTGTCAAGTGTAGAATCCGCGCCATGCCAGATCTCTTTCTTCACTCTTGTTTTCGAGGATCGATAGAATAGGATTGCCTTTTCGCCTTTTCGCTTGGGAGGGACGTAAAACGTCTGCAGGTCTTGCACGTTGTGAGCTTCAAGCGCGTCAAGATCTTTGTAGTGCTCCCGCGGAATCATGGTGATTTGCAAACTCTGATCATCACCAGGGAATTCTTGTATTGGCGGCCGACTGGAGAACACAACATTAACCTCATTTTCCGAGTCACTTCCGAAGATCAATATGGGAGCGGACGGCCCCGGGTCGTTGCGTCGAGACAGCCTAGAGTAAACTATCTCTTCTTCTTCGGTATCACTCCCGAAAACAGGAATGGTGGCAGCAGCTTTGTTCTCTGGTTTGCGACATCTCTCTGTATCCTCGAAATCTGGCAAAAAGTACTTTGCATCTTCATATTTACGGACTTCGTTCACGGAGAAAGGGTTTAGCTCACCTGTTACGGTATACTCGAGACCATCCTTGAAATACTTCATACACTGATGTTGCGTAGAAGGGATGATGTTGTACTCGTGTAACCAAGGTCGGCCGAGCAGAGCATTGTAACATGTCTTAGCATCTATGACATGAAACTTAATGTCCGTGACGAGTAGCCCAAAGCGCAGCGTCAATATCACAGACCCAAGAGTTCTCGATGATTGGGAGTCGAACCCGGAGATGATGATCTTGTCCCGAGCAAGGTGCTGGACGCTCATGCAAATCTCCTTTAACACTCGCACGTTGAGGAGATTAACGGAAGACCCATTGCCAACCAAGATTTTGCCTATCTTTATATCGTGGCAATATCCAGAGACGTATAAGGGACGGTTATGCTCGCACGTCCCAAGAAGCAGGTCTTCGTCACCGAAAGTGATATCGGCCGCTGTACTTCTTCCAGTTCGTCCTTCATCCTTTCTTCAGCGAGGAAGGCTTGGAATTGTTCGGGCTCTTGTAGCACCTTGATTAATGAATCTCTCGCTTCTTGTGATAGTAAGAGGGAGTCAAGAATGCTGAGCTGCGAGGGTAGCTTCCTCAGGTGCGGTAGGATGTTATAGTCCACCTTACTCTTCTTAGGCGGGTCCTTAGCAGTCATCTCTTTCATAACTTGGTCATCTAAGGTGATATCCTCAGCGACCTTTTCCTTTCCCTTATCTTTTCTAGTTGCGGGTCCGAGATTCTTTTCCGGAAGCGTGCGATTGCGCAGCTGAATGTTTTCGCAGGCTTCTGGCTCTTCCTCTTTTCCCGACGTGGACTCTTTAAAAAGGGGGCTAAGAGCCATTTCCTCGTAAGAATCGTTCCCGAATGTGAGCACTTGCGATCCCCCGGCGTTGACCGTGTAACAATTACCGGTAGTTCTTTTGTTTCCTTCGGTCGTACTTCTCTGCTCCCGACGAGTTCTGCGTTTCATTCGCTTAAAATGTTGCCGATGAGCAACATATCCCTGCCACCATGTCTTAAAAGCGTCGCACTCCTCAGTGGGGTGTGAAATCTTCCAATGATATGAGCAGTAATTAGGGTGCCTCTCCGCCCCATCGAGCGTGTTTTCTTCCGAGGGTAGTAGTTTCATTCCCATTGACATGGCTTTGGCAAACCTTTTCCTCGTCTTGAATATGTTTTTATCCTCGTCGGGTGTCTTTCGATCTGGCGGGAGCGCTTCGACTCTTTCGTTTAGTCGCCTGCGTTTGGCTCCTTCTGATGCGGCTATCTCACGCTCCTGGTTGGCTTTACTTTTCAAACGAATTTCGTCTAGAAAGGCGTCGATCATTTCGTCTGTTGGCCACACAAGCTCCGGTTCAGGCTCTGTCCCCAGTTTCTTAGTGCCAGGATTTTTTTCCTCATCGGTAAACGAGTGGGAGATCACATTACAACTTGCCACGTATCCCTCGGATTCATCCGACGAACTCTCCCCCTCATCTTCCTCTTGAAAGATGTGGTTGAGGAACTCTTGGAGTGTGATGGAAGTCCGTGCTTTCTGGTTATATTCCTCCAGCGCGTCAATCTGCTTCTGCAAGTCCGTACGCTTGTCACCAGGTGTCGGGACCCGGTTCTTGCTCACGGAGCAAAGTGCCACACAGAACAAAGTGCCACGCCAAGTGCCGTGTTAAGTGGGCGGGGGCCACCTCTTGAATCCATGGGGGCCACCTCTTGAGTCCGTGGGACCCACTGTAGAACAATGAGGACTCTTCGGAATACATTCCGAAAGGGGGCAGATCTGTACTATAAATGGAATGATACCACTCTTCAATACAGAGGCGTCTTTTAAGTGAACGGGCACTACAGGAGTTTGAGAACTCCGTAGTTAAGCGTGCTCAGGCCAGGAAAGTCCTGGGATGGGTGACCTCCTGGGAAGTGGCCCCTGGTCGGGTCCGGTTCACTCCGAAGGACAAAACCGTGCGGTTTCGGCCAGAGCGGACAATACTCTCTGTATTGGAGGTGGGGCGTGACATAATGGTATCAGAGCTGGTCCCTCAATAGTAGGTCTGTGGTTCGAGGACGAACCATTATTCAAAGGTGGGGAGAATGTCGGGACCCGGTTCTTGCTCACGGAGCAAAGTGCCACACGGAACAAAGTGCCACGCCAAGTGTCGTGTTAAGTGGGCGGGGGCCACCTCTTGAATCCATGGGGGCCACCTCTTGAGTTCGTAGGACCCACTGTAGAACAATGAGGACTCTTCGGAATACATTCCGAAAGGGGGCAGATCTGTACTATAAATGGAATGATACCACTCTTCAATACAGAGGCGCCTTTTAAGTGCACTGGCACTACAGGAGTTTGAGAACTCCGTAGTTAAGCGTGCTCGGGCCAGGAAAGTCCTGGGATGGGTGACCTCCTGGGAAGTGGCCCCTGGTCGGGTCCGGTTCACTCCGAAGGACAAAACGGTGCGGTTTCGGCCAGAGCGGACAATACTCTCTGTATTGGAGGTGGGGCGTGACACCAGGCTTCATGGGCTTCTTAGATTTCTTCTTCTTTTTCTTTGAAGATTTCGACCGCTGGTTGCGAGTGCTCGGGCTATCACCACTGATCCTCGGAGTTGGGCGCGGCTTCAGCATCCCTTCAATGACCTGGGGTTCCAGCGGGTTCTTCCACCTGACTGCCGGGCATGTCTGGAGCTCGTTTAGCATTCTTTTAGTTTTTGCTGAAAGCACGATTTCCCATGGGGCTTCTTCAATGAAAGAACAGGTTGCCCCCGGTGCGTCCGTCTTCTTAGCAGTGTGAGGTTGTGGCGGGTTCACCTTCCACTTCTCGGACAGCACAAACTTGCCCTGTATTGATCTTCAATCCATCCTTTGAAGATGAAGCAATCCTCAATCGGATGGCTTACCGTTTGATGGTAAGGGCAGTAGTTGGGGTTATTCACCTCACTGGGTTGCGGCGGTCGCCTTGGGTTTGGCAAGTTGATAAGCCTGTTGCGTATTGCCAGCTCAAATAGCCTCTTCGTCTTATCCCGTAGGAATGAGTAGGGGCGCTTCATTCTCTCGTTGTAATACCGCCGTCTTTCTTCCAGATGGTCCGCCAGCTTTGGGGCACTGGGTTGCTGCTGAGCGTTCACGACGAAGGTTGCCTTCCCTTTACCCTTGTCATTTCGAGGTTCTGGCTTCGGAGGAGACGGTCTGTGACCCATCTGGTCCATCTGGGCCAACTTGTCGATCAGAGCCAGGAACGTGGTTGGCTTAAAAAACATCATGAACTGTGAGATAGTTGCGTGAGGATCTAGGGTATCCACGAACATGCCCACCGCGGGCGCCTCCTCGATGCGTTGTTCGCATTTTGACCACAAGTTTCGCCAGCGTATAGCGTACTGGACCCACGTCTCACCTGGTTTCACCCTGGCATTAATCAATGCTGTTATCGGGGTACGTTCGCTGGTGCTTGCAAATCGCTGAGTGAATAGCAACTCCATTTCAGCGAACGTCTTGAGGGAATCGTTCGGGAGCTCAGAATACCACTCGAACGTTGTTTCTGACAAGCTGCCGACGAATTGGCGAAGCAAGAGCTTATCGTCGCCACCAGTGTTTCCACAAAGCGTCCTGAACTGAGCCACATGCTGATGGGGATTGCCTGTCCCCTTGTAGACATGGAATTTTGGGATTGTGTAGCCCGGCGAGTATTTGATCTGGTCATACCAGCTCGGATATGGTCTTCCCGTCCTGACAACTTGACCAGCTATAGGGTTACTAGGCATACACAAGAGGTTCCACAAGGCATCAACCATGCCAAATTCAAATTATCCGGTGCCGAGAAACCCTAAACTAGATCGTTAACTAGAGATTAGGCGAAACAACAAGCAAGCAAACTACTTTGCTACTAAGTGAATGGAAATACAACCTTTGTAGATCCGGTCCTCCACTTCTAAAGCTCCGTGTTGACGTCCCTCCGCTGCGATCATCGGATCCCGGACTCTAGCGATGGTTTCGTCGGAGAAATGATCGGGCTAGGTCATTGACTTCGAGGTCGAAGATGATCTACGTCAGGGAGACTCAAACTCAAGCTATTCCTTCACTTGGTCAAAAACATTGTGAAGAGAACACCCTATACTACATGGAAATAGTAGAGGATGAAGAAATAGGAAGTGGGTTCACTTTAGAATTGGATTTCTCACTCTTTTTCTCATGGCACCATTGGAGCTAGCAAGCTTTTGTGAGTTTGATGAAGGAGAAGAAGAAGAAAATAATTAAAAGAATAATATGAAACTTATCCTTTTAATCATGGCACCATGGTTGAGTTAAGCCCTCATGCTTAACTCATGTAGAGAATTAACCAAAGTATTAGGTTAAGGGTTGGGTTAACTAATATCTTGAACAAATGACAAAAGAGTTGACTTTGTCAATGTTTATCAAGCTTCATGAAGCTTGATAACTTTGACCAAAATCACACTCTTTTGTTATATGCTAGGAAAATAGTAAACCCTAATTTAACCTTGATTTGGTTCAAGTCTCAAACACACAACTTGTTTGTATCATCAAGCATGATACAAACATGTACACTTGCATATATCACATATAAACAATGTGCACATTCAAATGAGAAAATCAATCTTAAGTGAACCAATACTACTTAATATAAAGTAATATATCAAATATATAATTATACATTAAATCATTAAATCAACACTTGATTTAACGATCTGGTCATATTGTATATAACCGACTAATATCAATAGTAACAACTTATCGAATCAACACTAGATCCGATAACCCGGCTATATCGCATACAACCGATCAATGTCACAAATCGTGAGAATAGAATATAGTATCACATATTGGTATTATTCTCGGTCCCGCACATATCTCATATGCGCTCCTATTTCGTTTCGCTTGAGCCAGGAAACCCCTGTGTAGGACTCTAAAGACTCGTCAATACGTCGGCAGTAGGTGATGATCATATCAAACACCCACAAGCCGCAAGCGGTCTGCTAAACGTAACGGCCACCCGGGTATTGAGCGATCATAAGATCAACGAGCAAGCCCGCTCACACTCCTGTGAATCCAATCAGTAACAGTACCGTGCAGTCCAGTCTGTTCGTCTGATATGTCGCATATCTTGTCTAGGGGTGGTAAACGTCAGACCCCAATAACTCGATAAGTCGTGTCGATATGAGGCTCATAACGGGTCGAGAAACTACTGGTAACACTTACCAGTAAATCTCTAAAGCAGCCTTGGCCAAGGACTTCCTGTTAGAGCCAATCGAGCACAGCGCAACATCAACTCCCTATACCGGGAGAGACGAAACCCCTCATATCGCTCATTGCCTCCATGCGATTCGGGACTGTACCCAAAAACCACCATTTTGCACGCCCTCTTGGACGTGGTAAGGTGGAAATCAAAGCACAGTGGGAATCACACAAGACTCTATGACGATCTTGGGTCTACAGACTAACCTGTACCAGTGTCACCAGAGAACTGTCATCTGACGTGAGGTATAATACCATCTGGGAGTTCTCGGCGAGTCCGTCCTGTGTACCCAGTCTCCACTGAGCACCCGTATATCATCTCTGATGTCAAACACCAATGGATATGGGATCATCCATCGCCCATCTATATAGGTCGAGAAGCTACACGCTAGTCTACTCTGGTATATCGATGCCCCGTCTCGATACACCCACGACTAGGGACTTTGAAGGATGTACTTATGGACTACCACGTCCCCACTAGTATGATCCGCATCATAGTCCAGGTAGTCAAGTATACATCCTAAGGGCTTTACCAACATGTAACAGAGAGACAATCAGTGTACAGGTTAAGGTAAAGAGTAACCAGATAGCATACTATCATATCGAGCAAGAAATTCATCCCTATATATGTCCAAGCATCCACTACAATATACATCCTATCTATAGTAATGGCCTCTAGGGCATACATATAACTAACAATCTCCCACTTGCACTAGGGCCATCTGACAGCAGTGGTTGTAGTATCTCATACTCAACCATCCCATAAAAGTCTCTCTCTGGGAAAAGGCCTTTGTGAATGGATCCGCCGTGTTGTCCTCTGAGTCTACTCTCCTAACCTCGATCCCCTAGAGATCAACCATCTCCACGATCAGGTGATACTGCCTAAGAATATGTCTGGATCACTGATGGGACGGGTGTTCCTTGGCATAAGCCACAACTCCATTGTCACACAATGGAAGGAACAAAGTTCATCTCATGAACTAATATATACCCAGACTTCCTCTTTGGTAGCAATGTATCCAGCCTTTATCGTCTAGTATGCCACGGTATCTAGCTTGGAACTCTTCCAACATACCGTCCCTTTACTGAGGGTAAAGACAATGCCTGTGACTGACATTCAGTCATCCTTATCACTCTGAAACCTTTCCAGTGATTCTCCCCAGGATCAATTGATACTATCTCACTACAACTAGTGAGTATCCTAACATCCAATTAGATCTATCTTATAGATCCAAAACCCAGGATTTAGTAGGTATCACTTTGATCCTATATGGAGAATCCTTGTGATAAGCGGAGATTGACCGAGCGTAGCATAGGAAACTCCTTCCCTATCAAAAGTATGTTATCCACGTACTCTACGAGGATCACCACCATACTCCCTACTACCTTTTTGTATGTACAAGGTTCATCTATCATTTTGATGATGTCAAACTCTTTGACTAACTCATCAAAACAGATGTTCCAACTCCGCGATACCTGCTTTATCACATAAAACATCTTGCATACGTTTCCGCTGCTCCCACTGTCTACGAAGCCCTCTGGCTGTGTACTTATAGACGCTTTCTTCCAAATCATCATTTAGAAAAACAGTCAAGACACCCAACCGCCAGATATCGTAGTCATGGTATGTAGCCGTAGCAAGTAGGATCTGGATAGACTTAAGCATAGCTACTTAGAAAATGTTTCATTATAAGCCATAACTGGTCTATAATGCAGACTTTTAACAAGTCTAGCTTTGAAAGTCTCAACTTTTCCATGTACACCAAGTAATCTTCTCAAGATATACTTGCTCCTGATGGGGATTTAACCCTTCAGATAAAGCAACCAAAGTCCATACTTTGTTGGTGTATAAGGATTCCATCTCAGATCGATAAACATCCAGCCATTCTTACAGAGTCCTACTCCTGATGGCCAGCCCGAAACTAGTTGGGTCATCATCTCATGATGCAATCCTTGCGCCCACTGTCATAGAGAAACCAAAGTATCTCTCAGGTGGGTGAGGAACCCTACTAGATCGGCGGAGAGGCTGAGGTTCGTTGGTTGCTATTGAATCCTTTGGTTCTACCAAATCAGCAGCTGCAGTTTGTATAGATGGAACTCTTTCCAGTTCTACCTCATGTCCTCTAATTTCTTCATAAGAAATTCCCTTTCACAAAGGTGTCATGCTGAGTAACAAAACATCTTTTGTTCCTCGGTTAGGTAGAAGATATTCCCTTGCGTATGCTTGGGATATCCAACAAACTTCTACAGATCTGACTTTGCCTCGAGCTTGTCCGGATTTTACTTTTAGACATAGGCCGGACAACCCCAAATCTTAACAAACTTAAGATATGGGCTCTTCCCTTTCCATATCTCATATGAAGTGGTAGGCAGCTGATTTGATCGGAACCCTATTCAATAGGTATGCAACTTCATAAGTGCATAACTCCCTAAAAGGAAATAGGAAACTCAGTAGTACTCATCATAGAGCGCACCATATCATATAGGGTGTGATTGCTCCGCCCCGACACACCAATGTGCTGTGGTGTATGCGGAGGAATAATGCTGAGAGAGAATCTCATTCTTAGAATAGTCCAGGGATCCCGTGCTAAAGTATTCTCCTCCCTGATCACATCAAAGGACATAATACGTATACCCGTTTTGGTTCTCTACTTCTAACTTATATTCTGTGAATATCTCAAAAGGTTCGGACTTGTGAACAGGAACATATGTCTGAATCTTGAGAGATCATCAGAGAATGTAATGAAATACAAAGAACCGGTCTTGGCATGTGTAGACAGGGGACCTTCATACATCAGCATGTATCAATCCCAAGAGTTCACTAACTCTTTCTCTGTTTCCAATAAACAGAGCTATGGTCATCTTATCTTTGTGAAATGACTGGCAAGTTTCACAAGATGTAAATTCAAACTAATTTAAATATGCATCTTAATGTAACTTCAGCTAGTCGGGTCGCATTGATATGACCTAGTCTACAATGCCTCAAGAATGATTCATTCATTTCTGAACTCTTCCTCTTGTGTGTGTTCTATATACTAAGAACCGTGGTTTGATTTAGAACGTCAATGCTTTTAGATAACGTACCTGAACCGATCAACTCTTGATATAGGAAATGTTCAAAACATTATCCAATCAATACAAAATTATATCCTTCTTTACTAATAAAGAGACTGATATGATTTTGTATATCATGTTCGGTATCTAATGACATTTGTTCAGAATCAATGTATTCAGGTAATACAGGGTGACAGTGACCAACAGACCTGGCTGCAACACTTGCACCGTTTTCTGCCTCATGAAACTTATCACCCGTCCTCAGTTCTCTACCTTTCTGTAGCCCATGTAATATATTACATATGTGGGATCCTGATCCGGTATCATATACCCAGGACGTAAAGGATATTGAGAAACAGTTCTCTGTAATGAACACACCCGAAGATGATGCATCGGTATGCACTTTCTTCGTTTGGGCGGCACGGGAATTCTGGTAATCCCCAATTTCCTGCTCTGTCTTATAACAATTATAAGTTGGAGCGGGACCAACGTTCCCCAGCTCAGTATAACAAGCGGGTTCGGTCAATATATCCGTTTTATTATCTTGATTAAGGCGTGACATGGTCGCTACCTGGAGAGAGAGAGAAGAAAATACTCTGCGTGCGCTCTTGCAAGATCAGATTGGTTATTATTTTATCTAATCAGGATGGCTCCCACTGTTTTTATCAAATCTTCCTTCAAACCCTAAAAGGAAAGACTAGCCGAGATTAATTACACGCCACAAGTTCGCCAATCTTTCAGCCAGGCGAGTGTCGGTACTTTGAGGGAGGTTCCCCGTGCTTTCGCACGGATCTAATTAAAGTAAACCTCGTTTTCCCAGAGGCGTAACCTCGTTGACACCTTTCTAGACACCTACTTGATCGGCTAATTATAATGTGTAAAACTCTCCCAGGAGTAACTCTTACTTCCAGCGGGTATCGGGATCCAACTATCTCATTGAAGGTATGCAATCTCATTGCAAATTTCAACACTTGAAATTCCCGATAATTTTGCCCCTAACGTGCTATGACCTTGACGAAAGCCAACAAACCATAGCCCGCTAGTCAAGTTCAACCCGTACATTTCTTGATTGAATTAAACCCACCCGCACGACCCTTGATGAAAGCCAACAAAGCCGTACGACTACCCTAATCCAATCGCATCGTATGCAGCAGATAAACAGCATATAGCTACCGCACACTACACCTTGACGAAAGCCAACAAATGAAGCACGAATACTATATACAAGTTATCTGAAATGACGGAGGGCTACGACAGGTTTTTCTGAAAACTTATTGCGTAATGAACTTGATATCGTTGTAGAATCAAATGATTTTAAAATGGAGTGTTTTTTAGGCTTTTCTAGTTTTTCTAAAGGGGTCACTCCCGGTGAAAGGATCGTTGGCCCTTTCCTCATCGAATAAGGTGCAGGATATATCATATATACCGCTGTACAAAGCAAAAACTATAGAAGCAATCAAAAGACAAACCGAGGGTTGTAGCATCTGCCAGTTATTGCTAAAGGGGTCACTCCCGGTGAAGAGATCTCGGCCCTTTCCTTATCGAATAAGGTGCAGGATGTTCTACAAGGAACACCGCGATGCAAAGCAAGAACTGTAGCTACCTTTTTTTTTTGAAAATTCGATTTCACAACATCTTTTAGGTTTCTTTTCTTTCATTAATCACATTAATGAAGTCCCATCATTTAAATCACCTAAACATCACAGATAAATACGACGTACACTTATGTTATCCGCATTCGCCTCGATGTCCCCTCGTGCACCGTTAGGTTAGGTAACTAACGGCAGAGCGGGGCAGGGCTAGCGCGGGTGTAAAACATAAGTAACGTCTATATAATATATCGTATTTACTATATACAGTATCTGTCACAACATATCAAATGATCACATCACAGATATCGCAGCAGAAGAAACATATGAAATATTGGATATATTAGGACGTCCGTGTTTTCAATACGAGCCTGTATAAAACACGGATTCCACGGTCGCGATGAATAGCCAAACCCACACCCCTAGACCCCTACGAGAGCGGCAAGAAACCCTACCAATTCTAGAGTTAGGAGACCCGGACTCGACTCCTCGAGTTGGTCTCCCACTGGACTCTAGAACCCGGTTACTTGTGCTCTCCTCCTTGGGTCTATCCTAGTGCGTAAAAGTAAATAATATACATCAACGGTGACATCTTCCGCAACCTGGAAGTGCCCCAATAAAAGAATATTACATACAATAATTTTTACATGAATGAAAATAAAAAAAACTCTCATCTCACATAAAACCCCCGGCTATTCAAAACGCGACGATCCAATATAACATATCCAGCAACACATAACATCACATGTCATCAACGTAAGTAAATGTGCGCATCCCAATTGTCGTTGGCATATAGCAACGAAACCGGCGATATCACATATTACACTTACGGTCACAGAAAAGAAAGTGTAAAACTACAACAGTTGGAATCCGCAACCACCTTAGACATCGCATGCCTAACAATTATAAACTTCGCATTTTAGTCTCTATATCGAAAACACTTTTCAATATCTAGTCGGGAAATTCAACAAGATTCCCGATAAACTGATCGAATGCTCGTCGCAAACTTTAGTAGACGGCCGCACCCCCGGATGCCGTCGACGAAGTGCACTAAGGCGGAACACCGCTGCCGCGAGCACCCGAATAGATGCTTTTGGCAACGGGGTTCTCGTACAGTCACTTGGTCGGGGCTATGGGGCATGGCTGTCTATTAAGTTTACCCGGCGAGTATCCGTGTACGCTACGTGATTGCGACGGACTTTTGATCGCATCAAAATTCCGTGGCAACCGATCAATTGAGACTAAACTACTATGTTCATAACATCCAAATTAGTTATCTCATAACTACTTGTGGATTCCAAATATTGTATCACATTCCAGATAAATAGAAAATGTTAAACTTTTCGATCGAACAATCAAACACCCAAGTTTTCCCGAAACAGCTCAACACATGAAATAAGTTTTAAAACATCCACTTCATGCCACGGTACCAACGGTCCAGCCGTAGAAGGGTCAAGCCAACGCCTCACATGTGGCACGCCGTACTGCCCCAAACCCTAAGGTTCAAAGGGCAGTTCAAGACGGTCACATAATCGAGTTAAGGTTTGTTGTCTCCTAGAGGGTCCATCGCGTTACTTGCACTACTTAGACGTTCTTAAACTACGGAAAAATCCAACATTTGGAAATTTCCCGACAGGGGAAAAATTGGGTATTTATATCCGGTCGAACTTTTTGACATATTCTAAATAACCCGAAAACATTACGAAATTAAATATTCCGATCGAATCATCGAATACAAAATAAACCCCAAAAAAATACTCAACACTTGAGTCACTATTAAAAATACCCAGAAAATAAAAACAACAGAGGCAAGAATTACTGTGCAAAAACCCGTCGCTAATTCCATTACCCTGCCGCGGAACCGCCGCCAAAGGTGGGTTATTGCCGCGGTTCCGCGGCCATGTGGAGGACTTAGGGGCTCGTTTTTCATGGTAATTCTTAGAAAAGCCTGCTGAATTTTTTAGATATTTTTAATACAGAAAAATCCCAGATTTCAAAAAATTTCCAGAGAGGGGGTTGATTTTGCGTTTCGGGTTTCGATCGGGGTTTTAACTCCGTAAACACATCGCCTAATGCTCTAACCTGACTCTGATACCACTATAGGGTTACTAGGCATACACAAGAGGTTCCACAAGGCATCAACCATGCCAAATTCAAACTATCCGGTGCCGAGAAACCCTAAACTAGATCGTTAACTAGAGATTAGGCGAAACAACAAGCAAGCAAACTACTTTGCTACTAAGTGAATGGAAATACAACCTTTGTAGATCCGGTCCTCCACTTCTAAAGCTCCGTGTTGACGTCCCTCCGCTGCGATCATCGGATCCCGGACTCTAGCGATGGTTTCGTCGGAGAAATGATCGGGCTAGGTCATTGACTTCGAGGCCGAAGATGATCTACGTCGGGGAGACTCAAACTCAAGCTATTCTTTCACTTGGTCAAAAACTTTGTGAAGAGAACACCCTATACTATATGGCAAGTAGTAGAGGATGAAGAAATAGGAAGTGGGTTCACTTTAGAATTGGATTTCTCACTCTTTTTCTCATGACACCATTGGAGCTAGCAAGCTTTTGTGAGCTTGATGAAGGAGAAGAAGAAGAAAAGAATTAAAAGAATAATATGAAACTTATCCTTTTAATCATGGCACCATGGTTTAGTTAAGCCCTCATGCTTAACTCATGTAGAGAATTAACCAAAGCATTAGGTTAAGGGTTGGGTTAACTAATATCTTGAACAAATGACAAAAGAGTTGACTTTGTCAATGTTTATCAAGCTTCATGAAGCTTGATAACTTTGATCAAAGTCACACTCTTTTGTTATATGCTAGGAAAATAGTAAACCCTAATTTAACCTTGATTTGGTTCAAGTCTCATACACACAACTTGTTTGTATCATCAAGCATGATGCAAACATGTACACTTGCATATATCACATATAAACAATGTGCACATTCAAATGAGAAAATCAATCTTAAGTGAACCAATACTAGTTAATGTAAAGTAATATATCAAATATATAATTATATATTAAATCATTAAATCAACACTTGATTTAACGATCCGGTCATATTGTATATAACCGACTAATATCAATAGTAACAACTTATTGAATCAACACTTGATCCGATAACCCGGCTATATCGCATACAACTGATCAATGTCACAAATCGCGTGAATAGAATACAGTATCACATACTGGTATTATTCTCGGTCCCGCACATATCTCATATGCGCTCCTATTTCGTTTCACTTGAGCCAGGAAACCCCTGTGTAGGACTCTAAAGACTCGTCAATACGCCGGCAGTAGGTGATGATCATATCAAACACCCATAAGCCGCAAGCGGTCTGCTAAACGTAATGGCCACCCGGGTATTGAGCGATCAGAAGATCAACGAGCAAGCCCGCTAACACTCCTATGAATCCAACCAGTAACACTACCGTACAGTCCAGTCTGTTCGTCTGATATGTCGCATATCTTGTCTAGGGGTGGTAAACGTCAGACCCCAATAACTCGATAAGTCATGTCGATATGAGGCTCATAACGGGTCGAGAAACTACTGGTAACACTTACCAGTAAATCTCTAAAGCAGCCTTGGCCAAGGACTTCCTGTTATAGCCAATCGAGCACAGCGCAACATCAACTCCCTATACCGGGAGAGACGAAACCCCTCCTATCGCTCATTGCCTCCATTCGATTCGGGACTGTACCTAAAAACCACCATTTTGCACGCCCTCTTGGACGTGGTAAGGTTGAAATCAAAGCACAGTGGGAATCACACAAGACTCTATGACGATCTCGGGTCTACAGACTAACCTATACCAGTGTCACCAGAGAACTGCCATATGACGTGAGGTATAATACCATCTGGGAGTTCTCGGCGAGTCCGTCCAGTGTACCCAGTCTCCACTGAGCACCCGTATATCATCTCTGATGTCAAACACCAATGGATATGGGATCATCCATCGCCCATCTATATGGGTCGAGAAGCTACACGCTAGTCTACTCTGGTATATCGATGCCCCGTCTCGATACACCCACGACTAGGGACTTTGAAGGATGTACTTATGGACTACCACGTCCCCACTAGTATGATCCGCATCATAGTCCAGATAGTCAAGTACACATCTTAAGGGCTTTACCAACATGTAACAGAGAGACAATCAGTATACACGTTAAGGTAAAGAGTAACCAGATAGCATACTATCATATCGAGCAAGAAAGTCATCCCTATATATGTCCAAGCATCCAGTATAATATACATCCTATGTATAGTAATGGCCTCTAGGGCATACATATAACTAACACCAGCTGCCTCAGTCGTCTGGTGAACGCATATCTGTTGGGCTATGTATTCATCCAGGTCAGCCTTGGAGATTGTCTCCTCCTTGGCTGTAGACAGAGCGGGCGGAGGATTTGACGTTTCTCCCCTGTCGTCTTCAGGAACGATTGGAGGATCTTCAGCAGGAGGCTCTTGCTGGATCATCATACCCACCATGTCCTGAAACAGAAGGGCCATTCGTTGTATATTGGCTGCTTGTTCGGCAGCCTCTTTATCCTTCTTCTCCAATATCCTACGAAGGAACTCAGCGTCAGTTTCCTGTTCCTGGCGTTGATCAGATGACGCTTCGGGGTTTTCTTTCGGCCCAGTGAGTGCGGCCATCGCGTTCATCATTTCTTGGAGCTTCTGTTGTTGCTCCTGAGCTTTGGTCACTGACCGTGTAAGCGGTCTATGACCCGTGGATGTACGGCTGTCTTCTTTTCCAAGCGCCATGTATACTGTATGCACCATCATGCCCCCAGACTTAGGGCGTTTTAGCTTATTGTCCTTGATATTTGTTGTGGGAGCGAGGACTTCCTCCGGTCTTCCTCTCTTGTAGGCCGTTGAAGTTGAGGGGGCTGTTGCTTTGAGCACCCAATTGGTCTTCACCTTTCGTTGCCTGGTCAAGGAATTTACTTCTGGCCGACCTTTCGACTTCTTGTGTTGGCGAGAGTAATTAGGATCAATCACAGATTCTTGGACTTGTCACCGTGTCTTATAGATCCTGGAGGACAGCGATTGAAGAGACTGCTCCGGCTTTTCTGCTTCCACGACAGTCTCTACCGGTGGAGGAGATCTTTTGAGCACCGCAGTTGGCGAGTTTCTGTGTACCCTGTTCAGCAGCTCAAAGCTGTTCCCAGTTGGGATAGCAGCATTAACTTCCACCGTTGGAGCGGGTGGAGTTAGCCCAGTGGGGGAGTTGCCCCCAGCCTTTCTTATCCGGCGCCAGTGGCGACGTCGGGCGTGACGGGTTGTTGGGACTGGTCCAGCGACGGCTGCGTCTTTCCCCCTATTCCGGGGAAGGGCTGTTGCCGGTGTCAGCCTTTTGAAGACTGACGTTCGTTGAGAAACTACAGTTTTCTGAGCGGGAGGGGGAACGGAGGTAGTCAGTCTCGCGAAGACCGATCTCTTAGCAGGAGAAGCCGCCTTGGCGACTTCAGGAGCAGGTTCGGCTACTCTTTTTAGAATAACCTTTTCTGGGACTGCAAGCTTCATTGTGGGCCTGCAGGAGTTTTGGTCCAGTCTGGAGAAGATCGAGGAGTTGGACGACCCGTTGAGAAAGGCCGTGGGAGTAGCAAGTCAATCGAAGACCAACTTCTTCGAAGCTTCCTGTACGGGCATTGGGACATCAATGTTCACCGGCAGGAGCATGGTCCCAAAGAATAGACCGGTAGTAGCTTAGGTCACTTGCTCCACAGGCATAGTGAATAGGGAAGCAGCCTGCGGTCCATATGCTACACCTCCAGGTGAGGCGGAGCGTCGGTTGCATTTGCAGTTTGAGCAGTTGGACGCCATTGATCCTTTGTTTTCTGCACCAAGCAAAATGCTAAATCTTAGTACCTCGCAACCCAAGGGCAACCATTAACGAACCGCGATTGGTTCGCGAATCACGACACACGAAGAGTGGAGTGGAAAGAGGAAAAGGTCCTACCGGGCGTGCCAGAATCTGTTCCCCTCCGAAAGACGGCACAAGACTGGCGTCTTGCCTGAGATTCGGGGCAGATGCTAATTGGTGCTATCCGTCTACCTCTCCGAAGATACCAAGTTGATTTATGACACCATGCATCGAAGGTTTAAACGGATGCGTCCGATGTAGCAGACTTCGTCAGATTCCCCCTCGCTCGAGGGGTTTTTCATTGTGGGGACGCTCTTCCCTGCAGGCGCAAGCCCCTGTAGTTAATTACGCTACCGCATGGCGGTAACAACTTTCTCCTTCTCCAGATGGTCACTTCGTGTCGTGGGTGTTTGTTTTGTGTTTGGTTGCCCGTGGATTGTATACGGAGACTGAGTTATGTCGTCGCCCGTAGGGCGTAGACTAGTCCAAATCCATGTTATCTTAGATTTAGGTTTGGGGGTTGTGTTTAAGGAAACGTTAGCCTCGTTTGAGACTAAGATCGACTTAAACGTTCGTTAAGGATACGTTAGTCTAGTTTTAGACTAAGATCAACTTAACGGGATCGTTTAGATCCGACAAGAGAGCGATTAGAGGGGCCCTGTTGTGTAGTTTAGTGACATTGCGGTCGATAGGTAGTTTAAGGACATTGCGGTCCAGTGTTAGTTTTAAAACGTTGCGGTCAAGGTTAAGGACGTCGTAGTCCGTAGATTTAAGGACTCCACAGTCCGATGTTAGTTTTAAGACATCACAGTCGAGGTTAAGGACGTCATAGTCCGTTGTTAGTTTTAAGACATTCCGGTCAAGGTTAAGGACGTCGTAGTCCGTGGATTTAAGGACTCCACAGTCCGATGTTAGTTTTAAGACATTACGGTCAAGGTTAAGGACGTCGTGGTCCATGAGTTTAAGGACCCCACAGTCCGTATCAATGTGTGGCCATCGGGACCCGCCACCTCTTTGAAGACGCTGAGGAATTACAACGCCAAGTATCAAAGGAGTGAAGAGATGTACCCTTAAACCAAGGTAGATTAAGCGATCCATAGTCCAATTTGGAAACTAAGATCAATTATTATATTATGAGCCCATTGGCCCAGTTGAATTTGAATTGTGGACTTATGGCCATCTTGGGCTAAGTCCAATTATGTTTGGGATATTGGCCCTCTGTTGATTCATTGAAGGGGAGGCTTTGCCTCTGGAAACTTAGCCAATTGGGCTAAAACTAGTGTTAAATACTAGAGACCAACAGCGTTGAACACTGGGAAAAATTGACAAGTTAGTGTCAAACACTAAAAGATAATCAGTGTTGAACACTGGGAAAAGAGTTTTCAAATTAGTGTTAAACACTAAGCAAATCAGTGTTAAACACTGCAAATAGAGTTTCCATATTAGTGTTAAACACTAAGGAGAATCAGTGTTAAACACTGGATACAAAGGTTTCAATTTATTGTTAAACACTAAGGCAAGAGGGGTCACGTGGTAACACGTGAGAGCGCCCTTCTTCCCTATATTTTGTTCTATAGATAAGTGTTTAACACTTTTAGTTCTGAAAGCCATCACGTGCGGGCATGTGATGGGGGCTCATGCTCTGGTTTGTTAGAATACTCATTAGAGGTCACGTGGTGACACGTGGGGGTGCCCCAGAGTTCTCTTTTATTTTGCTGTTTCTTTATATGCTTCAGGGATCACGTGGGGCACGCGAGTCATTGACTCAAAGTTTTCTTTTTATACATCTTCGCAGAAGTCACGTGGTAACACGTGAGGTGTCTACTTCAGAGCTTTATTTTGTGGGCCTTCGCAGGGGTCACGTGGTAGCACGTGACTCTGCATGTTTTAAAGTTCTGTTCATAGGGTTAAACCATAAACTTTAGAGGACTTGAATTTTCTGTTTTCTTCTGAAGAATTATACTCTTAATAGGGTTAAACCCTAATTTCTTTTCTTAAGGGAATTAAATTCCTGTGAGTTTGAGAGAGTTATATTCTCAGTTAGGGTTAAACCCTAGTTCTGATCATTTTGAATGAATTAAATTCCTATAATATAGGGTTAAACCCTAACTTTATCTCAAAAGAATTGAATTCCTATCATTTTGTGAGAATTAAATTCTCTAAACTCAGTCCATCCTCTGTGTTTTAGATCTGCATGGCAGGATCTCAACCCAATGAGAATTAAATTCTCAATTCATGGGGAGATGTGCACTTTGCAGATCCTCAACCAGAGAAAGAACTAAGTTCTTTTCTTTTTATACAAGAGTTAAACTCTTTTGAGAATTAAATTCTCCTTTGAAACCTCCCTTTTCTTTTCTTACCTAAGGTTTTCCTTTTTGCCGAGAATCAAAGGCTCTATCTCTCTCTATATATATATATATATCAAAAGAAAAAGATCCAAAGGTCTCAAGGTTTCAGAAAAAGGTTTTAGAAAAAAGGTTTTCGAAAAGGGTCCCCCTCTTCTTTTCTCGGCTCCTATTTATAGGAGAAGGAAGAGAATCAATCTGCTTAGTAAATCTCTCATTGAGAGATTTGATTTGTATGTTGAGAGATTTGACTTACATTTATCATTAATCTGGGCCTTTAAATTGTTAAGTGAATTTTATTCACCATTGGATTTTAAATCCAAAGATATTTCCTTGTTGTTTCGGTTAAATTTAGGGGGAAATCTTTCTAAGTCCAAGATTTTTCCATAAATTGGTGATATTTAATTACCTTTAGATTTTTGATCCAACGGTTCCAAATAATCATTCTCTATCTTGGAAAGATTTGAATGATCGCTTCTCAGAATTTAATTCTGTTCAATAACAAGGCTTTTAAAGCCGGTCACTTGTGGCCACGTGACCCCTGGTCACGTGTAGGCACGTGACCCCTGGAACGGGCCTTTCTTCTCCTTTTGCGCTCTGTTCTCTGGCCGCTGCTTAGCTGTCATGTGCCGACATGTGACCATTGGTCACGTGTGAGCACGTAACCTTTTCTGGAGTCTTTTCTTGAATGCGCTTTGGGCCGCTGCTTTGAGCGTCACGTGACCGCTGGTCACGTGTGAGCACGTGATGCCTCTTCTGAGTCCTTTCCTGATTTTTAATCAGGGAACAAACCAATGTCTATGAATATCATAAAATCATATGCATGAAAATATGAGGATAAAAATCAAAGTGTGTCCCTCGCGACACATCAAAATCATGGAACCTGAGTGTCCAGCATCGACACTTGAAACATCATGAAAACCCGGGTCCAGCATCGACACGTAAATCCTCATATCTCTCGGGCTCCGTCAGTCCGGATCGGCCCGCGGCCTCCGTCAGTCCGGATCGGCCCATATCATCTCTCGACTCCGGTCGGTATCCTCTGGATATCCGCCAGGTCCAACCAATCATCGGTAGGTAGTAGTCCCTCTGCCAGGCTCACCGTCTACTGCACAGCAGATCTGTTCTCGTCCCAGGGTACCATACCGGGTCCACCACGTACCCGCAATCAGCCCCATCCGCTCCTCGAATCGGGTATCACTGTCACACGTCTCAGAACCGAGAAAACGCATGGTGGACGCACTGAAATATCATATCAAGAGAAACCGGGTTTTTTAAAACAGTACATGCTTTCTTTTGAAATAGCCATGGTTCTCAAATCCAGAAATCTCATGAAAACAGCATATCTCAATGCGTAAAAGCGTAAAGTATGATGTATGCGACATATGATAGAAATGTAAGCATATCCGTATATCATACAACATGGAACAGTAATATGCACCTATCGAGGGAAAACCACTCTTTTAAATGAATCCAGTTTTTAAAAATATATCATGCGGTTCCCAAATCTCCAAAATCGAATGCAATATCGTATAAAGATGCATATGTGTATCTACACAAGTATGGACGTACAAATGTGTATGTCCGCATGTATGGTGTACAATATGTATGTACGCAAATATGGATGTAGCAATCCTACTGTTTAGTGACATGGCAATTATCAATGATGAAGTGTGTGAGCTGGCAAATATGTGTACGTGTAACATACGCATCATCGATAATGGTGCATGTGTACTAGCACAGGTATAATTAATGCAATGCGAATAACATGAATGCAGCATAAGGTAAATCATATGCAAATGCTGACGGGTATACGTATCTATCACGACCGAGTCAGCGAATCTATCAATCGGCATCTAGCCACACGACGCCACGTACAATATAATCCATCGTACAGCAGCCTCTAGTCAAGGGTATGGATCAAACCTCCAGTCAAATTCATCACGTACGGAAAATCATCGTACGGCGGCATTAAGCTATCAGGGATCCTATCAACCTATAAGACGAAGAGGGTACGGATCTAACGTCTCGTACGACTATCACACATGGTTCACGACATTCTATATATATCTATATGCCTATGTCCCAGGTCACATCCATAACAATCTCGTATCAGGGGACCGGCAAGGTATCAATCACCACTATCGACTCGTATCCGTATACCAACATACCACCAAGTCATCATATCGCATCGTACATTCTTTTCATCACATTTATCTCTCACATCGAATCAATTCTATATAAACATTCTATCTTACTATAAGCATACGTATCTAATCTAACATACACACCCGAACCATACAAACAGTTTTTGAAAGATGCGAATCGTAGTTTTGAAAGTAGGGGCTACGGTGTTTTTAAGGAAAAGATATCATTTGAAAGTCCGTAACGTCCCTCAAGGTATCTGTTTAAAAGATGCATACGATTCTTCAGTTTGGAAATATGTATGGTTCGGGTGACACATCTACGTCGATTATCTAGTCCTATAGTACCCTAAACGGTAATACCATCAAATATCATTCTCAAATTCCGTCATCACATATTAGTCGTATCATATCACTTCTAACTATCCTTTAGTTTCTAATATAGATTCTCTAACTATCTTTTAACTCTATCTATAGTTTTCTATTAAAGGTTTTCTTAACCATATACTATGAATTGGTTTCCATCAAAGTGTGCGGGGGTGCTATACGCCATCCACCCGACATCCCCCGTAGATATAGATCTACTCACCGTGGTCTTCACTTGCCGAAGTTGATGACGCCACACTCCGTCACCTCGGAATCCACGCGAAGGTACCTACAATAACAACACATATCGCAACGCTATAAAAATTAAGTTCCGAAATCCAAAACGGCACACGGATCGCCCATAGGTTAGAACCTATAGCCCACGTATGCAAAACCAACAAATTACCCCTAGTCGTTACTGTACAAACATCCAACAACCAAATACAAAACCAAATATCAAAACTTAGCATTTCAAAATACGGAAAATATAGCCAAAATCACACTAAAATGCTCCCAGATTTTGACTCAGGTCAAAAAGAGTTGCACAATCAAGTCTAGGGTGCTGTACATGATGTATATGAGCTACTGGACCAATCCCGACACCACATGCCACCAAGTGGCCGGCCATAGGGCCCCAAAATCCGGCCTCCTCAGCCCCCCATGCTCTGTTGGGCTTCGTTTGGTCATGGTGGTCTCCTACTACTCTAATTTGGTCCCTGGAGTTGTTTGCTTGTTTCAGAAATTCCCCGGGTTGCTCCAGATTTCCCTGCACACCCTATATACTCACAAAACCGACATGGATCAATTCCTAAATCCGTATTTTAGGGTTCTAAGCTATGGTCCATGTCAAGAATCACCTCAAAAGTCTTATTGACAACCACCAAACATCATCAATTTCCCAAACTCTTCTCTAGAATTTCAAAGTTCACAAATCCATCACTAAACGACTTCTAAACTTAAACAAAATGCTAGGAAAACAAAACTACCCGACATGAAAAGAGATATACCTCATGGTTACACCCAAGCAAAACCCTAGAAATCGCAATGTTGTCAAAATCCCACTTTGCTTGGTCCAAAGTGTAGAGGAAGAGATGGGGATTAATTTTTGTGAAGGGGGTATAAGGTTTTGGGGATTATTTGAAGATGGATCTAGGGGTAGAAGTGGAGGGAAGTGAGCTTGAGGAGATGAAGAAGGAGATAAAAATGATGGGGGAAAAGGTCATGGCAGCAGCCCCCCTCTCTCACTTATTCCCACACTCTCTCTCTCTCCAATCATTCACCTTTTTAACCCTTTTTCATTTCTTTTTCTTTTCTCTTTCAAATTTCAAAACCAAATCACATAATACATATAAAACAACACAAATGCAACAACATGTAACCAAATGTAATATGACATGGTGCAGTAGCCATGGAAAATTGTAGAAACACGGATTTGGCTTAATTGCGATTAGCAGTGCACTAATCGGGTTTTTGTCCAAACTGCATATAATAAATTTTAAAAATGCCAAATCCCTTAAATATATTATTAAATGAATAAATTATTTTAATTTGAATTTATTTCACAATTATTGGTATATATTTATACCCTTTTTCGATAACCCCCATTTCGCAAATCGGGCAGTTTTCGGGAAATATATTATTTTAATATTAAATTCCAAAAATAATATTTTATATTTTATGAAATGTTACACTCAAACCCACTGCACTCCGGCCATCTCCTCTCATCGATGACGAGCTCGTGACCTCCACCCCACTTCAACCTCTTCCACCATCGTGACCCATCTCGTCGCAACAGCCACCACCAAGCCCCCATCCCTCACCATCGCAACCTTCTTCTTCCTCTCCCCTCAATGTCGTCCACCACCATCGCCCGCTGGCCCCGAGCGCCTCTTCCACTGCTCCCGAGGCTACCTTCCTGCTCCATTACCTCGTCGGAGTTTTCCGAGGCCAACGAGCCGAGCACCTTACCACCCACTCGCTGCATCACCCATCACCACGACCACCACCGCTGCGCTGCCGTCGACATCACACCACCTCCTGCACACCGAGCCCCATCTCCACCACCTCCTTCTTCTCCAAGTGACCGCACCTCGAGCACCATCACTTTCACCACTCCCTGCACTGCCCCGTCGCTGCAAAACGTTGCCGGAGCCACCTCCATCACCTCAGCACCACCACTTCACCGGCAGCCTCCCCGTGCCCACTGCGTGCCCGGTCCCAAGCCACCCTGTGCCCACTTGCATTCCCACTCCGCACCACACCGTGCCCTGTACCAGTGTTACATTGTGCCCGGCCCGTGCCCATCACCGTGCCCTTTCCGTGCCACAACAGCACCACTCCGTACCCAGCACCGCACTATCCACGGGCCAACTCTCGCATCGCGTCGTACCATACCCGCACCATGCACCGAGCCACGACCGTGCCTACTACCGTTCCATGCTCATGTCACCACCACGTCCAGTACGGGATTGATCGATCGTTCGAAAAAGTGAGTTTTGTAAAGCAACTGCAATCAAGACGGTGTCGCTAGTAGTTAGCCGCGATGAATACGAGTCGTCCGTAGGGAAATGTGAACATTTTTCTTACTTTAGACGAGTTGATGAAAGATTGGTTAATTATTGTCGTTATAATTTGAAACGGATGTAAAATTTATAAAGAAAATGCTTGTAGGGTTTATAGGACTTGTTAGGAATGTATGAATAATTAAAAATGACTTCTTTTATCTTTTAATAGTTTAAAACTAGATCGATAGTGATGAATGTAGATTAGGGTTTTTAGAAGAAACTAGGGTTTCTTCACTATTAACCCTTGTCCTTGCATTGATCTCTATTCATGTATAGACCTTAACAAAACAAGTGTTAAACCGATCTCAAATCGTTGTCGTGACTATCAATAAATTGGTAGCGAGCCTAATTAGGATGTTAACATTTGTTTTGCTAAAGTTTATAGACTTTAAAATATATAAAAGAAGTTAAATGATTTTCTCATCCATTGTTCCACCCTATCCTACGAACCCTATCAAGTTAGGAATTACTCACTCATGGTTTGAAATTTAGAAGAAAGGTTGAAGAATGAAAAAAAAGATTATGATACAGAAATTAAATGCAGAAAGTAAGTGCGGAAATTAATTGCAAAAAGAATATTAAAAACACTACCTTTATTAATCAATTATTGCATTTACAAATCTTTTGAAGGTAGATTACAAAAACCCTAGTTTTTGCTCTCGCTCTCTCTTATTGGAAGTAGATGAGTAGCTGATGATCACTCGGATGCGTGGATCGCTTGGACCTCATGATCACTTCGATGATGATATTTAATGTGAAGCTCTCGGTCCTATATATAGTCCCAAAACCAGAAACCCTGGATGCCATAAGTGAATATATGCGGTTACAATGAAATCACCAAAATCTCTCATCAGATGGCCGTAGAACTGCCGCGGAACCGCCGCATATAGGCTTGTTTAGCCGCGGTTCCGCCGCGGTTTGGCGGCTTTAGTGTTTGGGATTTTTTGTGCTATTTTATCTTGATGGTTGGAGATCCTCTCGATATCTAGATTCTGAAAGTAATGCTCTGAGTCTCTACCGTTGCTAGATCTCTCGATTTGCTTCTAAATTTTGGTAGATTCGGTTTCGATATCCCGATTTGACTCGGATCTCTTGCTTGGATTTCAGACCTGAGCTAATATCTGCACAATATCTCAATTCATAGTGTTAGTAGTATTTGGTATTTTTGAGATATTATCCCAACCATTTTATATGATATTAAATCTTAAGAATATTGATTAGAAATATTTGATATGATATGCATATTTTAATTACTAAGATTTCATATAAATATTATATGCATGTATTTTCCCTTATTATGTTAATTATAATGTAGAAATATATGATAATAAACTTTTACACATAAACTGTAACACCCGAGCCCAATAATACTATGTATATTACTAGTTGAGGGTTGTGGTTTGCTCATTTCCAATTTTCCTGATTTTCTGGTGTTTATTGCTAAATTTTACCCGGTTAAGTCATTTTGGCACATAACAAATTTTAACTCCTAAAATGAAATTTAAGATGTCTATGTTGGCCTACTCGTCGCCACTAGTCGCGTGGTAGCGTCCGCGTGTCGAGATTCCGTTCCGTTTGGCTAAACGGGCAGGTTTGGGCGACTACGCGCGCGTGCAAGTGTCCGACTTGGGGGCATGCATTTTAATCATTAAACACCTATTTTCAAAATTTGGAACCCGCTTAAAATCATATAATTTGAATTTGGAACATTTGGGCGCAACCCGGGCGCGATTTGGAAATGTTTCATTTCGCGCCAAAAAGGGCCCATTTCAATTTAATTTATAAAACTAATATATTTATATACGAATAATTTCCCAACGGCCAAATCCATTCAAAATCTTTACACAAATATTTTTCTAACTCCCACTCACACACCCTCAGCCAATCACGAGCTCACAATCGAGCTCGTGGGCCCCCCTCCTTTCCATCTCTCTCTCTGTCTCTCTCCTCCCTCAATCTCTCCCTCAATCAAATCTCTCTCTCACTTTCTCTCTTCAACCTCTCTCTCTTCCCTATATTTCTATCGCATGCAGCCACCTCCCTCAACCAACCTTCATCGCGAGAAACCCCCTCAAACCCTAACCCTAGCCTACCGCGACCTCACCGCCGATCCCCCGCGACCTCGCCGTCGCCGCCCTCGCCACCACGAGACCCCCGCGCCTTCCTCCTCCCGTTTCCCGACGACTCCCGCGCCTGCACCCAACCGCGACCTCGCCTCCACCCTCGCAGACGTCGCCGCCGACGTCGCCTCTCACCGTCGACGCCTCCCACGACTCCCTCTCGCCCTCCTCGTCGAGACCTCGTCAGCACCTCCCTTCTTCTCCTCTCCGGACCACCAACCCGAGCCTTCATCCATCGCCTACCCCGCTGTTCGCCGGAGAAACGCGCCGGCGACCTCGTCGACACCACCTCTGACCATCTCCTTCTCTCCCTCGACCATCAGAGCCGACCACACTCTTCCCCACTCACCGCAGCACCCCTTTCCAGCGACCCCGAGCCCTTTCAGCCGTCCAACACCCTCGCCGCACCTCCTGTTCACCGCCGGTGGGTTCATCGCCGTCGGGCCCGTCATAGTTACCCCTGTTTCTCCTCTGTAAGCATCACTTTACTTCCTTTGGTGCAAAACCCCGCTGATTCTTGTATGTTTATCTTATTGCTAACTTGTTGCCGATAACTTTTGCCGGAATCCGACCGTGCCGTCTGACGAACCCGACGCTCCAGTGAAGCCCCCTGGTCCGTGTGATCCCGTTGACCTCTGTTGGGACTTGATCCGTGAACCGTGCTTCCGTATCACGTTTTCTGCCGACATCGCATCCGTATTCCAGTTTGCAGACCGTCGAGGCAAGTATCTGAATACTTGCTTGCACATGCTAGCGTGCGAGATCTAGTCTTGCCACGCAACTTTAATTCACATTATTGAATTCCGTAACTTAATGATGGCACTTGATATCATGTTGCAGTTATCTTTATATTGGAATCGTTACAACGGTTCCTAGTAATTATTTAACCTACATCAATCCATGCTTTAACCAAATAAAGCGACTGAATCATATCTGCTTGAACTGTTAAACTATTCTTGAGACAATTATCATACTTAGTATAATTTCATGTAATTCCTTAACCTATTATTGCGAATCTTGCTTTACCTTGTGGCTTTTGCACCCTAAAGATGATTGAACATGTTAATAAGAGAATATAAACAACACTGTGGTTATATGAAATACTGTGGTTAAATACTGTTTCCTGCTGTTGTTCATTATTGATCGTGTACCTGTTGTGAGCACTTACCCGATTACACGACATATTGGCCTGGCCCTGATACACCTGACATATACATACATACCGACCCATCCTGTTGTACCATGACATTACTTGTTCCCTGATTTCATGCCTAATTCCGACAAACCTAACCATTCCTGCTGTCGATCCAGACAGACCTACTTTTACTTGACTTTGTTGGCATTAGTCCTTGACTACTGAATACCTGACCTGACATACATAGTTTGGGGGTATGGGGAAATCAAAGGTGAAACCGACTTGTAACTCAACAGTTCGATACATTGTTCTGATCAGTCTTACGGGCTTGGCCAGTCCGGGAGTGATGATGCTGACATTACTCGTCCATCCTACTACCTTTTACTGCTTAGCGGCACGTCTCGAACTCAGCCCCGAGGGTCATGACCGTGGTCCCGGGCACGCACGGGATACTATTGAGTTACATCGACGATTCATCAATTGGTTTCAAAGACTATAGAGTAGAAAACCTGATAGGACAGTTTAGTCACCACTGCACATTACCCTGTTTATTACTTCTTATTGCTGCTTTATTCATGTTCATGCTTGCATTGTTTATTACCATGTTTATGCTATATACTTGATATCATGACGCGCTGACGTATGGGTTTTGCATGGCCCAGATTCCGTACCTTTGTCGTCGACCGAGCAGGAGTACTTCAGCCAGCAGGCTGAAATGTGAGTTCCTTAGAGTTAGTTTATTTATGTCATTTCATTTCCAGATGTGAGCCCGTATTATGGGACATACTGTTTATTCATTGTATTGGATCATTAGCTTCCGCACTTATTGTTTATTGATTCTTGTTATTATGGATTTGGACATGTATTAGATTAGTTTTATCCTGTTCTTGATATCCTTACAACCGTAATGTGACTGTGGATGGATACTTCCTACCCACAGGTAGCATGGTTGGCTATGTCACGTGCCCAAATCTTGCGTACTCTGGGAAGCGGGGCGTGACATGGTTTTATGGTATCAGAGACATAGGTTAATTGGGTTGATTCTTTGTAGTTGGGTATCGCACCCGATACACGAATCAGAATACCCGTGATTAGGAAACATGTCCTGCCACCTTGACCGTTTTACCATCCTTGAATCATTCTTCCGGATCATGTCGACATGCAAACTTACTTTGCATTGTCAACTCGAAAACCTAACTTCTTGTTATCTCTAGGACTTAGGCGACTTGGGTGGAGTTAAGTAATTGCGGCTATGATACCGCGGCATAGCTACAATGCAGCACTCTATTTAAGTATCTTGGAGTTCTAGCCTTGATCTATACTCGAAAACTATCATCATGCTAACGTTGGGTACTTTGATTTCCAGGAATATGGCCGGTCAGAATTTGGAGATGGACCCAGGGCATGCGGTCTTAGCCGCCAGGCAAAGAGTGATAAGGGGATTGCTGGAGAAACTAAAGGAACAACTCGAGCTGGAACCAGCATTTGCACTGGACCCCACGTCCGTACGTAGAAGTATTCCAGTGAACCGGCGCAGCGTGGCACCAATGAAGAAAACAAGTATGGGTGATCAGAAGGGGACAGTGATCTGTAGATACTGCCATAAACCCGGACATGTGCGAAAGAAGTGTCGTATGAGGCTGGGACTCTGTTTTAGATGTGGAGCAGCAGATCACACCGTTGATGCTTGTCCGTCGAAGCCTCGCACAAAGGATGATACGCAGAAGTCTCCGCAGGGACCGTTCCAAGGACAGGAACCGCTCACTCAGGAACCACAGCAGGCTCGAGCGTTCACGTTGGCAGCTGAGGAAGCTAAGGCATCGGGAGAAGAGGATTCAGGTAATTTACTCGTTCATGGTTTTTCCGCTTTGGCATTACTTAATTTCGGAGCATCCCATTGTTTATGTCATCCAAGTTTATAACTACACACTCGATCACCTGCACGACCCTGTCTAGTTTCTGGGACATACACACTGGGAATGGGAAAATCATAGCTAGTAAGGAATGTAGAGATTGTACTGTTGTTGTTTGTGGTCGGGAGCTCTTTGCAGTTTTCTTGGTGATTGATGCAGGCAGTTATGAAGTAGTCTTGGGAATGGATTTTCTTGGCACTTTCCACGCCCACATTGACTGTAGGGCAAGGAAGGTAATTTCCAGATTCCCGGACATCCTAAGTTTACTTTCATTGGAGAAAGCTGTTCTGTCGGGCCAGTCGAGTTTAGGGCTAGGCCGACGAACAATATTCTTGCGGCTATGGTAGTGGATAGTAAGGAAGAGCCGGCAGTTGTTCGCGACTTTGTGGATGTGTTTGAAGACATTTCGGGCTTACCGCCGAAGCGAGACGTGGAGTTCACGTTTGACCTTAGTCCTGGTGCAGCGCCAGTGTCTAAAGCGTATCCGATGGCACCGGTGGAGTGGGAAGAAGCTGAGAAACAGGTGGCTGAACTACTCGAGAAGGGATGGATTCTAAGCAGCAACTCACCTTGGGGAGCTCCAGTTCTTTAGTGAGGAAGAAGGATCGCACTGCCGACGCTGAGACAAGAGAAATTATTCGCGGAGACGAGTAAGTGCGAATTCTGGCTGGAAGAAGTGAAGTTTCTGGGGCATATCGTGTCGGGCGATGGAATCGCCGTTGATCCCGAAAAGATTGCAGCAGTTCGGGATTGGCCTGTTCCAAAGAATGTTGCGGAGATAAGGAGTTTTCTTAGACTCGCCGGATACTACAGAAGATTTGTGGAGAATTTCGCTCGTTTAGCTGAGCCGTTAACCAAGCTTACGCGTAAGGAGGTACCGTTTGTTTGGACAGATGGATGTGCATCGGCCTTCGAGACGTTGAAGCAGAAGTTGATAACCGCCCCTATCCTAACCGTACCGGATGATTCAGGAGGACTGGTGATTCACAGCGACGCATCTGGAAAAGGGATTGGAATGTGTTTAATGCAGAATGGGAAAGTCGTCGCTTACGCATCGAGACAGCCGAAGACTCATGAGAAGAACTGTCCGACTCATGACTTAGAGTTTGCAGCCGTGATCTTCGCCCTGAAGATTTGGAGACACTACCTTATGGGCGAGAGAGTTGAAGTCTTTACAGATCACAAGGGTTTGAAATATGTGTTCACTCATAAGGAGTTGAACATGAGGCAACGCAGATGGTTGGAGCTGATGGCCGACTACGACCTTGATCTTAACTACCATCCGGGAAAAGTTAACGTCGTGCCAGATGCGCTAAGTCGGTTACCAGCAATTCAGTTATTGACTGCACCGAGAGAGATCATTGAGGAGTTTCGGAGATTTGACTTGGAGGTTGTGCTACCGCGTGCTACAGGACAGTTAATGCAGTTGCAAGTACAATCGTCCCTAGTTGAGGAGTTTAAAGCGGCGCAATCGCAGGATCCTAGACTGCAGAAGTTTCGAGAGCAGGTTGGAGCCGGACTACGAACCGATTTACTGATCCATGAAGATGGTTCGTTGAGATATGGTAGCCGTGTGTGTGCGCCAAAAGGAGATGTGCGTGGAGAGCTTATGAAGGAGGGACACAGTTCAGCTTACTCTGTACATCCAGGAAGGACAAAGATGTACCGAGATATTCGACAGCATTTCTGGTGGGAAGGTATGAAACGGGAAATTGCTCGCTTCGTGGCTAAGTGCTTGGTGTGTCAGCAAGTCAAGGCTGAACACCAAAGGGTTGCTGGTTTGTTGCAACCACTTCCGATTCCTCAGTGGAAGTGGGAACATATAACCATGGATTTCGTGACGGCTTTACCCCGGAGTCCAAAGGGCAACAATGCTGTATGGGTGATTGTCGATCGGTTGACCAAGGCAGCTCACTTTATTCCTTTTCGGGTTGGTCAATCGACGGAGACTTTGGCAGAGCGGTACATGCAGGAGATTGTCAGATTGCATGGAGTACCGGTAAGCATCGTGTCCGATCGGGACACTCGGTTCTTGTCACACTTTTGGAGGAGCTTACAAGAAAGTTTGGGGACTCGATTGAAGTTTAGCACAGCTTATCATCCCCAGACTGATGGACAATCAGAGAGAACGATCCAGACCCTTGAAGATATGTTGAGGGCTTGCATGTTAGACTTCAAAGGTTCTTGGGAGGATCATCTACACCTGGTGGAGTTTTCGTACAACAACAGCTTCCAAGCGACAATTCAGATGGCCCCGTTTGAAGCACTGTATGGTCGTAAGTGTCGTTCACCTGTTTGTTGGGATGATGTTGGTGAACGAAGGTTACTAGGACCAGATTTGGTGGTACAGACAGTCGAGAAGGTGAATACAATCAGGAAGCATATGAAGGCAGCTCAAGACAGACAGAAAAGTTGGGCCGACACGTCAAGAAGACCTCTAGAGTTCGCCGTGGGTGATTTGGTATTCCTGAAGATATCACCGACTAGAGGGGTGATTCGCTTTGGCAGTCGGGGAAAGCTTAGTCCTCGATTCGTCGGACCCTTCGAGATATTGGAGCGTGTTGGAGAAGTATCGTACCGGTTGGCGTTACCACCGTCATTAGCAGGAGTTCACGATGTGTTTCATGTGTCTCAACTACGGAGGTATGTTCGTGATGAGACTCATGTCTTAGATCATTCGGAGTTGACTGTACGAGAGGACCTGACTTTTGAGGAGCAACCAGTCGAAATCAAGGATCGAAGAGAAAAGGTTCTTAAGAACAGGGTTATCCCTCTTGTGCTAGGTTCTTGGAGTAACCGATTGCATGGAGAATCCACTTGGGAGCGAGAAGACGAGATCCGACAGAAAATTCCCTCATCTTTTCCCGTAGTTAGCTATCTTGTATTCTTGGAATTTCGAGGACGAAATTCTTTTGTAGTTGGGTATGATGTAACACCCGAGCCCAATAATACTATGTATATTACTAGTTGAGGGTTGTGGTTTGCTCATTTCCAATTTTCCTGATTTTCTGGTGTTTATTGCTAAATTTTACCCGGTTAAGTCATTTTGGCACATAACAAATTTTAACTCCTAAAATGAAATTTAAGATGTTCATGTTGGCCTACTCGTCGCCACTAGTCGCGTGGTAGCGTCCGCGTGTCGAGATTCGGTTCCGTTTGGCTAAACGGGCAGGTTTGGGCGACTACGCGCGCGTGCAAGTGTCCGACTTGGGGGCATGCATTTTAATCATTAAACACCTATTTTCAAAATTTGGAACCCGCTTAAAATCATATAATTTGAATTTGGAACATTTGGGCGCAACCCGGGCGCGATTTGGAAATGTTTCATTTCGCGCCAAAAAGGGCCCGTTTCAATTTAATTTATAAAACTAATATAGTTATATAAGAATAATTTCCTAACGGACAAATCCATTCAAAATCTTTACACAAATATTTTTCTAACTCCCACTCACACACCCTCAGCCAATCACGAGCTCACAATCGAGCTCGTGGGCCCCCTCCTTTCCATCTCTCTCTCTGTCTCTCTCCTCCCTCAATCTCTCCCTCAATCAAATCTCTCTCTCTCTCTCTCTTCAACCTCTCTCTCTTCCCTATATTTCTATCGCATGCAGCCGCCTCCCTCAACCAACCTTCATCGCGAGAAACCCCCTCAAACCCTAACCCTAGCCTACCGCGACCTCACCGCCGATCCCCCGCGACCTCGCCGTCGCCGCCCTCGCCACCACGAGACCCCCGCGCCTTCCTCCTCCCGTTTCCCAACGACTCCCGCGCCTGCACCCAACCGCGACCTCGCCTCCACCCTCGCAGACGTCGCCGCCGACGTCGCCTCTCACCGTCGACGCCTCCCACGACTCCCTCTCGCCCTCCTCGTCGAGACCTCGTCAGCACCTCCCTTCTTCTCCTCGCCGGACCACCAACCCGAGCCTTCATCCATCGCCTACCCCGCTGTTCGCCGGAGAAACGCGCCGGCGACCTCGTCGACACCACCTCCGACCATCTCCTTCTCTCCCTCGACCATCAGAGCCGACCACACTCTTCCCCACTCACCGCAGCACCCCTTTCCAGCGACCCCGAGCCCTTTCAGCCGTCCAACACCCTCGCCGCACCTCCTGTTCACCGCCGGTGGGTTCATCGCCGTCGGGCCCGTCATAGTTACCCCTGTTTCTCCTCTGTAAGCATCACTTTACTTCCTTTGGTGCAAAACCCCGCTGATTCTTGTATGTTTATCTTATTGCTAACTTGTTGCCGATAACTTTTGCCGGAATCCGACCGTGCCGTCTGACGAACCCGACGCTCCAGTGAAGCCCCCTGGTCCGTGTGATCCCGTTGACCTCTGTTGGGACTCAATCCGTGAACCGTGCTTCCGTATCGCGTTTTCTGCCGACATCGCATCCGTATTCCAGTTTGCAGACCGTCGAGGCAAGTATCTGAATACTTGCTTGAACATGCTAGCGTGCGAGATCTAGTCTTGCCACGCAACTTTAATTCACATTATTGAATTCCGTAACTTAATGTTGGCACTTGATATCATGTTGCAGTTATCTTTATATTGGAATCGTTACAACGGTTCCTAGTAATTATTTAACCCACATCAATCCATGCTTTAACCAAATAAAACGACTGAATCATATCTGCTTGAACTGTTAAACTATTCTTGAGACAATTATCATACTTAGTATAATTTCATGTAATTCCTTAACCTATTATTGTGAATCTTGCTTTACCTTGTGGCTTTTGCACCCTAAAGATGATTGAACATGTTAATAAGAGAATATAAACAACACTGTGGTTATATGAAATACTGTGGTTAAATACTGTTTCCTGCTGTTGTTCATTATTGATCGTGTACCTGTTGTGAGCACTTACCCGATTACACGACATATTGGCCTGGCCCTGATACACCTGACATATACATACATACCGACCCATCCTGTTGTACCATGACATTACTTGTTCCCTGATTTCATGCCTAATGCCGACAAACCTAACCATTCCTGCTGTCGATCCAGACAGACCTACTTTTACTTGACTTTGTTGGCATTAGTCCTTGACTACTGAATACCTGACCTGACATGCATAGTTTGGGGGTATGGGGAAATCAAAGGTGAAACCGACTTGTAACTCAACAGTTCGATACATTGTTCTGATCAGTCTTACGGGCTTGGCCAGTCCGGGAGTGATGATGCTGACATTACTCGTCCATCCTACTACCTTTTACTGCTTAGCGGCACGTCTCGGACTCAGCCCCGAGGGTCATGACCGTGGTCCCGGGCACGCACGGGATACTATTGAGTTACATCGACGATTCATCAATTGGTTTCAAAGACTATAGAGTAGAAAACCTGATAAGACAGTTTAGTCACCACTGCACATTACCCTGTTTATTACTTCTTATTGCTGCTTTATTCATGTTCATGCTTGCATTGTTTATTACCATGTTTATGCTATATACTTGATATCATGACGCGCTGACGTCTGGGTTTTGCATGGCCCAGATTCCGTACCTTTGTCGTCGACCGAGCAGGAGTACTTCAGCCAGCAGGCTGAAATGTGAGTTCCTTAGAGTTAGTTTATTTATGTCATTTCATTTCCAGATGTGAGCCCGTATTATGGGACATACTGTTTATTCATTGTATTGGATCATTAGCTTCCGCACTTATTGTTTATTGATTCTTGTTATTATGGATTTGGACATGTATTAGATTAGTTTTATCCTGTTCTTGATATCCTTACAACCGTAATGTGACTGTGGATGGATACTTCCTACCCACAGGTAGCATGGTTGGCTATGTCACGTGCCCAAATCTTGCGTACTCTGGGAAGCGGGGCGTGACATAAACCCTCATATGTTCGATAATTACAATAAACACCTTTAAGTACTTAACAATAGTGGGGGAAATATTCATTCAAATATGCAATATTTTAGACTAATCAGGGATCACCACGCATCGCGCGCACGCCACGCACCGTGTCCAGTATCGCGCCGTCTCGTGTGTCGAGACGAACCCTGCACGCCACGTCGCTTCTATATCAGTGACCAAAAGTAAGTGGAATCCCCTTCCCTTACAAATCATGCTACTGTAGATTATAATACTATACGATATCTTTATATAATCGAATATATATATATATGGGATTATCGTACGTAGATATATCGTTACTTTTATAGCGATTAGTTTAATCGAACACGTATACTTGGATCCATCGCGTTTGGTCCTATTGGATCGAACCCACCTTAGGTTCATTGATCGTATGAGTATCATTTGGTTTTTTCATGAATTAATCGAGTTCAATCGTTACTCGTGTACCCCGGCTAAGTACTCGGTGCGAAAAATAAATCAAATATGGCGGAACTTAGGTGTACTAGATTACTTTAGCGATAATGGATAATATGTAAAGAGTTGGAATGAAAATACATGCTTTAACACTATGGATTGACACCCTCACTTAGATCGGGCAAATCTGAAATTCCTCGCACACGTAATTTGCGAAAATCATAGTAAATTGGATACATACTGGAATGTCGTGTTCGAGGGCTCGTATCAAAGCCGACTTGACAACCTAGAACCACCTACCTTTTTTTATATTTCGATACTGTTATAACACAATGATGAAAACTAATTAGAAGCATGGCTCTGGACTTCAGTCCAACGCGGTACTTCTTATTGACGCCTGAATCAATTTGTTTGTATACCTCTGTATGAAAATGAAAATATGCGGAATCCTATGTCGTTGCAAAGATAAACCTGTTAGATAACCATAAGTGGTGTTTCCGTTCATTTTCACCGTCGTTTTCTATTTTAATTATATTTTAAATCGTCGTTACGTACTGCGGTCCCAAGCAGGGACAGAACGTATACCCTAATCTTAAACAGTGCATATCTTACATCACACAGCGGATATTGTCGATCCGTCTAGTGAGTTGGAAACCTAATTAATAGATCTAAATATCACTCAACTGTAGTATTGCCTAATTATGATCCCAATAGGGTGAAAAATGTGTTACGAAATGGACTTTCAGTTCAGAAACTAAATTTCTAGCAGAGAACAATTAAAATGAAATGACCGTAACTTGCAAAATTGAAACCCGATTGACCTGAAACTAATTTTGTTAGATTTATGTTTAAGTTTACTTTCTACCTCTTTTGTATCATTTTACCTAATTACATTCGTACAATTAAATATTTTTTCTGAGCTCGTATTGCACGTTGTGATTCATATTGTACATAACTTGTTATGTAGCATCATTCGCATATTTACCCGGCTGTGATACTTTTAGTCATAGCGAACGTTTATAGTGATTCTTAGCGAATTTTGGATTATCGAACTTGAGTGGTATTGGATTAGTTGTGTCAAATACGCCAGTGATAAATATAGGTGAACAATGCAGTGAAAAGTGAATAAAACCGTGTTATTGGTGCGTATTTGTACACAACTATCCCATACTTGCAGTTATGAAAACCTGGGGAAAAAGGGGAAATCGATGTGGAAAGGAACTCGTATTTAGCGAGGTTAGCGATTTAGAGGATGATCATTCGAACAACGACTCTTATATATATTAGGTTTGTGCCTAGCGGCACGGCTGATAGGGTTATGTCTCGGGCAACAGTGGACCGTAGTCTCGGGTACGTACGAGACTCTCGTTAAACATGATCACTCTATTCTACAATTCGATTTCAAATTGACCTAAAAACCAGTAGGAATATAAATCATATACTGCACTGATTATTGATATATTGATTACATGCATTCACTGTCTCCAATGTTACTATCTTTCATTTCATGTTTTATTATATTGCTATTGTATATTTGCTATTTGGTTGTTCTGACGACATGAGTATGCATGCTCAGAGAAAGAAGTGGACCTGACTAATTTCGAGAAGATCGTGGAGATCCAAACCAGTGAACCAGTTGTATCTTTTCTTTGATATTCTTGGTTAGTTGTCCCTTTTGTTTACATCCATTGCGCTCGATCTCCTTTATACCTGATAGTTCTAGTGACTACATTATCTTTATTCGTGCTGTGTTTTACTGATTACCATGTAATGCTAAAAGTCAAAATGTGACTACGACAGGATTTTCTTTGACCGTAGGAGAATGACTGCTCTAGTTATCCTCGTATTCCGTATTTTGAGAAGCAGGACGCGATACGATTTGTGGCGATTTCCGAGACGAAGTGAGGCGAGTTAGCGAGTTAGGCAAGGCGAACCACAACGAAGCACGGCCGGAACCCGCTCACTTCGCCAATTCGTTGTCGGCGAGGCAAATCGATTCGCCAAATCCGTCCACGTCATCACAAAGCAAATTTTATTCGTTTCATGACGAGACGAAGCGAATCGATTCGCCGACGGTTCGCTTAATTAGCCGGGCCGGGGGCTTTTTGACGATTACCCCATTTTGTATGTTTTTATGGACGCCCATTAAATGAATGAAGCGAAATTTGGCCACTAAGGAGATCCAGTCCGATGAGAATCGGGGCAATTCTGTAAATATTCAGTAATCCGAGCAGGCTGCAACCCACATCATCCAGCCGTCCAATCCAAACAAATCTCATTCGTCCACGTCACCGATCCGCGTGCTGTCACCCAATTGGCCAACTAAAACTCTCACTAATCTCAAAGCTTGATAAATACCAAATCGCCAGAAACAATTCGTTCCCCAAATCAAACCTAGCCCCCGAAATTTAAAAACTAATCCTTTTTTTCCCCCTCCAAATTCGAAACCCTAACCTTAGAAATCGGCCATGGCGGGAAGAGGGAAGGCGATCGGGTCGGCGGCGGCGAAGAAGGGGACGTCGAGGAGCAGCAAGGCCGGTCTCCAGTTCCCCGTCGGTCGAATCGCGCGGTTCTTGAAGGCTGGGAAGTATGCGGAGAGGGTCGGCGCTGGGGCTCCAGTGTATCTCGCCGCCGTCTTGGAGTATCTCGCTGCTGAGGTAAATCAATGCGAATTTTTTGAGATTATTTTGGTGGGGGGTATTTTGGGTGTCTTGGGAATATAGTTGTGATGTTTGATCAATCTTTCAAATTTCTAATTTATAAAATTCGGTATTTTGTAATTGCTTCAAATATTTGATAGGGGCATTTTGAGAATAAGATTTGCTTGCAATTTCTAATCTTTTTTCTCTGTTGGTGATTTGATTAGGCGTTGGAGCTTGCTGGGAATGCGGCGAGAGACAACAAGAAGACGAGGATCGTGCCACGGCACATCCAGCTCGCAGTGAGGAATGATGAGGAGCTGTCAAAGCTCCTGGGGACTGTCACCATCGCTAATGGCGGTGTGATGCCAAACATTCACAACTTGCTGCTCCCAATGAAGTCCTCTTCTTCCAAGGATGCCCCTGCTGATAATGAGTAGATTTGATGCAAAAAATTAGATTAATTTTATTCCCCCACCCCAAACCCAATAATTAATCTGCACGGTTTTACAAATATGACTTTTTTAGAGTGTAGTTTTCTATGTATTTCCAACATTTTCTGAAGGAAAGTGGTCTTCTTTCTTGTATGTAAATGTTTGTGATCTGTGAAGGTTTTAATTGTTAGTTGTATAATCATAGAATCATCTATCCATGTGGCAGATGTGAATTCGGATAAAGATAATGAAAACCAATCTGTATTTGAAAAAAAATTCAGATTTAGATACATATATATGGATATAAAATAAATATTGTAAAAATTATATTCATACACTGTAAAATTTTGGATAATCAATTGAATATAGAAAGAATGTGTTGCTATATCGGTATCTAGTTATTGTTAGTGAATATAGATAGTTATTAGAAATGAAAATTTATAGTGTAATTGATGAAAATCATAAATGCATGTGGATTCCATTTGGATTATGTGTATTTGTTTACATCCCTAGACTTCTAGACTTCTGCATTGGGTTAACTTTAGGGGTGGTTTGTGCTGTTAACTTTAAGGCCTGGTTTGTGATTTGAGTTTAGATAATTATGGTTTAATTTTAAGTGGAGTTAGAGGGATGCAAAATTGTGGTTTGCAAGGCTTATACTCCAAATATAGAGTTATAAACTTTGATCAGATTGTAATTTAGACAACTGCAGTTTTTTTACTTTTAAAGGGGAGATAACTATAATTATTTTAGCTCCAAAATTAACCTCGGTTAAAATTAGGATTTTAGTTTGTTCTTTCTAACCTTATGAAACCACAATTTAGAAAACTTAGCTCCTTCTCCTAACAGGGAGTAAATTTTCAGGGCATGTTAAAATTCATGAATATATAGGCTGAATTGGAATAATCTGATTATTCAAAAACAAATGGCATCATCTCCCTCCCAAATCAATCCATGGCCACCTCTTCTTTCCTCAAGCTCATCTCTCAAAAGCCCAATTCAACATTCCAAATTGCAAGAAACACCCCTCGAGTACTCCAAATTCATGCCCAATCCATCACCAACCCCAGTTTCTCTTGCTCATCTTCACCAAGTTGCCTCCTTTGTGCTCTCTGTCAGCTCCCCGGCCCTTGCACATGCCATTCCTAGATAAATCTCATCTTCGCTCAAATCCAAAAACCCAATACTTTTCTTTACAACACTCTCATTAGACTCCATTCTAAGACCTCAAACCCTCACCTTTCTATTCATTTCTTCATCCAAATGAAGAGAGATGGGGTGAAGACTGATGACTACACTTACCCATTTGCCCTCAAGGCTTCTAATTTGATCTTTAACATGGTGCCATGGTGATTCATGGGGGCAAATGTGTTTGTTTCTGATTTGTTTATAAATAATGGCTTGATTACTTCTTATTGCAAGAGTGGGGATATATCTTTAGCTAGAGATGTTTTTGATGGATCTTTGTGTAAAGATTTGGTGTCTTGGAATTCAATGATGAGTGGTTATGTTGATTGTGGAGAATTGCAAGAGACCCAAAAGTTTGATGAAATGCCCAAGAAGGATGCTTTTTCGCGGGCTATTTTGATTGATGGCTATGTGAAGATTGCTTCTGATGTTACTCGGGCCCGGCAATTATTTGATTGTGCTATTGATAAAGATTTGGTTTGTTGGAATTTGATGATCGATGGGTATTCAAGGATCGGCGATGTGAGCTCCGCTCGAGAACTGTTTGATGTGATGCCAAATAAAAATGTTATTTCATGGAGCATAATGATAGATGGCTATGTTCGGTATGGAAATCCAAGGGAATCGATAGACCTATTTCACCAAATGTTGTGTCGGTGTATAAAGCCTGACAGGGTTTCTGTTGTCGGTGCAATCATTGCTTTTGCGCAATTGGGCACGCTCGAACAAGGCCAATGGATCCATTCCTATCTACAAGGGCACAAAATCTTGTTAGATGTGGTTGTTGAAACTTCTTTGATCGATATGTACATGAAATGTGGTTACTTAGATATCGCGAGAAAGCTTTTCGATGGAATGAGCAAGAAAACTGTTGTTTCTTAGAATATAATGATCGGAGGGCTCGGGACCAATGGTTACGGGCTTGAAGCCATTGATCTTTTTAACCAAATGGAGAAAGAAGGAGCTTTAATGGACAATCTCACGTTCCTCGTGATAATAAGTGCTTGTACCCATAACGGCCTAGTTGACGAAGGCTTGCGTATATTCGATAAAATGAAGAGTGAGTTCTTGGTTGAGCCGAAGGCATTGTTGGTTTCCTATCATTTCGCTCAGCATCCAAAATAATTTTACTACCATTTTAGTGTCATGCTACTTTACTTATTTTCTTGCTTTCTTTTACTCATTCCAATTGCCAAACAGGTCCTAAAGTCGAGCATTACCGTTGCATTGTCAATCTCTTAGGTCGAGTGGGGAGATTACAAGAAGCCCGAAATCTCATCGAAACAATGCCAACGGAGCCAACTAGTGCAATGTGTGGTTCTTTGCTTGCGTCGTGTAGAACTCATCGGTGTGTCGATTTAGCCGGGCTCGTTGTTAATGAACTTAGAAGTCTAGGGGAAGACGATAGCGGGGTTTATATATTGATGTTGAATATATATATGCAAAGGAGGGGATGTGGGAGGGCGTTTCGAGGATGAGGGAGTTGATGAGTGAGAGAAGGATGAAGAAGGAGATTGGGAAGAGTGTGGTTGAGGTTGAGGGTGCCGTGCATGAGTTTGTGAATGGGGATTTGGTGCATTGGTGCAAGGATGAGATTTATGGGCTTGTTTGGAGCTTGTAATGATGAAATGGTTTCTGTAAGATGAAGCCTTTTGAATATGATTAATTTGGAACTTTTGCTATTATTTTCCCTGCTATTTTGGTGCGTTTTGGGAGCATCTTGTTCCCACATCACACATGAAAAACATCAACACCAACCAAAACATCATGTTTTACATTGTTTTGTAGCGATCGTGACCGTTATTTTAAGATCAAAAAATTCATGGCCGTTGATCTTAATAGCAACGAATAGCAACAACAACAACAACAACTGAGCCTTTTATCCCAAGCATAAGGGGTAGGCTACATGAACCAACATGAGAATCACGCCGGGTCCAACACATGAATCCTCTGTCTCCACTCACTTCTATCGAACAATATACTTTCATTGAGTCCTTTGGCAACCATATCATTTCGTATCACCTCCATCCATGTTTTCTTCGGTCTCCCTTTTGCCATTACCCATATCGAGAGTATCTATTCGTCGAACCGGTGCTTCCATAGGTCTGCGTCGCACATGACCAAACCATCTAAGCCGGTTTTCCCGCATCTTCTCCTCCACGGGTGCTACACCAACTTTTGCACGGATATCCTCATTTCGTACCTTGTCTTTCCTAGTGTTACCGCACATCCAATGAAGCATGCGCATCTCCGCTACGTGCATCTTCTGTGTATGATGCTTCTTAGGAGCCCAGCATTCTGTACCATATAATAAGGCAGGCCGAATAGCGCTCCGATAAAACTTCCCTTTCAATTTTAACGGAAAGTTACGATCACACAAAATCCCTGTTGCACTCCTCCATTTCAACCAACCAGCTTGGATCCTTTGATTAACATCATTATCGATCTCCCCATTCCTTTGGATGATGGAACCTAGATATCTAAACTGGTCGCTCGGTGATATCTCTTGCCCTTCCAATGTTATACCAATATGGTTTTGATTTCTCTGGCTACTAAATTTGCAGTGCATATATGCTGTCTTGGACCTGCTCAATCTGAATCCCCGAGATTCCAATGTTTGTCTCCATAATTCCAATTTGGCATTAACCCCTGCTTTCGTCTCATTTACTAGAACAATATCATCAGCGAATAGCATGCACCAAGGGACTTCATCTTGGATAGTTCTAGTAAGCTCATCCATCACGATGGTAAACAGGAAAGGACTTAATGCATATCCTTGATGTAAACCAATAGTAATCGGAAAATCACTTGTTAAGCCACCGCAAGTTCTAACATTTGTCACTACTCCGTCGTACATATCCTTGATTATGTCAATATACTTGACGGGGACCCCCTTTTTCATCATTGTCCCCCATAATACCTCTCTAGGTATCTTGTCGTACGCTTTTTCTAAATCAATAAATATCATATGCAAATCTCTTCTCCTCTCTCGAAAGCGCTCGACAAGTTGACGAAGCAAATGAATCGCCTCTGTCGTCGATCGTCCAGGCATGAACCCAAATTGGTTCTCTGTTATTTTAATATCCTTCCTTAGCCTGTGTTCAATCACCCTCTCCTAAAGTTTCATGGTGTGACACATTAGTTTTATTCCACGGTAGTTTGAGCAACTTTGAATGTCACCCTTATTCTTGTAGATAGGTACAAGGATACTTTTCCTCCATTCATTTGGCATCTTTTTTGTCTGCCAAATCTTATTAAACAGATCTGTCAGCCATTTAACGCCTATTTCGCCTAAGCATCTCCAAATCTCGATAGGAATCCCGTCAGGACCAACCGCTTTTCTTAAACCCATTCTGTTCAAAGCTTCTTTAACCTCAGTAAGTCTTATTTTACGCATGAAATCACGATTTATATCTTGAGATTGAATGACAAGTCCATCCAAATTCTTAGTAAAGCTCTCATTGAACAATTTGTCAAAATAATCTCTCCATCTTTCCTTGATATCCTCATCTCGAACTAAAACCTTCTGATTTTCATTTTTGACACACTTCACCGCACATAAGTCTCTGATCTTCCTTTCCCGCATTCGAGCAATCCGGTATATATCATTTACAGCCTCTTTAGTGTCTAATTTCTCGTACACCTCCTTGTAGACCTTAGATTTAGCTTCCCGAACAGCTTTCTTAACTTCCTTTTTAGCCATTTTGTACTTCTCAAATCTCTCCACATCTCTACTTTTCTTCAAATCTTTATAAGAATCCCTTTTAATTTTAATAGCAGCCTTTACATCTTCATTCCACCATGATATGTCCTTAGATGGTGGAGCACCACCTCTCGACTCACCAAGTAGATCTCTAGCTACTTTCTTGATACAACTAGCCATTTTGTTCCATGTTTTGTCTGGATTATCTTCCGACTGCCAATCCGCTTCTTGTACTACACGATCTATAAAAGTCTTTTGATTACCTTCTTTCAATCGCCACCATTTAATTTTAGGCTCTACCTTACGTCTAATCTTCCTAGGTTCTCTTCTAAATCGAAAATCTAGAACTAAAAGTATATGTTGGGTAGTTACACTCTCACCTGGCACTACCTTACAGTCGATACAACAACCTCTATCTATTCTTCTCGTCAGAAAAAAGTCTATTTGACTAGCATTTGATCCGCTCCTAAAAGTGATAAGGTGGGACTCTCTTTTCCTAAACCAGGTGTTTGCTAAGATCAAGTCATAAGATAAAGCGAAATCTAGAATCGAGTCACCTACTTCATTCCTTTGTCCGAAACCAAAACCTCCATGGATAGTATCAAACCCACTACGACTAGTACCTACATGTCCATTTAGATCACCACCAATAAATAACTTCTCTCCACTAGGTATATTTTGCACCACCTCGTCTAAATCCTCCCAGAATAGACGCTTACTAGCGTCATCAAGACCTATCTGTGGTGCATAAGCACTAATAACATTAAAGATCTCTCCACCTAGAATAAGCTTAACCAGTAAAATTCTATCACCTTTTCTCCTAATCTCAACTACATCCTCAAGCAACCGTCTATCTATGATTATACCTACCCCATTACGATTTTTATCTCTACCCGTATACCAAAGCTTATAACCCCAAGGCTCTATGACTCTACTCTTTTCACCTACCCACTTAGTTTCTTGCAAACACATAATACCAACTCTCCTCCTAATCATCACCTCCACTAATTCTATTAATCTACCCGTAAGGGAACCTATGTTCCAGGAAGCTAGACGGATCCTATGAAACCCTTGCTTATTTGTCACTACACCCGGGGTCCGATGTAGCGCGCCGTCTCTGGACGACGACCCTTGCTTATTTGTCACTACACCCGGGGTTCGATGTAGCGCGCCGTCTGTAGACGACGACCCTTGCTTATTTTTCACTACACCCGGGGTCCGATGTAGCGCGCCGTCTGTAGACGACGACCCCTGCTTATTTGTCACTACACCCGGGGTCCGATGTAGCGCGCCGTATCTGGACGATGACCAAGCCCTTGCATATTTAACACTACACCCGGGATCCGATGCAGCGCGTCGCTGAGTAGGGGACGCCCCAACGATATTCTTGTATTGGTTCATGTCATAGAATGTGACAAAGTTTTCCGTTGGCTGTCACAAGCCTACCACAACCCTCACCCTTTCTCATCCGGACTTGGGACCGGCCACGGTGGGTTTTTAATAGCAACGAATAGCATAGAGTGATAATAACAAGGACCCCGGATAGGTCTTGAACATGGTTGATGATTTGTATACAAAGAATGAGATGATGTTTTTGGTTATGATTTGAGTTGATGTTATCATCAGAAGAGTTATTGTATTATATTATATTCTTTTGGTGAAGTGTTTATCCTAAAATGTTTGAAAATATTATACATTTGGTATAACAAAGATTAAAACTAAGTCTAGACTTTGAATGTCAGGATGGCCGAGAGGTCTATGGCGCCAGACTCAACTTTTCTTTCTCCTGAAAGAGCGTCTGTTCAGATCCCTCTTCAGACATTTTTTATTTATTTATTTTTAGTCTGAATTTTTATCAAATAAACATTTTTGTCCCTTTATTTTTATTTTTATTTTTATTTGAACCGCAGGAAAAACCCCTAATCTTCTAATTAAAGTCCGTATTTTGCTCCCCACGGCTATATTTTGATTTCCAATATGCTCCTTATTTAAATATTTATTTTTAAAATATCTATTTTTCATTGCTTCAATATTACAAAAATTTAACTGAAGGAATTTTGAAATTATTTACAAACAAATATTTAGATAACACTATACAACATTCTTGATAATTTTAAAAACAAATAATTCAATGAAGGGCGTTCTGGAAATGAAATAAAGTTGAGGAGGCAAAAAGAGTTGGATCCAGAAAATTAGGGGTATTTCCTTGCTATTATCAGCCTTTTAATTTTGAAAGCCACGAGTCTTTGAGTTAATTTTTTAAGGAAAATTGGAAAAGCACAAAAACTAATCACCCATAGAGAGAAAAGGATCCTTTAAAAGCAAAATATCATTTTTTATCAGAAAAGAAAAACATCTTAGGGCTATCCAAATTGATCGACATTTACAGCTGAAAGTTTACAAATAATTTAGAAGACTGTAAACTTTATACGAAGAGTATTCCCTTTTTTCTCTTTTTGCATCCTTAGGATTGTGATTATTGCATTATAATTTTCATGTGCTTCATCCTCTATTTTCAAAAATATATAATATATCTTAAGCAAATCATCAGAAATGTGAAATCTATTGCTTTACTGTATATAACAAAATGTATGAATTTGTTAAGCATTAAAAAAATTTTCTAATATATAAGAAAACTTTATAATTGTTCTGTAAACTCAGAGGAATTCGCTTTATGTGCATGTCCAGAATATGTAGCCTTACAGGAGGCGAGAGATGCCCTTCAAAAAACCAAACTCGGTACAACAAGACACGGTCTCTTTTACAATATGTTCGATACTAAATTTAAACTTGAATCCCAAATCAGTTAATTTCTTCGAAGAAATCATTGGATGCATTGATTCATTGGCCTCCTCGTAGACCCTGGCATAACTAATGTCACAAACCCGCAAATAATTTCAAAATATCAAAATTCTTCCGGTTAGTGTCATACTAAACCTATCCATATTTCTAAATAAAAAAAAGAATTAAATTATATAAATATAAAAATCTCAAGCTTCACCTTTTGAAAGAAGTAACTTCTGAAGAGAGGAAGTAACCAGTGAGTTGGGGTAAGGTACAACTGCTTTCAGCACAGATGTAGCGGCCTTTCGCTGCAGATTTCTCCATGAGGAAAATGTGGGCATTGCAGATATCCTCGATATGGACTATGGGGATCGATCCCAATCTTGACTGCACTGCTAACAGTATTGGGTGCAACTTTGGATCCCCTGTGTACCAATAATGTGAAACATGATTAGAATAACAATGTCTTTTCTTATGGTGTCTGAGATTTCGTTTTCTCCCATTCTTTTTTACTAAAATCCAAATAAAGTAGGTAGCTGTAATTAGCTCTTCTAAATATAGAGGCTAATAAGTACAGAGTCAATGTATATTCGACCGTATTAATTTTTACTAAAATCTCCAAAAAGAAAAAGAAATAAAACAAATGAGAGGATACGTAGTTAATTAATATTACCAGTGATGGGAGACAAAAGAACTTGTAGACTTGAAGGAACGCTTGGAGTAAGAAAAGGACCAGCTACTGTAGGTGGAATAACTGACACCAAATCGATGCTCTTTTCCTCTGCAAACTCAAAAGCCTTCTCTTCGGCCATGATCTTCGATAGCACATAAACCTAAGTTTACCAAGAACGTTATTTCATAATTATCTAAATTCACCAATGCCGAAGGGTTAACCGCAAATAACACCCCTCGTCCATACCACGTCTAAGTTTTAACGGTTATCATCCATCTACTGGTTTATTAGCTCATGACACATCAACGGTTAGATCGAGTTTCGTCTTCTAAGTTATTTCGAGTCTGACCACAAAAATGTTATATTCTAACAAATCAGCTGAAAGATGATCTGCGTTAGATGAGATATACATGAAGGATGTTATATGCAATTAACCTTTATTATGCCGATGCCGATCGAGCAATACTTTTGCTAATTGTACCTTGCCCTCTTATTGGAGGCCAGGAACAACACCGGTCAAAATGGCCCCAACTTAGCCTCCAAGTACTTTCCTATTGGCCTTGAGGGTCAGGTAGATTTTTTTTTTATTCTATTAAGCCGTAAGGTTAAATTGCACGTAATACCCTGCATCGGAAGCTCGTTCGATAGTCTCGACTTGAACGAAATAGCACGCATATAACCCACAGCTAACTAATTGCATAGAGGTTAGATGCAATGCAACTTAAGCGTAAAAACGATGTAAAGAATGCTAGAAATTCATACCCATCCATTAGGCTTTGTCTTCCAAACCCGATTGATCGGTATGGCGCACGATTCATCAACCACTGATTTCCATTTGCGTCCATCGTCTTTAGCAGTGATTGTGCTGATAGAAGATGTGAAAATCACCCTCTTTATGGTTCTTGCTCTTGAACAGGACTGAAGGAGATTGATGGATCCTCTAACTGCTGGCTTGAGTATATTCGAATGCACATAATCATCTTTGATCACAAGGATGAATGCATATATATTAGTCTGGGTGCTTATATTCGAAATATAATTGATAGAGATGATACCACGACATATATTCTTCAATTTACGACTAGAAGTGGGTTGAGGTTTCAGTCTGTAGTCCTAATATAATGAACGAGTTATTAATAAAAGAACAATGTACAATGTAAAAGCCGATTTCATGTCCAATATTTATATTTATGTGAGGACCAAAGAGCACATGTCTCAGCGGGAGGAAGCCAGGAATTTTTGCCCAGTAGGGAAAATGTTTTAAAGACTAATTAAATTTATGGTCGACATAGAAAAACGCCAGAAAAGGGAAGAGAAGCTCATACCGACGTTTTCTACATCTGATGATACGCCGAACGCCATAGAAGCAGCCACATGGAACACACCAACACAACCCTCGACCGCCTCATCGAAGCTTCCCTCTTCGCTGAGATCGGCTCTATACAACTTCAACCTATCACAGTCCCTCCATGATGACAAAATCCTAGATGCCTTGCCTAAATAACATACACCGGCCCGCTCAATCAAGATCATAATTAAATTAGACCCCAACGAAGAGAAAGAAAGAAAGAAAATATATTATCTATGTGATTATATGACCAAATCGTGCTTCGCTCTTGTGGTAAAGCTTCGCTCTCTAAGGTGAAAGTCTATATATTGATTCAAATAACAGGAGAGCCCCACACTTGAAAAATGTAAATTATGAGCCAAAAAATTAAAATAAAATGACCAAAAAAATTTATTTCATTTGTTCGAACTCATGATCTAAACGAGTCGCACATACACCTCAAGAGTTCCAACTTTTAATTACTACAAGGGTCACTCTTCACGCTGGAGGGAAGAGTCTTTGATTGGTATGGCCCTCCATCCCATTCATCAGACACTTCCTCTACCAGCATCTTGATGAGATGCCGGTAGAGTTCATAGCCGGATAACAAGAGAATATTATTGATAGATCCTATAGTAAAACCTTCCTCTTCTATATGATGTTTTATTGATTCGACTAACATGAGTAGTGGTACATGAAGAGATTGAAGAAAAAGAAATTGCATCATGGATAACATCAACCGATAACTATCATACTAATTAATTCAAGAAGAAATTTGATCTAAAATTTATACTTGTATTGAAATGAAGAAAGAGAAAAGATGAACCTAAATCTCTGGCGGTGGCATGAACAATATAGCCTTTGTTGAGGAGGGAGTGGACTAGCCAGCTGCCGATGTAGCCGGTTGCTCCGGTGACACAAAAGGTCGCCGGCATGGCCTTTTTAACTTTGCTCCTCAAATTTTCGATCTTCATTAGAGATGGATGATGCTCTTTGATATATTATTTTTATTATCTGTTGAGGTTTCTGTCAAGAAGAAAAGATGCTATACATCGTATACAATGTTACACTTGTACCATATATTTGGTAAGATAAGCAAACATTTATTAGCACCACCTCGCTTTACCAAATTCAATGCACGAGTATGTATGACCCAAAATATATTTCACATTTGACAACAAATGCACAAATAATGCGAGTATCTAAGACATGAGAGCCTCTTTGATTGGGTCAGAATCCCCCAAGATGTTGTCATTCATCGATCTTACGGCCAGCAGGCCTGGACGGTTGAGATTTGAGATGAGAGTTGAGCGTGTGTGTAACACCCTAATACTGTTACACTATATATTTGGGGTATTTCAAATCTTGCGGTAAAATTCTTTATTATTGTTGCTATTGGGTTGCGAATGGTACAATTGGTAGTTGTGATTATTATCCGACCCGACCCGCATGGTTCAACATGGTTCGAGATTATATCAAATATTTGCTAGTACAGTGTATCCATGCAAATCTAGATTTTATATGCATATATAATATATTTTAGAATCCACATATCTTTTTTAAAATACAATATAAAACCAAATAACATATTTTCTTATCTAGCCTTGCATGTCATATTACCTTATATCATGTGGTTGCGCCCACACTACTACAAATAAGGGTTGCCCCTACGGATTTATCGGTAGGGGCAACCCTCTGCCCCTACGGATATGTACGTAGGGGCGAAAAAAGACCCCGAAGGTGCAAAGGCCGCAGGTGCAAGTTGAGGCCCTGAACTTGCCCCTACGGACAAATTCAAGCCCCTACGGATATATCGGTAGGTGTTATAGCCCCTACGGAGTACCCCGTAGGGGTAATAAAATCATATATGTAATTTTTATTTTGAATATATTGTATATACCTACGGATATATCCGTAGGTCCTTTTTCTACCCCTACGGATTACTCCGTAGGGGATATAAAGTAGCCCCTACGGATAAGTCCGTAAGGGCCACTCCCAACACCCTGCACTGCGATCGGGGGGAAAAATATCAGGAAACCTGATATTTTGCCCCTACGAATTTATCCGTAGGGGATAAACAGTGGCCCCTACGGACATATCCGTAGGGGCACCCCCAACACCCTGCACTGATATCAGGTGGGAAAATATCAGGTTTGCTGATAGTTTGCCCCTACGGATAACGCCGTAGGGGCAACGTATGTACCTACGGCTTAATCCGTAGGTACATATTGTCTGTATTTATTTTTAAAAAATGGGCTGCTTGATTTTTTCCCGCCCTGTGCACAATACTATATACATCAATCAAATCATATATTGCAGTATTCATAATCACATCTCACGCATATATATAATATACAAAAGAAACCCAAAAACTGAATATGATATAAATACAAACCAATATCAATATCGTTTCAAAATGTAGTACAATGTGATATAAATACATGTTTCAAAAAATAAGAACCAAAAAGCTACCCTAGTTCGGTCCAGCTCCACCTCTGAATAACGTTAGAATAACGCGCGCCTGCTCCTCGGTCAATACACTCTGCAATGCTACATATAAGGGAGTCTGAGCGGCATGTGGAGCTGGCGATGTGGTCTGCGCAGCCGCCGTCGAGATAGTCGCTTGCGGAGCCGCGGCTGCGGGAGTCTGAGTGGGCGGTGGAGCTACAGGAGCTGTCTGCGGAACCGCAGCAAATGTAGTAGCTTGCGGAGCCGCAGCCGGAGGAGATGCATGTGGAGGCTCGGCCGATCTACCCTGTCGCGTCTGGACATAACGTATGTAAGAAGCGTGTAAGAACTGTGTATTATTCGAATTCGTTTCATTATTAAGTTATTTCGAAACCCTGTTTGGATATCTAGTTTGGAAAAGCGTTGTTTATTTTAATTACATATGTATGTATGATTAATCAAACTTAAGTCTAAAACCAAATAAGCTCAAGCTACGTACTAATTATGGATATGTTGATATGTATATAATATGAAATGATATTTTACTATAAAGTAGTATACATACCAGCATCTCCTTCAACTCCTGAACGGTGGCCCTCAAGCTATCCAGTTCCTGATGGACATGCCGGTCACTGGAGACGGAGGAAGTAACCGCCGGGGTGGAGTCCAACCTCATATGGGCCCTGCTAGGGCCCAATCCCCGGCCTCTCTCCCAACCTCCGTGGTGCCCTCCATGTGCGGCGTCCAGAACTGGGGTCAGCAGCCTCGGATCGTTCTGTCCGGTAAAATCGATCCCCGAGGCCTGGGCCTGCTTAACCACCCGCTCCTACACCCACATTAAGCAGTAAAGTATAAGTATAAAATTTAAACTTGAACCTTCCAAAACTAAAATTTCAAATTTGGGTAGAAAAAATATTAACACTTACGCAGTACTCCTGGGTAGCGACGTCGGGACATCGAAGCTCGCCCGTGGCGGGATCTGTCGAGGTGCCGTGGACGGCAAGATATGCGGACAGCACGCTCGGTGTACCACCTGACGCCACGGTCCGAGATGTCTGCAATATTAGAAAGTAACTCTTAATATTAGAAATATTAGAGAATAACTCTTAATATTGCAGAATATTAGAGAATAACTCTTAATTTACCGATAACTCCATGGCTCGAGTAATGTTCCTCGAGCCACCTGTGTAAGTGGGGCGACCCCTCTTCGCCGACTTCCTGTTCTCCGTATTCTGAGCGGCCTGTTTCTGCACAACGCATTAACATTTAGTTTTCTAATTAAGAAACACAAAGAAATAAATTATATCATAAATAATGAATTAAATTTAAAATGCATACTTGTTTGCGTTCGGAGTCGAAATAAGCGCACAATAGAGGCCATGTCTCTACGTCGACTCTCGCAAACGCCGGAGTAGATAGGAGGGCCGCTCTCTCTGCCTCGGGGGTCGCTATCCACAGGGAGTAGCAGTCGGCCTTCAGCTCATTCCTGTTGTATCGGACCTTGGCCTGCATGTTCTTCATCAGGCCATTGTACAGAGCATGAAGGTCGAGCACCCTCCCCGAGTGATCAGGGTCGGCTACAGGCTGAAAATCGTAATCCAACTGAAAATACAAAAAAAAACATTGTTATTAGATTGCAAGTGTTAATAATAAATATATTGGATAGATCAAATGAAAATATATATTAATACATACCCGAGCCTGATCAAAGAAGAGGGCGAATGAGCGCTGGTGCTGCTCGCCCCACTCAACGTGAAGTGGATAGTTCTTCACGATCCGGCTCTCGTCCCCTAAATACCGGCCGAACCTCTCGGCATGAGGACCAGTATAGCGATAGTCAAGGGTAAAAAATAGGGGGAATGCTGCCTCCCCCCTAGCTCTATCAGGCCTCAGCCTATGGGACTGATTCGGGCCTCGAGTCCCCCTCTGGGGATGGAGAGGCCCTGTGTCTGCACGAAATATCAAGACAATCAATAATAAGACAAAGTTGTATTAAGAAATCAAGGTTAAACAAAAATTCAAGGGTGATATATACCTCCGGTGATTAGCGCACGAGCCTGGGCCCGAGCAGCAGCACGAGCGGGACGATAGTTCCTCCGGTGAGGAACAACCGGGGTCCCGGACCCGGACGCATCCCCTCCAACTATAAAATAAACATCGACGCTAAATCTCCATGAAGTTCATATTTATTCTATATAGCATATGTAAAATAAATAAATATTTTAAATTTATTCATACTAACCTGCAGACGATGCGGAGGGTATGAAAGCGGCAGGAGTGGCCCCTGTGGAAGGTGTGGACGCAGCACCTATAATTAGACAATCAAAAATAGATTTTATAAGTAATTGCAAAAAGAATGTGTAGATCAATAATATAACGTTCTAAATCAATATGCATGAACTATAGGACATATAAACATACCCGCAGGTGCGGTGGTGTCACCACCTACAGCTAGACAATAATAAAAATTGCTAAGTAAGAGCAAAAGGAATGTGTATATTTATGATATAGCATTCTAAATCAATATACATACACTATATGATATATAAACATACCTGGAGGAGCGGGGGTGGCCTCTGTCCCAGATGTGGACGCAGGACCAACTAGACAATCAAACATTGACAATATAAGTAATTTTGACATAAACATGCATGAATATCTGTAATATTACATTGAAAATGGATATGCGTGCAGTATACCTGGAGATGTGGCAAAATCCACACGGAAGGAGGCATCCGAAGGGGTCTCCGATTTGGGTGCAAGACCGGCCCTCTGAAGCTCCCTACGGAGCTCTCCGGGCGGCAGAACCGCTCTGCCTCTGCCTCTGCCGCGGCTGGAGCTCCTGCCGCCCCTCGCTGCTCCCGACATCGTCATCAAATCTAGATAAACGGTTCGTGGACGCATTAGACAATCATTAAAAGTATTGACTATATATGATCTAGAGCGTAAAATGTGAAGTAATAATATAACATTACTGATAACCTTTTTCGTTTCGTGGGCGCATCATACATATCTACTTGGATTTCATCGTCGATGTCATTTCTAACCCACGAAACTTCATGATCGGTCAAAGACAACCCATCCTTCGAAACAGACGGTCGGAGCACTTTAAGCCTTCTCTCTTCTTCGTCCTCATCGCTGTCCTCGTATTCTGGGACATCGTAGACATCTCTAGGTTTCCATCGGCATACAACACTCCACCCCGGATGCTTCAAACACTGTGAGTAGTATACTTGGAACGCTTGGTTCGGAAAGATAAACGGATCGTCCTGACCGTAAAATCGAAGTGTTCACACTGGTCAATCCATATTCATCTTTCCAAGTCCCAAGACTGCTTCTCCACCTGTCTGTTTCGGTTCGCGGATCGTACCAAGTACAGTGGAATATATAAAAGGGTTCTGATCGTCCGGGATAATGGATGCCGAGTATACAATTTAAGTACCCATAGTAAATCACACCGTCCGATCCTACCGTCGCAATCCCACTATTCTGAGTGGTTCTAGATGTTTCTATGCCCTTAACTTCGAATTTGTATCCAAGGACACCAAATCCTCTGTAATATGCAACCTCCATACTAGGAAATTGAGTTAAACATCTTGAATCACTCTCAAATGATGCAGACAAGTTCGGATCGTGGATCTAACAAAACAAATTTTACGATAAATACATAAGTGGCGCTTTTAATCCAAAAGAACTTACTCTCTAATTTGTTCAAGACATGCGCAATTAAGCAAGATAAACCGGTATATCTTGTTGATAAACATATTGTCTACCCTCTTATACTCGGCTTTACCATATGGCCCGTCTTGAATTCTTCGTGGTCGGTTAAGTCTTGTCTCAATGTTCTCGTCCAGATAGCGGGAACAAAATGTGGTTACTTCATCAAGAAGATAACCTTGCATGATAGAACCCTCTGGTCGATTTTTATTGCGTATATACTTCTTAAGAGTGTAAAGGTACCTAATGAGAATATGTTGAATAAATAAACATGGGCATACAGGACAAAAATAAATTTATAAATTGCGCGAAACGAAAAATTACACGTACCTCTCGACGGGATACATCCATCGATATTGTACTGGTCCGGCTAACTTCGCCTCAGTTGCAAGATGAACCGTCAAGTGTATTATGATATCGAAGAATGACGGTGGGAAAATACGCTCAAACTTGCAAAGTATCAACGCAATAGAATTTTCTAGTTTATCCAGCGTCGCAACCTCCAGTGTTTTAGCACACAACTCCCTGAAAAAACAACATAGGTCGTTAATTACTAGACCAACCGAGTCGGGGAGAGAAGTCCTGAGGGCTAATAGAAGAAGGTGCTCCACGATAACATGGTGGTCATGACTTTTCAGCCCATCGATCTTGCCCTTCACAATTTTTATTTTCTTGCTGAATGATCCTGAGAAACCTGTGGGGACTTTCAAATCATGCAACACCTGCAGGAATCTTTTCTTCTCCGGTTGTGACATATGATAAACGGCATTGGGAAGTACAAACTTGCCCGGTTTACCCGCTACCGGTTTAGGGTGCAGTTCACTTCTTATTCCCCACTCTTGTAGATCCATCCGGGCATTCATGTTGTCTTTTGATTTCCCGTCTTTACACAGAAGCAAGTTAAGTATGTGCTCTGATACTCCCTTCTCTATATGCATGACGTCCAGACAATGACGCACTGAATTTGTAGACCAGTACGGAAGCTCGAAGAAAATGCTTAGCTTGTTCCAATATTGTGGTTTGACCTGTCTCGTCGGATCCATCCCGAAGGTCACGTTATTGTAACCATCCCATTTAGCAGTCACGTCCTCTCCGGACAATGGGGATGGAGGCCCAAGAAGCTCCTGATGACCATCAAAGTGAACCGTGTCTAACCTATAGGGGTGGTCTGGAGGCAGAAAACGTCGATGGCCTCAATAACAAACCTTCCTGCTAAAATTCAAAAATTTTGATGTTGTGTGTTCATGGCAATGAGGACATGCTTTGTGACCATGTACGGACCAACCTGAAAGCATTCCATACGCAGGAAAGTCATTAATTGTCTACATTAAAGCCGCACGCAGTATGAAGGTTGTATTTGTGTTTGAATCATATGTCTCTACACCATCAATGAACAAAGTTTTCAGCTCCTCAATCAGAGGTCGGAGATAGACGTCGATATTGTTCCCCGGTGAGTTTGGTCCATCGATAAGAAGATGCATCATAAAGTATGATTGGTCCATAGCCAACCAAGGCGACAGATTATAAATTATCATTACAACGGGCCATGTACTGTGACTTCCAGCCATATAGTTGAATGGGCAGAAACCATCGGCAGCCAGTCCGAGCCGGACATTGCGAGGATCGCTACTGAATATTGCGTGCCTCCTATCGAAATCCTTCCATGCCGGTGAATCTCTTGGATGGCTCATTTTTCCATTTTCGCTTGGAGGAGCACGGTGATGCCAAATCATTGCCTCGGCTGTTTTCTTGCACCTGAATAGCCTCTGTAGCCTCTGTGTTATGGGAAAATATCGTGCTATCTTCACAGGTATATCAGGCTTCTTATCAAAATCTTTCGGCTTATACCTGGCCTCTCCGCATGTTGGACACTCTTTCAAATCTGAATTCTCTTTCCGGTACAACACGCAATTTTTAGGACATGCTTGAATCTTCTCGCACTTTAGACCCAAATCAGACATCATTTTCTGGGCTTCGTACCAGCTTTCGGGCACATTATTTTCTGGAGGCATAGAATCTTTCAAGAACGAAAGAAGCATTGTGAATGACTTGTTGCTCCATCCATTTAGGCACTTAATTTGGAAAAGTTGGACGAACCATGAGAGGGTGGAATACTTCGCATTCTCATAAATTGGTTTCCTAGCATCATTCATGAATTTTCATATTTATCCGCACGCGGTCCTTGACCGGAAGGAATGTCATCTTCGGTACGAATAGATTCACCTAGGGCAGCCTCTACCATATCCTCCATTTCTTCTGATGGAAATAAATTTCCGTATCCTTCCGTATTACCGAATTCTTCTTCTTCTCCTGCCGCATTATCGTGTTCTCCTTCTTCTACCGCAGTACTGCATTCTTCTCCTTCCCCGTGATATTTCCAAGTTGAATAAAGTCTAGTAAACCCATGTTTTACAATATGAAGCTCTGCCAATTCTACCTTCTGCCAGTACTTATTGCCACATCTATCGCACGGACAGAGAATCTTCTCTATTATGATCTTATTATGTGCTCGTGCAAATTCAAGGAAAGCAGCAACTCCTGCGACAAACTTAGGTTGCATACGTTGTTTCCAATCCACATACATCCAGTCCTTAACTCTGACGTACTCATGGGCCATGTTAGACTGAATAACATATAAATTGTAGGTTATGCTGACTATATTGAGAAATATAAGAACGGGATAGTTACTGACAAAGGAGAAAATCCATGTATATGCTTTGTGTGTGCGTTTGTCGTTGAAAAGAATAAATTATCGCACGTTATGTTGACCGATAGACGGCTACTAAGTGGCGCTTTTAGTTTCATATATGGGTATCGATGGGAATATGAAGGTTTTATATTATCATATATTGGTTTTAACCCGAACATCTCGAATCGCTCTCTGATTATGCGTTTGTATGTATGTGTTCCGGCTGTCGGGGGTAGGCTTCTATCCCATTAAGAATGTATAGAGCGAACGCCCATCACTTGTGCTTTCAACCGTTTCGAGTAAATTTCGGCAGCACCTCCCCGCTGTTCTCCGAGTACACTGTAATAGAATAGATAATCATTTCAAAGATGTGAAACAACGTTGAAATGAACATCTAATCTATCTTTGTACACGGAGAACCAGCGGAAAGATACCGACGAAATATCTCGAAACGGATGAAAACACAAGTGAATGAAGGCGTTTGCTTTATACATTCTTAACTTGTCCACACGGGACAAATCTATGGGTTACCATACGATTGAATTTTCTCGTCGCGTAGACTATACGACGGTTGTTAGTATCGAGCTATACTGTCCGATATTTAACAACCTTCGTATAGTTCTAGGTCACAACGAGCATCGCACGTATGTTAACCGATAGACGGGGACTAAGTGGCGCTTTTAGTTTCATATATGGGTATCGATGGGAATATGAAGGTTTCATATTATCATCGAGTATCATATATTGGTTTTAACCCGAACATCTCGAATCGCTCTCTGATTATGCGTTTGTATGTATGTGTTCCGGCTGTCGGGGGTATGCTTCTATCCCATTAAGAATGTATAGAGCGAACGCCCATCACTTGTGCTTTCAACCGTTTCGAGTAAATTTCGGCAGCACCTCCCCGCTGTTCTCCGAGTACACTGTAATAGAATAGATAATCATTTCAAAGCTGTGAAACAACGTTGAAATGAACATCTAATCTATCTTTGTACACGGAGAACCAGCGGAAAGATACCGACGAAATATCTCGAAACGGATGAAAACACAAGTGAATGAAGGCGTTTGCTTTATACATTCTTAACTTGTCCACACGGGACAAATCTATGGGTTACCATACGATTGAATTTTCTCGTCGCGTAGACTATACGCCGGTTGTTAGTATCGAGCTATACTGTCCGATATTTAACAACCTTCGTATAGTTCTAGGTCACGACGAGCATCGCACGTATGTTAACCGATAGACGGGGACTAAGTGGCGCTTTTAGTTTCATATATGGGTATCGATGGGAATATGAAGGTTTCATATTATCATCGAGTATCATATATTGGTTTTAACCCGAACATCTCGAATCGCTCTCTAATTATGCGTTTGTATGTATGTGTTCCGGCTGTCGGGGGTAGGCTTCTATCCCATTAAGAATGTATAGAGCGAACGCCCATCACTTGTGCTTTCAACCGTTTCGAGTAAATTTCGGCAGCACCTCCCCGCTGTTCTCCGAGTACACTGTAATAGAATAGATAATCATTTCAAAGCTGTGAAACAACGTTGAAATGAACATCTAATCTATCTTTGTACACGGAGAACCAGCGGAAAGGTACCGACGAAATATCTCGAAACGGATGAAAACACAAGTGAATGAAGGCGTTTGCTTTATACATTCTTAACTTGTCCACACGGGACAAATCTATGGGTTACCATACGATTGAATTTTCTCGTCGCGTAGACTATACGACGGTTGTTAGTATCGAGCTATACTGTCCGATATTTAACAACTTTCGTATAGTTCTAGGTCACGACGAGCATCGCATGTATGTTAACCGATAGACGGGGACTAAGTGGCGCTTTTAGTTTCATATATGGGTATCGATGGGAATATGAAGGTTTCATATTATCATCGAGTATCATATATTGGTTTCATATTATTTATAGTTTACTTTATTTTATTTAATATATATAATTAAATATATTGATAAATAATATTTGCAACAGAGAATTAAATTACCGAAATGCCCCATTTCATCTCCAAAGCTATTTATTTCCCCCAAATTAAAACCCCTCCAAAATCCCAAAAGAACCTTATCTATCTATATCAAAAAATTGAAGCAGCAAGCAGTGCCATTTCCTTCTCTTCTCCCAAAACCCAGCTCGCCTTCAATCTCTCCAACTCATCCTAACCCCAACCCAGCCCCAGCCGAACCCCAACCCAACACCAAACCCTAACCCGGCCTAACCCTAACTCCAACCCAGCCCCAGCCGAACCCCAACCCCAACACCAAACCCCAACCGAAACCCTAACCCTAACCCTAACCCCAACACCAGTCGTCGAACCCCAACCGCCGATCGAACCCGTACCCTAACCCTAATTCTAACCCTAACCACAACCGATACCTAATCCTAACCCTCATTGATCGCTACCCTAACATCATTATAATAATGTTTAACTAATTACCTGTAGGCGACGACGGAGACGCAATCGGCGACGACAAGGGCGGTGGCGACAACGAGAACGGAGCACGGTGGCGACCACGAGATCACTGCGCAGGTGTGGCGACGACGATTCGGCTTGGATTCGGTGACGACGAGATCACTGCGGCGGCGGCGGCGACGACGATCTCGATTTGGGAAAATTTGGTTTTGCGCGAGAATAGGAAAAAGAAATAATCAGCGTAGGGATCGATCTCTTAAATCCCTATTTATATGCCCCTACGGATATACCCGTAGGTGCTTGGTTTGCGCCACCGTAGGGGCAAAAAACACTTTAAGATTTAATAAATTTTAAATAAATATTGAACGACCGTAGGGGCGACCACTTTGCCCTACGGATTAATCCGTAGGGCCAAACTTTTATTGCCCCTATGGATGATATTATCCGTAGGGGCAACCCCTTATTTTACTAGTGCCATCTATCATGTTAATATCTTAAAGAGTTATACAGACAGATTATCGGACCACTACGTATAGTTCCATAGATTTTATTCGGAGGTATATGTTTTTAAGTACAGGATATTGCAACATGGTTTAAATTCTTACATGTATTCTTCATATTTAAAAACTAGATTTTTAAAAGGATACAGGTAATATTCGGAGTAATATGGTATTATCTGTAAACTCTCTCTCTCTCTCACACACACACACATATATATGACTAATAAATATAAAACTGATATATATATATATATAATATTAATTATTTTAAATAAATTATAAAATCTGTCGGTCTCTCTCGTCTCTCTCTCTCTCAAATCCCCCGTACCCACCTCCTCTCTCTAATATATATATATAATTAATTTAGAGAACTCTTTCCCTCTCCCTCGTTTTCTTCTTCTTCCCGTTCTCGCGCTGACCCCGAACCCTAACCCTCGTCACCCTCTCACCGTCTCCGCGCCTCGCCGCCGTCGACCCCGTTTCCTTGCCTCCTCCCCTGCCTCGCCATCACCCCCTATTCTCCTCTCCTTCTTTCTCGACGACCCGAGCTTCTAACCCAGACCCGACCGCAAGAACCCATTACCCCCTCGCCTACGACCTCGTCGCCGGAACCCGATAACCACCTTCACCCCGTCACCTTCCCCTCGTCTCCCCGGCAACCCCAGACCATCACCACACCTTCTTCTCCTTCCTCTGCTCATCCCCGATCACACCAAAACCCACGACCACACCCACTACGCTGTCTCCGGAAACCACCGACCATCTCCATCACCTCCTCGCTAAATCCCCAGAACCCCAACAACTAATTCTTTCTTCTTCTGTTCTGTTCTTCTTTGCTTTTCTTTTCCTGATTGTCTTGCGCACGTCACTAACGATCCAAACGACTCAGCCACCATCTTCATCTAGCCCAGTCACCACGTCACGCAACTGCTCAGTCAGGTCCAATCCCGCATGCATAAGTTTGCGTCGTGACTTTATTTCGATGTCGGGACGTGACATCCGTATCTCGACGCGAAATTCGATTAGGCAAGTTCTAAACTTGCAACATGCTATTTTATTATATCAATATTTATTTGATAAATTATAGTGCATGTGTTTTACTATGCTGCAGAAATTACTGATTTACAGTTTTATAGTATCCGTCTGTATCCATACTGATAATAGCTTATCTACTTGTATGCCAGAACATCACGATATTATTATAAAACTATATCCGTTCGGTATGTTATCTAGATTGCATATACATGTTAAGGGACGTATAACGGTTATTACAGATAGATACATATGCATCCTAGCATTAGATGTGTTTCGATAATGATTATAGTTTTACATTGGTATCTATTTTGGTTAATATACAGTACATGGCATGTTCAGGACACACTACCACACTTGTTATTTGGATCTTATTATTAATGCCAACAATCCTGACTGTTGTCCTGATGGACGTAACTTGTTGTCTATATAGACAAGACATATACTTGTTTGATCCTATGTTGGCATTAGATTCATATCGTCAATACTTGACTTGAACACAGAACATTGGGGGAAAATAGGAAATCAAGAATGTAACCGAAATGTAACTCAAGAGAATATTATTATTGGTTGCCGTGATTCCGGGCATGAATAGAATAATCATTGTTTATTGTTTGCCGTGATTCCGGGCGTGAACGGAATAATCATTGTGTCGTGGTCCCGTGGGGGTATGAACGGAATATATACTGTTGAGTTACGATGAGAATTATATTAATTGATTTCAAAGACCTGTAGAATAGATAACCTAGAAGCACAGACTTTAGGATACACATCACATACATATAGCTCACTATTTATACATGTGTTTATTATTTATATTCATGGTTAATCATAGCATCATATCCTGGTTATTAATATTATTTTGATATTATGACGCACTGACATCTGGGTTTTGCATGACCCAATTCCTTCAACATTGTCACAGGCAGATCATGAGTATTTTAGCAAGTAAGCCGAGCAATGAGGAGCTGGATGTTTAATTTTAGAGATGCTTGGTTTCTTTATTTCCGCGGTTTTATTTTTATTGATGTGAGCCCTTATGGGACGTGATTCAGATATTATTTTATTGGATCTTTATTCGTTTCCGCTATATGCATTTCTTTATTTTATTTATTGTGGCAGATAGACATGTATTAGCTAGATTTTATTTTATTGTTCTTGATATCCGATTGACGGCCGTAATGTGACTATAGAGGGGTGATTCCTAACCATAGGTAGCATGATTGGCTCTGTCCCATGCCGTGTTTAGGTATTTTGGAAAGCGGGGCGTGACAGAGTTTGTTTGGTATTAAAACCATAGGATTTAGGGTTAGTCGGGTTAGTTCTTTTGTAATTGGGTATTGAACCCAATACACTAACTAGGAAAACCGGAATTAGGAACATGTCCTGCCACATTACTATCTTGCCAGTCTTGAATCTATAGCTATCTTGTTTATTGAATTCTGTTTACCGTTACTAATCACCTTCAGTGTCTTGGCTTTAGAATCATAGCAGATAGAGATTTGCGGTCATACCAGAGGCATGTAGATAACGCGACATTGCTTGGTGTTGTACGTGGTATGCTTGAAAACTAGAAGCGACAAACTGAGCTGAATCAGCAGCAGACCGAAACTTTCAAAGAGGGTTTGCGGACGGTCCAGCAGTCTGGAGTTGCAACAACACTCAGGCCAACACAGCGTGAGGGCACCGTGGCGGACTTTAGAAAGCTCCGTCCGTCCACATTTACAGGATTGGAGAAGCCATTGCCAGCGGAGAAGTGGCTAGTTGATATAGAGAACATGCTCGTTACCGCGCAGATTCCAGATGAGAAAATGGTGGATGTAGTACGTATCCAATTAGTAGATTATGCTTGCGAGTGGTGGCTGATAAAGGAGACCCGTCTGACCAAGCCGATCAATTGGGCAACTTTTTCGCGTAGCTTCTTGGAGAAGTTCTTTCTGTTGCTCGGAAGGAAGTGGAAGAGAAGTTCATTAGCTTGAAGTAGAATGGCAGATCCATTGACGCACATGCGGCTGAGTGGACCCGGCTCAGTCAATTTGCGGGGCCCTTGGTTACCAATGAGGCAGATAGAGCACGGAGGTTTATGCGTAGCTTGGATGTGGAGATCCAGAGTCACATCATATCGTTGAGATTGACCACTTTCTCCCAAGTTCTCAAGACGGCTAGAGAACAGCAGAGTTTTTTAGTGAAAGTAAAGGGTACCCAACAGCAAGCTGTTGTGATGCGGAAGACTCTGTATGCACCAACTAGAGCTCCTGTACGTAGAGGAATTCTGATAAATAAACAGGGGACAATACCTATGAAAAGGACCTCTGTTTCAACATAGAAAAAGGATGTGTTTTGTGATTACTGCCAACGACCGGGTCATTTCCGGAGGGAGTGCCAGATGAGGCTTGGGCAGTGTCTGATTTGCAGAGCTGCTGATCATAGAATTAATGCTTGTCCATCGAGAGTTCAGTTGAAGGGTGATGTTCCGAGAGCACAGCAGAAGTAGATTACTCAGGGGCCTAACCAAACATTGGCCTTCACCTTGACGGCCGAGAAGGCCAAGGCTTCAGACGATGTTGATTCATGTATCCCACTTGTTTATAATTTTCCCGCATTGGCATTATTCTATTTAGGTGCATCCTATTATTTCATGTCGTCCAAGTTTATTAGTGCACACTCTATTTAACACACGACCCTGTCTAGTTGTTAGGACATACACAATGAGAATGAGAGAATTATATCTAGTAGTGAGTGCAAGGGTTTCTCGATTGTTATTTGTGGACGGGACTTATTCGCAGATTTTTTGGTGATTAATACTGGCAGTTATGATGTTGTCTTGGGAATGGATTTTCTTGGTATTTTCCATGCTTACATTTATTGTAGGATAAAGAAATTGATTTTCCAGATTCCCGGACATCCGAAGTTCATATTTTTGGGAGGTAGCAGATCTGTCAGGCCAGTCAAATTTAGGGCTAGACCAACTAATGCCATTCTTTTGTCGATGGAAGTAAACAAGGAAGAGGCACCGACAGTAGTTCGGAAGTTTATGGATGTGTTCGAGGACATCTCGGGTTTACCGCCAGAATAAGATGTGGAGTTTGCGATTGATCTTATTCCTGGAGCAGCGCCGAATTCAAAGGCTTATTACCCAATGGCGCTTGTGGAACTAGAAGAGATAAAGAGACAAGTTTCCGAATTACTAGAGAAGGATTGAATTCATAGAAGCGGTTCACCATGGGGAGCCCCGATTCTTCTAGTTAAGAAGAAGAATGACACGCAGAGGATGTGCATTGACTATCGAGAATTGAATCGGGGACTATTAAGAATAAGTACCCAATCTCTCGCATCCGCGAGTTATTCGATCAACTCAGTGGCGCGAGGGTATTCTCAAAGTTAGATTTGCGATCCGGATATCATCAAGTTCGGGTGATATCAGAAGATATTTGCAAGACAGCGTTCCGAACTCGATATGGGCATTACAAGTACTTAGTGATACCATTTGGAGTTACTAACGCACCGGCAATATTTATGGACTTGATGAACCAAATCTTTTCACCGTACCTGGACCAGTTCGTAGTGGTGTTTATTGATGATATTCTGGTCTATTCAAGGGGCAAAGAAGAGCATGCAGAACATTTGAGGATCGCACTGCAAACGTTGAGACAAGAAAAGTTATATACTAAGATGAGCAAGTTAGAGTTTTTGTTTGAAGAAGTGAAATTCTTGGGTCATGTTGTATCCGGAGATGGAATTGCCGTTGACCCTGAAAAAATTGCAGCGGTTCTTGATTGGCTAATTCCAAAGAACGTAGAGAAGATTTCGCGATTTAAGCCAGTTTCTTTGGTTTAAGCCAGTTTCTAGTATCCGGTTATTGGATTTATACAGTCTAAAGTTTTTCCGTATTTTCACGGATAGGAGGGGCGTTCTCGTAATTTCGCGAGAAGCTTCTAGAAGGTTGGTGACTTGGGGGTTAAGGTGGCATAAGCATTAAATGAGATTAGTGACTCATTTGTGTGATTCATCCTTGTTATTAATGCATCATAAATGCTTAATGACTCATGTAGATGAATCACTCATTTGTATTTATGAAGCATGGTTGTTAAATCATTTATTTCATTTATCTTGATAATGATAATGCTTCATATATATCATGAGAGATCATTATCTCATTCCATTCTCTTGCTAACTTTCTCTCTCCTCAAGCTCTCTCTCTCTCTTCAAACCCTAATCCTTCCCTCGCATGTGTTGAGACCAAGGATTAAATTAGACTACTTAATCCATAACCCTTCTCTATATCACCTAGGTTACTTAGATTAGCATTTTAAGAAACCTAGTTAGCTCAAGTTAGAGGTGAAGCTTGAAGTAAAGCTCTCGGGTGGATCATCTACTACATAGAGAAGGCCGGAGAGGACGTGGAGAACGAAAAGACGAAGGACACGGTTCTTTAGGTATAATCACTTTTCATAGTAGTTGATAACTTCTATGATTCTTGTTAGTTATAGTTTAGCAAAGATTCTCGGTTAGTCGATGTTTATGCAAAGAACAAGATCGTTTTTTCAATTTTCCGCCTCCCCGCAAGTCGTAGGGTGTTGTACATCGACTTACAGTGGTATCAGAGCCTCTCTAAACAATAATTAACTCATTAGCAAAGTCGCATGAATTTCGAACGCAAAACGAACCAAAAAAGACATCGATATCACCATGTTTCTGTCGATTTTAAAACAGGCTCTAAAAATTTTTCAGGGAGCTGCAGAATAACAAGCAGAGAACTATAAGATCACTAGAGAAAAATGGGTTCTTGAATCGGCCATACAGCCGCGGAACCGCGGCCGATCCCACCGATCCGCCGCGGATCCGCGGCCGAGTTGGGGCCGATTCAACCCAATTTGCTCCAGTAACTCTTCTGTGATATTTTTGTATTTTCTGGGATGTTTATTTTTCTGCTCAAGTCTCAGGTGCACAGAGAAGTTTTGGAGTAGAATCTAAAGTGTTTGCACAATCGAAATCTTGTGATGTTTGCTAATTTGATTATATCTGTAATTGTATAATGTGTTCGTAAACCTCCCCTGACTGCTAGTATGTCGGTTGGCAGGGGGTTGCACATTTCTGTAATGGTTTTTACTGTTTGTGGTTGTGAACTGTATTGGACTGTTGTGATGATTAGCCGGGGTTTGAGATGGGTTGTTATATTCATTCATTCAATGTAATTGTAATATGTTGTAATATTATTTTGCGGGGCACATCCAGGTTGCGGTTGTAGCCACCGTTGTATTATTTCATTTTACTGTTTTTGCTCCTAGGATAGACCCAAGATGGGGTGCACAAACTACCGGGTATTTTGAAGTGTTTAGTGGCCTACTCACGTTGTTGTGGGAGACCGCTTCACTTCGGGTATTTGGCGGGTAGTTTGCCGTACCCGTAGAGGTCTAGGGTGGGGTAATGGCTATTCATCACAACTGTGTAATCCGTCTTTTGTTGCAGGCTCTAAACAAACGCGGATTGCTTGCAAATCCAATAATGTTCATATGAGATCTGGAATGCCTATTATTGCGTCTGACGAATGTACAATATCTATATATGATAGTTATTTAGACGTCACTTATGTTTTACACCCGCGCTAGCCCAGCCCTCGCTCTGCCGCTAGTTAAGTAACCTAACGGGTGATGACGGGACCCAGTGGCGAATGCGGATGGCATAAGAGGACGTTGTATTTTCGTTATTTTCTGCAATGATAGGTTAATGATGGGACGCATTATTTATAATGCAAAGAAAATAAACCAAAAGTTGAATCGTTGGAACAATTTAAAAGAAACCACTCGGTTATTTTAAAACAGTTGATATTTTTAATTGGGGAGCTTTAACCACTCCTTTTAAAAGCTATCAGGTTCCTTCGGTCATATCAAGTTCACTACGTTCACGGTTTCGCCAAAACCATTCGTAGCCCTCCGTCATTTCATTTGGGTATTCAGTAGTATTCAAGCTATGTATTTTGACCAACGCCAAGGTATAGTGTTTGGTAGCTGCTGGGTATTCATTTGTTGCATAGATAGATGAGTTAGTTTGGGACAGTCGTATTATCATTTTGGCCAATGTCAAGGATATGTACGGATGGGTTCAAATTAACAAGATAATGATGGGTAGAACTTGACATGTGACTTATGACATTTTGACCAACGCTAAGGTCATAAGAGCATGGGGCAAAAATATATATCGAGAATTTCTAAAGAAACTGAAATTTGCAAAGAGATGCATACCATTTGGAGTTTGATGAATGTTGGTAGGATTCCTTCAACATTATCATACGATGATATTTGAATCCCGATCCTACTGTGAGTATATGCTACTCATCAGGAGATTCGTCACTTAACGATCAATGCTATAAACCAAGTAGGTGTCAAGAAAGGTGTCAGCGGGGTTACGCCCCCAGAGAAAAGAGGTTATTTAATTAAGGAACTTCGCGAAAGCGTTGGAAAACCTCCCTTGAAGTACCGACATCAGCCTGGCTGAACGGTTAAGCAAGTATTGTATAGTGAGAATAGTCCTGGCTAATTCTTCTTTTATGGTTTGAGGAAGGATTCGAGAAACAGTGAGAGCCATCCAGTTTAGATAAATTAACCACTCTAAACTTGCAAGAGCATCAAGATAAAGTGTTTCTTCTCTCTCTCCTACTTGCAGCGACCCTGAAAATGACTTGTAACGTTTTGAAAATCGTTTCGGTGAAATTTCGAAAAAATCGGTAAAATAAGGGGGTTTTCTGTAAAAAATCAAAATACAAATATCTTATTATAAAAATTAAATATACATATTCTAGCTATGTAATTACTAGTATTTGGTGTTTATTGAGCCACTGGTGAAATTTCAAATTTTCTGAAAAAAAATTATTTTATTATTATTTTAAGCCGTCACTAATACATTTAATTAGGAAAAATTACAAAATGGAATGGGTTGAAACAAATTTTGTGCATCATAACACATTAAACAAAATTTTAACATGTTGTTTTTGAAATAAAATGAAACTGTCAAACGGTGTTAGAAAATATTGAAGAAAAATTGCTTATTTTGTGAAAATAAATTAGGTATTTGAGGTATGGGGGTATTTTCTTCACTTGGAACTTGCTACACACACACACACACCCACACTCACCCCCCCATTTTTCCTCCCCTTTAGTGGCTGAAATTCAGCAGCCCCTCCCCACTCTCCCCTCCAATTAAACAAAACAAATGAAAGAAAAATGATGAAATGGAAAATGAAAACATTAAAGAAATAAAGTATGGAACTAGATAATTAGAGTATGGTTTTGTGTTGACTTTAAGACCCACATCTCTCTCTCTCCCTCACCAAATTCTGGCCGAGCCCCCCCTTTGTGCAGCCCCCCAATTTTCCCCCTCTCATTTCACCATAAAATTCCATCAAAAATCCATAAATTTACTCTCAAATTCAAAGCAAACTCCAAATCCAAGCTTTACCCATTATTCTTTAGCCAATTTAGTATGGATCTTGGGGGATGGAAGCAAGTTTGGGAGGCTAAGCTTCATGTTTGATCTCTTGATCATGAGGTATAAAGTTTCATCCAAATTTGTTAATTGTTAATTGTATGTTTGAATCTAGTTTTAATTAGATGTTTAATTATGGAATTAATTAAAATTTAACTTTCAAGAAAAGGGTTTGAAATTCAAGTTAGGTTTTTGTTTTGGAGTTGGGTTGTGATCAATTGTGCATGGTTGTGTGATATGGGCTAGCATCTTAAAACTTGTTAAAACTAATCTAATTGCTAGTTTGCAAATTGTTAGTTTAAAATTGTAATAATTGTACAAATATTGCAAACTAGGTTTTTTTGAATTGATGGAAATGAGTGATTTTAAAATCTAATTAACATTGGTATGACATAATTAAGATGTTTAATGAACATTATAGCCACTAGAATTGTTAAAATATTTAGATTGGTTAAAACACCAAGTTTTGAACTAAAAAGGTAACTTTTGCTAACTAGATTTTGGTTTAATGTAATTTAGCAAGATTAAAAATCTAGTAAATGTTTATGTGGCCTAATTAAGATAATTAGTGAGTATTGTGACCACTAGTTTGCTAAAACATCAAGACTTGTAGTAAAACGGTTAACGACCCCTTTACTAGGCTTTTTGGAAATAAACCGATTTGATCAATTTATTGGTTTTGATGATTTGCATCCTATTTCATATATTTTTAGTGACTTATAAAACAACGATTGGTACGTTTGGTGTTTTTCTCGATCAATCGGCGTGTGTACACCGATGTCGAGGGTTTTTAGGTTGATTTGAGAAAGCAAACCATAGGTTTTGACCTATGTGGGATTCGTGAGTAGTTTTGGTCATGAGTCGGATTTTAATGCGATACGGTGCGTTATGATATGTAGGTACCCCATGTGGACTTCGAGACGACAAGCAAGCGCGTGGCGACGTCGGCACCGGCGAGCGAGGACTAGGTGAGTAGATTTATATCTACGGGGAGAAGTCGGGTGGATGGCGTATAGCACCCCCGCAGTTCGTGGTGATGTATACGAATACGTATACACACATATATATATTGTTTATATATTGTTTGAGTGCATTGATGATAATATGGATATTTGGTGTTCTTGGATATTTAGTGTCGCGAAACCCTAGAGTAGTGGTCGCACCACGTATGCACACACCCACCCATACTTGCATACTTTCTTCTTTCATTTGTGCTTACAGGAATACATAGTTATGTGTTCACATGGGTATGGGACTATGTGTTCACATACGGATTTGAGGATGATACTTGGGTTTGAGATGAGTCGATGAGATTTGTATTGAGGTTGTGAATTCGGTGATATGGCAGGATTCGTATTTGAGATACGACATGACGTTGTAGCGGGTCCTTTGACGTAGTGTTTCACACACGTGCATGTATACGTAGGTGGTATCAGTATTGTACTAGACATAGATCTGTACCCGGATTATGATCTTTGATAAAGGGGATACCAGATGAATAGTGTGATGAATGTGATATTGACCCATACCCAGATGTGGGGATGCCGTACGACGGATTTACGTACGAGCTATATATTGATGATAGATCCGCACTCTTGACTTGGGAATATCTGATTATAGATATGGTATCGGATGTGATATTATCGAGGCGGGATCACCGACTAATATATATATATATATATGTTTATATATATATCGACTCAGATGTTAGGCGGTTTCCTTACCTGTAGTTCAGCTTGTTAGTTCAGCCGTATAGTTTAGTGTAGTTGTTAGACTAGATTAGACTCCTACCTATTTCAAAACTAACGAATCGTGGGTATTTTAAAAGACAGGTCAAGGGATTCTACGGATATTTCAAAAGACGTGTCTTTTCTTAAAAACACCGTAGCCCTTATTTTCAAAACACCGCGATTCGTGTTATTTCAAAAGGCACTATTGTAGGACTTATATTAGGGTAATGCAGTTTAGTTACCGTTGTGTCTAGTTTTCATCTCCCGCATATTATTGCTGTTGCTCCGCATCGCATACTTATTGTAATTCATATTTCATTATTGATATCATGCTGTTAGGACACCATCACCATTACCGATGATGCGTATGTACCACGTACACTTACTTGCCGGCTCACACACATCTTCATCGGTAATTGCCATGTCACGTACACATGGAAAATACTATTACATTGACATAGCCTGTTAGCTAATAGTTTAGACATGATATTAGTGTACTTGCCTTATATGCTAGTTTAGACATTGTAGTTATTACCTGCTACTTCATGCAAACTGTTATTCATTATATGCCGCATTCATGGATGCTCATGCTTATATTCATGGTTTTACATGCTATTGATGATTCGGATTTCCATGATATTTTCTGGATTTGGAGAAAAACCGCAAAACATATATAAACTGCTTTCTCTCTTTTTAAATAAAAATGCGGTTTTCCCATGATGTATGAGTCGTCCACCATGAGTTTGCTGATGGATTTCGAGACCCGATTCGAGGAGATGGATGAACCGTTTCGGGTACATGGTGGGCCCGGTAAGGTACCCCGGGGCAAGAAGCGCGTGGTGATGACGATGTGAGCCTGGCAGGGAGAGACTACCTACCGGTGATATTACCCGACGCGTCGGATATCCGGAGGATACCGTCGTGGTCTTGAGATGGATGGCAGGGGCCGGTCTGGACTGACGGCGTCCTAGATATTGAGATTTCGAGATATTGAGGTACTGAGATTTGATGATACAGGCCAGTCCGGATAGCCGGAGCCTGAGGTTTTGAGACATTGAGATTTATGTTTTATGTCGATGCTAGACACTGTTGATGCTGATTTCATTTATGATACCTCATTTTAAAAATACAAAGGAAATCTCACTAATTTATGAAAACAGTTTCTTCATTTACATGTATTCTGTTTTCATGCATTCATACCTCATTCATATGATATATTGCTACCTGGGGCACTGACACGGGCACATGAGATTACACTCGGGTTAGATATTACCCTAGCCATTGTTATAGGCTGCATGTTATACATATATTTGAGGATATATTATGATCTTTGACCTAGGTTGCGTTATTTATGCGATTTCTTTCCATAGATGTTTTTCTATTCACGAGTTGGCAACTCACCCCCGTTGTGCTCCAGTTTCTTGCAGGTTTGCCGTACAGGTTTCATTACGGCTTGCGGGCATAGTTTCCTTCGGGTGATTTGCTAGTAGGTGGGTTTACTTGTATCGTACCCCCCCATTATATAACTTGTATATTATTACTCTGTTGTATCTAGAAGTTCCATCAACCAAAAATGTATTTTTTTGAGATAGAGACCAGAAATGATATTCTTTCGACCTTAGAGTCGCGCGTTTTATTTCTGTGGTTTTCTTGTGGTTTTGGGTTTTTGATCCTCGCCGTTGGCGTTGTATATTATATTACTTGTGTGGTTGTGACCGTCGATTGACGAAGAGCTAGCTCCCACTTGGGGATGCCCTTTTATTGATTTCGTATACTATTCATGTTGTATCCCGTTTGGGGGCCAGTATTTACAAAGGAGACTCTGCCGAAATTTTCAGGAAATATTTGATGTTTTTAAAAACGCATAATTCGGCTTATGCTATTAAAACTACTTGATTTAAATTGGTTTTCCTTCACTCTACTACTTTTCTTGGTTTGGATTTTTGGGTTTTCGGCTTTCTTAGATTACGAACGCCTCGAGACGTTTCGTAGTTTAAGTGCCGGTCATGTTCCGTACTTTCGGGTCGTGACATGACTGGACTTAAGTTACTTTTAGAGAAAAATATACCGACAGGGCCAAACTATAAAGATTGGCTGCGGAATGTCAAAATGGTTTTGACCTATGACAAATTGGGGTACATCCTCACCGCTAAGGCACCTGCAGTCCCAGGTCCTAAATCCAGTAATGCGGATAAGAAAATCCGCAAAACCTGGGAGTATGATTGCGCGAAGGCCAAGTGCATCGTGCTTGCCTCGATGAACAATGAACATCAGAGGAGGCACGAGGATATGGATCTTGATGCCATATTTCTCCATACAAAAGAACTTTATGGAGAGCAATCTCGTATAGCAAGATACGAGACCTCTAAGAACTTATTTCGAGCAAGGTTGGCCGTCGGATCATCGGTAGGAGAACATGTCCTAAAGATGATTGGCTATATAGAAGAGCTCGCAGACCTTGGGACGACTTTGGATAATGAGCTCTATACAGACCTTATTCTCCATTCCCTTCCTTCCACCTACGCCCAGTTTATTCTGAACTTCAACATTCAAAGAAAAGAAGTTGAACTTCTGGAACTCCTTAACATGTTGAGGAGTGCAGAGGGCACCTTGCAGAAGGCAAGGGAAACACCCGCTATGTTTGTTAGCGGTGCTTCTTCTTCCGGGTCCAAGGCTAGGGCCAAAGGAAGGAAAAAGAAGGCCGCCGCCAAACCTAGAGGAGGTGTTAGTAAGGTGGGAGCGAAGGGAAAGAAAAAGTTTGCGGTACCAGTAGTGTCCCAGGATGAGTGTTTCCATTGTCATAGGAAAGGGCACTGGAAGAAAGATTGCAAGGCATGGAACGCCAAGAACCAGGAACCGAAGCAAGCTGTGGCTTCGACTTCAGGTGTGTTTGTAATTGAGAATTGTCTGTCAATCAACTCTACTTCCTGGGTATTGAATACCAGATCAGGATCTCATATATGCAATTCATTGCAGGCACTGAGAAACCGTAGAGTGCTGAAGGATGGTGATATGACCCTGATGGTTGCTAACGGAGCTAGCGTGGGAGCTGTGTCCGTAGGGGTTATCACCTGGGATTGACGAGTGGACACATTTTGGTTTTACATAACTGTTTTTGTGTACCCAGCTTAACGTGTAATATCATATCTGTTTCCTTGTTATCAAATAAAGGTTATGATTTCACGTTTGTAAGTAATGTTGTTGACTAAGTTACATAGAGAAGGATGTTTGGACTCGTTCGAATATCAAACTTATGCCACTTGTCAATCTTGTCTCAAAGGAAAGATGACAAAGACTCCATTTACTGGACATGGAGCAAGAGCGAGCAAGCTCTTAGGACTCATACACAGCGATGTATGTGGTCCAATGTCTACACATGCAAGAGGTGATTTTTCCTATTTCATTACTTTTACGGATGATTACTCAAGGTACAGATTCATTTATCTGATGAAACATAAATCCGAGGCTTTTGAGAAATTCCAAGAGTATAAGAATGAAGTAGAAAACCAAACCGGAAAAAGTATCAAGATACTAAGATTTGATCTATGTGGTGAATACTTAAGTGCCGAGTTCCTAGGTTACCTAAAAGAGAAAGGAATTCTCTCTCAGCTTACTCCTCCATACACTCCACAGCATAACGGTGTATCGGAGAGATGGAATCGAACCATATTGGATATGGTACGTTCCATGATGAGTAATGCTGAGTTACCGCGATCTTTTTGGGGTTATGCGCTAGAATCAACGACATATCTTTTGAACATGGTTCCTACCAAGACTGTGCCTACCACCCCATATCAGATGTGGAGTGGGAAGAAACCCTATCTTCAGCATCTGAAGATATGGGGATGTCCAGCTTTTGTTAAAAAGCAGCATGTGGACAAGCTCGAGGCACGATCAGTAAAGTGTAAGTTTGTGGGATATCCAAAGAACTCCAAGGGGTATCTATTCTATTGCGCAGAGGAACAAAAGGTTTTTGTTTCTCGCAATGCTCATTTTCTAGAATATCGGTTTTTAGAAAAGGAAATAAGTGGGAGCGAAATAGAACTGGAAGAAATTCCAGAACCACAAACTACTACTGAAAGTTTGGTAGAACCGGTAGTTCAAGAAGAACAGGACATTCCCGCACCCCTCCGCAGGAGTAGTAGGCCGTCTCATCCGCCTGAGAGATACTACGGTTTTCTCATAGATGGGGATAAAGAGGATTGCATCATCGATGATGATGAACCTACTAGCTTCCAGCAGGCCATCCAGAGCGACGACTCGGTACGATGGCTAGATGCAATGCGAACCGAAATGGAGTCCATGTACACCAACAAAGTATGGACTTTGGACTTTGCTCCAGATGGGGTAAAACACATAGGATGCAAATGGATCTTCAAGAAAAAGATTGGTGTAGATGGACAGGTGGAAACCTATAAGGCTAGACTTGTTGCAAAGGGTTTTCGTCAAAGACCTGGTTTGGACTATGACGAAACTTTTTCTCCAGTGGCTATGCTCAAATCCATTCGGGTCCTTCTTGCTATTGCTACCTTCCATGATTATGAAATCTGGCAGATGGACGTAAAGACGGCTTTTCTGAATGGAAATTTAGAAGAGTGCGTCTATATGGATCAGCCAGAGGGTTTAAATCAGAGTGGGAGCAGCGGGAAAGTATGCAAGTTGCTTAAATCCATTTATGGATTAAACCAAGCATCGCGGAGTTGGAACATCTGTTTTGATGAAACAGTCAAAGAATATGACTTTATCAAAAATCCAGATGAACCGTGTATATATAGTAAAGTTGTAGCAAGAACTGTTGTATTCCTCGTCTTGTACGTGGATGACATTCTATTAATAGGAAATGACATTCCTATGCTACAATCTGTCAAAGGATTCTTGTCACACAGGTTCTCCATGAAAGACCTGGGTGATGCCTCTTACATTCTGGGGATCCGGATCTATCGTGATAGATCCAAGAGGATGTTGGGACTTTCGCAGTCCAGGTATATCGACACTGTACCGAAAAGATTCAGTATGGAAGATTCTAAGCGCGGTAATCTACCGGCTTGTCACGGAATCACCCTATCCAAAGAGATGTCTTCCAAGACTGATTTGGAAAGGGAACGCATGTCTATTATACCCTACGCTTCTGCGGTAGGCTCTATAATGTATGCGATGTTGTGCACCAGACCAGATGTAGCTTACGCACTGAACGTGGTAAGCCGGTATCAGTCAGACCCAGGGGAGAAGCACTGGATAGCAGTAAAGAACATTCTCAAGTACCTGAGGAGGACTAAGGAGATGTTCTTGGTTTACGGCGGAAAAGACCTCAAGATGGAGGCCTTTGCTGATTCCGGCTTCCAGAGTGATAAGGACGATTCCAAGTCCATGTCAGGTTATGTCTTTACCCTCAATGGAGGGGCGGTGTGTTGGAAGAGTTCCAAGCAGGACACCGTTGCTGACTCGACGATGGAAGCGGAGTATATTGCTGCTTGCGATGCCGCAAAAGAAGCGGTCTGGATGAAGAAGTTCCTAACAGAACTTCAGGTAGTTCCTACCATTGTTGATCCAATACCTCTGTATTGCGACAACAACGGAGCTATAGCTTTAGCGAAGGAACCAAGGTCCCATCAGAAGTCCAGACACATCTTAAGACGGTATCACCTGATCAGGGAGATCATTGATCGTCGAGAGATCGAGGTTCGGAGAGTTGCTACTGAAGAGAACATTGCTGATCCATTCACGAAGGCCCTACCTCAGATTCTGTTCGAGAGGCTACTCGAGATCATCGGTCTTCGATATGCCAGTACATGGCCCTAGTGCCAGTGGGAGATTGTTAGTGTATATGCCCTAGGGGCCATTATTGTATCATACTAGTTTGTATATTACTTAATGGAAGCTTGGGATATTCACATGTATATAACAGTCTTGCTAAACATGGTAGTATGCTACTTGGTTTTTCTATCTTAATATATGAGTATACATATTGATAGAGCTCTTAGGATCTTGCTTGACTACCAGCATTGTGATGGCAGTCACACTAGTGGGGGCTGGGTAGTCTACAAGCACATCCTTATTCAGGTCCCTAGTCGTAGGATTATCGAGACAGGGCATCGATACTCCGGAGTAGACTAGTGTGTACGCTTCTCATCCCAGTTAGGGAGATGGTCTGTCCCACAGCCATCAGTACGTCGTACTGGAGATAGTATGCAGGTGCTCGTTAAGTTACGGGTACACCGGACAGGACTCACGGGGAACTGTTAGTTGTTATTATACCCATCGTCAGTTAACAGTTCCCAGGTGACATGAGTACAGCATAGTCCGCAGACTTGACACTGCTACTTCGCCTCGAGTGTGTCCCACTGTTCTTAGATTGCTACCCTACCACGGCTCAAAGGAGTCGTGCAAACAGGTAGCAGTTGGGTGTAGTCCCGAGCACTTGGAGGCAGTGGCGGTTAGACATGATTCGTCTCTCCCGGTATTGGGAGTTGATATCGCGCTGTGTCAGAGAACCATTACGCAAAGTCCCTGGCCAGGGCAAGCGAGATTTACTGGTAGGTTCCAGTTGTTTTCTCAGGGTGTAATGGGCTACGCTCCGACATGACTTATACCGCTATTAGGGGACTGACGCTTGCCGCCCCTAGACCCGATATGCGACAGTCTTAGACGAACAGACCGGACTGTACGGAGATTGTCACATCAGACTCAGTAGGAGTTCAGATGGGTTTCCTCATCGGCCTTCTTATCAACATCTACCTGGGGACCGTTACGTACAGCTAGTGCCGCTTGCGGTCTGTGGTTAAACCCACTTCCAGCGTAGTAGTCGAGTCTTTAGAGTCCCACACAGAGAGTTTCCCTACTCCAGGCGAAACGATATAGAGGTCGTATAGTTTTACAACAAGGGTTCGGACGCATACGTGTGTTTACGCACGTACGACATCCGGACAGTTTTTACTAGCCGGCTTTTGTTTAAGCCAGTTTCTAGTATCCGGTTATTGGATTTATACAGTCTAAAGTTTTTCCGTATTTTCACGGATAGGAGGGGCGTTCTCGTAATTTCGCGAGAAGCTTCTAGAAGGTTGGTGACTTGGGGGTTAAGGTGGCATAAGCATTAAATGAGATTAGTGACTCATTTGTGTGATTCATCCTTGTCATTAATGCATCATAAATGCTTAATGACTCATGTAGATGAATCACTCATTTGTATTTATGAAGCATGGTTGTTAAATCATTTATTTCATTTATCTTGATAATGATAATGCTTCATATATATCATGAGAGATCATTATCTCATTCCATTCTCTTGCTCACTTTCTCTCTCCTCAAGCTCTCTCTCTCTTTAAACCCTAATCCTCCCCTCTCATGTGTTGAGACCAAGGATTAAATTAGACTACTTAATCCATAACCCTTCTCTATATCACCTAGGTTACTTAGATTAGCACTTTAAGAAACCTAGTTAGCTCAAGTTAGAGGTGAAGCTTGAAGTAAAGCTCTCGGGTGGATCATCTACTACATAGAGAAGGCCGGAGAGGACGTGGAGAACGAAAAGACGAAGGACACGGTTCTTTAGGTATAATCACTTTTCATAGTAGTTGATAACTTCTATGATTCTTGTTAGTTATAGTTTAGCAAAGATTCTCGGTTAGTCGATGTTTATGCAAAGAACAAGATCGTTTTTTCAATTTTCCGCCTCCCCGCAAGTCGTGGGGTGTTGTACATCGACTTACATCGGATGCTCTAAGTCGGTTGCCAGCAATACGGATGTTGATTGCACAGAAGGAGATTATCGCTGATCTTCAGAGATTCGAATTGGAGATTATATTACCAAATTCTTCGGGACAATTGTTGCAGTTGTAAGTACAGTCATCCTTGATCGATAATATTAAAGCAGCGTAGTCGCACGATCTAAGATTGAAAAAGTTTCGAGAACAAGTAGAAGCGGGACTTCGAACAGACTTATTAATTCGTAAAGATGGTTCGTTACGTTATGGTAGTCGTCTATGTGTGTCTAAAAGAGATGTTTGTGAAGAAGTCATGAAGGAGGCTCATAGCTCCGCGTATTCAGTGCAACCGGGAGACACAAAGATGTACAGAGATCTGCGATAACATTTCTAGTGGGAAGGCATGAAAAGAGAGATTTCTCGCTACGTATCAAAGTGCTCGGTGTGTCAGCAAGTCAAGGCTGAAAATCAAAATGTGGTCAGTTTGTTGTAACCACTTCCGATTCCTCAGTGGAAGTGGAAACATATAACCATAGATTTCATGGCAGCTTTACCATGGATTCCAAAGGGCAATAATGCAGTTTGGGTGATTGTCGATCGATTGACCAAGGCAGCTCATTTTATACAATTTCGAGTTGGTCAGTCGATGGAGGCTTTGGCAGAGCGGTACGTGCAGGAGATTGTGAGATTGCATGGAGTACCCGTAAGCATCGTTTTGGATCGTGATACTCGATTTCTATCACACTTTTGGAGGAGTCTACAGGGAAGTTTAGGAACTCGCTTGAAATTTAGCACAGCCTATCATCCTCAGACAGATGGCCAGTCTGAAAGAACAATCCAAACTCTTGAAGATATGTTGAGAGTATGCATGTTAGACTTCAAGAATTCATGGGAGGATCCGTTTCACTTGGTGGAGTTTTCATACAATAACAGTTTTCAGGAGATGATACAGATCGCTCCATTCGAAGTATTATACGGTCGTAAGTGTCGCTCGCCTATCTGTTGGGACGATATTGGAGAAAAAAGATTATTAGGATCAGATATTGTGCAAATGGTGGAAAAAGTTAACATGATCCGAAATCATATGAAGGTGGCACAGGATCGATAGAAAAGTTGGGCTGATACTAGACGAAGACCTCTAGAGTTCGCAGTTGGTGATCTTGTATTCTTGAAGATATCACCGACTAGAGTAGTAATCCGATTTGGCAGTCGAGGCAAGCTTAGTCCTCGATCCGTGGGGCCTTTCGATATTATCGAGCATATTGGAGAGGTAGCATATCGATTGGTTTTGCCATCCTCCTTGGTGGATGTTCATGATGTGTTTCATGTATCTCAACTCCGCAAGTATGTTCGAGATGAGATGCATATCTTAGATCACTCGGAACTGACAGTAAGAGAAGATTTGACATATGAAGAGCGACCAATGGCAATTGCGGATCGACGAGAAAATGTTATCCCACTAGTATTTGTTTCATGGGGAAATCGTTCGCACGGAGAATCTACATGGGAACGTGAAGACGAGATCCGACAAAGTTTCCATGCCTCTTTTCTTAGATCCGTGTTTTCTTGTCTTTTCTTGTTCCGTGAATTTCGAGGATGAAATTCTTTTGTGGTTGGGTATAATATAACACCCTAGCACTGTTATACTATATATATGGCGTATTTCAAATCTTGCGGTAAAATTCTTTATTATTGTTGCTATTAGGTTATGGATAGAGCAATTGGTAGTTATGGTTATTATCCGACCCAACCCGCATGGTCGAAACCCAACATAGTTCGAGATTACATCAAATATTTGCTAATACAGTATATCCATGCAAATCTAGATTTTATATACATATATAATATATTTTAGAATTCACATATCTTTTTTAAAATACAATATAAAACCAAATAACTTATTTTCTTATCTACCCTTGCATGTCATAATACCCCATATCATTTGGCTGCGCTTATCTATCATGTTAAGATCCTAAAGAGTTATACAGACAGGTTATTAGACCGCTACGTATAGTTACGTAGATTTTATTCGGGGGTATATGTTTTTAAGTACAGGATATTGCAACATGGTTTCAATTCTTACGTGTATTTTTCATATTTAAAAACTAGATTTTTAAAGGGATACGGGTAATATTCAGAGTAATATGGTATTATCTGTAAAATCCCACAATATATATATATATAATATTTTATATAACTAATATATATATATAACTCTTTTATATATATATATAATATTAATTATTTTAAATAAATTATAAAATCTGTCTCTCTCTCGGTCTCTCTCTCTTTCTCCCGTCTCTCTCTCTCAAATCCCCGTCCCCACCTCCTCTCTCTCTCTCTCTCTATATATATATATATATATATATATATATATATATATATATATATATATATATATATATATATATATGAGAATAATAGAGGAAAGATGCCTTATGAGGCTCTTTCCTTAGGTGGAGTGATGTGGCTCAATCCTGACCATTCATCATGAAGGAAAAAAAGAGGATGTATTTGCAAATCATATACCTTTACCAAAGAAAAATAAATTAAACAACCCAAGGACCAAGCCTTTACCATCCTTCTCTCTCCCCTTCTTCTCTCTCTCTAGGATCGATCCATCTCCTCCTCCCCCAGTCGCCCTCTCCTCCACCTCGTCGCCTCCACTCCCTCCTCATCTGCCCTCTCTCCCGCCTCCTTCGCTCCAGTCCCTCAGCTCGCTTCTTCGCCTCCAAGCCCTCTTCTTCGCCTCCTCTCCTTCGTTCGCCCTTCTTCTGCCTTCACCCACACGCTACTATATCCCATCTCCTCAACTTCCATCATCCTCTGATTCTTATTCTCTAACAATCTGTGTTAAAAGCTCATTATTTTCCTCAAATCGACAATAATTTCTTGAGTAAATCGATCTCCATCTCAGGGCCAACAATCCTCAAAGGCTGCTACCCATCGCTGATCAAGGTAAATATTAAAAATTCTCTTGGATAATTTCAAAATATCTTGGCTCTTCAGGATTTTTAGAAAATTATTGATTTATTGTATTTTAGTTTCATTGATTTTTTAGGATTTCCTTCAACCCTCTGAAATATAAAGTTTATAATAGATGCTGAATGTGATGACTTTGAGCTCGGTGGTATGTGGACAACGATATCTTTATGACTTTGAATACAAAATCCGTGTGCCGAATGTGATTACTTTGAGCCCAGGGTATGTGGGTTACTTATTCTCATCAGTGGCTAGCTCATGAAAGTTCGTTGACGCTTGATATATACACTTTGGATAACACGTCTATGGAGATAGAAATGATGTGTGCACTTGACATGGTTTTTATTATGTAAAAGCAACACAAAGTTTGTTTTACGATTGTTTCAAAAGTGTATATTGAGAAAAGCATATCAATTTTTCTCTAGAGTTCGCCAATTTTTTAGCAAATGTGGAGCAAACAATAATGTATACAATTTATTTCAATATGATCAGTAAATTCTTGTAGCATTTATTTGTTTAATGTGAAGCTTTTGTTTTATTCTTATGCCAATATGACAGCGTGTTGAAATTAGAATATTTCTCATTCCTTTATTTTTTAGCAAATGTGGAGCACTGTTGCTACTCGCTGCTGCTGATGTTTCCCTGCTGCTGCTGGCTGCTGCTTCTTCTTCTTCCCTGCACTTAATAAGAAATAAGAGAACACAAGGAAAAGAACTTAACAGTAAAAGGAAATTAAAAAAAAGCCCTCCACTTAATTATTGACATAAGCAAGATGCAGCTCAGTACAATTCGCATCAGTGCTTAATACATGGTGTATAGAGATAATAGTGCATATTTGATAATGAAAAATTAAACAACATATTCATATGCTTAAGCAATAAGTCATCTCTACTAATAAAACATCAGTTACATGAGTCATAGAGCAAATTTGCCAATAATGATGCTTACAAAATATGTGCAACACGGTCACTGTTTTTGGTGCACAAAACAAAAAAATAACCAAAAAATACAACCGCCCTCATTGCTTAGTAATTGTTGCTGTCGTCTACGCTTCGCTGCTGCTGCTCCTCTCTGCTTTGCTGTTGCTACTGCTAGTTATTGTTGATGCTCAGTGTTGCTGCTTGTATGCTGCTGTTGTTTCTCTGCTATTACCGCCTTCAACTTAGCTATTGTTGCTCTTTTCTCCCATCATAATCCACAACCTGCAACAACACCAAGAACAATGACAGGATATACAACTAACACAGTGATACTATTAAGAATTAAAATAAATTAAGGCAATCTTACCAATTTTTGGTTTTCGCGAACAACTGGACGTGTGGGACAACTAGTTCTATAATGACCTTTTTGACCGCAATTTCCATGTGTTCGTTGCTCTGTTTCTTTTTTCTTCTGTGAAATTTCTAATCAAGATTTGTGTCTGCTAGCTGCACGTGGACGACCTTTTCCGTCAACTGGTCTAGTACGGTCACGAATTGTGATTTCTGGGATATTTGACAATGACAATGAGGGATGGACATTTGAACCAACATCGCTATCAACAGAAATTGTTTGAGGTTTCAATTCTTTCTTAGTATTGTGCATAAACTCCTCAAGCATATTCTACAGCTTTGATAGAAAGGGATTTGAACCGCATACCATTTCAAGTGCTTCATTAAACCTCGCTCTAAGGTCCTATTGCCGAATAATATCACATTGTTTTTCCGAATTATTGTTCCTCATATTCATAACATTTGCAAAACCAATGTTCCGATGCCTTGCATGAATTTTCCACCGCGGCAAAATGTAATAATCAGGAATGACTTGCAATTGTTTATGATTCATAACTTTCAAAATATGCTTACAAAGAATTCCATCCGTTTCAAACATTGCACATTTGCATATAATTTTGAGCTCTCCATTTTGGTTAAAAACAAATCGTTCCATTTACTCTTATCTTCAGTGTAATTTCCAACTTTGTATATAGTGACCGACGCTTCTTTTAGCACTTTTTCATGGAAAAGCAAAAAACTATCGATGAATTCTATCTGAAACAATTTCAAAATGGTTCTAGTGTATAATTCTCCAGCTTGTACTTCTATCGGATGTGAAATATACAATGCGGGTTGGGTGTTAAGGGTCATAAAATCTTCTTTTGACTCAGATGCTCGACGAGCTGCTGTAGCATTATCATATTGGAGTACAAATTCACTAATTCGAGCCTTTGAATTTACATATGAATCAAAAAAAGCATTGATGCTTTCACTCCGTTGAGTAGTTGTCATTCCGGCCCAAAAAATATCCTTCAAATATACGTCGACCTAATACTCTCGAAGGCGATACATTTTATGCAACCAATCTCCACCTTCATCTAAAATATTAAACTTTATCTTCATCTCAACCCAACATTGCTTACATTGATCGATAGTAGAGCCATAAACCCACCGAAAGAAGTAATCCCTAAATTTTTCACCATATAAAGCTTGCAAGGAAACTAGATGTTCGGCAATATGTTTCCTAATGTGCCAAGCACACAAACGATGACGAGTGTTAGGAAAAACCATTTTAATGGCTTTACCTATTTGTGCATCTTGATCCGTGACAATAGACTTTGGTTCTATGCCATGCATGCATTTAAGCCATTAAGTAAATAACCACACAAAACTACCCTATGTTTCATCCGCAAGTAGTGCACATCCAAAAAGTGTCGATTGACGGTAATGATTTACCCCTGTAAAAGGAGCAAACGACAAATTCCAATTATTTGTTCTATAAGTAACATCAAAAACTACAATATCACCAAATCTCAAATATGATGATCTTGATCTTCCGTCAGCCCAGAACACACTTCTCATTGTCCCATCATCATCGACTTCCATTGCAAAAAAGAAATCTGGATCAGCATTCTTCTGATATTGAAAATTCTTAATAATTGATAAACATTCTCGGCCGATATTGTTGCTTCTTATTTTCCTGACATGATCGACAACTTGTTGCGCGGTAATCAATTCATCTTGACTTCCAACATTAAGCACTTTAGCCGTATTAGCAGGTGTCATACCTTTTGCATTCAAACCTATCATAAGATTCTTTACAACCTTTGATCGATGGAAGGGGTTTTGAGAATAAAAATTACTCACTTTATCGGGGCTTGCTAAGTCATGATTGTGCTTATCTACAAATGTAGTTACTTCCCAAGTGTTTGATGAAGTCAACTTAATTCTCATCTTCGCCATGCAACCTACTCTTGTATTCGGACGACGAGTAACAGACTTTCCTACATCACTCTTATCCATTGATCTTTTTTTACCAGCCTTGTTACATACAAAAAGTCTCCCCAAAATAACTTTTGATAGCTTTCTTGATTTATCTAGTGATTCTCTTCGAATCCCGAAACCTTTCATTCTAGAAAAAGCGTTATAATAATTATACGCCTCAACATACGTAAGAAATTCCTTTCCCTCATATGGCATAGCATCCTCATAGTGGTTGATACTACTGTCGATAGGATCTTCTTCAAGGATAGCAAGTGGATTCGATTCAATGACAATATTCGCAATATCGGTATTAGATGCATCAGGTATCGAAATTAAATTATAACACATTTCCACATCCATCATGATACTTGGAACTAAACCTACAAAAGATCACTAAAATATTCAAACTATAGGGAAAAAAATTGTAGGAAATTAAGAAAAAAGTATTCAAAATTAATTAAATATATTGTAAATATTACCAAATCAAATACATAGTGGTTAAGCTATTGTTACCATTCACGTCACAAAAAGGGGGGAATATGGGAAATGATTTCTTATTAGAGAAAAATTACCGAGGATTGAGCCACGTCAGAAAAAGGAGGGAATATGGGAAATGATTTCTTATTAAAGAAAATTAGTGATCTTTTGATGGCAACAATAGTTTAACCACTCTGTATTTGATGTGGTAATATTTACAATATATTTAATTAATTTTGAATACTTTGTGATTCAGATCATAGAGATGTCGTTGTTCACATACCACTGAGCTCAAAGTCATCACATTCAGCATTTATTATAAACTTTATATTTCACGTGGTTGAAGGAAATCCTAAAATATCAATGAAACTGAAATACAATAAATCAATAATTTTCTAAAAATACAGAAGAGCCAAGATATTTTGAAATTATCCAAGAGAATTTATAATATTTACCTAGCAGCCGTTGAGGATTGTTGGCCCTGTTCACCGCCGAAAGACGCAACCGGGATGTTAGGACATCTGGCCTAAATTTTGGGAGCAGATGCTATTTGGATTTATCCGTCCACCTCTCCGAAGATGCCAAGTTGATTTATTGCACCGTATATCGGAGGTTTGGACGGATGCGGCCGTTATAGCAGACTTCGTTAGATTCCCCCTCGTAGGGTTTTTTGATTGTGCGGACGCTCTTCCCTACAGGCACAAACCCCTGCAGTTAATTACGTTACCGCATCGCGATAACCATTTTCTTCTGCTCCGGAAGTTCACTTCGTGTCGTGTTTTTTTTTGTTTGTTTGGATTGCTCGTGGATTGTATACGGAAACTAATTTATGTCGTTGCCCGTAGGGTGCAGATTAGTCCAAATCCGTATATTTTATATTTGGGCTTGGTTTAATTTAAGGATCGTTAATCTGATTTGAGATTAAGATCAACTTAAATGTATGTGAGCATTTGGGGCTCGGTTGGTTTTCTGTTAAGGATACGTCAGTCCAATTTGAGACTAAAATCTACTTAACAAGGTTTTAGGTTCATTTTTGTTTCAGATCCAACAAGAGAGTATTTGGGCTCTATTGTTTTAGTTAAAGGATGTTTCAGTCCATTACCGCCATTTTGGAGGCGAAGTTCTAGTTTTAGGACATCTCGATCTGTTGATCACCATTTTAGAGGTGAGATTTTAGTCTAAGAACGTCTCGGTCCGTTAATTACCATTTTGGAGGTGAGATTTTAGTCTAAGGACGTCTCGGTCCATTGATCACCATGTTGGAGGTGAGATTTTAGTTTAAGAATGTTACTGTCCGTTGATCACCATTTGGGGGTAAGATATTAGTTTAAGGACGTCTCGGTCCGTTGTTGCCATTTTGGAGACAACGGTTAGTTTAAGAACGTTTCGGTCCGTTGTTAGTTTAGGGACATCTCGGTCCATTGTTAGTTTAGGGACATCTCGGTCCATTGTACATCTTGCATGCACGTGTATTTGTTACGTGACGGGATGAGCAACGATGGTATGGGATGCATCCAGTCTGAGATGTGATTTGATTTGGGATGTGCACATCAGTTTAGGAAGTGCACCAAAAAACAGTTGGTTTTCGGGACCCGTCACCTCTCTGAAAACGTTGAGAAATTACAATGGCATGCATCAAAGGTGTAAAGAGATGTACCCTTGAACCAATTCCCGTGTTTGAGAGAAAAGATCATGATGGATTATCTAAGAATCGTTAGTCATTTTTGGAGACTAAGATTAACTTAGGAGATGTGAGATGAATATTATTTTGAATATCATCAGTTGAAAGATCATTAGTCATGTTTGGGACTAAGATCAATTTGGGGAATGATGAGCGCAGAGGGGCTCAGTTGATTGGAAAAATTTAGTCATTTGGGTTAGATCTGGGTCTCCATAATTACCCTCCAGAGCTAAGAGCTGAGACATACAATGCTCACGTGCATTTCATGTAAGGCACCGGAGTAGTGTTAAACACTAAAGTTCTGTGGCGCTCACGTGACACACGTGAGGCACCGGATTAGTATTAAACAATATAGTTCTGTGGCGCTCACGTGACACACGTGAGGCACCGGATTAGTATTAAACAATATAGTTCTGTGGCGCTCACGTGACACACGTGAGGCACCGGATTATGGGCACAACCCACTTATTTCCCCGCTTTTTATATAAGTGCTGAGCACTTGGTTCTTGTGGTGCTCATGTGCGAAACACGTGAGGCGCCCCAAAGTTGGTTGGGTTCTGCCTTGTGGGTTTTTATCCCCTCCTTTTAGATGAGTGCGTGCAAAACACTTGATTGCCTCAAGAGGCACTTCTCGTTCTTCCTTTAAGCGCTCACATGGGAAACACGTGCGGTCCGCGTTATGGTGTTTAAACGCTAGTGAATCATCAGCCTTTCCTTCTGGGTATTTAGAGATTTTGATCTCATGTCTCTTATTTTGTAAGAATTAAATTCTTTTTGTAGGGTCAAACCCTAATTTTCAGAGGAATTAAATTCCCATATGTTTTTCTTTTGTAAGAGTTAAACTCTTTGAATTCATCTATTTCCCATAGGTTTTTAATCTGCATAACAGAATCTCCCTGATGAGAATTAAATTCTCAACTTGTAGGGAGATCTACTTCTGCAGATCTCAATCAGAGGAAGAACTAAGTTCTTATACGGAGGGTTAAACTTTTGAAGAGGCAAAGAACTATCTTTGTGTTTTTTTTACCTAGTGTTTCCAGGAAATAAGTCTTTTCTTTGAGAATTAAATTCTCCTCTTCTTCAAAAGTTCACTGTATATTCTTTAAGTTTCTGGGGAGTTCTCTCTCTCTCTATTTGCCACCTCTCCCCGAGACTTGAAGTTTCGGGTTCTTTATATAGTGGAGAGAAGTTTGTTAATTAGTTTTAGGAAATCTCTCATTGAGAGATAATTGAAAGATTTTTAGTTACCGCAATCAAGACGGTGTCGCTTTGCAGCTAGCCGGTTGAGCATGGGTCATCCGCAGGGAGATGGTAGTAAGTCCGTTCTTGTCTTAGATGAGTCAATAAAGAATGTGTATGTTTCAAAAACTATCCTAAGTGTTTGTATGTATATTCAAGTAAACTTGTTAGGGTTAAGATTGGTTAGTAGAGTTAGGGTTAGTCTTATGCTTTTCTTTTGCCATTCTTAAGATGATATTGGGATAATCGAAAGTAGCGGGGATTGGGAGGACATAGGAACGGGATTTGCGAGTTTAAGCAAGCTTTCCAAATCTAAATCCATTCCTTGTGCCTCTTGTCCGTCCGCTGAATACGCTTATTTCCAACCCTCAGCCAAACACCCGCAACTATGTATCCAATTAAGTCACAACTACATGTCATGTTGTAGTGCACTTAAAGGACTTCTCGACTTAGGTCGGGGCTATATGTCACGTATAGCGCGCCTAAGTGAGGGGGTTGCGTTTTTTTGGTCGAGGTTCGTTTCAAAATGTTTGGCGAAGAGAAGCACAAGAGATTTTTCCGTCCCTCATACCACCATCCATAGCCTTAACAAGTGTGGAATTATTCACACATTTTTAAAGAAAAGAAAAACAAAACAAGAAAGAAGAAAAGAATGAAAAGGAAAAAATACGGTTTTACAAGCTAACTACTTGGGTCCTCACCTAAGCAAGGAACTCCGTCGAGTATCACGGCTTGAAAAATAAGGATAAGAGAAGAAAAGAAAAGAGAACAAGCAAAAAAATATCAACAACTACTTAACAACAAGAATAAAATTACACTAGAAATTAAAAGACAATGCAAGAATTAAAAGATACAAGGTAAAAAATAACAAACCCTCATCTGCATTTCATCATCCACTCAATACTCTCACTCCATTTTAATGGAGGAATACATGAAGAAGAAGAAGAAGAAGAAGAAGCAAAACTAACACTACACTAAATCCTAACAAAAAGAAGCATCCTCAACTTGGAACAAAACCGGGCTATTTACAGGCTGAGTGCTGAAACCCTAGGGCAAGATTCTGAACCCAAATGAAATGACCAAACTACCCCAAAATTCCGAGTTGACATTGAGTCAACTCGGCCGCGGATCCGCGGCCGAGTCGCCACTTTGGCCGCAGTTCCGCGGCTATTTTGAGGAGTTGGCTTGTCATTTTTTGTGTGATTTCTTGTATTGCTTTCTTCTGTTGTTCTACATGTTCCAAATTGCAAATTGCTTCAACAATTTCTTCAGATCTGCAACAGTCCAAAACGGCTTCAAAAATAATTCTTTTGATCTTATCTCCCTCGAGCTCCGCGCACCCATTGATTCTTGTGTTGCCCCCTGTTCATACCATAATATTGTATTATTATATTCCCCATTCTTATTCTTTTTACAAATAAGTAGGTGCTTTTGACCCATGTCTGCTACATAGTACAGGTTATAGGTTCTTGGAACGAAAACAGTGAAAAAGACAAAAGACGATACAAAAGTGAGACTTTGACCAACAAATAGAAGGATCTTGATCAAGCATACACAAAAGATCGGTTCACAAAGTATAAGGCAACGCAAGGTCCAAGATTTCGAAGCAACGGTGAAAGTCTACTGCAATTGTTCACTGGGAGATCTGGAAGAAACCTTGAAGCCAATTTGAGAAAAGTACTGAAGAAATAGGAAGACAAGAATGACCAGAGCCAGCCCACAAAAGAGCAGAGCCTAAGTCCTTCTTTTGGCCGCGGAACCGGCGGCCAAACCCTGGCTGCGGCCGTGGTTCCGCGGCCGTGTAATGCCCATAGTGTCGAGAAATTTTACCATAATTTCGGCGGCGTTGACTAAGTCTTCCTAGGGGTATTTTTGTAAATGCAGACGTGCGGCAATTATAAACCTAGGGTTTTCTATGTCCTATAAATAGAAGCCCAAATTCTTGTATTAGGTCATGCTTCCCTTCATTAATAAAATTCAGATTTCTTTGGAGAGCATCAATTTGTAAGTTCTTAATTTATTTTCTGCCCTAGATAATTTCTATTCCTTGCTCTAGTTAGATCTTTAATTCCTTGTCCTAGTTAGATCTTTTATTCTTTGCCCTAGATAAATGTTTTTCAATTCCCTAATGAGCGAGTTGTCTCCTCGCTTGTTAGGGTTAGATTTGGGGAAGGTTTGAGAGATGAAGATCTCTCACCCCTTTCTTGCCTCCATGCATACATGCACATACCGCTCCCTACGGCACCCTATCCCTCGAGATAGCGGTGATACCGTAGTATAAAGGCCCGGTTGAGCGTGTTTTCCATGGAGGTTAGGGTAAGGATTGATAAAGGAAGGACAAGAAGTTAGAGGAAGAAACATCTTTCCAAATGATTCTAATTCCCTTTATTAATAATTACCATAACTCCTAATAGATCCTAATATGGGTATAGAAAGCGGTGAGATTTATTGACTTTTCAAACTTAACCTAGACCTAACCCTAGAAAGATTTAGATCTAGATTAATTTAGTTTTTAGACTTAATCAATCCGGTTCCCACCGAAATTAACTCGTAAGAGCGATTAGGAAATTCACAACATCCCTGTGGACCAACCCGTACTCACCGGCTAGCTACCAAGCGACGCCGCTCTTGATTGCGGTTACTATATATTTTTGAGATCAATCAAATGGCGCCGTTACCGGGGATGGCGTAAAAATTTCCTTTTTGCAATTTCGGGTTAATATAAAATTAAAAAATCATAAAAACTGAAAAATCAAAATAAAAATATATCATCTTTTTTTTTGTGTGAAGGGTATTTTTGTGTGAATCTTTGCAGGATCGACGGATCTGGAAAAATCCAGAGTGCGAAACAGAAAACGGGAGATCCGAACAGAAGGGGATTTGAACAACAGAACAGCATAAAAAGTCTTGGGATCTGAACCCTCCACCCGACCGCGAATCCGCCGCCCTACCCTGTCTCTGACCGCGGAACCGCGGTGTACCTGTGAATTCATCATGCGGGAAAAATTCTTGGGAACCGAGCCGCCGATCCGACCGCCTTTCCGCCGCGCAACCCTACTTCTGACCACTAAACCGCGGCCTTCTGGTGACTTCTGCAGGTGGAAAAAGCACTGTATGTCTCCTCTGTTTCTCCTCTAAATCTCCCGATATATCTTGTGTCAAATCTCCTGCAGGATTCTTTGCGCTTTCAAAAATCTTCCCCCTTCCAAATAACAACTCTTGTGCAAGATACTTTGCGCCGCGCTTAAAATAAAAAAATTGATTGCAAGTGATCTTTTCTGTTTTGCATTACTTTATCGAAAATATTTTTTGCAAATAGTTCCAAATAAAGAGAAAAGGAAAAAATGAAAAAAATTTATAAAAACTTGCAAACTTTTGTCGCTAAGAAATCCGTGCACCCCACATTCTTCTTTCTTCTATCATGGGTACCCCACATCACAAATCTCTTGCCGAACTTTGGTATCCTGAACCTAATTTTGCCTCGTACGTCAATTGTTTCGGTCGATTTAAGGAAGATCCCTCCATGCCCAAAATTTCTTTGAAAGATCAAATAGAAGTGTCTAGGAGTAACTGTTCGACTTTGCAACCCACTTTGTGTCAACCATGTCAACCTTCACCACCTTTGTACGTTGATACCACTTTTTCGAGTCCGGTTATAACTCCTAAACCGATGTCTATTGCTGAGCATATTGCACAATCTCGTAACCGATCTTTCAATCCTCTCCACACATTTAGTTCTAGGGATCAACAAGTCCATTCACCTTTTTATCCAAACGTTGATCCTACTCCTGTCCAACCATCCAATTCCTACCAGTCCTACCCGACTTTCCCACCTTCACTAGATATTGTTTCTACACAACCATTTGGGAGTTTCACGTATCCAAACAATTTTGAATCTTTTACTGAAACCCCTTCACAACCCATGTCTAGTTTGGAACAGTCGTTGGAGGCTTATATTTTAGCAACAAACAACATGATGAGGAATGTGGATGCATCCATATTCTCCCTTATACAACCTAATGAACCGGTAGCTAGTTTCCAACTAGCTTCAAATTTTTCAATGTATGGGAAGGCGGTTGGACAGAGTGAGAATTTGATAGGAGAGAGTGAGTTCTACACCTTTCCAAATCAAATCTACCCATACCCAATTGAAGCCCACAACTCCGGTTTTCCATCGATTGTCCCAAATGATTCACAAGTTGAAAATAAAAACGAGTTGTGTGACTTTGTAGTGCTTGATTTGCCAGATTGTGAAGAATCCCTTTCGAATGAAACCACACCTAATCCTTTTGAACTTTACACCTCCACTCTAGAACCTAAATTGATAAATACCCATGCTTTTGATGAGGTGTCAGAAAAAATTGATTTTCACTTGATTGAGGATATAGACGCCGGGAATATTTTGGATGATGAACCCATAGATTTGATTGATATGTTATGTACAGTTCATCATCCCGAGTCATTAATTGTTTCTCCCGAACTTCATATGCGTCTTGATTTTGATGATAATGGCATGGATGAGCTAAATATTGAGGAGAATTATGAGGATAGTATTAAGGAGAGTATTGAGGATAATATTGAGGTTGAACCATTTTTGTTTGATGTGTCGGATTTTCCAATTCATCCTCCTGAACCTTTAACTGTTATATTACCCTCCCTCCTTTCCATCGTTCCAACCACGCAAAAGATCACGCTTGAAGACTGTGAGCTTGAAAAATTTCCCTTTGAATCCGACACAGTTCTCACAACCTAACACTTACGAGTATTTCACTTTTTCGGACGATGTTGAAGACTCACCGCCCGAGTTTGAGTCCTTTGAATTTTCAGATGAGTTAGTTGAACCATCAGACTCGGTTGCTTACAGTCGTTTCGAACCATTGATGGAATCTTTCTAGTTCAAGACAGTTTACTACGGTGAGAATGAGACTATCCCTAATTCACTCCCTTTCGTCCTTCCTATCGTTTCGACCATGCAAGAATCCGTCGCGTTTCCAGTTTCAATGGAGGATTTACCAAGTTCGACGTACCCATGTTTGCTTACGAATTTTGAGGAGTTTAATCTCATTTTTTCGCGGGTTGATCATCCTCCACTCGAAGAAGTAGAACCACTACCATTTCTTTTTCCCTTCCGTCATTCTTCTCCTCCACCGAGACCATATTCCACTCTTCTTCCCACACGGTCTCGTGTGATTCTCATTTCTTTTCTTTACACTCCATTCTTTCACCAACCCCACCATTATCACGATAAAATTTTTGAATGGTTAGTGCTAACTTTTGGTCGGTGTAAGGCCTTGTATAGTTTGATTTTTCTCCTCCCTGACTCTGAACTTTAACGACGTTTTACTTAAGTTTGGGGGGAACCTTGTTGTATATATATTTTGTTTTTCTTTTAAAAATAACAATAAAAAAATAAATAAAATATTAATAAATAAACAGGGCAGTGCCGACAATTTTGACCCTCTTGGTGTGACATGACAGTGAGGACACTGTCAAGTTTAAGTTTAGGGGTGTGCTCGGTAAGCCTTCTTCCTTTGCATTCATATGTATATTTTTTCATTTGCATACTTATTTTAAAACCCATAAAAATTGAAAATTTCAAAAATTATAAAAATTAATGTATTCAATTTTGGCCGTATTTGACTTAAGTTTGACAAATAGGTTAACTGGCTAGGAACAACTACATCTTAGACTTAGTAAATTAAAAACCTTAAAAATAACATTCCTTAAAATTTAACGGTAGAAAGTATATGTCTTTGTAGTTTATTTAGAAATAGGCAAATTTTGAGTTCACTTCTTGAGCTAAGTCGAAACAAAGGAAAAGTATTGATATTTTTATTAGAGTATAAGTTTGAAAAATAATTCCCAGCTCAAGTCTAGATTCTAAAAATGTATACCCTACAATCTGCACAATCACGCACCTTGAAACTTGGAATAGTAGAAGAGACCTTGAAATGCTCTTGTCTAAAGTCCTTAGTATGATGAAAATAAAATAAAAAAATTCAAGTGTGAATAAAGAAAAAAAATGAACACTGGTTTTTGTGATTACTTAAGGCTGCAAAAAATAGAAAAAATATTTAGCGATGGTGCTTCATCACCTAGTGCCTTAGACCAACTGGTTTGGGAGTCACTGCTAAAAAGCCTTAGGTGTTACAAGACTAGGAAGTACGCTTTAAAGTGAAAACACATTTTGTAATCGGTCGTTGGTACCTCAAGAAGTATTAACGGTCGCATGAAGGATGTGTAAGCAAAATTCATTTAAAAATTCACCAATTAATAAGTATTTTGGACAACGGACAAGAGTATGATTGCTTGATTTGAATTTCCAAGTGTAAGGGTGATATATACACACACGTAGGGGTATGCGATTGGAGTTTAGATGAGAGAAAGGAGTGAAGAATAGAACTTGTATCTTTAATAGAGTTGATAAAAATTCCTAAGTGGAGATGGAACCCTAGAAGGAAAACTTAAGAGATGCCAAAAGCTAAGTAGGTCTGCAGAACATATATAATCTTAAGTTAAATGATGAGGAAGTGTGAAGAATATGGGTGGATAATTTACGAGTCGACGATAATAGAATTCCTTGTTAGAAAACCTAATTGAAGAATAAAAGTTAATGAGCCAAATTGATAGGATTTTGTGGGTAGTATCCGCTGAAAACCCTCAGGAGACAACACTCCTCCTACTAGGGACACCTAGAGGTTTAACAGCTTGTTGCACGAGCTCAGTGCAATCGCGTTTCCCGAGGACGAGCAAAAGATAAGTTTGGGGGTATTTGTTCATACCATAATATTGTATTATTATATTCCCCATTCTTATTCTTTTTACAAATAAGCAGGTGCTTTTGACCCATGTCTGCTACATAGTACATGTTACAGGTTCTTGGAACGAAAACAATGAAAAAGACAAAAGACAATACAAAAGTGAGACTTTGACCAACAAATAGAAGGATCTTGATCAAGCCTACACAAAAGATCAGTTCACAAAGTATAAGGCAACGCAAGGTCCAAGATTTCGAAGCAACGGTAAAAGTCCACTGCAATTGTTCACTGGGAGATCTGGAAGAAACCTTGAAGCCAATTTGAGAAAAGTACTGAAGAAATAGGAAGACAAGAATGACCAGAGCCAGCCCACAAAAGAGCAGAGCCCAAGTCCTTCTTTTGGCCGCGGAACCGCGGCCAAACCCTGGCTGCGGCCGCGGTTCCGCGGCCGTGTAATGCCCATGGTGTCGAGAAATTTTACCATAATTTCGGCGGCGCTGACTAAGTTTTCCTAGGGGTATTTTTGTAAATTCAGACGTGCGGCAATTGTAAACCTAGGGTTTTCTATGTCCTATAAATAGAAGCCCAAATTCTTGTATTAGGTCATGCCTCCCTTCATTAATAAAATTCAGATTTCTTTGGAGAGCATCAATTTGTAAGTTCTTAATTTATTTTCTGCCCTAGGTAATTTCTATTCCTTGCCTTAGTTAGATCTTTAATTCCTTGCCCTAGTTAGATCTTTTATTCTTTGTCCTAGATAAATGGTTTTCAATTCCCTAATGAGCGAGTAGTCTCCTCGCTTATTAGGGTTAGATTTGGGGAAGGTTTGAGAGATGAAGATCTCTCACCCCTTTCTTGCCCATCACACATAATTAATAGGACTCCATGCATACATGCACATACCGCTCCCTACGGCACCCTATCCCTCGAGGTAGCAGTGATACCGTAGTATAAAGGTCCGGTTGAGCATGTTTTCCATGGAGGTTAGGGTAAAGATTGATAAAAGAAGGACAAGAAGCTATAGGAAGAAACATCTTTCCAAATGATTCTAATCCCCTTTATTAATAATTACCATAACTCCTAATAGATCCTAATATGGCTATAGAAAGCGGTGAAATTTATTGACTTTCCAAACTTAACCTGGACCTAACCCTAGCAAGATTTAGATCTAGATTAATTTAGTTTTTAGACTTAATCAATCCGGCTCCCATCGGAATTAACTCGTAAGAGCGATTAGGAAATTCACAACATCCCTGTGGACCGACCCGTACTCACCGGCTAGCTACCAAGCGACGGCGTTCTTGATTGCGGTTACTAGATATTTTTGAGATCAATCACCCCCCTCGTACTCTGTGCTTGTCCGAGACACGAATGACCACTGTCATTTGTCTTGTCTCTGGAACTGGTACGCGGCACTGGACGGATACGGATGACCGGAACCCGGCTTTTATCTGTTAGCAACAGATGTTCTGGATTTTGGCGTAACAGTGAAGATTTTGTATCATTTGCGTTATTTTGGACTAGAAACTTGTACCTGTAAATAGATAGCAAACACGGATTAAAAGCACCTGCCTATAAATAAACGAGTATAAGAATGGGCGGTATTAAATGCAATATTCTGGTATGAACAAATACCCCCAAACTTAACTTTTGCTCGTCCCGAACAAAACCAATTATTCATAAAAAGTCCTAACCTCACTTTCGCAGGGAACGCAATTGCACTGAGCTCGTGCAACAAGCCGTTAAATTTCTAGGTGTCCCTAGTAGGAGGAGTGTTGTCTCCTAAGGGTTTTCAATGGATACTACCCACAAAATCCCGTCAAGCTAGTTTTATAAGTTAATGTCGATTCTACTCCTACGGTTTAGCATGTAAGTTAGAAACTCTATCATCCTAAATTAGAAATATACAATCCTTATGTTTCACTCCATCTATTTATTCAACCCCAGATCCTATACGTTTTACAGTTTAGAAATATCTCGGTTTCTCTTGAGTTTTCCTTCTAAAGCGCAGTCTCCAATCTGGAATTTTTAGCATCTTTACGGAAAACATAAATCTTATTCTTTATTCCTATTTTTCCTCCAAAAATCGATCGTATACCCCTACGTGTGTGTAATTTTCCACCCCTACACTCAAGAATTCAATTCAAGTTATAGTACCCTTTGCGTTAAAACCTAATACTACTTCTTTTCGTTAAAGATGGACGGATTTGCTCGCACACCTTTCATGCGACTATTAATGCATCTTGAGGCACTAACAGTCGATTATTGAATGTGTGATCCTAAAGCGTAAATAACAATTTCCAGGTCTTGACTTTATTTATTTATTTTTATTTTCTTTATTTTTCTTTTTCAAGACCGGATATATTTTTCAATGATGCTCTTTTGGTGGCTAGCTTTAAATACCATTTTTTCTTTCATACTAAGTTTTCAGACAAGATTATTTCTTGGTATTCTCTACTATCCCAAGTTTCAAGGTGCGTGCATGTGCAGTTTGTAGGGTATACACTTTCTAAATTTGGACTCAAGAATAGAAACTATATTTCAGACTTATCCTTCAGTAATGCATTCAATATTTTCCCTTCTTCTTGACTGAACTCAAGAACTGAACTCAAGATTACCTACTTCTAAAAAAAACTGCAAGGACGTATCATTACCAAGGTTAAATAGAATGAGGGTTATTTTTAGTATTTTCAATTCCTAAGCCTAAGATTTAGTTATTTCTAACGTATCAACTAAACTTTCAGAATAAAAAATCTAAGTTAACCTATTAGCTAACTTGACGACAAAGTTTTTATATTTTTGAGAATTTTTTTTGATTTTTATGGGTTTTTAAATATGTATGCAAATGCAAAAATATACATATGAATGCGAAAGTAGAAAGCTTACCGAACACACCCCCAAACTTAAACTTGACAGTGTCCTCACAGTCAGGCTACAACAAGAGGGTTAAAATTGTCGGCGCTCCCCTATTTTTTTTAATTTATGAACAAAATATATATACACAAAAAGATCCCCCCCAAACTAAAGTGAAACAGTGTTTCCACTATTTAAGCGTTAAAGTTCAGAATTAGGGGGGAGAGAACAGTATCAAGCTATACAAGGCCTTACAAAGGCCAAAAGTTAACACCAACCATTCAAAAAATTTATCGTTATAATGGTGTGGTTGGTTAATCGAGGAAAGAAATGGAGAATACACGAGACCGTATGCGGAGAGAAGCGGGATACGGTCTCGGTGGAGGAGAAGAATGACGGAAGGAAGAAAGAAGTGGAATACAAACTTGATGGTGGAAATGGATTGAATAAATTAGTACAATCTGTAATGATCGATGTGAAAAGATGGATTATACTAATCTATCAATATGTCGAGAAATTGGGTCAAATCCCTCAAGATTCGTGAGAAAACATGGGTAGCCCGAACTTGGTGAACCAGATACAGGAAAAGAAAGTAATACGGTGTCTTGCAAGGTCGGAATGACGGAAAGGATGGGGGGAAGTGATCGAGGAAGGGTATCTGTTAAAGGTTCTGGAGGGTGTGCACAGTCGGTGGAAGGGACAAGATGAATTGGAAAATCTGACTCATCAATTAAAACTGGTTCACACTCAAAAATTTCCTCAATATTCTTCTAAAAAATTAGCTCATCCATGCATTTATCATCAAATTCCAGACGCATATGGGGTTCGGAAAAAACATTTAATGACTCAGAATGATGTCCACACAGAAGTGAAAGTAAATGATGAATTTGAGAGACAAACTCATCTAAAGCAGTGGGTTCATCATCCGAAATATTCCCAGCGTCGATATCCTCAATCAAGTGAAAAGTAATATTCTCAGACACCTCATCAAAAGCATGGAGTTCAATTAATTGTGGTTCTAAGATAGAGTTGTAGATGTCAAAAGGATTGGTGATGGTTTCACTCGAAAGGGACCCTTCACAATCAGGTAAATCAAACACTACAAAGTCGCACAACTCATTAAACATTCTATTTTCAACTGGTGAATCATTTGGAACACTTGATAGACATTCAAAACCGGAGTTGTGGGATTCAAGTTGAAACCGGTAGGTTTGATTTGGAAGGGTATACAACTCACTCTCTTCACTCAAAGTCTCAACCTGTCCAACCGCCTCATCATACATTGGAAAATTTAGAGCTAGTTAGAAACTAGCTACCGGGTTACTAGGTTGTATGAGAGCAGCCATGGACGCATTCAAATCTATCATCTGTTGGTACGACACTACCCGAAAGTCTTCCAACGACTGTTCTAGACTAGATATGGGTTGTGAAGGGGTTTCAGTAAAAGATTCAAACTTATCTGGATATGTGAAACTCCCAAATGGCTGTGTAGAAGCAATGTCTAGGGAAGGTGCAACAGTTGGGTAGGATAGATAGGAATTGAATGGTTGGACAGGATCAACATTTGGATAATAAGGTGAATGAAATTATTGATCCTAAGAACTGGAAGTGTTGAAAGGAGTGAAAGATCGGCTACGAGATTGTTCAATACGTTCAGCAATAGACATGGGTTTCGGAGTTACAACCAGACTCTCAAAAGGAGTATCAACGTAAGAAGGGGTGAATGTTTGAAACGGTTGATACGAAGTGGATTGCGGAGTCCAATTGTTTGTCCTAGACGCGTCTATCTGATCTCTCAATGAAATTTTAGGCATGGATGGATCGTTCGAGGTTCGGCCAAAGCAAGAACCATAAGAAAAAATGTCTGGTTGTGGGTACCAAAGTTCGGCAAGAGTTTTTCGAGGTGGGGTACCCATGTTAGAAGAGTGAAAAGGTAGGGAGGGAAGGAAGTGGTTTTTTTTAATTATTTTAAAAAAATGTTTGTTTTTGGAGTTTTGAAATTGTTTGTTTTTGAAAGCATACGGAATTATGCGACTAACTTTTTACAAGCACAATCACAATCACAATATGCAAAAACATACCTAGAGCTAGGGTCTTCAAAGTCCAACTAAACCGCTCCTAGACTTCCAAGCGACAAGTTGCAAGATAACTCTCGAATCGCCTCTTCACTGCCAATTATGGCCAGGTAAGCACAAGTGAGGTAAGGAGGGTTCCGCTCACGAATCACCGTGAGAAGGGCCTTTTAGAATTACCCCCTCACTTGTCTAACCTAGGCATCATAAAGTCAAGTTTAGATAAATGACCGATTCCCCGCAACCTTCACTTGTCCCAATTCAGCGCGACAAGTCCTTAAAGGTTTGGTCTAAATATTTTTTATTAGCTTAAGGTGATGCGTATGCAATTAGTGATTTGTGGGGTCTTAGGAAGGATGATGAAATCCCCAACCAATCTGAATTGGTGTTATATCCCCTTAAAGTCCGTATTATTATATGCAAAGCGCGTAAATAAACAAAAATCTAAAACAACAAAAAATTTATTTGGCGGCGGCGCAATTCCGTGCAAAGATACCTGCAGAAAATACAGTTAAGTGGAATTTACAGAGAGATAAAAGGAAAGAGAGTAGGTGAAAAAAAATTGAGACTAAGAATCCTCAATTGAGCCGCAGAACCGCCGCACAACTCAAGGTTTGACCGCGGTTCCGTGGTCAAACATTGGACTTGGGGCCTGAAAATTTGTCCCTGCACTCCCCTTTCTCTCTACTCAAAAATAAAATGCTTTGTTTATTGATTCACTTGCTGTAATTGCTCCAGATCGCTTGCACACTTGCACAACAAAAATATCAAAAATAACAAAAAGATTTTTTTTATTGTTATATTTATAATTTTATATATATACAAAAAAAGAATATTAACCCGAATAATAATAAAAAAATACGTTACTGTCTCCCCGGCAACGGCGCCATTTGATTAAAAGATTTCTAGTTACCGCAATCAAGACGATGTCGCTTTGCAGCTAGCCGGTTGAGCACGGGTCGTCCGCAGAGAGATGGCAGTATGTCTGTTCTTGTCTTAGACGAGTCTGTAGGGTGTTTTTCGTCACCCCATCGAGATGGGAATACGCGCGCGCTTGTCAGGCGTACTACAGATTCCCCCTGCCTAGGGTAGGCCGGGGTTTAATGATTGTGGGGATCCGAATCTCCGGCAGCCGCGGACTAAGTTGCCGTTAATTACCCCTCGCCTTTGGGGCGAGGGAACCTCCGATTAACGGGTTAAACTGGTCATGCGAACTCAATGTGCGGTGTGCGTGTGTTGTGTTTTGAAAAGGGGGTTTTGGATATATCGAGAGCCACGCAGAGTTTTTACGGGGGTCCCGCTACCCGGATAGCGGGCTGGGGGTCAAGGGGGCTAGCAGCCCCCTTGCAGGGTGCGGGACAGCGCCCCGTTAGAAATTTTTTCTAACAGGGACAGTGTCGCGGAGTATGTATGTGTGTAAATATGTATACATATGTATATATATATATATGTATGTACATAAAAAGAGGGGGAAAAGACATCCAAAGGATGCGTGGGGCAGCACCTTGGACGCTGTGCGCCTAGGTGCTGTGCGCTCAGGCGCTAGAGTGCCACGTGTCGACACGTGGGCGCTCTGCGCTTGAGCGCCGGGCGCTTGAGCGCAAGTGCGCCACGTGTCAGCACGGGGGCGATTTGCGCTTGAGCGCTTGCGCTTGAGCGCAAGCGCGCCACGTGTCGACACGGGGGTGACTTGCGCTCGAGCGCTTGCGCTGGAGCACAAGCGTGCCATGTGTCGGCACCGGGGCGACTTGCGCTCGAGCGCTTGCGCTGGAGCAAGCGCGCCACGTGTCGGCACGGGGGCGACTTGCGCTCGAGCGCTTGCGCTGGAGCGCAAGCGCGCCACGTGTCGACACCGGGGCAACTTGCGCTCGAGCGCAAGCGCGCCACGTGTCGGCACGTGAGCGCTTTGCGCTCGAGCGCTGAGCGCTGGAGCGCAAGCGTGCCACGTGTCGGCACGCGGGCGCTCTGTGCTGGAGCGCCGGCGAGAAAAAGAGGCTTTTAACCTAAAAAAAAAGATTTCTCGAAAGAGAAATCAGAGAGGAGTTGGACTCCTGAGTGTGTTTTTGGGGTTAATGGAAGGGGTTCTTCTTCTTCCTCCTGTTGTTTGCTGGATCTTGAAGATCAAGAGATGTGAGATCTCAAAATCTCTCCTTTTTGAGATCTGATGACAGATCCAAGTTCCCCTTTGTGGGTTTTGTGGTGGAAAACTACTTAGTTTTGGAAAAAAAAGAGTAAAACTCTTGATTTAATTTAAAAGAAAGAAGAAGGATTGAGACCTTCAGAAAAAGGAAAGAGATACAAACCTAGGTTTTTTTGTGAGAATGAAAAGTATATGCTTTATTCATCATCATGTTGCCTTATATAGGCTTACATATTTACATATAGCCCCTTGGGATTTACAAAAATGGCATTTTGCCCATCTCATGGCTCATGTGCCATTTCATTTTGCACATAAGCCATAAGCTTACAAAAATTTGGGTTTATGCCTATTTTGCATACAATCATGCACAAAAAATTACATAAAAATTATTTGTTACATGATTTTGTTGTTGGCATGGGGAGGCTGGCCGCGGGCTCGACTTGGGTATGGGCCCGCTTGACCTGGGCTTGGGCCCACATAGCTTGGGGGTTGACCTTGACTTTGACTCGGTCAAAAGGGGTGTAAATTTTTACCCCAACAAATTGCCCCACATCAATAAATGCACACAGCATATGTGGGTTGTGTGCATGAAATTGATGGATCTTCTTTCACGTGGAGGCGACTTGCTTCGGTTCCCACTTTTTGGGATGCACTGCCCTTTTTACGACATGGACGGTCGGCGCTTAACGCGTCTCCGAGATGGAGTGTCCGTGGTAGACGTTTCCCTGGCCCGGAGCGATCTGGTTCCTGCTTTGTAGGAAGCCTGCACTGCCCTTTTTGCGACATAGACGGTCGACGCTCTGTTACGAAGCGATTTGGGTTCCCAATTTGCGGGAGCGTACACTGCCCTTTTTGCGACATAGACGGTCGACGCTCTGTTACGAAGCGATTTGGGTTCCCAATTTGCGGGAGCCTGCACTGCCCTTTTTGCGACATAGACGGTCAACGCTCTGTTACGAAGCGATTTGGGTTCCCAATTTGCGGGAGCCTGCACTGCCCTTTTTGCGACATAGACGGTCGACGCTCTGTTACGGAGCGATTTGGGTTCCCAATTTGCGGGAGCCTTCACTGCCCTTTTTGCGACATAGACGGTCGACGCTCTGTTACGGAGCGATTTGGGTTCCCAATTTGCGGGAGCCTGCACTGCCCTTTTTGCGACATAGACGGTCGACGCTCTGATCCGGAGCGATTTGGGTTCCCAATTTGCGGGAGCCTGCACTGCTCTTTTTGCGACATAGACGGTCGATGCTGCCATTTTAGCGACGTGGACGGTCGGTTCTGCCATTTTAGCGACGTGGACGGTCGGTTCTGCCCTTTTTGCGACTTGGACGGTCGGTGCTGCCATTTTAGCGACGTGGACGGTCGATGTTGCCATTTTTGCGACTTAGACGGTCGATGCTGCCATTTTAGTGACTTGGACAGTCGGTGCTGCCCTTTTTGCGACTTGGACGGTCGATGCTGCCATTTTAGCGACTTGGACGGTCGTTTCTGCCCTTTTTACGACTTGGACGGTCGGTGCTGCCATTTTAGCGACGTGGACGGTCGATGCTGCCATTTTAGCGACGTGGACGGTCGATGCTGCCATTTTAGCGACGTGGACGGTCGATGCTGCCCTTTTAGCGACTTGGACGGTCGGTGCTGCCCTTTTAGCGACTTGGACGGTCGGTTCTGCCCTTTTTGCGACATGGACGGTCGGTGCTGCCATTTTTGCGACGTGGACGGTCGATGCTGCCCTTTTAGCGACGTGGACGGTCAGTGCTGCCCATTTAGCGACTTGGACGGTCGATGCTGCCCTTTTAGCGACGTGGACGGTCGGTGCTGCCATTTTAACGACGTGGACGGTCGGTGCTGCCCTTTTAACGACGTGGACGGTCGGTGCTGCCCTTTTAGCGACGTGGACGGTCGGTTCCGCCCTTTTTGCGACTTGGACGGTCGGTGCTGCCATTTCAGCGACGTGGACGGTCGGTGCTGCCATTTTAGCGACGTGGACGGTCGATGCTGCCATTTTAGCGACGTGGACGGTCGATGCTGCCCTTTTTGCGACTTGGACGGTCGGTGCTTGATTTGACTTGCTCTGCTTCTTGCAGTGTCAGGGGTAGACTTGACTTGCTCCGCTTCTTGCGGTGTCGAGATTGGATTCTGACTCGCTCCGCTCTCTGCGGTGTCGGAGTGGAAGTTGACTTGTTGATTTTGATTTGGGTTGACATCAGCATCGCTATACTGGAATATGGTACTAGGAGCGAATCATCATCTGTCATTGAGAGGATTTTGGGATTTTGGTTTTTGTTTGGCATCTGCATTGCTGCACTGGAATAATGTCAGGAGCAACTCATCATTTGCCCCGAGAGGATTTGGGAATTGATGGCTTAGGAGGCAGGTTTAGATCCCTATCACCTAAGACTTTTCAATTTTATGGGTCGTAAGGGTCCCATAAAAGCATTTTCTCCCTACGAGTCGAAAGGATCTCGTAGGTGTGTTTTCTCCTTAAGAGTCGTGGGGACTCCTAAGTGTGTTGCTCCTTGGTGAGTCGTAGGGATCTCACGCGGGAGTTTCCTCCTCACAAAGTCGAGAGGACTTTACGAGTGCATTTCATTTTTTTTTCTTTTTTACGAGTTTGCGCCCTTTCGGGTTTTCACAAACTCGCCGGTAGTCCCGCTGTTTTTACTCACGGAGCCCTTTCGGGTTTTCATCCGTGCCCATTTTGCTTGTGGACATACCGTTATTTTTATTTTATTTATTTATTTTTTTTCTCTTTTTGTTTTTTTTGGAGAGATCGGGATTGTTTTACGCCCGTGGATTGTATACGGTTTTGCAGGATGTATGATCCAGACCGTAGGGCAGGAAAAATTTCAGGGCTTTGTTGGCGTCTGCATCGCTGCACTGGAATGTGGCACCAGGAGCGACTCATCATTCGCCGTTGGGGTATGGGATTTGGAATTTGGTTGGCGTCTGCATCGCTACACTGGAATATGGTACCAGGAGCGACTCATCATTCGCCATTTGGGTATGGGATTTGGAATTTGGTTGGCGTCTGCATCGCTGCACTGGAATATGGTACCAGGAGCGACTCATCATTCGCCGTTGGGGTATGGGATTTGGAATTTGGTTGGCGTCTGCATCGCTGTACTGTAATATGGTACCAGGAGCGACTCATCATTCGCCATTGGGAATTTGAATTTGGAATTTTGTTAGCGTCTGCATCGCTGCACTGTAATATGGTACCAGGAGCGACTCATCATTCGCCGTTGTTTTGTTTTTTTTTGTTGTTTTTTTTTGTTTTACCGCGACTGCTCTATCATTTCAGCTTTTCTTATCACGAAGGTCGCGATTGCCCTATCATTTCGGTTTTTATTCGCGGTTGCCCAATCATTTCGGCTTTATTTTCATCTTTATTTTACTCGCTGATTTTTATTGCGAGTTGCCCCATCCTTTCGGCTTTTTATTTATTTTTTATTTATTTGCACATTTTTTTATTTACATTTTTACAATTTTTTTTTAGATTCCCAGTTTAACGACTTAGAGGCCGACCGTTCCCAGTTTAATGACGTGGTGGTCGATTGTTTTCAGAGAAAGGCAGATGTCTGAGAGAATCGGTTTCATGAAGAACTTCGGTCTCCGTTTGTATGAAATTGGCGGTTGCAGCTTGACTGTTTGTTAACACGCCTTTGGACAGTTCTATCTCTCCCGCCTTGTATTGCTTTTCGACCCAATCTTTGAAGACGAAGCAGTCCTCAATGGCATGACCTATCACTCTGTGATAGGGGCAGTATTTGGGGTCATCGGTCATATTCGCTTCCTGCGGTCTTTTTGACTCTGGCAGTTGTAGACCGTTCTTCAGGGCGTCTTTGAATATTTTACGGATTTTGTCCCTTCTGAAGGAATAGACCTTATCCAGCTTCTCTTTCAGTGGAGATTCTCCTCCCTCTCCGAACATTGGCTTCCGAGGCTGGTTGGCACTAGGTCCGCCCATCCCTTGCTTATTTCGGTTAGCCGAAGTGTTGAAAGATTCAGAATCATCGGAGTTTCCGCCTTTGCGATTATCGTCCTTCCGGTTTCTCCAGGACTTATTGTTATTTTGAGAATCCGAGGAGGACTCCTGTTTTGAGCGCTCCAGCATCTGGACTTTCCTGGTCAGCTCTTGGAATGTTTTGAGACCCGCGGTGCATAAAAACGGGGCCATCCAATTGTTGAGATTTCCGACGAGGAGACTGAAAGATTGGTCCTGCTCTATCGGCGGTTCGCATTTGACGGAGAGATTGCGCCATCGGGTTATAAAATCCGTGCTGCTTTCGTCGCTCTTGGGCTTGGTCCTTACGAGCTCGGCAATGGTAATCTTATCGCTGACGCTCATGAACCTCTGCCGAAACAGAGACTCCATTTGGACAAAAGTTGTGACGGAGCCATCCGGTATGCTCGCGTACCAGTCGAAAGCAACATCGGTCAAGCTATTAACGAACTGGCGGAGGAGAAGCGCATCATTGCCCCCAGTATTCCCGCATGAGGCTTTGAAGTGGGCGATATGCTGATTCGCATTTCCCGTCCCATCGAATCTTCCGAATTTGGGGATGACATAGCCGCTAGGAAATTCTACCAGATCATACTGAGCAGGATATGGTCTCCCACTACTGCTGATATCTTTTCGCGCTTCGGCTTCGGCCACCAATGTTTTGACTTTGCTGACAACCAAATCCATGATTTGATCTTGAGTTAGCGGGCTACTGTCATCGGTAGCCAAGACATTTCCCGAGATAGGATGCGACTGGTTTTCATGTAGTTCGCCCACTTTTGGATTTGAGGGAATAGGCGTCGGCTGCTTTGGGACACCATTTCCCGGTTCACGAGCAGAGCCCTCCGCTTGATTGGGCGGCTGAGAGGCAAGTCGGGCCGTGAGCTGCATCACGACATTCGTCAAGTCATCGATTTTGGAGTAGAGTTTGTCCATCTCCTTGTCTTTGTTTCTGAGCTGCTTTCGGAGCTCTTGAAGCAGCTCTTGCTCCGCAGTCTTGGGGCGGAAAGTCGGCTCTTCTTCGCTTTCCGAGCCCGACTCCTCATGGACCGAAGGGTCTTTCCGCCTATCGTCCTCATCAAGAGGGTTTTCATCACCCAGCAGAGGCGGCTGTTCTTGGGAAGCGGCCACCACATTCAAGCCAGATTAGGTTTGAGAGGTGGTAGCCCCGTCCTTGCTCTTGCCGCGCGTGCCTACCGTGTAGACAGTGTGGACCACATACCCAGCCATTTCCTCATCTTCGGCGGGGTAACCCTGTTCTTCGAACCTCATGAGGTTCAGCCTGGCAGGAGCCCTTGCCCTTTTGTTGGCTCTATATCTGAGCCTTTTTTCCCTCAGGTTCTCAATTTTGAAGGCTTGGCGGGCATCCGCTACCCGGGAAGCCATTGTAAGTTGATCAGCGGGGAGCTTAGAGAAGACACCTGATCGAGCATTTGTCAGGGTGCCGCTGGAGCTTGCTCGGGACGCGTTGTAGCTTTGTTGGTGTTGACGACCTTGCCCCCAGCTGGGGCCAAGGAAAGTCGTACAGATACCGACTTGCGTTTGGGTTGGGGCGCCCTTGAGATCACCACATTTGGTCTCCTGCCTTTCGAGACCAGTTTGTCTGCCACCGGGGCTTGAGGAGCTGGGATGGCGCCAACTGGCATGAACATAATAGAGCCGAATGGTAGCAGCGGCTCCTCCCATTGTCGCCCGAGACTGGCCGGAAGGACCGTCCTGGAGTCTATCCTCATCGTGTAGGAGACGGGAGCTGAGTTTATCATTGAAGACATCGTCGGAAGGTGATTGCTTGAAAATCTGCATGAAAGAGCATTATTTTAGTATAAATATAGGTATGTATATTGATTGAGTTCGCATGAACGTTTAACCCGAAATATGGGAAGAGAGACTGGTCCCACTGGGTGTGCCAGAATCTGTAGGGTGTTTTTCGTCACCCCATCGAGATGGGAATACGCGCGCGCTTGTCAGGCGTACTACAGATTCCCCCTGCCTAGGGTAGGCCGGGGTTTAATGATTGTGGGGATCCGAATCTCCGGCAGCCGCGGACTAAGCTGCTGTTAATTACCCCTCGCCTTTGGGGCGAGGGAACCTCCGATTAACGGGTTAAACTGGTCATGCGAACTCAATGTGCGGTGTGCGTGTGTTGTGTTTTGAAAAGGGGGTTTTGGATATATCGAGAGCCACGCAGAGTTTTTACGGGGGTCCCGCTACCCGGATAGCGGGCTGGGGGTCAAGGGGGCTAGCAGCCCCCTTGCAAGGTGCGGGGCAGCGCCCCGTTAGAAATTTTTTCTAACAGGGACAGTGTCGCGGAGTATGTATGTGTGTAAATATGTATACATATGTATATATATATATATATATATGTATGTACATAAAAAGAGGGGGAAAAGACATCCAAAGGATGCGTGGGGCAGCACCTTGGACGCTGTGCGCCTAGGTGCTGTGCGCTCAGGCGCTAGAGTGCCACGTGTCGGCACGTGGGCGCTCTGCGCTTGAGCGCCGGGCGCTTGAGCGCAAGTGCGCCACGTGTCGGCACGGGGACGATTTGCGCTTGAGCGCTTGCGCTGGAGCGCAAGCGCGTCACGTGTCGGCACGCGGGCGCTCTGTGCTGGAGCGCCGGCGAGAAAAAGAGGCTTTTAACCTAAAAGAAAAAGATTTCTCGAAAGAGAAATCAGAGAGGAGTTGGACTCCTGAGTGTGTTTTTGGGGTTAATGGAAGGGGTTCTTCTTCTTCCTCCTGTTGTTTGCTGGATCTTGAAGATCAAGAGATGTGAGATCTCAAAATCTCTCCTTTTTGAGATCTGATGACAGATCCAAGTTTCCCTTTGTGGGTTTTGTGGTGGAAAACTACTTAGTTTTGGAAAAGAAAGAGTAAAACTCTTGATTTAATTTAAAAGAAAGAAGAAGGATTGAGACCTTCAGAAAAAGGAAAGAGATACAAACCCTAGGTCTTTTTTTGTGAGAATGAAAAGTATATGCTTTATTCATCATCATGTTGCCTTATATAGGCTTACATATTTACATATAGCCCCTTGGGCTTTACAAAAATGGCATTTTGCCCATCCCATGGCTCATGTGCCATTTCATTTTGCACATAAGCCATGAGCTTACAAAAATTTGGCTTTATGCCTATTTTGCATACAATCATGCACAAAAAATTACATAAAAATTATTTGTTACATGATTTTGTTGTTGGCATGGGGAGGCTGGCCGCGGGCTCGACTTGGGTATGGGCCCGCTTGACCTGGGCTTGGGCCCACATAGCTTGGGGGTTGACCTTGACTTTGACTCGGTCAACAGGGGTGTAAATTTTTACCCCAACAGAGTCAATAAAGAATGTGTATGTTTCAAAAACTATCCTAAGTGTTTGTATGTATATTCAAGTAAACTTGTTAGGGTTAAGGTTGGTTAGTAGAGTTAGGTTTAGTTTTGTGCTTTTCTTTTGCCATTCTTAAGACGGTGTTGGGATAATCGAAAGTAGCAGGGATTAGGAGGATATAAGAATGGGATTTGCGAGTTTAAGCAAGCTTTCCAACGCTAAATCCATTCCTAGTACCCCTTGTCCGTCCGCTAAATACGCTTATTTCCAACCCTCGGCTAAACACCCATAACCATATATACAATTAAGTCACAACTACATGTCACGTTGTAGTGCGCTTAAAGGACTTCTCGACTTAGGTCGCGGCTATATGTCACGTATAGCGTGCCTAAGTGAGGGGGTTACGTTTGTTTGGTCGAGGTTCGTTTCAAGATATTTGGCGAAGAGAAACACAAGGGATTTTTTCGTCCCTTATACCACCTTCCTCAGCCTTAACAAGTGTGGAATTATTCACACATTTTAAAAGAAAAGAAAAACAAAACAAGAAGGAAGAAAAGAATGAAAAGGAAAAAAATACGGTTTTACAAGCTAACTACTTGGGTCCTCACCTAAGTAAGGAACTCCGTCGAGTATCACGGCTTGAAAAATACGGATAAGAGAAGAAAAGAAAAGAGAAAAAGCAAAGAAATATCAAAAACTACTTAACAACTAGAATAAAATTACACTGGAAATTAAAAGACAATGCAAGAATTAAAAGATACAAGGTAAAAAATAATAAACCCTCATCTTCATTTCATCATCCACTCAATGCTCTCACTACATTTTAATGGAGGAATACATGAAGAAGAAGAAGAAGCAAAACTAACACTACACTAAATCCTAATAAAAAGAAGCATCCTCAACTTAGCACAAAACTGGGCTATTTATAGGCTGAGTGCTGAAACCCTAAGGCAAGATTCTGAGCCCAAATGAAATGACCAAACTACCCCAAAATTCTGAGTTGACACTGAGTCAACTCGGCCGCGGATCCGCGACCGAGTCGCCACTTTAGCCGCGGTTCCGCGAATATTTTGAGGAGTTGGCTTGACGTTTTTTGTGTGGTTTCTTGTGTTGCTTTCTTCTGTTATTCTACATGTTCCAAATTGCAAATTGCTTCAACAATTTCTTCAGATCTGCAACAGTCTAAAATGGCTTCAAAAATAATTATTTTAATCTTATCTCCCTCGAGTTCCGCGCACCCATTGATTCTTGTGCTACCCCCTCATGCTCTGTGCTTGTCTGAGAAACGAATGACCACTGTCATTTGTATTGTCACTGGAACTGGTACGCGGCACTGGACGGATACAGATGACCGGAACCCAGCTTTTATCTGTTGGCAACAGATGTTATGGATTTTGGCGTAACAGTGGAGATTTTGTATCATTTGCGTTATTTTGGACTAGGAACTTGTACCTGTAAATAGATAGCAAACACAAATTAAAAACACCTGCCTATAAACAAACAAGCATAAGAATGGGCGGTATTAGATGCAATATTCTGGTATGAACAAGAGACTCCAATTGATTTGGGGATTCTACTTACCATTGGATCTTTGATACAAGGGTTTCTGTCTTACAGAACATATTTTTCTTGTTTTTAACAAGATTGGGAAAATATTTTCTCGTATATAGAATTTTATTCTGTAAAATGGTCGTTTTTAATCACCATTGGATTTTTAATCCAAGGGTGCTCGGTTTAACGAAGCACAATCTCTTTTTGTTTAAAAAGATATGGAAAATATTTTCCATCTCATGGGATCTTTGATCCGTCAACTTTCTGTTTAACAGAAAATATGAGTCCTTACTTAAAAAGATCAATAGAATTTAATTATATACTTAATCACCATTGGACCTTTGATCCAACAGTTTCTTGTTGAGTAGAATTTAATTCTACGTAGGGAGGTGCTCTCTCGTGTTCAACACGTGAGGCTTATTTATTTTGTCAGTTGTTTGATTGTAGTGTTGCATATAGGCGCTCACGTGTTTAACACATGAGGATTATTAGCATATAGTTTGTTTGCATTGCAGTGCCTATATGCGTTTCCTATAGGCACTCACGTGTTAAACACGTGAGGCTGTTTTAGTTTAACAGTTGCTTTAATTGCAGTGCCTATATGCGTTGCATATAGGTGCCCACGTGTTTAACACGTGAGACTTTGAATAGTAGGGAACTTTCCCTTACCCCTTTTTTTTATAAGGGAACAAATGCCCGCAGCGTTGCTCTCACGTGGCTTGCACGTGAGTGCAACGTTGTCTGCCCTTACAGCCGTTGGGTTGCCTAGGGGAATGGCAAGATGAACCGCTCCCTATCATGTCTTATAAATGCAGGGGTCTTGGCCTCTGGGATGACCACTGTTCTTTCATCTTCGTCCTTACTTATTTTCCTTGAGAATTTAATTCTCTTTTTCAGAGCTCAGTTCTCTGCCAGCTGAAATTTCAGAGTTAAAATTTGTCAAAACTCTTTCTTTGGTAAGGATTATGAACGGGACCCTTTTTGTTTTTGCCCTGGATTTTAAATCCATCGACAGAGCGTTGCTCTTTTCTTGAATTGATTTCTTAAAGATCCAAATCAAACACGTTTTTTCTTTGTAGACTCTAAGGTCTTGAATCAATGGGGATTGTTAATCCACCTCTTAGGGTTTTACCCTATCACCGATCTTTAAGGATCCTTGGAATTTAATTACATTTTCTTTGCCTCCTCGCCATGAGGGTTTTCTGGGATTTAATCCCTTTAATAAAGGAATTTAATTCCGTATTTATAGAGCTTAGCTCTGAAAGACTCAGACACTTTTTGGAATTTTATTCCCTAGTGTTCTCGAGTATTTTAAGGTTTTAATTTCCCTAATACAGATTTGAATCTGCCGTGCATTTCAACAGAACTCGTTTTAAGAGTCGTTTAAACTTCACTGTTAACTTGATGAGAATCCATTTTGATTCTCACAATGATTATTTTGCCTCATCATTGGTGAGCCGCTATTTAGATTTTGTGGGGTCCATTGGTTTTGCAGGTAGTGGTCCCGTGAAACACACATCACGGTTTTCTTTTCTTTTATTTTATTTTTCCTTATTATATATTATTATTATTATGGTTGTATCAAGAAGGTAGCTAGAGATCTACTTGGTGAGTCCAGAGGTGGTGCTCCACCATCTAAGGACATATCATGGTGGAATGAAGATGTAAAGGCTACTATTAAAATTAAAAGGGATTCTTATAAAGATTTGAAGAAAAGTAGAGATGTGGAGAGATTTGAGAAGTACAAAATGGCTAAAAAGGAAGTTATGAAAGCTGTTCGGGAAGCTAAATCTAAGGTCTACAAGGAGGTGTACGAGAAATTAGACACTAAAGAGGCTGCAAATGATATATACCGGATTGCTCGGATGCGGGAAAGGAAGACTAGAGACTTATGTGCGGTGAAGTGTGTCAAAAATGAAAATCGGAAGGTTTTAGTTCGAGATGAGGATATCAAGGAAAGATGGAGAGATTATTTTGAAAAATTGTTCAATGAGAGCTTTACTAAGAATTTGGATGGACTTGTCATTCAATCTCAAGATATAAACCGTGATTTCATGCGTAAAATAAGATTTCCTGAGGTTAAAGAAGCTTTGAACAGAATGGGTTTAAGAAAAGCGGTTGGTCCTGACGGGATTCCTATCGAGATTTGGAAATGCTTAGGAGAAATAGGCGTTAAATAGCTAACATATCTGTTTAATAAGATTTGGCAGACAAAAAAGATGCCAAATGAATGGAGGAAAAGTATCCTTGTACCTATCTACAAGAACAAGGGTGACATTCAAAGTTGCTCAAACTACCATGGAATAAAACTGATGTGTCACACCATGAAACTCTAGGAGAGAGTGATTGAACACAGGCTAAGGAAGGATATTAAGATAACAGAGAACCAGTTTGGGTTCATGCCTGGACGATCGACGACAGAGACTATTCATTTGCTTCGTCAACTTGTCGAGCGTTTTTGAGAGAAGAGAAGAGATTTGCATATGATATTTATTGATTTAGAAAAAGCGTACGACAAGATACCTAGAGAGGTATTATGGGGGACAATGATGAAGAAGGGGGTCCCCGTCAAGTATATTGACATAATCAAGAATATGTACGATGGAGTAGTGGCAAATGTCAGAACTTGCGGCGGCTTAACGAGTGATTTTCCGATTACTATTGGTTTACATCAAGGATCTGCATTAAGTCCATTCCTGTTTACCATCGTGATGGATGAGCTTACTAGAACTATCCAAGATGAGGTACCTTAGTGTATGCTATTCGCTGATGATATTGTTCTAGAAAATGAGACGAAAGCAGGGGTCAATGCCAAATTGGAATTATGGAGGCAAACATTGGAATCTCGGGGATTCAGATTGAGCAGGTCCAAGACAGCATATATGCACTGCAAATTTAGTAGCCAGAGAAGTCAAAACCATATTGGTATAACATTGGAAGGGCAAGAGATATCACCGAGAGACCAGTTTAGATATCTAGGTTCCATCATCCAAAAGAATGGGGAGATCGATAGTGATGTTAATCAAAAGATCCAAGCTGGTTGGTTGAAATGGAGGAGTGCAACAGGGATTTTGTGTGATCGTAACTTTCTGTTAAAATTGAAAGGGAAGTTTTATCGGAGCGCTATTCGGCCTGCCGTATTATATGGTACAGAATGCAGGGCTCCTAAGAAGCATCATACACAGAAGATGCACGTAGCGGAGATGCGCATGCTTCGTTGGATGTGCGGTAACACTAGAAAAGATAAGGTGTGAAATGAGGATATTCATGCAAAAGTTGGTGTAGCACCTGTGGAGGAGAAGATGCGGGAAAACCGGCTAAGATGGTTTGGTCATGTGCGACGCAAACCTATGGAAGTACCGGTTCGACGAATAGATACTCTCGATATGGGCAATGGCAAAAGGGCAAAAGGGAGACCGAAGAAAACATGAATGGAGGTGATACGAAACGATATGGTTTTCAAAGGACTCAATGAAAGTATGTAACACCCGAGCCCAATGCTACTAATTTCAGTTACCGTTTGAGTGTAGTGTGGCACTTATTTCACTTATCTTGCTTGATTGTTATTTTACTGTAATTTTACCCGGCAAATTCATTTCTGCATATAACAATTTATGGCATCTAAAATAAAATTAAAAATATTCATCTTGGCCTACTTGACACCCCTAACCCCGTTGTAGCGTCCGTGCATCGTGTTCTCGTCCCGTTCAGTGAAACGGGCGAGTTTGGACGGCTACGTGCATGTACGTGTGTCCGTTTTGGGGGTATGCTTTTTGATCATAAAACACTTCATTTTAAATTTTGGATCCCGCTTAAAATTCTATTATTTCAATTTCGAATTTTTTGACCCGACCCGGGCACGATTTGGAAATGTTTTACTTGGCGCCAAAATCCCAGATTTTATTATATTTTAAACCATCATGTATAATTTAGTTAACAGTATATATTTTTCATAATCTTTTCAATCCTTCTCAAATGATTTTCCCTCAACCAATCACGTTCCTTCTTATAACCCGTGGGCCCCACCTCATTTCTCTTCCTCTCTCTCGCTCTCTCTATCTCTCCTCTCTCCCCCGTCTCTCTCTCTCTCTCTCCTCATATCTCTCTCTCATCTCTCTCTCTCTTCTATATATACAGTTTCCATCTCCCTCCTCCCTTTTCTTTTTACGAACCCAGAAAACCCAACCCCACGCCGCCTTGCCCTAGCTGCCGCAGCCCAGCGCCAACGACACCCTCGCCGGCCTCGTTGCCGCCTTACCCTCACCTCACCAAGCCCTCTTCCTCCTCCGCCATCTCCTCCCTTTACCCGAGCACCACTGCACCCGTTAACCCAGCACCCACCTCGCGCAAACCCTAGCCGCTCTCTCACCTCGCCGCCGACCTCCCCACAACCTCGTCACCATCACCCCATCACCTTCATCGTAACCTCCTCCTCCTTCTCCCTTCTCCCTGTGCACCCCCGACCAGACCTGCAACCCCCTGCGCACCGTCGCACCGCCGTGCGTCGCCGCCGGTGACCCCGTCTCCGTTCTCCCCTGCCTCGTGCAACCCTCGGTGAGCGCTTTCTCTCTTTCTCCTCTCCTCCTCTTTCCTTTCCTCTTTCTTTCCCTTCTCTGTAAAATTTCATGAACTGCAGGTTCTTTCGCTGCCGTCGTAGGCCACCGCCGGAGCTCCGTCGACGAGGTCGACCGTCACCCCCGTCCCACGGATCATCGTGAGCACCCCTTCTCTGATCCTACATCCTTTCTTCGCTGTTTTTCTGTTCCTTTCTTGATCCCACGTCTTGACATTCACTGTTCATTCCTCGGCCGGAATCCGACGATGCCGATGACGTGACCCGACGTTCCAGCGAGGTACCCCGACCCGTGTGGTTCCATTGTTCGTCGTTTGGGTTCATTCCGTGAATCGTGCGCCCGTCGCGAGTTTCTCCCGCCGACGTTTATCGTTCCGTTTTCCCGATTCGCGACCCGTCGAGACAAGTACCCCTTGCTACATGCTATACAATATTTACATATATATTATGGCACCCTAAACCTGTAAATTTAACCTTGGTACGATTATTTCTCATTTTCATGGACAATATGGTTATATATCATTTTATCTTTAAACTTGGAACCTACAGTTTGCAATTGAACCTAATAACTACATTTACCTGTTTAATCACATTTTTAATATTGACATAGCTTATGGAATTTATCTCTATAGTTTTGTTCCATTGGACACTCGTGTGCATGTTAACCAGTAATAGCTGTTTTGAACCTTTATATAAATCATTGCACCTATAAAGTTCTTAAACTTGTTAACATGATTAAATGGCTATAAATCGTCTTACTGCATTCTTTTAATGTTGAAATCATATCTGTGACACAACTGATAACTATACTGCAAATTGTGTAAATCTGCCTATTGCTTACTTCATTGCTTATATCATGTTGTTGATACCCATACTTGATTATATAACTGATTGTGAGTACACCTATGATATCACTTGTTCTTGACCTGTCTTGCTACCTGCATATTGATTGACCCGACATGGTACCGTACACTGCTTGACTTGACCTGATGTACCATGACCTGATCCGTTACCTGATCTTGTGTCTAATGCCAACAACCTGACATGTAGTCCTCAGGGACCGTTCCTGTTGTCTATCCAGACAAACCTGTTTACCTGATCCTGTGTTGGCATTAGTTTCTTGATTCGGGATACCTGACTTGACTTGCACATATAACTTGGGGGTATGGGGAAATCAAAGGTGAAACCTGACTTGTAACTCGACAGTTCACTACCTGTCCTGAGTGTACACATTCCTGTTTTGTGCCTAGCGGCATGTATCGGTTTCAACCGAGAATATTGTGGCCGTGGTTCCGGGTATGTACGGGATACTATCGAGTGTACACATTCCTGTTTTGTGCCTAGCGGCATGTCTCGGCTGCAGCCGAGAATATTGTGGTCGTGGTCCCGGGTATGTACGGGATACTATTGAGTTACATCGACGATTCATCAATTGGTTTCAAAGACTTTAGAATAGAGAACCTGATAGAACAGTTTAGTTTACTCACTGCACACTACCCTGCACTGCTTTGATTCATGTTATTGTTACTCCTGCTTTATTCATGTTTATATTCGCATTGCCTGTTTATTATGTTATTACTTGATGACTTGACGCGCTGACGTCTGGGTTTTGCATGGCCCAGATTCTTCTACCTTGCTGCAGACTGATTAGGAGTTTTGCCGCTGTTAGACGAGCGGTGAGGTTCCTGTCGGTACGTAGTTTCACTCCAGGTGATTCATTTATTGTATCTTTTGGCTTCCGCATATTGTTATCTCTTAACTCTTTTACTCCGGCTTATGGACATGTACTAGGTAGTTAGTTTACTTTCCTGTTGTTGATATCTCCACAGTCGTAATGTGACTGTGGAAGGAATTTTTCCTATCCACAGGTAGCATGGTTGGCTATGTCACGTGCCCACTTTAGCGTACTTTGGGAAGCGGGGCGTGACATGGTTCTTTTGGTATCAGAGCCATAGGTTAGTCGGGTTGATTCTTTTGTAGTTGGGTATTGTACCCAATACACGAATCAGAATACCCGTGTTAAGGAAACATGTCCTGCCACCTTGCCGTTTTACCATTCTTGAATCATATTCTTCCTGATTATATCTTTTACGATGTGCAAACTTCCTTTGCATATCGACTCGAAACCTGATTCCTTGTTATCTCTAGGACTTAGGCGACTTTGGTGGAGTTATGTAATTGTGGCTATGATACCGCGGTATAGTTACAATGCGGCACTCTATTTAAGTATCTTGAAGTTCTAGCCTTGATCTATATTTCGAATCTATCATCATGCTAATGTTGGGTGTTTTGAGTTCAGGATTATGGCCGGTAAGAATTTGAAGATGTACCAGGGCGTGTGGACGAAGCCGCCATGCTTGGAGTGATAAGAGGAATGCCGGGGAATCAATAGAGACAGACCGAGCTGATTCCGCAGCAAGCGGAATCGTTTCAGGAAGGTTTGCAGATCGTTCAGCAGTCTGTGAACAATGTTGAAGCTAAGCCAGTTGACCAAGTAGGGACAGTAGCAGATTTTAGACGTTTGGGTCCGTCTACATTTATTGGTTTGGAGGAGCCGTTGCCAGCGGAGCAGTGGCTAGTTGACACAGAGAATTTGCTTGTTGTGGCACAGATTCCAGATAAGAAAGAGTTGATGTGGTACGCATTCAGTTAGTGGACTACGCCCGAGAATGGTGGCTTGTGAAGGAGAACCGTTTGCCCAAGCCGATCAAGTGGGCGGATTTTTCAAAGAGTTTCCTGGAGAAGTTCTTCCCGCGGACTGCACGGGAGGAAATGGCAGAGAAATTTATCGAGCTAAAACGGAATGGAGCACCCGTAGATGTGCATGCAGCAGAATGGACGAAACTCAGTGGATTCGCTGGACCTTTAGTTGCCAACGATGCAGACAGGGCACGGAGGTTCATGCGCAGCTTGGACGTGGACATCCAGATGCAGATTGTCTCCCTGGGTTTGACCACTTTCTCACAAATACTTGCGGCAGCCGAGAACGGCAGAGTTTACCTTCACTGGGGGAAGCAGTTCTGTCGGGCCAGTCGAGTTTAGGACTAGGCCGACAAATGATATTCTTGCATCGATGAAAGTTGATAAAAGTGAAGAGTCGGCTGTTGTTCGTGATTTTATGGACGTATTTGAAGATATATCGGGATTACCGCCGAAGCGAGACGTGGAGTTCACAATTGATCTTATTCCTGGTGCAGCGCCAGTATCCAGAGCATAGTATCCAATGGCACTAGTAGAATTGGAAGAAGTCAAGAAACAGGTTGCTGAATTGCTTGAAAAAGGTTGGATTCGAAGCAGTAACTCGCCTTAGGGAGCTCCAGTTCTTCTAGTAAGAAGAAAGATGACACAAGAAGGATGTGCATCGACTATCGAGAATTAAACCGGACGGCTGTTGAGAATAAGTACCCTATCCCTCGCATTGGAGAACTTTGAGCAGCTTAGTGGCGCGAGGGTATTCTCGAAGCTGGATTTGCGATCCGGATATCATCAGGTCCGAGTGAAAACAGAAGATATTTGCAAGACGGCGTTCCGAACTCGGTATGGACATTACGAATACTTAGTGATGCCCTTCGGAGTAACGAATGCGCCGGCAGTATTCATGGATTTAATGAACCGAATCTTTTCACCGTTCTTGGATCAGTTTATTGTGGTATTCATCGACGATATTCTGGTTTACTCGAAGAGTTTTGAAGAGCATACTGAGCATTTGAAGATCGCACTGCAAACGTTGAGACAAGAGAAGTTGTATGCAAAGATGAGCAAGTGCGAGTTTGGCTGGAGGAAGTAAAGTTTTGGGGCATGTTGTGTCTGGCGATGGAATTGCCGTCGATCCGGAAAAGATTGCAGCAGTACGAGATTGGCCGATTCCAAAGAATGTTGCGGAGATAAGAAGCTTTCTTGGACTCGCCGAGTATTACAGGAAATTTGTGGAGAACTTTGCTCGTCTGGCAGAGCCGTTGACCAAGCTTACGCGCAAGGAGGTACCTTTTGTATGGACGGACAAATGCGCGTTAGCTTTTGAGATATTGAAGCAGAAGTTGATAACCGCCCCTATTCTGACCGTGCCAGACAATTCTGGAGGATTGGTGATTCATAGCGACGCATCTGGGAAAGGACTGGGATGTGTTTTGATGCAGCATGGTAAGGTTGTAGCGTACGCATCGAGACAGTTAAAGACCCATGAGAAGAATTACCCAACTCATGACTTGGAACTTGCGGCTGTGATTTTCGCTTTGAAGATTTGGAGATACTACCTTTGGGGCGAAAGGGTCGAAGTTTTACTGATCATAAGAGCTTGAAGTAAGTATTCACGCAGAAGGAGCTCGTTGAAGATTTTCGAAGAATTGACTTGGAGGTTGTGCTACCGCATTCTGCGGGACAGTTGATGCAGCTGCAGGTACAGTCATCGTTGATCGAGAATATTTAAGCAACACAATCGCAGGATCCTAGACTGCAAAAGTTTCGAGGACAGATTGAAGCCGGACTACGAACAGATTTATTGATCCACGAAGATGGTTCGTTGAGGTATGGTAGCCGTTTGTGTGTGCCAAAGGGAGACATTCGCGAAGAGCTTATGAAGGAGGCACACAATTCAGCTTATTCTGTACATCCAGGAGGCACAAAGATGTACCGAGATATTCGACAGTATTTCTGGTGGGAAGGCTTGAAACGGGAGATTGCTCGCTTTGTGGCAAAGTGCTTGGTGTGTCAGCAGGTTAAGGCTGAACATCAAAGGGATGCTGGTTTATTGCAACCACTTCCGATTCCTCAGCGGAAGTGGGAACATATAACCATGGATTTCGTAACGGCTTTACCGCGGAGTCCAAAAGGCAACAATGTTGTATGTTGATTGTTGACCGATTGACCAGGGCTGCTCACTTTATTCCTTTCCGGGTTGGTCAGTCAATGGAGACCTTGGCAGAGCAGTACATGTAAGAGATTGTAAAATTGCATGGAGTACCGGTGAGCATCGTGTCCGATCGGGACACTCGGTTCTTATCACACTTTTGGCGGAGTCTACAGGAAAGTTTGGGGACTCGATTGAGGTTTAGCACAACTTATCATCCTCAGATTGATGGTCAGTCGGAGAGAACGATCCAAACTCTTGAAGACATGTTGAGAGCATGCATGTTGGACTTCAAGGGTTCTTGGGAGGATCATCTGCACTTGGTGGAATTTTCGTACAACAACAGTTTTCAGGCAGCTATCCAGATGGCTCCATTTGAAGCATTGTATGGTCGTAAATGCCGTTCACCTGTTTGTTGGGACGATGTCGGTGAACGAAGATTATTGGGACCAGATTTGGTTGTGCAGACAGTTGAGAAGGTTAACCCTATCAGAAATCATATGAAGGCAGCACAAGACCGACAGAAGAGTTGGGCAGACAAGCCAAGAAGACCTCTAGAGTTCGCCGTGGGTGATTTGGTGTTCTTGAGGATATCACCGACTAGAGGGGTGATTCGTTTTGGAAGTCGATGAAAGCTTAGTCCTCGATTCGTTGGACCCTTCGAGATCTTGGAGCATGTTGGTGGGGTAGCGTATCGTTTGGCGTTACCGCAGTCCTTGGCGAATGTGCACGATGTATTTCACGTATCTTAACTACGAAGGTATGTTCGAGATGAAACGCACGTACTGGATCATTCGGAGCTAACAGTACGAGAAGACTTGACTTTTGAGGAGCGACCGATTGAAATTGTGGATCGAAGGGAAAAAGTTCTTAAGAACAAGGTAATCCCTCTTGTGCTTGTTTCTTGGGCTAATCGCTCGCATGGAGAATCCACTTGGGAACGAGAAGATGAAATCCGGCAGAAGATTCCTCATCTTTTCTTATAGTTTTCTATCTTTATATTCTTAGAATTTCGAGAACGAAATTCTTTTTGTAGTTGGGTATAATGTAACACCCGAGCCCAATGTGTTCATATCAGATTTTTGCATTTTCATACCGCCCAATTTTTATCACATTGCATATCGGTAGATACTCTTGAGCCGTGTTTGCTAGTCAATTGCAGGTTACAGGTTCTCGGTTCTAAAACGGTGAAATTCATGGAAAACACAACAAAATCCGGGTTCCTGCCAACCACTGAGAAAACACGGTCTCCGCTCTTCATCCGTAGGTTGCCAGATACCAGTTTAGGAAGACAAAACGTCAAATCAATGTCACTCTCATGCACAAGGCTCAATGGTAGCACAAAATCCAAGAGATCTACGCGGAGCTCGAGGCAATCATGACAAAATCTTGACAAAAAGTCCACCTTTCCCTCAACAGAAATTCTGGAAAAATCGTGGAGCCAAATTAAGAAAATACATAGACCAGAATGAAGTACTCATCAGATCAGGCCACCACCAAAAAGCACACAGTCCAACTCGACCATATGGCCGCGGAACCGCGGCCATAGGGGGGTCCTGGCCGCGGTTCCGCGGCCATGCTGGCGCCAAAATTGAAGAATTTGCAGGGGTAGTTTGGTCTTTGTATTTGGGTTCTGATGGTTGCCCTAGGGTTTCATTTTATGGCCTATAAATAGCCCAGAAGTTTGTGAAGGAAGGGGTCCAATTCTTGTATTTCTTTTTGCTAGGTTTTAGTTTACATGTTCTTCTTCCTCTTCTCACCTCTTCTCCATTAAACTTGTAAGTGAGCTTTTGAGTGAAGAGTGATGAATAAAGAAGACCATTTTATTATCATGCTTGTCTTACTTTTGTTATAATTGTTGTAACTTTAAATTCGTTAAGTAGTTGTTGTTATTTCCTTGTTGTTTCTTTCTTCTTCCTTTTTCTTTATCCTTACATACGACAATGATACTTACGCTTGATCCTCGCCAAGGTGAGGTCGCAAATAGTTAGTCGTATTCTTCTAGTCTCCTTCTTTCTATCTTCCTCTTTTGTTTGTTTTATTTTTCCGTATTATGAAGTGTGAGTAGTTCTATACTTGTTAGGGTAGGATAAGGGAAGTTTGAGAGAAGGAAATCTCTCTCACTCTTTCCTTGCCCAACAACTTAAATCAACTCCCGTTAATTGAACCACAATCCGCTCCTTACGGCACCCTATCCTACATGATAGCGGTGATTCCGTAGTGAGACCGGTTGTGGTTGAATTAACCGGAGGTTATGGATAAGAGCCAAGAACGGACGGACAAGCACCAAAAGGAAGGACTATGCGTTGGAAATCCTAGCTTATACTCGCAAGTTCCTTCCTAGTCGTGCTAATCCCCGTTGTTGCCGATTACCGTAACACCGATATTAAGTGGGGCAACGAAAGATGTGGAGACTCCTAACTCAAACTAACCTAATCCTAACCCTAACAAGCTTTCTTTAAATATCAACTCAACACTTAGATAATCCAACAAAATCTGAAAACCGGACTTAACTCGTTAAAACACTTTGAAAAAGACTCCCATCTCCCTGCGGACGACCCGTACTCAACCGGCTAGCTGCAAGCGAAACCGTCTTGATTGCGGTATTTAAACTAGAACTTGAACACGCACGTATCCTAACAATCAAATGGCACCGTTGCCGGGGAGACGGTAGTTTGTTTCTTTGTGAAATTTCGGGTTAATTTGTAAGTATAACTCTAACCGAAAAACAAAAAAAATATATATATACATTGTAAACAAAACCATCTTGTTATTTTTGATTAGTTTTTGTGCAAGTGTGAAGGAAAATACAAGTTCAAGTTCAGTGGCCAAGACGTTGAAAATACGGAGTTCAAGTACAGTGCCAAAGACGTGGGAAGATAGACCCACATTTCGCGGCAACACCGCGACTGACAGAACAAAGCATACGGTCTACTGTCAAGATCTGGAGCTGTTCCAGTGAGCAAATAAAAATTCAGAAGATCTAGACAACCAGAGGAGATCAAGACCAGCACCTCCACAAAAATTCAAAGCCCAAAGTCACCATATTGCCGCGGAACCGCGGCCTAAGCACATGTTTGGCCGCGGAACCGCGGCCATTTAGTGGTTTTAGGGCTCCAAAATTTCTGGGTAAGTCTCTGTTCTCCTCCCCACTCCTCTGAACTCCAATAAATTGTGTTTTCTGCAGCCTTCTTTGCGCAAACTCTTCTCTCCCTTCCAATAAACTGTTCTTGTGCAGGATTCTTTGCGCCGCAAAATAAAAATTGTTTGCTGTTGATTTGTTACTGTTTTGCATTCTTTAATACGGACTTAAGGGGCTTGAAACCAATCCAGATTGGGTGGGGATTTCATCACCCTTCCCAGGACCCCAAAAATCACTAAAGCATATGCATTGTCCATTGTAAATTAAAAAATACTAGACTCCAGCCCTAAGGACTTCGCGCTCATTAGGAGAAGATAAACCGTGTTTAGAACCTCGCTTAACCGTATATTGTTTACGGGGTGTCTAGGAAAGTGTTAAAGGCGCAACCGCCGAAAGAGAAAGGGTTATTTAATTAAGGAACTTCGCGAAAGCGTTGGACAACCTCCCCTTATCTCTGCACTTACCTGGCCCCGTGATCGGTGTATTTTTAAGCCTGTTTCTCGACACTGTTTAACTTCAAAAATCAAGTTCAGGAGCAGGTCTAGTAGACCTAGGCGACCGTAGATCTAGGTGTGATTGTGCATATCTTGTCTGTGATTGCTTAAGCCGTATTTCCGTACATACTTCTGTAAATCTCTTTCTAAAAAAAAAAAACTTTTATAAAAACTTGCCCTTTTGTCGCCAAATCCATTTTCACCCACCACCCATCGCCTTTCTCCATTGACGTTTTCTTTCCCTCACCTTCTCCGCTTTGACCATACTAAACTTGTTTAGTGTATGTCCGCTTGGACTCGGGACACTAGCGCCCGTCTAGCCCTCGTTACGTTAGTCGCGACCGACTACGCGATCGACTCCGAAGTCGATACTCCGTCCACTCCTCTTTCACCCCTTCCTTTGCCGGCCAACTCCGACGTTGACCGGAATTCTGTTCATACATCTTCACCTTCACCTTCACCTTCACCAACCTCTTCTTCTGCGATGTCAGGATTTAATCCGAACATCTCTTTGACCACCGCTGGATTGGCTCCGCCTCCTACGGAGACCAATCTCCCACCACCTCCGCCTGTTGTAGCGCCGCAGCGAATTGCGCTCCAGGATCGTTTCTACCCCACCCGTTCTGCACTTCCCACCTGCCTTTCTCTTCCTCCGGCCAATGGGGACAACTTTGAAATTAAGCCCCATTTCATCAACATGCTTCCACGTTTTCATGGGCTTGAAACTGAAGATGCCTATATCTTCATCAATAAATTTCAAAATGTCTGTGCCATGATGAAAACCACCCAGCTGTCGGACGATGCTATACGTCTACGGGTCATTCCGTTCACTTTATGCGATCTCGCTGAAAAATGGCTGTATAGCACCGCTTCCCACTCAATCACCAGCTGGGACGAGTTTGTTAAAGCGTTTCTGAAAAAATTCTATCCGAATCATAAGACCGCAAGGATTCGAAATGAAATCAACCAATTCTCCCAGCTTCCTTCTGAACCCTTCTGGAAGTGCTTTGACCGATACAAAGACCTTCTTGTTCAGTGTCCTCACCACGGTATAGAGAAATGGCAACTCTGCCAAACCTTATACGAGGGACTGAACCCAGCAACGAAGCAGTTGCTGGAAACCATCTGTCAGGGCCACTTCCTATCGAAATCTGACGAGGAAGCGTGGCAGTTCTTTGACGACCTTGCGGAGCAAACGCTACAGTGGGAGAGCACCAGACCGACTTCTTCTTCTTCTTCTACCTCCACTTCTACCGGTCAGTCTAGGGTAGGAATCCACCAACTTGACGTCTCTATTGCAATGAAAGCTGAAATGGCTGCGATAACACGAAAGCTTGAAGCGACAGAGAGCAAATTTTCTGCTCCTTCTCCTGCCCCTGTTCTCCCCCTTCGTACCATCTGCGCTTGTTGTTCCGATCCTTCCCACTTGACCGAAGAGTGTCCTTACAATCCACCCCCGCAAGGACAGGATCAGGTTAATGCTGCCTTCCAGCAAAGACCGAGGAATGATCCATACTCTTCCACCTATAATCCCGGTTGGAGGAACCACCCCAATTTCGCCTGGAATCAGAATCAGAATCAATTCCAGGGCAACAATTTCCAAAGGGCCCCTCCACCGCAACAACAAGCGCAACAACAAACTCAGTATCAGCAGCCCTTCCAACCCCAACCTTACCAAAACCAGACGAACAACTTTGCGCCGAACAACTCTTTTCCACCAAACAACTTTGTTCCGTAAAACAACGATAAGGTTTCCTCGCTCGAGCGAAGTCTGGAGGCGTTTGTTAAACAATCAACTCAATCCACCGCCAACATCCAGTCTTCGATCCAATCTTTAGTGCAACACACCGCCGCACACGGGCAGAGCATCAAGACCATCGAGGCCCAGATTGCACAGCTGAACGCGGCCTTGAGCGAGCGAGAGAAGGGGAAGCTCCCGTCCCAGCCACTTCCAAATCCCGGTCACCCACATAATGCACATGTTGCTCTTGAACAACAAAACCATAATGTGAGTGCCGTGACTACACTGAGATCGGGAAGGATGCTGCAAAACAACATTGGCAAGCGAATCAACGATGACACCCCGGCCGCCGCTGCTTCTTCTTCTTCTTCTTCGTCTTCCGAGCCTATTCTCCGTTCTTCAACAGGCTCTCCTTCCTCTTCTTCTGCTCTGAACGGACCCACTTCTCACTCCACGAAGACACCTATTCTGGGATCCGTTCCAACTCCAAAATCTCCTCCTCCAGCATTAGACTCAACCAATTTTCAAAATGTTCCATTTCCAAACCGGTTGAAGTCTAATAAACAAAATCCTCAAATGGAGAAGATTCTGGAGTTATTTAAGCAGGTTAACATTAACATTCCTCTTTTAGATGCTGTCCAACAAGTCCCGTCCTACGCGAAAATCTTAAAGGACTTGTGCACGAAAAAGAGGAAGTCTCAGGTACCCAAGAAAGTTTTCTTGGCTAGTGCTGTGAGTGATGCCCTTACCCAATCTTTACCACAAAAACGGAAGGACCCTGGCTGTCCTACGATTTCAATTACCATTGGGGATAAGAACATCAACCGCGCACTAGTAGATCTTGGTGCCAGTGTTAACTTGCTTCCGTATTCAGTATACGAGCAATTAGACGTCGGAGAGCTGAAACCCACGCACTGCACTCTCCAAATGGCCGACCGATCGATCACCCATCCTAGGGGTGAGCTAGAGGATGTGTTGATAAGAGTCGGGGACTTCATATTCCCCGTTGACTTCATTGTATTAGATACACAGCCTGTAGCTAACCCCCGGAATCAAATTCCGGTGATACTCGGTCGCCCATTTCTCGCAACCTCAAATGCTGTGATCAATTGTCGCAACGGTTCGATGAACCTCTCTTTTGGAAATATGACGATTGAACTCAACATTTTTAGGTTAGGGAATCAGCCCGCCGAACCTAATGCTCATATACTGGACGTCTGCTCGATCCAGGAGATCACACCAGAAGAGTGTGAATTCGAGGAGTTTTTGTTTGATCACGATAATCTTGACGCCACTAGTGCGTTTCTCTTCGAACCTGCTGCTGTTTCTGCGCCCGATAACGAATACGAGTGTTTCACATTCTCGAACGATCTTAGCCGCGCACAACCCGAGTTTGAATCTTTCGACTTTCCGGATGAGTTACCTGAACCATCCGACTCGGTTGCCTACACTCGTTTTGAACCTTTGCTGGAGTCCTTTGAGTTCGAAACCCTTGCACCAGTCTTGCCTTCCATCATTTCACCTCCAACGCTCGAACTCAAGCCGTTGCCGTCTCACCTTAAGTATGCTTACTTAGGTGAGAACGAGAACCTCCCTGTCATCATTTCGGCTTCTCTAGCTCCCGAGCAAGAGAAAGCCCTTCTCGCGGTCTTGCACAGCAACAGGCAAGCTTTTGGCTGGTCCATGGCGGACATCAAGGGGATTAGTCCCCTAATCGTTGAGCATCACATTCATCTGATGGATGATGCCAAACCAGCCCGGGATCCACAAAGACGTCTTAATCCGGTCATGAAGGAGGCTGTGAAGAAGGAGATCGTCAAATGTCTAGATAGTGGTATTATTTACCCTATCTCTGATAGCCAGTGGGTTAGCCCCATTCATGTTGTCCCCAAGAAGTCGGGCATCACGGTCATAACCAACGAGGCGAATGAGTTAATCCCTACTCGCACCCAAACTGGGTGGCGAGTTTGCATTGATTACAGAAAACTCAACGCCGCAACGCGGAAAGACCACTTTCCGCTACCTTTCATTGACCAGATGCTGGAACGATTGGCCGGACATGAGTACTATTGTTTTCTTGATGGCTACTCTGGCTACAATCAAATTCCCATCGCCGAACAAGACCAGGACAAGACCACTTTCACTTGTCCTTTCGGCACGTTTGCATATCGCCGCATGCCCTTTGGGTTATGCAATGCGCCCGCTACCTTCCAGCGGTGTATGATGGGAATTTTCTCGGACATGGTGGAAAAATTTTTGGAGATTTTCATGGATGACTTCTCCATCTTCGGCGACTCCTTCGAAGAGTGTTTGCTGCATCTTGACGCTGTCCTTACCCGATGTAAGGACAAGAATCTCACTTTGAACTGGGAGAAATGCCACTTCATGGTGCGCGAAGGTATTGTCTTAGGACATATCATCTCGCAAAATGGCATAGAGGTTGACAAAGCAAAAATTGAGGTCATTTCCAATCTGCCTCCTCCCCGATGCGTCAGAGATATCCGAGCCTTCCTTGGCCATGCCGGTTTCTACAGACGGTTTATCAAGGACTTTAGCAAGATTGCTAGGCCCTTGACGCTTTCACCGGCCAAGGACACGCCTTTCACCTTCGACTCGAGCTGTGTGACTGCATTCGAGTCACTGAAACGCTCTCTCACTTCTGCTCCCGTTCTTTCTTCCCCTGACTGGACGCACCCATTCGAGATTATGTGCGATGCATCCGACTTTGTCATCGGTGCTGTCCTTGGACAGCACATCAACAAGATGCCGCACGTAATCTATTACGCGAGCCGAACCCTGAACGACGCCCAACTTAACTATACAAACACTGAGAAGGAATTCTTAGCTATTGTATTTGCTTTAGAAAAGTTCAGGCCCTACCTCATCGGCTCTCCAGTCATTGTCTACACGGACCATTCAGCTCTGCGCCATCTTTTTGCGAAGAAAGATGCCAAGTCTCGGTTAATCCGTTGGATCCTCTTGCTTCAAGAGTTTGACCTTGTCATTAAGGACAAACGAGGATGTGAAAACGTGGTTGCCGACCATCTCTCACGACTTCCTTCTTCGCCTTCGCTTCCAATCCCAATTAACGACGTTTTTCCGGATGAACAACTCTTGACAGTATCGTGCGAACCCTGGTTCGCAGATATTGTGAACTATTTGGCCACGGGATTATTACCGACCGAACGGTCGAGTCAGGACAGACTTCGCTTCTTATCCCAAGTAAAACACTTTTACTGGGACGAACCCTACTTGTTCAAGTACTGTCCCGACCAGATTATTCGTCGGTGTGTCCCCGATGAGGAATTCAAGAGTGTGCTGTCATTTTGCCACGATCAAGCGTGTGGAGGGCATTTTGGGCCCAGAAAGACAGCTGAGAAGATCTTGCAATGTGGTTTCTACTGGCCACAACTCTTCAAAGACGCTAATGACTATTGCAAGACTTGCTCCCGGTGCCAACACTTGGGCCGGATATCCCGGAGGAACGAGATGCCGCTCCAACCAATCTTGGTTGTAGAGATTTTCGATGTTTGGGGGATAGACTTCATGGGGCCGTTTCCCAGCTCTTTTGGGAACTTGTACATTCTTCTAGCTGTTGATTACGTCTCTAAATGGGTCGAGGCTGTGCCCAGCCGAACTAACGACAACAAGGTTGTCGTTAGGTTCCTTAAAGAAAACATTTTCTCACGGTTTGGGCACCCCCGAGCGATCATTAGCGACAATGGAAGTCATTTCTGCAATAAAACTTTCGAAGCCTTGATGCGGAAATACTCCATTAATCATAAGCTTTCTACGCCCTACCACCCCCAAACCTGCGGGCAGGCCGAAGTTTCAAATCGGCAAATCAAGCAGATACTGGAGAAGACGGTTTCCAAGAACCGTAAGGATTGGTCTTTGAAACTCACTGATGCCCTTTGGGCATTTAGAACCGCTTATAAGACCGACCTTGGCATGTCTCCCTATCGGATTGTGTACGGAAAAGCCTGCCACCTTCCTGTCGAAATCGAGCATCGCGCATTTTGGGCGATAAAGGAGCTGAATCTATCTCTTGAGGACGCGGGCAGCCATCGGAAGCTGCAGCTGAACGAACTGAGCGAGCTTAGGGATGAGGCTTACGACAACGCGGTTGTCGTTAAGAATCGAACGAAGGTGTTTCATGATAAACACCTTTTGCGCAAAACCTTCGTACCTGGTCAGCAGGTACTTCTTTACGACACCCGACTTCATTTTCATCCAGGAAAGCTCCAATCTCGCTGGAAAGGGCCGTATTTTGTGCGGAATGTGTATCCGCAGGGCGCTGTGGATTTGGAAAATCCAAAGGACGGTTCACTCTTCAAGGTAAATGGACACCGATGCAAACCGTACCTTAGCGCCGAACCAACAGAGGAGCTCCTGTTCTTACAGGAGCCGGTTTACCCTGAATGATCTTCCTCTGCTTACCTCCAAACTTCGGTTATCCAGCCAAGAACAGTGGACACTGTTCCAAATAAGTTTGGGGGTATGTACAAACCATTTTGTTTATATTTGTGTATACTCTTTTTCTTTTCTTTAAAAACAAATAAAAATTGTGTATCACTAACCGACAATTTTGAACCTTCCAACTGCTCTCTTCATGCTACGACAGTGAGGACACTGTCCAGTTTAAGTTTGGGGGTACGCTCGGTACGTATTTCTTACCTTCGCATTCATATGTATATTTTGCATCTGCATATTAATATCCATAAAATCCATAAAAATTTGAAAATTTTCTAAAAAATATAAAAACTTTTTTGTCAAGTTAGCTTGTGGAAGAACTCTGATTCAATATTCGACGGTTTTTGTTTGAAAAAATAGGAATAACTAGATCTTATGTTTGGATTTTGAAAACCTGAAAGATAACTCTCCTTTGAAGTTAACTATAGCTGATATACGTCTTTACATCACACTACACGTGTCGTAAGATTTTGGGAATTAGATGACAAGTCTTTCATGTTTAAACTTTTAAACAGATAAATGATTTTCTGAGGATCAAATAGGTTTGTTCTGAAATAAGTAATGTCAAGAATAGTTTATGAAGTAAAGCGAATATGAAGGAATGTTATTGATGCCGTAATTGGAGCTAAGTCTGAAAAATAACCCATCTAAAACTTGATTGGAATGATTACACACCAAACACGTCTTTTATCCAAAAAAATATTTGAACTGCTGGTTATATCTCCGTTCGTATTAAATCATCTGATTTTCACGACAGTCTTTTGTTTTTGAACCTAGGTAACTTGAGTAATTAAGTCCGCTGGGGTGTTTTTACACCTAATGCCCTAAAACCAACTGGTTTGGGTGCATTGGCCCAAAGCTCGCTAAGAAGCCTAGAAAGTCCAGTTTAAAACAAAGTCAAGCAAGTGTTCTCTCCGAGTTAAAATTCCTAACGGTTCTTTGTGTGAGAATAATCTTGATAAAAGACAGGTCTTTAAAAAAAAATTTTAACGGAGATATGAAGGTTTTACTCTTTGATAAAGACTATTGCACGTTCACAGAGGTGTGTATGAAATGAAAACAAGAAAAAGGTGGAGTGAAAAATACGACTTAGTTTCCTGTTAGGGAAGATAGAAATTCTGAAGTTGAAACCTTACTGGAAAACGAAACTTGAAAAATGCTTAACTCTTTATAAAACTTATGTGATCCTTTTAAATTGTTATCTGGGCTTTATTGTGCGACATGATGACTTTAATCGACCTTTCGGGAACTTAACGACACTATACGCACTGCACGTAAAGACATATAAAATCTGTAGTTAAATAAGAAGCGGGGTGTGAAAAATAAAGGTTCGATGGTCTAGACTTAGGATTATAGAATTGTTATTTTCTAAAACAAAACTTTAGGGTTTGAAGCTTAGTTATTTTACAAAACCAACTTGACCGGATTTTGTGGGTAGTATCCGCTGAAAACCCTCAGGAGACAGCACTCCTCCTACTAGGGACACCTAGAGGTTAAACGGCTTGTTGCACATGCTCGGTGCAATCGCGTTCCCTGCGAAAGTGAGGTTAGGAAATTTTTTGTGAATAAATGGACTTTGCTCGGGACGAGCAAATGATAAGTTTGGGGGTATTTGTTCATATCAGATTTTTGCATTTTCATACCGCCCAATTTTTATCACATTGCATATCGGTAGATACTCTTGAGCCGTGTTTGCTAGTCAATTGCAGGTTACAGGTTCTCGGTTCTAAAACGGTGAAATTCATGAAAAACACAACAAAATCCGGGTTCCTGCCAACCACTGAGAAAACACGGTCTCCGCTCTTCATCCGTAGGTTGCCAGATACCAGTTTAGGAAGACAAAACGTCAAATCAATGTCACTCTCATGCACAAGGCTCAATGGTAGCACAAAATCCAAGAGATCTACGCGGAGCTCGAGGCAATCATGACAAAATCTTGACAAAAAGTCCACCTTTCCCTCAACAGAAATTCTGGAAAAATCGTGGAGCCAAATTAAGAAAATACATAGACCAGAATGAAGTACTCATCAGATCAGGCCACCACCAAAAAGCACACAGTCCAACTCGACCATATGGCCGCGGAACCGCGGCCATAGGGGGGTCCTGGCCGCGGTTCCGCGGCCATGCTGGCGCCAAAATTGAAGAATTTGCAGGGGTAGTTTGGTCTTTGTATTTGGGTTCTGATGGTTGCCCTAGGGTTTCATTTTATGGCCTATAAATAGCCCAGAAGTTTGTGAAGGAAGGGGTCCAATTCTTGTATTTCTTTTTGCTAGGTTTTAGTTTACATGTTCTTCTTCCTCTTCTCACCTCTTCTCCATTAAACTTGTAAGTGAGCTTTTGAGTGAAGAGTGATGAATAAAGAAGACCATTTTATTATCATGCTTGTCTTACTTTTGTTATAATTGTTGTAACTTTAAATTCGTTAAGTAGTTGTTGTTATTTCCTTGTTGTTTCTTTCTTCTTCCTTTTTCTTTATCCTTACATACGACAATGATACTTACGCTTGATCCTCGCCAAGGTGAGGTCGCAAATAGTTAGTCGTATTCTTCTAGTCTCCTTCTTTCTATCTTCCTCTTTTGTTTGTTTTATTTTTCCGTATTATGAAGTGTGAGTAGTTCTATACTTGTTAGGGTAGGATAAGGGAAGTTTGAGAGAAGGAAATCTCTCTCACTCTTTCCTTGCCCAACAACTTAAATCAACTCCCGTTAATTGAACCACAATCCGCTCCTTACGGCACCCTATCCTACATGATAGCGGTGATTCCGTAGTGAGACCGGTTGTGGTTGAATTAACCGGAGGTTATGGATAAGAGCCAAGAACGGACGGACAAGCACCAAAAGGAAGGACTATGCGTTGGAAATCCTAGCTTATACTCGCAAGTTCCTTCCTAGTCGTGCTAATCCCCGTTGTTGCCGATTACCGTAACACCGATATTAAGTGGGGCAACGAAAGATGTGGAGACTCCTAACTCAAACTAACCTAATCCTAACCCTAACAAGCTTTCTTTAAATATCAACTCAACACTTAGATAATCCAACAAAATCTGAAAACCGGACTTAACTCGTTAAAACACTTTGAAAAAGACTCCCATCTCCCTGCGGACGACCCGTACTCAACCGGCTAGCTGCAAGCGAAACCGTCTTGATTGCGGTATTTAAACTAGAACTTGAACACGCACGTATCCTAACAATCAAATGGCACCGTTGCCGGGGAGACGGTAGTTTGTTTCTTTGTGAAATTTCGGGTTAATTTGTAAGTATAACTCTAACCGAAAAACAAAAAAAATATACATATACATTGTAAACAAAACCATCTTGTTATTTTTGATTAGTTTTTGTGCAAGTGTGAAGGAAAATACAAGTTCAAGTTCAGTGGCCAAGACGTTGAAAATACGGAGTTCAAGTACAGTGCCAAAGACGTGGGAAGATAGACCCACATTTCGCGGCAACACCGCGACTGACAGAACGAAGCATACGGTCTACTGTCAAGATCTGGAGCTGTTCCAGTGAGCAAATAAAAATTCAGAAGATCTAGACAACCAGAGGAGATCAAGACCAGCACCTCCACAAAAATTCAAAGCCCAAAGTCACCATATTGCCGCGGAACCGCGGCCTAAGCACATGTTTGGCCGCGGAACCGCGGCCATTTAGTGGTTTTAGGGCTCCAAAATTTCTGGGTAAGTCTCTGTTCTCCTCCCCACTCCTCTGAACTCCAATAAATTGTGTTTTCTGCAGCCTTCTTTGCGCAAACTCTTCTCTCCCTTCCAATAAACTGTTCTTGTGCAGGATTCTTTGCGCCGCAAAATAAAAATTGTTTGCTGTTGATTTGTTACTGTTTTGCATTCTTTAATACGGACTTAAGGGGCTTGAAACCAATCCAGATTGGGTGGGGATTTCATCACCCTTCCCAGGACCCCAAAAATCACTAAAGCATATGCATTGTCCATTGTAAATTAAAAAATACTAGACTCCAGCCCTAAGGACTTCGCGCTCATTAGGAGAAGATAAACCGTGTTTAGAACCTCGCTTAACCGTATATTGTTTACGGGGTGTCTAGGAAAGTGTTAAAGGCGCAACCGCCGAAAGAGAAAGGGTTATTTAATTAAGGAACTTCGCGAAAGCGTTGGACAACCTCCCCTTATCTCTGCACTTACCTGGCCCCGTGATCGGTGTATTTTTAAGCCTGTTTCTCGACACTGTTTAACTTCAAAAATCAAGTTCAGGAGCAGGTCTAGTAGACCTAGGCGACCGTAGATCTAGGTGTGATTGTGCATATCTTGTCTGTGATTGCTTAAGCCGTATTTCCGTACATACTTCTGTAAATCTCTTTCTAAAAAAAAAAAACTTTTATAAAAACTTGCCCTTTTGTCGCCAAATCCATTTTCACCCACCACCCATCGCCTTTCTCCATTGACGTTTTCTTTCCCTCACCTTCTCCGCTTTGACCATACTAAACTTGTTTAGTGTATGTCCGCTTGGACTCGGGACACTAGCGCCCGTCTAGCCCTCGTTACGTTAGTCGCGACCGACTACGCGATCGACTCCGAAGTCGATACTCCGTCCACTCCTCTTTCACCCCTTCCTTTGCCGGCCAACTCCGACGTTGACCGGAATTCTGTTCATACATCTTCACCTTCACCTTCACCTTCACCAACCTCTTCTTCTGCGATGTCAGGATTTAATCCGAACATCTCTTTGACCACCGCTGGATTGGCTCCGCCTCCTACGGAGACCAATCTCCCACCACCTCCGCCTGTTGTAGCGCCGCAGCGAATTGCGCTCCAGGATCGTTTCTACCCCACCCGTTCTGCACTTCCCACCTGCCTTTCTCTTCCTCCGGCCAATGGGGACAACTTTGAAATTAAGCCCCATTTCATCAACATGCTTCCACGTTTTCATGGGCTTGAAACTGAAGATGCCTATATCTTCATCAATAAATTTCAAAATGTCTGTGCCATGATGAAAACCACCCAGCTGTCGGACGATGCTATACGTCTACGGGTCATTCCGTTCACTTTATGCGATCTCGCTGAAAAATGGCTGTATAGCACCGCTTCCCACTCAATCACCAGCTGGGACGAGTTTGTTAAAGCGTTTCTGAAAAAATTCTATCCGAATCATAAGACCGCAAGGATTCGAAATGAAATCAACCAATTCTCCCAGCTTCCTTCTGAACCCTTCTGGAAGTGCTTTGACCGATACAAAGACCTTCTTGTTCAGTGTCCTCACCACGGTATAGAGAAATGGCAACTCTGCCAAACCTTATACGAGGGACTGAACCCAGCAACGAAGCAGTTGCTGGAAACCATCTGTCAGGGCCACTTCCTATCGAAATCTGACGAGGAAGCGTGGCAGTTCTTTGACGACCTTGCGGAGCAAACGCTACAGTGGGAGAGCACCAGACCGACTTCTTCTTCTTCTTCTACCTCCACTTCTACCGGTCAGTCTAGGGTAGGAATCCACCAACTTGACGTCTCTATTGCAATGAAAGCTGAAATGGCTGCGATAACACGAAAGCTTGAAGCGACAGAGAGCAAATTTTCTGCTCCTTCTCCTGCCCCTGTTCTCCCCCTTCGTACCATCTGCGCTTGTTGTTCCGATCCTTCCCACTTGACCGAAGAGTGTCCTTACAATCCACCCCCGCAAGGACAGGATCAGGTTAATGCTGCCTTCCAGCAAAGACCGAGGAATGATCCATACTCTTCCACCTATAATCCCGGTTGGAGGAACCACCCCAATTTCTCCTGGAATCAGAATCAGAATCAATTCCAGGGCAACAATTTCCAAAGGGCCCCTCCACCGCAACAACAAGCGCAACAACAAACTCAGTATCAGCAGCCCTTCCAACCCCAACCTTACCAAAACCAGACGAACAACTTTGCGCCGAACAACTCTTTTCCACCAAACAACTTTGTTCCGTAAAACAACGATAAGGTTTCCTCGCTCGAGCGAAGTCTGGAGGCGTTTGTTAAACAATCGACTCAATCCACCGCCAACATCCAGTCTTCGATCCAATCTTTAGTGCAACACACCGCCGCACACGGGCAGAGCATCAAGACCATCGAGGCCCAGATTGCACAGCTGAACGCGGCCTTGAGCGAGCGAGAGAAGGGGAAGCTCCCGTCCCAGCCACTTCCAAATCCCGGTCACCCACATAATGCACATGTTGCTCTTGAACAACAAAACCATAATGTGAGTGCCGTGACTACACTGAGATCGGGAAGGATGCTGCAAAACAACATTGGCAAGCGAATCAACGATGACACCCCCGGCCGCCGCTGCTTCTTCTTCTTCTTCTTCGTCTTCCGAGCCTATTCTCCGTTCTTCAACAGGCTCTCCTTCCTCTTCTTCTGCTCTGAACGGACCCACTTCTCACTCCACGAAGACACCTATTCTGGGATCCGTTCCAACTCCAAAATCTCCTCCTCCAGCATTAGACTCAACCAATTTTCAAAATGTTCCATTTCCAAACCGGTTGAAGTCTAATAAACAAAATCCTCAAATGGAGAAGATTCTGGAGTTATTTAAGCAGGTTAACATTAACATTCCTCTTTTAGATGCTGTCCAACAAGTCCCGTCCTACGCGAAAATCTTAAAGGACTTGTGCACGAAAAAGAGGAAGTCTCAGGTACCCAAGAAAGTTTTCTTGGCTAGTGCTGTGAGTGATGCCCTTACCCAATCTTTACCACAAAAACGGAAGGACCCTGGCTGTCCTACGATTTCAATTACCATTGGGGATAAGAACATCAACCGCGCACTAGTAGATCTTGGTGCCAGTGTTAACTTGCTTCCGTATTCAGTATACGAGCAATTAGACGTCGGAGAGCTGAAACCCACGCACTGCACTCTCCAAATGGCCGACCGATCGATCACCCATCCTAGGGGTGAGCTAGAGGATGTGTTGATAAGAGTCGGGGACTTCATATTCCCCGTTGACTTCATTGTATTAGATACACAGCCTGTAGCTAACCCCCGGAATCAAATTCCGGTGATACTCGGTCGCCCATTTCTCGCAACCTCAAATGCTGTGATCAATTGTCGCAACGGTTCGATGAACCTCTCTTTTGGAAATATGACGATTGAACTCAACATTTTTAGGTTAGGGAATCAGCCCGCCGAACCTAATGCTCATATACTGGACGTCTGCTCGATCCAGGAGATCACACCAGAAGAGTGTGAATTCGAGGAGTTTTTGTTTGATCACGATAATCTTGACGCCACTAGTGCGTTTCTCTTCGAACCTGCTGCTGTTTCTGCGCCCGATAACGAATACGAGTGTTTCACATTCTCGAACGATCTTAGCCGCGCACAACCCGAGTTTGAATCTTTCGACTTTCCGGATGAGTTACCTGAACCATCCGACTCGGTTGCCTACACTCGTTTTGAACCTTTGCTGGAGTCCTTTGAGTTCGAAACCCTTGCACCAGTCTTGCCTTCCATCATTTCACCTCCAACGCTCGAACTCAAGCCGTTGCCGTCTCACCTTAAGTATGCTTACTTAGGTGAGAACGAGAACCTCCCTGTCATCATTTCGGCTTCTCTAGCTCCCGAGCAAGAGAAAGCCCTTCTCGCGGTCTTGCACAGCAACAGGCAAGCTTTTGGCTGGTCCATGGCGGACATCAAGGGGATTAGTCCCCTAATCGTTGAGCATCACATTCATCTGATGGATGATGCCAAACCAGCCCGGGATCCACAAAGACGTCTTAATCCGGTCATGAAGGAGGCTGTGAAGAAGGAGATCGTCAAATGTCTAGATAGTGGTATTATTTACCCTATCTCTGATAGCCAGTGGGTTAGCCCCATTCATGTTGTCCCCAAGAAGTCGGGCATCACGGTCATAACCAACGAGGCGAATGAGTTAATCCCTACTCGCACCCAAACTGGGTGGCGAGTTTGCATTGATTACAGAAAACTCAACGCCGCAACGCGGAAAGACCACTTTCCGCTACCTTTCATTGACCAGATGCTGGAACGATTGGCCGGACATGAGTACTATTGTTTTCTTGATGGCTACTCTGGCTACAATCAAATTCCCATCGCCGAACAAGACCAGGACAAGACCACTTTCACTTGTCCTTTCGGCACGTTTGCATATCGCCGCATGCCCTTTGGGTTATGCAATGCGCCCGCTACCTTCCAGCGGTGTATGATGGGAATTTTCTCGGACATGGTGGAAAAATTTTTGGAGATTTTCATGGATGACTTCTCCATCTTCGGCGACTCCTTCGAAGAGTGTTTGCTGCATCTTGACGCTGTCCTTACCCGATGTAAGGACAAGAATCTCACTTTGAACTGGGAGAAATGCCACTTCATGGTGCGCGAAGGTATTGTCTTAGGACATATCATCTCGCAAAATGGCATAGAGGTTGACAAAGCAAAAATTGAGGTCATTTCCAATCTGCCTCCTCCCCGATGCGTCAGAGATATCCGAGCCTTCCTTGGCCATGCCGGTTTCTATAGACGGTTTATCAAGGACTTTAGCAAGATTGCTAGGCCCTTGACGCTTTCACCGGCCAAGGACACGCCTTTCACCTTCGACTCGAGCTGTGTGACTGCATTCGAGTCACTGAAACGCTCTCTCACTTCTGCTCCCGTTCTTTCTTCCCCTGACTGGACGCACCCATTCGAGATTATGTGCGATGCATCCGACTTTGTCATCGGTGCTGTCCTTGGACAGCACATCAACAAGATGCCGCACGTAATCTATTACGCGAGCCGAACCCTGAACGACGCCCAACTTAACTATACAAAAACTGAGAAGGAATTCTTAGCTGTTGTATTTGCTTTAGAAAAGTTCAGGCCCTACCTCATCGGCTCTCCAGTCATTGTCTACACGGACCATTCAGCTCTGCGCCATCTTTTTGCGAAGAAAGATGCCAAGTCTCGGTTAATCCGTTGGATCCTCTTGCTTCAAGAGTTTGACCTTGTCATTAAGGACAAACGAGGATGTGAAAACGTGGTTGCCGACCATCTCTCACGACTTCCTTCTTCGCCTTCGCTTCCAATCCCAATTAACGACGTTTTTCCGGATGAACAACTCTTGACAGTATCGTGCGAACCCTGGTTCGCAGATATTGTGAACTATTTGGCCACGGGATTATTACCGACCGAACGGTCGAGTCAGGACAGACTTCGCTTCTTATCCCAAGTAAAACACTTTTACTGGGACGAACCCTACTTGTTCAAGTACTGTCCCGACCAGATTATTCGTCGGTGTGTCCCCGATGAGGAATTCAAGAGTGTGCTGTCATTTTGCCACGATCAAGCGTGTGGAGGGCATTTTGGGCCCAGAAAGACAGCTGAGAAGATCTTGCAATGTGGTTTCTACTGGCCACAACTCTTCAAAGACGCTAATGACTATTGCAAGACTTGCTCCCGGTGCCAACACTTGGGCCGGATATCCCGGAGGAACGAGATGCCGCTCCAACCAATCTTGGTTGTAGAGATTTTCGATGTTTGGGGGATAGACTTCATGGGGCCGTTTCCCAGCTCTTTTGGGAACTTGTACATTCTTCTAGCTGTTGATTACGTCTCTAAATGGGTCGAGGCTGTGCCCAGCCGAACTAACGACAACAAGGTTGTCGTTAGGTTCCTTAAAGAAAACATTTTCTCACGGTTTGGGCACCCCCGAGCGATCATTAGCGACAATGGAAGTCATTTCTGCAATAAAACTTTCGAAGCCTTGATGCGGAAATACTCCATTAATCATAAGCTTTCTACGCCCTACCACCCCCAAACCTGCGGGCAGGCCGAAGTTTCAAATCGGCAAATCAAGCAGATACTGGAGAAGACGGTTTCCAAGAACCGTAAGGATTGGTCTTTGAAACTCACTGATGCCCTTTGGGCATTTAGAACCGCTTATAAGACCGACCTTGGCATGTCTCCCTATCGGATTGTGTACGGAAAAGCCTACCACCTTCCTGTCGAAATCGAGCATCGCGCATTTTGGGCGATAAAGGAGCTGAATCTATCTCTTGAGGACGCGGGCAGCCATCGGAAGCTGCAGCTGAACGAACTGAGCGAGCTTAGGGATGAGGCTTACGACAACGCGGTTGTCGTTAAGAATCGAACGAAGGTGTTTCATGATAAACACCTTTTGCGCAAAACCTTCGTACCTGGTCAGCAGGTACTTCTTTACGACACCCGACTTCATTTTCATCCAGGAAAGCTCCGATCTCGCTGGAAAGGGCCGTATTTTGTGCGGAATGTGTATCCGCAGGGCGCTGTGGATTTGGAAAATCCAAAGGACGGTTCACTCTTCAAGGTAAATGGACACCGATGCAAACCGTACCTTAGCGCCGAACCAACAGAGGAGCTCCTGTTCTTACAGGAGCCGGTTTACCCTGAATGATCTTCCTCTGCTTACCTCCAAACTTCGGTTATCCAGCCAAGAACAGTGGACACTGTTCCAAATAAGTTTGGGGGTATGTACAAACCATTTTGTTTATATTTGTGTATACTCTTTTTCTTTTCTTTAAAAACAAATAAAAATTGTGTATCACTAACCGACAATTTTGAACCTTCCAACTGCTCTCTTCATGCTACGACAGTGAGGACACTGTCCAGTTTAAGTTTGGGGGTACGCTCGGTACGTATTTCTTACCTTCGCATTCATATGTATATTTTGCATCTGCATATTAATATCCATAAAATCCATAAAAATTTGAAAATTTTCTAAAAAATATAAAAACTTTTTTGTCAAGTTAGCTTGTGGAAGAACTCTGATTCAATATTCGACGGTTTTTGTTTGAAAAAATAGGAATAACTAGATCTTATGTTTGGATTTTGAAAACCTGAAAGATAACTCTCCTTTGAAGTTAACTATAGCTGATATACGTCTTTACATCACACTACACGTGTCGTAAGATTTTGGGAATTAGATGACAAGTCTTTCATGTTTAAACTTTTAAACAGATAAATGATTTTCTGAGGATCAAATAGGTTTGTTCTGAAATAAGTAATGTCAAGAATAGTTTATGAAGTAAAGCGAATATGAAGGAATGTTATTGATGCCGTAATTGGAGCTAAGTCTGAAAAATAACCCATCTAAAACTTGATTGGAATGATTACACACCAAACACGTCTTTTATCCAAAAAAATATTTGAACTGCTGGTTATATCTCCGTTCGTATTAAATCATCTGATTTTCACGACAGTCTTTTGTTTTTGAACCTAGGTAACTTGAGTAATTAAGTCCGCTGGGGTGTTTTTACACCTAATGCCCTAAAACCAACTGGTTTGGGTGCATTGGCCCAAAGCTCGCTAAGAAGCCTAGAAAGTCCAGTTTAAAACAAAGTCAAGCAAGTGTTCTCTCCGAGTTAAAATTCCTAACGGTTCTTTGTGTGAGAATAATCTTGATAAAAGACAGGTCTTTAAAAAAAAAATTTTAACGGAGATATGAAGGTTTTACTCTTTGATAAAGACTATTGCACGTTCACAGAGGTGTGTATGAAATGAAAACAAGAAAAAGGTGGAGTGAAAAATACGACTTAGTTTCCTGTTAGGGAAGATAGAAATTCTGAAGTTGAAACCTTACTGGAAAACGAAACTTGAAAAATGCTTAACTCTTTATAAAACTTATGTGATCCTTTTAAATTGTTATCTGGGCTTTATTGTGCGACATGATGACTTTAATCGACCTTTCGGGAACTTAACGACACTATACGCACTGCACGTAAAGACATATAAAATCTGTAGTTAAATAAGAAGCGGGGTGTGAAAAATAAAGGTTCGATGGTCTAGACTTAGGATTATAGAATTGTTATTTTCTAAAACAAAACTTTAGGGTTTGAAGCTTAGTTATTTTACAAAACCAACTTGACCGGATTTTGTGGGTAGTATCCGCTGAAAACCCTCAGGAGACAGCACTCCTCCTACTAGGGACACCTAGAGGTTAAACGGCTTGTTGCACATGCTCGGTGCAATCGCGTTCCCTGCGAAAGTGAGGTTAGGAAATTTTTTGTGAATAAATGGACTTTGCTCGGGACGAGCAAATGATAAGTTTGGGGGTATTTGTTCATATCAGATTTTTGCATTTTCATACCGCCCAATTTTTATCACATTGCATATCGGTAGATACTCTTGAGCCGTGTTTGCTAGTCAATTGCAGGTTACAGGTTCTCGGTTCTAAAACGGTGAAATTCATGGAAAACACAACAAAATCCGGGTTCCTGCCAACCACTGAGAAAACACGGTCTCCGCTCTTCATCCGTAGGTTGCCAGATACCAGTTTAGGAAGACAAAATGTCAAATCAATGTCACTCTCATGCACAAGGCTCAATGGTAGCACAAAATCCAAGAGATCTACGCGGAGCTCGAGGCAATCATGACAAAATCTTGACAAAAAGTCCACCTTTCCCTCAACAGAAATTCTGGAAAAATCGTGGAGCCAAATTAAGAAAATACATAGACCAGAATGAAGTACTCATCAGATCAGGCCACCACCAAAAAGCACACAGTCCAACTCGACCATATGGCCGCGGAACCGCGGCCATAGGGGGGTCCTGGCCGCGGTTCCGCGGCCATGCTGGCGCCAAAATTGAAGAATTTGCAGGGGTAGTTTGGTCTTTGTATTTGGGTTCTGATGGTTGCCCTAGGGTTTCATTTTATGGCCTATAAATAGCCCAGAAGTTTGTGAAGGAAGGGGTCCAATTCTTGTATTTCTTTTTGCTAGGTTTTAGTTTACATGTTCTTCTTCCTCTTCTCACCTCTTCTCCATTAAACTTGTAAGTGAGCTTTTGAGTGAAGAGTGATGAATAAAGAAGACCATTTTATTATCATGCTTGTCTTACTTTTGTTATAATTGTTGTAACTTTAAATTCGTTAAGTAGTTGTTGTTATTTCCTTGTTGTTTCTTTCTTCTTCCTTTTTCTTTATCCTTACATACGACAATGATACTTACGCTTGATCCTCGCCAAGGTGAGGTCGCAAATAGTTAGTCGTATTCTTCTAGTCTCCTTCTTTCTATCTTCCTCTTTTGTTTGTTTTATTTTTCCGTATTATGAAGTGTGAGTAGTTCTATACTTGTTAGGGTAGGATAAGGGAAGTTTGAGAGAAGGAAATCTCTCTCACTCTTTCCTTGCCCAACAACTTAAATCAACTCCCGTTAATTGAACCACAATCCGCTCCTTACGGCACCCTATCCTACATGATAGCGGTGATTCCGTAGTGAGACCGGTTGTGGTTGAATTAACCGGAGGTTATGGATAAGAGCCAAGAACGGACGGACAAGCACCAAAAGGAAGGACTATGCGTTGGAAAGCCTAGCTTATACTCGCAAGTTCCTTCCTAGTCGTGCTAATCCCCGTTGTTGCCGATTACCGTAACACCGATATTAAGTGGGGCAACGAAAGATGTGGAGACTCCTAACTCAAACTAACCTAATCCTAACCCTAACAAGCTTTCTTTAAATATCAACTCAACACTTAGATAATCCAACAAAATCTGAAAACCGGACTTAACTCGTTAAAACACTTTGAAAAAGACTCCCATCTCCCTGCGGACGACCCGTACTCAACCGGCTAGCTGCAAGCGAAACCGTCTTGATTGCGGTATTTAAACTAGAACTTGAACACGCACGTATCCTAACAATCACAATGCTACTAATTTCAGTTACCGTTTGAGTGTAGTGTGGCACTTATTTCACTTATCTTGCTTGATTGTTATTTTACTGTAATTTTACCCGGCAAATTCATTTCTGCATATAACAATTTATGGCATCTAAAATAAAATTAAAAATATTCATCTTGGCCTACTTGACACCCCTAACCCCGTTGTAGCGTCCGTGCATCGTGTTCTCGTCCCGTTCAGTGAAACGGGCGAGTTTGGACGGCTACGTGCACGTACGTGTGTCCGTTTTGGGGGTATGTTTTTTGATCATAAAACACTTCATTTTAAATTTTGGATCCCGCTTAAAATTCTATTATTTCAATTTCGAAGTTTTTGACCCGACCCGGGCGCGATTTGGAAATGTTTTACTTGGCGCCAAAATCCCAGATTTTATTATATTTTAAACCATCATGTATAATTTAGTTAACAGTATATATTTTTCATAATCTTTTCAATCCTTCTCAAATGATTTTCCCTCAACCAATCACGTTCCTTCTTATAACCCGTGGGCCCCACCTCATTTCTCTTCCTCTCTCTCGCTCTCTCTATCTCTCCTCTCTCCCCCGTCTCTCTCTCTCTCTCCTCATATCTCTCTCCCCGTCTCTCTCCTCATATCTCTCTCTCTCCTCATATCTCTCTCTCATCTCTCTCTCTCTTCTATATATACAGTTTCCATCTCCCTCCTCCCTTTTCTTTTTACGAACCCAGAAAACCCAACCCCACGCCGCCTTGCCCTAGCTGCCGCAGCCCAGCGCCAACGACACCCTCGCCGGCCTCGTTGCCGCCTCACCCTCACCTCACCAAGCCCTCTTCCTCCTCCGCCATCTCCTCCCTTTACCCGAGCACCACTGCACCCGTTAACCCAGCACCCACCTCGCGCAAACCCTAGCCGCTCTCTCACCTCGCCGCCGACCTCCCCACAACCTCGTCACCATCACCCCATCACCTTCATCGTAACCTCCTCCTCCTTTTCCCTTCTCCCTGTGCACCCCCGACCAAACCTGCAACCCCCTACGCACCGTCGCACCGCCGTGCGTCGCCGCCGGTGACCCCGTCTCCGTTCTCCCCTGCCTCGTGCAACCCTCGGTGAGCGCTTTCTCTCTTTCTCCTCTCCTCCTCTTTCCTTTCCTCTTTCTTTCCCTTCTCTGTAAAATTTCATGAACTGCAGGTTCTGTCGCTGCCGTCGTAGGCCACCGTCGGAGCTCCGTCGACGAGGTCGACCGTCACCCCCGTCCCACGGATCATCGTGAGCACCCCTTCTCTGATCCTACATCCTTTCTTCGCTGTTTTTCTGTTCCTTTCTTGATCCCACGTCTTGACATTCACTGTTCATTCCTCGGCCGGAATCCGACGATGCCGATGACGTGACCCGACGTTCCAGCGAGGTACCCCGACCCGTGTGGTTCCATTGTTCGTCGTTTGGGTTCATTCCGTGAACCGTGCGCCCGTCGCGAGTTTCCCCCACCGACGTTTATCGTTCCGTTTTCCCGATTCGCGACCCGTCGAGGAAAGTACCCCTTGCTACATGCTATACAATATTTACATATATATTATAACATCCTAAACCTGTAAATTTAACCTTGGTACGATTATTTCTCATTTTCATGGACAATATGGTTATATATCATTTTATCTTTAAACTTGGAACCTACAGTTTGCAATTGAACCTAATAACTACATTTACCTGTTTAATCACATTTTTAATATTGACATAGCTTATGGAATTTATCTTTATAGTTTTGTTCCATTGGACCCTCGTGTGCATGTTAACCAGTAATAGCTGTTTTGAACCTTTATATAAATCATTGCACCTATAAAGTTCTTAAACTTGTTAACATGATTAAATGGCTATAAATCGTCTTACTGCATTCTTTTAATGTTGAAATCATATCTGTGACACAACTGATAACTATACTACAAATTGTGTAAATCTGCCTATTGCTTACTCATTGCTTATATCATGTTGTTGATACCCATGCTTGATTATCTAACTGATTGTGAGTACACCTATGATATCGCTTGTTCTTGACCTGTCTTGCTACCTGCATATTGATTGACCCGACATGGTACCGTACACTGCTTGACTTGACCTGATGTACCATGACCTGATCCGTTACCTGATCTTGTGTCTAATGCCAACAACCTGACATGTAGTCCTCAGGGACCGTTCCTGTTGTCTATCCAGACAAACCTGTTTACCTGATCCTGTGTTGGCATTAGTTTCTTGATTTCGGGATACCTGACTTGACTTGCACATATAACTTGGGGGTATGGGGAAATCAAAGGTGAAACCTGACTTGTAACTCGACAGTTCACTACCTGTCCTAAGTGTACACATTCCTGTTTTATGCCTAGCGGCATGTATCTGTTTCAACCGAGAATATTGTGGCCGTGGTTCCGGGTATGTACGGGATACTATCGAGTGTACACATTCATATTTTGTGCCTAGTGGCATGTCTCGGCTGCAGCCGAGAATATTGTGGCCGTGGTTCCGGGTATGTACGGGATACTATTGAGTTACATCGACGATTCATCAATTGGTTTCAAAGACTTTAGAATAGAGAACCTGATAGAACAGTTTAGTTTACTCACTGCACACTACCCTGCACTGCTCTGATTCATGTTATTGTTACTCCTGCTTTATTCATGTTTATATTCGCATTGCCTGTTTATTATGTTATTACTTGATGACTTGACGCGCTGACGTCTGGGTTTTGCATGGCCCAGATTCTTCTATCTTGCTGCAGACTGATTAGGAGTTTTGCCGCTGTTAGACGAGCGGTGAGGTTCCTGTCGGTACGTAGTTTCACTCCAGGTGTTTCATTTATTGTATCTTTTGGCTTCCGCATATTATTATCTCTTGACTCTTTTACTCTGGTTTATGGACATGTACTAGGTAGTTAGTTTACTTTCCTGTTCTTGATATCTCCACAGCCGTAATGTGACTGTGGAAGGAATTTTTCCTATCTACAGGTAGCATGGTTGGCTATGTCACGTGCCCACTTTAGTGTACTTTGGGAAGCGGGGCGTGACAAAGTATATTGTTCGATAGAAGTGAGTGGAGACAGAGGATTCATGTGCTGGACCCGGCGTGATTCTCATGTTGGTTCATGTAGCCTACCCCATATGCTTGGGATAAAAGGCTCAGTTGTTGTTGTTGTATATTATTTTTATTATTTTATTGTTATTTATTACTATTATTATTATTTTTATTGGTTTTTCCTTTCCTCCTATTTCAGGAACGATGGCCTCACTTCCCGACTTCTCTTACACTCGCTCAGAAGTTGCTTTTCCGCAATCGCCATCGGACGAGGAGGTTATGGCGATAATTAGGGCATATGATAGAGACCATACTAGTCTTCTCTTGCGGGGGACGTGATATGGTCATATCATCAGGGGCCGCTATAGTTTTACCCGTGAAGCGCCAACAGAACCCATCCGCCCTATATCACTGATGGAACGCCCACGGACTGCTTATGCGGTGGAGGCGACTAACTGGACTCCCGCGGGCTTACTCGAGCCGTCAACGAGTTGGATACCCAACCACCAATGGTGGCCATTGATATTCGGGGGCGCCGAATATGTCAGGGTGAAGCTCGGCCCTGGGGGCAGGTTTATAAGGTAGGTATTACCCCCGTCACCCAGTAGACTACCTTCCTTGGGCTCGATATATTCTCTCCGCCCAATGTGCACGTCTGTAGAAGGTTGGATTGTACCAAGCAGTGTATGCGTTGTTATTTTATTATCACGCCCCTCATGTCTGGTGGGTTAAGGCTTTCTTGAATCAATGGAATTTTCACACCAACACGTTCTTGCTAGGGGATCGTGAGGTTTCGATTTCACTGGAAGAGTTTCGCGAGATATCCGGGTTGCCGATCAGGGAAGAGCACTACGAAGAGTTACCGCCTCCTGATGATTATGTGTTCGATACGGTGCCCGCTATGCTTGACGACTGAGAACGCCGTTCGTCATAAGTACCCGTGTCTAATCAAGGCCTTGGGTATCTTTGAAAATTTGTTCATGACATCGGAAGGGCAAGATGTCACCTTTGACGCTTTTATTGCTTACTTCCTTCGCGAGGAGGTCTTATCCAAAAAGGCTCCAAAATTCGCGAAAATTGAAGACCCTTTTGGATTTGGGCTGAGGAAATTGCCATCCAAAAAGGAAGACCTGCCGCGGTTTTATATTCCAAACTCGTTGACCATAGCTTCCGATGCAATCGCGGCCCCTGGCATGGACGAAGAAACTTTCTTCGTCGGCTTTATCAGTCTTTGGTTCAGCTGGTTCGCCATGCCGATGCATCGCCGCTTTATAAGAGCCTCCGTTTTTTTATCCTGCTCATCGCATAGCTAAAGGAGCACAATTAGATGTTGTCATCGCGGGGTTGTCACATCTATATTACGGGTTAAGCGTTGCTGCCAATACATCGAACCCGGGTGCGAATACCGTGAATTTCTCCCTCTACTACTTCATGTCGTGGATCGAGATGCATGTGTTGGGAGCGTTTGTTGCGCACCAACGACCCAATTTTTATGAATCATATACGTTACCGCAGATCATGAGGTTGGTTGATGCTTCCGCTCCCGATCCGACCCAGTTAGAGGCTCTCCGCGTACTGCTGAATCCGTACTCAAATGAAGGCGGAATGGTTTTCAGCGATCGAGTCCTTTTCGCTCCAGCGGGGCCCGTTCAGCAATTGTTTGACTTGTCGAAGGGTGGGGTCCTGGCTTTAAAGCCTAAGGAGATTATGCATCTATTCTCGATCAGGCCGGGTTATTTGGTGTTCTACCGGAATGACACTGCTTTCTTCATGCGGTATAATCCGCATCGTTTCGCCCAACAGTTAGGCTACAACCAGGACGTCCCTCTAGAGGCATTTTTAGTTGAGCCTGCCCTCTCCCTGGAGGTTACTCGCGATGTCATTGACCATTTCATGCGGTTAAACATTGGCTCCCTCTTCATGATCCCGGAGCCCGACTATCTTCCGAGGCCTGTGGGGTCCTTCAAGGGTTGGTATCGCCATCTAGTCGGCCCAGTCATTGCGGAGGAGAGAATGGTGCTTTTCGAGTGTAGAGCTCCCATTTTGGCTTAGGTCACCAGCTCCCCATTACAGCCGCGGTTGGTGGTTCGTCCTCCTATGAGGGATAGCGGTTAGGTGCTTATCCCTAAAGTCGCAGAAATAGAATTAACCCCTCGCACTGCGGGTATGCCGGTGTGTACTAGAGCCCAGGCAGAAGTTCCTGATAAAGCACCAGTGGTGGTGTCCCCAAAAGGTGATACTAAAGGTGAATTTAGGCAACGCCGTGCCAAAGCACCAAAGGGGAGGAAGCGCTCCTTCGCTAGCGTTAGCACAGGATCCAAGAGGAGAAAGAAATCAGTCGCCGGCCTACTCGACACTTTACTTGAATCCGAGCCCTTTATTCAGGACGAGCCGATATCTATGCAGGAGCCGGACGACGGCCTTCTTTTTCCCGGTTCGTCTGCCGAGGAGGCCGCATAGTTGGTCGAAACTTTAAGGCGCTCATGAGATGAGACTGAAAACGTGTGCGCCACGAAAAAAGCCTACCCCTGTAACATTTCGGAAAATATAAAATATTATTTTTGGAATTTAATATTAAAATAATATTTTTTCCCGAAAACTGCCCGATTTGCGAAATTGGGGTTTTCGAAAAAAGGATATAAATATATACCGATAATTATGAAATAAATGGAAATTAAAATGATTTATTCATTTAATAATATAATTAAAGGATTTGGCATTTTTAAAATTTATTATATGCAGTTTTGATAAAAACCCGATTAGTGCACTGCTAATCGCGATTAAGCCAAATCCGCGTTTCTACAGTTTTTGTGGCCAGTGCACCATGTCATGTTATGTGGGGATTACATGTTGTGCTCTTGTGTTATTTTGGGTATTTTGTGACTTGTGTTTTTAATAAAAAGAAAAGGGTAAAAAGAAAAAGGGTATAAGGGTAATATTGAGAGAGAGTGGGTGAGAATAAGAGAGGAGATAGAGAGGGGCTGCCTCATTTTAATCTCCCCCATCATTTTCTTCTTCTTCTTCTTCCTCTCTTCCCTCCACCTTCACCCCATGATATTATCTCAAATCTTTGACCCAAACCCTAATTCCTTTTCACAAAAGTTGATCCCCTCTACACCCTCTACACATTGGACCAAGAAAAGTGAGATTTCGACAACCTTGAGGAGCTAAGGTTTTTCTTGGGTTGCCCAAATGAGGTAATTTCATCACCCTTAGCATAGTATTTCCTTCACTTTACCTTTCATGCAAGTTTAGAGGTGAAATTGTGATATTTAGTGAACCTTGAAAAACCCTAGTAAAGGGTTTGAGTGTTTGCTTGAAATTGGTGAGGTGTAGTGGCTGCCTACAGACCTTAGTGGTGTTTTTACTGACCTAGAATAAAGAATGGAACCCAAATACGAACTTGGAACTTTCCGACATCGGTTAAATTGACAGTTAGAGGTAGTATTATGGAATCTGGGATGACCCGAGACCACTAAAAATAATTTTGCAAACACAGTGACACATGCAAGCACCCAGGAAGCTACCACAGAGACCCGAGCCCAAACCCACTCTTCCAGGCCGCAGATTTATCACATTTGGCCGCAAATTACGGCCAAGTAGGGGTGTTTTTGGGTGATTTTTGGACCATAGCCTCCTTATCAGATATCTAGAGGAACCTCATATGCAAAATTAGCTAGTTTGACCTGAGTCAAAATCTGGGAGCATTTTGGTGTGTTTTTGGCTATGTTTTCCGTATTTTGAAATGTTTGGTTTTGTTATTTGTATTTGTTTTGGGTTGTTGGATGTTTGTACATCGACAACAAGGCTTGTTTGATTGTTTTTGCACGTGTAAGCCATAGGTTCTAACCTATGAGCGCACCGTGCACCGTATCGGTTTTCCGGATTCGATTTTAATACGCGTTGCGATTGTTTATTATTGTAGGTATCTTCGCGTGAATCCCGAGACGATGGAGCGTGGCGTCATCGATTTCGGCAAGCAAAGACCAGGTGAGTGGATCTATATCCACGGGAGAAGTCGGGTGGATGGCGTATAGCACCCCCGCAAAACTTTGATGGAAAACTGATTTATAGAATATGGTTAAGAAAACCTAGATTAGGAAACCAGGGTTAGAATGAAGATAGCTATGAAACCATATTAGAAACTAGAGGATAGTTAGAAGTGTTAGGTTACGACTATTATAGGATGACGGAATTTGAGGACGACGTTTGTCGATATTGCCGTTTAGGGTACTGTAGGACTAGATAGTCGATGTAGATGCGTCATCTGAACCATACCTTTTTCTAAACCGAAGAATCGTATGTATCTTTTAAGTATATACATTGAGGGATGTTACGGATTTTCAAATGATATCTTTTCCTTAAAAACACTATAACCTCTATTTTCAGTAAATATAAGTTTAAGTGGGATCAATTCTCTTGAGCCCTAGGGAGCCAGAGAAAGTGAGTGCTTGCCTACTTAAGATAGAACTTAACGGAGTTATCAATGGTAATTGTCTTGGAAAAAAACACAAATCCTGTTGTCCATGTGCAGCAGTTACCGATGACTCCCGAACCTAATTCAGGATCTAAATCAGTTACAAGTGTCTGACTCAGTCTATGTCAATTCAAATATGAATCCAAAGTTATATGAATCTCTTGTCTCCAGCTATTGGAGATCCCATTCTAACATGAATACTTGAACTTGAACCTGAATACTTGAATTCAAAAATCAATACCAAACATAATACTTGACTTGACTTGACCGAGCCATGGTTATAACTTGACATGACTTCTTGAATATATCATTACATCCTGAACCTGACTACTTGAACAAATTGTATCCATGGTTTCGGCAAGACTTGTAAATACTCTATACAATACATTACTTGGGGATAACGAGGTAGATTGGTACGGAACGTATTAATGTAGCACGAGATGGTCACTTAAAAGACACCTACATGAACTCTCGTGCCGTTGTCCCGTGGGTTTTAATGGGCCTTTGGACTACATGTTACCATAATCCACGGGGTAAGATAGACTCATCTCGTATACACAAATGCCTTATGTACCAAGCTACAAACAACTACTTTAGAATAACAGGTATATACCTGTACAACTTACCAGTTTCATTTTAAATTACTTGTTATATTACATTCCTTCTTTTAGGACTTACAGAGCACTAGTTCGCTGACGACATTCCTGTATTTTCTTTCTTTGGAATGTTCGTCAAGAGGACCGGACTCTCAGGAGATCGAGCCTAACCAAGAGAACTTGGACCAACTCACTGTCCATCCGGACTTCTAGCTCTCCTTGTATTTACTTTCAATTTGTATGCCACTGTTTAGGCATTATTTATATCATTGTATCTTTTCATTTTCAAACAATTGTATGTAAAGTGAATGTAAATAAAAGTTATTGTTTATATTTTTATATCACTTGTAATTCTTGTGCATTTTATATATTGTTTAATTACGCTTAACGTATTTATTTCTTAGTAAATACGTTGCGGCTCGTCACGTCACCAGTTCCGTACACTGGGAAGCGGGGCGTGACAGCAGGAAGCTACCCGTCAAGATGAGGGCTTTGGATCTACAGCGTTGTTGGGTAGGAAGCTACTCGGCCGTCTCGTGATGAGGGCTTTGGATCTACAGCGTGGTTGGGCAGGAAGTTACCCGCGGTGGATGGGCAGAGCAGAAAGCTGCCCGGTGGACTCGTGATAAAGGCTTTAGATCCACGACGCTATTGGGCAGGAAGCTACCCGTGGTGGATAGGCCGGGCAGGAAACTACCCGGCCGCTTCGTGATGAAGGCTTTGAATCCACAACATTGTTGGGCAGGAAGCTACTCGCGGTGGACGGGCCGGGCAAGAAGCTCCCCGGCCGCCTCATGATGAGGGCTTTGGATCCATAGCATTATTGGGCAGGAAGCTACCCGCTGTGGATGGGCCGAGCAGGAAGCCGTCTGGCGGCCTCGTGATGAGGGTTTTGGATCCATGTCTTCGTTGGGCAGGAAGCTACCCACTAAGGATGGACCGAGTAGAAAGCTACCCGGCGGCCTCGTGATGAGGTTTTAGATCCACAGTGTTGTTGGGCAGGAAGCTACCCGCGGTGGACGGACCGGGCAGGAAGCTACCCGGCAGACTCGTGATGAGGGCTTTGGATCCACAGCATTGTTAGGCAGGAAGCTACCCGCTGCGGATGGGCTAAGAAGGAAGCTGCCCAGCGGCCTCGTGATAAGAGTTTTGGATCCACGTCTTCGTTGGGCAGAAAGCTACCCACTGTGGATGGACCGAGCAGGAAGCTACCCGACTGCCTCGTAACGAGAGCTTTGGATCCACGTCTTCGTTGGGTAAGAAGCTACCCACAGTAGATGGGGCGAGCAGGAAGCTACCCGGCCGCCCCGTGATGAGGGCTTTGGATCCACAACTTGGTTGGGCAGGAAGCTACCCACAGCGGATGGGCCAAGCAGGAAGCTGCCCGGTGGCCTCGTGATGAGGGCTTTAAATCCACAGCACTATTGGGCAGGAAGCTACCCATGGTAGATAGGCCGGGCAGGAAACTACCTGGCCGCCTCGTGATAAGGGCTTTGGATCCACAATGTTGTTGGGCAGAAAGCTACCTGCGGCGGGCGGGCGGGGCAAGAAGCTACCGGCCGCCTCGTGATGAGGGCTTTGGATCCACGACGTTGATAGGCAAGAAGCTACCCACTGCGGATGGGCAGAGCAGGAAGCTGTGCGGCGGCCTCATGATGAGGGTTTTGGATCCACGTCTTCGTTGGGCAGGAAGATACCCACTATGGATGGGCCTAGCAGGAAGCTACCTGGCCGTCTCGTGATGTGGGTTTTGGATTCACGTATTCATTGGGCAGGAAGCTACCCGCTATAGATGGGCCAAGCAGGAAGCTACACGGTCGCCAGATAATGAGGGTTTTGGATCCACAGCGTTATTGGGCAGGAAGCTACCTGTTGTGGATGGGCCGAGCAAGAAGCTGCCTGGCCGCCTCACGATGAAGGCTTTGGATCCACAGCGTTGTTAAGCAGAAAATTACCCGCTGCGGATAGGCCGAGCAAGAAGCTGTCCGGTGGCCTCGTGATGAGGGCTTTGGTCGGCTACCTATAGGCACATCCAAGCTTCATTTACTTGAGTGAAGGGACGGTCTTTGCTTGACGGTCAGGAAGCTACCCGCCGGCCCTGCGGGGTGTTTTAGCATAGAAACAAAAAGAAGCAGTTCAGATTGCAGGAAAGTAAGGATCTTTATTATTAAAGAAAATATAGATTTAATGATACAGTTTGAACTCTCCTGCATTGAATGACCAGATTCGGTGAGTGTCCTTGTTGCTCTGAATCGGGTCAGTCGGTGACGACCATAATCTGTCCGATCGTCAATTCCCTGGCTTCAAGTTAGTCGGCTTGCCCCCTATCTGCTTGACGTTTATCTCGCAGGTATTTTGCCAAGTGACCAGAGCGGATCAACTCCTCGATGTAATCGCGTAGCTATTTACAATCCTTGGTTAGGTGCCCTTGCGTATGATGATAGGCATGATACGGGCCTCGGAGTCGCTTGCCCGGCTTTCGTGTCATCGGTGGCAGCCTGAAGAATCTTTCGCTCCTTGCCTACTCTAGCAGCTCGACCTGCGAGACATTGAGAGGCGTGTGCTCGCGAAATCTCGGCGTATGAGGTTTCGACCAATCAGCCTTCTTCTTGTCTTCTTTTAGGCCCCTTTTCTTTTGGTCTGTCCGGTATCCTCGGGAAATGTGAGCGTTAATCTCGGATTCAAGTTAGATTTCCCGCTCGGTCCAGACCATTATCTCGGCCAGGGTCTTAGGTTGCGCCAATGCAAAAGAGCGGAGCCACTCTTTATGCCTAAGACCGGATCTCAGCGCAGATATGACTGTCTCATCCCGGTGCTCGGGTACCTTCAGAAGGGCATTGTAGAAACGGGCAATATAGTTTTTGAAATACTCCATGTTCTCGCACTTGATGGTGAACAGGTAGTCAACCGACCTCTTCTGTCGTAGGTTGCCAACGAAGTGGCTGAGGAACTGCATGGCCAATTCTTCAAAAGTCAAGATCGAGTGCGGAGTCGGGCCCCAAAACCAGTCTCGTCCTGCTCTGATGAGGGTGGTGGGGAATGCTCGGCACTGAGCGGCGTTCGAATTATCCTGATAGCTCATGTCTATGATGAACGCGTCCAAGTGGTCTTTTGAGACAGACTTTCCGTCGAAAAAAGCAACTTTGGACGGCTTGTTCCGGGAAGAGACTCGCTCTTTCAATAACTGCTCGGTGAAGGGCTTTGTGAGAGAGTCCGAGAAATATCTCATCGAACCCTCGGGTAGGTGAGTGGTGAGTTGCGTGTCCTCGGTCTTCTTCTTGAGGACACCAAGTCGTTGCTGGTATCCCGAGGATTCTCCCTGGTCGGAGTCCCCGCTATACCCGCTTCGGGCTTGGGCAACGGAACGGCTTCTGCATCGCTCTATCGCGTTCCTCGGCTCCTCGGGTTGGACCCTTCATGGTTCTCCCCAACGAGCGCCATGTGCAAGGCACCGGTGATCAAGGCGACATTGGTCGTTCCTAGAATCAGGTGTTCTGACCGACGTCGCCTCGGAAGGTGAGAGAGTGCGGCAAGCGTTGAACTGATATCTCGGCGTTGAACTGTTCGGCGCCCAACGAGTCATAGAATCATTTGTCCGCTGTGTCAGGATTGACATGAACGAGGACGAGAACTTGAGCGCGTTCGTCCATCGTCTCGTTCCCGCCACCATTCTGGGGAGAAGGTGCGGTGGTTTGCTGGGCCTGGACGGCAGTTTGAACGCGAACGAGTGCGTCCACCATCACCACCAGTAGGTCGATCCGTGCCATTAGAGCTTCGACGATGTTTGGAGGTGGAATGGAACCATCCCCGCCTCCGTTGCGAAGAGAGCGGTGGCTCGCGCTTGGACCTCCGTTGTGATGATCGCGGTCATTATATCGTAGGCAGAAGATCAACTTTTGTGATGGAAAAGTCTTTCGTTTCCTATAGACGACGCCAATTGATGGGGTTCGGAATCCCCTCAGATGTCGTCCTCCATTGATCTTGCGGCCAGTGGGGCTGAACGGTTAAGATTTGATATGAGAGTTAAGTGTGTGGATCTCAATAGATTGTTGTTGATGCCGAGCTACCTGCAAAGGAAGTCTCGGGGTGGGTAACCACCGTAGGACCCTCCGACGATCAAGTAAGTATCGAGGAATAGATGGGCAGAGTAGCGGCGTATTGGATTCAATTCGAGTTACCTGAATCGTCTGGAGAAGGGTTTTATATAGGGGTCGCATTAGAGCGAGCCGATGAGAGATTATCGCCGTCCGTTTCGCCCATGCGTCACGTTCACGTAGATGGCGGGATACGCTCATTAATGGCGAGATACACTAGCGTGGGATGCGGGACGTGGAGTGGCAAAGATCTTATCATTGCGAGATACATGGAGCCGTTACGGGGGCACCCGTGCTCCATGCTCCCGGTCAGACGGGGAAGCTAAGGAAGCTCGGCTCGGTGATAGCTTGGAGATGGGCTAAGAGGCTGGGGAAGCTCAGCTCTGTGATAGCTCGGAGACGAGCGTGGAGGCTGAGGAAGCTCGGCTGTGGGATAGCTCGAAGACGAGCAAGTGAGCTGAGTAATCTCGGCTATAGGATAGCTCGTAGACGAGCTATTGGCTGGCGATCAGCAGAAAGAAGAACGTACTCCGGGATGGTCTTCTAAAAGGTCGGGTGCAACCTCAAAAGCATAGCGCCGAGGAATGTTCCCAATGCATCATACTTATTCCAGCTCCGTAGCCCTTAGGAATCCAGTGGGTTTACATGAATGACACGTCATCCGCTACGTGTCGTAATTAAGGAAATTCCCACATATGAGCATCATCACTCTCTTTGATCTGGGCTAAAAAGCAACTCTTTGGAACTTTTCTACGCCTAGCGTTCATCTGATCTTCATGGCTTATATATAAGAGAATAATGGAGGAAAGATGCCATAGGAGGAAATTTCCTTCTATGGCGTCGAAAAAACACTCTCTCCATCGTGTTTTCCGACAATCGGAATGCATCATCTTCATCGTTATCATCTAAGATATGGGTATACCAAATTTCATGTGATTCTACAACTTTTTCACCGTTGAATTAGTGGGTTCAAAATTAACGGTTTACCGACAATATAACTTTTTACATAGCTAAATCAACGGTGAAAAGTTGTAGAATCACATGAAATTTGGCATATCCACATCTTAGATGATAACGATGAAAATGATGCATTCCGATCGTCGGAAAACATGATGGAGGGTGTGTTTTTTCGACGCCATAGAAGAGAATTCCCTCCTATAGCCTCTTTCCTCCATTATTCTCTATATATAAATACACATATATTTGATTGCGATACTATTTGACCATGAATTTGATAATGGAAAATCTTTATGTCTTCCATAAGCCGTTTAATTTTTTTTCATCCTTCCGATCCAAAATTATCATAATCATATAATTCTTAATTCTTAAAGTGTGTGTGACTAAAGATATGTTTATTTAACGATGCCAAATAATAAAAGAATTGACCGGCTAGAACAGGGATTTTCCCTCTTACGTAAAAGCCAAAGCAAACTACAGTTTAGAGTTTAACCATATATATCCACTGTATAAAATCTAAGCAAAAAGTGGAATTACTTTTTATTTGTTTCTCTTTCTCAAACACATGCTCACCAACTCCTGCGCCTGCAGATCTATAGGATACAAATTCCGAGTATCATCACCACCTTCCGGTAATTTCCGTCCAAATATGACAAGCTAAAGCAATACTTGATGCCAACCTACACATATTTAGCGTCAAATTTCTAACAGAACATACATAGATGAATAAACACCACGGCTTTTATATACCAGCTTCCCGCCCTCCGAAATTCATATAAATAAAATGCAAGTATAAATATGAAAAGGAAAATATTGACATATTTCAAAACAGAAATCAGCATTCAACTCATTGGCAAGCACAGATGCATGCTCTGCCCTTTATTCTAATGAGATTATGATATCCCATAGCGTACGTACCTAATTATAGCTTACAATGCCAACACAATCACAACCGCTTCCTCTAATGAGATCTTTGTACAGTAGGAGAAAACCACCAAAATTATTAAGGAAAAACAACCAAAGCCTATGTGGAAATCAGTAATTTCTACCTTTTAAAACCAATGGCTACTTGCTCTACCTGATGAATTACAAATTACACTGGTGTGACCTGTACAAATATGGTTGAGTGAGAGGGGGGGGGGGGGGGGGGGGGGCCTGTTCTACAAATAATTTACCGAAAACTCCCCCCACAATTCAAGAACTGGGGAGCTGAGCTTTGTAAAGAGAGAGAAGAGAAGCACTCTCAAGTGACATGAGAATTTGATCGATCATGAACTCCTCGAATGAGAAGAAAAGGTATGGCTGTGACGAATATGTTTGTCGATCACCCATCCCACAATCCGTTATAGACCATTGGTCAGCTCTTGAGCCACTGCATCATCTCTTTGTCTAAAGGAGACTTATTCAACACGGAATCTAGCATTGGACTCCCAATGAATTTTGGGTCGTTTTTGAACAGCCATATCCGATCCTTGGGCCACGGTCTCTGTGGCTGCCTCTCCTGTAAAATAATTATTAAAAAAGACAAAAGGAACAAGGTTTAAGACTATTTTACAACGCAATTCAATCCATCTTTGCAACTATATCGGATATGGGGATTTTTGTTAAATTCATCAAGCACATATTAGTTTCTAATCAGAAGTAGTTCCACAAGGGTGTGCTTCAAGGAAATAATGGTGCAAAGGGTCATAAGAGGGTGGTGGTCATAAAGTCAACCCTACAAAAAAAATTTGGTTAATCAGTTCACTCCGTCTTGACGAAAATATAATTACTCCAAATTTCATGTGATTTTAAAAGCTTCTTAACTATTGACATAGTGGCGCAAAATAATCTGTTATCCGAAAACCATTAACTAGGTTGTACAAACACTTCCAACGGATTATGTTCGACACGTATTGGACACAAATAATTGCACGGCACGTATCGGACACACCATATATGTGTCGTATACGGTATTCCAAGTGTGTCATATGCATGTCCTGTGTGTTATACATAGTCTTTAAACCGTTATCGACATAATCGCTATATTATACCTTTTGGATGTTATACTTTTTAAGAAAGACTTGTTGACCACTTACCATTTTATATTTTGAATGTTATAGGTCTTGATTCTGAAGACTGGCATATGAATATATGTTACTAATATGATGTGTTTATTTAAATATTAGACTTTTTTAATTTTCTTGTTTTATGTTATAGTAGTTTGATATATTATTTCTTTTATAAAATTATGTGTGTATTGCAGTGTTGTCCTATATTTTGAGATTTTGTCGCGTCGCCTTATCACATTGCTTCGTGTCTGTGTCCATGCAACCTTGACCATTAATATTGCACACACTTGATCAATAGGTGAAAGCGCAAAAATCAAATGAAACATTTCGAGGACGAAGATTAAGATGGACAGATTTGATGTAAGAAATGGAGTCGACTTTTTGACCGTCCAATGGCTTGTCCTCCAATTATTCTCTTCTATCTAAAACATTTCAACAATATGTAGGTCCAGCTGCTGTAATGGAACAGATTCAATATGAATTCAGTGATCAAGAATTGTACTAAGCTAAAGACCTTTTCAATAAACCTAAAGTTGTAACATGAGCTAATAAAAGTTTCGAGGTACTATATACTTATATAACTGAAAATGGGGCGTCTCTCTAGCACATTCTTTAGGTCAATAACCTCCTAATTTTTCTGGGATGATCGGCATTGTCAATCTTGATTCCAATGACCTAAAACATAGATGCACCAATTTCCATGTGATATTGATACCCTTTGCTCGTATTGACCTAAGGGTCGTAAGGGGTCATATGTCAAAATCTGTTAATTCAAGGGTAAAAGTTACAAAATTCACATGGTCTTTTATACATTTATATTTTAAGCGATGGACTGTAAGATTGATCGTACCGGTTACCCAAAAAAAGTAATGGGTAGTTGACTTATTCAACCAAAAATGCTGAAAATTTTCCTGGAGTATCACTCCATATATACTATTTCCTATATTTATATACTTGTACAGTGTTTACTTTTTATAATCCGCTGAGAAAAATATAATATTAAATTCAGAGAGAGGGAAATTGAAACAGACACTCACCATTCTGGACATCATGAATCGCACGGTCCTCGAATCATACACAAGCTCATGCACCGTCTTCTGATGCTTCCCATAAAAGGAAGAAACATCAGGCAATGACAAACAACCCCTCCTGGCTCTTGCTAATCTATTATCAGGATCAGCATCAGTCTGGCTATGCCAATAAATAAGCTGGCCCAAACAATAGTTCTCGCCATAGGTCTTGCTAAATTCTCGAAAGCCTGGCCCCATTTTATCAGCATACTTTGGCCCGAGGTCTAGGGGGCTGATGTAAACAGGGGGAGATGTTACACTCTCGTACTCCTGAATGTAAAAATAATGTTAGTTAGAACCAGGTGAAAATAAAAGGCAAGGAATAGCACATATGACAATTTTTTTGGGAATCAGCCAACTAGTTGAAAGAATTTTGTAACATCTTAGATGATGATACAGAGTTAGACTGCAGAATTTTGTACGAGCCAAATGCGTGCAAAATAAGCATGCAAGAATAAGAAAGAACATCCTCGTTAACCAACAAATAACTGCAGTAATAATAGCCAGGAAATATTGTATGGAGGGTTTTTGTTAACCCTGAGCAAGCAGTAAAATATTTGTGAATCGCTGCTAACTAAATTATAAATCAATTTAATTAATAATAGGCCATCAATAAATCACGTCACAGAAGAATAACATAAGCAAAAACCCCAAATATATTTCACACATAGCACACGGCAATGAAGCAAGAACAACCAAGGCTTTATCTCAAATATTGGGGGGAGTTGCATAAAGCCTTTGTTCCAATAGCCATCTCAAGAGACATCTCTGTTAGATTGGAAAAACAACCATCATAGTATCATATCCTTATTTTACTCCAAGTACCAACCTATCCCACCTATTACCTGCAGAAAAATGCAGCTAAGGTGACTATGAATTGTACTAGACCAGGGGTGGACCCAGGAGTTGGTGGAGCCACACCGTGCATAAAAATTGAGAAGCCAAACTCAATGACATATTAAAATTACCATACAGTTTAAGGACCACGTAACATTTTTAAAATAATAATTATAGATAATATATAATGTTATTTTCAATAATATTTTGTATATTGGAGTACATCATGTATTCTACGGTTTTGATGACCAAACATTTAAAATATATGGAGTGAATCAATTTAAAACTTCCAACTATGTTGCGATATGGGACTTATATTTTCTTGTTAAAAGAAATTCTCAGTGTGGGACTCAAACTTTCCTTGTTAATAAATATTCGCAACATAAGCCATATTCAATTAAACAAAACAAGTCAATAGAAAATGGAGTGTTGGGAATTGAATTTAGTTTCTAGGAACAACACAACTTACCACTTGGGCTAGACACTATTATTGATATATAGATAATACATTTATTCATAAATTCCAACAGTCTAACCTATATCATTTATTTTTCCAAAATTCAGATAGGGCATGTGCCCAAAGACAAAGATTTGGGTCTGCCCCTGCTTCTGTTAATATATTGAGGTTGAAATGTAGCTCACCCTGACTTTATAAAAGCACTTTGTATAGGCATAGATGTGAATCAAGTCAGCAGCCGCATCAGGCCGACTCTTTGAGGTACACGGGAGGTTTCGTAGCACATCTCTCAACCTGAAGACACAGAAGAAAACAAATTTAAGAAAGGGCAAACTAAAGAAAGGAAGCATAACACCCACAAGCAAGACCCTAAAGAACTTCACTTAACAAAAAGCGCTAATAAAAAGTCGCCGTGCACCTTTATGTGCTTAAGCCCAGCTTCAACCCGGTTTTAGCATGTCAGAATGGGCTAGAGTCCTGATTCTTGAATTATCGTACTTAATGATAGAATGGTTAAATTTCATTTTCCTCTAATCTTTAGATCAAATGGTCAGTACATGTATATTATTGCATAAAAACTTTACCCAAAAAAGGCTTAATTCCAAAAAACTACCAAATTCTTTGCCTCGGTTACAAGAAACTACCAAATTCTCTCAAAATTACGAGAAACTACCATGCTTTGAAATTTTTTTGGTAGTTTCTTGCAATTATTGCTAACGTGGCACTTTATTTATAGTAGTTTTTGTAGTTTTTGAAAGTTTTGCGGTAGTTTCATGTAGTTTTGAAAGTTTTGTAGTAGTTCCTTGTGTATTTAACAAGAATTTGGTAGTTTCCCGTAATTAGGCCAAAATATTTGGTAGTTGTTTGGAATTAAGCCCAAAAAAACATCTCATTTATTTATTTTTTTAGAGGAATTGTTAAAAGAAGTTTATTTATATCTAGTTTTCGATCATTATTGTTTCATTTGTCTTATAAAAAGCCTTGGGTTTTTTGCCACTAAAGCCTTGTAAGTGCGTTAAACCCTAAGCCTTGCTTTCACAGCTTGCTATGCTTTCCACAACATTGCCTCTAACTCTAAGCACTACCTAGAGAGGTCCTTAAGCAGCAGAATCTCACCATAACAAAGACTTCCGTGTCTCTCTGTTGGGGAAATCAGAATCGGATGGATCACGGGAGCGAATCTTGGACTTGAGGTCATTTAATAGATCTGCTTCCATGTGAGGGGCCATGGACTGAAGCAACTCCTCGACAAGTGAGCCCTCCCCTTTCCAAAGAACAGAAATCAATTCTGCAGAGCTGAGCTTCTCTAACGGTGGAGGAGCTTTCTTTGGGTCCCCAAACACACGCCTCATAACATATCTTACCTGTACCATGGATTCCAGTCAAAAACTTAAAACATATAAAATCAGAGGTTTTATGCATAAGCAATGTTCTAGAGTGTAAGGTCAAAGTAATTGCTGTAATCTTCCTCAAAACTATCAGAAAGTGCAACTTAGAGCTTCAGATTTATGGAATATAGCTAATCTAAAACAAATACATCGACAAATTAAAATGTCATCAAATTTTGTAGACCAAGGCAATACAAGACATATTTGGCAAAAAAAATATATAAGACAATTAACCAAATGGTTTCGTGATATTCCAAAGCAACATTGTCTCCAAATTTTTCTGCAATGCTGAGATGCGTGACACAAGGGCTCAAACTCAGGCACTACTGAAAGTAAAACCATTCTCACACTATTCAAGACCAAGTTCCAGTACAAATCAAACCTCCAGTACAAATGGAATCGCCATTCGTGGTGAGTGATTAAAAAAATTCTCATGCAGATGAGTATCAGGAAACAGGATGCACAAATGTGCACATGTCAATAATTTAAATATACAGGACTACAGGGCTAGGGTCCAATCAATAAGTTATAACCTAAGCAAATCCCTGGGATTATATTACTACAGATGATGGCATGAAACAAGGAACTGGCATGAACTAAACCAGGTTATCTAAATAACATCAGGAACCGGCTTTTCTACTGAGTAACTCATCCCTGCCCTGAACCTATCCCGTACTATAAATGAAAAGGGTCAGCCATCCACGGAATTAGCAAATTAAAATCCAAACAAGAACCAACACAAGGGCTATATCCAAGCATCCAATTAAATATCGAGAAAAACACTGCTCAAAAAATAAGTACTATATGTAAAGTTATGCCATTACTTCTCTACTATCATAATGCAAACTCTAAAAGTGTAGCTCGTGCCATTAACTGGTCTCTCCGTTTTAATAAAAGAATTTTAAAAATGAGGGGAAAAATTCACATCTATTCTTCATATAAAGCCATCCACATAACTTATTTAAATATTTAGATTTAAATTGACTTATTTAAATTTAAATTTCAAACTCCCTCCCTCTTCATATATTTAGGCACCAGCATCCAAGCCATCTCTTTCAATTTCTAGAGACGTCTCTAGAACTTTATTCTCAAACCTCAATATTAAAATCACATGATATTTATTAAAACCATACAATATCTACTATACATCCACATACATCACATGTACAAAATACTAGTTCTTTATAACTATGCCAGCCAGTGAAAAATAGCAAACATAGCAAACAACAAGAGAGCCAATTAAGAAAAACACTAGGCCATACAATACATAAATAAAAAGGCCAAGGTAGCTAGAACAATCACCTTGTCAAGAGTAAGTGCCATATTCTGAAGTCTGGAATTGTATACACCCTCAGCCTAGTCATTTCAGATAAAGTCAGTGCTTCAAGTTTGCAAACAAGGTACATAATAACAGTGAGAAAATGTTAGCATAAATCAGCGATTACCTGGACCTCTGCTTCACTTCTCTCATCCTCAAGACAAATATCTGCAAAGAATTTCCTCTTCTCTTCCAAATTATGCTTCAGAATCGCCTCAGGAAGCTTTGATCGTTCAAAATTGATAAATCTCACCTTCATATTTTTTTCAATAATGACCATCATCAAAAAAAAAAAAATGTTGTACAAAATACTACTTGAGAAAAGTTCACAAACAACTACCAGATGTGCTGAATAGGCAACAAGCCAGTCTGGGAGTCCAGAAAGCAAACATGTGCCGAGACCGGCCTTCCCTAAGTCAATATAGTCCTCTTCTGAAACAAACTTGGCTTCACAGGCATCTAGCATCAGTTTGTGCCGGTCTAATACTCCATGGCACTCCTCCAATACCTGGTGCATGGTTTTAGCTAATTATAAACTGAAAAAAAGGCTGGGCAAGTAACGCAAGGGAAAGAAGATTGTTTACAAGTTAACATAAACACCATAAAAGAATTTGCAACCAAAATGAGTCAAATACTTCCAAACTTCTAAGTTAGCCATGGCTTGCCAACATAGCTAGTACAAAGCAGATGCACAATTCGAACATGCAGGGAAAAGGATAAAATTTAGAGTTGGAAATGTGTACCTTCTGAAATGCATCTTCACCAGTCAAATTCAAATAGCTGCCCCTGCAAATTTGGCTACCACACAAACAAACTGATGCTTCATATTCTTCCTTGCTCTGCAGAAGCAGGACGTGTTAGTTACCATAAATATTATCTTCACTGCATTAGAAGTCACTTGGACTAGAGTCACACCTCTGTTACAGAGTTATAATCAAAAGTGATCTCTTCGCCATAACCAATTGGCCGTAATGTATAAATTCCAATCTGGTACTGACCATCAACTGCCGTAACTCTGTTGAAAAAGAAATCATAATATTAATCAGAACTTTGCCCATCCATGCATCACAGATTTTAGTATTAAACCATCGGAAAAAGAAATCATAAAACTCTTTGAAAGAAAGAGATAAGGCATGAGCAGCTTACTTTGCTTCACAGTTTGGTCTGCAAGAATGACAGATCCTGCTTGCATAGTTTGCCTTGTGCATAGCATCAACAACAACCAAATCATATCCATCACGGTCACCCTATTGTACAAAAGAAAATGATGACATGCTACCAATGACTTACTTAACATAATATGAGGATATGCAGCCAAGGGAAATTACCTTTGGCCTCTCAAGATAGATATTATAAAACTCTGGTGCTGGATCTTGATTGTTCTTTTGCATAGCCTTGATTCCATCCTGCTTCTCATACCATTTCCAGGCAGGATAAACCTTTACCAGTAAAGAGAATAACACTAAGTGCCCACTTCTCAACATGTTGATGAAGATACTGATTCATAATTTCAACATTAAAATCCATGAACAGGGTGTCACTGTAAAGATTTATTTGTTTGAATGCCAAACATCTGCTAGACGATAAATGCCTAAATGGAGAGACTTTAGGATGTTTGTACGGTATATGATACAAAATATGTGCTTCCTCAGTTTGGTAAGATCACTTTATGTGATACCTCTTAGATATGCATCAAAAAACAGTTCAGCAGTTTGTATTGAATGTCTAAGAAAGTTTTAACAAACAAAGGTGTATATCATATGAGCATATAGGTATGGCTAAGATGAGAATGGTTGAGCTGGGGCAAACACATAATACACGATACCTGGATATGTAAATAAACATGTGACGATTTGCACAGGTAGAAGATTCGTATTATAAAACCAAGCCCAATCACTTCTGAACCAAGTCAACTATAGGTCCAACACTTTATAGCACGTTTAAGTAGGCATTCATGTCGAGTAGGATGCAAGGTTTAAAATCTTAATATGAGCAGCAGAATCGAACGATCACTTTTGAAATCGGAATTGGTCATCTCAGCCTTACCGGCCATCACAGATCAGAATATCGGATTTTATATTGTTTGACATAAAGAATTTTTTAATTAGTAAAATTCTGAAATAAATAACAAAAGTAAACCATACACATTTGACAAATTATTTAGTATGATGTCTAGAGTGCTTGTTTTCTACTTTATAAAAATAACTATAAACATTGAATAATGATGACAAATAAACTGTTATAACTTATAACCCATTAACCTATACCCATTAACAAACACGTTAACTTATTAATAACCTTGATATTAAAACCCCATTAGTCAAATCGTAATCAATATTTACCCGGTATCAGTATTAGTTTCGAAACTCGAATGGTCATTTTTTGGATCACAATTGGCCATTCAGATCGGGATCGAATAATATTTCAAACCATGGTACGATGTAATTTTGCAAAAATGAGTCGGTTCCCCTACTATATCTTCGATGAAAGAACTAAAGATAGCATATCTAAGATTTCTCTGCCACACATAAAGTAAACAATTTTAAATTATGACAGCATAAATATAGATATCAATACCTCTCCCAAGAACTCAACAACAAAATCATCTGAAGTAAAGCCACCGTCTTTGTTGCAGACAACTCCAAGCCCCTGATACAAAATGGACGCAAAGACAAGGGTCAGCAAATTTCAAGCAAATGGATGGGTTGACCCCCCGACATGAACAATCTTATTCAGATACATTTACAGCTACACGTACCTTTCTGTAAGCAACATAATTATCATCCGGTCGACTTTGCATAGCTTTTAAGATGGTCTGACACAATTTCATAGTGCGCCTATCACCGTCCTCCTCAGCGTTCTTTTGGATTTCTTCAACAACAGGACGTATATGATAAACCATCGGTGTGTTTCCACTTCCAGTGAAGTGTCTGACTTGCCTATTCAAAGTACGAAGCAGCATCTAAAAGAGAAATAATATATGAGACCGAATGTGACAAGCAAGAAAGCAAGCTTAAGGAAAAAAAATTAAATCAACCGCTCCTTAAAAATACCTCTTCAATAAACTTATGTTTATCAGCAAGTGGCCATTCTGATTCCTCTGGCATAGAGTCAAGAAGAAGATTATGTGTATAAGGGTCTATCCCGTATACTTCTTGCTCCAAGACTTCTACTCCAAGCATTTTCCTAGGTTTGTAATCCTTTACCTCGGGAATTTCCATATCTGATTCCTCCAAACCGCTCTTCTGTGCGAGTAATTTCTCAGAATAGTCATCAGGCAAAGAAACCCGCATCTTCCGCTTCACTTCCTCCTCATCTGCTATTGGAAGATACTTGTCAATAACTTCGTATTTCCGAGTAACTGGGGGAACAAGGCTTGCTTTTGTCATGCGAGCACCCCATTCACGGTCATCAGTAATAGATTCAATTGTGTCATCCACCAGGGAATACATATTTCCTTTAACATCCCTTGTTCCACCTCCCAACCGAATGTCCAAATCACTTTCGGTATCCGATTCAGTGGTCTCACCATGAACTCTATCGTCATTTTCCCAAAGATCGCTTTCAGACGTCTCACTTTCAGAATCCGCATCTCGTTTCTTCAGTCTAGAAAGACTAGTTCCACCATTGCCGTAGGAACAATTATTGATCCTATCCATTGCCTTCTTTTCAAATGCCCTGTTCTGCTTCTTTCTCTCTTTGGGTGTCGATGAATAAAATCCAGTTATTGAGCTATCTTTCACTGTCTTCATTGTTTCATCTCTTTCATTTGTTACATTCCCATCCAAGCTCTCAGCCAACTGGTAGAATAATTTTGTAATATGCTTCATCTCTTTAGCATTGCCATGATTCTTTGCTCTGCACAAGTAAACTGTCATATATTACAAACTACAGTAAAATTTAGTACACCTAGAAACCAAAAGAAAGAAAATATGACAGTATATCTAATAAAACACCATCCTTTACAAAGAGGTGGAAATAATAAAAAGGTCGCATCTCGAGGACACTTTATAGCACTACAAATACTTTTATGAGTTGAATAAAATATTCAAGCCATAAGTTGAGTAAAAAGAGACGGTGGAGGCTCCCCCATTGCTGCTGGATTGGATAGAATTATATTCGCATGATTTGACCCCACATCACAGAGAAAGATCACATATCAATTTGTGACTCCAGGTCAAACTATTAAACCATAAGTTTAGAATATAACAATATAAGGAAGTGTTCTTACTTAATTGCATCTCGACACATCCGACCAATGTCATCCTTGACAGAATCCAAGCCATGGCGAATGTAATAACCATTTCTCATCCTATCTTCAATCTGAGCAACCTGTGCAATGAAAACAACATAAGGACGGCAAACAACATGACAAAACAGATTTAACTGAAAGAAAATAAGAATTTATCTCTTAAAAGAGCAATAGGAAAAAGGCAGTACTTTAGGTATGAAGAAGTCAGATGTGTTCTCCTTCATGATGTCCTTCAAATTAGCTGCAATAAACTCTTTCATCTTCCTGTAGCCATTTTCAGATTTCCTATGCAACCACCGCCTCCTTTGTGCATTTTTAGACATAACTTCCGAGGACTTCCGAGCATCAAACAGCTTAGCTCGCTTATAAACCCCTTGCCTGAATGGATGACTAGAAGAATCCTTTCTATCCACGAAACTGGACTCATTAGTAGCTATCTGTTTCAGGCTCTTTATTTTTGAATACGAGTCCTCGTAATACCTTGAGTTGTATGAAGATCTTGTCCACTTTATATTCTCAAATTTGGGTATCAAATCCTTGAACTGGCTGCATTCTCGGATGTCAATTGAAGATATGCAAGGAAATAGCTGAAGTGTTTCTTCAAGGACAGGAGCACTTATATTGGAGCATCCAGTTAAGACAAGAGAGATTAACGTTTTCCTCTCATAACCACCCTGCAGGGTGAAATTAATAAAAGTTATTAATAGACGAAGTAAATGCCATTATGAACCAGCAGAAAATAACTTGAAAAAGATAACCAACCATGATATTCTGAAACATTGTATCCGTACAGCCAGGACCAGCTAATGACAGGTCAACATGAGTGCATAAACTTCTGTAGAACTTAGATGCCAAATTCCAGCGTTTACAAGTAGCAGCACAAGAAACGAGAGACCTCAAGTCAGACCTAATAAAATGGAATACCCTTGCTAATATTTGACCATTAAGTAGACCCCAATTCTCATTCTCTGCTACACTACTTGGGCAATTCCCATCAACAAAGGTAGCCCCACCACACATATCATCAAAAGAAGGTTCATTCTTCTTATCAACAAGTACACCCTCTTCCATTTCAGTATCTTCATCACTTTCAAACATATATCGAGTTCTTTTTCCAGATCGATAATTATCTACTGCATCATCTGCATCAGGGTAAAGAAGCAAGTTTTCAAGTGTAACATCATATTGAAATATCATGATACTGGAAACACACGAACCAACAGTTTTCAAGTGTAAACACATGTGCATTCCAGTCCAACTACATGAAGAACAGATAGTAAAAAGAAAACAGAAAATCGGTGTAGCTTGTAAACTGTGTGCTACCTATGAATCATGAAAAGAAAGAAACTACTGAGATTCAAAAAGTTTGAGTATGAAAAAGATAAAATTTGAAAATACCTTTAAGAGGGGTGAATAAGGTTCCTAAGTGTTCTATGACAAATTTGAAGTATAATTACTTGATTATGTTTTGATTAACAAGTTTCTGCGGAATAATCTAAACAAGTTAAATAATGAAACTTATAGTAATAATCAAAACAACACAGAAAAGAAAAATTAGAGTAAAGAGCAATGCAAACACAAGAGAATTGTTGACTAGGGTTCACCACTCCGGGTGGCCAGTCTCCGCCTGAGACCACTTCTCAGAATTTCCACTATTTTCCAATGTGAAGAACACAATCCTTTTTCACTAGGATCACCATGAAAAAAACTCCTTTTTCCACTTGAATCCACAATACAAACAATCAGAGACCCCTTCTCTCGTAGGGAAGAATATCGAACCTACTTCAAGGATTTACAATTGTTTACAATGATCAAAACTTCATCCACACTCATAATCCTATGATCTCAAAGGATTAATACCACTTAGGCACGAGGATTTGTTTTGAGAAAGTATTGAAATTTTAGGCTCTTGAGGAAATGAAAAAGAGTACAAAAAATTTAAGGCACAAGAAAAACAAGAATTTCTCAAAAGATTGATCAATGAATAGGTAAGAAAAGAATTTGATCTCATGGGTACTTATAAGAATGGTAGGGGTTACCATTGAAACAGAATCATAACTGCCATTGAAAACGGTTTGAAATCAAAATAGCGTAAACACCCATTCATTTGAAAATTCAAACACAAAAAGAACTGCCAGAAACGGCCATGGCAGACGTTTGGTACAGACATATGTAGTTCAAAAATTCCCTAAAGATATCTGTACCAGACGTCTCCAAAAACTGACATAAAGAAAATTTCCTTTAGCAAACGTATGTACCAGACGTCTGCAGTTCAAAAATGTATTCGAGAGATGTCTATTGAGTCGTCTCTGAAATAAAAACAGAGTATTGAAAAATGGAAATTTCCTTCCACATACGTCTGTGTCAGATGTGTCAGATCTGATGATTCAAAATTTCTTAAGCAGGCGTTTGTACCGTCTTCAGTCTGACTAATTTTGAAATCTGTTTTGAAAATTGAACAGTTCGAATTCCAACGGATATGTTAGACATCTCTTGATGAAAGAGAAGACGTCTACAAAATAGAAATATGTTGAAAATGGTTTCTAACCTTGTGAGTTCAACACTAGACTCCATAAAGAACGTAAGACAATATTCTCTGGCTTAGTTTTTCTTCGGCCTTCATTTCCTTAAATTGTTATTTTGAGACGTTTTTGTTTCTTGATAAATCTTGCATCACATCCTTTGTTTACGTCAAGTCTTCATGTCATATCAACGTTTTGAGCGCGAATTTTATTGAAGGCAATCACTGCTTGATATTGAAATATTGTGCTGGCTATACTCAAGACTAAGAACTTGGAAATATCGTCAGTAACATATGAATTCTTTAAATATAGTTTTGTTCTAAATGATCAAAACAGAAGATCGTACGACACAAGTGTCAACAAAAATGACAGATAGGATAAATAAACTAACCAAAGTAGGTAATTTCTAATGTTTCAAATGAAACTTGTTTTTAAAAAAATTAACCCATGAGAAACTATTCACTGCAGATGAGTCCTCAACTTATATAACTAGTAAAGTCAAACTATCAGATAGATGTTAATGGACTGGGCTAGCTCAACAGGCTAAAGCATTGGTTTTTTCTTTTTTCCTTTTTCTTTTTTCTTTTTTTTTCTGGTTGGGAGGGGGAGGGCTGGGCTGGGCTGGGCTGACCTAAAATTTAAGCCTGAGGGCCGGACTATAACAGAATAAAAACTGGCCAGGCTAAAAATGGCCTATCCAAGATTAAGCTAATCCCAATTCCATGGTCCGGCCCAATAAAACCGCATGTGTATGGACTGGAACCAGGGTGATGGGCCTAGTGAATCCTGGCCCAAAAAAATAAGTACAATGACATCACTATTAATATAATATCATGATGCTATGATATAGTGAAAATGATGGTTTCCATGGGCCCCTATCACTATCAGGATGAGGCCACTTAAATATTAAATAACCATGGTCTTTTAAAAAAATTGAGAGCGTTCACAAAAAGCCACTCTTTTCCATATATAGGAAAACATCATTCTTAAAATAAAAAAATCATGCCTACAAGAATAATAGATACATACCATGAGCAAGAAGAGCAGAACTTTTGGTGATAGAAGAATTAAACGCGAAGTGTTTGTCCATTTCCTTCTTCGCCTGCTTTGTGCTAATCCATGGATCCAAAACCTCATTGATAGATGCAGCAAACTCTCGGTTCTTGTAGGATTTCATGACAAGCTCATGCAGCTTGCCCCGCATATAGCCAATAAATTGAGGGTGTGAGCCATGAAAAGAATGAGGAGAACTAGCCATTGTGTTTGCAGAAGTAATTGAATCCTTGACTGGGTGGTCCACTGCTTCCTCTTTAGAATGATCAGTTTCAAAAGCCATAACTGGAAGCCATACATTATCAATTTTTCGAAAGACACTGCTATTCTGCAAAATAGCGCCTTTGGCAGCTAAATGTTGCAATTCTGAATAAGAGCATGGGCCATGCTCGTGACCAGCACCATCAAGATAATACCAGTCACCAAGATCTAATGCCAATTCATCAACAGTGCAAACATGATCTCTGGGTATATTAAGTACAGTTCTACACTTGTGGAGACTTTGCAAGTTTTCAGAAGACGGTTTGGAATGAGAAGGCCCCTCATAAGACGAACTCCTATCGCTATGTGACCTTGTAGACCTATGAATGTACCGCTCACCCTTCAGCTTCAAATGAGGGTCAACAGAACCATGATCCCTAACTACACAAGCATTTATCCTAACAACTGGGAGACTTGTTCCTTTCACACCCCTTGGAGTTGGAGGCTTCAATTGTCGTGGAACTATGTTTTTACCCATGTCATTGCTACTATCGCTATTTTCTTCTGACAATGAGAAGGCCCAAGGTGGTAGCTCAAGCTTCTTAATACCTGAAGGATAGTAGAGATCATCCCTTCGGTGCCACCGAGGATCCTCAAGCCCACCCTTGGGCATTTGACAAAGAGGGTAGCTATGATTGAGAACAATCTTTCTCCTTAAATATCTATCGTGGCCAGATTCGTCATTTCTCTTCCAATCGCCACCCTTGCAAGACCACCTGCCAGCAAACCAATCGCTAGAATTGATGTTGAGAATGGCATGTTCCTCAAAGGAGGCGCTAGGTCTGGTTTCAGTAGCTTCTCTTGGGAAGCCTTCATGAGTTGGAGCAACTCCCTCGACTCCTAGATGACTGTTGGGCTCCAAATTACAAACTCGGAATCTTGTATAACCTACACATGCGAAAGATGTACTCAGCAACAACTTAACAACAAAACTTACCAATGAGAAGCATGGAAATAACAAGATAATACAAAAACCAAGGATATGCATTTGTTACGCCACTCGCACTAAAGATCTGATGCAAAACATTGTACAGGTAAAAAAACAGATTGGAAATCGTTCCATCAACTTCATAGAACTTCCTATTTAATCCTCATAAAGTCTATATCCTAAATATAGAAATGTTTACTTTTCCTTTTCAGAGTTGCCGTCAATAGTAATTATTACTCCTTCCTGAATATTTTTCGAAATTTTGATTCAGATTACAGCATGTCCTGCTTTGCTCATTTTACGTTCCCCACTACTCAGCAACACACATCCTAATATAATATGCATATCATTCGCATTTCATGATATCATGGGGAAACCTATTTCAACAAGACAAATAGATTTCATTCACATTTCATTACAAAAGAACACAGCCATCAAGATAGAAGCCAATAAACGATATACCTTCAGAATGATCCCACCTCTCCCATCGTGCATGCTCAAAGGTTGCATTCAGCGCTTCTGTTATAATGAATTGTGATAATGAATTGTGAAAACACAAAAAGATGATCAGGCAACTTTACATAGTAAATATCCTGGTATAAATAGCACATTATAAAAAAACAGCATTCGAAATAATAAATAAAAATTACCTCCAATGGTCTCAAGCTCCTTTCCTTCTATCACATCATAACCATCTAACAAAGCTACAACCCTCTTATCGATATGAAATTCTTCAATGAACTCTAGTGCAGCCGGTTCATCATCATGTCCAGATTCCTCTTGCGACAAAGGGGAGGAAGTTTCCATGGCAGCATCTCCATCTTCATTTGGAGAATTCCCCTGGGCCTCAGGGGGGCTTACCATCTCAGTAACAGCATCAGAAACAATAGAAGGTAGATTTACGTGCACCAACGGGGAAGCAGCATTTTCAACAGTTAACCACCTGTCACTTTCTAAGTGCTTTATCAAATGATCAGAATTGAGAAATCCTTGTTCGACGAGCCTTTTGAGGTCATCCAATTTTGATGGGCCTTGCTCCATACCAAAGTAATCAATATAAAACCATTTCCCCGGTATTGTATCGGATGACATCATATCATGAGGAGGAGTGTCACATATATCCATATCCTCTTCCATGGATTGTAGGTCATCAAGAACACCATTACCCTCAGGCTGAGGAGGAAGAGGAGAAGGCGGCGAATCGGGCGGAGGTGGAGGTGGAGGAGAGGGAGGAGGCGGTGGAAGTTCGCTGGGCTCTTTAACCGAATCAGACAACTCTTTCTTCTTGCTAAACTTATGATCAGAACTGCTACTTTTCTCAAAACTAGCAGTAGTATTAGTACTGCTATTATTCAATAGCCTACCTGAACCGTTATTAAGAGTCCCATCTTTTCCACCAGAATCTTTTCTGCCTGGTCTCTCCTCATACCTCCCTCCACTCTTTTTGCCCTTGTCCCTATGAGGGATAGCGCGTCCACGATCATGCGGGGACCTTTCTCTGTGGTCATAATGTCGAGCTCTATCTAAGGGAGATCGATCATAACGAGTTGGAGTACGGTCCCTATGATCGTGACGACGAGCTCTCTCCGTTGGTGGAACTGAACTGCGGTCCTGATCCCTAAAATCTTGATGGCGAGCTCTCTCTAATGGCGATCTTTCCAGGTGAGCTGGACTACGATCCCGATCCCTAAAATCATGATGATGAGCTCTTTCCAATGGTGATCTTTCTGGACTATGATTCCGGTCCCTGAAATCTTGATGGCGAGATCGATCATTTGGTGATCTGTCGGATTGGATTGGAGTGCGGTCCCTATGATCGCGGTGGCCTTGCTTCTCATGAGGTATCCGAGCTTGTGGAGAGGGCTCATGGTGCCTTGGACCAGAAGTGTACCTACTAGATGACTGAATCCTTGATGATGATTGTGGATTCACATGCGTCCTTTCGGTGTAACTAGCCCGAGGTGGGTTTTTCTCTTCTGACTTCCTTCGACCCTTAGACCTCCCACTATTCTCTGGCTCCATGCAATGCCTTTTCGTCCAGTTTTCGGAAAAGTGCTCCTTATCTCTACCTTTCCCATTACTCGCCTCATACTTAAACTCGCCTGGTTCTTCATCATAAGCTCCAGATGACTTCTTTAATTCCCAATTTGCAGGAAAAGAACTCTTCCTATAATTGTTGCTCTCAGGAATAAACTCGCCTTTTTCGAGTCCTGTTTTTCTACCTCTGATTGACCCAGAATCCAATCTTTCTCCTTCTCCTTTGCCACGATAGCTATTCTCTGAAATGAACTCGGCCTTCTCCAAATCCATTCTCCTTCCTCTACCCGACCATTTTTCGCCTTCACCGCCTTTCTTGTCTCCATCCCATTTGCCCCAATGATCAGAACCGCGCGTTCCCTTGTTTGATTCCCCTCTCCTCGACTTCTCAGGCACAAATTCCCCCTTCTCGGCCTCAATTTTTCGACCTCGGTCGCCTTTCTTCTCGACTTCCAACTTGGGCCATCGATCCAAACTCACCTCCCCTTTCTTCTCGACTTCCCATTTTCCCCACCGGTCCGAGCTTGGCTCTCCTTTCTTCTCTGGTGCAAGCTCGCGCTTCTCAGATTCCCATTTGCGGCCCTTCCACTTGCTGTCCGGCACGAAATCCCCTTTCTCCAACTCATTTCTACCCGGCTTCTCAGGGATGAACTCCCCCAGCTCCAATTCCCCGTTTTGCCACTCCCCCTTCTCCAAATCCCCCTTCGTCCTCCTCTCCACCTCTCTGCCTCTAACCTTCTCATCCAAGCTGCGGCTTTTGTCACAATTCCCTTCGCCTTTCTTCTTCATCAACGGCTTCATCGCGAATACGCTCTCCATGGCGTGCTGTGAGGGTGCAAGCGTGACTGTGACTCCCCCATCGCCCATGGAAAGGAAATTCTCGAACCGCTTGCGATGCTCAAACCCTAGTTCTTCGGCCCCAATCCGGGACTCTCGATGCTCATGCTGAACAAAACCCTGATTCAAGTAAAAATGCACGAAATTAGGGTTACGAATCGGCAGAAACAATGCAGGGTATCGAAATTGATGGAGAGAAGAGAGGAGTTCGAAACCCTAGGGTTTCGAATTGCAGCAAAAGAGAGAGCTCACAGAGGAGAGATCGATTGGATTGGGAATCACGAGATCTATAGATCAGATTCCAAGCTGTCTCTCCCTCTCTCTAAATTCTCTCTCTAAAATCTCTCTCTTTCTCTCTCTAAAATCGCCTTTTTTCCTTCGTTTCGCGTCGCTGTGGGTTTTTTTCCCTCTCGATCTTTGGAGGAGGAGAAGACGAAGTCCTTTATTTTTCTCTCTCTCCTCGCTCTTCTTATATTTTCTTCTCTCTCCTTAAATGCCCCTGCTGTATTTTTCACAGGCAACGGAAAGGGCATTTTGGGAAAGCCCTATGGGACCATGGGCAGGGGCAGAGTGGGAAGTAACAAAAAAATCTCTACTTATGGACTCGAAAGGAATTAGATGGAGCTAATTTTAGACTTGAGGTCCGGCTCATGGAACTTTGGATCACATGAAGGAATGAAGGCATGCATAGGTAGCCTTGTTTCATGAAACCATGTTGTGGTTTACCCGACTCATTCAAATCCATCTCCATGTTAACATCCATCACCAAAAACTCGCAAGTCTCGCTTCATGGGATTTTTTTCGAAATAGGATATAACGATATTAAAATAAAATCATTTATTTTTTATTTATCAAAATAAGACGGTTTCACACCACTAGCCCCCAACCGCGAGCAGAGAGCAGGTTCCAAGAACCCGCCCCCACCCTCTAAAGAAGAGGGCGGTTGAACCCGCCCTTATTAATATAAAAAATTAAATAAAAAACATAATTTAATAAATATCGATTAAAAAATTTAATAAATAATATTATTGTTGTTTTTGTTCCGGACAATTGTTATTACAGTTCATATAGAATTAATATAAATATGAATCTTGTATACACTCCAATAACAAAATGAATGAGTCAAATTTATAATACAAAAAAATCATATCTGTTTGTAAAAGGTAAATTGTACAAGTTTCTTTACAAGCACTAACCGATTTTCTTCCAGTGCACTTATCACGATCTCGAAGGTCCCGTCCCTGTTGACTGTCCTTAACATCTGGTGCTATAATGACCTGGTTGTTTGCATAGGCTACATCTGTCGTGTCTTTGCTGAGGCTCAGCGTCCATTGTCATTCGATCTCGATGCACTTTAGGTCTTCCGGATCCTATATTTTTGTTTGGTGGTAATACAGTCGGTATTTGTCTATTCCTAGTATAATAGTGCCAATAGCGACTGTCTGGTATAGGATGAAATTTTGGATCGTATGCGTCTTGGTAATTGAAAACTATATAGTAACGGGAAGCAAAATTGTAATGTGAGTTATGTATGCTGCTCGCAGCAACAATTGCGTGGACACAAGGTAAATGTTGTTGCTGGAAAACACCGCATGTGCACGAAGAGAGCCCTTCATCTCTAAAATTTACGGTATATTTATTCCCATTACTCCCCGTAACTTGAAACTCCGCTGTGTCAAACCTTTCAAATCTGTAGTATTGTGCTCTGCGCTCTCTTTTCTGGAATATATCTTCGTAATACGCGGTGAGTGGAGTCTCCACCGCCAAAGACTTTTCCCTTTTTTGCACAAAGTAAGTATTCACTCTGAAAAAGGTTCGAACAATCAACACATGTATCAGTAAACCTCTAACACCTTTAAGGACCCCGTTGAAACTTTCAGACATATTAGTAGTCATTAGTAGATATCTGCATCCATTATCGTGTGCTTGTGACCGCATGTGTACTGGATACTCATCTAACCACGCTTTCGCGGCTTGACTCGTCTGTCCAATTTTCGTCATGTACATGTCATGAACATTAGGGCCAGACGCTTCACCGGTTTTGTACATAAATTTATGTAGATCTGAATTTTTAAATTTTCTATCAAAATTTTGCCTGAAGTGCCGCAGGCAAAACCTATGTGGGGTCGTCGGAAATACAGCTCTCATTGCAGCTAGTATTCCCAGATGTCTATCAGGTATGATGTATAAATCTGTTTTATTAATAACATATGGGATATTTTTGAGTTGACGGAAAAATCATGACCAGGATGATGTATTTTCACTATCGACAATAGGAAATCCCAACGGAAATATACAGTTATTAGCATCAACACCTGTAGCAATTAACATGCAACCTCCGTACTTACCATATAGATATGTCGCATCCACGCACAATACCGCCCGACAGTGCGTGAAACCAGCCGCACAAGGAGCAAAGCACCGGAAAATTCTTTGAAACCTGACACAGCCATCGTCATCTGTTTCTGTGGTTTTTAACCGGTATACGGACCCCGGATTTGATACTTTCATGGCTTCCATAAAAGGGACTAATGTGTTGTACGAGCTTTCTCAATCCCCAAATATCTTGCATAAAGTCTTTATACGAGCATCCCATGCCTTCACATACAAAATCCGAATTTTGTGGTCTCCGCTGATGTCACGCCCCGCTTCCCAAAATACGGAATACGGGGGTTGACAAGGCCAGTCATGCTCCTACGGTCAAGGAAATGTCCTGCCGTAGTTGCACTTCGGCTTCTAGCTTTACGTGGTAAGCAGTAAACAATGCGCAGGTAATGAGAAATGCAGTAACTAAAACAAAACAATACAAAGAACTGATCTGATGGAAATCAAAAGGGTATAACTCTGGATAGCTAATCAAGATGTCCGCGATGTACGTCTAGTCCTGGTCCCGGCTAGATCCACTTCACACTCTGAGCATGCATACTCAGGTCATCAGAGCGACACGATAGCAATATATATATAAGGATGCAAGTGGCAACTCGAACAGTAATAATGGATGTATAACAGTAAACCAAGACAGTAAAGACATGAACGTGGAGTAATCAATGCAATGTTTAATAGATCAGGAGAACGGTAAAGCAGTAATATAGTATGTCAGATGTGTTAATACAGTAGGTAATGCATGTCAATATCACTATCCCTATCAGTCTCTAAGTCTCACTGTACAGGTCACTGAGCCTATTGTCAGTCCAAGTGTGAGAGTCAACCACTCGCGAGTGTCCTCCATCCAAGGGTAGGACCCAAGGGCAAGGGACCACGGGCCCAACATATAACTCACGGTAATAATCATGTACCCTGTAAATCTCCATATATATAAGCCGGCATGGGACTCCCGAGATTCTGTTGAACTCACACTCAAACTGCCCCACACCCCGTGGTCTACATCAAACGCCAACCATAACCTCAAATATTGGTCGGTCCATAACAAGTCTGTGCGAGAACTGGAGACAGGATCTCCATCAAGCACGTCCCGACTAATACCCAAGTGCCTTATCTGTGACACCCATGCGAGAGCTTCCATAAGTGTTCCATACCACTTATAGTCACACTTACACGCGTCCCACAGACGTCAACAATGCAATAGAATAATAGGGTTCACTGATTGTGTACAAGTACGTGTCACTTTCATTTATCCACTCATGCACGAACACTAACGTACTTGCCACAATCATCACTAATACCTAACACTGGGTAATGCACATGATCACTAGGTTATCAATGCAGTGACATATGTATGATATGATGAGTAAACAGTATGTAAAGCATGATTAAGATGTCATAAATCAGTATTCTACCACTTGCATAATTTATCATAAATCATACGTGTACAGTTTAGCGAAACGATAAACGGGGATTAAATATTATGTTTGATTATCTATCCAGCGAGTTTGGTTTCATGTCAATCGGGTTTCAGGATCACTAGTTATGGCCATTTCATTTTAAGCGTTCACGGCTGGAAATCCGGTTTCAGAATCGGAAGTCCGTTTCGCAACGCATTTTAACCCTAGTAGGGATCAGAATTTAGCAACACTACAGTTGAATGATATCTAGGGTTTTCAGTAAGGTTTTCAACGCAATAGACGGATTTTCAATCGCATCTGTACGTCAGGAGTTACACACTGTTTATCACTAGTTTGTCACTTCTGAATCTGTTCTGGACTGTTATACGTCCAGCTCTTTTAATTTACAATTTAAATAGCAAACGCCGAAGAAACGGAATGAAACCACTTGTGTTATCTAGATAACAGATTCACCTTTTTTAAACTGCGGAGTTCCGCAACATACTAGTTCAGGAAACAAAATGGTACATATCACGGGACAGCACACAGTAACCAGAGTCGCTCTGGACTGCAGTCCAGAGTCGCACTCCGATCCAAATATTATCACAATTTAAGTACAGAAACCATTAGAAACTTGCATAGGGTTATAGTTCGTTGAGTCGGCTTCGATTTAAGCCCCCGAACGCATCATTCCAGTATGTACATAATTTATGGTAATTTAACAATTTTCAGATACGAGAAAGTTCCAGTTTTACAGGTATACTTGGGGGTAATCGTTTTAGTCGTTAACAGTTGTATTTTCCCATGAGATTTACACACTAGGTTCACTGCCTTACGGGACAGACCATGCAATTTAGTTCCGTCAAATTAAATGAATAATTTCATTGGGATCATGCATCGAACAGGTAAATAGTATAAGTTATCGAGAATTGTAACATTGCAATTTATACGAATTGAGTTTGTAACATAAATAGATTAGCATGTAGCAAGTAAAATACTTGCCTGGAGACGTTTTGGGGCACACGGCAGCAGCAACGACACACGTGCGACACGGCAACGACTAGTACAACGACTTGTACCCGACACGGCAGTAAACTGGCTGGGTTTAAGTTTTAGTGGAGCTTGGGCTCGAGAGATAGGAGGCTTGACTTGGGCTCTATGCAATGGTGGTGGCGGCTGCGAGCTCAGGCGATGTTGTGGCTCCGTCGATGGTTGGTTATGGGGTTGCAGAGGGTCGGCTATGGAGTTGTAGGGCGACGAGGTGGCCGGCAGTGAGGCGGTGGCCAGAGGTTAGAGGTTGGGGAAATTGGTGGGGTGTTTGGTTGATAGAAGAGGGAGAGAGAAGGAGAGAGAGAGAGTGAGAGAGTTAGACAAGGAGAGAGAGAGAGAGAGAAAGAAGCAGAGGTTGAGAGAGAGGGAGACACAGAGAGAGAGAGAAGGAGGGCTTTGTGTGGTGGGGAGGTGGTGCTCGGGTCGACGAGATGGGTTGCGGAGGCCGGAGCTCGTCGGCGTCGTCGGGGTGCAGGCGGTGGTCGTGGTCGGGTGTAGGCGAGGTTGGTGGGTCGGTTTCTCGAGGAGGAGGCAGGGAAGGATGGTGGAGATGACGGTGGGGAGATGGTCGAGGAGGGGAGGAATGAGGACGAGGGTGGAGGAGAGCCGGCGATGAGGGGACGGCAGGTGTGTAGGGATCCGAGTGGGTGCAGGGGAGTTTGGTGACGGCTGAAGGCAGAGGGGGTAGCGTAGGGAGCTCCGTTGGTGGAGAGGAGTGAGCGAGGGAGAATGGTGAGGGGTTGTAGTTGTCGCCTTCGGCGGTAGGGCGAGTGATGAAGTTGGCAGAGGGCTGCGGGAGTGGGTTCGAGGGAAATTTTAGAGAGGGAGGAGAGTTTTGTGAGTGAGAGAGGAGTGAGGGAGATAGGGGAGGAGATTGGGGGATCGCGAGGGGGTAACGGCAAGGCGTGGGCGTGGGCGTGGGCAACGGCGCTGCGACGTGGGCGCGAGTGTTGGCGAGGAAGATGGATCGCGCGAGCGGGGGAGAAGGAAAGAGCCGTTGGAAGAAGAAGAGGGTGTGGGCCGGGTCGGGTTTGCTGGTCGGGCTTGGAGTATGGGCCAGTGGGGAGAAAAGAAACTAAATGGGGAAAAGGAAAGAAGCGGGCCGGGGATTTAAATAAAAAGAAAACCCTCTGGGCTGTGGGCGTGTTGGGCCGAAAAAGCTGAAATAGTAAAGGAAAGAAAATAGAAGGAAAGAAAAATTAAAGTTGGGCTGGGTTTTGGGATTAAGGGAAAAATGAAAAGGAAAGGTTTGGTGTTTATTGGGGTTTTAAAAACTAATAAATAATTATAGGTAAAACAAATAAAATTTATAAGTGGAAGAGAAATACGGATATTGGTATAAAAAGGGGCTGGGTATTACAGCTGACGTAGAGCCGTATCTCTCGGGGAGTCATCGCCACATCTGTACGGATTAGTGGCAAGATTAGTGAGCAAATGTAAGATGAAGTGCAATTCCTGTGATCTTTTAATATAATAGAATTGATGCAAGTATATTCTTGGTTGTATTTCATGACCTTCCAAGCTTTGGCTCTTTTCGAACAACATGCATGCAATCTCCACTTACATTCAGGAGCTTTCGTACATACCATGGTATATTATGTCTTATTTGACTCTTTGGTTTTAAATATAACGTTTTTTTTAATAGCCCACGACTTCAGCTTACAAATAAGATCTCCTTTTTCCTGAAACATATCTCCAACGGTGACACAATCTTCGCTTGCTACGGTCGCTTCGAAATAGGGTTCAGTATTTACTTCTGCCACGGCTAAGTCTACCCAACTATCATCTTCCAGCGGATCAAGGCCGAGATTTTCTAGTTCGACAAAATCATTATTTGCAGCCGTATCATCAATCAATGCTACTTCATTCAATCCAGCGGCATATTCCACGCTATCCTCCTCTTGATGACCTTCACCAGTTTCATCATCGTCGCTGCCACACATATCAATGTCACCCGTAGCAACATAAGGCTCGGGTGCTATATGTGATGGTTGAGATCGGTGTAATGTAGATGGTTCGGGGTGAAAAGACCGGAAAGATGTGGACGAACATGCTTGAAATGCGCTACTTGGATCGTGTTGGAATGATGCGGAGGTATGGGAAAATCTGCGTTTAGTATATAAATTGTTCTTATATAATTTTTCCTTAATATTTTCGTATTACGAAAAATATAAACATAATCACCACCTGTTTCAGATTTATTTATCTTTGGAAGGTTGTATATGGTAATCCTTGTTCTTCTTCAGGGGTGCATGTAACTGCAGCAGTCGATTGGGAAAATCTATATTTAATATATAAAATATATTAGTATTTTGGTATTACAAAAAGTGGATTTATAAAATGTTTACCCTTGAGTTTGAAGGTTTAAATAATGTTGTGTATAGCCGTATCCACTGATACTAACGGTATCATCGTTAACCATGGGACTGTACCCAGGAACTACCTCCAGCATTACCATCAAAATTACCCGTTGGAGCGACATCTGATACTTCCAATTGTTTCTTTTGAACTAAAATGCTTTGCCAGACCGAAGTCTATCATCGAAGATATTGATGCATCGTCTGTAATTTCAACCAATGCATTTCCACTAAACATAGGCCATATACAACTTAACTTAAGCTTAATTTCATGGGGATCGTATTCCATGATTTTAAATACTTTATTCTCGATTTCATTATAAGTCGTTGATGGTTCTAATCGCATAATTCTTGCGCACCCGCCCATATACTCGGGACCTTGTGCACTTGTGACAATCTGGCCATCGTATTTACATACAACAAATAAACTTGAACTTGCCATTATTTGCATCAAACAATATCAAGCCAACAATAAAAAAAACGTTAACAACTTATATAATGATTATATTCATTGAAAAATAAATAAACGTTAAAATAAATTTACATACATTTGAAAGGGTGCAGATGAGATTTTGTAGGAGGTGCAAATGCAAATCGGAGCAGGATGAGAATTTGTAGGAGGTGCAGATGCAAATCGGAGCAGAATGGAGAGCAAATGGGAGGAGAGTGCATATGCAAATTGGAGCGGAATGGAGAGCAAATGGAAAGGGGAGAGAGAGCTGCTTTTATAGGTGTTTGGTGGTAAAGAGGTTACGGGTTTGTCTTGGATTAATTAAAATTATTTAAAATATTAAGGAGGGCGTGTTTCAAAAACCCGCCATCTACTTAATTATTGAAGGGGCGCGTTCTAAGAACCTGCCCTCTTCTTTGCAAAACGATATGACCACACATAATTATTATCAGTAAGATTTGACAACACAATATATGTTAAGAAAAAAACAAAAGATTTGACAACACACGACAGGATAAAACAGAAAAGATGAGAGCGGGTTCTTAGAACTCACTGGTATAAAATTATTGAAGGGGGCGTGTTTTAAGAACCCGCTCTCTTCTTTGCAAAATGATATGACCACACATAATTATTATCAGTAAGAGAAAAAAACAAAAGATTTGACAATACACCACAGGAAAAAACAGAAGAGATGAGAGCGAGTTCTTGGAACCCGCTGGCATAAAATTATTGAAGGGGGCGCATTCTAAGAACCCGCCCTCTTCTTTGCAAAATGATATAACCCCACATAATTATTATCAGTAAGATTTGATAACACAATGTTAAGAAAAAAAAACAAAAAAATTGACAACACACGACAGGAAAAACAAAAGAGATGAGGGCCGGTTCTTGGAACCCGCTGGCATAAATTATTGAAGGGGGGGCGTTCTGAGAACCCGCCCTCTTCTTTGCAAAATGATATGACCCCACATAATTATTATCAGTAAGATTTGACAACACAATATATGTTAAGAAAAAACAAAAGATTTAGGAAAAAACATATGATTTGACAATACAATATGACAATATGATTTGACAACTGATTTGACAACACAATATGGAAAAAATATAATCGTTCTGTGGGCATAGATGAGGGCAGATTCTATGAACACGCCCTCATTTTCCTATAAAACCCCGCCCTCTTCACTCTGATTTTCACTATTTTTATTTCACTATCTCTATCCAAATTCCCTTCTAAATCCACCAACTGTCTCAATTTTTCAGTAATTGTAATATCAAATTAATTTCAATGGAAAATCAATTATTCGACAAATCACTGCTCGTAAATCAAAACGAACATAGATCTTTCAGTATATTACACGGGGAGGAAAAATTCAAAACTTATTAATTTTTTTTAATTCCCCATTTCTTTTAACTCTAATAGTTGAAAATAATATGATTAAATTTTGCAGGGTAAAGATAATCTTATAGTCGTCAGTTATAGTTCTGACAAGTAGTAAGTTACCGATTATCGTATAATCGAGCGGATTCGAAGAGCCGAATTTTATGGAGCTTCATTGCTTCGTCATATCCAAATCGACTACAGTCTCGTTACCTCTCTTATTGAGCGTTGGAGAAAAGAGACCCACACTTTTCATCTTAGACGGGGTGAGACCACTATCACACTTCAGGATATTGGCCTCTTACTTGGTTTACGGGTGAATGGGGTTGGATTGGTCGGAGGTAAAATTGTGGGCCCAGATACCGAGCACCCATACCGAGATACATATGCCGAGTCTGTTCTCGGACAGGTATAATTCATAATTTTTTAAATCAAAAGTTTAAGTATGTTACAATGATATTAATTAACAATTATTTGTAAAATTCAAGCACCAGGAAGCTATACTAAGGAGTATAAGATCAGTTTAAACTGGCTCAAAGATACATTTACTAATATCCCTGATGAAACTACCGATGATGTCTTGGATAGACATGCACGTGCCTACATTCTGTACATGATCGATTCTTGGTTGATGCCGGACCAATCGGCAACGCATGTCCATCCTTTATACCTTGGGTTTTTTACGGACTTTGATGTGTGTGGCCAGTATGCTTAGAGAGAAGGGGTCCCGGCCTATCTTTACAAGGAACTAAATAAGGCATGTGCTCCTACGAAGAATAAAATTTGTGGCTGCATTACATTACTTCAGGTGCATTTCTTGTTTTTAACAGCTAGACATTTACAAAATTGTAATATTGGTTCTTTCTCTTATCATCTGACATTTTATATATAGATTTGGTTATGGAAGCACATGTGTATGGGAAGACTAGATCGCATTAATATTTCTGCCGTGGATATCCCTGGAAATCCTCTCGGCTCTTGGTGGAGTGACAAGAAATCTTATAAGGCTTCTCGTCGAGTATTTAAATATTATAGAGATGAGTTGGATCACATGGAGGTGACTCAGGTAACCATACCTTAGGTAATTAATTTTGTTTAAAAATTTTAAATTAGCTTCTGTAACATTTCAGAAATATAAAATATTATTTTTGGAAATTTAATATTAAAATAATATATTTCGCGAAAATTATTCGAGTTGCGAATATAGATTTTTCGTAAATTGGTATAAGTATATACCAATATTCGGAGATTAAAATGATTTATTTATTATAATGATATTTATCGGATTTTGGTCAAATCCGTGTTTTTACATTTTGTTTTCATGGCTCGTGTACCATATCTTGTGCATGTTGGGTTTGTGACTTGTGAGTTGTGAGATTTAGGAAAAGAAAAAAAGAATGAGAAAGGAAAAAAGGAACCAAAGAAAAGAAAAGAAAAAGGAAAAGAAAGAAAGAGTTTAGTGTGAATGGAATAGATTTGATGCCATGGTATTTTTTTGTGAAAAAAAACAAAATAGATATTTTGTGAGAGAGTGAGCCTGAGAGAGAGGAGAGTGAGACTTGGCTGCCCTCTTATCATTCTCCATTGGTTTTCTTCAACTCCTCAATTTCTTCATCTCATTCCCTCACTACCTCCATACCTCATCTCTATTCCTTTGCCAAACCCTCATGCCCCCTCATTAAAAACATGCACAACCCTATTCTAAACCCTTAGAACCGTTCAAGTTTTGATTTTGAAGACTTTGAGCAACTCTAGAATTTTCCTAGGTGGCCAAACAAGGTAATCACTTCACTTTTAGATTAGTAATTGTGTTATATCATATTTTAGTTTAGAATTTGAGTTAATTAGGATATGTGATCTTAGAAAATTACAAGTTGATATTAAGTGGCCAATTGAGGTGTAGGGAGTGTTTACTAGACCCTAGAGATTGATTTCATGGCCTGGAATTGAGTTTAGAACCCAAAATACGAAGTTGGAATTTTTCCGTGTCGGTTTTGTGAACCTTATGGCCTACAGGGTATCTGGAGCTATTTGGGGAATTTTAAAGAAAATCAAGCGAGTCCATTGAGCTAGATAGACCACTAGAAGACCACCACCAAAACACAAACCAATTCTGCCCCTATTCAACCGGCGACGCCGGATTATGAGGTGTTCTCACCGAACCCCCTATCTCCGTTGGTGCAGAGGTTTTGCCTGTAGCTCATTTGCCCTATAACCTATCCCATTTACCTGCTTGTTTAGTTCCCATTTACCTGAGCCGAAATCTGGGAGTTGTTTGCGAGTGTTTAGGCTAATGTTTTCCGATATGTGAATTCTTGGTTTTTATATTTGGAATGCGTGGTTTTTATATTTGGATTTGATTCTTTCGTTGGACGTTTGTACGTCAACAGACGAGAGTTGTTTAGTTGTTTTTGGCATGCTAAGCTATATGTTTTAACCTATGAGTGAAACGTGTGCCGTATCGGTTTTCGGATATTGATTTTAATTGCTTTTCGATGTGTATTGATTGTAGGTACTTCGCGTGGACTTCCGAGACGACGAAGCATATCGACTTCGGCTAAGCGAGGAGAATTACGGTGAGTAGATTATATCTACGGGGGAAGTCGGGTGGATGGCGTATAGCACCCCCGCAACCATTAATATGGAATACTGTGATATAAATTCTAATTTGATTAAGGATATGCTACGAGCTTAAGATAACCTTATTATAGGATTTAGTAAGATATGATATGATTAAAGTTGACACTAATAAATATATATTGGCTTGAGAATACGAAATGAGAAGTGAATCATGATAGGTACGAATTGAAAGATGACAAGTATGGGTTGATAATGATAGGATATGAGTTCGAGATCGATAAACACGACACGAGACTGAGATAGAGGTATTGTGAAATTATTAAGATATGACGTTTATACAAATGTGATTTGAATGCGTATATAATTATGAGTATAATGAGCGATATGTCGTACGAGACCTTAGATCCGTACCCTCATTATTGTATAGGTCGATAGATTCCCTATTCTGTTTGATGGCCCCGTACGATGGATTACCGTACGTGATGAGATGTACCGGATGATTGATCCGCGCTAGTGATTTGAGGTTGATGATCGATGATTATTGTCATATCGAATGTTATGAGGCGGGATTGCCGATATAAAGATTGCAACCTGAACCATACCTATTTTCAAAGCGACGATGTGTATCGTTTAAAAGTGACTGTATGATTCTTGTGTAGATAGATACACCCATTTATTGTTCATGTTGTGTAGGATATTACCCTCGTGATGTACATACCATGTGCCGGTATTTAATGCTATATGATATCATTTGCCAGTACACCTGCACAATTACCGTTGATGCGCATGTTACACTTACACAGATTTGCCGGCTCACACACATTCTTCATCGGTAATTGCCATGCTACTTACACAGTGGAACTGCCATATCATAATATTACTCTTAACCGTAAAAGTACATTCATTGTTCAGTATTATCACTTGACTTGCTTGCATGATATACCCGATATGCTCATATTACTACTCTATACTGCATACATCGTACCTTATGGTTATAAGCTTGCATGATATACCCGATATGCTCATATTACTACTCTATGTTGCATACATCGTACTTTATTGGTTATATGCATTGAGATGCTGTTTTTATGAGATCTCTGGTTTGAGAACCGCAGTTTAATTTCAAAGGAAATCGTGTATTGTTTTAAAAATACGGTTTCTCTTGATATGATATTTCGTGGTGTCCACCATGAGTTTTCTCGGTTCTGAGCAGTGAGTATACCCGATTCGAGGAGCGGTAGACACCGTCTGCGGGTACATAGTGGACCCGGCGAGGTACCCGGGGCAAGAAGACTCGTATTGTTAGGCGGTGAGCCTGGCAGGGGAGCATTACCTACCGGTGATTGTATAGAGCTCGGCGAATATCCGGAGGATACCGTTTTGGAGTTATGATATGAGATGGATATGAGGACCGATCTGAGGATGTGGCACCTGAGATATGAGGATTTACGTGTCGATACTGGACACGGGTTTTCATGATGTTTTGAGTGTCGGTGTTGGACACTCAGGTTCCATGATTTTGATGTGTCGTTGATGGACACACATGGTTGATATCCTCATATATATATATACATGCATATGCTTTCATGATGTTCGAGTGTCGGTGTGGGACACTCAGGTTCCATGATATTGTTTTGTGTCGATTGATGGACACGTGGATGATATCCACATGCATACATGCATATGATGTGGATTTTTATTTATATATGTCATTGCATTGACTCGATTGTTGATATATATGTGCGTACTTGGTCACCCTAGATATCATAGTATTATCTTCAGGATATAGTGACCTAGGAAATCGTTATTTTATTCGATTTCTACTTGTTGATATTTTCTACTCACGAGTTGGCAACTTACCCCCGTTGTGCCACAGTTCTTGCAGGTATGACCGTTTGGGATCAGTTGCAGTATCGCTGGCACACAACTTCTTCCAGGGTGCTTTGCTTTGGTAGGTAGGACACATGTTTGTAATATTTCAGAAAATATAAAATATTATTTTTGGAATTTAATATTAAAATAATATATTTTGCGAAAACTATCCGATTTGCGAAATTGGGCTTTTCGTAAAAAAGTATAAATATATGCTAATAATTGTGAAATAATTAGAAATTAAAATGATTTACTCATTTAAAAATATATTTATCGGATTTGGCATTTTGATAATTAATTAGATGCAGTTTAAATAAAAACCCGATTAGTGCACTACTAATCGCGATTAGGCCAAATCATTGTTTCTGCGGTTTTCCATGGCTAGTGCACCATGGCATGTTGCATTTTGGTTACATGTTGTGTTCTTGTGTTGTTTTTTGAGTATTATGTGGTTTGAGTTTTGAAAAAAAAGAAAAGAAAAGAGAAAAGGGCAAAAGAGAAAATGTTTGGAGAGAGAAAAAAAAGTTAGAATAAGAGAGAGAGAGAGAGAAAGGGGCAGCCACCACTCATTCCTTCCATGTGTTTCCTAATCTCCTTCCTCCTTATCTCCCTCCACCTTCACCTCCATAAACCATATAAAAAACCTTGTCAAAACCCTATACCCCTTCACAAAAGATGATCCCCACTTCATCCTCTACACTTTGGACCAAGAAAAGTTGGATTTTGATGACTTTGGGAAACAAGGGTTTTTCTTGAGTTGCATCCATGAGATATAATTCCTTTCACTTAGTTTAGTTTTAAGTTTCCTAGCATCCTATTTTAGTTTAGAGTTAAACTTGTTAGATTTGTGATGTTTGGAAAATCTAAGAGAAGGGTTTGAGTGTTTGTGTGGGATCATGATCTGTAGTGGGTATCTACAAGACCCTAGTGGTGTTTTTACCGACCTAGAACAGAGAATAGAACCCAAGACACAGACTTAGGATTTCCCGACGTCAGATTTGCGATAGATTGTGATGGTATATGGGAATCTGGGATGATCCAAGACCATTACAAAATAAGTTCCCTTGACAGTGAGACGTGCAGGCAACCATGAATCGCTCCCTGAAACCTGAGCCCCTACCCTCATTATCTGGCCGCAAATTTATTCTTTGTGGCCGCAAATTGCGGCCACATTAGAGGGGAAATTGGTTATTTTTGGTTGGTGAGTCCCTTAGGTGATATCTAGAGCGACCCTATATGCAAAATTCCCTAGTTTGGCCTAGGGTGAAATCTGGGAGTAATTTCCTTTGTTGCTGCATTTGGTATTTGCGATTTATGAACTTGGGTTTTAATATTGATATTGTATTTGGTTGTTGGGCGTTTGTACGTCAACAACAAGGGTTGTTTGATTGTTTTGCATGAGTAGGCTATAGGTTCTAACCTATGAGCGCACCGTGTGCTGTATTGGTTTTCCGGACTTGATGTTAATAGCGACTTCGATTGTGTATTATTGTGGGTATCTTCGCGTGGATTCCAAGGCGATGGAGCGTGGCGTCATCGACTTCGGCGAGCAAGGATCAGATGAGTAGATCTATATCTACGGGGGATGTCGGGTGGATGGCGTATAGCACCCCCGCAAGTTTTGATGGAAACCGATATATAGAATATGGTTAAGGAAACCTAGATTAGAAAACTATAGGGTATGGATAGAGAAACCATGTTAGAAACTTAGGGATATGGTTAAAGAATTAGTAGGAGATAAGATATACCATGACTTAAAGTTATAGCTTAGGGTTTAGGTGACTTGATATGATAGGAAAGATGTCTCGAATTAATGTTTAAGAATGTGAGTTACTATAGATATAGATAAGCAGTTGTAAAGAGAACCAATAGGAGATTTTAGTGGCATGATATGAGGTTGATAATATACGACTTTAGACTGATTAGATGACTTGATGTGAGATATTTATAAGATGAAAAGAATATACAAGGTGATATGATGACTTGTCTGATATGTCGGTATACGGATGCGAGTCGATTGAGATGATTGATACCTTTGCCGGTCCCTTGATATGAGATTGTATGGATGTGACCTGGGATATAGATATATAGATATATATAATATTATGAATCTTGAATGATAGGTCGTACGTGACGTTAGGTCCGTACCCTCATTGTTATATAGGTTGTTAGGATCCCAAATTGTTTAATGACGCCGTACGCTGATTTACCGTACGTGATGAGTTTAATTGATGATTGATCCATACTCTTGACTAGAGGATGCCGATTGATAGATTCACCGACTCGGTCATGTTAGATACTTATACCTTATAGATTTTAGCTGACGATTTACTTTATGCTACGTTCATGTCATTCTCATTGCATTTCATATACTTGTGCTAGTACACCTACACCATTATCGATGATGCGTATGTCACACTTACACAGATTGGCCGGCTCACACACTTCATCATCGATAATTGCCATTTCACTACACAGTAGAATTGTTGCGTTATGATATGACTCCTTGCATAATTTACTTGCTATAGTTACATATACACCTTTATACGATGTTGTAAGTTGACCTTGGAGGAATTGGGAACCGCATGATATATTTTAAAACTGGATTCATTTTAAAGAGCGATTTTTCCTTGATATGTGCATATTACTGTTCTATATTGCATGATTTACGGATATGCTTACATTCTGTTATATGTCGCATACATCATGCTTTACGATTTTACGCATTGAGATATGCTGTTTTCATGAGATTTCTGGATTTGAGAACCGTGGTTATTTCAAAGGAAAGTATATATTGTTTTAAAAACCCGGTTTCTCTTGATATGATATTTTAGTGCGTCCACCATGTGTTTTCTCGGTTCTGAGATTGGCATGTGACACCCGATTCGAGGAGGAGGAGGAACCGTCTGCGGGTGTATGGTGGACCCGGTACGGGACCCCGGGGCAAGATGGTCGCAGATGATGGCGTTGAGCCTGGCAGGGGAACACTACCTACGGTGATAGTATTTGGACTCGGCGGTTATCCGGAGGATACTGATCGGAGTCATGAGATGGTTATGAGGGCCGATCTGAGGATGCGGCGCCTGAGATACAAGGATTTACGTGTCGATGCTGGACACGGTTTTCATGATATTTTCGAGTGTCGATACTGGACACTCAGGTTCCATGATTTGATGTGTTATTGATGGACACACATTCTTTGATATCCTTATACATTTACATGCATATGCTTTTACGATGTTCGAGTGGACAAGATCCATATGCATACAGACATTTATTATATTGTTGGCACACATTTACATACGATCATCCTAGATATCATAGTATTACCTTCATGATATAGTTGACCTAGGAATCGTTGTTTATTCGATTTCTACCTGATGATGTTTTCTACTCACGAGTTGGCAACTCACCCCCGTTGTGCCACAGTTCTTGCAGGTTGACCGCATGGATCGGTAGCGACATCGTTGGCACGCAGCTTGCTTTTGGGTGACTTGCTGGTAGGTGGTACATGTTGGATCGTACCACTTTTGTATTTACTATTCATATTGTATCTAGTCAACTCCATCAATCAAAACTAGTATTTGTATAAATAGTAAAACTTATAGTTGCGAGATTGAGCGATGGGTTTTATGTTCGCTTATTGGGTTGATGTCTTGGTTTATTCATTATCTTTTGTGTTGACCTTCGCCGTTGGACGTCGTATACTTGTTTTATTACTTGCGTGGTTGTGAATCCGCCGTTTGGTGAAGAGCTAGCTCCCGCTTGGGGATGCCTTTTATATTATCAGGTATTTGTGGTTTTAAATCAAAATATACAAAGGAGATACTGCCCAAATTTTTAAAAGACGAAACATGTTTTTCAACTAGTAAGATAAACTTGCATTTTTCATGTTCCCTTTCTATGCATTTAAGAAAACATTTTACCTCATTATACCTTATTTCAAAACTTTACCTCTTTTATTTCTTTAAAAGGTTTAGATTTCTGGGTTTCGGCTTACTTGAATTAGATGGGGTCCTATAGACTTCATATGATTCAAGTGCCAGTTACGAGCATATTTTCGGGTCGTGACAATGTTGGATCGTGCCCGCTCTCGTACCGATATATTCTATTGTATGTAGATAACTCCATCACATCAGATCACATCAAATCAGAGATTAGAATTGTATATTGGTAGATCTAGTCAGACTTGGGTATTGTTCGAGACTTAGAGCGATGGGTTTATGATCGCTTTCTTGAGTTTTGATATATTGCTTCTTTATTTGTTCTTCTGGGTTGTTTCTTCGCCGTTGGGCGTCGTATATATGTTATTGCGTGGTTGTGATTCCGCCGGTTGGCGAAGAGCTAGCTCCCGCTTGGGGATGCCTTTATATTATCATGTATATGTGGTTTTGGATCAAAATATACAAAGGAGGTGCTGCCCAAATTTTTAAAAGACGAAACATGTTTTTCAACTAGTAAACCCACTTGCATTTTTCATGTTCCTTTATTTATGCATTTAAGAAAACGTTTGATTTCATCATACCTTTATTACAAAACTTCATGTCTTTTATTTTCTTTAAAAGGTTTAGATTTCTGGGTTTCGGCTTACTTAATTTGCGTCACGCCTTTAGACGTTGCGTGATTTAAGTGCCGATCACGAACTAAATTTTGGGTCGTGACAGCTTCATTACAATTTTGTACTATGTTATTTGCGCAGTTCACGTGGACGCCTTATACAGCATATCGTCTGCAAGGATTACCGACATTTGTATCGAAGGAGAGCCGGTTTGGCGGGCTCGATACCCACTACTCTGCATTAATATCGTGGTCATGCACCTACCGGACCGGGTGTTGCGACAGTTCAGTAAATTGCAACATATTCCTGTTCCGACGCCTACGCCTATGACAATAGAGGGAGATATGCGAGGAGGAAAGACGGAGCGTGATTGGAGGGAGTATCATCATCAATATTTGCTGAGATGGGAGGATAGTCAGCGTAATATTGCCTTACAGCAAATAGGTGACCAAACAACCACCGACGCTGCAGAAACATATCTACAATGGTATAAGCATGTTATTATAAGATATTTTTCTACTCTCCCTAACAACTTTCCAAACATCCAGCAGTACGAGCCTAGAGGCCACGTGGAACGAGAAATAGTAAGTTAAATTCTTTAAATTATATTAGTTTTTAACATCCGGCGGTATGAGTCAATAATTGTTTCTTATTTTTAATGTAACGACTGTAAGTCTACGGTAGCGCCCCGGCCGTCAATCCGAGGCCAAATGCGGAAACAAAAACTTTTTAGGAAACCGGCGCTATCGTAGTCTTTCATCCGGATCGAACCATTAACGTTAAACTAGCTAACTACTAAGAAGTGAGAGTGGCTATACCAATCAATCCGTATCCTTCGGTCTTTGGCCACCATCCCAAGCTTCTCACGGCATCTCCGATCTCCGGTCTTCTCGTCAGAAAGGACACCACATCAATGAGTCTTTTTACGGGCTCCCGCTTCATCCGAAGCAACTTGGACACGAAGTTTGCTAGCCGACGTGTCCAAGGTGATGTAGAGAATGTGTGTGATAACTTTTTCTCAATCATCCATTGATTCTCAACGCATGAGAGTATATGGATAGAGGTGGAAGATGATGCCATTAGTGAAAATGGTGAGCTAGAGGAAGAAGAAGAAGAGGCTTTCTTTTTGCTATTGTGTTGTGTTGATAAAATGAGAGCCCTAGAATGATAATCCAAGAGCTAACCCCAAGCCTATGGCTGCCCTCTCTCTCTTCATCCATAATTTCACACAATAAACAAATCCTAATGTGACATTAGCACAAATAAAGAGACCATGAGTCACTAAACATGTCCATGTCACATTAAATGCACCTCATAATGAAATCCACTCACAATTTCCACATGTAAACATTAATCCAAATGTTTACAACAATAAAAAGATACGGCAACATCTAAAATAAACTCGTGACGGATCACAAGGATACCCCTCACCTGTATATACATACCTGCATCCGCATTCCGACTGAATGCGAATGCGATGAGACTAAAGTAATCCAACAAATCTAATACTAGGATCCGGCTTAAACCAAAGCCCACTGTTTCCTGATTAGAAAATCAGGAATTACCTCAATGAGGTATCACGTGTCCACATGTGACTGTTTCCTGATTTAAAATCAGGAAAACCTACGGAAGAGGCATCACGTGCTGGCACGTGACCAGCGGTCACGTGTTGACACGTGATGACTAAGCAGCGGCAAAGAACAAAGCGCAGAAGGAAGGGAAGCCCATTCCAGGGGGGTCACGTGCCTACACCTGACCAGGGGTCACATGCGTACACGTGACCAACGGTCATGTGGCCACACGTGACCAGCCTCAAGAGCCTTATTTTTATGACAGAATTAAATTCTGAGAAAAGATCTCTCAAGTCTTTCCAAAATGGAAAAGAATTATTTGGAACCGTTGGATTAAAATCTGAAGGTCATTAAATATCACCAATTTATCGAAAAATCTTGGACTTGGAAAGGTTTCCCCTCTAAATCTAACCGAAATAACAAACAGATACATTTGGATTTAAAATCCAATGGTGAATAAAATTCACCTAATGATCTAAATGCCCGGATTAATGGTAAACATAAATCAAATCTCTCAATAAACAAGTCAAATCTTTCAATGAAAGATTCACTAAAACTGATTGATCCTCTCCATTCTCCTATAAATAGGAGCCAAAGGAGAGAGTTTGAGGAGGGAGAGAAATATACAGAGACATATACAGAGAGAAAGAGAGATAGAGCCTTGAGACTTTGGAAGAAATTGATCCTCTGCAAAAGAAAATCCTAGGTAAGAAAGGAGAGGCTTAAAAAGAGAATTTAATTCTCAAAAGAGTTTAACTCTTAGATAAAGAAAAGAACTTAGTTCTTTCTCTGGTGGAGGATCTGCACAGTGCACATCTCCCCATGAATTGAGAATTTAATTCTCATTGGGTTGAGATCCTGCCATGCAGATCTAAAACACAGAAGATGAATTGAGTTTTGAGAATTTAATTCTCACTAAATGATAGGAATTCAATTCCTTTGAGATAAAATTAGGGTTTAACCCTATGATATAGGAATCTAATTCCTTCAAAATGAACAGAACTAGGGTTTAACCCTATTTGAGAACATAATTCTCTCAAAACTCACAGGAATTTAATTCCCTTAAGAAAAGAAATTAGGGTTTAACCCTATTAAGAATACAATTCTTGAGAAGAAAACATGAATTTAATTCCACTAAAGTTTGTTGTTAGGGTTTAACCCTATGAAGAAATTAATTCTTAAGAGGTGAACAGATCTTTAAAACATGCAGAGTCATGTGCTACCACGTGACCCCTGCAAAGATCCCCAGAAAAGAACTTTAAAGTAAACACCTCATGTGCTACCACGTGACTCCTGCGAAGATATACAAAGGAGAGCTTTGAGGCAAATGCCTCACGTGCCCCACGTGATCTCTAAAGTACACAAAGAAAAGGAAACAGAAAAGAGCTTGAGGGCGCCCTCACGTGTCGACACGTGACCCCTAATGAACATTCTAACAGATCAAAGCGCAAGCCCCCATCACGTGCCCACACGTGACGGCTTTCAGAATTAAAAGTGTTAAACACTTATCTATAGAACAAAATAGAGGGAAACAGGGCGCTATCCCGTGCTACCACGTGACCCCTTGGCTGAAGCTATAACAGACAAGCACCAAAATTCTCATCACGTGACGGCACGTGATACTTTAAAAGTATTCAAGACCTTTGACCGACTAAAATAAAGGGAAGCAGGGCGCCCTCACGTGTTACCACGTGACCCCTCTTGCCTTAGTGTTTAACACTAAATTGAAACTCTGTATCCAGTGTTTAACACTGATTCTCCTTAGTGTTTAACACTAATTTGGAAAACTCTATTTGCAGTGCTTTGCTTAGTGTTTAACACTAATCTGAAAACTCTTTTCCCAGTGTTCAACACTGATTATCGTTTAGTGTTTAACACTAACTTGTCAATCTTATTCCCAGTGTTCAATACTGTTGGTCTCTAGTATTTAACACTAGCCTTAGCCCAATTGGCTAAGTCTCCAGAGGCAAAGCCTTTCCTTCAATGAATCAACAGAGGGTCAATATCCCAAACATAATTGGACTTAGCCCAAGATGGCCATAAGTCCTCAATTCAAATTCAGCTAGGCCAATGGGCTCATAATATAATAATTGATCTTAGTTTCCAAATTGGACTACAGATCACTTAATCTACCTTGGTTTAAGGGTACATCTCTTCACTCCTTTGATACTTATCGTTGTAATTCCTCAACGTCATCAAAGAGGTGACGGGTCCCGATAACCACACACATCGATACGGACTGTGGGGTCCTTAAACTCATGGACTATGACGTCCTTAACCTTGACCGTAATGTCTTAAAACTAATATCGGACTGTGGAGTCCTTAAATCCACGGACTACGACGTCCTTAACCTTGACCGGAATGTCTTAAAACTAACAATGGACTACGGCGTCCTTAACCTCGACCGGAATGTCTTAAAACTAACAACGGACTATGACTTCGTTAACCTCGACCGTGATGTCTTAAAACTAACATTGGACTGTGAAGTCCTTAAATCCATGGACTACGACGTCCTTAACCTCGACCGCAACATCTTAAAACTAACATTGGACCGCAATGTCCTTAAACTACCTATTGACCGCAATGTCACTAAACTAAACAACAGGGCTCCCTTAATCGCTCTCTTGTCGGATCTAAACGATCCCGTTAAGTTGATCTTAGTCTAAAACTATACTAACGTATCCTTAATAAACGTTTAAGTAGATCTTAGTCTCAAACGAGGCTAATGTATCCTTAAACACAACCCCCAAACCCAAATCTAAGATAATACGGATTTAGACTAGTCTACGCCATACGGGCGACGACATAACTCAGTCTCCGTATACAATCCACGGGCAACCAAACACAAATCAAACACACACGACACGAAGTGACCATCTGGAGAAGGAGAAAGTTGTTACCGCAACGCGATAGCGTAATTAACTGCAGGGGCTTGCGCCTGCAGGGAAGAGCGTCCCCACAATCAAAAACCCCTCAAGTGAGGAGGAATCTGACGAAGTCTGCAATATCGGACGCATCCGCTTAAACCTTCGATACACGGTGCCATAAATCAACTTGGCATCTTCGGAGAGGTGGACGGATAGCACCAATTAGCATCTGCCCCGAATTTCAGGCAAGACGTCGTCTTGGCCGTCTTTCGGAGGGGAACAGTGACCAATGGTCACGTGATGACACGTGATGGTTAAAATCTCACTAAACAGAAACGGAAAACAAAGGCTGAAAGATGACCCAATTCGGGTTCACGTACTCACACGTGACCAATGGTCACGTGCCAGCACGTGACAGGATTTGAAAGCCTTACAGTTTAATAGAATTTAATTCTAAAAATCAGAAAATACCTCAACGAGGTATCACGTGCTCACACGTGACCAATGGTCACGTGTTGACACGTGATGGTTAAAACGACAACATAAACAAGCTGCTATTAAATGGCTCAATTGGGGGTCACGTGCCAGCACGTGCCAAGCTTTGAAAGCCTTACAGCTTAAAAGAATTTAATTCTAAAAATTAGGAAATATCTCAACGAGGGTCACGTGCTCACACGTGTCCAAGGGTCACGTGCCAGCACATGACAGGCTTCGAAAACCTTACAGTTTAATTGAATTAAAATTATGAATTTCTCTAAAATCTTTCCAAATGGGAAAGGGTTAAGGAGAACCGTTGGATTAAAAATCCAGGGGTAATTAAATATCACCAATTTATGGAAAAATCTTAGACAAGGAAAGATTTCCCTAAATCTCATCAGAAATAACAAACAGAATATTTTTGGATTGAAAATCCAACGGTGAATAAAATTCACTTAATGATCTAAAGGCTCATATTAATTATGCAAACAAACAAAATCTTTCAATGGAAGATTTGCTAAACAAATTGATTGTTTTCCTTCTCCTATAAATAGGAGCCAAGAGAAGAGAATGATATATAGAGTATTTGGATATGGAGTTTTGGAATCTTGAAATTTCAGAGAGAAAAGAGAGGAGAATTTAATTCTCAACAAAGAAAAAACCCTAGGTGAGAAAAGAAAGGGGATCAAAACTTCAAACAGAGAATTTAATTCTCAAATCTAAGAGTTTAACTTTTCTGCACAAAAGAACTTAGTTCTTCCTCTGGTTGAAGATCTGCACAGAGCACATCTCCCCATAAGTTGAGAATTTAAATCTCATAGGGTTGAGATCCTGCCATGCAGATTCAAAACTTAGAGGGGGAATTGAGTTTAGAGAATTTAATTCTTCCAAAACAAAATTAGGGTTTAATCCTATATGAGAATTTAATTCTCCCAAACTCACAGGAATTTAATTCCTTAAAGATGAAACTAGGGTTTAACCCTATATGAGAATTTAATTCTCCCAAATTCACAGGAATTTAATTCCTCTTAAAAAATGAAATTTGGGTTTCACCCTATGCAAGAATTTAAGTTTTCTACATATATGGGAATTTAATTCCTCTAATAGAAAATTAGGATTTAACCCTATATAAGAATTTAATTCTTTCATAATAGGAATTTAATTCCTCCAAATCATGATCAGGGTTTAACCCTACAGAGAATTTAATTCTCAAAATAAAATAAAGAGACTAAAGAGATTTCTGTGCATGAAAAGGACTAAGGCCACGTGTCCCCATGTGACCCCTGAAAAGATCCCCAAAAATGAGAAGGAAAAAGTTCTGAGGCAATGCCTCACGTGCTCCCACGTGACCTCTAAAACACAGAAAGAGAAAGCAAGGGAAATCTAAGCTTTGGGCGCTCTCACGTGTTATCACATGACCCCTCAGCAAATGCTTTAATAATCGGCGCACAGATCTCCATCACGTGCCAACACGTGATCCTCGAAAATAAAAAAAAGTGTTTAACACTTAATCGCAGAACGAAGTAAAGGGATCTGGTCCCACCTCTGGGCGCCCTCACGTGTCCCCACGTGACCCCTTTTTCTTTAGGTGTTTAACACTAATTCGAGAACTTTATTTTTAGTATTTAACACTAACTTGAGAACCCCATTTCCAGTGTTTAACACTGATTATCTGTTAGTGTTTAACACTAATTTGATGGATATATTTTCAGTGTTTAACACTGTTTTCTCTAGTGTTTAACACTTTTTTTTAACCAAATTGGTTAATCTTTCAGAGGCAAAGCCTTCCATTCAAAATTGAGTAAAAGTCAGAGCTATAATGTTCACTGCTCAATCAAAGAAAGATAAAAATGTTACCAAAGCCCTTAAACTCTTGTTTAGCATTGCTAAAAAATGTGGGCTTGAACCCAGACAAATTTCCAATGGTCCAACAAAGGGCCAACACTTCCGGTCTAATTGGACTTAGCCCAAATTGGCCATAAGTCCTCAATTCAGATTTTACTGAGCCAATGTGCTCATAATCTAATTATTTGATCTTAGTTCCAATATTAGACTACAGATCCCCAATCCACCTTGGTTCAAGGGTACATCTCTTCACTCGTTTGATATTTGTCGTTGTAATCCTTCAACGTCTTCAGAGAGGTGACGGGTCCCGATAACCACACACTTCACAGACTATGACGTCTCTAAATTGGACTGTGGGGTCCTTAAACCCATGGACTATGATGTCCTTAACCTCGACCGTGATGTCTTTAAACTAACATTGGACTGTGGGGTCCTTAAACCCATGGACTATGATGTCCTTAACCTCGATCGTGATGTCTTTAAACTAACATTGGACTATGGGGTCCTTAAGCCCATGGACTATGATGTCCTTAACCTTGACTGTGAGGTCTTTAAACACATGGACTATGATGTCCTTTACCTCGACTGTGATGTCTTAAAACTAACATTGGACTGTGGGGTCCTTAAATCCACGGACTATGATGTCCTTAACCTTGACTGTGAGGTCTTTAAACTCACGGACTATGATGTCCTTAACCTTGACCGTGATGTCTTTAAACTAACATTGGACCACCATGTCCTTAAACTGGTAATCGAACGAAATGTCCGTAAACTAAATAATAGAGCCTAATTGCTCTCTTGTCGGATCTAAACGATCCCGTTAAGTTGATCTTAGTCTAAAGTAAGACTAACGTATCCTTAACGAACGTTTAAGTCGATCTTAGTCTCAAATGAGACTAACATATACTTAAACCCAAACCTCCCAAACCCAAATATAAGAAAGAATACGGATTTGGACTAGTCCACGCCCTACGGGCGACAACATAACTTAGTCTCCGTATACAATCCACGGGCAACCAAACACAAAACAAACACCCACGACACGAAGTGACCATATGGAGAAGGAGAAAGTTGTTACCGCGATGCGGTAGCGTAATTAACTGCAGGGGCTTGCGCCTGCAGGGAAGAGCGTCCCCACAATCAAAAACCCCTCAGATGAGGGGGAATCTGACGAAGTCTGCTACATCGGCCGCATCCGTTTAAACCTTCGATACATGGTACCATAAATCAACTTGGCATCTTCGGAGAGGTGGACAGATAGTACCAATTAGTATCTGCCCCGAATCTCAGGCAAGACAGTCCGTCTTGCGCGTCTTTCGGAGGGGAACAGATTCTGGCACGCCTGGTGGGACCTTTTCCTCTTTCCACTCCACACTTCGTGTGTCGTGTTTGTGAACGAATCGCGGTTTGTTATGGTTGCCCGTGGATTCGAGGTACTAAGATTTGGCGTTTTGCTTGGTGCAGAATGTTAGTGTATATGCCCTAGGGGCCATTATTGTATCATACTAGCTTGTATATTACTTAATAGAAGCTTGTGATATTCACAGTTATATAACAGTCTTGCTAAACATGGTAGTATGCTACTTTGTTTTATCTATCTTAATATGTGTGTACGTATTGATAAAGCCCTTAGGATCTTGCTTGACTACCAGCGTTGTGATGGCAGTCACACTAGTGGGGGCTGGGTAGTCTACAAGCACATCCTTTTTCAGGTCCCTAGTCGTAGGATTATCGAGACAAGGCATCGATACTCCGGAGTAGACTAGTGTGTACGCTTCTCATCCCAGTTGGGGAGATGGTCTGTCCCACAGCCATCGGTACGTCGTACTGGAGATAGTATACAGGTGCTCGTTGGGTTACGGGTACACCGGACAGGACTCGCGGGGAACTGTTGGTTGGTATTATACCCGTCGTCAGTTAACAATTCCCAGGTGACATGAGTACAGCATAGTCCGCAGACTTGACACTGCTACTTCGCCTCGAGTGTGTCCCACTGTTCTTAGATTGCTACCCTACCACGGCTCAAAGGAGTCGTGCAAACAGGCAGCAGTTGGGTGCAGTCCCGAGCACTTGGAGGCAGTAGTGGTTAGACAGGATTCGTCTCTCCCGGTATTGGGAGTTGATATTGCGCTGTGTTAGAGAGCCATTAGGCAAAGTCCCTGGCCAGGGCAAGCAAGATTTACTTGTAGGTTTTCCAGTAGTTTCTCAAGGTGTAATGGGCTTCGCTCCGACACGACTTATACCGCTTTTAGTGAACTGACGCTTGCCGCCCCCCTAGGCCCGATATGCGATAGTCCTAGACGAACAGACCGGACTGTACGGAGATTGTCACATCAGGCTCAGTAGGAGTTCGGATGGGTTTTCTCATCGGCCTTCTTATCGACATCTACCTGGGGACCGTTACGTACAGCTAGTGCAGCTTGCGGTCTGTGGTTAAACCCACTGCCAGCGTAGTAGTCGAGTCTTTAGAGTCCCACACAGAGAGTTTTCCTGCTCCAGGCGAAACGATATAGAGGTCGTATGGTTTTACGACAAGGGTTCGGATGCATACTTGTTTAAACGCACGTACAACGTTCGGACAGTTTTTACTAGCCGGCTTTGGTTTAAGCCAGATTCTAGTATCGGTTTATTGGATTTATACAGTCTAAAGTTTTTCCGTGTTTTCACGGATAGGAGGGGCGTTCTCGTAATTTGGCGGGAAGCTTCTAGAAGTATGGTGATTTGAGGGTTTAGGTGGCATTTACATTAAATGCATTTGTGACTCATTAGATGAATCATTCAAGTGAGTTAATGAAGCATTTATTGCTTAATGACTCACTTGATGATTCATTGCACATATTTAATGAAGCATGATGATAAATCATTTGATTTTTTTTTGATAATTCTTTATGCTTCATAATATATTAGAAGTGAGAAACATTTTCATGATAATTCATGCTCACCTTCTCTCTCCTCAAGCTCTCTCTCTTCAAACCCTAATCCTACCCTCTCATGTGTTGAGATCAAGGATTAGCTAGACTATTTAATCCATAACCATACTCTATATCATCTAGGTGACTTTGATTAGCAACTAAAGAAACCTAGTTATCTCAAGATTAGAGGCAAAACTTGGAGTAGAAGCTCTCGTGGTGGATCGTCTATTACATAGAGGAGGCCGACGAGGAGGTGGATAACGAAAAGACGAAGGACTAGGTTCACTAGGTATAATCTCTTCTCATAGTAGTTAACAACTCCTATGTATTTGTTAGTTATAGTTTAGCAAAGATTCTTCGGTTAGTCGATGTTAAGTTTAAAGAACAAGATTGTTTTTCATATTTCCGCCTCCCCGCAACTCGTGGGGTGTAGTACATCGACTTACAGTGGTATCAGAGCCTCGCTAAACAATAACTAACTTATTAGCAAAGTCGTTACAATTTCGAACGCAAAACGAACCGGAAAAAATATCGTATTCACCAAGTTTCTGTCGAATTTAAATCGAGGTCTAAAATTTTTTCAGGGACTTCTAAAAATACAAGCAGGGAAATATAAGAATACTGGAAAAAATTGGGTGCATGAATCGGCCAAACAGCCACGGAACCGCGGCCGATCCCATCGATCCGCCGCGGATCCGCGGCCGATCCCACCGATCCGCCGCGGATCCGCGGCCGAGTTGAAGCCGATTCAGCCCAATTTTCCCCAGTAACTCTTCTGTGAATATTTTGTCTTTTCTGGAATGTTTATTTTCTGCTCAAGTCTCAGGTGCACAGAGAAGTTTTGGAGTAGAATCTAAAGTGTTTGCTCGATCGAAATTATACGATGTTTGCTAATTAGATTATATCTGTGAACTGTATAATGTGTTTGTAAACCTCCCCTAACTGCTAGTATGTCGGTTGGCAGGGGGTTGCACATTTCTGTAATGATTTTACTATTTGTGATTATGAACTTGATTGGATTGTTGTGATGATTAGCCGGGGTTTGAGATGGGTTTCTATATTTATTCATTCGATGTAATTGTAATATGTTGTAATATTATTTTGCGGGGCACATCCATGTTGCGGTTGTAGCCACCGTTGTATTATTTCATTTTACTGTTTATGCTCCTAGGATAGACCCAAGGTGGGGTGCACAAACTACCGGGTATTTTGAAGTGTTTAGTGGCCTACTCACGTTGTTGAGGGAGACCGCTTCACTTCGGGTACTTGGCGGGTAGTTTGCCGTACCCGTAGGGGTCTAGGGTGGGGTAATGGCTATTCATCACAACTGTGTAATCCGTCTTTCGTTGCAGGCTCAAAAGAAACGCGGATTGCTTGCATATCCAATAATGTTCATCTGTGATCTGGAATGCCTATTATTGCGTCTGACGAATGTACAATATCTATATATGATAGCTATTTAGACGTCACTTATGTTTTACACCCGCGCCAGCCCAGCCCTCGCTCTGTCGTTAGTTAAGTAACCTAACGGGTGATGACGGGACCCAGTGGCGAATGCGGATGGTATAAGAGGACGTTGTATTTTCATTGTTTTCTGCAATGATAGGTTAATGATGGGACGCATTATTATTAATGCAAAGAAAATAAACCAAAGTTGAATCGTTGGAACAGTTTAAAAGAAACCACTCGGTTATTTTTAAAACAGAAGATATTTTTTAAATTGCGGAGCTTTAACCACTCCTTTTAAAAAGCTATCAGGTTCCTTCGGTCATATCAAGTTCACTACGTTCACGGTTTCGCCAAAACCATTCGTAGCCCTCCGTCATTTCATTTGGGTATTCAGTAGTATTCAAGCTATGTATTTTGACCTAACGCCAAGGCATAGTGTTTGGTAGCTGCTGGGTATTCATTTGTTGCATAGATAGATGAGTTAGTTTGGGACAGTCGTATTATCATTTTGGCCGAACGTCAAGGATATGTACGGATGGGTTCAAATTAACAAGATAATGATTGGTAGAACTTGACATGTGACTTATGACATTTTGACCTAACGCCAAGGTCATAAGAGCATGGGGCAAAAATTTATATCGGGAATTTCTAAAGAAACTGAAATTTGCAAAGAGATGCATACCATTTGGAGTTTGATGAATGTTGGTAGGATTCCTCCAGCATTATCATACGATGATATTTGGATCCTGATCCTACTGTGAGTATATGCTACTCATCAGGAGATTCGTCACTTAACGATCAATGCTATAAACCAAGTAGGTGTCGAGAAAGGTGTCAGCGGGGTTACGCCCCCAGAGAAAAGAGGTTATTTAATTAAGGAACTTCGCGAAAGCGTTGGAAAACCTCCCTCGAAGTATCGACACCGGCCTGGCTGAACGGTTAAGCAAGTATTGTACAGTGAGAATGGTCCTGGCTAGTTCTTCCTTTTTGGTTTGAGGAGGGATTCGAAAAACAGTGGGAGCCATCCAGTTTAGATAAACTAAAAACCACTCTAAACTTGCAAGAGCATCATGCTAAAGTGTTCCCCCTCTCTCTCATTGTAGCGACCCAAAACATGACAGGACTTAAGTTACTATTAGAGAAAAATATATTGACAGGGCTAAACTATAAAGATTGGCTGCGGAATGTCAAAATGGCTTTGACCTATGACAGGTTGGGGTATGTCCTCACCGCTAAGGCACCTGCAGTCCCAGGTCCCAAATCCAGTAATGCGGATAATGAAATCCGCAAAACCTGGGAGTTAGATTGCGCGAAGGCCAAGTGCATCGTGCTTGCCTCGATGAATAATGAACATCAGAGGAGGCACGAGGATATGGATCTAGATGCCATATTTCTCTATACAAAGGAACTTTATGGAGAGCAATCTCGTATAGCAAGATACGAGACCTCAAAGAACTTGTTTCAAGCGAGGTTGGCCGTCGGATCATCGGTAGGAGAACATGTCCTAAAGATGATTGGCTATATAGAAGAGCTCGCAGACCTTGGGACGACTTTGGATAATGAGCTCTAAACAGACCTGATTCTCCAGTCCCTCCCTTCCAACTACGCCCAGTTTATTCTGAATTTCAACATTCAAAGAAAAGAAGTTGAACTTTCAGAACTCCTTAACATGTTGAGGAGTGCAGAGGGCACCTTGCAGAAGGCAAGGGAAACACACACTATGTTTGTTCGCGGTGCTTCTTCTTCCGGGTCCAAGGCTAAGTCCAGAGGAAGGAAGAATAAGGCCGCCACCAAACCCAGAGGAGGTGTTAGTAAGGTGGGAGCGAAGGGAAAAAAAAAGATTGCGGTGCCAGTAGTGGCCAAGGATGAGTGCTTCCATTGTCATAGGAAAGGGCACTGGTGGAAAGATTGCAAGGCGTGGAACGCCAAGAACCAGGAACCGAAGCAAGCCGTGGCTTCGACTTCAGGTGTGTTTGTAATTGAGAATTGTCTGTCAATCAACTCTACTTCCTGGGTATTGGATACCGGATCAGGATCACATATATGCAATTCATTGCAGGCACCGAGAAACCGTAGAGTGCTGAAGGTTGGTGATATGACCCTGATGGTTGCTAACGGAGCTAGCGTGGGAGCTGTGTCCGTAGGGGATTATCACCTGTGATTGACGAGTGGACATATTTTGGTTTTACATAACTGTTTTTGTGTACCTAGTCTAACGTGTAATATCATATCAGTTTCCTTGTTATCAAATAAAGGTTATGATTTCACGTTTGTAAGCGATGTTGTTAACATCCACCTTAATCATGGTTTGATTGGGTCCGGTACACTAGATAACGGTATATATGTCTTAAACCAATTACAAATTTTCAATGTCCAGAACATACTAAAAAGAAAGTCTCCAGATTTAAATAAGGCTTTCTTATGGCATTGTAGACTGGGTCACATCAATGAGACAAGGTTAACTAAGTTACATAGAGAAGGATATTTGGATTCGTTCGAATATCAAACTTATGCCACTTGTCAATCATGTCTCAAAGGAAAGATGACAAAGACTCCATTCACTGGATATAGAGCAAGAGCGAGCGAGCTCTTAGGACTCATACACAGCGATGTATGTGGTCCAATGTCTACACATGCAAGAAATGGTTTTTCCTATTTCATTACTTTTACGGATGATTACTCTAGGTACGGATTCATTTTCTTGATGAAACATAAATCCGAGGATTTTGAGAAATTCCAAGAGTATAAGAATGAAGTAGAAAACCAAACCGGCAAAAGTATCAAGACACTAAGATCTGATCGAGGTGGTGAATACTTAAGTGCCGAGTTCCTAGGTTACCTAAAAGAGAAAGGAATTCTCTCTCAGCTTACTCCTCCATACACTCCACAGCATAACGGTGTATCGGAGAGACGGAATTGAACCCTATTGGATATGGTACGTTCCATGATGAGTAATGCTGAGTTACCGCGGTCTATCTGGGGTTATGTGCTAGAATCAACAGCATATCTTTTGAACATAGTTCCTACCAAGTCTGTGCCTACCACGCCATAGCAGATGTGGAGTGGGAAGAAACCCTATCTTCAGTATCTAAAGATATGGGGATGTCCAGCTTTTGTTAAAAAGCAGCATACGGACAAACTCGAGGCACGATCAGTACAGTGTAAGTTTGTGGGATATCCAAAGAACTCCAGGGGGTATTATTTATATTACGCAGAGGAACAAAAGGTTTTTGTTTCTCGTAATGCCCATTTTCTAGAACGTCAGTTTTTAGAAAAGGAAACAAGTGGGAGCGAAATAGAACTGGAAGAAATTCCAGAACCACAAACTACTACTGAAAGTTTGGTAAGACCAGTAGTTCAAGAAGAACAGGACATTCCCGCACCCCTCCGCAGGAGTAGTAGGCCGTTTCATCCACCTGAGAGATACTACGGTTTTCTCATAGATGGGGATAGAGAGGATTGCGTCATTGATGATGATGAACCTACTAGTTTCCAGCAGGCTATCTAGAGCGGCGACTTGGTACGATGGCTAGATGCAATGCGGACCGAAATGGAGTCCATGTACACCAACAAAGTATGGATTTTGGACTTTGCTCCAGATGGGGTAAAACCCATAGGATGCAAATAGATCTTCAAGAAAAAAATTGGTGTAGATGGACAGGTGGAAACCTATAAGGCTAGACTTGTTGCAAAGGGTTTTTGTCAAAGACCTGGTTTGGACTATGACGAGACTTTTTCTCCAGTGGCTATGCTCAAATCCATTCGAGTCCTTCTTGCTATTGCCGCCTTCCATGATTATGAGATCTGGCAGATGGACGTAAAGACGGCTTTTCTAAATGGTAATTTGGAAGAGTGCGTCTATATGGATCAGCCAGAAGGCTTCAATCAGAGTGGGAGCAGCGGGAAAGTGTGCAAGTTGCTTAAGTCCATTTATGGACTAAAGCAGGCATCGCGGAGTTGGAACATCTGTTTTGATGAAACTGTCAAAGAATATGACTTTATCAAAAATTCAGATGAACCATGTATATATAGTAAAATTGTAGCACAAACTGTTGTATTCCTCGTCTTGTACGTGGATGACATTCTATTGATAGGAATGACATTCCTATGCTACATTCTGTCAAAGGATTCTTGTCACACATGTTCTCCATAAAAGACCTGGGTGATGCCTCTTACATTCTGGGGATCCGGATCTATCGTGATAGATCCAAGAGGATGTTGGGACATTCGCAGTCCAGGTATATCAACACTATACTGAAAAGATTCAGTATGGAAGATTCAAAACGCGGTAATTTACCGGCTTATCACGGAATCACCCTCTCCAAAGAGATGTCTCCCAAGACTGATTTGGAAAGGGAACGCATGTCTATTATACCATACGCTTCTGCAGTAGGCTCTATAATGTATGCGATGTTGTGCACTATACCAGATGTAGCTTACACACTGAGCGTGGTAAGCCGGTATCAGTCAGACCCAGGGGAGAATCACTGGATAGCAGTGAAGAACATTCTCAAGTACCTGAGAAGGACTAAGGAGATGTTCTTGGTTTACGGCGGAAAAGACCTCAAGATCGAGGCCTTTGCTGATTCCGGCTTCCAGAGTGATAAGGATGACTCCAAGTCCATGTCGGGTTATGTCTTTACCCTCAATGGAGGGGTGGTGTGCTGGAAGAGTTCCAAGCAGGACACCGTTGCTGACTCGACGATGGAAGCGGAGTATATTGCTGCTTGCGATGCCAAGAAGCGGTCTGGATGAAGAAGTTCCTAACAGAACTTCAGGTGGTTCCTACCATTGTTGATCCAATACCTCTATATTGCGACAACAACGGAGCTATAGCTTTAGCGAAGGAACCCAGGTCCCATCAGAAGTCCAGACACATCTTAAGGCGGTATCACCTGATCAGGGAGATCGTAGATCGCCGGGAGATCGAGGTCCGGAGAGTTGCTACAGAGGAGAACATTGCTGATCCATTCATAAAGGCCTTATCTCAGATTCAGTTCGAGAGGCTACTCGAGATCATCGGTCTTCGATATGCCAGTACATGGCCCTAGTGCAAGTGGGAGATTGTTAGTGTATATGCCCTAGGGGCCATTATTGTATCATACCAGCTTGTATATTACTTAATGGAAGCTTGGGATATTCACAGTTATATAACAGTCTTGCTAAACCTGGTAGTATGCTACTTGGTTTTATCTATCTTAATATGTGTGTACGTATTGATAGAGCCCTTAGGATCTTGCTTGACTACCAGCGTTGTGATGGCAGTCACACTAGTGGGGGCTGGGTAGTCTACAAGCACATCCTTTTTCAGGTCCCTAGTCGTAGGATTATCGAGATAGGGCATCGATACTCCGGAGTAGACTAGTGTGTACGCTTCTCATCCCAGTTAGGGAGATGGTCTGTCCCACAGCCATCAGTATGTCGTACTGGAGATAGTATACAGGTGCTCGTTGGGTTACGGGTACACCGGACAGGACTCGCGGGGAACTGTTGGTTGGTATTATACCCGTCGTCAGTTAACAGTTCCCAGGTGACATGAGTACAGCATAGTCCGCAGACTTGACACTGCTACTTCGCCTCGAGTGTGTCCCACTGTTCTTAGATTGCTACCTTACCACGGCTCAAAGATGTCATGCAAACAGGTAGCAGTTGGGTGCAGTCCCGAGCACTTGGAGGCAGTAGTGGTTAGACAGGATTCGTCTCTCCCGGTATTGGGAGTTGATATCGCGCTGTGTCAGAGAGCTATTACGCAAAGTCCTGGCCAGGGCAAGCAAGATTTACTGGTAGGTTTTCCAGTAGTTTCTCAAGGTGTAATGGGCTTCGCTCCGACACGACTTATACCGCTTTTAGGGGACTGACGCTTGCCGCCCCCTACGCCCGATATGCGATAGTCCTAGAAGAACAGACCGGACTGTACGGAGATTGTCACATCAGGCTCAGTAGGAGTTCGGATGGGTTTCCTCATCGGCCTTCTTATCGACATCTACCTGGGGACCGTTACGTATAGCTAGTGCCGCTTGCGGTCTGTGGTTAAACCCAATGCCAGCGTAGTAGTCGAGTCTTTAGAGTCCCACACAGAGAGTTTTCCTACTCCAGGCGAAACGATATAGAGGTCGTATGGTTTTACGACAAGGGTTCGGACGCATACGTGTTTAAACGCACGTACAACGTTCGGACAGTTTTTACTAACCGGCTTTGGTTTAAACCAGATTCTAGTATCGGTTTATTGGATTTATACAGTCTAAAGTTTTTCCGTGTTTTCACGGATAGGAGGGGCGTTCTCGTAATTTGGCGGGAAGCTTCTAGAAGTATGGTGATTTGAGGGTTTAGGTGGAATTTACATTAAATGCATTTGTGACTCATTAGATGAATCATTCAAGTGAGTTAATGAAGCATTTATTGCTTAATGACTCACTTGATGATTCATTGCACATATTTAATGAAGCATGATGATAAATCATTTGATTTTTTTTTTTGATAATTCTTTATGCTTCATAATATATTAGAAGTGAGAAACATTTTCATGATAATTCATGCTCACCTTCTCTCTCCTCAAGCTCTCTCTCTTCAAACCCTAATCCTACCCTCTCATGTGTTGAGATCAAGGATTAGCTAGACTATTTAATCCATAACCATACTCTATATCATCTAGGTGACTTTGATTAGCAACTAAAGAAACCTAGTTATCTCAAGATTAGAGGCAAAGCTTGGAGTAGAAGCTCTCGTGGTGGATCGTCTATTACATAGAGGAGGCCGACGAGGAGGTGGATAACGAAAAGACGAAGGACTAGGTTCACTAGGTATAATATCTTCTCATAGTAGTTAACAACCCCTATATATTTGTTAGTTATAGTTTAGCAAAGATTCTTCGGTTAGTTTATGTTAAGTTTAAAGAACAAGATTGTTTTTCATATTTCCGCCTTCCCGCAACTCGTGGGGTGTAGTAAATCGACTTACACAGAAAGCAAAGGATCAATGGCGTTCACCTGCTCAAAGTGTTCCACATGCAACTGCAACCTACGCTCCGCCTCACCTAGAGGTGCAGCTTACGGGCCCCAAGCCGCTTCCTTATTCACGATGCCAGTGGAACAGGTCACCCAAGCCACCACAAGATTGTTTTTCGGGACCATGCTCCAGCCAGTGAGCTTCACCGTTCCTATGCCCGCACCGGAAGCTCCCAAGAAGTCGGTCTTCGATCGGCTTGCTACTACCACGGCCCCTCTCAACGGGTCGTCCAACTCCAACTCCTCGGTCTTCACTAGGCTGATCTTGAACTCCGATGGGCTCGCCAAGAAGCCCATGATACCCGAAATGGCCATCCCAAAGAAGATAACCATCCCTGCTCCTGAAGTCGTTAAGGCGGCTTCTCCTCCCAAAGGGCCAGTCTTTACAAGACTGACTGCTCCCACTCCCACTCCCGCTTAGAAGTCTGTTTTTGACCGGTTGGACACGGCTTCTCAACGGACATCAGTCTTCAAGAGGCTGGCGCCAGCAATAACCCCTCACCTGAACGGGGGGAAAGACAAAGCCATTACCGAACCAACACCAACGGCTTGACATGCTCGACGTCGCCACTGGCGCTGAGTAAGAAAGGCTGGGGGCAGCTCCCCTTCTGGGCTAACTCCACCAGCTCCAACGGTGGAAATTAATGCTGCTGTTCCAACCGGGAACAATTTTGAGCTGCTGAATAGGGTGTGCAAGAATTCTCCTACCTCCGTACTGAAAAGATCTCCTCCTCCGGTGGAAAATGTTGCGAAAGCAAAACCAGAACAGTCCCCTCAGCGGCTGTCTTCCAAAATCTACAAAGTTTGGCGGCAGGCTCGGAACTCAGTAGTTGATCAAGATTACCCTCGCCGACGGAAAAGGGAGAAGGTTCAATAAGAAGAAAACCATCCTGCTAAACCACGAAAAGCTATCTGGGTGCCCGCTGCGATGGCCCACTCAACTTTGACCGCTCATAAGAAGAGAAGACCGGAGAAGATCCCCATGCCTGCGACAAATGTAAAAGGCACTGAGCCCAAACGCCCTAAGTCTGGGGGCATGGTGGTGCATACCGTCTACATGGCATCCGGGAAAGATGATAGCCGCGCTTCTATGGGCCACCGACCACTCACCCGATCCATCACGAGAGCTCAGGAACAGCAACAGCAGAAGCTTCAAGAGATGCTGACTGCAATGGCCGCACTTACCGGGCCAAAAGAAAGCCCGGAGGCATCCTCGGAGCAACACCGTGAGCAGAAAACTGATGCCGAATTCCTTCGGAGAATGCTCAAAAAGAAGGACAAGGAGGCTGCGAAACAGGCGGCCAATATAAAGCAGATGGCCCTTCTATTCCAAGATATGGTGGGCATGATGATCCAGCCGGATCCCCCAGCCGAAGATCCTCCAGTGATAATTGAAGATGATAGAGGAGAAACATCAAATCTCCTGCCGGCTCTTTCAGCAGCCAAGGAGGAAACCATTTCTAAGGCCGCCCTGGATGATTATATTGCTCAACAAATACGAGTTCACCAGGAAAATGAAGCGGCCGACCAAGTTGTTAAAACTGGGCGACCATATCCAGGCTGGTATGACCAGATAAAATACCCGTCGGGATACACAATCCCCAAATTCCATGTATACAAGGGGACAGGTAATCCCCACCAGCACGTCGCCCAGTTCAGAGCTCTGTGCGGCAACACCGGGGGCGATGATAAACTTTTACTCTGCCAATTCGTCGGCAGCTTATCAGAGACGACGTTTGAGTGGTATTCGGAGCTTCCCAACGACTCCGTCAAAACTTTTGCAGAGATGGAGCTACTATTCACCCAGCGATTCGCGAGTGCTAGTGAACGCCAATAACGGCATTGATCAATGCGAGAGTAAAACCGGGCGAAACTTGGGTTCAATACGCAATCCGATGGCGGAATCTGTGGTCGAAGTGCGAACAGCGCATCGAAGAAGCACCAGTGGTGGGCATGTTCGTGGGCACTCTAGACCCTCATGCAACTATTTCACAGTTCATGATGTTTTTCAAACCGACCACGTTCCAGGCTTTAATCGACAAGTTAGCCCAGATGGACCAGATGGGTCATAGACCATCTCCCCCGAAGTCGGAACCGCGGAACGAAAAGGGTAAAGGGAAGGCGATTTTCGTTGCAAACACCCAACAGCAGCCCAGTGCCCCAAAGCTAGCGGATCAACTGGAAGAGAGACGGCGGTATTACAATGAGAAAATGAAGCGCCCTTACTCATTCCCGCGGGATAAAACGAAGAGGCTATTCGAACTAGCAATGCGCAACAGGCTTATCAATTTGCCGAATCCAAAGCGACCATTGCAACCCGGCGAAGCAAATAATCCCAATTATTGCCTGTACCACCAAACGGTGAGCCATCCAATCGAAGATTGCTTCGTCTTTAAGGGATGGATCGAGGATCATTACCTACAGGGCAAGTTTGCATTGTCTGAGAAGTGGAAAGTAAGTCCACCACAACCACACTCTCCTAAGAAGATGGACACACCGGGGGTAACGTGCTCTTTTGTTAAACAAGCTCCATGGGAGGTGGCCTTTTCAGCCAAAACCAAAAGGATGCTGAATGATCTCCAGACATGCCCGGCGATCAGGTGGAAGAATCCGTTGGAGCCTGAGATCATCGAGGGGATGCTAAAACCTCGCCCGACTCCAACAATCGGTGGTAATAGCCAAAGCATATACACCCAGCCGTCGAAATCTTCGAAAAAGAAGAAGAAATCCAAGAAGCCCGTGAAGCCTGGCGACAAGTGCACGGACTTACAGAAACAGATTGACGCGCTGGAAGAGTATAACCAGAAGGCACGGACTCCAATCACGCTCCAAGAGTTCCTCAGCCACATCCTTGAGGACGAAGATGATGGAGAAAGTTCGTCGGATGGATCTGAGGATTACGTAGCAAGCTGCCATGTGATCTCTCATTCATCGATAGACAATAAAGAGGCTCCTTGCACCGAGAGACTGGGGGCAGGTCCTGAACCGGAACTTTCAGGGCCATCAGACAAAATGATCGATGCATTCCTAAACGAAGCTCTTCTGAAAAGTAAAGCTGATCGGGAGCGTGAGATGGCCATATTTGAAAAGGCTAAGCGTCGGCGACTGGATGAAAGAGTCAAGACACTTCCGCCGAATCAAGGGACATCCGTCGCGAATAAAAACAAGTTCAAGACGAGGAAAATGTTTGCTAAAGCCATATCGATGGGAATGAAGCTACCACACTCCGAAGGAAACACTGTCGGTGAAGCAGAGATGCATCCTAGCTACTGCTCATATCATCGAAAGATTTCGCACCCCACCGAAGAATGCGACGCTTTTAAAAGATGGTGGCAGGGATATGTTGCTCACCGGCAACATTTTAAGCGGATGAAACGTAAAACTCGTCGGAAGCAGAGAAGTACGACCGAGGAGCACAAAAGAATTACCGGCAACTGCCGCACGGTCAACGCCGGGGGATCGTAAGTTCTCACCTTCGGGAGCGAATCTGACGAGGAGATGGCTTTTGGCCCTCTCTTTAAAGAGCCCACCTCGGGGAAAGATGAAGAACCGAAGGCCTGTGAAAATATTCAGCTACGCAACCGCACGCTTCCAGAAAAGAATCTCGGACCCACGAATAGAAAAGATAAGGGAAAAGAAAAGGTCTCTGAGGATATCGCCCTAGATGACCAAGTCATGAAAGAGCTGACTGCCAAGGACCCGCCAAAGGAAAGTAAGGTGGACTACAATGTTCTGGCGCACTTGATAAAGTTACCCTCGTAGCTCAGCATTCTCGACGCCCTTTTACTATTAAAAGAAGCAACAGATTCATTAATCAAGGCGCTACAAGAGCCAGGACAATTCCAAGCTTTTCTCGCCGAAGAAAAGATGAAAGACGAGCTGGAAGAAATACACACAGCCGATATTACCTTCGGCGATGAAGACATCCTCCTTGGGACGTGCGAGCACAACCGTCCCCTTTGTGTCTCCGGATACTGTCATGATATAAAGATAGGCAAGATCCTGGTTGACAATGGGTCTTCCGTCAACCTCCTCAACGTGAGAGTATTGAAGGAAATCTGCATGAGCGTTCAACATCTCGCTCGCGATAAAATTACCCTCTCTGGTTTTGACTCCCAGTCGTCACAGACTCTTGGGTCTGTGATACTGACGCTGCACTTCGGGCTACCCGTCACGGATATTAAATTTCACGTCATTGACGCCAAGACTTATTACAATGCTTTGCTTGGCCGGCCTTGGTTACATGAGTACAACATCATCCCTTCGACGCAACACCAATGTATGAAGTACTTCAAGGATGGTCTCGAGTATACTGTGACAGGGGAGTTGAACCCTTTCTCCGTGAACGAAGTCCGAAAATACGAAGATGCAAAATACTTTTTGCCAGATTTTGAGGATACGGAAAGATGTCACCAACCGAAGAACAAAGCTATCACCACTATTCCAGTCTTCGGGAGTGATACCGAGGAGGAAGAAGAGACAGTTTATTCAGGGCCGCCTCAACGCAACAACCCGGGGCCATCCATCCCAATGTTGATCTTCGGTAGTGACTCGGAATATGAAGTTAATGCTATATTCTCCGCTCGACCATCAATACAAGCTTTCGCTGGCGATAATCAGAGTCTACAAATTATCATGGTTCCACGGGAGCATTACAAAGAGCTCGATGCACTTAAAGCTTATAATGTACAAGAACTGCAGACATTTTATGTCCCTCCTAGGAGAGAAGGTGAACAGGTGATTCTATTCTACCGATCTGGAGAAACCAAAGTGGAGAAAGAAATTTGGCATGGCGCCGATTCTACGCTCGACAGGCTCCAGCCCATCCGTCTGCCTAGATATTACTCAGAAGGCTTGAGAAGGCTTTTGAAGTGCCAAGGGGTACTTTTCAAACAGACTATTCGACAAGCTCGGTTCTACAACAGGATTTGGGATGTCCCTGGAACTCAGCGCAAGTTGCCCAACGGGAGAATGGAAACGCTCAGGCTTGGATATGTGAAATCCGGGAAACGGGAAAGAGTCCATGGTAGCTACGTCATATATGACTTCGATGAAGAAGAGGACGCCCTGTCAGAAAACGCTGACCTTGAACCAAAACGAGATCCTACCATCAAAATGCCGAGTCCGTCGTTCGAAGAACGAATGGAAAAGCTTATTAGGGAAGCGGGTCAAAAGATCCGGGATGACCATAACCGTGAAATGGCCATTTACGAGAAAGCCAGGACGCAATGCCTCCTTCAGCAGGTCACGGAGAATGACAATACTCTTCCTTATCAACCCGCCATACAAAAGGCCCGAGGCAGAGGCAAAAATAAGTCAAAAAGCGGGAAAAGCATTCGAAAGCGACAAAGCGGGACCAAGAAGCCACGCGATCAGGAATCGAGCAATCCGGATTCGTCCAACATGAAGAAGATGAGTCGAGCATACTCTTTTCCTCAGAACAAAACACGGAAGATACTTGATCTCGCTATAAAACATCAAATGATTACACTTCCGGAGTCCAAACACCCCGAGCAAGTCAACGAGATCTCCCACCCAGACTATTGCTCTTATCACCGAGCAATAGGACATCCTCTCAAAGACTGCTTCACCTTCAAGAACTGGGTCGAAGACCAATATCAGCTCGGCAAATTCGCTCTATCCAGCAGCTGGAGGATAAATCCGCCACAGAAGCATGAACCAAAAGTCGCCCATACAGCGAGAGTAGAACCGGATCAAAATCGGTCTTGGAAGCGAGCTCGTACTTGCTATATGATAACGCTATCAAAAGAAGAGCCCGAGGATATGGATGACTTCCCCTGGTGCTTCGAAAACAATGATGACGAGGTGATCTCAGAATTTCCACCGGTGCCGAAAGAGCTGGAAGATGGAATACATACCACTGCAGATGAGCTCAAGAAAATTGACTTGGGGACGACAAGTGACCCACGACCGACATTCGTCAGTGAGTTGCTGTCTGAAGAAAGGGTAGCTACACTAAAAGACGTGCTTATGCAGCATAAGGATTGCTTCGCATGGAACTATTCCGAGATGCCAGGATTAGATCCAGAGATTGCTGTCCACAAACTGGCAATATCCCCGGACGCCAAGCCAATCAAACAAGCACCGAGAAGAATGTGGCTCGAGCTTGAGATGAGCATCAACGCCGAGGTCAAGAAGCTGATCGACCTGGCTTCATCCAAGAGGTGCAGTATCCTGACTGGATCGCCAACATCGTCCCGGTGATGAAGAAAAATGGGACAGTGCGCATATGTGTGGACTTTCGGGATCTCAATAAAGCCTGCCCGAAAGACGACTTCCCAGTGCCAGTCACTGAGCTGATGATAGATAACACGTCCACTCACGAAGTTTTCTCCTTTATGGACGGCTCATCAGGATATAATCAGATAAAGATGCATCCTGAAGACCAGAAGCACACTGCCTTCCGGACCCCTTTGGGTATATTTTGCTACAAGGTGATGCCTTTCGGTCTAAAGAACGCCGGTGCCACCTACCAGAGGGCCATGACGAAGATCTTCGATGACCTCATACATCAAATCGTCGAATGTTATATCGACGACCTCGTTGTTAAAAGCAAATCATACGAGGAACATCTCGAACATCTGAAGATCGTATTTCAACGCCTTCGGCAATACAACTTGAAGATGAACCCTCTCAAATGCGCCTTCGGGGTGTCCTCAGGTAAATTCCTAGGATTCATCGTCCGACACCGAGGCATCGAGATAGATCTGTCAAAGATCAAGGCGATCATGGAAATGCCCCCGCCAAGGACTCTCAAGCAATCGCGATCTCTCCAAGGGAAGCTCGCGTATATTCGGCGATTTATAGCCAATCTTTCGGGGAAGTGCCGTCCTTACAACCACCTGATGAAGAAGGGAACCCTGTTTGTCTGGGATCACAAATGACAAAACGCGCTGGACAAAATCAAGCAATACCTGCAGAATCTGCCAGTGTGCTTCGGTCAAAAGAAAGCCTCTCATTCTGTATACAACTGCCCTTGAAGGTTCCTTAGGCTCATTGTGGGCACAAGAGAACGACCAAGGGAAGGAAAGAGTCCTCTACTATTTGAGTCGAGTTTTACTGGGGGCAGAAAGCAATTATTCTCCCATCGAAAAACATTGCCTAGCATTGATCTTCGCGATAACGAAGCTCACGCACTATGCGTTGGCGCATGAAGTCCGTCTCATATCGAAGGTGGATCCCCTCAAGTATTTGATGTCAAAGGCCATATTGACGGGATGGATCGCTAAGTGGGCCTTGCTCTTGATGGAGTTCTCAATAACTTATCAGCCTCTCAAGGTAGTGAAAGGCTAGGCCATCGCCGACTTCCTCGCTGATCATCCGATACTTGTCGATTCCCCTCTGAATTGCGAACTGCCAGACGGACATGCGTTTGACACGATCGACGGAAGTGATACCCGGTGGGAACTTTATTTTGATAGAGCATCTTCAATGAAGAAGCACAAACAAAGCACCCCCATAATCAAATCAGGGGTAGGCCTCATCTTCGTAAGTCCGCAAGGAGGGATAATGCGCTTTGCCTTCTCTTTAACAGAGCCAAGGACGAACAATGAAGCCGGGTATGAAGCTTTGATAGCAGGTCTCGAGATCGCCATCGACATGGGGATTAAGAACCTCCTCATATACGGAGACTCCCAGCTGGTCGTTAGTCAAGTAAATGGCGACTACCAGACGTGCAAACCAGAATTGGTGAAGTACGGCGAGAGAGTACAGCAACTGCTGACTCAAATCCCTTCTTACACCTTGCAAAGCATACCGCAAAAGCATACCACGTGTGGAAAATAGCAAAGCGGATGCATTAGCCAAGCTTGCTAAAGAATTGGCTGATGAGAACTTCGATGACGTAAGAATCGTGGTACAAAGCCGTCGGGTTCTTGTACCGGCAGAAATATCTCCAGAGTCGTCTAAAGAAAAGAGGGCGACCGAGCAAATGGCTCTACAAGTAAAAGACCAGGAAAATATTGAGGATTGGAGAGATGTCTTCATAGACTACTTCAAATCCCGTCGAACACCTGAAGATGCGTCCTCAAGACATCAGCTTATGAAATGAGCTCTGTCTTTCGCTTTCGTCAATGATACCCTGTACAAGAGGCCGTTTGATTCTTTGTGGTTAAGATTCCTGGGACCTGAAGAAGCAAAGAGAGCCGTCCAAGAAACCCACGACGGACTCTGTGGTTCTCACCAAGCCGAGCCGAAGATGAAACTGAAGATTAAACAGATGGGTTATTATTGGCCCATGATGATCCAGGACTGCCTTGAGTATGCAAAGCAATGCCACTCATGCCAGATTCACGGGGACTTCATCCATCAACACCCAAATCCACTACATCCAACGGTGGCTAGCTGGCCGTTTGAAATGTAGGGGACCGACATAATTGGCCCCATTGAGCCAGCATCGTCCAGAGGACATCGGTTCATTTTGGCGACAACTGATTACTTCTCCAAATGGACAGAAGCAGTACCGCTGAGGGAAGTGAAGATCGATAACATCCTCCATTTCTTCAAGACACACGTCATTTATCGGTTTGGAACTCTGAGACGGATCATCTCTGATAACGGGCCAGCCTACCGAAGCCATAAAATCAGCCGCTTCGCACAACAGCACAACATAGACTGGAGGTATTCATCAGTTTATAATCCCCGAGCTAACGGTTTAGCCGAGGCTTTCAACAAGACCTTGATGAAAATCGTAAAAAAGACGGTGTCGCGAAATAAGAAAGACGGGCACGAGAGACTGCAGGAAGCTCTCTGGGCATATCGAACTACATTCAAAACGGCGACGAACACAACTCCATACGCATTGGTATTCGGTACAGAAGCGGTACTCCCCCTCGAGATAGAGCTACCCTCTCTACGAGTGGCAGTTCATTACGAGCTAACGGATGAAGAGAACGCTCACCTTCGGCTTGAGGAGGTCGACGCCCTCGATGAAACCCGGCTCATAGCGCAACAAAATCTGGAAGCTTATAAAGCAAAGATGACGCGCTCATACGAAAGATTGACTAGGCCGAGGACATTCCACCAAGGCGAACTCGTGCTAATGGTCAGAAGACCTATGATCCCAAATCGCGCTAAGCGGGGGAAATTCGAGCCGAACTATGAAGGCCCATATATCATAGACAAGGTCTACCAGGGTGGAGCCTATCTACTCATGGACATGCATGGCGAAAGACCTTTCAGACCGATAAACGGTCGCTTCCTGAAGAAATACTATGCTTGACGAGTCACGGCCTAGGTCAATGATAGATGACGACGACTATGTCCGCTCGCTATCTTCCTAAGCCCAAACTCTATAAGTAGTGACAGGCCTTCTTCAACGACGGACCGAAACGTCCTTTAACTAACGACAGACCGAAACGTCCTTAAACTAACAATGGACCACTATGTCCTAAAACTAGCTGTTGACCGAGATGTCGATAAACTACGGTGGATTGCAACATTCCAAAGCTGGTGCAAAAAAAAAGAGAAAAAAAGAATAAAAAAAAGAAGAGAACGGTATGTCCATAAGAAAAATGGGCACGGATGAAAACCCGAAAGGGCTCCGTGAGTAAAAACAGCAGGGCTACCAACGAGTGTTTGTGAAAACCCGAAAGGGAGCAACCTCGTTAAGAGACACTTGCAGTGTCCTCTCAACCTTGTGAGGAGAAACCACCCGCGAGAGATCCTTACGACTCACAAGGGAGCAACACACTTAGGGATCCCCATGATCCCTAAGGAGAAAATACACTTGCGAGATCCTCACTACTCGTAAGGAGAACCATCTTATGAGACCCTTACGGCTCATAAGATTTGAAAGTCTTAAGCTACAGGGATCTAAACCTGTTCTTAAGCAGCCCCCACAACCTTCAATACTGCCCTACAAGCGGCTCAATGCTGACCCTTGTATACAATCCACGGGCGCGAATAAACATTTCACTAATGAAGTCCCATCCGTGACTTGGGATATGTCTACATGGTGAACAACCTTTGTAAGTCCTGTCGACTTACAAGGAGAAAACCCTCTTGTAAGATCCTTACGACTTATAGGAGAACACGCACTTAGGAATCCTCATGATTCCTAAGGAGAAAACGCACCTACGAGATCCTCACGACTCGCAGGGAGAAATACCTTTATGAGACCCTTACGGCTCATGAAGTCAAAAGCCTTAGTCGACAGAATCCTAACCCTGTCTACTAAGCCACCTTTGTTCAACATCGACGAAGGCAAATGATGATTCGTTCCTGGCAATATCCCAGTTGCAGTGGTGCTGATGCCGAAATCGGTGTCTAATTCCGAGCTTGCAGCGAAAAGCCAGCAAGCCACACATGCATACGAAATAGCCGAAATGATGGGGCAACTTGCAAACAAAATCAGCAAGTAAAAATGTATGCATGCGAAATAGCCGAAATGATTGGGTAAATAGCAATAAAAAACAACGAGTAAAAATAAAACAAATAGCCGAAATGATTGGGCACCGCGAAAAATAGCCGAAATGATTGGGCAATCGCGACCTTCGCGATGTAAAAGCTGAAATGATAGAGCATCGCGGAAATAAAAAAAAATGAATGAAAAAACAAAATTTTTGCCCTACAGGTGATATCAGAGCAGTCCCTGTATACAAGCCAGGGGCGCAAACAAAGAAGGAATCACACTCCTCCTCCCCAGGTTTCATCAGAAGAAGAAGCCAAATCTTGATGGTTCACAGACAGCCTAGAGATCATCTCAACACTCGTCTCATTACAACAGACACAATATCAAGCAAAGCGGAACAGCGGCAACCCCCAGTTACATGATTCGGCGGTGCACAGATAACAAAGAGTCAAACCCGACTCCGTGAGATGCGGATAAAGTCAACCCTTCCTGGTTACGTGGAACGCGGTAATGACCCCATGGGAAATGTCCAGAGCAGATCCTGGTCCTCGCAGAGCATAGCAGTGAACCCGTGTGAAGCATCCAGAGCGGAGCCTGGTCCTCGCCGAACACGGCAGTGAATTCATGGGAAGCATCCAGAGCAAAATTCCTGGCTATGTGGAACGCGGATTATGTCACTCCTGACCCCGTGGAAAACGTCCAGAGCGGATCCTGGTCCTCGCAGAGCACGGTAATGACCCCGTGTGAAGCATCCAGTGCGGAGCCTAGTCCTCGCCGAACATGGCAGTGAACCCGTGGGAAGCATCTAGAGCAAAATTCCTGGTTACGTGGAACGCGGATTATGTCACTTCTGACCCCGTGGAAAACGTCCAGAGCGGATCCTGGTCCTTGCCGAACACGGCAGTGAACCCGTGTGAAGCATCTAGAGCAAAATTCCTGGTTACGTGGAACACGGATTATGTCACTTCTGACCCCGTGGAAAACGTCCAGAGCGGATCCTGGTCCTCGCAGAGCACGGTAATGACCCCGTGTAAAGCATCCAGAGCGGAGCCTGGTCCTCGCCGAACACGGCAGTGAACCCGTGGGAAGCATCCAGAGCAAAATTCCTGACTACGTGGAACGCGGATTATGTCACTTCTGACCCCGTGGAAAACGTCCAGAGCGGATCCTGGTCCTCGCAGAGCACGGTAATGACCCCATGTGAAGCATCCAGAGCGGAGCCTGGTCCTCGCCGAACACGATAGTGAACCCGTGGGAAGCATCCAGAGCAAAATTCCTGGCTATGTGGAATGCTGATTATGTCACTTCTGACCCCGTGGAAAACGTCCAGAGCGGATCCTGATCCTCGCAGAACACGGCAATGACCCCGTGTGAAGCATCCAGAGCGGAGCCTGGTCCTCGCCAAACAAGGCAGTGAACCCGTATGAAGCATCCAGAGCAAACATTGGACTGTGAGGTCCTTAAACTCATGGACTATGATGTCCTTAACCTCGACCGGAATGTCTTAAAACTAATATTGGACTGTAAGGTCCTTAAACTCGTGGACTATGATGTCCTTAACCTCGACCGTGATGTCTTAAAAATAACAACGGACTGTGGAGTCTTTAAATCCACGGACTATGATGTCCTTAACCTCGACCGCGATGTCTTTAAACTACGGTATCCTGGAAAACGTCCAGAGCGGAGCCTGGTCCTCGCAGAACACAACAATGAACCCGTGGAAAGCATCCAGAGCAACCCCTAACGCCGTGAAATGCGGATAAGGGCAACTTCACCCATCACTTGCGGGTCCTCACGACTTGTAAGGGAGTAAATTCTCTTGTGAGATCCTAACGACTTTCAAGAGAAAACAGGCACTTAGGAATCCTCACGATTCTTAAGGAGAAACCACACCTATGGGATCATCTCGACCGGTAGGGAGAAAATTCTTTATAAGAATCTCACGGCTTATAAAGTTGAAAAGTCTTAGGAGGTAGACCTTAACCCTGAATCCTAAGCCATCGTTGTCCTGCAGAGAAATTGAGATAGACTATCCACAGAATATATTCAATAAAAAGGGAGACACCATGGTGAAGAAAAATACGTCTTTTATTCACGAATCATAATGGATACAGAGTACAATTCGTGGAAGAACAAAAAATAACGTACACTTATTCAGGAGTATCTACAAAGGAAAAAAAAGTATATACAAGTCTTCAGGCCGGCGGGCGATTTAGCAGCTTGGTCAGCTCATCCCTCTTTCGCTGGGCCTCACCTTCGTAATTCAAAATTGCCAAAAGACGGGCTTCCGCCTGAGCTTGCTGGGCCTGATATGAGGCGAGTCGTCCTTCGAGCTCTTTCTCCGTAGCTTTGTGAGCTTCAACCCTTTCGCGAGTGAACACCGCGGCTTTATCGATGGCCACCACCTCTTTGATGGCCTCTTGAAGTACTCGCCAGAGTTCATACGCTTTATTGGCCTTGGCTGTAAGGTTGGCTTGGAGCTCGTTCAGCGCCTTCGAAGCCAGCTCCCTCTCCGAAAACTTGCGGCCGAGCCTCTTCTCACAAGATATCATATTCGCCGCGCACCGCTCAATCAGGCCCCGTAAGCTTGCCTTCGTAGCCACAGCCTCCGAAGAAAGGCGGGTACACTCAAGCACATGTAAGCAAGCTTCCACCTGCCGGCAGAACTCAACCCAAACTTGCACCACCGCTCCGCTATGATAGGTGGCAAGAAAAGGAAGAGAACCGTTAGCTTCGGCAGCAAATGCTTCGGCCGTAATTGCGTTGCCAGCACGGAGTTCCTCGATCAAAGATGACAGAGAAGCAAGGCTTAGCTTGGCCATCCGTTCCGAAGCACGCAGGGCATAGGGGCCGGGTGGCATAATGACGCGCGACTCCAACGCAGTAGGGACTGGCAGAGCTGTTCGGATTTATAAACAGTTAACGAAGCTTGTAAATCAAGAACAAAAGGAACAACGTGGGGGCTTTACTTACTCACAGTCATGCAGGAAGGAGCTGAAGGCTCCCCTGGCCCTTCGAGGACCTCAACCTCGTCGTCGGCCTCCAGAACTGTAAAGGACATCAATATCATTTTGCGAAATAACAACAATGCTGTGAAAAGATGGCGGACAACACTAATCTTGCCCAGACAAGAGAACGATGCATTGAGGATATATCGCTTGTGGAGTAGCCATCTCCAACAGGCGCTGAAAAGACTGCCTGGGGGACAAGTCAGCAATCGAAGCCGCCAATCCGCGCAACTCTGAAAAGACAGAAAAAGTTCAGATAATGGAAAGGATACTAATTCAAAATGTGGAAGGTTACCTTCGATGCTTCTCCCATTCTGAATAGGAGGGATAGCAGCTTCAACGGCCTCCGCCGCGACCTCGGGCTCCAACAAAGGGGGGTAGCCTCGACTACCTCCATCCTAGCCTCCGGGCCGCCCCTAGGGAGATCCATTGGGACGGCGACCACCAAGGGTGCCTCTCCCGAAGGAGCGAGTGCTTCGGAACCAAGAACCACCGCAGGAGGCTCTATCGCGAGAGGGACAGTGTCGTCAACCCCCTCCACATCGAGCAATGTTTCATTAGGGGTGTCAACAGGCTCTACCGTCAGTAAGCCCGTAGGAACCTCCCCCATCGCCGAAGTCTCTGCACAATTCACACAAGAATAAGAATACATATATACAAGTGCAGGCAATATGAAGTATTACAAAGAAATACAGGAACATACCAATACGTAAGGAAGCTTTCAATATGGCTTGTTCAAGCCGATGCTCCTTCTCGAGGAGGTGTGCTCGCCGAGGTTCAAGAGTGGACTCGTGGCCACCAGTCCACAATGAAAGCGCATCAGCAGCGTCCTCCGAAGCAGCCTGTTTAAGGGCATTTTCGTCTCATTCCTCCAAAGGGCCGATAAATCGCCGCCGGATCCACGAAGGGTCTTCATAAAAGATTACGGCGGGATAAGGCTTCTTTGGAATCCTTACGTTCTGAGACTCATCTTTAGAACGTCTTATAGCCTCAGCCAATTGTGCGGGTTCCTCGGCAGTTGAACTTGGAAAAAGCAGGCTAGCATCCGACTCTTGCATGGCCAAGGGCTCGTCCGGAAGAATGGGCTCAGACTCTACTAAAGAGTCGAGCAAGTTGGTAGCCACTTTCCTCCGCCGCTTGGATCCAGAGCCGACCGCCGAGGACGACCGTTTCCTCCCCCGTGGAGCCTTGGCATGACGCCGACCCACCTCACCTTCAACACCCTCGTTCCTATCACCCTCGCTTGGCTCTGCGACCGAGGATGACACAGCCATTGTCAACGCCACGGGTGGTGGTACTGCTACCGGAGCCCAATTAGCCCACGACCGAGTACCCAATGGCATTCCAACTGTGGGGGTGAGGTCCACCTCCGACTCTCCCGGAATGAGCGCAACATTGGTATCCCTCAGGGGAAAGCGGACCGGTGTGCACGGTCGCGGCGAAACTCCTGTGGCCTGAGCCTGAGCAGGGGTACCATATCCAAGGAGCACCCTCTTCTCCTCAGCAATAATCGGGCTGACCCGATGAAGGTACCAGCCCGTAAAGGACCCCACGCATCGGGGAATATCGTCAGCTTCAGGGATCATGAAGTAAGAACTAGTGTTCAGCCTCACGAAGTGATGAGCAGCATCACGAACAGCTTTGGGTGAAGGGACCAGTGCAACTGTGAAAGCCTCAAAGGGAACGCCCTGATCATATCCAAGCTGTCGAGCGAAGCGATGCGGATTGTACCGCATAAAAAGAGCCGCACTGTTTTGACGGAATACCAGATAACCTGGTCTGATCGTGTACAAGTGCGTGGCCTCTCGGAGCTTCAGAGAAGGAACCTCACCTTTCGACTGGTCGTGGAGTTGTTTAATCAGACCTGAAGGAGCAGATAGAACCCGATCGACAAATACCAGTCCGCCCGCGCTAGCATAGGGAGCAATCAACACGCGAATAGCCCCGAACTGAGTCGGATCGGGAGCAGAAGCTTCCACCAGCCGCATGAGTCGCGGAAAAGTGTAGGAATCATAAAATGCGGGTCTCTGATGCGCGGCAAAAGCCCCCAACACGCGCATCTCAATCCAAGATGTGAAGTAATGAAGGGAGAAGTTTACTACATCCACACCGGGAGTTGAGGTATTGGCCGCGGCGCCTAATCCATGATAGAGATGCGCTAGCGCCGGGATGACTACGGTCAACCGTGTCCCTTCAGCGATACGATGAGCCGGATAGATAACCGAAACTCTCATGAAGCGACGATGCATGGGGATGACGAACCAGCTAAGCCAGACACTGATAAAGCCCACAAAGAATGTCTCCTCGTCCATGCCGAGAGCTGCAATCGATTCGAAAGATACCGACGACATGATAGGAATATAATACTGCGGTAAATCCGATTCCTTAGTCGGCCGCCTGTTCAAACCAAACCCAAAGGGGTCGTTGATGTTTGCAAACTTGGGAGCCGTCTTCGACAGGACATCCTCGCGAAGGAAGCATGCGATGAAACTCTTGAAAGTGACGCCCTGATCCTCTGACTCAGTAAACAGTTTTTCAAAAATGCCCAGGGTCTTGATCAAACTTGGACGCTTGTGGCGGATGGCATTCTCGGTAGACAGGCCGTCGAGCATTGCGGGCTCAGCTTCAAAGACATACTCGTCGGGATGCAGCAGCTCTTCATAAAGTGTCCTCCTGATCGGCAACCCCGAGATCTCGCGGAATTCTTCCAAGGAAATCGAAACTTCGCGGTCCCCTAGAAGGAAAGTGTTGGTGGGGAGATTCCACTGGTTCAGGAAGGCCTTAACCCACCAGACGTGAGGAGACAGGTAGTGGAAGAGGGACGCATAGATAGCCTGATAAAGCCCAACCTTCTGCAGTCGCGCGCGGTGGGCGGATAGGATGTAGCGAGCCCAAAGAAGGTAGCCCGTGGGGTGTCGAGGGGTGAGCCCTATTTTGTAGACCTGCCCCTACGGTTGGGCCTCACCCTGGCAAATACGGCGTCCGAGTATATCTATGGCCGGGATAGGATGATTTGGGATGCCCGTCGTCGAAGGTTCAAGCCGTCCCATCGGAGTCCAATTAGGCATCTATACAGCAAAGACTGTCCCTGGAGGATCCATCGGCAGGAACGGAAAGGTAGGCTCTGTCGGTACTTCGCAGAGAAAACTCCGGCGACCCTGGATGATGTGACTGTACCAGGTCCCCCACAGAAGCAAATTGGTGTGATTCGGGTCGTGAGCCCTGATCATTGCCATCACCTCCTCGTCAGATGGCGATTGGGGAAAAGCGGCTTCCGAGCGGGTGAAAGGGAAATACGGAACAGACGTCATCGTACCTGAAATAAAATAAGGGGAAACTGTTAAATCAAAGCCAAAAGTGTGTGTGTGTGTGTGTGTGTATAAATATATATGTATAAAAAGACAGTGACAGAGGACTCATCTTATGGGACCATTGGTTACAAAACACATGGGTCCCACAAAATCAAGATGGCGGCTGGCTAATGCTGAGGCAAAGTAATTATAATGAGACAAAATGAAGATTCTCATTAAATAGACAATGGATTTCAAATGACCCTACACATTCCCCTAAAGAGAAATCCATCTTGGACTCTGTGACAAATCAAACAGAATCAAGAGAATTAAATTCCTAGAAAGCAATATTGCAAACTTCTTCTTCTTGGTTGTGAAGAAGACAACTCAGGGCAAGAGAACCCAAGGAGTTCTGTGGGAAGAACTGAGTTCTTCATAAGAATTAAATTCCTTTTGAAAAAAGGGAATTAAATTCCCAGAGACTTTTTTTTCAGAGCCAAATTTTTTTTAGATGGAATCAAATTCCATGGAAAAGGGCAAAACATCACCATTGACCCCTGAAGGCCAGAGAAACCTTAGCAAGATCTATTGTTTAAGAATTGAAGGATTTTCTTTTTAAAGAACTTAAAAAAATAGGTTCTTGTTTAAGGGAAAAACCCTTGATCTGGATTTAAAATCCCATGGTGATTTCTGTGAAAGTTCTTCGTTCGTTCAAGATCATTACCTGAAGAAAAGGAAATCTTTCAACAGAGTTAAACTCTGGAAAATTTGCAAGACAGAGAACTAAGCTCTGAGGAACGAGAATTAAATTCTCAAAAGAAAAGTTAGCCAAAGAAGGAAGATGAAAGAGTGGAGGCGCTTCTGAAGAGACCCCTGCATTTATAGGATGTGATGGAAACGCTTCATCTTCCCGATTCCCTAGATGGATCCAACGGTCACAAAAGTGACAGCGTTGCACTCACGTGCAGACACGTGAGAGCAGCGCTGTGGGGGCATTTGTTTCCTGATTAGAAAATCAGGAATTACCTCAATGAGATATCACGTGTTCACACGTGACCAATGGTCAAATGATGACACGTGATGGTTAAAATCTCACTAAACAGAAACGGAAAACAAAGGCTGAAAGTTGACCCAATTCGGGGTCACGTGCTCCCACGTGACCAATGGTCACGTGCCAGCACGTGCCAGGCTTTGAAAGCCTCACAGTTCAATAGAATTTAATTCTAAAAATCAGAAAATACCTCAACGAGGAATCACGTGCTCACACGTGACCAATGGTCACGTGTTGACACGTGACCAATGGTCACGTGTTGACACGTGATGGTTAAAACGGCAACATAAACAAGCGGCTGTTAAAGGGCTCGATTGGGGGTCACGTGCTCACACGTGACCAAGGGTCACGTGCCAGCACGTGACAGGCTTTGAAAGCCTTACAGCTTAAACGAATTTAATTCTAAAAATCAGGAAATACCTCAATGAGGGTCACGTGCTCACACGTGTCCAAGGGTCACGTGCCAGCACGTGACAGGCTTCGAAAACCTTACAGTTTAATTGAATTAAAATTCTGAATTTCTCTAAAATATTTCCAAATGGGAAAGGATTAAGGAGAACCGTTGGATTAAAAATCCAGGGGTGATTAAATATCACCAATTTATGGAAAAATCTTAGACAAGGAAAGATTTCCCTAAATCTCACCAGAAATAACAAACAGAATATCTTTGGATTGAAAATCAAACGGTGAATAAAATTCAATTAATGATCTAAAGGCTCATATTAATTATGAAAACAAACAAAATCTTTCAATGAAAGATTTGCTAAACAAATTGATTTTTTCCCTTCTCCTATAAATAGGAGCCAAGAGAAGAGAAGGATATATAGAGAATTTGGATATGGAGTTTTGGAATCTTGAAATTTCAGAGAGAAAAGAGAGGAGAATTTAATTCTCAACAAAGAAAAAACCTTAGGTGAGAAAAGAAAGGGGGTCAAAACTTCAAACAGAGAATTTAATTCTCAAATCTAAGAGTTTAACTCTTCTGCACAAAAGAACCGAGTTCTTCCTCTGGTTGAAGATCTACATAGAGCACATCTCCCAATAAGTTGAGAATTTAATTCTCATCGGGTTGAGATCCTGCCATGCTGATCCAAAACTTAGAGAGGGAATTGAGTTTAGAGAATTTAATTCTCCCAAAACAAAATTAGGGTTTAACCCTATATGAGAATTTAATTCTCCAAAACTCACAGGAATTTAATTCCTTGAAGATGAAACTAGGGTTTAACCCCATATGAGAATTTAATCCTCTCAAATTCACAGTAATTTAATTCCTCTTAAAAAATGAAATTAAGGTTTCACCCTATGCAAGAATTTAATTCTTCTATATATATGGGAATTTAATTCCTCTAAAAGAAAATTTGGGTTTAACCCTATATAAGAATTTAATTCTTTCATAATAGGAATTTAATTCCTCCAAATCATGATCAGGGTTTAACCCTACAAATAATTTAATTCTTAAAATAAAATAAAGAGACTAAAGAGATCTCTGTGCATGAAAAGGACTAAGGTCACGTGTCCCCACGTGACCCCTGAAATGATCCCCAAAAATGAGAAGGAAAAAGTTCTGAGGCAATCCCTCACGTGCTCCCACGTGACCTCCAAAACACAGAAAGAGAAAGCAAGGGAAATCTAAGCTTTGGGCGCTCTCACGTGTTATCATGTGACCCCTCAGCAAATGCTTTAACAAATGGCGCACAGATCTCCATCACATGCCAACACGTGATCCTCGAAAATAAAAAAAAAGTGTTTAACACTTAATCGCAGAACGAAGTAAAAGGATTTGGTCCCACCTCTGGGCGCCCTCACGTGTCCCCACGTGACCCCTTTTTCTATAGTAACACTAATTCGAGAACTTTGTTTTTAGTGTTTAACACTAACTTGAGAACCCCATTTCCAGTGTTTAACACTGATTGTCTGTTAGTGTTTAACACTAATTTGATGGATATATTTCCAGTGTTTAACACTATTTTCTCTAGTGTCTAACACTTTTTTTTAACCAAATTGGTTAATCTTTCAGAGGCAAAGCCTCCCATTCAAATTGAGTAAAAGTCAGAGCTATAATGTTCACTGCTCAATCAAAGAAAGATAAAAATGTTACCAAAGCCCTCAAACTCTTGTTTAGCATTGCTAAATAATGTGGGCTTGAATCCAGACAAATTTCCAATGGTCCAACAAAGGGCCAACACTTCAGGTCTAATTGGACTTAGCCCAAATTGGCCATAAGTCCTCAATTCAGATTTAACTGAGCCAATGTGCTCATAATCTAATTATTTAATCTTAGTTCCAACATTGGACTACAGATCCCCAATCCACCTTGGTTCAAGGGTACATCTCTTCACTCCTTTGATATTTGTCGTTATAATCCTTCAACGTCTTCAGAGAGGTGACGGGTCCCGATAACCACACACTTCACAGACTATGACGTCTCTAAATTGGACTGTGGGGTCCTTAAACCCATGGACTATGATGTCCTTAACCTCGACTGTGATGTCTTTAAACTAACATTGGACCGTGGGGTCCTTAAACCCATGGACTATGATGGCTTTAACCTCTACCGTGATGTCTTTAAACTAACATTGGACTGTGGGGTCCTTAAACCCATGGACTATGATGTCCTTAACCTCGACCGTGATGTCTTTAAACTAACATTGGACTGTGGGGTCCTTAAACCCATGGACTATGATGTCCTTAACCTCGACCGTGATGTTTTTAAACTAACATTGGACTGTGGGGTCCTTAAGCCCATGGACTATGATGTCCTTAACCTTGACTGTAAGGTCTTTAAACTCATGGACTATGATGTCCTTAACCTCGACCGTGATGTCTTAAAACTAACATTGGACTGTGGGGTCCTTAAATCCATGGACAATGATGTCCTTAACCTTGACTGTGAGGTCTTTAAACTCACGGACTATGATGTCCTTAACCTTGACCGTGATGTCTTTAAACTAACATTGGAACACCATGTCCTTAAACTGGTAATCGACCGAAATGTCCGTAAACTAAACAATAGAGCCTAATTGCTCTCTTGTCGGATCTAAACGATCCCGTTAAGTTGATCTTAGTCTAAAGTAAGACTAACGTATCCTTAACGAACATTTAAGTCAATCTTAGTCTCAAATGAGACTAACATATCCTTAAACCCAAACCCCCCAAACCCAAATCTAAGAAAGAATACGGATTTGGACTAGTCCACGCCCTATGATCGACAACATAACTTAGTCTCCGTATACAATCCACGGGCAACCAAACACAAAACAAATACCCACGACACGAAGTGACTATATGGAGAAGGAGAAAGTTGTTACCGCGATGCGGTAGCGTAATTAACTGCAGGGGCTTGCGCCTACAGGGAAGAGCGTCCCCACAATCAAAAACTCCTCAGATGAGGGGGGATCTGACGAAGTCTGCTACATCGGCCGCATCCGTTTAAACCTTCGATACATGGTGCTATAAATCAACTTGGCATCTTCGGAGAGGTGGATGGATAGCACCAATTAGCATCTGTCCCGAATCTCAGGCAAGACAGTCCATCTTGCGCGTTTTTCGGAGGGGAACACCCTCTAGTATGATCCGTCCGATCATGATCCGTGCACGACTGCACGTATATGATCGAACCTTGCCATAATACCATACGACCTCTACAACGTTTCGCCCGAAACTTGAGAAACTGTTTGTGGGGGATGTTCCTCTCCGAACGGTGGCCGAGACGTGAGGAGGACATCTTGCCCGAGATTTGGGGCAGATGCTATTTGGTTTTATCCGTCCACCTCTTCGAAGATGCCAAGTTGATTTATGGCACTGTATATCGGAGGTTTGGGCGGATGCGGCCGATGTAGCAGACTTCGTCAGATTCCTCCTCGCTTGAGGGGTTTTTGATTATGGGGACGCTCTTCCCTGCAGGCGCAAGCCTCTGCAGTTAATTACGCTACCGCTCGGCGGTAACAACTTTCTCCTGCTCCAGAAGTTCACTTCGTGTCGTGTGTGTTTGTTTTCTTTGTGGTTGCCCATGGATTGTATACGGAGACTAAGTGATGCCATCGCCCGTAGGACATGGATTAGTCCAAATCCGTGTTTACTTAGATTTGGGTTTTGGTTTAAGGATACGTTAGCCATATTTGAGGCTAAGATCAACTTAAACGTTTGTTAAGGATACGTTAGTCTAATTTCCAGACTAAGATCTACTTAACGGGATCGTCTAGATCCATTTCCAGTTTAGGGACATGGTGGTCCATTGCATGTATGGCCGTCGGGACCCGTCACCTCTCTGACGACGTTGAAGGATTACAACGACATATGTCAGAGGAGATCAGAGATGTACCCTTGAACCATAGTTGATTGGAGGATCTATAGTCCAATTTGGGACTGAAGTTTGTTTGAAGGTTTAAGGATACGTTAGCTATATTTGAGGCTAAGATCAACTTAAACAGGATCGTTTAGATCCGACAAAAGAGCATTTGGGGGCTCTATTGTTCCAGTTTAGGGACATATAGTGGTCCATAGGTAGTTTAAGGACATTGCGGTCCGTTGCCAGTTTAGGGACATGGTGGTCCATTGTAACACCCGAGCCCAATACTACTATTTTCAGTTACTGTTTGAGCATAATGTAGTACTCATTTCATTTATCTTGCTTGTTTGTGGCTTACTGTAAATTTTACCCGATAAAGTCATTTCTACATATAACAAATTTTAGCATCTAAAATAAAATTAAAAATATCCATCTAGGCCTACTTGACACTCCTAACCCCGTTGTAGCGTCCGTGCATCGTGTTCTTGTCCCGTTCAGTGAAACGGGCGAGTTTGGATGGCTATGCGCGCGTACATGTGCCCGTTTTGGGGGTATGCTTTTTAATCATAAAACACTTCATTTTAAAATTTGGATCCCGCTTAAAATCCTATTATTTCAATTTCAAATTTTTGGACCCGATCCGGGCGCGATTCGGAAATATTTTAATTGGCGCCAAAATCCCAAATTTTAATATATATTAAACCATTCATATATTTCATTCCTTTAACAATCATATATATTTTGAACTGTGCAAGATTTCTAAAAATATTTTAGATCTTTTGAATAAATCCCTCAGCCAATCACAAGCTTCATAATTTCCCGTGGGCCCCATTCTCTCTCTCTCTCTCTTTCTCTATCTCTCTCTCTATCCCCATAATCTCTCTCTCTCTCCCATAATCTATTTTCTCTCTCTTATATATTTTCAAAACCTCTGTTCCCTCCTCTCTATTTTTCACGAGAACCATCCGAGCCCCATCGCAGCGAGCCCTAGCCGCCTCCATCCTCGCCGCCGCAGCCCCAACGCCGGCGACGCCATCACCATCACCCTCGCCTCCTCATCCTCACCTCGCCGAGTCCCTCTCCTCCCTTCTCCCGGTGCACCCCGACCAGACCCGCGACCACCTGCACACCAGCCGCAGCCACCCGCAGCCCCTGCACACCGTCGGACCGCCGTCTGTCACAGCCGACGACCCCGTCCTCTTGTCCCCGACCTGCACGCTCCTCGGTAAGATACTTCCCTCCTCTCTTCCCTTCTTCTCTCCTTCTCCGTTAATGAAATTCTTGAATCGGCAATTTCCCCCGCGGTCACTGTAGGCCACCGCCGGAGCCCGTCGACCTCGTCGTCGTTCTCGCGTCTTCTCTCTGTAATTATAGAACCCTTGTAAGCCTTCGCTCATTCCTTGTTTCTTTTCTTTTCTTTTCTTGATTACAAGTCTTGACCGTTCACTGTTCATTTTTCGGCCGGAACCCGGCGTTGCCGACGACGTGATCCGACATTCCAGCGAGGTACCCCGACCCGTGTGGTTCCATTGTTCGTTGTTTGGGTTCAATCCGTGAACCGAGCGGCCGTCGCGAGTTTCCCCGTCGACGTTTATCGTCCCGTTTTTCTCGGTTCGCGACCCGTCGAGGCAAGTACCCCTTGCTACATGCTATACAATATTTACATATATATTGTGACACCCTAAATCTGTAAATTTAGTTTTGGTACAATTATTTCCCATTTTCGGGCACAATATTGCATTATATTATTTTACTGCTAAATATGGAACCTACAGTTGCAAATTGAACCTAATAACCATATTTTCCTGTTTAATCACATTTTAATGTTAACGTAGCTTAGGGCATTTATCCCTGTAGTTCTGTTCCATTCGGACACTCGTATGCATTTAACCTGAAATAGCTGTACTGAACCGTTACATAGATCATTGCACCTCTAAGGGTTCTTAAACCTGTTAACATGACTAAACGGCTATATTTGTCTTATTGCACTCTTGTAATCCTCTGTGTAACAAATTTGATAACTATATTGCAAATTGAATGAAACTGCCTATTACTTAATTCATTGCTCATCTCATGTTGTTGATACCCATGCTAGATTATATAACTGATTGTGAGCACACCCACGAGATTGTTTACATCTTGACCTGACATTGCTACACATATATATATTGATATACCTGACATGGTACCATATACTGTTGACTTGACCTGATGTACCATGACCTGACCCGTTACCTGATCTTGTGTCTAATGCCAACAAACCTGACATGTAGTCCTCATGGATCGTTCCTGTTGTCTATCCAGACAAACCTGCTTTTACCTGATCCTGTGTTGGTATTAGTTCTTGATTACTGAATACCTGACTTGACATACATAACTTGGGGGTATGGGAAAATCAAAGGTGAAACCTGACTTGTAACTCAACAGTTCGATACCTGTTCTGATCAGTCTTACGGGCTAGGCCAGCCCCGGAGTGATGATGCTGACATCACTCGCCCATCCTGCCACCTGTTACTGCCTAGCGGCACGTCTCGGATTCAGCCCCGAGAGTCTTGACCGTGGTCCCGGGCATGCATGGGATACTATTGAGTTACATCGACGATTCATCAATTGATTTCAAAGACTTTAGAATAGAAAACCTGATAGAACAGTTTAGTTTACCCACTGCACACTACCCTGTACTGATCTGATTCATTTTATTGTTATTCTTGCTGTAATCATGTTTATTTTGCATTGCCTGTTACCCTATTCATATTATATTACTTGATGACATGACGCGCTGACGTCTGGGTTTTGCATGGCCCAGATTCTGTACCGCTGTTGCAGTCCGAGCAGGAGTACTTCAGCCAGCAGGCTGAGCTGTGAGGTGTCAGAAGTGGTTAGTTTTATTTCCTGCATTTACTTCCAGATGTGAGCCCGCATTATGGGACATACATTTCAGTTATTTGTATTGGATCATTTGCTTCCGCATTTATTTATTATTGACTCCTGTTATTTTGGATTATGGACATGTTTTAGATAGTTTTATTTTATTCTTGATATCTCTACAGCCGTAATGTGACTGTGGATGGATGCTTCCTACCCACAGGTAGCATGGTTGGCTATGTCACGTGCCCATTTTAGCGTACTCTGGGAAGCGGGGCGTGACATCCATATTCCAGTTTAGGGACATGGTGGTCCATATTCCAGTTTAGGGACATGGTGGTCCATTGCCAGTTCAGGGACATGGTGGTCCATCATTCCCGTTTTGGGGACAAATGTTAGTTTAAGGACGCATTAGTCTATGAGTTTAAGGACCCCACAGTCCGTATTAATGTATGGTTGTCGGGACCCGTCACCTCTCTGACGTCGTTGAAGGATTACAACGATAGGGGTCAGAGGAGTTCGGAGATGTACCCTCGAACCGGATGTAAATTGATTTAAGAGAGCAGCTGTGCTCAGTCAATTTAATTTGAGGACTTACGGCCATGATTGGGCTAAGTCCAGTTCAACGCTTTTATTTGTTTTTGGCCTATTAGGCCTGTGCTAGGGCTTGGCCCCTTTTTAATAATGCATTACATTATTTATTTTGTCTGGGTTGTGCCCATTTATAAATGATGCAGAGCATCAGTTTTGTTTGGGCTCTGCCCTTTTTATTGCATTTTCAATTTTGTTTGGGCTCTGCCCTTTTATAAATGATGCAGAGCATCAATGTTGTTTGGGCTCTGCCCTTTTTATTGCATTGCAATTTAATTTGGCCTACTAGGCCCCTCAGATTTGGGCCTGGCCCTTTAGTAAAAGAAATGCATTGCATTTGTCAGACGCTTTGCGCCAATCACCGAGCGCAAGTGCTTGCGGTGATGACACGTGCCACGCAAGCGCAGTGCGCTGCACCAGCGTGCTGCGCTTGTGCTGCTAACACGTGGCGTGCTATGGTGAGTTGCGCCTGTTTCAGAGAGCAAGGCTCTATTTCAAAAGCGCATAGCGCAAGTGGTTTAGATGCTGACATGTGGCGCTCTCTGGTGGCTTGCGCCCACCCAAGAGCGCAGCAGTGCAGTTTTGCAAGTGCAAGGCACTATTAACTTGAGAATCTTTTAGATTCCAGAACCAATGGTTCATAAAAAAGTGCAAAGCACTGTTTGTTTTCTTGATCTAATTTAGATCAAAGAAAACAAGTTTCTCTTGTTTTTCTTATTTCAGGGAACCAGTGGTTCATAAAAAAAAAGTGCAAAGCACTTATTATTATTTATTTTTCTTTTTATTGAAGATCATTGATCTTGTTCTCAGATCAATGATCTGTTCATAAGAGAATTTTCTCTTTTTTTTAAAGGTTTTTACCTTTTTTGTTCTTGAGGAATTCTCTCCAATTCTTCACAGTTCTCAATGATGATGTTGATCCTTTTGAATTGAGGTCTAGGGTCCTTTATATAGTGCCCATAAATTTTGTTAGATTTGTTAAAGAGATCTTTCTCTGAGTGATTTAGGAAATTTTCCCCACCGTTAGATTTTTGATCCAAAGGCTCCTGTTTTACAGAAGAAAATTTTCTTGTTTTAACAAGAACAGAAAGATTTCTTTAAAATTTTAATTCTGTTTGGCGCAAATGCCCCAGCGCGTGATACGTGTCGCGCAGCGCACAGCGCATCGCAACTGCGCTGACACGTGTCGCGCAGCGCACAGCGCAGCGCAGCTGCGCATGCGCAACTGCGCTGACACGTGTCGCGCAGCACTTGTGCAAAAGCGACTGCGCTGACACGTGTCGCGCAGCGCAGTGCTTGCGCAACTGAAGCTTTGCTTCTTTTAATTTTGTTTTTTCATAGAGCCTTGCTCTGATTGGACGCACTGCCTTGGGCGCTGCGTTGATGTATCAGCTTTTGACACGTGGCGCGTTGCGCGAAGCGCGCGGGATTTGAAGCGTTGCTTCAAAATTTGAATTTTTTGAAATTCAAACAGAGCCTTGCTCTGATTGGGGGAAACAAATGCCCCCCACCGTTGCACTCATGTGTCACGCACGTGAGTGCAGCGGTGGCAAGATCCCAACCGTTGGATCAATGGGTGAACTGAAGGGGCGCAGGCGCCTATAAATAGGACCCTTGGTCCTTGGTAATTTTTTACCATTTTCAAGAATTTTGATTTTCAGAGCCTTGCTCTTGCTTAAGAATTTTAGAGCCTTGCTCTTGCTTTTTCCCAAGAACTCCAGAGTTCAGAACTTAAAACCATCTTAGGTATAATAAAATTAAATTAAAGTTGATTAATAGAGCCTTGCTCTCATAGATTTTTGATCTAAAACCCTTTTGGGGTTTCATCAACAGAGCCTTGCTCTCAAAAGTTCATAGATCTACAAAGATCTTGTTCATGGGTTTTAACCCATGAACAGAGCTTTGCTCATGGATCAAATGTAGATCTTTTTTGATCTGAAAATGAAGAACTCCTAAAAGTTTTCATGGATCTTTAAGATCCCAAATTTTTTAATCTTCAGGAGTTAAAATTTCTTTTTGATGGATTTTTCCATCTTTATTATAGAGCTAGGCTCTTTTTAAGGAAATTTTATTCCCTTGAGACCAGAGTTTGACAAATGTCACTCTGTGACAGAGCTTTGCTCTAAAAGAGGAGATTTTCTCCTTGTCTCTAGGGATTTCCCATCAATAAGAATATTCTCTTGGGGATCTTTTCATTAGTTGACAGTCTTACCCAATGATGGGGCTGTCTTGTTAAATGATGCACTGTCATTCAGATTTTATGGGTCCCCATTCGGTCCCCCTACCCACTGCATTGCAGTGTGGTGTAAAAATTTTAAAATGTTGAGCGTTGGAATTATAACACTGACGGCTAATTTTTGTCTCTTCGCAGGAAACATGTCTGCCAATTTGTCTTTTCCGTTTGTTCGCTCGGAGGGAGGGTTTCCCCAGGCACCGGTGGACCGCGTGGTGCTCGCTCTCATCAAGGATCATGACCCCGAGCACAAGAGCCTTCACTTGTGGGGTAGGTGGTACAATGAGATCATCCAGGATCGCCGAAGTTTCGGTTTCGCCACGCCGTCTGAGCCAACATCTTCACTCCCTTACGCAGATGAACCCCTGGTGAAGTATGTTGTGGAGGTCAAAAATTGGAATTCGGATGACCTCCTCCAGCCTGCGATTGGTGCTATCCCCGTGCAGCCGCCGCCAGCAATAGATATTTTAGGGAGGGGAATTTGTCAGGGTGAAGCACGCCCTTGGGGACAGGCCTATAATATTGGATTGATCCCACGACCGCCTGCCGGATATTTGCAATGGGCCCGGTACATCTTATCAGCGAAGATGACTCATCTGATGAGGATTGGTTTGTACTCGGCCATTTACGTCTCGCTCTTTGAGTATCCTTCTCCTCCAACGTGGTGGGTTAAGGCTTTTATCGAGCAATGGAACATCCCCACCCACACCTTCCTGATGACGGACCGGGAAGTCTCTATCTCCTTGGAGGAGTTTGCTGAAATCTCGGGTCTACTGATGAGGGGAGAGCTTTACGAGGAGCTGCTTCCTCCTGATGAATACGTCTTTGCCACCAAGCCGCTGGTGTTTGACCTGACGCCGGAGAACTCTATTCAGCACCAGTACTCGGGCTTGGTTAAGGTGCTGGAGATCTATGAAGGACTCTATCTGGAATCGGGCATCCGGGGTGTCAGTTTCGTAGATTTTATTGCCCGTTTTATTCGACCGGAGTTCTTATCGGAGCGGAGCGAGAAGTTCGCACAGCTCGACGACTCTTTTGGATTCGGTTTGGATCGCCGACCCACATCGGAGGATGACCACAAAGACTTTTACCTCCCCAGTGCCGCCGTCGTCCCTTTTTCAGAAATTGCCGTCCCGGACATGGATGAGGAGACTTTTTTTGTAGGGTTCCTGGGCTTGTGGCTGTGCAGCTTTGCGCTCCCTATGCACTCGCGCCACATGCGGCCATCTGTTTTCTACCCAGCGCATCGGATGGTGACTGGTTTGCAGTTGTCAGTAGGAATCGCCGGGCTGGCTTACCTTTATAATGGACTTAGCGTAGCGGCGGATGCTAGTGAACCTGGGGTGCAACCCGCCAACTTCCCGATGCACTACTTTACCTCTTGGATGGAAATGCACGTGCACGGGGTGTTCGGCGCCCATAAGATTCCTCCCTTTTTTGAGAAATGCAGGCTCCCGAGGGTCATACGGTTGGTTGGGGCTTCGATCGTAGTTTCACCTTCGCGGGAGGCTAGGGGGCTGCTCCTTCGACCACACCTGGTCGGGGCAAAGGTTTCCTTCTTGGATAAGGTCATAACAATAGGCTCAGAGACCACCAAGTCGGTAGTGCGGCTACGCGATGATTTTAAAGACGGGGTTTCCATATTGAAGGCTCGGGAAATCCTCCATCTCTACTCCATTCGGCCGGGCTACCTGGTGTTCAGGCAGAATGAGACAGCACTCTTCATAAGGTATAACCCTCACCGGTTTTCTCAGCAATCGAGCTACAACCAAGGGATCCCGATGGAAGCTTTCTTGGAAAAGCCCGTGGTTAGCCGAGAGGGGATAAAGAATGCAATGCACCACTTTATGCGGCTTAACACGGGTTCTTATTTCTTCATCAGCGAGCCGAGCTGCGTCCCCAAAGTCCTCAACACGTACGTGGCCTGGTATGCGCATGCTATGGGTCCAGTTATCCAAATGGAAAAGCGCATGCTGGTCGACCGCAAGGGTGCGCCTCCCGGCGGCGATCGCAAGGCTCCCCTGAAGCCGAGGACCCCGGTCATTCCTCCATTGAAAGGTGCTGGAGTTGGACCTCCGCGCGTGTTGAGCCCTCCGTGCGGATTGCCGCTTCACGATATTGTGGATGCGCCACCAGCCCCCCGTGCTCCAGTGGAGGTGGTAAATGTGGTATCGCCGGAGTCGGGCGCAGGCGCGGATATCGGGACCCGCCGCCCCAAGGTGTCTGCCAAGCGCAAATCAGCCCCGGGTGCATCCAGAGCTGGCGGGCAAAAGAAGAAGAAGTCGCTCCTCTCCCTCGACGCGATCCTCGGTTTAGAGCCTGAGGCCCCTCTTACCGAAGGAATAAGCGAATATGGCAGCAATAAGGGCTTCTCGGTGGACCCCGCAGACACCGATTTGGTGGTTGCTATTGCAGCTTCTGAGCGATCAGCGAGGCTCGAAGCGATGTTGAGTAAACTCGCTGAGTCAGGTAACCATTAGTTGCTTTCTTTGTCATTTTATCGCGTTTTTTTAATTATTATTTTTGACTAATGCTTTCTCCTTTTTTAAACAGGGGTCACTACCGAAGAAGCCATCGCTGCTTCTTTGAAAACCTTCCAGGAGGAAGAGAATAAGCGCGCTTTAATGGGCTTTGGTACGTATCGCCCTATCAGAAATTTTTGTCTTCTTTTCTGATGGCCAATCTAACCTTCTTCCTTTGTTTCTTTGCAGGGGCTGCGCCAGCTGGTGTGGGGACTATCCCCGGATCCTCTACTGAAGTCCCAGCTTCCTCGGGGCTGCCGCGGGAGCCTCAACTTGAAAAAACGACGAGGGATGCCCTGAAAAATTTGGAGGCATCCCTGTTCACGGACGAAGATGCCTCAATGAAAGAGGCTCTGGTGAGGTCCGTCTCAACGGCTCGGGAGGAGAGGAAGCGGCTGAGGCGCGAGGCGAAGGCGCACAGGGCTGCTTTGGCTACGGGAGCGGGCCCAAGCACCATTATTCTCTCCGCTTCTCCTTCTGAAGAGCTCCCGGCCGGTCTATCTACCGCACGCAGACAGGTAGCGCGTGCGGTTCGGGAAGCTAATGATAAGTCTACTTCAGGTAATATTTCTTTCAGAATCTTGTTGTAAGAATTATAAAGCCGTCGGTTCTTATATATTCTATCCTGCAGGGCCAAGTCCGACCGAGGGGGAGGCGGAGACCGTCGAACCCAAGGAAACAGAGGAGGAGGCACCGGCCGAACCTGAGCCGACGGTGGGCAACGTCGCCAAGGTTATTGAGCCTGAGTTGGGGGCTGGGGGAGCCGCACCCGAAGAGGTCATTGATGCCAAGCCTGAGGTGACGGCAAATGAGATGACCACTATTACTGAGCCTGGGGTGGCGGCGGACGAGGCGCTTAAGACCGACGACTTTATGGTGGCGGCGGATGAGACGACGGCGACCGCCGAGACCGAAGAAGTAGCGGGTGAGATGGGCACGACTCTTGGGGAAGAGCCAGCCGCTCTTTCTCAAGAGTCCGGCAATGCTCCGATTATTGCCCTCCCTGTCTACAGTCCTCCTCCATCTCCTGGTCGTGCGAGCACGACAACAGCCCCCATTGAGTCGGGTGATGAGGCCACGGGTGGTGGCTTCATATCGACGGAGGAGGGAGACACCTCCGTTTCGGCCGGCGGCTCATCAGGTAAATCTCGAGTTACAGTCCCCTTTTTTTATCTTGCAACCGCTTCTGACAAGTTTATCCTTGTTTTCAACGCAGGTGCGGCCAGTGCCGACGTCCTATTGCTCGAGGGAACGCTGTCAACTACTGCCTTGGCGGTGGTCACCTCTCAGCCCTCTTTTGTACCATCAAAGATGTTGGAAGGTATGGGTTTGCAACTTACTAGTTTTATCTTTCAAACACATAACCTATGTACTGAAGTCGTACTGTTGTGTCTTTTCAGGAGTGCTTTTTGATCATCTTTATCAAGTGTTGCTCCCATACTTCTCCTTCCCATCTGAATTCGCTTCTCCCTCTGGTGGCGCCGGTGAGTATGGTTTCCAACTGATATCTTTCTTTTTCAGTGATGGAATTATTTCTAATTTTTTTCTCGTCCTGACTGTAGTGCTACAAATCGAAGGGGGGAGACGAAAGATCAGTTGCGCCACCGGCTCTTCCGGCCTTGCCACCTGCTTCGACTGGTATAGTAGACGATCTCATCAATGAATTTTTCCATATTTCTTGAACCATCATCTAATCGCATTTTGTCTTTTCAGCTGTCGTTCCGGTCTCGGCGCCTTTTGAGTCTCACATTACAATGCCGACAGGCCCTTTCCTGAGACGTCCATCCTCGAAAGGCGCCACGAATAGTCTGCGCATGTTGAGCGACTACATCGAGAAACTCGACGTCGAGACTCCTACGTCTGCTGCAGATTTCTCTACGATGGTTAACCCGATGCTGGTGATACTCGTAAATTTTCATGACGAGGGCATCGTTGCGTCTTGGGTTAATCATTGCAGGGAGATCGAGGCTCGCCTGCATCAGCTGGAGTCGATGCGTCCTGCCCCTGAGGTTTTGGCCGTGAGTACTCAACGGGCAGCATGGCTCGGGCAAAGCACTTCTCATTTCCGCCATTTGGAACAAGAAGCAGCTTTAAGGCTGAAGGAGCGTCAGGAGTCTTCAAGCGAAGCTGCCCGCTTACGTGCTGAAGTTAAGGCGAACGCTGCCGAGGTGAAGGCTGTCTTCGAGGGCCTTCTGGAGCGTATCTCAAATGGGCTGAAATTGAAGCAGAAACTTGACGTTGCTGAGCGTAATGTCCAAGGCCGCGAAGCCACTCAGCAGGCCGTCGGGGAGCAGCTTGCATCTCTCTTGCAGCAAAGGGCTCAGGTGGAGGCAGAAATGGCGGTGGTGGCAGATCAGGAAAAGGCGTGGAAGGAAGTGCACGAACAATTGCTAAAGCTATGCAAGACGCTTCCTTCCCAGTAGTTCTCCTTGTATCCATATACTTGTAAAAAAAAATTCTTTTTTGAATGACATGTATCCATTCTTTATTCTTTTATACGATTCACCTTGTACTTCTTTGAATTAACGAATAAAGATACACATTTTTTTTTCTCTGCAATGTCTTGTATGCTCTTTCGCTTTCTCTCTTTCTCTTATTATCAGCATGTTGACTTGATAAACATAATTGGCAAATAACTTAGTTTTTCCAAGAGATAGCGATGGATTAGGCCGCAGGTTCAGATCTGCCGCCTAAGACTTTTCAACTCTATGATCCGTGAGGGTCTCATAGAGACTTTTCTCCCTACGGATTGAGAGGATCTCGTAGGTGTATTTTCTCCTTAGGAATCGTGAGGATTCCTAAGCGCGTTTTCTCTTATAAGTCGTAAGGATCTTATAAGAGAATTTTCCCCTCTAACGAGTCGAGAGGACCCGTAAGCGGTTGTTTCCCTCCTTGTCGAAATTCGACTTTGGAGAGTGAGACCCGTGAATAGTATGCAAGAGACCGTTTTAGACCGTCCTGCAGGGTCTCATTGCTCAGGAAACAAGTTTTTTTTATCCCTGCTGCCTGAGGCTTCATCTTGCAGGTTGAGACGAATCGGGAATTTCCCGCGGAGACACTGGTTTCTCTGCGAGCCGACGCGAATCAGGAGGCTCTCATCAGGGATGCTGGTCTCCCTGAATTGAGGAGTTTACCAAGGACACTTGTTTCCCTAGTGTTGAAACGAATCGAGAATTTCCCGCGGAGACACTAGTTTCTCTGCGAGTCGACGCGAATCAAGATTTTCTTCGTCAAGGACGCTTGTTTCCTCGAGTTGAAGGATTTTGCCGAAGACACTGGTTTCTTCAGAGTTGAAACGAACCGGGAATTTCCCGCGGAGACACTGGTTTCTCTGCGAGCCGATGCGAATCAGGAGGCTCTCATCAAGGACGCTAGTTTCCCTGAATTGAGGTATTTGCCAAGGATATTTGTTTCCCTGGTGTCGAAACGAATCGAGAATTTCCCGCGGAGACACTGGTTTCTCTGCGAGTCGACGCGAATCAGGATTTTCTTCATCAAGGACGCTTGTTTCCTCGAGTCGAAGGATTTGCCGAAGACATTGGTTTCTTCGGGGTTGAAACGAACCGGGAATTTCCCGCGGAGACTATGGTTTCTCTGCGAGCCGATGCGAATCAGGAGGCTCTCATCAAGGACGCTAGTTTCCCTGAATTGAGGTAATTGCCAAGGATATTTGTTTCCCTGGTGTCAAAACGAATCGAGAATTTCTTGCGGAGACACTGGTTTCTCTGTGAGTCGATACGAATCAGGATTTTCTTCGTCAAGGACGCTTGTTTCCTCGAGTTGAAGGATTTGCCGAAGACACTGGTTTCTTCGGGGTTGAAACGAACCGGGAATTTCCCGCGGAGACACTGGTTTCTCTGCGAGCCGATGCGAATCAGGAGGCTCTCATCAAGGACGCTAATTTCCTTGAATTGAGGTATTTGCCAAGGATATTTGTTTCCCTGGTGTGAAAATGAATCGAGAATTTCCCGCGGAGACACTGGTTTCTCTGCGAGTTGACGCAAATCAGGATTTTCTTCGTCAAGGACGCTTGTTTCCTCGAGTCGAAGGATTTTTCCGAAGACACCGGTTTCTTCGGAGTTGAAACGAACCGGGAATTTCCCGCGGAGACACTGGTTTCTCTGCGAGCCGATGCGAATCAGGAGGCTCTCATCAAGGACGCTAGTTTCCCTGAATTGAGGTATTTGCCAAGGATATTTGTTTCCCTGGTGTCGAAACGAATCGAGAATTTCCCGCGGAGACACTGGTTTCTCTGCGAGTCGACGCGAATCAGGATTTTCTTCGTCAAGGACGCTTGTTTCCTCGAGTCGAAGGATTTGCCGAAGACATTGGTTTCTTCGGGGTTGAAACGAACCGGGAATTTCCCGCGGAGACACTGGTTTCTCTGCGAGCCGTTGCGAATCAGGAAGCTCTCATCAAGGACGCTAGTTTCCCTGAATTGAGGTATTTGCCAAGGATATTTGTTTCCCTGGTGTCGAAACGAATCGAGAATTTCCCGCGGAGACACTGGTTTCTCTGCGAGTCAACGCGAATCAAGATTTTCTTCGTCAAGGACGCTTGTTTCCTCGAGTCGAAAGATTTGCCGAAGACATTGGTTTCTTCCGGGTTGAAATGAACCGGGAATTTCCCGCGGAGACACTGGTTTCTCTGCGAGCCGATGCGAATCAGGAGGCTCTCATCAAGGACGCTAGTTTCCCTGAATTGAGGTATTTGCCAAGGATATTTGTTTCCCTGGTGTCGAAACGAATCGAGAATTTCCCGCGGAGACACTGGTTTCTCTGCGAGTCGACGCGAATCAGGATTTTCTTCGTCAAGGACGCTTGTTTCCTCGAGTCGAAGGATTTGCCGAAGACACTGGTTTCTTCAGAGTTGAAACGAACCGGGAATTTCCCGCGGAGACACTGTTTTCTCTGCGAGCCGATGCGAATCAGGAGGCTCTCATCAAGGACGCTAATTTCCCCGAATTGAGGTATTTGCCAAGGATATTTGTTTCTCTGGTGTCGAAATGAATCGAGAATTTCCCGCGTAGACACTGGTTTCTCTGCGAGTCGACGCGAATCAGGATTTTCTTCGTCAAGGATGCTTGTTTCCTCGAGTCGAAAGATTTGCCGAAGACACTGGTTTCTTCGGGGTTGAAACGAACCGGGAATTTCCCGCGGAGACACTGGTTTCTCTGCGAGCCGATGCGAATCAAGAGGCTCTCATCAAGGACGCTAGTTTCCCTGAATTGAGGTATTTGCCAAGGATATTTATTTCCCTGGTGTCGAAACGAATCGAGAATTTCCCGCGGAGACACTGGTTTCTCTGCGAGTCGACGCGAATCAGGATTTTCTTCGTCAAGGACACTTGTTTCCTCGAGTCAAAGGATTTGCCGAAGACACTGGTTTCTTCGGGATTGGGATGAACCGTCGAGATTTGGCTTCATTTTCTGGCGGAGCCTGTTGGGAAAGTATGGTTCCCTCTTTGTTTGCGCCCTTGGATTGTATACAAGGATCGATGTGATCTCAACTGTAGGGCCAAAGTTTTATCATTTTTTTTGTTTTATTTCCGCGATGCTCTATCATTTCAGCTTTTATATCGCGAAGGTCGCGATTGCCCAATCATTTCGGCTATTTTTCGCGGTGCCCAATCATTTCGGCTATTTATTTTATTTTCACTCGCTGCTTTTTATTGCGAGTTGCCCAATCATTTCGGCTATTTTGTATGCATACGTTTTTACTTGCTGCTTTTTATTGCAAGTTGCCCTATCATTTCGGCTATTTCGTATGCATGTGCGGCCTACCGGCTTTTCACCGTAAACCTGAAATTAGACACCGATTTCGGCATCAACACCGCTACAACTGGGATATTGCCAGGAGCGAATCATCATTTGCCTCCGTCGATATTGAACAAAGGTGGCTTAGCGAACATGGTTAAGTTCCTGTCGACTAAGGCTTTTAACTTCATGAGCCGTAAGGGTCTCACAAACGTATTTCTCCCTACAAGTCGTGAGGATCTTGTAGGTATATTTTCTCCTTAGGAATCGTGAGGATTCCTAAGTGTATGTTCCTCTGTAAGTCGTAAGGATCCTACAAGAGGGTTTTCTCCTTGTAAGTCGAGAGGACTTATAAGGGTTGTTCATTATGCGCATATATCCCCAATCACGGATGAAATTTGGTTAGGAAAATGTTTATTTGCGCCCGTGGATTGTATACAAGGGCCAGTATTGAACCACTTGTAGGGCAATATCACAGGTTGTGGGGGGTTTGCTTAAGCACAGGTTTAGGTTTCTGTAACTTAAGACTTTCAAATCTTATGAGCCGTGAGGGTCCCATAAGAAAGTTCTCCTTACGAGTCGTGAGGATCTCGCAAGTGTATTTTCTCCTTAGGAATCGTGAGGATACTTAAGTGTGTTGCTCCCCTGTGAGTCGTAAGGATCTCACGCGGGTGGTTTCTCCTTACAAGGTCGAGAGGACCCTGTAAGTGTCCTTTAACGAGGTTGCGCCCTTTCAGGTTTTCACAAATACTCGCTGGTAGTCCTGCTGTTTTTACTCACGGAGCCCTCTCGGGTTTTCATCCGTGCCCATTTTGCTTATGGACATACTGTTTTTTTTATTCTTTTTATTTTCTTCTCTTTTTTTTACGAGGTCGCGCCCTTTCGGGTTTTCATGAACACTCGCCGGTAGCCCTGCTGTTTTTACTCACGGAGCCCTTTCGGGTTTTCATCCGTGCCCATTTTGCTTATGGACATACCGTTTTTATATATTATTTATTTATATATATATATATATATATATTTCTTTTCTTTTTCTTGTATTCATCTCGTCAGCCTGAAGATGCTGCGGTAGTAGTTTAAGGACGTTTCGGTCCGCCATTAGTTTAAAGACGTTTCAGTCCGCCATTGAGAAGGCTGGCTACCGCTTATAAAGTTTGAGCTTAGGAAGATAGCGAGCAGACATAGTCGTCGTCATATATCATTGACTTAGGCAGTAACCTTCTAAGCGTAGTATTTCTTTAGGAAGCGACCGTTTATTGGCCTGTAAGGCCTTTCACCGTGCATACCCATGAGTAGATAGGCTCCACCCTGGTAGACCTTGTCTATGATGTACGGGCCTTCATAGTTTGGTTCGAATTTTCCCCGCTTGGCGCGATTGGGGACCATAGGCCTTTTGACCACTAGCACGAGTTCGCCTTGGCGGAATGTCCTCGGCCGGGTCAATCTTTCATATGAGCGCGTCATCTTTGCTTTATAGGCCTCCAGATTTTGTTGCGCTATGAGCCGGGTTTCATCAAGGGCATCAAGCTCCTCAAACCGAAGGTGAGCATTTTCTTCATCTGTTAGCTCGTAGTGGACTGCCACTCGTAGAGAGGGTAACTCTATCTCGAGGGGGAGTACTGCTTCTGTACCGAATACCAACGCGTACGGCGTTGTGTTCGTAGCCGTCTTGAACGTAGTTCGATATGCCCAAAGAGCTTCTTGCAGTCTCTCATGCCAGTCCTTCTTATTTCGGGACGCCGTCTTCTTCATGATCTTTGTCAAGGTCTTATTGAAGGCCTCAGCTAGACCGTTAGCTCGCGGATTATAAACCGAGGAATATCTCCAGTCTGTATTGTGTTGTTGCGTGAAGCGACTGATCTTGTGGCTTCTGTATGCTGGCCCATTATCGGAGATGATCCGTCTCGGAGTTCCAAACCGATATATGACGTACGTCTTGAAGAAATGGAGGATATTCTCCGTCTTCACTTCCCTCAACGGTACTGCTTCTGCCCATTTGGAGAAGTAGTCAGTCGTCGCCAGGATGAAACGATGTCCCTTAGACGATGCTGGTTCGATAGGGCCGACTATGTCAGTTCCCCACATTTCGAATCGCCAGCTAGCCACTGTTGGATGGAGTGGATTTGGATGTTGGTGGATGAAGTTCCCATGAATTTGGCATGAGTGGCATTGCTTCGCATATTCGAGGCAGTCCTGAATCATCATGGGCCAGTAGTAGCCCATCCGCTTGATCTTCAACTTCATCTTTGGGCCTGCTTGATGAGAACCACAGAGTCCGTCATGAATTTCCTGAACGACTCTTTTTGCTTCTTCATGTCCCATACATCTCAACCACAGAGAATCAAATGACCTCTTGTACAGAGTATCATTGACGAAGGCGAAAGACAGAGCTCATTTCATAAGCTGATGTCTTGAGGACGCATCTTCGGGCGTTCAACGGTATTTGAAGTAGTCTATAAAGACTTCTCTCCAATCCTCGGTATTTTCGCGATCTTTTATTTGCAGGGTCGTCTGCTCACTCGCTCCTTTTTCTTCGGATGATTCCGGAGATATTTCTGCTGGGGCAAGCACGCGACGGTTTTGTACTACGATTCTTACGTCATCGAGGTTTTCATCAACCAGTTCCTTAGCGAGTTTGGCCAATGCGTCCGCTTTGCAGTTTTCCGCGCGCGGTATGTTTTCCAAAGTATAGGAGGGAATTTGGGTCAACAGTTGCTGCACCTTCTCGCCGTACTTCACCAGCTCTGGCTTGCATGTTTGGTAGTCGTCGTTTACTTGACTAACGACTAGTTGGGAGTCTCCATATATGAGGAGGTTTTCAATCCCCATGTCGATGGCGATCTCGAGGCCTGCTATCAAAGCTTCGTATTCGGCTTCATTGTTTTTCCTCGGCTCTGTTAGGGAGAAAGCAAAACGCATTATCCTTCCTTGTGGAGTTACAAAGATGAGTCCTACCCCCGATTTGATTATAGGGGTACTTTGTTTGCGCTTCTTTACGGAAGATGCTCCATCGAAATAAAGCTCCTATCGGGTATCACCACCGTCGATCGCGTCAAACGTATGTTCGTCTGGAAGATCGCAATTTAGAGGAGAATCGGCGGCTATCGGATGCTCAGCGAGGAAATCGGCGATGGCCTGGCCTTTTACTGCCTTGAGAGGCTGATAGGTTATCGAGAACTCCATCAAGAGCAGGGCCCATTTAGCGAGTCGTCCCGTCAATATGGCTTTCGACATCAAATATTAAAGGGGGTCCACCTTTGAAATGAGACGGACCTCATGCGCCAACGCATAGTGCCTGAGCTTTGTTATCGCGAAGATCAACGTCAGACAGTGTTTTTCAATAGGGGAGTAGTTGCTTTCTGCCCCCAGTAGAACTCGACTTAAGTAATAGAGAGCTCTCTCCTTCCTTTGATCGTTCTTTTGTGCCCATAATGCGCCTAAGGAACCTTCGAGGGCGGTTGTATAGAGAATGAGAGGTTTTCCCTTGACCGGAGCAGCCAATACCGGCGAGTTCTGCAGGTATTGCTTGATCTCGTCTAGCGCGCTTTGGCATTTTTGGTCCCAGACGAACGGGGTTCCCTTCTTCATCAGGTGGTTGTAAGGACGGCACTTGCCTGAAAGGTTGGCTATAAATCGCCGTGTATACGCGAGCATCCCTTGGAAAGACCGCAGCTATTTGAGAGTCCTTGGCGGAGGCATTTCTATGATCGCCTTGATCTTTGACGGATCTATTTCGATACCTCGGTGTCGGACGATGAATCCCAGGAATTTGCCTGAGGAAACTCCAAATGCACACTTGAGCGGGTTCATCTTCAAGTTGTATTGCCGAAGACGTTGAAATACGGTCTTCAGATGCTCGAGATGTTTCTCGTATGATTTGCTTTTAACCACGAGATCGTCGATATAGCATTCGACGATTTCGTGTATAAGGTCATCAAAGATTTTCGTCATGGCCCTCTGATAGGTGGCACCGGCGTTCTTTAAACCGAAGGGCATCACCTTGTAGCAGAATATACCCAAAGGAGTCCTGAAGGCAGTGTGCTTCTGGTCTTCGGGATGCATCTTTATCTGATTATAGCCTGACGAGCCGTCCATGAAGGAGAAAACCTCATGAGTGGACGTATTGTCTATCATCAGTTCGGTGACTGGCACTGGGAAATCGTCCTTCGGGCATGCTTTATTGAGATCCCGGAAGTCTACGCATATGCGCACTGTCCCATTTTTCTTCATCACCGGGACGATGTTGGCGATCCATTCTGGATATTGAACCTCCTGAATAAAGCCGGAGTCGATCAGCTTCTTGACCTCGGCGTTGATGCTCATCTCAAGCTCGAGCCGCATTCTTCTTGGTGCCTGCTTGACCGGCTTGACGTCCGGGGATATCGCCAATTTTTGCACAGCAATTTCTGGATCTAGTCCTGGCATTTCGGAGTAGTTCCATGCGAAACAATCTTTATGCTGCATAAGCAAGTCTTTTAGCGCAGCCACCCTTTCTTCGGATAACAGCTCGCTGACGAATGTCGGTCGCGGGTCGTTCGCCATTCCCAACTCGATTTTCTTGAGGCTATCCGCAGTAGTATGTATTCTATCTTCCAGCTCTGGTGGAAACTCTGAGATCACCTCATCGTTGCTATTTTCGAAGCACCAGGGAAGGTCATCCATGTTCTCGGGCTCTTCCTTTGATATTGTTATCATGTGACAAGTACGAATTCGCTTCCAATCCCAATGAGGAACTGGTTCTTCTTTTGTGGGCTTGGGTTCGTGCTTCTGCGGCGGCGCTACCCTCCACTTATCAGACAAAGCGAACTTGCCAAGCTGATACTGATCTTCAACCCAATTCTTGAAGGTGAAGCAGTCCTCGAGAGGGTGCCCTATCACTCGGTGATAAGGGCAATAGTCCGGATGAGAGACTTCGCTTGCTTGTTCGGGATGTTTGGACTCTGGCAGCGTAAGCATCTGATGTTTTATAGCGAGGTCGAGTATTTTCTTCGTCTTGTCTTGAGGAAAAGAGTACGCTCGACCCATTTTTCTTATGAAGGATAGATCGGGACCGCTCGATTTTCGCTCGCGTGGCCTCTTGGCCCCGCTTTGTTGCTTTTGAGCGCCTTTTCGCGTTTCGACTTGTTTCTGCCTCTGCATCGAGCCTTCCTTATAACAGGTTGACAAGGAGCGCCATCTTCATTTTTCACAGCCTGTTGGAGGAGGCGTTGCGTTTTGTCTTTCTCGTAGATGGCCATTTTGCGGTTATGGTCGTCTCGGACTTTTTGACCAGCTTCCCTTATAAGTTTGTCCATTTGTTCTTCGAAAGACGGACTGGGCGCTTTTGCATCTGGAAATTTTACTGGTTCAGGATTAGCGTCTTCCCACTGAGCGTCCGCTTCTTCATCGAAGTCATATACGACGTAGCAACCATGGAGTAGCTCTCGTTTCTTGGACTGAATGTATCCAAGCCCGATCGTTTCCATTCTCCCATTAGGCAGTTTGTGCTGAGTCCTGGAGACGTTCCAGACTTTGTCATAGAACTTGGCTTTTCGAACGGTCTGCTTGAAGGATATCCCCTGGCGCTTCAGCAGCCTCTTCAAGCCTTCTGTATAATATCTAGGGAGACGAATGGGCTGAAGCCTGTCAAGCGTAGGATCCGCACCATGCCAGATTTCTTTCTCCACTCTGGTTTCTTCATAGCGGTAGAATAGAATTGCTTTTTCGCCTAGTCGGCTGGGAGGGATATAGAACGTTTTCAGCTCTTCTACATTGTAAATATCAAGTGCATCCAGTTCTTTACGGTGTTTAAGCGGCACCCTGGCGACTTGCAGACTTTGCTCTTCGTCAGCGGACGTTTGTATTGAAGGCCGAGCAGAGAATATAGCATGGACCTCATCTTCCGAGTCACTACCAAAGATCAACGTAGGAGCAGATGGTCCCGGCTTGTTGTATTGGGGCGGACCCGAATAAACTATCTCCTCTTCCTCCTCGGTATCACTCCCGAAAACAGGGATGGTGGCGTTAGCTTTGTTCTCCGGCTTGTGACATCTCTCTGTGTCTTCGAAATCCGGTAAGAAGTATTTGGCATCTTCATATTTGCGGACCTCATTCACAGAGAATGGGTTCAGTTCTCCCGCCACGGTATACTCGAGACCATCCTTAGAATACTTCATACACTGATGTTGTGTAGAAGGGATGATGTTGTACTCGTGTAACCACGGTCGGCCGAGCAGAGCGTTGTAGCATGTCTTGGCGTCTATGACGTGGAACTTAATGTCCGTGACGAGTAGCCCGAAGCGTAGCGTCAGTATCACAGACCCAAGAGTTCTTGATGACTGGGAGTCGATCCCGGAGATAGTGATTTTATCCCGAGCAAGGTGTTGGACGCTCATGCAGATTTCTTTTAACACCCGCACATTGAGGAGGTTAACGGAGGATCCATTGTCGATCAGGATTTTGCCTATCTTTATATCGTGGCAGTATCTTGAGACATAAAGGGGGCGATTGTGTTCGCACGTCCCAAGGAGAAGGTCTTCATCACCAAAAGCGACATCTGCAGTGTGCACTTCCTCCAATTCATCCTTCATCTTTTCCTCGGCCAGGAAAGCTCGGAATTGCTCCGGATCCTGCAATGCCTTGACTAACGAATCTCTCGCCTCCTTTGATAGCAAAAGGGCATCAAGAATGCTGAGCTGCGAGGGTAGTTTCCTCAGATGCGCTAAGACGTTGTAATCCACCTTATTTCTCTTCGGCGGGTCCCTGGCACTTAGCTCCTCCACAACTTGGTCATCTAAGACGATATCTTCAGGGACCTTCTCTTTTCCCTTATCTTTTTTATTTGAGGGCCTGAGATTCTTTTCGGGAACCGTGCGATTACGTAGCCGGATATTTTCGCAGACCTTCGGCTCTTCTTCTTTTCCCGAGGTGGACTCTTTAAAGAAAGGGCCAAGCTCCAGCTCCTCATCAGAATCGCTCCCAAATGTAAGCATTTGTGATTTCCCGACGTTAACCATGCGACAATTTCCGGTAGTTCTGTGAAGCCCTTCGGTTGTATTTTTCCGCTCCCGACGAGTCTTGCGCTTCTCCCGCTTAAAATGTTGTCGATGAGCAACATATCCTTGCTGCCATCTATCGAAAGCTTTGCACTCTTCGGTGGGGTGCGAAATCTTCCGATGATACAAGCAGTAGGAGGGGTGCATTTCCATTTCACCAGTAATGCTTCTTTCAGAGGAAAGTAGCTTCATGCCCATTGATATGGCCTTAGCAAACCTTTTTCTCGTCTTGAATTTTCTTTTGTCTGTAGTGGAGGTATTTTGCTCCAGCGGGAGCGTCTCAGCTCTTTCATCAAGTCGCTGGTGCTTGGCCCTTTCAAATATGACCGCCTCGCGTTCCCGATTAGCTTTACTTTTTAAGAGAGCTTCATTGAGGAATGCGTCAATTACTTCATCTGATGGCCCCAGAATTTTTGGTTCAGGATCTGCCCCCAGCGTTTCAGTACAAGGAGTCTCCTCATCGTCCATGAACGAATGGGAAATCACATGACAGCTCGCCACGTATTCTTCAGATTCATCAGATGAACTTTCTCCCTCATCTTCCTCTTGAAAGACGTGATTGAGGAACTCTTGGAATATAATGGGAGTCTGTGCCTTCTGGTTGTATTCCTCCAGCGCGTCAATTTATTTTTGCAAGTCCGTACGCTTGTCGCCAGGCTTCACGGGCTTCTTTGATTTCTTTTTCTTCTTCTTTGAAGATTTCGACGGCTGGTTGTGAATGCTTGGGCCACCTCCATCGATCATTTGAGTTGGACGCGGCTTCAACATTCCTTCAATGATTTGAGGTTCCAACGGGTTCTTCCACCTAATCGCTGGGCATGTTTGAAGATCGTTTAGCATCCTCTTTGTCTTGGCTGATAATACAACCTCCCAAGGAGCTTCTTCAACGACAGAGCATGTTGCCCCCGGTGTATTCATCCTCTTAGAGGTGTGGGGCTGCGGGGGATTTACCTTCCATTTGTCAGATAACGCGAACTTGCTCTGTTGGTACTGGTCTTCAAGCCAATTTTTGAAGACGTAGCAATCTTCGATTGGATGACCCAGTACTCGATGATAAGGACAGTAGTTGGGCTCATTGACATCATTTGGTTGCGACGGACGTTTTGGATCCGGCAGATTTATGAGTCGGTTGCGCAACGCCAGCTCGAATAACCTTCTTGTTTTATCTCGGGGAAATGAGTAAGGACGTCCTAGCCTCTCCTCAAGGGCTACGTACGGGCGCATATTATTTTGACGAACAACCGGCTTCGAGTTGCTCGGTTGTTGTTGAGCATTAGCGACAACGATCGCTTTTCCCTTCCCCTTGTCATTTCGGGAGTCCGGCTTTGGAAGAGGGGGTCTATGGCCTATCTGCTCCATTTGCGCTAGCTTGTCAATCAAGGCCTGGAAGGTAGTCGGCTTGAAAAACATCATAAATTACGAGATGGTTGCTTGCGGGTCAAGGGTTCCCACAAACATACCCACCGCGGGAGCTTCTTCAATGCTCTGCTCGCACTTCGACCATAAGTTCCGCCACTGTATAGCATATTGAACCCATGTCTCGCCTGGCTTTACCCTGGCGTTAATCAGTGCCGTCATCGGGGTGCGTTCACTGGCGCTTGCAAAACGCTGAGTAAACAACAGCTCCATCTCCGCGAAGATCTTGATAGAGTCGTTCGGGAGCTCAGAGTACCACTCGAACGCTGTATCTGATAAGCTGCCAACGAACTGGCGAAGCAACAGCTTGTCATCACCGCCGGTGTTGCCGCAGAGTGCCCTGAACTGGGCAACATGCTGGTGGGGATTGCCCGTCCCCTTATAGACATGGAATTTGGGAATTGTATAGCCCGGCGAGTACTTGATTTGATCGTACCAACTTGGATATGGCCGCCCCGTTTTCACGACCTGGCCGACTGCTTCAGTCGCATGATGAACCCGTATTTGTTGGGCTATGTACTCGTCCAAGTCAGCTTTGGAGATTGTCTCCTCTTTAGCTGTTGACAGAGCTGGCGGAGGATTTGACGTCTCTCCCCTATCGTCTTCAAGGACGATCGGGGGATCTTCAGCCGGAGGATCTTGTTGGATCATCATCCCCACCATGTCTTGGAACAGGATGCCCATACGCTTTATGTTGGCTGCTTGTTCAGCAGCCTCTTTATCCTTCTTCTCCAATATTCGACGAAGGAATTCGGCGTCGGTTTCTTGCTCCTGGCGTTCATCCGAGGACGTTTCAGGGTTTTCTTTTGGCCCAGTAAGTGCAGCCATAGCGTTCATCATCTCTTGGAGCTTCTGCTGCTGCTTCTGCGCTTTGGTCACCGACCGTGTAAGCGGTCTATGACCTGTTGATATGCGGCTGTCCTCTTTACCAGACGCCATGTAGACGGTATGAACTATGATGCCCCCGGCCTTAGGGCGTTTAGGTTCACCACCTTTAATATTTGCCGTCGGTGTAAGGACTTTCTCCGGCCTTCTTCTCTTATGGGCCGTTGAAGTTGAGGGAGCCGTTGCTTTGGGCACCCAAGTGGTCGTCACCTTCCGCTGTTTGATCGGAGGATTTTCTCCTTCCCGACCTTTCGACTTCTTGTGTTGGCGAGAGAAATTAGGATCAATCACAGATTCTCGGACTCGTCGCCATGTCTTGTAAATCCTGGAGGACAGCGATTGAGGAGGCTGCTCCGGCTTTTCTGCTTCCACGGTAGTCTCTACTGGTGGCGGAGATCTTTTGAGCACCGCAGTTGGCGAGTTTCTGCGTACTCTGTTCAGTAGCTCGAAGCTGTTCCCAGTTGGAACAGCAGCGTTAATTTCCACCGTTGGAGCTGGCGGAGTCATCCCAGAAGGGGAGTTGCCCCCGGTCTTCCTTACCCGGCGCCAGTGGCGTCGTCGGGCGCGACGAGTTGTCGATATTGGCTCAGAGACAGAAACAGCCTCCTCTTGCCCCCTGTTCAGGTGCGGGGTCGTTGCCGGCGTCAGCCTATTGAAGACTGATGTCTTTTGAGCAGCAGGAGCAGGAGTGGGAGTTGGGACGGTCAGTCTTGTAAAGACCGATCTCTTAGCAGGAGAACCTGCCTTGACGACTTCAGGAGAAGGTTTGGGTACTCCTTTTGGGGTAACCTTTTCTGGGACTGCAAGCTTCATTGCGGGTCCGCGGGAGTTTTAGCCCAGTCTGGAGAAGACCGAGGCACTGGTGTTGGGCGACCCGTTGAGAGGGGCCGCAGTAACTGTAAGTCGATCGAAGACCAACTTCTTAGGAGCTTCTGGTACGGGCACAGGGGTGCTGAAGCTTATTGGTGGAAGTATGGTTCCAAAAAATAGCCCTGTGGTGGCTTGAGTAATCTGCTCCATGGGCATCGTGAACAAAGAGGCCGCTTGGGGCCCGTAGGTTATGCCCCCAGTTGAGGCAGGACGCGAGTTGCAGCTGCAGTTGGAGCACTTTGAACAGGTAGAGGCCATCGATGCTTGATTTCTGCACCAGGCAAAAGACCAAATCTTAGTAAATTAAAATCCAAAGGCAACCATTAACAAACCGCGATTCGTTCGCAAATACGACACACGAAGTGTGTCGTGGAAAGAGGAAAAGGTCCCACCGGGCGTGCCAGAATCTGTTCCCCTCCGAACGGCGGCCGAGACGTGAGGAGGACGTCTTGCCTGAGATTCGGGGCAGATGCTATTTGGTTTTATCCGTCCACCTCTCCGAAGATGCCAAGTTGATTTATGGCACTGTATATCGGAGGTTTGGGCGGATGCGGCCGATGTAGCAGACTTCGTCAGATCCCCCCTCGCTTGAGGGTTTTTTGATTGTGGGGACGCTCTTCCCTGCAGGCGCAAGCCCCTGCAGTTAATTACGCTACCGCTCGGCGGTAACAACTTTCTCCTGCTCCAGAAGTTCACTTCGTGTCGTGTGTGTTTGTTTTCTTAGTGGTTGCCTGTGGATTGTATACGGAGACTAAGTGATGCAGTTGCCCGTAGGACGTGGATTAGTCCAAATCCGTGTTTACTTAGATTTGGGTATTGGGTTTTGGTTTAAGGATACGTTAGCCATATTTGAGGCTAAGATCAACTTAAACGTTTGTTAAGGATACGTTAGTCTAATTTCCAGACTAAGATCTACTTAACGGGATCGTCTAGATCCATTTCCAGTTTAGGGACATGGTGGTCCATTGCATGTATGGCCGTCGGGACCCATCACCTCTCTGACGACGTTGAAGGATTACAACGATAGATGTCAGAGGAGATCAGAGATGTACCCTTGAACCAGAGTTGATTGGAGGATCTATAGTCCAATTTGGGACTGAAGTTTGTTTGAAGATTTAAGGATACGTTAGCCATATTTGAGGCTAAGATCAACTTAAACAAGATCATTTAGATCCGACAAAAGAGCATTTGGGGGCTCTATTGTTCCAGTTTAGGGACATAGTTGTCCATAGGTAGTTTAAGGACATTGCGGTCCGTTGCCAGTTTAGGGACATGGTGGTCCATATTCCAGTTTAGGGACATGGTGGTTCATTGCCAGTTTAGGGACATGGTGGTCCATCATTCCCGTTTTGGGGACAAATGTTAGTTTAAGGATGCATTAGTCCATGAGTTTAAGGACCCCACAGTCCGTATTAATGTGTGGTTGTCGGGACCCGTCACCTCTCTGACGTCGTTAAAGTATTACAACGATAGGGGTCAGAGGAGTTCGGAGATGTACCCTCGAACCGGATGTAAATTGATTTAAGAGAGCAGCTGTGCTCAGTCAATTTAATTTGAGGACTTACGGCCATGATTGGGCTAAGTCCAGTTCAACGCTTTTATTTGTTTTTGGCCTATTAGGCCTATGCTAGGGCTTGGCCCATTTTTAATAATGCATTACATTATTTATTTTGTCTGGGCTGTGCCCATTTATAAATGATGCAGAGCATCAGTTTTGTTTGGGCTCTGCCCTTTTTATTGCACTTTCAATTTTGTTTGGGCTCTGCCCTTTTATAAATGATGCAGAGCATCAATGTTGTTTAGGCTCTGCCCTTTTTATTGCATTGCAATTTAATTTGGCCTACTAGGCCCCTCTGATTTGGGCCTGGCCCTTTAGTAAAAGAAATGCATTGCATTTGTCAGGCGCTTTGCGCCAATCACTGAGCGCAAATGCTTGCGGTGATGATACGTGTCACGCAAGCGCAGTGCGCTGCACCAGCGCGCTGCGCTTGCGCTGCTGACACAAGGCGTGCTCTGGTGAGTTGCGCCAGTTTCAGAGAGCAAGGCTCTATTTCAAAAGCGGATAGCGCAAGTGGTTTAGATGCTGACACGTGGCGCTCTCTGGTGGCTTGCGCCCACCCAAGAGCGCAACAGTGCAGTTTTGCAAGTGCAAGGCACTATTAACTTGAGAATCTTTTAGATTCCAGAACCAATGGTTCATAAAAAAGTGCAAAGCACTGTTTGTTTTCTTGATCTAATTTAGATCAAAGAAAATAAGTTTCTCTTGTTTTTCTTATTTCAGGGAACCAGTGGTTCATAAAAAAAAAGTGCAAAGCACTTATTATTATTTATTTTTCTTTTTATTGAAGATCATTGATTTTGTTCTCAGATCAATGATCTGTTCATAAGAGAATTTTCTCTTTTTTTTAAAGGTATTACCTTTTTTGTTCTTGAGGAATTCTCTCCAATTCTTCACAGTTCTCAATGATGATGTTGATCCTTTTGAATTGAGGTCTAGGGTCCTTTATATAGTGTCCATAAATTTTGTTAGATTTGTTAAAGAGATCTTTCTCTGAGTGATTTGGGGAATTTTCCCCACCGTTAGATCTTTGATCCAAGGGCTCCTGTTTTACAGAAGAAAATCTTCTTGTTTTAATAAGAACAGAAAGATTTCTCTAAAATTTTAATTCTGTTTGGCGAAAATGCCCCAGCGCGTGACACGTGTCGCACAGCGCAGCGCATCTGCGCTGACACGTATCGCGCAGCGCACAGTGCAGCGCAGTGCTGACACGTGTCGCGCAGCGCAGCGCTTGCGCAACTGAAGCTTTGCTTCTTTTAATTTTTTTTTTCATAGAGCCTTGCTCTGATTGGGCGCACTGCTTTGTTCGCTGCGCTGACGTATCAGTTTCTGACACGTGGCGTGTTGCGCGCAGCGCGCGGGATTTGAAGCGTTGCTTCAAAATTTGAATTTTTTGAAATTCAAACAGAGCCTTGCTCTGATTGGGGGAAACAGGGGACTCTAAAGACTCGTCAATACTTTGGCTGTGGATTTAACCACTAGCATGTCAGTGGTACTAACCGTACGTAACGGGCTACCAGGTATTGACCAAAAGGGAGGTCGATGAGCGAACTCATCCTGACACCCTACTGAGCCTGTCAGTGAAAATATCCGTACAGTCCGGTCCGTTCGTCTATGAGCATCGCATGTCGGGCCTAGGAGGTTGGTAAAAGTCAGACCCCCAAAAGCGGTACAAGTCGTGTCGGAGTGTAGCCCAGAACACCCTGAGATACTACTGGAATACCTACCAGTAAATCTCCTGCCTTGGCCAAGGACTTCGTGTAATAGCTCTCCTAGACACAGCGCGATCTCACTCCCAATACCGGGAGAGACGAAACCCCTGCCGATCCGCTCACTGCCTCCATGTGGCTCGGGACTATACCCAACTAAAACCTGTTTGCACGACTCCTTTGAGCCATGGTAGGGTAGTAATCAAAGCACAGTGGGAACTCATACGAGACAAATGACGATCTCAGGTCGATGAACTAACCTGTACACATGTCACCAGAGAACTGCTATCTGACGCTAGGTATAAAACCAACTAGCATGTTCCCGGCGAGTCCTATCCGGTGTACTCATAACCCAATGAGCACCTGTATACGTCTTAGGTGAACCAACTGACACCAATGGCTTGTTAGACCAGCCACCGCCCCTCGTCGGGGTCTCGATCCGTATACACTAGTCTACTCTGGAGTATCGATGCCCTGTCTCGAAACTCCCTCGATTAGGGACCTTTTAAGGATGCGCTTATAGACCCCAGCTCTTACGTATATGATCGCCATCATACTGCTGGCCGTCAAGCAAAAATCCTAAGGGCTCTATCAATATGTAATAGTGATCTCCAAGGTCACCTAAAGCTGTACACGATGATAAAGATAAACCAGATAGCATACTATCATCTTGAGTAAGACCGTCCTACCGGCATAGGTCCTCCCTCAATCATTGCAATCACGTTCCTGCGATCCAATAATTGACTTTGAGCGCACTATATCCAACAATCTCCCACTTGCACTCAAGGCTAATTATTGCGATGTCGCATACTCATAGCCCGTGTGATACCGAACACCCAACTCCTCTACTAATCGGTCTCACAAAGCCCGTTTGTGAAACTATTGCGTTCGAGGAATAGTTTCAGTGAGTGGATCCGCCCTGATGTTTCTTTCTATGTCTCTCTTTATCTCAAGTTCGCGGAGAAAGCCATCTCCCGAAATGAGCAATACCTGTCTTAGAATATGTCTGGATATCTGATGGGACCTAGCTTATAAATGAACTCCAAATCCAAACTTCTTAGACTGTATCGTCAACGGAACTTAATCAGTATCCTGCGCTATGCCTCCCTCTGTATCCTTTTGGACCTCCTGTCCAAACTACTGCCCCTCGTCAGAGAGAAAACTATAACTCTGACAGTCACTATGTCATCCAGGTCAACTTGGAAGCCTGGAATGATAACCGTCTCCCGAAGGAGGCTGCCGTTATCAAACCCCTAGAGCATTCACTTATGTTCTAAAACTGCTTCCGAATGTTTCTCCAGGATTGGATTAATATCAACTTATTGCAGCTAGTGCAAAAACAACACCTGGTGTGGTACTTGACATCTCGTGATTGACTCAATTGCCTAAGCAAGTGATATGTCAATCATGCACATCCCTCCCCCCTTTAGTCTGTAAGACACATTTAGAGAGGGTGACTCCATGACCTGCAGGTATGCTACCGTGCCAGGAGTCATCCATTCTAAAACACCTGTAGAATGCTGTCTAAGTACCCAGATTGGAAAACTACCCAAATCTAGATCTAAAACCATAGATCTAGTAACCAGAATGTCTGATATAATATCTATATCCTATGTGGAGAAAACTACTGTGTGACAACCAAAGTATAACCGATCGTAGTATAGGAATTTCACTTCCTACTCTGTGTATGTCATCCAAATACCAGGACATCACGCCCTACTACCTTCTTAACATATCCATCCCCTATTCTGATGAAGTCAAACCCATGACTGTCACATCAAAAATAGATGATCTATCTCCGCTATATCTGCTTTAGTCCATAAATAGACATAATCTACTTGTCCACTATGCTTCCGCTGCTCCCACTGACTATGACAACCCTCTAGCAGAGTCATATACACGTACACTTCTAAAGCTAGTTTAGAACGACGCTATACTCATCCTCCTGCCGGGTCTTAAAGTCTGGAACAACAGCAATGGAAAGTCTGGGTAAACAAGAACCTCCTTGTCACCGTCCTTGAGGCTACCGGAGTACCTCTCGGACGCCTGAGGTTACCCACCACATCTGCGAAGTGGCCAATGGAATGTCAAACCTGATTGAATCTTTAGGTTCTCATAAAATTTCCAGTAATAGTTTGTGGTTCTGGAATCACTTCCAGTTCTACCATATTCCCACTACTGTTTTCTGAAAAAATCCATTTTTATCAAAACTGTGGAGAGTCTAGAACAATATCACTATTGATCTTCCAGATGGTAGAAAGTCAACCCTCGTCATAGCCCGGGCTAACCCACAAACAGCCATTACAGAAACGCGCCTTGAGTTATCCAGAGTCTGGTTTTAAGTATAAGCCGGACAACTCCCCGTACCTTAACATTGTTAAGATATGAACTATTTTATATCCAATATAGAAACAGAGACACTGATTTAATTGGAACCATATTCAAATCATGCAGCTGTCTCCAGTGCATGTCAACTAAATGGAGAGGGGCCGATCAGCATTACTCAACTTAGGAATACATCCAGATATGAGTAACCTGAAAGAGAAGCAAGTTCTCATAATCATTATTATCAACTGAATACCATAAACAAGTATCTACATCTTCGATCGCCTTGAAGAATCCTGATACTTGCAATACCTGGTTCTCTACTTTATTCATATACCTATAACTTCTCAAAACTTGGATCTTGTATTTCTATGAAACACATGTCTAAGAACTAGAGAAGTCATAAGTAAACAGAATATAGTAAGAGTACCAACCCCTCTGTCCTAATGGACACTGGACAACATGCAATACTCTGTATAAGTCCCCTGAGTCTAATAACTCATTCCCTGTGTGTCGTAGGTTGAAAACTGTACTTATGGTTAAGAAGAATTACACCGCTGTTTAATGCTCCTTACCTAACCATCCACTGATATAGGTAAATGTCATGGACATAATTTCAAAAAGTTATATCTATCTTTATAAAAATAAACGTACAGATATATCAATTTGAAATTGGTGCATAACAACGGATATTCAAAACCAAATATTTGTCGTCCGGCAAACAACCTAGGCGATTTCCTCAAATATCACCAATTACAACGAATCCCGATATAATGAGGATGATCACCCAATTCCTAATAACTTACTCGCACTCATCATCTGTAAAACCATACAGATGTGAGAATCAAACCTGGTAAATACATACCCTGGAGCAAGGGCTAATTGGGAAATCAGTTTTCTTTTAACAATACACAGTGAAACTAAAACATGTAAATGTTTCGAAGGGGTATCCGGGTATTCTTAGTAATGCCTCTTCCATTATCAGATTCACAACTGTAACCGTATATTTCTTTGTCATCTCTCCAAATCCCTTTATATGTCTTTAGTCATTACCTTCTGTACACCACCTTTAGGCCAAATAGTTTTCTTCCTTCCCTACTGTTCGGCACCAGCCTATGGTTTGGAAGAAAACTATCCAATAAGCATAATGGGTGTACTCTACTAATCCTAGGAGCGCTCACAATGCGTGAGAAGGTAAAGATAAAAGACAACTGAATAATCCTTATTCCTATTTCTCCTGAACCAGAATCCATCCCCAAACTGGAACAAGTTCCTTCGAATTCGTATATAACCATACGATGGATTATCCAAATAACTGTGGATCTTCGTAGTGATACGGGGTGTTCTGGAGAAATACAAAGGTGGACTAGGAGTGGCGATGAAATACTTGGTTTGGTCGTGAATAACGGTCGCAATTTACTTTGCCCTCTTTCTAATCCCTTTACTTGTTTTTACTTATTACCTTCTGTACACCTTACTTAGGCCAGTCGGTTTTCTTCATTCCCTACCTTTCGGCACCTGCCTATGGTTTGGATGAAGACTATCCAATTAGCATAATAGGTGTACCGTCCTAATCCAAGGAGCACTCGCAACCTGAGAGAAGGTAAAAGGAAAAGACAACTGAATAGTCCTATTCATTTTCTCCAGAACCGGAAACCATCGTCGAATCTAGAACAAGTTCTTTCGAGTTCGTATATAACCCTACGATGGTTTTATCCAATGGAAGTGGACGTTCGTAGTGATACGAAATGTTCCGGAGAAAAAGGGTAAAAGAAGGAGTGGTAATGAGGTATGCAACTCAGACAATCCAAAATCCAGTGTTTTAAGAAGGTTCGGTTAATCTTGGTCACTGAGTCATAGTCTAGGGTCGGGCCATGGTCGCTGCCAAAGAGAGAGAGAAAAGAAACACTCTACGTGCACTCTAATCTAGATCGGAATGGTTATCAATTTATCTAATCAGGAAACCTCCCACTGTAACATCAAATTCTCCTCCAAACCGGAAAGAAGAATTAGTCGGGATCACCCGAGGAGTAAACCAACTCATCAGTGGGAATCGGGATCCAACTATCATCGCATGATAACGTGATGGAATCCACTCACGTTATCACACTCTAGAAGGTGTGCGCATGCCTGACAAGTTTCAGTTTCTTTAGAAACTCCCGATGTGATTTTTACCCCATGCTCTTATGACCTTGACGAAGGTCAACAAATCATAAGTCACATGCCAAGTTCTACCCGTCATTGTCCAGGTTAATTTGAACCCACCCGTACAAGCCCTTGACGAACGTCAACAAGGCTGTACGACTGTCCCAAACCAATGCATCTATCTATGCAACAGAAAGGTAACAAGCAGCTACCATACACTATGCCTTGACGAAGGTCAATAAACATAGAATGAATACTAAGTGCTACCCGTCTGAAATGACGGAGGGCTACGAATGGTTTTTGGCGAAAAACCTTTAACGTAATGAACTTGATATCGTTGAAGGAACCGGATAGCTTTTTATAAAAATATAGTGGTGAAAACCTTTGCTAAAGAGGTCACTCCCGGTGAAGCGATCTCGGCTCTTTCCCCGTAGAATGAGGTGCAGGATATTCCAACTGAATACCACGATATAAAGCAAAAAGTAATCGACTACAGTGAAGTTATTACCCTGACGCAAACTTCTGCCCAAGGGGTCACTCCTAGTGAAGGGATCTCGGCCCTTGCCTCGTCGACTGAGGTGCTGGATATTCATAACCGAATACCACTGTGCAAAGCAAAAGAGAACGTCCTTATAATAACAGCTTTTTGAAAAATTGTTCCAACAACATCAAACAAGTTTGTTTAGCTTGCATTGATCCGAATCAATGCAGTCCCATCAATTGATCACACCAATAAAGAACGAAAATATGATGTATGTATATGCCATCCGCATTCACCACTGGGTCTCGTCATCACCCGTTAGGTTACTTAACTAACGACAGAGCGGGGACTGGACTAGCGCGGATGTAAAACATATACAACATCTACTAGTATATATATAGCAATATATAATAATCGCTCCAGGCGTGATAAATGCAACATCACAGAAATGTAATAAGCATCACAGAACAATACAGATAATCTGGGATCTCCGGGTTTCATAGAGCCGCTACTGAAACCAGACGTTCCCCTAGTCGTGTGGATAGCCTATGCAATGAAATCTTAGACCCCTACGGGCGCGGCAAGTTACCCGCCAAAACCTGAAGCGAGGCAGCCCCCTACAGCAAAGTGAATGGACCACCCAGTACTTCACGGAATCCGGTAACCTGAGCACCCCTCCTTGGGTCAACCTATACCCTCTACGAGTGCGGCGAATAGCCCGCCAATTCTAGACTGAAGCCCCCTCCATCTCAAAGCTATGAGATGCGGGCTCGTTGCCCTCTAGAATCCGGCTATCCGTGCACCCCACCACGGGATAATCCTAGTACAGAAAATAAAATATGTACAACGGGTACATCGACCTCAACCCGGTCGTGTCCCAAAAGAATAATATACAAACAGGCAGTGATGACAGTCCACATGTCGGACGCTCACCCCGCAGTATCAAATGTACAAATAATACCAAACTGTACTACCATTGCTCCAGGCTATCCACCACGACAAATCCGCAATATCACAGCACAACACAGAACATCAACGTGAATGTCACGTTCGCAAACCTGTCTAAAAGGACTATAGCAATTAGACAAGATTTACCGCTCGAATGACATTCACGGTCGCAGATATAATGTAAGCACTGTGAGCTAACTTATTTAAAATTTTCGATCGACAAAATTTCCCGAAGTGGGCCCCAAGCACAAATCTAGTACAGTAACAAAATCTGGGCCCAAACAAAAAATTCCAGAAACCACAATTCCATGTACCTGACACCCAGAAGAAAAATGAAGCGCTGAGTTTACAATCCCACCGTGGAACCGCGGCTAACATGCCTGTTCTGCCGCGTTTTCGCGGCGGTATGGTGAGATCATGCTTTCAAATTTTTTCAGGGGTCTTAGAAAAGCCTGCTCGATTTTCTGACATACTAAAAATAATTTTTTGACCACTTTTAAAATTCGATAGAAACTTGAAGAATGGAAATGCGGTTTTTGAAAATTCCGTCGATCGATCTTTTAAACATGTTAAAACAAGTTAGTAAAATTTAATGGTGTGGCTCTGATACCATGTAAGTCTACGGTAGCGCCCCGGCCGTCAATCTAAGGCCAAATGCGGAAACAAAATTTTTTTTAGGAAACCGGCGCTATCGTAGTCTTTCACCCGGATCGAACCATTAACGCTAAACAAGCTAACTACTAAGAAGTGAGAGTGGCTATACCGATCGATCCGTGTCCTTCGGTCTTTGACCACCATCCCAAGCTCCTCGCGGCATCTCCGATCTCCGGTCTTCTCGTCGGAAAGGGCACCACATCAATGAGTCTTTTTACGGGCTCCCGCTTCATCCGAAGCAATTCGGACACGAAGTTTGCTAGCCGACGTGTCCAAGGTGATGTAGAGAATGTGTGTGATAACTTTGTCTCAATCATCCATTGATTCTCAACACATGAGAGTGTATGGATGGAGGTTGAAGATGATGCCATTAGTGGAAATGGTGAGCTAGAGGAGGAAGAAGAAGAAGATGCTTTCTTTTTGTTATTGTGTTGTGTTGATAAAATGAGATCCCTAGAATGATAATCCAAGAGCCAACCCCAAGCCTATGGCTGCCCTCTCTCTCTCCATCCATCATTTCACACAATAAACAAATCCTAATGTGACATTAGCACAAATAAAAAGACCACGAGTCACTAAACATGTCCATGTCACATTAAATGCACCTCATAATGAAATCCACTCACAATTTCCACATGTAAACATTAATCCAAATGTTTACAACAATAAAAAGATACGGCAACATCTAAAGTAAACTCGTGACGGATCACAAGGATACCCCTCACCTGTATATACATACCTGCATCCGCATTCCGACTGAATGCGAATGCAATAAGACTAAAGTAATCCAACAAATCTAATACTAGGATCCGGCTTAAACCAAAGTCCACTAGTATGATCCGTCCGATCATGATCCGTGCACGACTGCACGTATATGATCGAACCCTGCCATAATACCATACGGCCTCTACAACGTTTCGCCCGAAACTTGAGAAACTGTCTGTGGGGGACTCTAAAGACTTGTCAATACTTTGGCTGTGGATTTAACTACTAGCACGTCAGTGGTACTAGCCGTACGTAACGGGCTACCAGGTATTGACCAAAAGGGATGTCGATGAGCGAACTCATCCTGACACCCTACTGAGCCTGTCAGTGACAATATCCGTACAGTCCGGTCCGTTCGTCTATGAGCATCGCATGTCGGGCCTAGGAGGTTGGTAAAAGTCAGACCCCCAAAAGCGGTACAAGTCGTGTCGGAGTGTAGCCCAGAACACCCTGAGATACTACTGGAATACCTACCAGTAAATCTCCTGCCTTAGCCAAGAACTTCGTGTAATGGCTCTTCTAGACACAGCGCGATCTCACCCCCAATACCGGGAGAGACGAAACCCATGTCGATCCGCTTACTGCCTCCATATGGCTCGGGACTGTACCCAACTAAAATCTGTTTGCACAACTCTTTTGAGCCGTGGTAGGGTTGTAATCAAAGCACAGTAGGAACTCACACGAGACAAATGACGATCTCAGGTAGATGAACTAACATGTACACATGTCATCAGGGAACTGCTATCTGACGCTAGGTATAAAACCAACTAGCATGTTCCCGGCGAGTCCTGTCCGGTGTACTCATAACCCAATAAGCACATGTATACGTCTTATGTGAACCAATTGACACCAATGGCTTGTGAGACCAGCCACCGCCCCTCGTCGGAGTCTCGATCCGTATACACTAGTCTACTCTGGAGTATCGATGCTCTGTCTCGAAACTCCCTCGACTAGGGACCTTTTAAGGATGCGCTTATAGACCCCAGCTCCCACGTATATGATCGCCATCATACTGCTGGCCGTCAAGCAAAAATCCTAAGGGCTCTATCAATGTGTAATAGTGATCTCCAAGGTCACCTAAAGCTGTACACGATGATAAAGATAAACCAGATAGCATACTATCATCTTGAGTAAGACTGTCCTACCGGCATAGGTCATCCCTCAATCATTGCAATCACGTGCCTGCGATCCAATAATTGACTTTGAGGGCACTATATCCAACAACAACAGCCTTGTGGGTTGCATCATGTACAATCAATGATACATGATCCATATCCGACTGATACTGGTCCAGATACTCAGACATTATTTTCTACTGTAGACTCATATATTGGTGTTATATTCGGTTCATATAATATGCTTCCACATTTATCGCCATCGCTAGAGCAGCAGCATGAGCCGTCACCAGAGCAGCAGCATGAGCGGGCACCAGAGCCGCAGCATGAGGGAGATCCAGAGCAGCGGGATTAGTGGTTTGGAACACCATACTGTCAGCAGCAACCCTGACATACTGAACAAGCGCAACAACAGGAGGAACAACAGTTTTGGGGGACAAGTTTTGCACAACAACAACGGTCTTGAGGGTCGGGTTTTGCACAACAACAGCAGTCTTGGGGGTCAGATTTTGCGCAACAACAGCAGTCTTGGGGGTCAGGATTTGCGCAACCATGGGGACCAAGTTTTGTGCAGCAGCGGCAGTATGAAACCAGGAAAGATTCTTCACAACAACAACCCAGTTGGGAGACAGATTTTTCGTCCTACATACAGTTGTTGGGAGGCAGCACATATCCGACACCTGTCCCACATTCATAATTTGCGGAACAACAGGCTGTCTAAGACGATGCTTAAGACGAAGCAGAAGAGGAGCCGCCGCCGCCGCCATATACCCAAGAAACGGGAGGGTCGTCCAGTCATCCTAAAAGGCATAGACTTATGTCAAGCCTCCTCGGATTGGGAAAGGGAAAGGGAAAGGGGAAGCGATAATTGTATACTTTTACAAATATGATTTTTGTGTATTATAAATTTGACAGATTCATTTTGTTATTAGAGTGTATACAAGATTCATATTTAAACAACAATAATATTATTTATTAATTTTTTTAAACGATATTTATTAAATTCTGTTTTTAATTTAAAATTTTTTAAATAAGGGCGGGTTCTAGGAACTCGCCCCCCACCCTTTATAGGAGAGGACGGGTTCCTAGAACCCGCCCTCTTCTTTAGAGGGTGGGGGCGGGTTCTTGGAACTCGCTCTCTACTTGCTGCGGGTGCGGGTGAGCGGGTGAAACCCTCCTATTTTGGTAAATAAAAAATAAATGATTTTATTTTAATAATTTTAATATTATTATACCCTATTTCGAAAAAAAAACCTCGCTTCATTAATCATCACCCACATGCTGTTAATTGTTACACTAAATGACCCAATTGTCATCTTCTTTCTCTACTAACTACAAGTTCGTTTATCCAGTCTCTCCCAATTTGTCAAAACACGAAACCTCAACTTGTAGTGTCCGCTTTTAATGAAATATCGTCTACGATTAACTGAAATTTTGGCTTAATCTGGATGATCTTAAATTTGGGGATTTTGAGGAGCTCCAATTTTGAAGTGGATCGGCTCCGATTTTGAAAAGTGGGGTTCGATGTAGGAAGAGGTGGGACAATTTCAAGATAAAAATAAAACATATGACCAGAGGTCACGTGACTCTTTAAGAGACCGAAATCTGTAAGAGAGTGACAACAAGGATTTTTGTGTGACAGGTTGAGATTTCAAAATCAATCTTGCCTTGAGCTTGGTGCTTGGGACAGGGAGCTCTCTTATTGGTGCTTGGTTCTTCGCTTCCTTTTCCCTTGAGCTTGGGGGTCCAATTGGAGCCCAAATCACACTATTGCCTCCTTCGTATAGCTCCCAAGTACAAGGAACCAAATTAGGAAGGAAAAAAACGAGGCACTAATAAACTATATAATAAATTCTGACTGTTTTTTTGATATTCTTTCCTTAATACAAATTCAAAGAATATAGAGAGAGGTTTTCTGTTCATGTTTGCTAGGAGTCTTATTGTTGACTAACTCAAGTGCGGCGGCGGTGAACGCTCGACATCCATGTGCCATGTAATTTTTTAGGATTTTATTGATTGTAACTTAATTGTTCGGGGATAGTGTGCTTGTAATATCTAAGCGGACTTAGACTCAATCGTGTATTAAAACTGAAAAGGGTTAAAACTGAAAAGCAGACCCTCTTGTTGTAATTTGGGCAGGTGTTTCGCTCCACTTGTCCATGCGTACAGCAGGATCAAAAGTGACGATAATAAAATAGAAGACCGAGAGAAGAATAAGAGCATATGGAGGCGCTGATGGCTGTTTTAGTACAAAATGACACTTGGAGTCCATTTTTACAAATGGTAAAGCAAGTGAGGCCGGAGTGGCGAGGGTGGCAGAAGCATAAAATTCATAACAAAGGAAAAACTTGCTAAATTATTAGGTTTTCTCTGTATGCATGTTGTTATTCTATGAACAATTTAATTAATTCAAAGTTTACTGACCAAAAACGGTAAGTTGTATGATATTTGAGTCACATGAACTTCCTTTTCCGTAATAAAAAAAACTTCGTATCTTCATGAATTTAGCATGAGGCTATGTTAATATTGATAAATTACCAATACAATTAATAGAGCAGGGTTCAAGCAACCCCCATTGGGGTGACAAACTAAAATGTTTAGTATTATTTCATATAAGTATGTTAACAGGGATTTTTTCCTTGATTTTCTAACAAAAGAAAGATAGAGCAAGCATATCTTTCGATTTTGGATGCGATCAAAGATATCATAACACCGCCGTAAAAAAAATTCAGATCTCTAGATTTAATGCCAGCATGCCCGGACAATAAATATCCTTCAAGAAAAATGAAGGATCAAACCATACCAGCATAATTCTTATTCTAAATCAAAAAGGAAATAACCAAGAAAAAATCTTTCTCAAAAATTAAAACAAAAACCAAAACTTTCATTTTCCATGGATCCTGTCCGCACCTGCAAAGCAGGTGCATCTAGACATTAAATTAGAACCATTCTCACTCTTTCTCTGAAGAAAAGAATAGTTCTTGTTCTTGCATTCTTGCTTTAGAATTAGGCAATTTTAATAAAATATTAATAAAAATAGACCAGTTTAAAAAATAATTACAAATGTAAGCCACTTTTGATCATCTAGACTTCAGGCCAGAGCATGACGCTGAGTTGTTAAATTTTTTTTCCAATGGAGCAGTTCAGAGCCGAGCCCTATCAAAAATGTATGGTCGCACTTTTAAGCAATTCAGAACTGTGCCCCATGAAAAATGTATGGGCGCACTTTAAAAGTGCGCCCGATACACTTGGTGCGCTATAGGGTTTGAAGGAGGCTTCGAGATGGACAGCGGTGGTGATCGTCGAGATTTGAGGTGGATATGATGGCGCAGGAGCGCGGCTCTTAATGAGGGGAGAGAGTGATGGAAGTCCTTTTCAGGTCTTCGTCAGATGTTGTCTTCCGTTGATCTCCCGGTGGATTTTGATGGTGATCTTCTGTTGGGTGTGGGTCTCAATGAGTTTTGATGAAAGATGTGGTATGAGGAGTTTAGCGCCGAGTACCTGCAAAGAAGTCACGGGGTGGTTTGGTACCATCAAGGACCCTCCGACGATCAAGTCAGTGGTGAGATCCGAGCAGAGTAACGGCTTAATTGAGTAAAGAATGGCTTACTTGACCCCTTTGTGATGGGGGTTTATATAGCGGTGGTAGCACGCAGCAGCAGGCGCGAGAATCTCGCCGGCGGTTATGCTCCCGACGTCACGCTCGCGCGGAGAGCGGGTCGCCCATTAATGGGGATCGTGATGGCGTGGAACGTGGAATATTGCTGGCGGGGAATCTGGGCATGGCGAGATTTACGGAGCGGCGGTTACACCCGTGAGCGGTGAAATTGGTCGGAGGACCGAGGAAGACGTCCTCGGCTGGGAAGCTCGGGGGCGAGTGAGAAGGCCGAGAAGTCTTGGTCTTGTGGCGGCTCGGGAAGAGCTGGGAGGCCGAGGAAGCCAACTCGCAGGGGGCCCCGAGGAGGGCCAGCTTGTGCTCGCAGGTCGGGTAAAGGGTGGCCTGGTCGGCCCCTGTGGGCCCTTCTTTTTGAGTCCTGGGACACGTCATCTTCCACGTGTCCCGATCTTGGAGATCGCCAATACTGAGCATCATCATTAGCCCCCCACTCTTGTCCCGACCGGCTAGCAAGTTGGGTCGGGAGTGGACCGCCGGGCCTCCCGAGATGAGCTACTTTCCAGGGCTTCGTCGGGATGAGTTCTTGGGCTGTTAGTTGTCCCTTCCGCTAGCGAATCAGGGCGAGATCTCCGCATTTAAGGAAGGTGCGCCGGTTCGTGCACTCTGCAACTAAAGCGACGGTCCACGCGTCAAGCGTCGGTTGGCTAACACGACGTATGCAGGCCTGCGGCGTCTGATAGGGTGCGGCCCAGCGTAGGATCGACACGTGGAGCGATCGGTGCCGCTGGGCGCGAGGAGTCGTTTCGGCGGGAGATGACATGCGCCGTTGGATGAGGCCGTTTGCAGCAATAAACAGAGGTGGGGTCCGCCCTTGGGCCCTCACTCTCTCATATTTCCCTCTCTTAAGTCTTGGTTGCTCGGCGCTCGTCTTCTTTCTCCCGCTTTCGGCTCCCGAAGATTCCCTTTTCCAAGGTTAGATGTCTTCCTTTGTAGAGTCAGTAGATGTTGTAGGAATAGGTTCTAGGGTTCCTTTAGTGGCGTCTGAGTCCCTCCGGGGAGCAGGGGTCGGATCCTCTCCTAGGGATCGTGAGGCGAGGGCAGCCTCCAAAGAGGCTGCGGCAGATGAGGCCCCTGGCTCTTCGTGCTGGGTGAGGCATGAGGACGAGCTCGCCAATGCTCGGGCTCGCTTCCACACCCCCCCGCGCTACACGCTCCGACTGGCCAAGGAGGGAGAGAGGGCAGATCAAGTATGGGGCAGGGAAATCGCCCTGTACTTGGAAGCTTTTTGGGGCGGAATGCGCCTGCCCTTTTCTCCCGAGGTCGTCGCTGCGTTGAATTTTTTTGGTTTGGCCCCCGGCCAGTTAGTGTCGAATTCGTGGAGGATCCTCCTCGGGTTCTTGATCCGCCTGAAGTTACAGGCGGTTCCCTTCAGCCTTTCCCTTCTCGATTCTTCTTTCGTCTTTAAAAGTCACCCCGGCAGTCGAGCGGGCGACCCTAGATGGGTTTATCTCTCTTTCAAGAAGCGGCCGGAGGGCGCTGCCGGGACCGGGGTCGTGGCCTTGCCCTCTTTTATTCATGATTGGAAAAAGAAATTTTTCTTCGTTTCCCCTCCTGAGGCCGAGGACTGGCCCGTGCCTACCAAGTGGTGGAGGGAGAAATGTTTGCCGGGGAACCAGTCCGATGACCCCGACGCGGTGAGAGTGGCGTCGTGGGAGCCCATCCCCCGGCCTGACATGCTGCTGTCTGAGAGGGTCCTGAGCTGGGCCGGGCTTAGCCCCGTCGAGTTCGTCGGTAAATTAGGCCTGCTTCTTTGGCTTGTGTTTTGCTCGTGTCGCTGATTCGTTGGGTATTTGTTTTGTGCAGGATCCATGGACTTCGACTCGCTTAAAACCTCCATGCGCCAGCTGAGGAAGGCTACGAAGGCTACGAAGGCTGGGGGCGCCAGCTCTTCTCGCGCGAAGCCCGCCCCGGGTCGGTTCGCCTCGCTGCAAGAGAGCTCCAGGCAGGAGCTGGAGGCGATGACGGCGAGGGTCGCCGCTTTGGAAGGCGAGGTAGAGGCCGGGAAACGAGAGGTAGCCCGGCACCGCGAGGCCGCCGTGATTGTCGAGATCAAGCTCGAGGACGCGCAGGTGCTCGTCGAAAACCTGAAGAGGACGGTGAAGACCCTCCGAAAGGAGCTGGGGGCGGCGACCGAGGCGGCTAAGTCGGATGAATCGAGAGCGGTGGAGGGCTATAAGAAGTCGAGGGACTTCTATGACGACTTGGCTGTGGCTACGACCCGTATTTGGCATGACGCCCTGGATGCCGTTAAGGCCCGGATGCCGGAGTTTGCCGACGGAGATCTCCGGGCCGAGTTCCCCCTCGTGAACGCCGATGAGCAGGGGGAAGAGGTCCCTGCCGAGGAAGCCGCCGAGGACCCCGCGCGCCATGTGGTGGAGGTCGAGGACCTCGAGGCCGTACCTGGCCCCGAGGTGTAGAGCCCCCATCTTCCTCCTTTTATTTTGTTTTTGAATTTTTGTAAGGCTGAGCAGCTCCCAAAAAATACCCTTTGTAAAGCTTTTGTCTTTGGTAGTAATAAAAATTTTCTTTGGCTTCATCGAATCGTGCTCTACCATCTGTTTGTGAAGAATGCTCGTAGGATATCTCTGCTTGCACCGTCGTGTTTTCATGCCAGGTTTGCCGCTTGTCTAGCAATCGCCCGTTGGGTTGATTTCGATCACTCTCCGACTGTTCCCCTCCGAAAGGCGGCCAAGACATGGACGTCTTGCCTGAAATTCAGGGCAGATGCTAATTGGTGCTATCCGTCCACCTCTCCGAAGATGCCAAGTTGATTTATGGCACCGTGTATCGGAGGTTTAGACGGATGCGGCCGATGTAGCAGACTTCGTCAGATTCCCCCTCGTTTGAGGGGTTTTTGATTGTGGGGACGCTCTTCCCTGCAGGCGCAAGCCCCTGCAGTTAATTACGCTACCGCATCGCGGCAACAACTTTCTCCTTCTCCAGCTGGTCACTTCGTGTCGTGGGTGTTTGTTTTGTGTTTGGTTGCCCGTGGATTGTATACGGAGACTAATTTATGTCGTCGCCCGTAGGACGTGGATTAGTCCAAATCCGTGTTTACTTAGATTTGGGTTTGTGGTTTTGGTTTGAGGATACGTTAGCCGTATTTGAGGCTAAGATCAACTCAAACGTTTGTTAAGGATACGTTAGTCTAATTTGAGACTAAGATCAACTTAACAGGATTGTTTAGATCCGACAAAAGAGCATTTGGGCTCTATTGTTCCAGTTTAGGGACGTAGTGGTCTATTGAATGTATGGCCGTCGGGACCCGTCACCTCTCTGACGACGTTGAAGGATTACAACGACAGATATCAGAGGAGTTCAGAGATGTACCCTTGAACCAAAGTTGGTTGGGAGACCTGTAGTCCAATTTGGGACTAAAGTCTGTTTGAGGGTTTAAGGATACGTTAGCCGTATTTGAGGCTAAGATCAACTTAAACGTTTGTTAAGGATACGTTAGTCCAGTTTGAGACTAAGATCAACTTAACGGGATCGTTTAGATCCGACAAAAGAGCGTTTGGGCTCTATTGTTCCAGTTTAGGGACATGGTGGTCCATTTCCAGTTTAGGGACGTGGTGGTCCAATACCAGTTTAAGGACGTAGTGGTCCATTGAATGTATGGCCGTTGGGACCCGTCAACTCTCTGACGACGTTGAAGGATTACAACGACAGATATCAGAGGAGTTCAGAGATGTACCCTTGAACCAAAGTTGATTGGGAGAGCAGATGTGCTCAGTTCAAGATGATTTGAGGACTTACGGCTAGTTTGGGCTAAGTCCAATTATGTTTGAAATTTTTCTGGGTTCAACCCCTCATCATGCAGCAGTGCTAAACTGAGGTTTGGGGGCTCTGACAACATTTTGGCTTTTATTAGGCACTGACCATTCATCATGGCTCTGGAGTTTACTTTGAATGTCATGTGAAATGATCAAGTTTGGAAAACAAGGGTATATTTGAAGTTCAGTAAAAGGGGAATCCTGCCTCTAGAAAAACTTAGCCATTTTGGGATAGGTTGGTTTTGAAATAGTGTTAACACTAGAAGGTATTTGACGATCACGTGTTCCCACGTGATGCGCTTTAAAAATAGTGTTAAACACTAAAAATGGGGTGGTCACGTGAGGCGCCTGAGATTGGGCCGAAACTCCTTTCTTCGTTCTGCCATTAAGTGTTAAACACTTTTATATTTTCTTTGGAGCATCACGTGCTGACACATGAGGAGGATTAGTGCGCCGATTGTTAGAACATCAGCCAAGGGGTCACGTGGGAGCACGTGAGAGCGCCCAAGGCCTTTATTTCTTTTACTTTTCCTTTCTGTGTTTCGGGGGTCACGTGGAGCACGTGAGGCGTTGCCTCTGAGCTCTTTCCTTCTCATTTTTTGGGGATCTTTTCAGGGGTCACGTGGGGACACGTGACCTTGGTTTTATTCCTTCTTTTCTGATCACTGCGGATTGGGGTCACGTGTCATCACGTGACCAATATTCTTTATGTGCATGGAGATCTTTCATGTCTCTTTATTTTAAGAATTAAATTCTCTGTAGGGTTAAACCCTAATTTTGTTTTGGAGGAATTAAATTCCTATTGTGAAAGAATTAAATTCTTATTTAGGGTAAAACCCTAATTTCTTTTTAAAGGAATTAAATTCACAGATATGTAAAAGAATTAAATTCTTGATTAGGGTTAAACCCTAGTTTCATTTTAGGAGGAATTAAATTCCTGTGAGTTTGGGAGAATTAAATTCTCAAAACTCAATTCTCCTTCTAAGTTTAGGATCTGCATGGCAGGATCTCGACCCGATGAGAATTAAATTCTCATCCTATGGGGAGATGTGCTCTGTACAGATCTTCAACCAGAAGAAGAACTAAGTTCTTTTTTGTATAAGAGTTAAACTCTTGGATTTTGAGAATTAAATTCTCTGTTTGAAGTTTTGATTCCCTTTCTTTTCTCACCTAGGGTTTTTTTTGTTGAGAATTAAATTCTCCTTTCTTTTCTTCCCTCTTGAGAATTAAATTTTCCTCTCTGTTTTTCTCTCCAAAAAGGCCCCTTCTCTTCTTTTCTTGGCTCCTATTTATAGGAGAAAGAAAGAGAATCAATTTGTTCAGCAAATATCTCATTAAAGATTTGATTTGTTTTCATATTTAATATGAGCCTTTAGATCATTCAGTGAATTTTATTCACCGTTGGATTTTAAATCCAAAGATATTCTGTTTGTTATTTCCGGTGAGATTTTAGGGGAAATCTTTTCTTGTCTAAGATCTTTCCATAAATTGGTGATATTTAATCACCCTTGGATCTTTAATCCAACGGTCCCCATAATCCTTTTCCATTTGGAAAGATTTAGAGAAATTTAGAATTTTAATTCTATTTTGAAAGATTTTAGAGAAATTTAGAATTTTAATTCTATTAAACTGTAAGGCTTTCAAAGCCTGTCACGTGCTGGCACGTGACCCTTGGTCACGTGTGAGCACGCGACCCCCAATTGAGTCATTTTCTCAGCGTTTATTTATGCTGTTGTTTTAACCATCACGTGTCAACACGTGACCATTGGTCACGTGTGAGCACGTGATATCTCGTCGAGGTACTTCCTGATTTTTAATTAGGGAACAGATTTTAGAATTTTATTCTATTCATTATTTTAGAGGCCTTAAAAGCCCATCACGTGTCTGCACGTGACCCATGGTCATGTGTGAGCACGTGATGCCCTATTGGGGTCTTTTCTGAGTTTTTATTATATCTTTTAACTCCTCCAGCGGGTTCTTAAAGGTCCATCACGTGTGGACACGTGATGCCTCATAACTTTTGATCCCGGATGAATTATGAGGCCCATAATATATCAAATCGAAGGGTTTTTCGAGATGCTTCCAATACCATCAGAATTTAATAGTTCTTCCTTCGGGAACTTATTAAAATACAGGTCGGAAGATATTGGTTCGTATTTCCTTAAGCGTATCGCTGCCATTTGATACCTTGGACTCTTCTGCGCAGAAATTTTTGGCGGGAACAAATGCCCCCCACTACTTTGCCCATGTAAGTATATACGTGGGTGAAGTAGTGCAAAGTAATGCATAGCCATGGAATTGAGGGCTTAGAAGACAAGTTTAGGGTCCTTGTAGCCTAAGACTTTTCAACTTTATGAGCCGTGAGGGTCTCACAAAGATTTTTCTCCCTACGAATCGAGAGGATCCCATAGGTGTATTTTCTCCTTAGGGGTCGTGAGGACTCCTAAGTGTGTTTTCTCTCATAAGTCGTAAGGATTTTATAAGAGAGTTTTCTCTCTTACGAGTCGAGAGGACCCGTAAGCTGTTGTTTCCCTCCTTGTCGAGATTCGACTTTGGAGAGTGTGACCCGTGGATAGTATGCAAGAGACCGTTTTGGATCGACTTGCAGGGTCCCAGTGCTTAGGAAACAGGTTTTTTAATCCCCGCTGCCTAAGGCTTTATCTTACTAGTCGAGCCGCATCGAGAAGTTCTCGCAAAGACATCAATTTCCTCACAAGTCGAGACGAATCGAGCATTTCTCGCAAGAATATCCTAACGTCACAGTTAACCTCTGCTCTTTACGACAGAAGTCCGTTAGGGTCTGTGGCACTTAGGGTTTTGGCCGTCGTACCGTCGCATCAGCTGATATATTCCTCGATAGGCAATTGTGTTGTTCGAGTAGCTCTGCGACTGCCATGTCTCTGATCCCTTCGGGGGCTGGACAAGACGTCTTCAAGCAATCTTCCTAGCCAGTTTGACCGTCGGAAAAGCAAGCGTTAGGAATTTGCCATGCCGCTTTTTACTTGAGGTTAGGCTCATTTTGGTGAGCCCCGATGAGTCATAACCACTCCGCGCTGGTGTGGGATGATCTCCGATAGTCTTTCAGGCTTTATATGACTTGCCGTTAAGACCCTGAAGCTAGGAATTTGGCCTTTGCTTCGTTCGCTGGAATTGCGTCCTCTGTATCGAGACGAATGTCGTGGTTGTCTCTAGGTTGCTGGTGAACCGTCGAGGTTTGGAACTAGGGATTTTGCCATGGCTCCTTTTGGTGATATTGCGTCTGCTGTATCGAGACGAACGTCGAGGTGGTGACCACTCCATGTGGGATGATCTCCGGTGGTATTTCAGGCTTTATATGACTTGCCGTTAAGCTAGGAATTTGGCCTTCGCTTCGTTTGCTGGCATTGCGTCTGCTGTATCGAGACGAATGTCGCGGTTGTCTCTAGGTTGCAAGTGAACCGTCGAGGTTTGGAACTAGGGATTTTGCCGTGGCTCCTTTTGGTGATGTTGCGTCTGCTGTGTCGAGACGAACGTCGAGGTGGTGACCACTCCGCACTGGTGGGAGATAATCTCCGATTGTATTTCAGGCTTTATATGACTTGCCGTTAAGACGCATGAAGCTAGGAATTTGGCCTTCGCTTCGTTTGCTTTGGCGCGTCCGAATCCTGCTGGGGAAGAAAGCTGGGGTGACATTTCATCTGCTGTATCGAAACGATCGTCGAGGTGGTGTCCACTCCGCGCTGGTGCGAGATGATCTCCAAATGTCTTTCAGGCTTTATATGAGTTGCCGTCAAGACCCTGAAGCTAGGAATTTGGCCTTTGCTTCATTTGCTTTGGCGCGTCCGAATCCTGCTGGGGGAAGAACGCTAGGGTGACATTTCATCTATTGTATCGAGACGATCGTCGAGGTGGTGATCACTCCGCGCTGGTGCGAGATGATCTCCAAATGTCTTTCAGGCTTTATATGACTTGCCATCAAGACCCTGAAGCTAGGAATTTGGCCTTTGCTTCATTTGCTTTGGCGCGTCCGAATCCTGCTGGGGGAAGAACGCTGGGGAGACATTTCATCTGCTGTATCAAGACGATCGTCGAGGTGGTGACCACTCCGCACTGGTGTGAGATGATCTCCGGTTGTCTTTCAGGCTTTATATGACTTGCCGTTAAGACCTTGAAGCTAGGAATTTGGCCTTCGCTTCGTTTGCTTTGTCACGTCCGAGTCCTGTTGGAGGAAGAATGCTGGGGTGACATCTCGTCTGCTGTAACGAGACGAACGTCGAGGTGGTGACCACTCCGCACTGGTGCAAGATGATCTCCGATTGTCTTTCGGGCTTTATATGACTTGCCGTTAAGACCTTGAATGTAACACCCTTGTCCGATCGTACGTTTCTTTTCTTTTTAGATATATTGGGCTTTGTTTTATTATTATTATAATTTGGAGTTTAATACTTTTAATTAAGATATATGCATACAATTATGGTTTTTTCAAGTTTGTTAAATATGCATATTATTAGTATTTAAATATTTATTTGTCTAACACTATTTATATTTTAGTATCATAATTTAAACAAAAGATATTTTATTTGGTATTTCTTTAAACAATACATATACATAAGATTTTACCCATTTTTAAATTCTATTTATAAGATATTTTGTCTTACGATATTTATTTGGTTAGAATATTTAATTTTGAAAAGTCATGAGAGCCCCTGTTAAATCTTTTAACCATATAAATATTTTTACTAAACCAACAACTCAATTTTCTCTCTCCAACCACCATATATGTCTCACCTAATAACTTGATTCTTTTTAAAACAAATATTTTCTCTCTCTCCAAACTAAATAATTTTACCAAACCAAATATATTTTTAAATCTTTTATTAATCCTGATCCTAACAATCGCTCATCTAATTTTTCTCAGCAGATTCTCCTTCTCAAATCTACTCTCTTTAATTATTTTTTTCTACAAATCTATATACATACATACATATATATAATTGAAGATATTTTGTTATGATAGTTTAACTGAAAATATATTTTAGTTGTTTGATATCATAAAATTTTATATATAACTAATTGTATTTATTTTTATTAACCCATAACTATATACATATCTACATATATTTTCACTATATACTAATATGTATATATACATATACTTTTCTATTATTCTAACTATGTACAAACTAATATGTATATATACAACTTTTCTAATATCTTATATAAGTATATAACAACCCATCATATCTCTCTTTTATAAAATCAAATCCAAATCTCATCTCATCAGAATATTTCTCTCTCCAATTATAATAATCTCTCCAATCTTTAAACATCTCTCTTCTCTATAAATAACAATCTAATTATTATCATCTCTCCCCTTCTCATATAAATCAACCTTCTCTTTTTCCAATCACAATATTTTCTTCTTCTTCAAAATTAGCCGAGCAATCAAACCTTGGAGTTGTTCTTCGTGTCGTCGTGTTTATCTGTCTCCGAGGCAAGTACTCTTACTCTTTTATTTTTTTAGTCAATGCAACATCGGGAATTCTCTAAATAAATTATTAACTTACAATATTTAAATAAAATTGTAATATTTTGCCGCTTTATTAATATATTTTATAATACTTGTACATATGATGAAAACCCTAGGATCTAGAATACCTATTAATCATTTCATCAAGTGAACAACTGTAAAAATGCAAACGTAATAAAATAACTTTTAACATGTAAATATGGTTTAATATATAAAAAGCTTTATAAGTAATTATATGTTTCTGTTGCAACAATATTGGTATACACTAGCATGCAAAATATCAATACTTATATCATAATCTAAAATATAAAAATATACCATTATTACTGTTAATCAATAAACACTTTGGGCTTAATATTATATATATATAAATTAAACTTTCTGCATTATCACTAATAATATCGCTGCACTCTATGTGCCCTAATCATATAAATTATTTTGATACTATAATTTATATTAATATTTTATATTATCACATGATTATAAAACCTATTATTAGCACTTACATGATAACTAGTCAATCTGTCATTTATTTTTATCTTACTTACTATTACCTCGTAATTATACTATTACTACCACCCGCTTTACGCATCTGTAATTTGTCATTCTCATTTAACTATATTAACCCTTTAAAACCATATTTCAATTTATTATTCTTTTCAATAAATAAACTCGGATGTTAAATACAGACACTTGCATATTTATGTTGAGTGTTGTTTACATTTTTGACCTTATCATATTCTATCATCTATATTTAATATTTTACTTGAGACTATCATTGTCGGCATGATTGAGAAACCTTAACATGCTATTCTTGTTTATGGACACTATCATTTTATAACTATTGTACTTGACATGCCATGATTACTCATTGCTCCACACTACTCATATTAAAACAAGTTCTCTAATTTGAATGCTGAATTACATGACATGACACACCACTATTCACCAGTTTTATTTCCATACAATTACCATACTACAAGTTCCTGTCTTTTCAGCATTCTTATTTAGTGCTCTAGTCTTTACCATAGCAGCTATAAATACGTGAGTGTTGGGGTAGTTTGAGTGTGCGTTGTACAACAGGATCTCAGGAGTCCCATGCCGGCAGCTCGTACCGGGCTATAGCGGTCACATGATTACAGCTCGTACCGGGCTATAGCGGTCACATGATTACAGCTCGTACCGGGCTATAGCGGTCACATGATTACAGCTCGTACCGGGCTATAGCGGTCACATGATTACAGCTCGTACCGGGCTATAGCGGTCACATGTTTATAGCTCGTACCGGGCTATAGCGGTCTCTTGTTCATTCCACAGTTGGGCCCGTGTTTCCTAGCCCCTGGGGCACCACTCTTGGGTTAGGAATACTCCTGCAGAGGTTGACGCACACACTCAAGCTTACGATAGGATAGTTTACCTTTTAGTGGCCAGTTAGGTTATGACATGATCCCTTACATACATGTTTCATAGTGTTAGTGTATTTAATTACTTATATACATGTTTTCTTGCGCACCGGGCTTCACTTTTATATATTCTTGTTATTATGCTACACACACTTTATACGTTGAGTACTTGCTGGGGTGTTCTGACATCCCTGAGATTTGCCATCTCAGGTTTAGAGACAGGTTTTTAGGCTGAGCGGGATCAGAGCGGCTACCAGGACTTTGTTGAAGATCAGTAATCGTAGGTTTATTTTCCTTTACTTTTAGCCTTTAGCATGTGCGCCCTTATGGGACATTAGGACTTTTGTATCTCTTTCGGATCTTATTTTATTCCGAATCTTTTGTTTTGGATCTTTAATTGCATCAATTATCTAGTGGACCCATTTTTAGGATTTCTTGTGGTTTCATTGCAGCATGATTATCAGTATTATTTCTTTTGGTATTGGATTTTATTTTTGACAGGTTAATCTAGACAGCCTTATGTGACTATGGAAGGACTTTTCCTTACCGTAGGTAGCACGGCTGGCCTTCGTCGCTTCTCGTATTCCACATTTTGGAAAGCGGGGCGTGACAAGGTTTTGTTGGTATCAGAGCCCAGGCTGACGTCAAAATTAGTCTTGGTTCTACCGACCTTTTAGGTTAGAATCACACGTATAGGTTCTCCCCTGTGTGTCATGCTGCATATTTTCTTGACTCTGATCATAAGATTCGGGCGACTGAGATGGAATTACGATATTGTACCCATGTACCGCGGCATGGTTACAATGCATCATTTTGTTTGAGTAACTTAGAGTTCTATTTGATTTGTTTCCACTGATTTGATTTTCTTGAACACGCCGATTTCTCAAGCCAAGACCGTGACTCTTCATGCCCTCATTTGTTTCCTTGATCCTTGATTTTTCTTACCCATCTATTTTCATTGATCGTTGTAATTAGTTCACGACCTTGTATTTTCGTTCTTCAAATTTCGAGGACGAAATTTCTTGTAAGGTGGGTAGAATGTAACACCCTTGTCCGATCGTACGTTTCTTTTCTTTTTAGATATATTGGGCTTTGTTTTATTATTATTATAATTTGGAGTTTAATACTTTTAATTAAGATATATGCATACAATTATGGTTTTTTCAAGTTTGTTAAATATGCATATTATTAGTATTTAAATATTTATTTGTCTAACACTATTTATATTTTAGTATCATAATTTAAACAAAAGATATTTTATTTGGTATTTCTTTAAACAATACATATACATAAGATTTTACCCATTTTTAAATTCTATTTATAAGATATTTTGTCTTACGATATTTATTTGGTTAGAATATTTAATTTTGAAAAGTCATGAGAGCCCCTGTTAAATCTTTTAACCATATAAATATTTTTACTAAACCAACAACTCAATTTTCTCTCTCCAACCACCATATATGTCTCACCTGATAACTTGATTCTTTTTAAAACAAATATTTTCTCTCTCTCCAAACTAAATAATTTTACCAAACCAAATATATTTTTAAATCTTTTATTAATTCTGATCCTAACAATCGCTCATCTAATTTTTCTCAGCAGATTCTCCTTCTCAAATCTACTCTCTTTAATTATTTTTTTCTACAAATCTATATACATACATACATATATATAATTGAAGATATTTTGTTATGATAGTTTAACTGAAAATATATTTTAGTTGTTTGATATCATAAAATCTTATATATAACTAATTGTATTTATTTTTATTAACCCATAACTATATACATATCTACATATATTTTCACTATATACTAATATGTATATATACATATACTTTTCTATTATTCTAACTATGTACAAACTAATATGTATATATACAACTTTTCTAATATCTTATATAAGTATATAACAACCCATCATATCTCTCTTTTATAAAATCAAATCCAAATCTCATCTCATCAGAATATTTCTCTCTCCAATTATAATAATCTCTCCAATCTTTAAACATCTCTCTTCTCTATAAATAACAATCTAATTATTATCATCTCTCCCCTTCTCATATAAATCAACCTTCTCTTTTTCCAATCACAATATTTTCTTCTTCTTCAAAATTAGCCGAGCAATCAAACCTTGGAGTTGTTCTTCGTGTCGTCGTGTTTATCTGTCTCCGAGGCAAGTACTCTTACTCTTTTATTTTTTTAGTCAATGCAACATCGGGAATTCTCTAAATAAATTATTAACTTACAATATTTAAATAAAATTGTAATATTTTGCCGCTTTATTAATATATTTTATAATACTTGTACATATGATGAAAACCCTAGGATCTAGAATACCTATTAATCATTTCATCAAGTGAACAACTGTAAAAAAGCAAACGTAATAAAATAACTTTTAACATGTAAATGTGGTTTAATATATAAAAAGCTTTATAAGTAATTATATGTTTCTGTTGCAACAATATTGGTATACACTAGCATGCAAAATATCAATACTTATATCATAATCTAAAATATAAAAATATACCATTATTACTGTTAATCAATAAACACTTTGGGCTTAATATTATATATATATAAATTAAACTTTCTGCATTATCACTAATAATATCGCTGCACTCTATGTGCCCTAATCATATAAATTATTTTGATACTATAATTTATATTAATATTTTATATTATCACATGATTATAAAACCTATTATTAGCACTTAAATGATAACTAGTCAATCTGTCATTTATTTTTATCTTACTTACTATTACCTCGTAATTATACTATTACTACCACCCGCTTTACGCATCTGTAATTTGTCATTCTCATTTAACTATATTAACCCTTTAAAACCATATTTCAATTTATTATTCTTTTCAATAAATAAACTCGGATGTTAAATACAGACACTTGCATATTTATGTTGAGTGTTGTTTACATTTTTGACCTTATCATATTCTATCATCTATATTTAATATTTTACTTGAGGCTATCATTGTCGGCATGATTGAGAAACCTTAACATGCTATTCTTGTTTATGGACACTATCATTTTATAACTATTGTACTTGACATGCCATGATTACTCATTGCTCCACACTACTCATATTAAAACAAGTTCTCTAATTTGAATGCTGAATTACATGACATGACACACCACTATTCACCAGTTTTATTTCCATACAATTACCATACTACAAGTTCCTGTCTTTTCAGCATTCTTATTTAGTGCTCTAGTCTTTACCATAGCAGCTATAAATACGTGGGTGTTGGGGTAATTTGAGTGTGCGTTGTACAACAGGATCTCAGGAGTCCCATGCCGGCAGCTCGTACCGGGCTATAGCGGTCACATGATTACAGCTCGTACCGGGCTATAGCGGTCACATGATGACAGCTCGTACCGGGCTATAGCGGTCACATGATTACAGCTCGTACCGGGCTATAGCGGTCACATGATTACAGCTCGTACCGGGCTATAGCGGTCACATGATTACAGCTCGTACCGGGCTATAGCGGTCACATGATTACAGCTCGTACCGGGCTATAGCGGTCACATGTTTATAGCTCGTACCGGGCTATAGCGGTCTCTTGTTCATTCCACAGTTGGGCCCGTGTTTCCTAGCCCCTGGGGCACCACTCTTGGGTTAGGAATACTCCTGCAGAGGTTGACGCACACACTCAAGCTTACGATAGGATAGTTTACCTTTTAGTGGCCAGTTAGGTTATGACATGATCCCTTACATACATGTTTCATAGTGTTAGTGTATTTAATTACTTATATACATGTTTTCTTACGCACCGGGCTTCACTTTTATATATTCTTGTTATTATGCTACACACACTTTATACGTTGAGTACTTGCTGGGGTGTTCTGACATCCCTGAGATTTGCCATCTCAGGTTTAGAGACAGGTTTTTAGGCTGAGCGGGATCAGAGCGGCTACCAGGACTTTGTTGAAGATCAGTAATCGTAGGTTTATTTTCCTTTACTTTTAGCCTTTAGCATGTGCGCCCTTATGGGACATTAGGACTTTTGTATCTCTTTCGGATCTTATTTTATTCCGAATCTTTTGTTTTGGATCTTTAATTGCATCAATTATCTAGTGGACCCATTTTTAGGATTTCTTGTGGTTTCATTGCAGCATGATTATCAGTATTATTTCTTTTGGTATTGGATTTTATTTTTGACAGGTTAATCTAGACAGCCTTATGTGACTATGGAAGGACTTTTCCTTACCGTAGGTAGCACGGCTGGCCTTCGTCGCTTCTCGTATTCCACATTTTGGGAAGCGGGGCGTGACATTGAAGCTAGAAATTTGGCCTTCACTTCATTTGCTGGAATCGCGTCTGCTGTATCGAGACGAATGTCGCGGTGGTGACCACTCCGTGCTGGTGTGGGATGATCTCCCTTTTAGGTTTTTTATGAGTTACCGTCAAGACCCTGAAGCTTGGAATTTGGCCTTCGCTTCATTTGCTCCCACTACGTCTGCTGTATCGAGACAAATGCTGAGGTGGAGCTGGGATTTTGCCGTCACTCCGCTTTGTTTCGACCATGAGGTCTTTTGTTGACGTTGCATCTACATCCTACTGGGCTGCGAAGGAACGCCGTTGTTCATATTGCGTCTGGTGTAACGAGATGAATGATGCGGTGGAACTGGGATTTTTCCATGGCTCCGTTTGATGGTGTAACATCTGTGTCATGCTGGAATGAGGAGGCCCACCATCGTTAGTCTCCAGGCTGCAAATGTGTCCATTGAGATTTGGAACTAGGGACTTTGCTATGGTTCCGTTTCGCTGCGACTCTGAGGTCGATTGTTAACGTCACGTCTGCATCTGGTTGGGGTGAGGAGAAACGCCGTTGGTGATCTCTAAGTTGTCGATGTTGACGTCGAGACCCTGAATCTAGGGATCTTCCTTTGCTTCATTTGTTGACATTGTGTCTGCAATATTGCGACAAATGTCGAGGTTGTCTCTAGGTTGTCTATGAACCGTCGAGATTTGGCTTCGCTTTCTGATGGAGCCTGTTGGGAAGGTACGGTTCCCTCTTTGTTTGTGCCTCTGGATTGTATACAGGGATCGATGTGATCTCACCTGTAGGGCAAAATGTTTCATTCTTTCATCATTTTTTATTCTTTCCGCGATGCTCTATCATTTCAGCTTTTTATATCGCGAAAATCGCGATTGCCCAATCATTTCGGCTATTTTTCGCGATATAAAAATAGCCAGTTTAAGGACCATTTAGATCCGACAAGAGAGCAATTGGGCTCTATTGTTTAGTTTAGTGGCATTGCGGTCGATTGCCAGTTTAAGGACATAGGGGTCCATTGTTAGTTTAAAGACATCACAGTCAAGATTAAGGACATCATAGTCCGTAGGTTTAAGGACCCCACAGTCCGATATTAGTTTAAAGACAACACGGTCGAGGTTAAGGACATCATAGTCCGTGGATTTAAGGACTCCACAGTCCGATGTTAGTTTTAAGACGTCACGGTCGAGGTTAAGGACGTCATAGTCCATGAGTTTAAGGACTCCACAATCCGTGAAATGTGTGGTTGTCGGGACCTGTCACCTCTTTGAAGACGTTGAGAAATTACAACGACAAATATCAAAGGAATGGAGGGATGTACCCTTGAACCAAGGTGAGTTGTTTGAAAGAGCAGATGTGCTCAGTTCAAGATAAGTTGAGGACTTATGCCCAGAATTGGGCTAAGTCCAATTAAAATGTTTTAACATTTTATTTTCGTTCTGGCTATTAAGCCTTCATTTGGGCTCAGCCCTTTTAATAATGCTAAGCATTGGGCTCTGACATATTTTGTCTTGATCAGAACAAATTGTGTTCTGATAGTGCGCCACGTGGCGCGCCAGGCGCTTTGCGCCAGCTAAAGAGCGCATTGCGCTTCTGTCAGGTAGCGCACACGAAGAGAACACGTGTCGCACTTAGCGCTAGTTCATTTAGCGCATTACGCTTTTTAATTTATGAGCGCTCTGCGCTAGTCTGTTGGCGCGCCAGTGAGTGACACACGGCGTATTTGGCGCTGAGCGCCAGCTCATGAGCGCAGTGCGCTGTTTTAAAAGCGCAAAGCGCAAGTGGTGTCTATAGTTGACACGAGGCATGTTTTGGTGCTAAGCGTCGATCCAAGGAGCGCAGTTCATGAGTGCAATGCACTTTTCAATAGCGCAAAGCGCATCTGATCAATTTTAAGATCAAAGAACAAATTTATGTTCTTCAAAGGAGGCTTTGCCTCAAGATCCAAGAACAAAAGTTCTTGTTTTTTATAAAAGGGCTCTGCCTTTATAGATCAAAGATCTATGAATGAAGTAAAATACTTCTTTTATTTTTTTATGATTAGATCTTTTAATCTTTTTCTTTTTATTAAAGACCTTGGTCTTTTGTAGATCTATGATCTTTTTAGAAGATGGTTCTTCTGTTTTAATGAGATGATTTCATCTCTGTGGTTCAAGAACTAGTTCTTTACCATGAAAATGAAGAAATGATCTTCTTCTTCTAAAGGCTTGCTTTTCTTTCTCTTTGAGTTTTCTCAAAGTTTGCAGAGGGTTTTCTCTCTCTCTCTTATTTTGTATCCCCCAGACTTGAAGTCTAGGGGTCTTTATATAGGGCCAAATGATTTGTTGAATTAGTTTAAGAGATCTTTCTCTGATTGATTTGAGAATATTTCCCACCGTTTGATCTTTGATCCTAAGACTTTTGTTTTACAGAAGATAATCTTCTTGTTTTAATAAAATTGGAAAGATCTTTCCATAACAGAATTTTAATTCTGATTAATTAATAATTTATTATTATTAGATCTTTTGATCTAACGGTGGGGAATTTTTAACTCCAGCACTGGCGCACCTTGCGCTAGCGCACCTTGCGCTAGCGCACCTACGTTTGACACGTGGCGCGCAGCGCAACTGCGCTAGCGCACCTTTATTTGACACGTGGCACTAGCGCACCCATTTTTGACACGTGGCACGCAGGGCAGAGCGCAGCGCAACTGCGCTAGCGCACCTGTGTTTGACACGTGGCGCGCTGGATCTGAAGCGTTGCTTCAACTTTTTAAATTTTGAATTTTAAAACAGAGCTTTGCTCTGATTGGGGGTGCGCCGCCTAGGGCGCAGTGCTCCTGGCGCTAGCCTATCTGCGTTTGACACGTGGCGCAGCGCGCCTAACGCTGATTTTGAAGCGTTGCTTCAATTTTCAAATTTTGAATTTTAAAACAGAGCTTTGCTCTGATTGTGGGAGACAGTAGTCGACTGTGCGCTTTTGTCGACGGTTCCCTACGAAATGGCCGAGGAATTGAGTAGCCAGTTTGTCGAAGGTCGAGATCGAGCGGGGCTCGAGCCCCCGGAACCAGTCCTGACCTACGCGGATAAGGGTGGCCGGGAAGGCCCTGCACTGGGCGGCGTCAAAGTGGTCCTGGAAGCTCATCCCCGTGGTGAAAGTGCCCAAATGGTCCTTCGGGTCGGTTTTCCCGTCAAACAGAGAGACCTTTGGGGGCTTGTTGCGCGAGGAGACGTGGACGGCGAGCAACTCCTCGGTGAACGGCTTTGTGAGGGAATCGGAGGCGTACTTAGCCCCGTCGCTCGAGAGGTGAGCCTCCCGGCGCATGCCCTCGATTTTCCTCTCGAGGGTGTCGAGCCGACCATGGTATCCCAAGGAATCGGTACCTCGGGATCCCTGGCCTCCGCTGTGGGTAGCCTGCGTCTGGGAGCAGCCCCGGTTCCTCTCGATGAGGCGCCTCAGTTCCCTGGGCGAGGTGGCTCTCGAGCCGCCGAGATGAACCCCTTCTGTGCGGCCCCGCCGAGGGTGGTGGTGTCGACCATGCCTATGGATAGGCGAGGTGACCGACATTTCCTCAGGAGGGTAAGGGTCGCGAGGAGGTTCGAGGTGAGGAGTTCTGGCGGCGGACCTTGGTGCGGAGCCATGGGGCGCCCAACGGGCCTCGGCGGGTATCGGATCGAGAGATCGGTGGTCAGGAGTCCCAGGCCGCTGGTGGTCAGCTGCCCAGACGGGGGCAGAGCCCTCTGGAGGCGGTGGAGCGGCGACCTCGGGCCCAGGCCCGGCCGCTTGGACGCGGACGAGCGCCTCCACAAAGGACTGTAGCCGATCCATTCGGCTAGCAAGGGCGTTATTGATGGTCGCTGGAGGAGCCTCATCCACGCCTTCGGTGAGGGGAGGGCGGCGGCTGGTGCCGGGATCGTCAAGATGGTTGGTCGCCATGCGGGCGGAGATCAGAAGGCCAACTTTGTTTTTGTGGAGTTTGTGCTTTCCCACAGACGACGCCAACTGATGGAAGTCCTTTTCAGGTCTCCGTCAGATGTTGTCTTCCGTTGATCTCCCAGTGGATTTTGATGGTGATCTTCTGTTGGGTGTGGGTCTCAATTGGTTTTGATGAAAGAAGTGGTATGAGGAGTTTAGCGCCGAGTACCTGCAAAGAAATCCCGGGATGGTTTGGTACCACCAAGGACCCTCCGACGATCAAGTTAGTGGTGAGATCCGAGCAGAGTAACGGATTAGTTGAGTAAAGAATGACTTACTTGACCCCTCTATGATGGGGGTTTATATAGCGGTGGTAGCACGCAGCAGCAGGCGCGAGAATCTCGCCGGCGGTTATGCTCCCGACGTCACGCCCGCACGGAGAGCGGGTCGCCCATTAATGGGGATCGTGATGGTGTGGAACGTGGGATATTGCTGGCGGGGAATCTGCGCAGGGCGAGATTTGCGGAGCGGCGGTTACGCCCGTGAGCGGTGAAGCTGGTCGGAGGACCGAGGAAGACGTCCTCGACTGGGGAGCTCGGGGGCGAGCGAGAAGGCCGAGGAGTCTTGGTCTTGCGGCGGCTCAGGACGAGCTGGGGGCCGAGGAAGCCAACTCGCAGGGGGCCTCGAGGAGGGCCAGCTTGTGCTCGCAGGTCGGGTAAAGGGTGGCATGGTCGGCCCTTGTGGGCCCCTCCTTCTGAGTCATGGGACACGTCATCTGCCACGTGTCCTGATCTTGGAGATCGCCAATACTGAGCATCATCAGAGAGAGATGGAGAGGTGGGCGGTGCTCTCCGATCTCGAGCGGCGAGATCGGAGATGGCGGCGGTGGCTGGATGCATCAGGGCACGGGGCCGGGGGGTGGGGATGGAGAGATGGAGAAGGGACGGTGATCTTCCATCTCGAAAGGCGAGATCAGAGATGGCGGTGGAGGAGGAGCGCAAGGCAGGGGAGGGAGAGAGAGAGATGGAGAGGGGGTGGCGATCTCCGATCTCAGGAGGCGAGATTGAAGATGGTGGAGGCGGAGGAGCGCAAGCTAGAGGAGGGAGGGAGGGATGTGGATGGTGGGTTTAATGTATGGGGCGCATATATTTTACTGGACCCAAAAAACATTTTTCACGAATCATGCCCTATATAAAAAAAAAATTAACAACTCAGCCTTGGCGCTGAGATGGCATCTGGTGGCAAAAAATGGTCTATATTTATAATAATTTTTAAAACCAACCTATTTTTATTAATATTTTATTAAAATTGCCTAATTGAAAAAATTGTAAAGGTATAGCCTTTTCTTCTTCTTCTTTAAATTTATCTTCAATCTCGAAATAATTTTTAAATTCAGCTTTCAAATTAATATAATTTATCTCTGCCAATACAATTCGATCATTATATCTTTTGATTAAATGACCGAGGGTTTTTGATTTGAGAATGTATCCAGCAATCAGCATCAGTGATTTTGGGTATTAGGTCATTATCGCGTTAGATTCTTATCGTTTATGAAAAGCATGCCAAATCAAATTAGGGTTTTTATGGACTTGATACATGATCTAGCTGTCTCAGTTCCCAAAATGTGGTATTTTTTTGGAAGAAATTTTACTTGGTTGTTATGATTTTTGATAAGTGCGTGGACATGATCGTTTAGTATTTAAAAGTTGAGTTTGATTGGGTCTCTGATCAGCATACTTCCTTTCCTTATTGCTGAAATTGCTGAAATATGGTACTTTCTCATTCGTTTAGATTTATGCGATAGGAATTTTTGGTGCCAATTTATTTTTTCACGGACCATTTTTGTCATTGTCTATATTTCTTATCGAAAAGGGATCGTCTGTGGCATAAAGCTCCATAGAGGATTTGACAAAGTTTTATGGCACTGCCGATTTTTCTACTGGAAAGGAAGAAGCCATTGACCTGAGAGGTGGATGCTATAGTCCTAAGCGTCTTGCAAATACCCGTAACAGGAGAAAATGTCTAGAATCAGGAGGGAATTTTTTTGTTGGTTTAAATTGAAGGTAGGGTTTTTTTCTACTTCTTCTTCTTCTTTTAATCAAGCGGTGTGCATTTTCCCAATAACGATTCATCTGTATGAGATCGATAGGCAAGTCGGTATCCCTGGATTACTTAGCTAATCATTTTGCTTGTTCTTTATTTGCTTTTTTAGAAATTTTTATGGTTTATGAATTACTTTCTTATTTGTTGATGCCATTTGTTTCTGAAGTGTTAAAATTTAACCCTGTGGAAGATATTTTCCAATAGAGATGCTTTCGAAGAAAAAAATCCTACAATATAAAACTTAATTAAAAAAAATTGATTTCGCCTGATCTTATCCTACCAAATAAAAAATTCCAACAATATAAAACTTAATTTAACCCTGTGGCAGGATATTATTTAGTTACGATATTATTTGGTAGAATATATTATTTTAAATTAAGTTTTAAGACAATAGAATTTTTTTTATTTTGGTAGGATATTTTCCAATAAATCTTATTAAGTGTCTGTGTTTCTTATTATTTCTAGCCGCTAATATATTCCAAGCAGCATGGTGATGGTGATAACGTCTAATATCATAATTTGTTGAGTAAATTATTTACTTTTGTTTATTATTTAGTGTCACGTCCCGCTTTTCAAAATACGGAATACGAGAGATGAATATACCAGCCATACTCCTACGGTCAAGGAATAATCCCGCCGTGATCATACTTCGATTTCTAGCATTACATGATAATCAGTAAACACAGCATGAAAATGAAGGAAATCACAGCTCTCAACTTTATTACATTTAATCAACAGAGTTTCAAGATACAATTATTCGCAAGAAAGAAACAACTAACCAAAAGAAATAACAATATCCTTATTGCAAAAAGAAGATGATAGCGTTGGTGTCGAAATCTAAATCTTCACGATCTTGAATGGCACGTCTTGCTCCTGAGCTGGGTTCACTACGTCCTCTGAACATGCATACTCATGTCGTCAGGACGACACATATATCAATATAAATATAGTGTGTGTACCATGATATTAAGCATGAAATGAACGGCAGAATACAGTAACATGAAAATATGGAATATCAAGTGAATATGAACAACAGAGTATATGTATCATGACAGCAATTCGTGCAATGTGTATGTCATTATCTATCAGTCACTAAGTCAATTGAAATCAATCGGTAGAAAAAAATGCTCGTGTTTAACAAGAATCTCGTGTATGCCCGAGACTACGGTCCACTGTTGCTCGGGACATAACCATGCGGCCGTGCCGCTAGGCCCAAAACCTAATATATATATCGCTAATATCGAATGATCATACTCTAAGTCACTGTATCTTGCTAAATACGAGTTCGATTCCAACTTGATTTCCCCCATTTCCTAGGTTATAGTATGTGTTCAGGTATTAGATAGGTTGTGAGCAAATACTTATCGCTTTCACTTTCAATCACGCTACCACTTATCAACATCACTTTCAATCACCAGTTCACCATTATACTTACCACAACCCAATCACTAACACTTATCCATCGACAATGCGAATCAGCCGCTAGGTCTCAAAATAAACAATCACTATGCACTGGGTATAAAGCAAACATACAATAAGATAGAAATGCACTAAACAGATGTTCACTAAATTATAACAGTCAATGCCATGAAATTTGCAAAAGTCACCATAAATCACATGTGTAGAATTGGCCAAAAAAATATAAAAGTTATACGAAGTATACATGATTATCTAAGCGGTAAAATTAGTTTCATGTCAAAAGGAAATCAGGTCAAGGATTTATCATCATTTTAAATCAGCGATTAGTTGCTGGAATTCCAGTTTCCGAACTAAAAGTCCAACTTCACGCACAGTTTACTATGAATTGTGTTTGGATTCAGGTATTACTCCAGTTGAATAAAACCTATTTCTATCTGTTAGGTTTCTAACGCATCAAGCGAATTAATGATAGCATCTGTGTACTAATAGATATGTTCTGTTTTAGTGTCAAGGTGTAAAAACCGTCACTGCAGAAAACTGCAGAACACGTCGACAATCTAAAATGTAATCAAAATATCGAACGATAGAAAAACTGAACGAGACTAGAACTATAAGTTAACTAACTAAATTATCTACATGACGATATAGGATTCCGTGTATTTTCAGTTTTACGTAGGGATGTACAGGCGCTCAAGTCATGTATCAACACGAAATACTGCTCTGGACTGCAGTCCAGAACTGTATTTCCAGTTAGTTTTCATCACCGTTTTAAGGCAGTATCGAAATATAAAACACAGGGGGTTCTAGTTTTTCGAGTCGGTTTAGATATGAGCCTTAAAATATCTCGTTTCAATTTATATTTAATTTAATATAGATTTTAGAACGTGGCATGTGCGGTGAATTCCAGATTCGACGTCGGCTTTTGGAGGCAACATTTCGTGATGATAAACCCAGTATTTTTAACTTAAATCTCTACACAATAATTATTAATAGTGGCGGGATTCCTTAAATATAAGGTATGGGCATTTTAAAAGGGCACTCATCGATGTATCACATCGAACACTTGGGCTACATCTACAGGAAACAACCGAAATATCGGTTCTATTTAGTCGATTCAAACTAGATGTCGTTCAAATAAATTCTATTTGGTATTGTTACGGATTAGAAGACCGAGTCAGGCTTCCATTCATCACAATCAAACTACTAGGGTTCGCTAGAGAAATAATTTGTTTACAAGTTATCGATATAGCTATAAATAGATACGTATGTGCACGATATCATTTATCACGATTACTTTGATTAACTAACACATTAGCATGAATAAGCAAGTGATCGATTTTCACCTGCCTGCGATGATAGCGGTACGACGACGATGGCGACGGCGACGACACGGGCGTAGCACGCACGACAGCGATGGTGAGTTCGGCACGGCGAGTTGCGGTATGGCGGCAACGGTTAGATTTTGGCTTGGCTGGGAGGGGAGTACGTAGGGCTTCGCGAGTTGTAGAAGCTCGTTGGCACGGTGAGAGGAGGTGGAAAATGTTGGGTTACGATAGCGCCCTGACCATCCACCGTGGCCGATGCGAAACAAAAATGACGTTTAAAAAAACCTTGACGCTAACGAAACCGTTCTAGATCGAACCATAAACCTATACTAGATAACTAACAAAAGCTAATCTACTATGATAGAGTTGTTATACCGAACGACCCAAGTCCTTCGGTCTTCCATCATCTTTCTTAGCTCCTTGAGGCGTGCTCGATTGAACTTGGCCGCCGGTCTTCCTTTGTCGAAGATGATCCACCCGAGAGATATAGTTCATAGCTCTAACTCCATATCATAAGCAAGTGAAGCAGCTAAGAATTCTAGGTTGCTAATCTAGAATGCGTAGGATGTAGTTAGTGGATCCATGTGTTTATCTATCTCACTTTCTCTCTTGATTCTCAACCCATGAGATTGTAGAGAGGAAGTTAAGCTTGGAGGTCGAGGAGCTTAAGAAAATACTAGAGAGGAGAGTGAAGCATGATGGTGAGCAAGCCATCCAAAAAATTATGAACCATCTCATGTGAGAGAAAATGAGAAGCCAAGGTTTTGTAAAACCATATTTTTCCAATTAGAAAACAAGCTCATGCTTGAATAGTTTGTACAGATGAATTAACAATTCATTTGTGTAACACTATGGAAGCATGTCTCTTACCATACTCCCCTCTCTTTATTTCCACATCATTTCCATTTATAAATAAATGGATAAAATCTAAATGAGGTATCCACCTTCTAGAATATTATTTGTAAAAATACGGATTACATTCTACTGTATATACATACCTGTATTCGTACCGAAATACGAATACCCGAAGAGATAGAATAACACAAAGAACATAATACTAGAATATATATATCGAAATACATATACGTAAATTATTAAATCAATACCTGATTTAATCTGATTTAATAATCCGGCTCAAAACCCGAGCCGGCTAGTATTATCAACCGTCCGATCGAAAGTCCAGATACCTAGTACAATCAATCGATCGGAACCCTGCACGTATCCAATACGGCTACTACATCGTTTCGCCAGAACCAGGGAAACTCCCTGTGTGGGACTCTAAAGACTCGCCAATACGCTGACAGTGAGTTTAACCACAAGCATGTCAGCGGCACTAGCCATACATAACGGCTACCCAGGTATTGAGCGAAAGGAAGGCCGATGAGCAAACTCATCCGAACCCCTACCGAGCCTATCAGTGACAATCTCCATACAGTCCGGTATGTTCGTCTAAGAGTATCGCATATCAAGTCTAAGGGGATGGATGAAGTCAGACCCCTAATAACACGATATTTTGTGTCGGTATGAAGCTCATCACCCACTGAGAAACTACTGATCCAAATCAGTAATTCTCGTCTACCATAGCCAAGGATTTCTGGTGATGGCCACCCGTGCACCGCGTGACATCAACCCCTAATACCGGGAGAGACGAATCCCCGACGATCCGCTCACTGCCTCCATGTGGCTCGGAACTGTACCCAACTAAAACCGATTTGCATGACTCCTTTGAGCCATGGTAGGGTAGTAATCAAAGCACAGTGATAACTCACACGAGACAAATGACGATCTCAGGTCGACAGACTAACCTATACACATGTCACCTGGGAACTACTATCTGACAATAGGTATAATACCAACTAGTATGTTCCCGGCGAGTCCGTCCAGTGTACTCATAACCCAATGAGCACCTGTATACTATCTTAGGTGATTGACTGACACCAATGGCTTGTGAGAAAGGCCACCGCCTTTCGTCGGGATCTCGATAAGTATACACTAGTCTACTCCGGAGTATCTATGCCCAGTCTCGATACTCCCTCGACTAAGGACATTTAAGGATATGCTTATAGACCACCCAGCTCCTACGTATATGATCGCCATCATAATGCTGGTATTCAAGCAAGAATCATATGAGCTCCATCAACATTTAATAGTGATCTGTAATACCACATAAAACATGTACAATATGATAAAGACAAACCAGATAGCATACTATAATTTTGAGTAAGACTGTTCTATTTGTATAGGTCCTCCCTCAATCATCACAATCACGTGACTGCGATTACAATAATTGATTTGAGGGCACTATAGCCAACAGCAAAGATAGCGGGCGGCAAGAACTTGGAGACGGGAAGTTGCTTGAAGGAGTTGACGCTCGTTGGTGGTGCTCAAGGCTCGCCGGTGAGGTGGTGGTTGCAGTGATGTTCAAGTTGGTCGCTGGAGGTTGAGAGAGATGGCGAGCTAGTGATGTGGTGTAGAAGTGGTCGGTGGTTGCAAAGTGAGGGGAGAGAATGAATGGGTCAGTGAGATTGCTCGATGGGCTCATTGGTGATCGCCGGTGAAAGAGGTCGGTAGTGTAGCGGTAGAAATGAAGAGGAGTTGGAGGCACTGACGACTCGTCAGCGGTGAAGGGGATGCCGATGTGGATTTGCGGTGAGAGGAGTAGAGGGATAGTTGGGAAATAATGAAAGAGAGAGGGAATGAGATAAAGAGAGAGGGAGAGGTTAGAGGGAGGTGAGGGTTTAGAGGAGGGGATCTCGGAGGCAGGCGTGGGGGGATCTCGAGAGTTGCTTCGTCGTGGCCATTGTGGGGACGAGCGGTTCCCGCGGGGATAGTTACGAGGAAGGAGATGCTGATCGTGAGGAAGAGGGAGGATAAGAAAAGAAAGGGAAGGATTTGGAGGATAGGATCTCGAGGCCGTTGGCGATGAGGTGAGGACATGGGGCGAGCGCAGGTCGCGAGGAAGCGGTTGCGAGAAAGGAGGAAGAACGTTGAGGAAAAGTAAAGTGAGGGAAAAAGAAAAGAAAGGCTCGAGTGGGTTTGGGTTTGGGGATGGGTGCGTGGGTTTAGGCCAGGGACCGGGGTGGGTTTGAAAAAAATATATAAAAAAATATTTAGAGTTAGGTTTATATATATGGGGTGGGGGGGGTTTGGTTTAATTAGGGTTTAGGTTAAGAAAGGAAATATATATAAAAGTAGGATTTAGTTAGGAAAATATTAGGAAATGTAGGAAAAATAATTGGGGAAAATTTAGGAAATTAGCTTGGGATTTAAACGGAGATTTATTGGGATTAAAATTTTAAATACAGGAAGTGCAATGGATCTGGGGATTTACATTTAGGGTGCTAATTCAATAATTCATCTTCGTAAGTACATGGCTGATGAGGAACCCGCTGATCAGAAGAAATACCTTGAGAACCCATGCAAGACAAAATGTGTGAGGCCTTTACATGCTTATCAGGTATATACAATATGATTCAATCCCTTGCTCCTCGATTTTTACACATTTTATTTACTCCGTTTCGACAATTAGGATTTACAATTAGTCAGTTTATGAGCTAAATTTAGCCTCAATATGATTTCACATGATCTTGCCGGCAATCAGAGATATCCTCTTAAATTAAGAACCTCTTCACAGTGGCAGCTTAGAATATGATATTGTTCCTTCTATCAACTCATCAAATTACATGTTATCATCTAGTATAAATTATGTTATTGTAACAGTAGCATGTGAGCAAACAGATGACACCGGTATTGATGATGCTCAATACTGAGAACTCCCCAGATAATAACACGTGGCAGGTGACGTGTCCCGGAGCTTACGGGAATGGAGCAAGAACGGTACATTGAAGGCGCACCCCGGGCCTTCTCCCCGAGGCCTGCTCGACCTTCGACGGCATTCCAGATCATTCCTATGCTCGTCTTACAAATAACCATCGACTCGCCTCCGAGCCCTCCTGCACACTGGGCTTCCTCAGCCCTCCCATCTCGCCCCCGAGCTATCACAGAGCTGAACCAGCTTGGCCTCCCGCCCTCTTTAGGCCTCTCGCCGAGCTAGGCCTCCTCGGTCTCACCGACCGACCCAGAGCACAGATCACAGGCATCCCCGCCATGGCTCTGCGAATCTTGCCATACGCGAGATATCCGCCGCCCCACGATCCCGCGTTCCACGCCACCGCGTTCCCCCGTTAACGGGCGTATTTTGCCATTAATGGAGGATCCCGCCATTCGCGCAGGTGTAGCTCCAAGGGCGTAACGGTCGGCGTAAATATCGCACCCGCTAGCCCATGGCTGCCACTATATAAACCGCTCTCAGACGACTCGGGTAAGGCAATTACTGTCTAAATAGGCCGTTACTCTGCCCAAATACCTCTACTAACTTGATCGTCGGAGGGTCCACGGTGGTACAACCACCACGGGACTTCCTTGCAGGTAGATCGGCTTCGTTGCTAATCAAACCCACTGAGATCCACATGCATCAGCAGGCAACCCTCAGACCCAAACCTAGCCATTCATCAACGCTCGCGATAGATCAAAGGAAGACAACATCTGAAAGAGATCTAGAGCTCCATCAGTCGGCGTCGTCCGTAGGGCTTTCGACAATTCTACTCAACGCTCTTCCGATCTCGAATTCATGACGAGTGATTACCGCGATGATCCAAGCACTAGCCGCTGCCCTCCCTACAACGGAGGCGCGGACGGATCCTTTCCTCCCACGAACGCCGTTCACGCCCCGTCTGCACGAATCGACAGGCCCGCGTCCATCGTGGATGCCCTTGTCCGCGTCCAGACGGCTGGACGAACACCCCAGGTCGCCGCTCCCCCGCCTCGGGACCGGGACCTCTACGGAGGGGGAGAAGACACTGCCCATGCTGGTATGACCGAGCAGCGCCTCGCTATCTCTAGTGGCCACAGATCCCCCATGGCGACCAATTCAATGACCCGCTGGGCGCCTCACAGCTCCATGCCGAGGTCTCATGAAAGAGCACCCCGCCGTGAGGCCCATCGTGCTCCTGTCCCTCCCGAGGAGGTATCGGTCAGCTCGCCTGCGCCCAGGCATGTCCGACAGCCTCTCCCTCGACAGGGTCGCGCGGACGGGACTCACCACGGTAACTCGAGGACGACCTCACCAGGGGACCTGAGGAACTTCATAGAACGGAACCGGAACCACGGCCGGGCGCAATCCGCCAGCAGGAGGGGCCATCATTCCGAGTATACCGAATCCTCGGGATACTACGACCGACTCGATGCCCTCACAAAGAAGATCGAGGGTATACATCGGGAGAGTCGCCTTTCAAGCGAGGGGGATAGATATGCCGCCGACTCGCTTACGAAGCCCTTCACCGAAGCGCTGCTCGCTGTCCGCGTCTCCTCCAGGAACAAGCCTCCAAAGGTGTCCCTCTTCGATGGAATGTCCGACCCGAAAGACCACTTGGACCATTCACGGCGGGAATGAGCTTCCAGGACAACACTGACACTGCCCAATGCCGAGCATTCCCTGCCACTCTCATCCACGCTAGACGAGATTGGTTCCGAGGACTCACGCCATGCTCCATCTTTACCTTTGATGAGCTGGCCGCCTAATTCCTCGGCCATTTCGTCGGGAACAGATGGCAGAAGCGGACCGTCGACCACCTCTTCACTATAAAGAGCGGGGACAAGGAATCTTTCAAAGGGTACGTCACCCGCTTCTACAACGCTCTTCTTGAGGTCCCAGGGCACCGGGACGAGACGGTCATCACGGCTCTTAGGTCAGGTCTTAGGCACAAGGAGTGGCTCCGCTCCTTTGCATTAGTGCAACCTAAGACCATGGCCGAGGTAAAAGCCTAGACCAAGCGAGAGATCTATCTCGAGTCCGAGGTGAACGCGAACCTACCCCAGACCGACCAGGCCGATCAATAGAAGAAAGCCAGAGAAGAGAAAAAGAAAATTGACCAGTTATAGCCCTACTCCCCGAAGTTCCAGGAGTATACCCCACTCAACATCTCCCAGGCAGAGCTGTTGGAGGAGGCGAAGGGCGAGAGATTCTTCAAACTCCCCCCGGTCAACAATAGGGCGGCCAAATGGACACGAGGCCCCTATTTTGCTTTCCACAGGTCGCAGGGACATCCCACCGAGAACTGCAAACAGCTCCGCGACTACATCGAGGAGTTGATTCGCTCGGGGCACTTGGCAAAGTACTTATGGGAAAAGCGACAAGCAGACCGAGAGCTAGAGCACCATTCCCCTCCCGACGAGTTGACGATCGACCAAATCATGGCCGTATCGGCCGGGGGGTACGCCTGAGGCTGACGAGATACGACGCCCCCTGCCGGTCGAAGGGACGAGCGGCCAACCGTGGAAGAGGATCAAAGCAGCCGAGCCCATCACTTTTACTGACGAGGATCTCTACGGGATATCCCTGCCTCACAATGACCCCCTGGTGATTACAGCATGGGTCCACCGCTACGAGGTTCAAAGGATACTGGTCGACTCGGGGAACTCGGTAGACATCCTCTTCTACGACTGCTTTCTATATATGGGGCTTGCCCCATCGGACCTGAGGCCGACCGTCTACATCCTGTCGGGGTTTACTAACCACTCCATCCCGGCAGAAGGAGTGGTCATCCTCCTACTTAACATCGGGGAAGTAGGCCGTACGCATACCGTGTCTGTGGAGTTCATCGTCACCAGAATTCCATCGGCCTACAATATCCTCCTGGGACACTCGATGCTAAAATCTCTTCAGGCCCAGATATCGACCTACCACCTCGCGATCAAGTTTCCACTCGACCAAGGTGGAATAGGCCAGGCCTACGAGAATCGGCAAGCCGGAAAGGTTTGCTTCACAGCGACATCTGTGCATGGGGAGCGAAGCGATGACCTTGAAAGCACGGATGATTTCAGGGGGTCCTTGGATGCTCGAGACGAGAAAAAGTAAATCCGAGGAGCCCCGGTGGAGCCGCTAACGGAGGCCCCCCTCATCGAAGGGAACAATGAACGAACCGTCCAGATCGGGTCACTCTTAACGGGAACTCGGCGCGATGACCTGGTCCACTTCCTCAGAGGGAACTTAGACATGTTCGCTTGGGCACCCGCCGGCATGCCTGGGATCGACCCCAAAGTAATATCACATAAGCTCGGGGTCGAACCGGCGGCCCGACCCGTCAGGCAGAAGAAACGAAGTTTCGCTCCGATCAAGCAAAAAGCGATCGAGGATGAGGTTGACAGGCTGCTTGCTGCCAACTTCATTCGGAACGTGGTATACTCGGAATGGTTGGCGAACGTGGTCATGGTCAGAAAGGCAAGCGGCGCATGTGCGTCGATTTCACCGATCTAAATAAGGCCTGCCCAAAAGATAACTATCCCCTCCCTCAGATAGATCAGCTCGTCGACAGCTCGGCAGGCCACGAGTTGCTCAGCTTTATGGATTCTTTCTCCGGCTACAACCAGATCCGTATAATCCCGGCAGATGAAGAACTCACCGCATTCACAATGGACCGGGGGGTATACTGCTATAAAGTGATGCCTTTCGGTCTCAAAAACGCTGGGGCTACGTACCAACGCTTGGTTAACAGGATGTTCAAACCACAGATCGACAGGAATATGGAGGTTTACGTCGACGACATGCTTGTTAAATCAACCTCGTCAGACGAGCACGCCAAAGATCTGAGCGAGACTTTCGACGTCCTCCGCAAATACAAAATGAAACTGAACCACACTAAGTGCGCGTTCGGGGTCACTAGTGGAAAGTTCCTCGGATTCATGGTTACCTATCGAGGAATTGAGGCTAACCCGGAGAAAATCAGCGCCATCCTCAACATGGCCGTGCCAAGACCAACGTCGAAATCATGCGGCTCACGGGGAGGGTAGCCGCTCTGAGTCGTTTCATGTCAAGATCCGGGAAAAGTGCCCCCCGTTCTTCAAAACCCTTAGGAAGATCCCAAGGTTCGAGTGGTCGGAGGAGTGTAAGATTGCTTTTGAGCAATTAATAATGCACCTGGCGACTCTACCACCACTCACCCGGCAAGTTGAAGGAGACGAGCTATCACTATATCTGGCGGTATCTGATCAAGCTGTAGGCTCGGTGCTCGTCCGAGAGGTCGAGGGAGTCCAGAGGCCAGTTTACTATGTTTGCCATGTTTTTAAGGACGCGGAAACACGATCCCCGGCCATAGAGAAGATTGTCTTAGCGCTTATAGTGGCCTCAAGGAAATTACGACACTACTTCCAGGCACACACCATCTCCGTTCTCACCGAGCGCCCTTCAGGGGCCATTCTCGCCTCCCCCGAGTCTTCTGGTCGTTTGAAGAAGTGGAGGTGGGAGTTATCCCAATTCGACATCAAATACCGCCCGAGGCAGGCTTCAAGGCACAAGTCCCGGCCGATTTTGTTGTCGAATGCACTATCCCCAACAAGGAGGCAGTGGCCGTGCCGGCCCCCGGATCCCGACCCTCGATCGAAGAAAGGCCCGACTCCCCCCGATTGGGTCTTTTACGTCAACGGATCATCAACCGAAGAGGGCTGTAGTGCGGGCCTCGTCATTCGACGCCCGAACGAGGCAGAGATGGAGTATTCTTTGAAGCTCGGGTTCAAGGCCTCAAACAACGCCGCGGAGTACGAGGCTTTGCTAGCTGGACTGCGAATCGCCTCCGGAGTAGGGCTGAAGACGATCCAAATCCGCAGTGACTCCGCCCCGGTCGTTAGCCAAGTGACCGGCCGTTTCGAGGCATGGGAACCTCTTATGGTGAAATACTTAGCCGAGGTAAGAAGACTACGAAAGGACTTTGACGAAGTTCAAGTGGAGCAGATCCCCCGGCACCTAAACGCCCGGGCCGACGCCCTGAGCAAGCCAGCTTCCTCCTACACGGCCAACGATAAGAGAAATATCCTCTTCGAGGTCTTGCAACGGCCCAGCATGGAAGACAGAGCGACATCACTCCAAGTTTACACGGCCCGGGAAGAAGGCCGGGATTGGAGGAAGCTCCTCGTGGAATTCCTGAAGGAGGGTACGCTCTCCGGAGATCGAGGGGAGGCCCGCCGCCTCCGAGCCAAAGCCCACCATTTTGTCTGGAGCAGAGGGAACCTCTACAAGAAATTCTTCACTCAACCCCTGCTTCGGTGCGTCGATCCCCACGAAGCCAACTACGTCCTCCGTGAGGTCCACGAAGAGCTTGGTGGAGCACATCAAGGGGCCCGCACCTTAGTCCAGAAGACACTCCTCCAAGGATACTATTGGCCGACTATCTATCAGGACGCCCAGAAGCTCGTCAGGAGGTGCAAGAGCTACCAACTCCACGGCAGCATAGCCCGTCTTCCGGCTACCGAGTTGACTACCCTGACCTCCTACTGGCCGTTTGCCTAGTGGGGAATGGACATGATAGGCCAACTTCCTACCAGTACGAGCGGGCACAAATACATCCTTGTCGCGGTGGACTACTTTATGAAGTATACATCCTTGTCGCAGTGGACTACTTTATGAAGTGGATCGAGACCATCCCCATCAGAAAACCGGACGCCACCACGACCATCAAATTCCTGCAGAACAACATAATATTCTGGTTCGGGATCCCGAGGTGTATCATCACTGAACATGGTACGAATTTCGAAAATGAAATATTTAAAGAATTCTGCAGCGAATACCATATACTGATAAAGTTCGCCGCGGTCACGCACCCCCAGTGCAACGGGTGTTAGTTATATGTATGCCCTAGAAGCCATTATTGTACATATGATGTATATTATAATGGATGCTTGGACATACATAGGGAGGACTTTTTTGCTCGACATAATAGTATGCTATCTTGTTACTCTTTATCTTAACATGTACACTTATTGTCTCTCTGTTACATGTTGATAAAGCCGTTAGGATTATGATGCAGATCATACTAGTGGGACAAAGGTAGTCCGTAAGTACATCCTTTAATGTACCTAGTCGTGGGTGTATCGAGACGGGACATCGATATACCAGAGTAGACTAGCGTATATCTTCTCGACCCATGTAGATGGGCGATGGATGATCCCATATCCATTGGTGTTTGACATCAGAGATGATATATGGGTGCTCAGTGGAGACTGGGTACACTGGACGGACTCGCCGAGAACTCCTAGATGGTATTATACCACACGTCAGATGGCAGTTCTCTGGTGACACTGGTACATGTTAGTCTGTCGACCCGAGATCGTTATAGAGTCTTGTGTGATTCCCACTGTGCTTTGATTTCAACCTTACCACGTTCAAGAGAACGTGCAAAACGGTGGTTTTTGGGTACAGTCCCGAGTCATATGGAGGCAATGAGCGATAGGAAGGGATTTCGTCTCTTCCGGTATTGGGGGTTGATGTTGTGCTGTGCTCGATTGGCCATAACAGTAAGTCCCTGGCCAGGGCTATTTCTGAGATTTACTGGTAAGTGTTATCAGTAGTTTCTCGACCCGTTATGAGCCTCACATCGGCATGACTTATCAAGCTATTGGAGTGTGACGTTTACCACCCCCAGGCAAGATATGCGATATATCAAACGAAGAGACCGGACTGTACGGTAGTGTTACTGATTGGATTCGCAGGAGTATGAGCAGGCTTGCTTATTGATCTTCTGATCGCTCAATACCTGGGTGGCCGTTACGTTTATTAGACCGCTTGCGGCTTGTGGGTGTTTGATATGATCATCACCTACTGCCGGCGTATTGATGAGTTTTTAGAGTCCTACACAGAGGTTTCCTGGTTCATGCGAAACGAAGTAGGAGCACATATGTGATATGTGCGGGACCGAGATTAATGCGCGTATGTGATACCGCATTCTATTCTCACGATATGTGATATCGATCGGTTATATGTGATATAGCCGGGTTATCGGATCAAGTGTTGATTCGATAACGTGTTAAATTTGATATTAGTCGGTTGTATGTGATATAGCCGGATTATTAAATCAAGTGTTGATTTAATGATTTAATGTATAATTATATATGTGATATATTAATTTACATTAACTAATATTAGCTCACTTAAACATTTCTTTTTCTCACTTATGTACACTTGGTATATATGTGATATATATATTAATGTACATTTTATTGTGTCATGCTTGATGCCACATGCTATATGGGTGTATGAGACTCACACCATGCTTATGTTAATGTTAGGTTTTATTTATTTAAAGTTAATCAAAATTGGTGGTAATTAGTCACATGGTTGAAGCTTGTAGAATCTTGTGGAATCATTGACCAAGTCCACTAATTTTGTTTTACTTATAGATATTTATTAACCTAACCATTAATATTAGCCATGGTTTAATCTCTACATGAGTTAGTGTATGACACTAACTCACCCATGGTTGCTATTCTCACCTCATGAGTTCATTCTCTCATCTTGATTCTTCATCTTCTTCTTCATTGAGAAAACTTGCTAGCTTTTCTCAAGGTGAGAAAATATTGTGAGAAAAACAAATCTAAAGTGAGCCCATTTCCTACTTCATCATCCTTTACTATTAGCCATTTAGTTTAAGATGTTTGCTTCACTAATTTCACCATTAGTGAAGAGTTAGCATGAGCTTGAGTCTCCTCGACGTAGATCATTTTCGGCCTCGAAGACATTGAGTAAGCTCGTTCATTGCTTCAAGTGAACCCTTTCAAGAGTTCGGGAGTTCACTACATAGAGTGAAGGGACTACTACATGGAGCTTTAGAAGTGAAGGACCGGTCTACAAAGGTTGTATTCCTCATTCACTTGATGTAAAGTTGTTTACATTTGTATTTTCGTATGATTCTCTAGTTAAACATCCTATGTTTTGGGCTCCTTGGCATGGAAATTTTTTGATTTGGCATGGTCGATGTCGCCCGAAACCCCGCTGTCGTGCTAGGGAACCCAGCAACGGGTAGGCCGAGGTCGCTAACCGGGACGTCATCCGAGGCCTACGAGCTCGCTTGGAAGGACGACAGGGCAGTTGGGTTGACGAATTACCCCGGGTCTTATGGGCCTTGCGCACATCGAAGAAGACCCCCACTGGAGAGACCCCATTTAGTCTCTGCTACGGCACCGAAGCGATGGTCCCAACAGAGATCGGGTTGCCCAGTTACAGGGTCGAGCACTTCGACGACGAAGCAAACACCTCGGCCCTCCGGACTAATTTGGGCATCTTGTTGGAGAAGCGGGACCGAACACAGATCAGAGTTGCCACTTATCAATAGCAAACCGCCCACTACTACAACACACGAGTCAAGTATCACGCCTTCAAAACCGGAGATTTGGTCCTAAGGTGGAACGAGTTCGTTGATCAAGGCAAATTGCACAAGTTTTCTCCGAAGTGGGACGGCCCATTCCTCGTCTTCGAAGTCTTGCCTGGCGGGGCCTATCGCCTACAAGACGCTGCAGGTCGCAAATTTCTACGGCCTTACAACGCCGAGAAGCTCAAGTTGTACATTTGAAAAGTATATCTGTGAATACATGTTTCTTCTTTGACAAAGCGAAGTAAATTTTTCTAAGTTTATTTTAATAATAAGAAGGAACTTCCCCTATGTGTTTCCCTCGTCCTCGGTTCAAAGCTCACGGATTACGTTTCGCGAAAACACTCAAATGCGCACAGAAGACAAAAAGGAAAAAATAGAATGTCGCAAAAAGGAGAGCTTTATTTATTTATCAAACGATAGGAGTCAGAGGAGTTCGGAGATGTACCCTCGAACCGGATGTAAATTGATTTAGGAGAGCAGCTGTGCTCCGTCAATTTAATTTGAGGACTTACGGCCATGATTGGGCTAAATCCAGTTGAAAAATGTTCAACGTTTTTATTTTTTTTGGCCTATTAGGCTTGTGCTAGGGCTTGTCCCCTTTTTAATAATGCATAACATTAATCTTGGTCTTTGTTGGACCTTTATTTGGGCTCTGCCCCTTTTAAATGATGCACAACATCTGTTCTGGTCTGACAGACCCTTGTTTGGGCTCTGATGCATTGCATCTGTTTGAAAATAATGCATAGCATTTACTAGGCCTGTTAGGCCTTTTTAATTGGGCTCAGCCCTTCTTTTTAATGATGCAGTGCATCAATCATCTGACAGTGGCCATGTGGCCTGTCAGGCGCTTTGCGCCAATAAATGAGCGCAAGCGCTTGTGGAGGTGACACGTGTCACGCAAGCGCAGTGCGCTGCGCCAGTGCACTGCGCACACGTGGCGCGCTCTAGTGAGTTGCGCCAATTTCAGAGAGCAAGGCTCTATCTTAAAAGCGCAGAGCGCAAGTGGTTCAAGTGCTGACACGTGACGCTCTCTGGTGGCTTGCGCCAACCCAAGAGCGCAACAGTGCAAATTTTACAAGTGCATGGCACTGTTTGATTTCTTGATCCAATTTAGATCAAAGAAAACAAGTTTTTCTTGTTTTCAGAGAACCAGTGGTTCATAAAAAAGTGCAAGGCACTGTTATTTATATTTTACTGAAGATCATTGATCTTGTTCTTAGATCAATGATCTATTAGAAGAAATTCTTCTATTTTAAAGCTTTTTTTTACCTTTTTTCTTGAATTTCTCTTCAAGTTTCTTCAGAGTTGAAGTTCTTGATGTTTCTTGATGTTGATGATCCTCCCTTGAATTGGGGTCTAGGGGACTTTATATAGTGCCCATAGATTTGTTAAGTTTGTTAAAGAGATCATTCTCTGAGTGATTTGGGGAATTTTCCCCATCGTTGGATTTTTAATCCAAGGGCTTCTGTTTTACAGAAGACAATCTTCTTGTTTTAACAAGAACAGAAAGATCTTATTAGAATTTAATTCTGTTTGGCGCAAATGCACCAGCGCTTGACACGTGTCGCGCAGCGCACAGCGCAGCGCAACTACGTTTGCGCTGACACGTGTCGCGCAGCGCAGCGCTTGCACCACTGCGCTTGCACAACTGCGCTGACACGTGTCGCGCAGCGCAGCGCTTGCGCAACTGAAGCGTTACTTCCTTTAATTTTTGTTTTAAATAGAGCCTTGCTCTGATTGGGCGCGCTGCCTTGGGCGCTGCGCCTGACGTATCAACTTCTGACACGTGGCGCGTTGCGCGCAGCGCACGGAATTTGAAGCGTTGCTTCAAAATTTGAATTTTTGAAATTCAAACAGAGCCTTGCTCTGATTGGGGGAAATAAATGCCCCCCACCGTTGCGCTCACGTGGCGCACACGTGAGTGCAATGGTGGCAAGATCTAGACTGTTGGATCAAGGGGTAAGTTGAAGGGGCGCAGGCGCCTATAAATAGGACCCTTGGTCCTTGGTAATTCTTTACCGTCTTCAAGATTTTACTTTCAGAGCCCTGCTCTTGCTTTTAACAACTTCAGAGCCTTGCTCTTGTTTTTCAAGAACTTCAGAGTTCAAACTCTAGAACATTTTTAGGTAAAATTTAACTTAAATAAATTAAATTAATTTTAATCAACAGAGCCTTGCTCTCATAGATTTTTGATCTAATGAAAACACCTTTGGGGTTTCACCAACAGAGCCTTGCTCTCAAGAATCCATAGATCTGAAGAGATCTTGTTCATGGGTTTTAACCCATGAACAGAGCTTTGCTCATGTATCAAATGTAGATCTTTTTTTTATCTGAAAATGGAGAACTCCTAAAAGTTTTCATGGATCTTTAAGATCCCAAATTTTTTACCTTTAGGAGTTAAAGTTTTCTTTTTTCTTTTTGATGGATTCTTCCATCATTATTATAGAGCTAGGCTCTTTTTTTAGGAAATTTTATTCCCTTGAGACCAGAGTTTGACAAATGTCACTCTGTGACAGAGCTTTGTTTTAAATGAGGAGATTTTCTCCTTGTCTCTATGGATTTCCCATCAATGAGGATATTCTCTTGGGGATCTTTTTATTAATTGACAGTCTCACCCAATGATGTGGCTGTCTTGTTAAATGATGCACTGTCATCCAGATTTTGTGGGTCCCCATTTGGTCCCCTACCCACTGCATTGCAGTGTGGTGTAAAATTTTAAAATGTCGAGTGTTGGAATTACAACACTGACGGCTAATTTCTTTTTTCTCCGCAGGAAACATGTCTGCTAATTTGTCCTTCCCGTTTATTCGCTCGGAGGGAGGGTTTCCCCAGGCACCGGTGGATCGAGTGGTGTTCGCTCCCATAAAGGATAATGACCCGAGCACAAGAGCCTTCACCTGTGGGGTAGGTGGTACAATGAGATTATCTAGGGTCGCCGAAGTTTCAGTTCCGCCACGCCGTCTGAGCCCATAACTTCAATCCCCTATGCGGATGAACCCTCGGTGAAGTATGCCATGGAGGTCAAAAATTGGAATTCTGATGACCTCCTCCAGCCTGCAATTGGTGCCATTCCCGTGCAGCCGCCGCCGGCAATAGACATTCTGGGGAGGCGAATCTGTCAGGGTGAAGCACGCCCTTGGGGATAGGCCTATAATATTGGATTGGTCCCGCGACCGCCCGCCGGATATTTGCAGTGGGCCCGGTACATCTTATTGGCGAAAAGGACTCATCTAACGAAGATTGGTTTGTATTCGGCCATCTACGTCTCGCTCTTTGAGTATCCCTCTCCTCCAACGTGGTGGATCAAGGCCTTTATCGAACAATGGAATATCCCCATCCACACCTTCCTGATGACGGACAGGGAGGTCTCTATCTCCTTAGAGGAGTTTGCTGAAGTCTCGGGTCTGCCGATGAGGGGGGAGCATTACGAGGAGCTGCTTCCTCCCGATGAATACGTCTTTGCCACCAAGCCGCTGGTGTTTGATTTGACTCCGGAGAATGCTATTCAGCACCAGTTCCCGGGCTTGGTGAAGGTGCTGGAGATTTATGAAGGGCTCTATCTGGAATCGGGTGTTCGGGGCGTCAGTTTCGCAGATATTATTGCCCGCTTCATTCGACCGGAGTTCCTATCGGAGCGGAGCGAGAAGTTCGCCCAGCTCGACGACCCTTTTGGCTTCGGCTTGGACCGCCGACCCATATCATAGAATGATCAAAGGGACTTTTATCTCCCCGGCGCCGCCGTCGTTCCTTTCTCAGAAATCGCCGTCCCGGGCATGGATGAGGAAACCTTTTTTGTAGGGTTCCTGGGCTTGTGGCCGTGCAGCTTTGCGCTCCCCATGCACCCGTGCCACATGCGGCCATCTGTTTTTTACCCAGCGCATCGGATGGTGGCTGGTTTGCAGTTGTCAGTAGGAATTGCCAGGTTGGCTTATCTTTATAATGGACTTAGCGTAGCGGCGGACGCTAGTGAGCCTGGGGTGCAGCCCGCTAACTTCCCGATGCACTACTTCACCTCCTGGATGGAAATGCACGTGCACGGGGTGTTCGGCGCCCATAAGATCCCTCCCTTTTTTGAGAAATGCAGACTCCCTAGAGTCATACGGTTGGTCGGTGCTTCGATCGTAGTTGCACCTCCGCGGGAGGCTAGGGGGCTACTCCTTCGTTCACACTTGGTCGAAGCGAAGGTTTCCTTCTTGGATAAGGTCATAACAATAGGTTCAGAGACCACCAAGTCGGTAGTGCCGCTGCGCGATGATTTTAAAGACGGGGCTTCCATATTGAAGGCTCGGGAAATCCTCCATCTCTACTCCATTCGGCCGGGCTATTTGGTGTTTAGGCAGAATGAGACGGCGCTCCTCATGAGGTATAACCCTCACCGGTTTGCTCAGCAATCGAGTTATAACCAGGGGATCCCGATGGAAGCTTTCTTGGAAAGGCCCGTGGTTAGCCGAGAGGGGATAAGGGATGCAATGCACCATTTTATGCGGCTTAACACGGGTTCCTATTTCTTTATCAGCGAGCCGAGTTGCGCCCCCAAAGTCCTCAACACGTACGTGGCCTGGTACGCGCACGCAATGGGTCCAGTTATCTAAATGGAAAAGCGCATGCTGGTTGACCGTAAGGGTGCGCCCCCCGACGGCGATCGCAAGGCTCCCCTGAAGCCGAGGATCCCGGTCATTCCTCCATTGAAAGGTGCTGGAGTTGGACCTCCGCGCATGTTGAGACCTCCGCGCAGATTGCCGCTTCGCGATACTGTGGCTGTGCCACCAGCCCCCCGGGCTCCAGTGGAGGTGGTAAATGTGGTATCGCCGGAGTCCGGCGCAGGCGCGGGTATCGGGACCCGCCGCCCCAAGGTGCCTGCCAAGCGCAAATCAATCCCGGGTGCATCCAGAGCTGGCGGGCAAAAGAAGAAGAAGTCACTCCTCTCCCTCGACGCGATCCTTGGTTTAGAGCCTGAGGGCCCTCTTACCGAAGGAATAAGCGAGTATGGCAGCAATAAGGGCTTCTCGGTAGACCCCGCAGACACCGATTTGGCGGCCGCTATTGCAGCTTCTGAGCGATCAGCGAGGCTCGAAGCGATGTTGAATAAACTCTCTGAGTCAGGTAATCATTAGCTGCTTTCTTCGTCATTTTATCGCATTTTTTATCATTATTTTTGACTAATACTTTCCCCCATTTTTTCAACAGGTGTCAATACCGAAGAAGCCAATGCTGCCTCTTTAAAAACCTTCCAGGAAGAGGAGAAGAAGCGCGCCTTAATGGGCGTTGGTAAGTCTCGGCTTATTGAGATTTTTTTTATCCTCTTTTCTGACGGCCAACCTAACCTTTTTTCTTTGTTTCTTTATAGGGGCTGCGCCAGATGATGCGGGGACTCTTCCCGGATCCTCTACTGAAGTCCCAGCTTCTTCGGGGCGGCCGCGAGAGCCTCAACTTGACAAATCAACGAGGGATGCCTTGAAGGATTTGGAGGCATCCCTGTTCACGGACGAGGACGTCTCAATGAGGGAAGCCTTGGAGAGTTCCGTCTTGACGGCACGGGAAGAGAGAAAGCGGCTAAGGCGCGAGAAGAAGGCACGCAGGGCTGCTTTGGCTGTTGGAGCGGGGCCAAGCACCGTCCCTCGTGCTGATACTCCCTCGGAAGAAGCCCCCGTCGCCCTATCCACTGCTCGCAGACAGGTGGCGCGTGCAGTTCGGAGTGCTAACGATAAATCCACTTCAGGTAATGAATCTTTCGAGACTTGTTTGTAAAAATTGTAAAACTCGTCGGTTCTTATATATTTTTCCTTGCAGGGCCAAGTCCAACCGAGGGGGAGGCGGAGACCGTCGAACCCAAGGAGACAGAGGAAGAGGCACCGGCCGAACCCGAGCCGACGGTGGGCAACGTCTCCGGGGTTGCTGAGCCTGAGTTGGGGGCTGAGGGAGCCGCACCCGAGAAGGTCGTTGATGCCAAGCCTGGGATGGCGGCAAATGAGACGACCGCTACAACCGAGCCCGAGGTAGCGGCGGACGAGGCGCTTGAGGCTAGTGATCCCATGGTGATGGCGGATGAGACAATGGAGACCGCTGAGCCCGAAGAAGTAGCGGGTGAGATGGGCATGACTCTTGGGGAAGAGCCAGCCGCTCCTTCTCAAGAGTCCGGCAATGTTCCGATTATTGCCCTCCCCGTCTACGGTCTTCCGCCGTCTCCCGGCCGCGCAAGCACGACGACAGCCCCCATTGAGTCGGGTGATGAAGCCACGGGCGGTGGCCTCATGTCGATGGAGGAGGGAGACGCCTCTGCTTCGGCCGGCGGTTCATCAGGTAAATATCGAGTTATAGTCTCTCTTTTTTTTCTTGCAACCGCTTCTGACAAGTTTATCCTTGTTTTTAACGCATGTGTGGCCAGTGCCGATGCTCCATTGCTCGAGGGAGCGCCGTCAACTACTGCCTTGGCGGTGGTCACCTCTCAGCCCTCTTTTGTACCATCGAAGATGTGGGAAGGTACGGATTTGCAACCTATTTGTTTCTTCTTTCAGCCGCATAATTTATGTACTAAGGTCGTACTGTTGTGTCTTTTCAGGAGTGCTTTTTGATCATCTTTATCAAGTGTTGCTCCCACACTTCTCCTTCCCATCTGAACTTGCTTCTTCATCCAGTGGCGCCGGTGAGTATAGTTTCCAACCGATGTCTTTATTTTTTTAGTAATGGAATTATTTCTAAGTTTTCCTTGTCCTGATTGCAGTGCTACAAATCGAAGGAGGAGACGAAAGATCGGTCGCGCCACCGGCCCTTCCGGCCTTGCCACCTGCTGCAGCTGGTATAGTAGACTATCTCATCAATGACTTTTTCATATTTCTTGAACTGTTATCTGATCGTATCTTGTTTTTTCAGCTGTCGTTCCGGTCTCGGCGCCCTTCGAGCCTCGTGTTACAATGCCGGCAGGCCCTTTCCTGAGACGTCCGTCCTCGAAAGGCGCCGCGAATAGTTTGCACATGTTGAGCGACTACATCAAGGAACTCGACGTCGAGACTCCTACGTCTGCTGCAGATTTCGCTACGGCGGTTAACCCGATGCTGGTGATACTCATAAATTTCCATGACGAGGGCATCGTTGCGTCTTGGGTTAACCACTGTAGAGAGATCAAGGCTCGCCTGCATCAGCTGGAGTCGATGCGTCCTGCCCCGGAGGTTTTGGCCGTGAGCACTCAGCGGGCAACATGGCTCGAGCAAAGCACTTCTCATTTCCGCCATTTGGAACAAGAAGCAGCTTCAAGGCTGAAGGAGTGTCAGGAGTCTTCAAGCGAGACTGCTCGCCTACGTGCTGAGGTTGAGACGAACGCTGCCGAGGTGAAGGCTGTCTTCGAGGGCCTTCTGGAGTGTATCTCAAAAGGGCTGAACTTGAAGCAAAAACTTGACGCTGCCGAGCGTAATGCTTAAGGCCGCGAAGCAGCTCAGCAGGCCATTGGGGAGCAGCTTGCATCTCTCTTGCAGCAAAGGGCTCAGGTGGAGGCAGAACTGGTAGTGGTGGCCGTTCAGGAAAAGGCATAGAAGGAAGTGTGTGAACAACTGATAGAGCTATTTAAGACGCTTCCTTCCCAGTAGCTGCCTTTGTATCAATACAATCGTAAAAAATTGTTTTTTTAAAATAATATGTATCCATTTTTTATTCTTTTGTACGCTTCACCTTGTACTTGATTAAATTAATAAATAAAGAAACACATTTTTCTTTGCAATGTCTTGTACTATTTCTTTGCTTTCTCCCTCCTCTTATTATCAGCGTGCTGTCTTGATAAACACAATTGACAGATAATAGAGTAAGCATCTAGATTCCTCCAAGAGATAGCGATGGCTTAGGCCGCAGGTTCAGATCTGCTGCCTAAGACTTTTCAACTCTATGAACCGTGAGGGTCTCATAGAGACTTTTCTTCCTACGGATCGAGAGGATCTCGTAGGTGGATTTTCTCCTTAGGAATCGTGAGGATTCCTAAGTGTGTTTTCTCTTATAAGTCGTAAGGATCTCATAAGAGAATTTTTCCCTCTTACTAGTCGAGAGGACCCGTAAGCGGTTGTTTCCCTCCTCGTCGAGATTCGAGTTTGGAGAGTGAAACCCGTGGATAGTATGCAAGAGTCCATTTTGGGCCAACTTGCAGGGTCCCAATGCTTAGGGAACAAGTTTTTTAATCCTTACTGCCTAAGGATCTTACGAGTCGAGCCGCCTCGAGAAGTTCTCGCAAAGATATCAATTTCTTCACAAGTCGAGACGAATCGAGTATTTCTCGCAAGAATATCCTAACGTCACAGTTAACCTCTGCTCTTTACGGCAGAAGTCCGTTAGGGTCTGTGGTACTCAGGGTTTTGGCCGTCGTACCGTCGCATCAGCTGATATGTTCCTCGATAGGCAATCGTGCTGTTCGAGTAGCCCTGCGACTGCCGTGTCTCTGATCCCTTCGTGGGCTGGACAAGACGTCTTCAAGCAATCCTCCTTGGCAGTTTGACCGTCGGAAGAGCAAGCGTTAGGAATTTGCCATGCCGCTTTTTACTTGAGGTTAGGCTCATTTTGGTGAGCCCCGATGAGTCATATCCACTCCGCGCTGGTGTGGGATGATCTCCGATAGTCTTTCAGGTTTTATGTGAGTTGCCGTCAAGACCCTGAAGCTAGGAATTTGGTCTTTGCTTCGTTTACTGGCATCGCGTCTGCTGTATTGAGACGAATGTCGCGGTGGGAACTAAGGATTTTTCCGTGGCTCCGTTTGTTTGATTATCGCGTCTGGACCCCGCTGGAGGAAGAACGCTGGGGTGACATCTCGTCTGCTGTATCAAGACGAACGTCGCAGTTGTTTCTAGGTTGCTAGTGAACCGTCGAGGTTTGGAACTAGGGATTTTGCCGTGGCTCCATTTGTTTGATGATGTTGCGTCTGCTGTGTCGAGACGAACGTCGAAGTGGTGACCATTCCGCATTGGTGTGAGACGATCTCCAGTTGTCTTTCAGGCTTTATATGACTCGCCGTTAAGACCTTGAAGCTAGGAATTTGGCCTTCGCTTCATTTGCTTTATCACGTCCGAACCCTGTTGAGGGAAGAACGCTGTCGTGACATCTCGTCTGCTGTATCGAGACGAACGCCGCGGTTGTCTCTAGGTTGCTGGTGAACCGTCGAGATTTGGAACTAGGGATTTTGCCGTGGCTCCATTTTTTTGATTGTCGCGTCTGAACCCTGTTGGAGGAAGAACGCTATGGTGACATATCGTCTGCTGTATCGAGACGAATGCCGAGGTGGAGCTGGGATTTTGCCGTTACTCCGCTTTGTTTCAACCGCGAGGTCTTTTGTTGGCGTTGTATCTGCATCCTGATGGACTGCGAAGGAACGCCTTCGTTGATTCTTAGGCCGTAGATATTGCCGTTAAGATTTGGCTCCGTTTTCTGATGGAGCATTAGGAGGGAAAGGGCGCTTCCTTCTTTGTTTGTGCCCCTGGATTGTATACAGGGATTGCTGTGCTATCGCCTGTAGGGCGAAAAGTTTCATTCTTTCATTTCATTTTTTTAATTCTTTCCGCGATGCTCTATCATTTCAGCTTCGACATCGCGAAGGTCGCGATTGCCCAATCATTTCGGCTATTTTTCGTGGTGCCCAATCATTTCGGCTATATTTTTTTTATTTTTACTCGCTGCTTTTTATTGCGAGCTGCCCAATCATTTCGGCTATTTTGTATGCGTACGTTTTCTTTACTTGCTGCTTTTTATTGCAAGCCGCCCCATCATTTCGGCTATTTAGTATGCACGTGCGGCCTACTGGCTTTTTCGCTGTAAACCTGGAATTAGACACCGATTTCGGCATCAGCACCGCTACAACTGGGATATTTCCAGGAGCGAATCATCATTTGCCTCTGTCGATGTCGAACAAAGGTGGCTTAGCGAACAGGGTTAGGGTCCTGTCGACTAAGGCTTTTGACTTCATGAGCCGTTAGGGTCTCACAAAGGTATTTCTCCCTACGAGTCGTGAGGATCTTGTATGTGTGTTTTCTCCTCAGGAATCATGAGGATTCCTAAGTGTATGTTCCCCCGTAAGTCGTAAGGATCTTACAAAAGGTTTTTCTCCTTATAAGTCGAGATGGCTTACAAGGGTTGTTCACTGTACGAACATATTCCTAGTCACGGATGGGACTTGGTTAGGGAAATGTTTATTCGCGCCCGTGGATTGTATACAAGGGTCAGTGTTGAGCCACTTGTAGGGCAATATCGAAGGTTGTGGGGGTTGCTTAAGCACAGGTTTGGGTCTCTGTAACTTAAAACTTTCAAATCTTATGAGCCGTGAGGGTCCCATAAGGGAGTTCTCCTTACAAGTCGTGAGGATCTCGTAAGTGTATTTTCTCCTTAAGAATCATGAGGATCCCTAAGTGTGTTTCTCCCTCGTGAGTCATAAGGATCTCACGCGGGTGATTTCTCCTTACAAGGTCGAGGGGACCCTGTAAGTGTCCTTTAACGAGGTTGCGCCCTTTCGGGTTTTCATCCGTGCCCATTTTGCTTATGGACGCACCCTTTTTTTTATTATCTTTTTATTCTCTTTTTTTTTTACGAGGTCGCGCCCTTTCGGGTTTTCACAAACACTCGCCGGTAGCCCTGCTGTTTTTACTCACGGAACCCTTTCGGGTTTTCATCCGTACTCATTTTGCTTATGGACATACCGTTTATTTATTCATTTTCTTAATTATTTTTTTATCTCTTTTTTTATATCGGCTTTGTGATGTTTCAATCCACCGTAGTTTATCGACATCTCGGTCAACAGCTAGTTTTAGGACGTAGTGGTCCGTCATTAGTTTAAGGATATTTCGGTCCGCCGTTAGTTTAAGGACGTTGCGGTCCGTTGTCGCCGTATTCGAGGCAAATCTCTAGTTTACTGACTTTTCGGTCTATGGGGCTTTCTCTATGAATGAGCATGATGCCCCCGGCGTCTCCATCTTTCCCGGTGCGTGCGGTTGTGGCGGGCTCACCTTCCAGTTTTCGGATATGACGAACTTGCCTTGTTGGTATTGATCTTCAACCCAGTTCTTAAAGACGTAGCAATCCTCGATCAGGTGACCTACCGTTTGGTGATAAGGGCAATAATCGAGATCGTTGACATCGCCTGGCCGCAACGGACGTTTTGGTCTCGGCAGATTGATGCGTCCGTCGCGCACTGCCATCTCGAACAGTCTCCTTGTTTTATCTTGAGGAAACGAGTAAGGACGTTTCAATTTTTCCTGGAGGGGTTGCTGCTTGTTGTTTCGGCAAACAACCGGTTTAGGGCCACTCGATTGCTGTTGAGTATTGGCTACGAGGGCTGTTTTTCCCTTCTCTTTATCCTTTTTGCTCGATCCTTTGTTCGCGAGGCCGAGATTTTTTCCGAGTAGAGTGCGATTGCACGGCTGAACGTTCTCGCAACTCCTCAATTCTTTCATTTTTTAAATGGATTCCTTGAGGAGAGGGTTGAGGGAAGCTTCTTCGTCACAGTCGCTTCCGAAGGTGATAATTTGCGATCCCTTGGAGTCGGCTCTGTGACAGTCGGCGGCGGCTCTCTTGCGCTCATCTATCGCATTTTTCTGATGTCTACGAGCTCCACGCTTTGTCCCGTTGAAGTGTTGCTTTTGAGCGACATACCCTTGCCACCAACACTTAAAGCAGTCGCAGTCTTCGGTAGGATGTATGATCTTCTGATGTTATAAGCAGAAGTTAGGATGCATCTCTACTTCACTGAGAGTATTTTCTTCAGAGGGGGGTAGCTCCATTCCCGCTGACAGGGCTTTAGCGAACATTTTCCTCGTCTTGAATTTGTTTTTATCCGCAGCGGATGGCTTTTGATTTGACGGGAGTGCCTCGACTCTTTGGTCCAGTCGTCGGTGTTTGGCTCCTTCCAGTATGGCCATCTCACGCTCTTGATTGGCTTTAACTTTCAGACGAATCTCATTCAGGAAGGCATCGATCAACTCGTCTGACGGCCGCGGAATTTCTGGTTCAGGGTCCGCATTCGGTTTCTCGGCGCAAGGAGCCTCTTTATCATCCGCCAATGAGTGAGAGATCACATGACAAGTTGCTCCCGGTGCGTCCGTCTTCTTTGGAGTGTGCGGCTGTGGTGGGTTTACCTTCCACTTTTCAGACAGCGCAAACTTGCCTTGTAGGTACTGATCCTCGATCCATCCCTTAAAGACGAAACAATCCTCGATCGGGTGACTTACCGTTTGGTGGTAAGGGCAATAATTGGGATTATTGAGATCGCCTGGATGCAACAGACGTTTTAGACTCGGAAGATTGATGAGTCTGTTGCGCACTGCCAGTTCAAACAGTCTTCTTGTCTTATTATGAGGAAACGAATAAGGACGTCCTAGTCTCTCCTCGAGGGATGGGCGTGGACGCACGTCGTTTTGGCGAACGACCGGCTTTGAGTTGCTCGGCTGCTGTTGAGCATTGGCGACGATGATCACTTTCCCTTTTCCTTTCTCATTTCGAGAGTCAGGTTTTGGAGGAGACGGTCCATGGCCCATCTGGTCCATTTGGGCTAATTTATCGATCAAGGCCTGGAAGGTGGTCGGCCTGAAGAACATCATGAATTGCGAGATGGTTGCTTGCGAATTGAGAGTGCCCACGAACATGCCTACCGCAGGTGCCTCTTCTATGCGTTGTTCGCATTTCGACCATAGGTTCCGCCATCGTGTTGCATATTGAACCCATGTCTCTCCTGGCTTTACCCTGGCGTTAATTAGTGCCGTCATCGGGGTGCGTTCGCTAGCACTCGCGAATCTTTTTGTAAACAGTAACTCCATCTCCGCAAATGTTTTGACAGAGTCGTTAGGTAGCTCCGAATACCATTCAAAGGTTGTTTCTGCTAAGCTGCCGATGAATTGGCGAAGCAACAGTTTGTCATCGCCTCCAGTGTTGCCGCATAAGGCCCTGAATTGAGCGACGTGCTGATGTGGATTCCCTGTCCCTTTATATACATGGAACTTAGGGATCGTATATCCCGGCGGGTAACTGATTTGGTCATACCAGCCCGGATAGGGTCGTCCAGTTCTAACAGTTTGCCCAGCCGCTACACTCGCTTGATGAGTTCGTATTTGCTGAGCTATATAGTCATCCAGTGCGGCCTTGGAAATGGTTTCTTCTTTGGCCGCTGAAAGAGCCGGAGGAGGATTAGATGTCTCCCCTCTGTCGTCTCCAACAATGATCGGAGGGTATTCAGCTGGAAGGTCCGGGTGTAACATCATCCCTACTATATCTTGGAAGAGGAGAACCATTTGCTTTATGTTGGCAGCTTGTTCGGATACCTCTTTGTCCTTCTTTTCGAGGACTCTGCGTAGATAGTCAGCGTCAGTTTCTTGTTCATGACGCTGCTCTGATGATACTTCCGAACTTTCTTTTGGTTCGGTAAGTGCAGCCATCACAGTCATCATTTCCTGAAGCTTCTGTTGCTGCTCTTGGGCTTTCGTCAAGGATCGGGTGAGCGGTCGGTGACCCTTCGAAGCGCGGCATTCCTCCTTTCCGGAAGCCATATAAACAGTGTGCAGTACCATGCCCCCAGACTTGGGGCATTTGCGTTCAACGCTTTTACGGTTAGCCATATTCACAGGGGCTCTTTGCAGCCTCCCTTTCTTTTGAGCGATTGGAGTTGAGGGGGCCGTCGTAGTGTGCACCCAAGTAGCTGTTGCTTTTTGTGGCTTGACAGAGTAATCCTTCTCCTGCTGAACCTTCATCTTTTTCTGTCGTCGGAGGTAGTCTTGATCGGTCACTGACTCTTGGACTTGACGCCAGACTTTGTAAATTCTAGAGGACAACCGTTAAGGGGGCTGCTCTAGCTTTTTCTCTGAAGCATTCTCCACAGCTGAAGGAGTTCGTTTCAACACCGCAATAGGAGAGTTTCTGCGCACCGTGTTCAGCAATTCAAAGATGTTCCCAGTTGGAACAGCAACATCGATCCCCACCGTTGGAGCTGGTGGAGTTATCCCAGAGGGGGAGTTGCCCCCAGCCTTCCTTACTCGGCACCAGTGGCGACGTCGAGCGTGTCGTGCGGATGGAGTTGGTTCGGCGATGGGGATGGCTTTGTCATGCCCCCTGTTCTGGTGAGGCGCTGCTGGTACCAGCCTCTTGAAGACCGACGTCCGTTGAATGGGGATAGCCAACCTATCGAAAGCAGACTTCCGAGCAGGTGAAGCAGCCTTGACGATTTCATGAGCAGGAATGGCTATCCGCTTGTGGATAACACCTTCTGGTATTGTGGGCTTCTTCACGGGCCCATTGGAGTTTTGACCCAGTCTATTGAAAACCAATGCACTGGATTTGGGCGACCCGTTGAGAGGGGTCGCAGTAGTTGCAAGCCGATCAAAAACCGACTTCTTCGGAACTTCTTGCAACGACAAAAGGGCATTGAAGCTCATCGGTGGGAGCATGGTCCCGAAGAATAGTCCAGTGGTGGCTTGGGTTACTAGCTCCACTGGCATCTTGAAAAGAGAGGCCGCTTGGGGCCCGTAAGTCACTCTTCCAGCAGAGACCGAGCGAGAGTTGCAGTTGCAGGTAGTGCAGTTTGAAGCCATTGATCTTCTGTTTCCTGCACGTAGCAAGACACCAAATCTTAGTACCTCAAATCCACAGGCAACCACAGTAAACCGCGATTCGTTCGCGAACACGACACACGAAGTGTGGAGTGGAAAGAGGAAAAGGTCCCACCGGGCGTGCCAGAATCTGTTCCCCTCCGAATGGCGGCACAAGACTGGACATCTTGTCTGAGATTCGGGGCAGATGCTATATGGTTTTACCCGTCCACCTCTCCGAAGATGCCAAGTTGATTTATGGCACCGTGTATCGGAGGTTTAGACGGATGCGGCCGATGTAGCAGACTTCGTCAGATTCCCCATCGTTTGAGGGGTTTTTGATTGTGGGGACGCTCTTCCCTGCTGGCGCAAGCCCCTGCAGTTAATTACGCTACCGCATCACGGTAGCTACTTTCTCCTTCTCCAGAATTTCACTTCGTGTCGTGTGTGTTTGTTTTGTTTGTGGATGCCCGTGGATTGTATACGGAGACTAAGTTATGCCGTCGCCCGTAGGACGTGGATTAGTCCAAATCCGTATTTACTTAGATTTGGGTTTGGTGTTTTAGTTTAAGGATACGTTGGCCATATTGAGGCTAAGATCAACTTAAACGTTCGTTAAGAATGCGTTAGTCTGATTTGAGACTAAGATCAACTTAACGGGATCGTTTGGATCCGACAAAAGAGCATTTGGGGGCTCTTTTGTTCCAGTTTAGGGACATAGTGGTCCACAGGTAGTTTAAGGACATTGCGGTCCATATTCCAGTTTAGGGACATGGTGGTCCATATTCCAGTTTAGGGACGTGGTGGTCCATAGGTAGTTTAAGGACGCTTAAGTCCGTGGGTTTAAGGACCCCACGGTCCGTGTTTTAGTTTAAGGACGCATAAGTCCGCGGGTTTAAGGACCCCACAGTCCGTGTTTTGGTTTAAGGACGCATAAGTCCATGAGTTTAAGGACCCCACAGTCCGTGTTGATGTATGGTTGTCGGGACCCGTCGCCTCTCTGATGTCGTTGAAGGATTACAACGATAGGAGTCAGAGGAGTTCGGAGATGTACCCTCGAACCGGATGTAAATTGATTTAGGAGAGCAGCTGTGCTCCGTCAATTTAATTTGAGGACTTACGGCCATGATTGGGCTAAGTCCAGTTGAAAAATGTTCAACGCTTTTATTTGTTTTTGGTCTATTAGGCTTGTGCTAGGGCTTGGCCCCTTTTTAATAATGCATAGCATTAATCTTGGTCTTTGTTGGACCTTTATTTAGGCTCTGCCCCTTTTAAATGATGCACAGCATCTGTTCTGGTCTGACAGACCCTTGTTTGGGCTCTGATGCATTGCATCTGTTTTTATTTGGGCCTGATGCATTGCATCTGTTTGAAAATAATGCATAGCATTTACTAATCCTGTTAGGCCTTTTTAATTGGGCTCAGCCCTTCTTTTTAATGATGCAGTGCATCAATCATATGACAGTGGCCATGTGGCCTGTCAGGCGCTTTGCACCAATAAATGAGCGCAAGCGCTTGTGGAGGTGACACGTGTCACGCAAGCGCGGTGCGCTGCGCTTGCGCTGCTGACACGTGGCGCGCTCTGGTGAGTTACGCCAATTTCAGAGAGCAAGGCTCTATCTTAAAAGCGCAGAGCGCAAGTGGTTCAAGTGCTGACACGTGGCGCTCTCTGGTGGCTTGCGCCAACCCAAGAGCGCAACAGTGCAAATTTTACAAGTGCAGGGCACTGTTTGATTTCTTGATCCAATTTAGATCAAAGAAAACAAGTTTTTCTTGTTTTCAGAGAACCAGTGGTTCATAAAAAAGTGCAAGGCACTTGTTCTTAGATCAATGATCTATTAGAAGAAATTCTTCTATTTTAAAGGTTTTTTTTTTACCTTTTTTCTTGAATTTCTCTTCAAGTTTCTTCAGAGTTGAAGTTCTTGATGTTTCTTGATGTTGATGATCCTCCCTTGAATTGGGGTCTAGGGGCCTTTATATAGTGCCCATAGATTTGTTAAGTTTGTTAAAGAGATCATTCTCTGAGTGATTTGGGGAATTTTCCCTATCGTTAGATCTTTAATCCAAGGGCTTCTGTTTTACAGAAGACAATCTTCTTGTTTTAACAAGAACAGAAAGATCTTATTATAATTTAATTCTGTTTGGCGCAGATGCACCAGCGCTTGACAAGTGTCACGCAGCGCACAGCGCAGCGCAACTGCGCTGACACGTGTCGCGCAGCGCACAGCGCAGCGCAACTGCGTTTGCGCTGACACGTGTCGCGCAGCGCAGCGCTTGCGCAACTGAAGCGTTGCTTCCTTTAATTTTTGTTTTAATTAGAGCCTTGCTCTGATTGGGCGCGCTGCCTTGGACGCTGCGCCTGACGTATCAACTCCTGACACGTGGCACGTTGCGCGCAGCGCACGGAATTTGAAGCGTTTCTTCAAAATTTGAATTTTTGAAATTCAAACAGAGCCTTGCTCTGATTGGGGGAAACAACCTGAAGAGGCGAAAAGAGTCGTCCAAGAAGTTCACGACGAACTTTGCGGTTCTCACCAAGCAGGCCCGAAGATGAAGTTGAAGATTAAACGGATAGGCTACTACTGGCCCACGATGATTCGGGACTGCCTCGAATATGCGAAGCAATGCCACTCGTGCCAGATCCATGGGGACTTTATCTACCAGCATCCAAATCCATTACATCCGACAGTGGCTAGCTGGCCTTTCGAAATGTGGGGGATTGACATAATCGGCCCCATCGAACCAGTATCGTCCAGAAGACATCGGTTCATTTTGGCGACAACTAATTACTTCTCCAAGTGGGCAGAAGCAGTACCGCCAAGGGAAGTGAAGATGGAGAATATCCTCCACTTCTTCAAGACACACGTCATTTATCGGTTTGGAACTCCGTGACAGATTATCTCCGATAACGGACCGGCCTACAGGAGCCACAAGATCAGCCGCTTCGCACAACAGCACAACATAGACTGGAGATACTTCTCGGTTTATAATCCCCGAGCTAACGGTCTAGCCGAGGCTTTCAACAAGACCTTGACGAAGATCGTGAAAAGGACGGTGTCCCGAAATAAGAAAGACTAGCACGAGAGACTGCATGAAGCTCTCTGGGCGTATCGAACTACGTTCAAAACGGCAACGAGCACAACTCCATACGCATTGGTATTTGGTACAGAAGAGGTACTTCCCCTCGAGATAGAGTTACCCTCTCTACGAGTAGCAGTTCATTACGAGCTCGATGCCCTTGATGAAACCTGGCTCCTGGCGCAGCAAAATCTGGAAGCTTATAAAGCAAAGATAACGCGCTCGTATGAAAGATTGACCAGGCCGAGGACATTCCGCCAAGGCAAACTCGTGCTAGTGGTCAAAAGACCTATGATCCCCAATCGCGCCAAACGGGGGAAATTCAAGCCGAACTATGAAGGCACGTACATCATAGACAAAGTCTACCAGGGTGGAGCCTATCTACTCATGGACATGCATGGCGAAAGGCCCTTCAGGCTAATAAATGGTCGCTTCCTGAAGAAGTACTACGCCTAACGAGTCACAGCCTAGGTCAACGATAGATGACGACGACTATGTCCGCTCGCTATCTTCCTAAGCCCAAACTCTATAAGTAATAGCCGGCTTCCTTAACAACGGACCGAAACGTCCTTAAACTAACAGCGGACCGAAACGTCCTTAAACTAACAGCGGACCGAAACGTCCTTAAACTAACAACAGACCGAAACGTCCTCAAACTAACAACGGACCACTATATCCTAAAACTAGCTGTTGACCGAGATGTCGATAAACTACGGTGGATTGCAGCATCCCAAAGCTGATACAAAAAAAAACGGTATGTCCATAAGAAAAATGGGCACGGATGAAAACCCGAAAGGGCTCCGTGAGTAAAAACAGCAGGGCTACTGGCGAGTGTTTGTGAAAACCCGAAAGGGCGCAACCTTGTTAAAAGACACTTGCAAGGTCCTCTCGACCTTGTAAGGTGAAATCACCCGTGTGAGATCCTTACGACTCACAAGGGAACAACACACTTAGGGATCCCCACGATTCCTAAGGAGAAATTACACCTACGGGATCTTCTCGACCCGTAGGGAGAACCTTTTTATGGGACCCTCACGGCTCATAAGATTCAAAAGTCTTAAGTTACAGAGACCTGAACCTGTTCTTAAGCAGCCCCCACAACCTCCAATACTGCCCTACAAGTGGCTCAATGCTAACCCTTGTATACAATCAACGGGCACGAATAAACATTTCCCTAACGAAGTCTCACCCGTGACTAGGGATATGTTCGCACGGTGAATAACCCTTGTGAGTCCCCTCGACTTATAAGGAGAAAACTCTCTTGTAAGATCCTTACGACTTACAAGAAGCCATACACTTAGGAGTCCTCACGATTCCTAAGGAGAAAACGCACCTATGAGATCCTCACGACTTGTAGGGAGAAATACCTTTATGAGACCCTTACGGCTCATAAAGTCAAAAGCCTTAGTCGACGGGATCCTAACCCTGTTCGCTAAGCCACCATTGTCTGACATCGACAGGGGCAAATGATGATTCGCTCCTAGCCATATCCCAGTTGTAGCGATGCTGATGCCGAAATCAGTGTCTAATCCCAAGCTTGCGGCAAAGAGCTAGCAAGCCTCACATGCATACGAAATAGCCGAAATGATGGGGCAGCTTGCAACAAAATTAGCAAGTAAGAGTGTATGCATGCAAAATAGCCGAAATGATTGGGCAACTCACAATAAAAAATAGCGAGTAAAAATAAAATAAATAGCCGAAATGATTGGGCACCGCGAAAAATAGCTGAAATGATTGGGAAATCGCGACCTTCGCGATATAAAAGCTGAAATGATAGAGCATCGCGGAAAGAATTGAAAAATAAAAATTTATGCCCTACAGGTGATATCACAGCAGTCCCTGTATACAATCCAGGGACGCAAACAAAGAGGGAATCACACCTTTCCTCCCCAAGCTTCATCAGAAGGAGAGGCCAAATCTCAATGGTTCATAGACAGCCTAGAGATCATCTCAACATTCTCTCATTACAACAGACACAACATCAAGCAAAGCGGAACAGCGGCAACCCCCAGTTCCATGACTCGGCGGTGCACAGATAACCAAGAGTCAAATCTCGACTCCGTGAAACGCGGATAAAGTCAAAATTCCTGGCTACGTGGAACACGGATTATGTCACTTCTGACCCTGTGGAAAACGTCCAGAGCGGATCCTGGTCCTCGCAGAGCACGGCAATGAACCCGTGTGAAGCATCCAGAGCGGAGCCTGGTCCTCGCCAAACACGACAGTGAACCCATGGGAAGCATCTAGAGCAAAATTCCTGGCTACGTGGAACGCGGATTATATCACTTCTGACCCTGTGGAAAACGCCCAGAGCGGAGCCTAGTCCTCGCCGAACACGGCAGTGAACCCGTGGGAAGCATCTAGAGCAAAATTCCTGGCTACGTGGAACGCGGATTGTGTCACTTCTGACCCCGTGGAAAACGTCTAGAGCGGAGCCTGGTCCTCGCCAAACACGGCAGTAAACCCGTGGGAAGCATCCATAGCAAATTCCTGTCTACGTGGAACGCGGATTATGTCACTTCTAACCCCGTAGAAAACGTCCAGAGCAGATCCTGGTCCTCACAGAGCACGGCAGTGAACCCGTGTGAAGCATCCAGAGCGGAGCCTGGTCCTCGCCGAACACGGCAGTGAACCCGTGGGAAGTATCCAGAGCAAAATTTCTGGCTACGTGGAACACGGATTATGTCACTTCTGACCTCGTAGAAAACGTCTAGAGCGGATCCTGGTCCTCGCCAAACACGGCAGTGAACCCGTGGGAAGCATCCAGAGCAAACATTGGACTGTGGAGTCCTTAAATCCACGGACTATGATGTCCTTAACCTTGACCGTGATGTCTTAAAACTAACGTTGGACTGTGGAATCCTTAAACCCACGGACTATGATGTCCTTAACCTCGACCGTGATGTCTTAAAACTAACATCGGACCGTGGAGTCCTTAAATCCACGGATATGATGTCCTTAACCTCGACCGTGATGTCTTAAAACTAATATCGGACTGTGAGGTCCTTAAACTCACGGACTATGATGTCCTTAACCTCGACCATGATGTCTTAAAACTAACAATGGACTGTAATGTCCTTAAACTAATTTTACCTTGGTTCAAGGGTACATCTCTTCACTCCTTTGATATTTGTCGTTGTAATTCCTCAACGACTTCAAAGAGGTGACGGGTCCCGACAACCACACATTTCACAGACTGTGGGGTTCTTAAACCCATGGACTATGACGTCCTTAACCTCGACCGTGATGTCTTACAACTAACGTTGGACTGTGGAATCCTTAAATCCACGGACTATGATGTCCTTAACCTTGACCGTGATGTCTTAAAACCAACATCGGACTGTGGAGTCCTTAAATCCACAGACTATGATGTCCTTAACCTCGACCGCGATGTCTTTAAACTACGGTATCCTGGAAAATGTCCAGAGCGGAGCCTGGTCCTCGCCAAACACGATAGTGAACCCGTGGGAAGCATCCAGAGCAAATTCCTGGCTACATGGAACGCGGATTATGTCACTTCTGACCCCGTGGAAAACGTCCAGAGCGGAGCCTGGTCCTCGCCAAACACGGCAGTGAACCCATGGGAAGCATCCAGAGCAAATTCCTGGCTACGTGGAACGCGGATTATGTCACTTCTGACCCTGTGGAAAACGTCCAGAGTGGATCCTGGTCTTCGCAGAGCACGGTAGTGAACCCGTGTGAAGCATCCAGAGCGGAGCCTGGTCCTCGCCGAACACGGCAGTGAAACCGTGAGAAGCATCCAGAGCAAAATTCCTGGCTACATGGAACATGGATTACGTCACTTCTGACCTCGTAGAAAACGTCCAGAGCGGATCCTGGTCCTCGCAGAGCACGTCAGTGAACCCGTGTGAAGCATCCAGAGCGGAGCCTGGTCCTCACCGAACACGGCAGTGAACCCGTGGGAAGCATCCAGAGCAAAATTCATGGCTACGTGGAATGCGGATTATGTCACTTCTGACCCCGTGAAAAATGTCCAGAGCGGATCTTGGTCCTCGCAGAGTACGGCAGTGAACCCGTGTGAAGCATCCAGAGCGGAGCCTAGTCCTCGCCGAACACGGCAGTGAACCCGTGGGAAGCATCTAGAGCAAAATTCCTGGTTACGTGGAACGCGGATTATGTCACTTCTGACCCCGTGGAAAACGTCCAGAGCGGAGCCTGGTCCTCGCCAAACACGGCAGTGAACCCGTGGGAAGCATCCAGAGCAAACATTGGACTGTAGAGTCCTTAAATCGACAGACTATGATGTCCTTAACCTTGACCGTGATGTCTTAAAACTAACGTTGGACTGTGGAGTCCTTAAACCCACGGACTATGATGTCCTTAACCTCGACCGTGATGTCTTAAAACTAACATCGGACTGTGGAGTCCTTAAATCCACGGACTATGATGTCCTTAACCTCGACCGTGATGTCTTAAAACTAATATCGGACTGTGAGGTCCTTAAACTCACGGACTATGATGTCCTTAACCTCGACCGTGATGTCTTAAAACTAACAATGGACCGTAATGTCCTTAAACTAATTTTACCTTGGTTCAAGGGTACATCTCTTCACTCCTTTGATATTTGTCGTTGTAATTCCTCAACGACTTCAAAGAGGTGACGGGTCCCGACAACCACACATTTCACAGACTGTGGGGTTCTTAAACCCATGGACTATGATGTCCTTAACCTCGACCGTGATGTCTTACAACTAACGTTGGACTGTGGAATCTTTAAATCCACGGACTATGATGTCCTTAACCTTGACCGTGATGTCTTAAAACTAACATCGGACTGTGGAGTCCTTAAATCCACGGACTATGATGTCCTTAACCTCGACCGCGATGTCTTTAAACTACGGTATCCTGGAAAACGTCCAGAGCGGAGCCTGGTCCTCGCCAAACACGACAATGAACCCGTGGGAAGCATCCAGAGCAACCCCTGACTCCGTGAAATGCAGATAAGGACAACTTCACCCATCACTTGCGGGTCCTCACGACTCGTAAGGAAGTACATTCTTTTGTGAGATCCTTACGACTTTCAAGAGAAAACGCATTTAGGAATCCTCACGATTCTTAAAGAGAAATTACACCTACGGGATCCTCTCAACCGGTAGGGAGAAAATTCTTTATGAGACCCTCACGGCTCATAAAGTTGAAAAGTCTTAGGTGACAGATTCTAACCCTGTTTTCTAAGCCACCACCGCCCTACAAAGAGCACAAGACTAACAGCTATATGCTTCCTACAGATCGCACTCGCTAAAATCGCATGGCAACAACACAGCAAAGAAAAGAAAGCAACAAGGAGAACATCTGATTTCCATTTAATTAAGCATTCGAGGCATACCCCGTTCATGCATGTGCAAAAGACTTAGAACATGAAATAAAACACGCTAAAATGATAAATTTGCCATTCATATTGCAAAAAGATTCTTACAATTATGAAAACAATAAACAAAGACATTATTAAAATAATTACAATGGCAAAACCTCAGATCTAGGACATGAATTGAGGAACTCAAAAGTGACTTTGTCCAGAATTTTCCAGGCCTGGCGAACCATCCTAGTATGCTTTCTTTCGCGATCGCAAGCGTCGGGATCCCCACGGATGTCCTCCACTCTTCGATAGGCAGCAAGTATGGCAGACTGTTGAAAAGCCTAGTGTAGGAGATCGACAAGATTGTCTCGCCATATCTTTGAGATTAGGCTCATCAAATACACCGAGTGCACCTTATCCTCAGCGGCATCCAATACTCTAAGCGGCATGCCGGTACAGAATAGAGGGAGCACTTCCCAGATCGCTCCCACAATAAGCTTCAGGAGAGGGGAACGCCGAGGAAGTAGTTGACCATTATATGCGTCAAAGCGACTCATAATTTCGGCACACTCGGCATTTGTGAATTCTCGATTCTGAGAATGGCCGAGTGAGCGGATGTCTCCGTAAAAGATAATCTCGTCGAGATCATACATGTGAGCGTCCATTACTCCTGTAAATGGAAATCAGCAAAAGATTAGCAGGCAGACTGAATAAGCAATTTCTTATTCAAAATTAGCACATGGAGTTAAACTCCTCGAGAGCAATGCTCTGCAGACAGGAGTGTCACTTGTCAAAATCAGTTATGAAGGGAATTTAAAGAAATCCCCCGAGAACATTGAGAGCTTTACTATGAAAAGATGATAAAATTCATCAAAAAATAAAATTCCATCTTTAAAAAGTCTTAAGAGTTCTTCTATATGATTTGAAACGAGCAAAGCTCCATTAATGAATTAAGAAATTATAAATAAAATCCTTTTAAAGAGCTCTATTAATGGAACCCTAAAAGGGTTCTCTTTAGATCAAAGATCTATAAAGAGCAAAGTTCTGTTAATGGGTAAAACCCTGGTTTATTAGAAATTTTAAACCATACCTAAGTTCTGAAAAGAATTTTACTCTTGAGAAGTGATTGATTGATTCTTTGTGTGTCGTGTTTTGAAAATGTGTAAAGATCACAATCAAAGAAATTTGTAAACCGCAATCAATAACGGTGTCAATTGTAGGTTCGTTAGCGAGTGCGGATCGTCCACAGGGAAAGTGTGATCCGTTCGTAATTGAATTAGATAAATCGAAAATTAAAAAGAAAAGATAAAAGAAAAGACAATTCAATTCAAGATTTAAAAATGAATTTCAAGAATTATCAAAATCTAGATCTAATAACAAGAAAACATTAAGAATCAAGAATTGATGATATTAAATCCAAATAGTAATCTAGAATCGAAGTGAGGCTCGTAGGAATCGATCGAATCTATAAACGTGATGAAAACTATTGATTACTTTTTCTTATCCATTAATGATTTGATACTAGATCGATAACGATCAACGAGAATTAGGGATTTCTTGCGGAAACTAGGGTTTCATCATCTATCCCTTATCCTTTTGTTGATTTCATTCACATTCTACCCTTTAGTAAATTCAAGAATCGATCGTGGATCACTAATTAAGAGCGAACACAATCGAGAAATCATCGCTCGAAACTAGGTTGTCGATTCTTCAATTTACTAAAGTTTACAAAACTTATAGGACTTAAGAATCGTTTCAAGATTTGATCATCATCATCTATTGATTTTTTTCGACTCCTCCACGAGCGGAGTTTTTACTCAAACATCATATCAAAGAACACAATCAAGAATCGAGATCTAATCATGATGCTCAAATATAAAAGTAAGCAAGATAAAGAATTTCACCTTTTATTTATCAAAAATTTTGTTACAATTCTCTCAAGATCTACAATGAGGAAAGAACTCGATCGTCGATTTGGCTTCGCGCGTCTTCGTGAGTCGCGGATCGTCTTGGATCACTTGCTCGGATGAAGATCGGCTTCGCTCCTAAAAGGTCGAAGGCTTCTTGCTTGAATTGTACTCGGGGATCTTGATTTTGGCTTTGGATTTTGGATTAGGGTTAGGGTTTGAATGCACAAGTTGTGTCACTCAACTTGTGTTGGGAATTGATGATTGGAGAACTAACTAATGAACAACCCAAAACCCTAGATGTAGGTTTCCTTTTATAGCCATCTCAACCTTAGATCTAGAATTCAAATTTCAAATTTCCCTCCAAATGTTTGTTAGAGAGAGCCTTCTAGAAGAAATTTTTGGGAGGGAATATTCTAGAATAAGGTATATTCTTGGGCTAGGTTGTTAGGCCGAGCCTTCTGGTTGAAGCCACGTGTTATTCTGGAGCCTTATGGAAGCTGAGCCGTTAAAGGTAAGCCACGTGTGGAAATTTGGGAAGCTGATGTCATCATTGCGCCGCGTATCCGCGGCGGGAATGGGCTATTGGCCGCGGATCCGCGGCCCAAAGAGGAGATCAGTGTCTGGAAATTCTGGGCTGTTATTGAGCTGACTTTGTGGCCTTTGTCAAATGTATGGAATCTCATTTTGCTTTCTTGATTTCTGCCAGATCTCAAGTCTTGGACTTGGCGTATTTTTCTCAGCACTTTTAACAGTTTCGGCTTTCTCCTGCAATTTCCTGCACAGATTCTCGAGACAAGTGTTGCGCTATTCAAAGATTATGCGATGCAATGATAAACACTCAATTTCCCTCAGAAATGTCGGTTTTAATATACAGCACAAGTTATTTGGTATTTTACGGATGTTTTGCTAATATGTGCTATATTAATACCGAACACCTCTAGATGAGTGCAAATGGTAGGTAAATTGTCGTGTTAAAGATGCAATATTTTCGACTGATCAAATTCCCCCAAATATATTTTCGGTCGTCTCGAGCGAACTGTTTTATTAAAAAGAGAAAGAGAAAATAAAGAAAGAGAAAAACTAACTAGCACACTTTTGTAGGCAACACGATTGCACTGAGCACGTGCAACAAGCCTTTAAACCTCTAGGTGTCCCTAGTAGGAGGAGTGTTGTCTCCTGAGGGTTTTCAGCGGATTGCACCCACAAAATCCAATAATAAAAGGAAGACCGCGAAAGTTACATATAAAAATAAGAATTGTAAAAGAAAAGCTTTGAAAATTAGGGTTTCCAACTATGCTAGCTTTTCGGTTGTCATGAGCCCTATCTTAATAGTCATGAAAAGATGTTAGAAATCACATCATCCCTCAATAAAACATCGTCTTTATTATTCATTCCTATCTTTCTTCCAAACATCGATCATATAACCCTACGTGTGTGTAAAGAGCATCCCTACACCCGGAGAATTCAATTCAAGCTATCATACTCTTGTCCATCTGCTTCAGTACTTTTTAATTAATGAATATTTAGATTTGCTCACACATTTTCATGCGACCATTAATACTTCTTGAGGTACTAACCGACCGATTACTCATGTGCTTGCTTATACGGTGTTTTAGTCTTTTTCCTCGTCTTACACCACCTAAGGCTTAGCAGTGACTCCCAGACCGGTTGGTCTAAGGCACTAGGTGAAGAGGCACCCTCGCTATATTTTTTTATTGCTGCCTTGGCGATAACAAAACCAGTGTTCATTTTTTTTCTTTCTTCACCATTTTATATTTTATTCATCTTTTTATTTCCTTCATACATCGGCTTTTAGACAAGAGCATTTCAAGGTATTCTCTACTATCCCGAGCTTCAAGACGTGTGTAAGTGCGAATAGCAGGGTATCAACGTTCAAAATGTTTGGCTTCCATAATATGAACTATTTTTCAGACTTATTTTTATCCTCAGATTTGTGACTTCTTTCATTTTACTAACCCTTGGGACAATGGCTCATAACTACTTATTACTAGTTCGTATAAGAAAACTTCTAATTTTCTTGGTTTTCTTAAATTTTTGATGTAATTTTTCACTATCTAATCTTTTATTATCTTATTTATGTACAAAAAATTTTATTTTTTTATTTTTGTATTTTTAAATTTTTAAATTTTTATAGGTTTTCAAAATGTTTTGTGCTTATGCAAAGTATGATGCAAATGATGCGAAAATAAGCACAAACCTCCCCAAAACTTGTTTTCAACAGTGTCCTCACTGTTGCCTTCTGCTAATTCTCAAAAACCTGTAAGCCTGGGAGGAAATTTATTAACGGGGGCAAAATATTTAAGTGAAAATCCTCCCCCAAACTTATTTTTGGCTCATCATTTTCTGTAAAAATTTTCTTTTCAAGAGCCAGATTATACCCCATCCCAAACTTGAGTTAAACAATGTTAAGCTTTGAAAATCACAAGAGGGGGTCAAGAATCATTGGTCGATACAAAACTTTGCAAAGACCGAAAGTTAACACCAACCATTCGAAAATTTTATCAATGTAGTGCATCGGTTGGTGGAAGAAGAAGTGGGGAAAGGGTAAGTGGTGGAATAGAATGTGTTTGCGTCTCATTTTGGAGAGACGATGCAGTGATTGTGATGGAATGCTCGCATTCTCTTTACAGTCCAGAAGAAGGGGTAGAGGTTCAATTTCTTTGTTTTGGAGATGATTCATCTCAACACCCGTATTTGCTAAGAGTGCGAGTCTATCAGCGAAGTTTTCATCGATATCAAAGAGTGCGGGTTGATACTCAGACTCCAGAAAAGGTTCATCATCGACGTTAGATGTTGACCCGGACAACTCGAAAGAAGGGTCCGTATGTATATGATACATATCTGGGTCAAACAACGTATAAAGGAAGTCTGGATCTGTATCGTGAAGCTGATCAAATTCGATGCTGTCGACATCCATTAATTCGACAGAACAGACTCGAGCATGAGGATCGGAGGGTTGACTTCCCAACTTGTAAATGTTGAGCTCAATTGACCTATTCCCAAAAGATAGGTTCATAGAGCCGTTTCTACAGTTGATTACAACGTTGGAAGTAGCCTAAAAGGGACGACCTAGAATCACCGGAATTTGGTTCCGTGGGTTCGCTACAGGCTGTGTATCAAGAACAATAAAGTCCACAGGGAATACAAATTCCCCGATTTTTATCAACACATCCTCAAGTTCACCCCTAGGTTTGGTGATAGATCGGTCGGCCATCTGTAAAGTTATGTTCGAGGGCTTTAACACTCCGATACCTAGTTGCTCGTAGACCGGGTAAGGAAGTAAGTTAACACTAGCGCTAAGATCAAGTAAAGCACGGTTAATGTGTTTATCCCCAATAGAAATAGAAATAGTAGGACAGCCAGGGTCCTTACGTTTCCTTGGTAATTGTTAGGGAAAAGCCGTGTCTACAGTACTCGACATAAAAACTTTTTTAGGCACTTGAGTCTTCCTCTTTCTAGTGCACAAGTTCTTAAGAATTTTTGCATAGGACGGAACTTGTTGTATAGCATCTAGGAGAGGGATGTTGATGTTAACTTCCTTAAACATGTCCACAAGCTTCTCCCTTTGTGCATCATGTTTGTTGGGCCTCAACCTTTCAGGAAATGGAGCTCTATCAATAAGTGTTGGGTCCAACATTTGTGGAGAAGTTTGTGGGGGTAGAAAATGTGAGGTGGGTGGAGGGTTCGAGCCTTTAGGAAAATGGAGAATAGGTTCGGAAGAAGAAGGTACATTAGACGAAATAGGACAAGAGGTAGAAGTGGGAATAGAAGTGGAATTGGAAGTCGGGGTGTTAATGATCAATTCATCATTATCAATTTGTTCACCCACATGATTGTCTAACACTCTTCCAGATCTCAACGTTGGTGCATCCACATTAGTGTAATGTGAAGGTCCAGGATCAGGTAGGGGTTGAGTTGGAAGTTTCCCTTTTTCTCTAGCACTTATTTCGGCTGTTATTCGTTCAATTTGTGCTTCCATCGATTTAATATTCTCATTTTGAGTGAAAATGATCTTCATCATATTATCGACGGAAGATTGAAAACTTGCCGACCCTTGGATGGATTGTTTCATGAAAGTAACCAAGGTTTGTACTAGTGCAGAGGTATTATCAGTACCGGCCAATTGCAAAGAGTTTTCATGTGGTGCAAAAGTGTTGGCCGGATTTTGGAAATTTTGTGATTGGTAGGGGTGCTGACTCAATTGAAGTGGTTGCTGTTGTGGTGGAGGGACCCTTTGGAAATTGTTTTGGTTTGGAACCATGTTTTGATTTTGTTGTTGGTTCTTAGCAAAGTTAGGGTGATTCCTCCAACCCTGATTATATGTGGAAGAAAATGGTTCGTTCCTAGGTCGTTGTTGGAAAGCAGAATTGATATGCTCATGACCTTGAAACGGAGAATTTAGTGGACATTCTTCCGTCAAATGAGAAGGATCAGAACAGCATCCACATACAGTTTTAGAGAGTGACATTTGATTTAGGGCGGCAGCTAAAAATTTGTTTTCCATAGTCTCGAGTTTCTTTTGCATAGTTGAAATTTCAGCTCTAACTCCTATGGAAACATCCGATTGGTTATTGCCACCCCTAGACGATTGACTCACACCCTCCCGCTGTAAAGATTTTTCAGCGAAATCTTCTAGGAATTTCCAGGCTTCCCCATCATCTTTGGTCATGAAAGTGCCTTGACACATAGATTCAAGGGTCTGTTTTGTGTTAGGATTAATGCCCTCATAAATGACTCTGCACAGATCCCATCTCGGGATTCCGTGATGTGGCCATTGAACTAACAGATCCTTAAAGCGTTCAAGATATTTTGAAAATGGTTCATTTGGAAGCTGGGTGAATTGATTTATTTCGCTACGGACTCGAGCCGTCTTATGATTCGGGTAGAATTTCTTTAGGAATGCTTTTACGAATTCTCCCCAGTTCGAAATGGAATATGCGGTTGTGTTATACAGCCACTTCTTGGCTATATCGCACAAAGTAAATGAGAGAAAACATAGACGCAGAGCATCCACAGACAGTTGTGACGTTCTAATCATTGCGCATACATTTTCAAATTTGGAGATAAGAACGTATGCGTCTTCAGAATCAAGACCGTGAAATTTGGGTAACAGTTTGATGAATTGGGGGTTGATTTCAAAATTTTCCCCGTTGGAAGGTGGTATAGAAAGACAGGTAGGAAGGGAAACACGTGAAGGATAGCATCTCTCTTGAAGAGAAATGCGTGGAGGATTCTGCGCACCTGCGGGCGGTGGCAGAGTGGTGTAAAAGTTTGATGGATATTCGTCCATCGCGGTGGTGGTGGGAAAAAGAAAATGTAGAAATACCGACTTTGGGGTCGATAGGGGAAAACGCGGACAAGACGGGCACTAAAATCCCGTATCCAGCCGAGCTTGCACTAAAGGGTTTAGCACAAGTGGCAGCGTTATGATAATTAGGGGAAAGATGAAGTGGTGTTTGTTTTGAAAAAGATACGGATTTTTTTTTTTTGAAAAAATGATGCAAATCACAACAAATGCACAAGCAAAACCCTAAGTCTAATGGTCACCTAGGTCAAGTCTCTAGACCACTCATAACTGCCAGAAGACAAATCGCAGGATCAATCCTCTACTGTCTCTTTGTCCTTCCTGTGGCCAGGTAAGTGGGAGGTTCTCCACTACGTAAGTAGCGGGCCTAATTAAGTAACCACTTGCCTTAGACACACTTGCCTTAGACACCACAAAAGAAACGCGGATAAACAATAGATTACCCACGACCTTCTCCTGTCCTAAGTGAGCGCGACGGTCCTTAGAGTCATGTCTAGATTTCTTTTAGTTAATGAGGGTAATGCGGATGCAGTTTTATGATTTTCGGGGCTTAAGAAGGATAATGAACTCCCCACCTAATCTGAATTTGGCCGTGCCCCTTAAATTCCATATTAAAAAATGCAAACAACCAAGATCAAACACGCACAATTTTTTTTTTTGCGGCGCTGCGAATTTTTGCAAAGAAACCTGCAGTAAATTTGTTATTGGAGCAGACAGAGAGAGAGATAAGAAAGTCAGAGAGGACCTGAGAAGTTTTAGAACAGTGATGCCCTCAGCCCGCCGCGGTTCCGCCGCAATGAGCACGCTTAGACCGCGGATCCGCCGCGGTTCTATCAGATCTCTGCAAAAAAAACTTACAGAATGCCTCTGTTCACCTCTTGAGCTCTCTGGAAAGATCTGGAAAAAAAATTCTTCGCTCCACAGATTCCAGATTTCCTCGCAACAAATCACAACGAATCGTTTAGTGTTTGCGCGAATTTTGATCTAAAAATTATGATGGAATAAACTTTTCAACTCAAATTTCAAAAACGAACAAATTAGCACACGGTCCCCGGCAACGGCGCCATTTGATTGATTGATTCTTTGTGTGTCGTGTTTTGAAAATGTGTAAAGATCACAATCAAAGAAATTTGTTAACCGCATTCAATAACGGTGTCGATTGTAGCGCGTTAGCGAGTGCGGATCGTCCACAGGGAAAGTGAGATTTGCTTGTAATTGAATTAGATAAGTCAAAAATTAAAGAGAAAAGAAAAGACAATTCAATTCAAGATTTATAAAATTGAAGTTCAAGAATTATCTAGATCTAAATCTAAAATCAAGAATGAAGAATTGATAATATCCAATCCAAATAGTAATCAAGAATCGAAGTGAGGCTCGTAGGAATCGATCGAATCTATAGACGTGATGAAAACTATTGATTACGTTTTCTTATCCATTAATGATTTGATACTAGATCGATGAGGATCAACGAGATTAGAGATTTTTTGCGGAAACTAGGGTTTCATCATCTATCCCTTGTCCTTTGGTTGATTTCATTCACATTCTAGCCTCTAGTAAATTCAAGAATCGATCGTGGATCCCTAATTAAGAGCGAACACAATCAAAAAAGTATCGCTCGAAACTAGATTGTCGATTCTTCATTTTACAAAAGTTTACAAAACTTATAGGACTTAAGAATCATTTCAAGATTTGATCATCATCATCTATTGATTTTTTTCGACTCCTCCACGAGCGGAGTTTTTACTCAAACATCATATCAAAAAACACAATCAAGAATCGAGATCTAATCATGATGCTCAAATATAAAAGTAAGCAAGATAAAGAATTTCACCTTTTATTTATCAACAATTTTGTTACAATTCTCTCAAGATCTACAATGAGGAAAGAACTCGATCGTCGATTTGGCTTCGCACGTCTTCGTGAATCGCGGATCGTCTTGGATCACTTGCTCGGATGAAGATCGGCTTCGCTCCTAAAAGGTCGAAGGCTTCTTGCTTGAATTGTACTCGGGGATCTTGATTTTGGCTTTGGATATTGGATTAGGGTTTGAATGCACAAGTTGTGTCACTCAACTTGTGTTGGGAATTGATGATTGGAGAACTAACTAATGAACAACCCAAAACCCTAGATGTAGGTTTCCTTTTATAGCCATCTCAACCTTAGATCTAGAATTCAAATTTCAAATTTCCCTCCAAAAGTTTGTTAGAGAGAGGCTTCTAGAAAAAGTTTATTGGAGGGAATATTCTAGAATAAGGTATATTCTAGGGCTAGGTTGTTAGGCCGAGCCTTCTGGATGAAGCCACGTGTTATTCTGGAGCCTTCTGGAAGCTGAGACGTTAAAGGGAAGCCACGTGTGGAAATTTGGGAAGCTGATGTCATCATTGCACCGCGTATCCGCGGCGGGAAGGGGCTATTGGCCGCAGATCCGCGGCCCAAAGAAAAGATCAGTGTTTGGAAATTCTGGGCTGTTATTGAGCTGACTTTGTGGCCTTTGTCAAATGTGTGGAATCTTATTTTGCTTTCTTGATTTCTGCCAGATCTCAAGTCTTGGACTTGGCGTATTTTTCTCAGCACTTTTAACAGTTTCGGCTTTTCTCCTGCAATTTCCTGCACAGATTCTCGAGACAAGTGTTGCGCTATTCAAAGATTATGCGATGCAATGATAAACACTCAATTTCCCTCAGAAATGTCGGTTTTAATATACAACACAAGTTATTTGGTATTTTACGGATGTTTTGCTAATATGTGCTATATTAATACCGAACACCTCTAGATGAGTGCAAATGGTAGGAAAATTGTCGTGTTAAAATTGCAATATTTTCGACTGATCAAGAAGTTCTTAAAACTGAAGAGCAATGCTCTGAATAGGAGAAAATTCTCAAGAAAGAAGATGAAAATCATCTAAGGGGACCAAAGGTCCTATTTATAGGCATTGAGAGCCGTTTCAACTCCCCAAAAGTTGATCCAACGACTGAGATGCTACCGCCGCCGCACTCACGTTTAGGCCACGTAAGCGCAACGGTGGGGGGGCATTTGTTTCCCGAATCAGAGCAAAGCTCTGTTCGAATTCCAAGACTGGAAATGAAACGACGCTTCTGCTTCCCCCAATTAGAGCAAAGCTCTGTTTAGAAATTTAAGAGTCAAAAATTGAAGCAACGCTTCAGATCCTGCGCTCTGCGTTGCGCGCCACGTGTTTAACACAGGTGCGCTGGCGCAGTTGCGCTGCGCGTTGCGCTGCTCGCCACATGTCTAACACTGGTGCGCTAGCGCAGTTGCGCTGCGCTCTGCGTTGTGTGCCACTTGTCGAGCATAGGTGCGCCAGCGCTGAGATTAAAGATTCCCACCGTTGGATCAAAGGATCTAATAATGATGATAAATCATTAATTAACCAGAAATAAATTCTGTCAAGGAAAGATTCCTCAAAATCTTTCCAAACAACAAGATTGTGCTTTAAGCACCGCTGGATCAATGATCCAATGGTAAATAATAAATTACCAAAAACAGAACAAATTTTGCATGGAAAGATTTCTCAATCTTATTAAAATAAGAAGATTATCTTCTGTCAAACAGAAGCCTTAGGATCAAACATCCAACGGTGGGAAGTATTCCCCAATCAATCAAGAGAAAGATCTCTTAAACTGATTTAACAAATCAATTGGCCCTATATAAAGGCCTCAAGACTTCAAGTCTCAAAAAGAAAAAAACACTCTGCAAACTTTGAGAAAAACTCAAAGAGAAAGAAAGGCAAGCCTTTAGAAAAGAGAACATCATTTCTTCATCATTAAGGTAAGGATTAATTCTTGAACAAACAGAGATGAAATCATCTCGTAAAAAGAAGAAACATCTTCTAAAAAGGACTTAGATCTATAAAAAAGACCAAGATCTTTAATTAAAAAGAAAAGATCAAAAGATCCAATCATAAAAATATAAAAAGAAGTATTCTACTTTACAGATCTTTTGATCTATAAAGGCAGAGCTTTTTATAAAAACAAGAACTTTTGTTCTTGGATCTTGAGGCAAGGCCTCCTTTGAAGAATATAAATTTGATCTTAAAGTTGATCAAAATGCGCTTTGCGCTATTAGACAGAGCCTTGCACTCATGAATTGCGCCCTTGCGCTCCTTGGACTGGCGCTCAGTGCCAAAACATGCCACATGCCAACCATAGACACGATTTGCGCTCCTGAAAACAGCGCACTGCGCTCTTGGTTTGGCGCTCAGCGCCAAGCGCGCCACGTGTCACTCACTAGCGCACCCATAAACTAGTGCAGCGCACTCATAAATTAAAAGCGCAATGCGCTAACAAACTAGCATTTAGTGCTAAGCGACACGTGTCCTCCTCGTGTGCACTAACCGACAGAAGCGCAATGCGCTCATTGACTGGCGCAAAGCGTTTAGTGCGCCACATGGCGCGCTATCAGAACATACTTTGTTCTAACAAAATGCTATGCATTCAATATAAGACAAAAAAATGTCAGAGCCCAATGCTTAGCATTATTAAAAGAGCAGAGCCCAAATAAAGGCCTAACTGGCAGAACAAAAATAAAATGTTATACATTTTTAACTGGACTTAGCCAAATTCTGGCCATAAGTCCTCACTTTAAATTGAACTGAGCTCATATGCTCTTCCAATCAATTTACACTCGGTTCGAGAGTACATCTCTTTACTCCTCTGATATCTGTCGTTGTAATCCTTCAACGTCGTCAGAGAGGTGACGGGTCCCGACAACCACACATTGCTACGGACTGTAGGGTCCTTAAACTCATGGACTATGATGTCCTTAACCTCGACCGATGTCTTAAAACTAACGTCGGACTGTGGAGTCCTTAAACTCACGGACTATGATGTCCTTAACCTTGACCGTGATGTCTTAAAACTAATATCGGACTGTGGAGTCCTTAAATCCACGGACTATGATGTCCTTAATCTCGACCGTGACGTCTTAAAACTAACGTCGGACTATGGAGTCCTTAAATCCACAGACTATGATGTCCTTAATCTCGACCGTGATGTCTTAAAAGTAACACCGGACCGTGAGGTCCTTAAACTCACGGACTATGATGTCCTTAACCTCGACCGCGGTGTCTTAAAACTAACAATGGACCGTAATGTCCTTAAACTAATTATCGACCGCAATGTCACTAAACTAAGCAATAGGGGCCAATTGCTCTCTTGTCGGATCTAAACGATCCAGTTATGTTGATCTTAGTTTAGAATTAGACTAACGTGTCCTTAACAAACGTTTAAGTTGATCTTAGCCTCAAATAAGGCTAACGTATCCTTAAACACAAACCCCCCCAACCCCAAATCTAAGAAAGATACGGATTTGGATTAGTCCACGCCCTACGGGCGACAACATAACTTAGTCTCCGTATACAATCCACGGGCAACCAAACACAAAACGAACACCCACGACACAAAGTGACCATATAGAGAAGGAGAAAGTTGTTACCGCGATGCGGTAGCGTAATTAACTGCAGAGGCTTGCGCCTGCAGGGAAGAGCGTCCCCACAATCAAAACCCCCTCAAGCGAGGGGGAATCTGACGAAGTCTGCTATATCGGCCGCATCCGTTTAAACCTTCGATATATGGTGCCATAAATCAACTTGGCATCTTCGGAGAGGTGGAAGGATAGCACCAATTAGCATCTGCCCTCAGATTCAGGCAAGACGTTCATTCTTCCCGGCCTCCGGCGGTAAACAATTGGCTGACTTGTTTTCGAGATGGAGCGTTGCTCCGGCGGGGAGGTCATTGGCTGACTTGTTTTTGAGACGGAGTGTTGTTCCGGCGGGGATGTCATTGGTTGACTTGTTTCCGAGACGGAGCGTTGTTCCGGCGGGGAGGTCATTGGCTGACTTGTTTCCGACAGAGAGGTCATTGGTTGACTTGTTTCCGAGCGGGAAGGTCATTGGTTGACTTGTTTCCGAGACGGAGCTTTGTTCCGGCGGAGAGGTCATTGGCTGACTTGTTTCCGAGACGGAGCTTTGTTCCGGCGGGGAGGTCATTGGCTGACTTGTTTCCGAGACGGAGCGTTGTTCCGGCGGGGAGGTCATTGGCTGACTTGTTTCCGACAGGGAGGTCATTGGTTGACTTGTTTCCGAGCGGGAAGGTCATTGGTTGACTTGTTTCCGAGACGGAGCTTTGTTCCGGCGGAGAGGTCATTGGCTGACTTGTTTCCGAGACGGAGCTTTGTTCCGGCGGGGAGGTCATTGGCTGACTTGTTTCCGAGACGGAGCGTTGTTCCGGCGGGGAGGTCATTGGTTGACTTGTTTCCGAGCGGGGAGGTCATTGGTTGACTTGTTTCCGAGACGGAGCTTTGTTCCGGCGGGGAGGTCATTGGCTGACTTGTTTCCGAGACGGAGCGTTGTTCCGGCGGGGAGGTCATTGGTTGACTCTAGGTTGTCTGTGAACCGTGGAGTCTTAGAATTAGGGATTTTGTCATGGCTCCGATTGGTGGTGTCGCGTCCGTATCCTGCTAGAATGAGGAGGAATGCCGTTGCTGATCTCTAGGCTGTAGATGTTGCCGTTGAGATCTGGCTCTCCCTTTGACAGAGTTTGTTGGGAAATGGGGTTCTCTTTTCGTTTATGCCCATGGATTGTATACAGGGGTCAGTATGGACTTGCCTGTAGGGCAAAAATTTCATTCTTTAATTTTTTTTATTTCCTTCCGCGATGCTCCATCATTTCAGCTTTTTATATCGCGAAAGTCGCGATTGCCCAATCATTTCGGCTATTTTTCGCGGTACCCAATTATTTCGGCTATTTTTCTTTCTTCTCACTGCTTTTTATTGGGAGTTGCCCAATCATTTCGGCTATTTTTGTATGTATTTTTGGCTCGCTGATTTTGTTGCGAGTATGGACTTGAGATCTGATACCAATCTGGGCATCAGCATCGCTGCGACTAGAATATTGCCAGGAGCGAATCATCACTTGTCGTGAAAGGACTTGGAATTTGTCACCGATTTAGGCATCAGTATCGCAACTACTGGAACGTTGCCAGGAGCGAATCATCATTTGCCTTTGCCGCTATCGAACAAAGGTGGCTTAGTAGACAGGGTTAGGGACCAGACGACTAAGGGTTTTGACTTCGTGAGCTGTAAGGGCCTCATAAAGGTATTTCTCCCTACGAGTCGTGAGGATCTCGTAGATGTAATTTCTTCTTAGGGTCATGAGGACTGTAGGGTGTTTTTCGTCACCCCAGTGAGATGGGAATACGCGAGCGCTTGTCAGGAGTACTACAGATTCCCCCTGCCTAGGGTAGGCCGGGGTTTAATGATTGTGGGGATCCGAATCTCCGGCAGCCGCGGACTAAGCTGCCGTTAATTACCCATCGCCTTTGGGGAGAGGGAACCTCCGATTAACGGGTTAAACTGGTCATGCGAACTCAATGTGCAGTGTGCATGTGTTTTGAAAGGGGGTTTTGGATATATCGGGAGCCACGCAGAGTTTTTACGGGGGTCCCGCTCCCCGGATAGCGAGCTGGGGGTCAAGGGGGCTAGCAGCCCCTTTGCGGGGTTCGGGGCAGCGCCCCGGCCCGAAAATTTTTTGGAGGGGGAGAATGTGGCGGAGTATGTATATGTGTGAATTTGTATACATATGTATGTGTATATGTATGTACATAAAAAGAGAGGGAAAAGGCATCCGAGGGATGCGTGGGGGCCAGCGCCTTGAGCGCTGTGCGTTAGGTGCTGTGCGCTCAGCGCTGCGCGCGCGCCACGTGTCGGCACGCGGGCGCCTTGCGCACTTGCGCAGTTGCGTAAGCGCGCGCGCCACGTGTCGGCACGCGGGCACCTTGCGCACTTGCGCAAGCGCGCGCGCCACGTGTCGGCACGCGGGCGCCTTGCGCACTTGCGCAGGTGCGCAAGCGCGCGCGCCACGTGTCGGCACGCGGGCGCCTTGCGCCTTGCGCAAGCGCGCAGGTGAGGCACAAGAGGCTTTTTAGCCAGAAAAAATTTCTCAGAAGAGAAATCAGAGAGGAGTTGGACTCCTGAATGTGTTTTTCTTCTTTTTTTGGGGGTTTAGTGAAAGATGTTCTTCTTCTTCCTCCTGTTGCTTGCTGGATCTTGAAGATCAAGAGATGTGAAATCTCAAAATCTCTCCTTTTTAAGATCTGATGACAGATCCAAGTTCCCCTATGTGGGTTTTGTGGTGAAAAACTAATTTGTTTTGAAAAAGGAAGAGTAAAACTCTTGATTTAATTCAAAAGAAAGAAGAAGGTTTTGGAACCTTAGAGAAGGAAGAAAGAGCTCAGCTCTGAAACTTTTTTTTTTGAGAGAGAAAAAGTTGTTGAGATATTTCATTATCTTTGCCTATATAGGCTATACATTTTACACATAGCCCCTTGGGCTTCACAAAATGGCATTTTGCCTATTTCATGGCTCATGTGCCATTTCTTTTTGCACATAAGCCATGGGCTTTACAAAAATTTGGCTTTATGCCCATTTTCTTATATTTATCCATAAAATAGAATAAAAGAAAATGCAACAAGATTATTTATTACAAAAATTTTATCTTGGCGTGGAGGAGGCCGGCCGCTTCATGTTCGGGCTCGACTCGGGCATGGGCCCACTGGGTCTGGGCTTGGGCCCACTTGGCTTGGGGTTGACTTGGATTTTGACTTGGTCAACCGGGGTGTAAATTTTTACCCCAACAAATTGCCCCCCATCAATAAATGCACACCACATATGTGGGTCGTGTGCATGAAATTGATGGATCTTCTTTTACTTGGAGGCGACCTGATTTGGTTCCCGCTTTTGGGAAGCTGGCACTGCCCTTTTTACGACATGGACGATCGTTGCTTGACATGACTCCGAGATGGAGTGTCTGTGATAGACGTTTCCCTTGGCCCGGATTGATCTGGTTCCCGCTTTGTAGGAATCCTGCGCTGCCCTTTTTGCGACGTGGACGGTCGGTGCTGCCCTTTTTGCGACGTGGACGGTCGGTGCTACCATTTTAGCGACGTGGACGGTCGATTCTGCCCTTTTTGCGACATGGACGGTCGGTTCTGTCCTTTTTGCGACTTGGACGGTCGGTGCTGCCATTTTTGCGACTTGGACGGTCGGTTCTGCCCTTTTTGCGACATGGACGGTCGGTGCTGCCCTTTTTGCGACTTGGACGGTCGGTGCTGCCCTTTTAGCGACTTGGACGGTCGGTGCTGCCCTTTTTGGGACTTGGACGGTCGGTGCTGCCCTTTCAGCGACGTGGACGGTCGATGCTGCCCTTTTAGCGACTTGGACGGTCGGTGCTGCCCTTTTAGCGACGTGGACGGTCGGTGCTGCCCTTTTTGCGACTTGGACGGTCGATGCTGCCCTTTTAGCGACTTGGACGGTCGGTGCTGCCCTTTTAGCGACGTGGACGGTCGGTGCTGCCATTTTAGCGACGTGGACGGTCGATTCTGCCCTTTTTGCGACATGGACGGTCGGTTCTGCCCTTTTTGCGACTTGGACGGTCGGTGCTGCCATTTTTGCGACTTGGACGGTCGGTTCTGCCCTTTTTGCGACATGGACGGTCGGTGCTGCCCTTTTTGCGACTTGGACGGTCGGTGCTGCCCTTTTAGCTACTTGGACGGTCGGTGCTGCCCTTTTTGGGACTTGGACGGTCGGTGCTGCCCTTTCAGCGACGTGGACGGTCGATGCTGCCCTTTTAGCGACTTGGACGGTCGGTGCTGCCCTTTTAGCGACGTGGACGGTCGGTGCTGCCCTTTTTGCGACTTGGACGGTCGATGCTGCCCTTTTAGCGACTTGGACGGTCGGTGCTGCCCTTTTAGCGACGTGGACGGTCGGTGCTGCCATTTTAGCGACGTGGACGGTCGATTCTGCCCTTTTTGCGACATGGACGGTCGGTTCTGCCCTTTTTGCGACTTGGACGGTCGGTGCTGCCATTTTTACGACTTGGACGGTCGGTTCTGCCCTTTTTGCGACTTGGACGGTCGGTGCTGCCATTTCAGCGACTTGGACGGTCGGTGCTGCCCTTTTAGCGACGTGGACGGTCGGTGCTGCCGTTTTAGCGACGTGGACGGTCGATTCTGCCCTTTTTGCGACATGGACGGTCGGTTCTGCCCTTTTTACGACTTGGACGGTCGGTGCTGCCATTTTTACGACTTGGACGGTCGGTTCTGCCCTTTTTGCGACTTGGACGGTCGGTGCTGCCCTTTTAGCGACGTGGACGGTCGGTGCTTGATTTGACTTGCTCTGCTTCTTACAATGTCAGGGGTAGACTTGACTTGCTCCGCTTCTTGCGGTGTCGGAGTGGAAATTGACTTGTTGATTTTGATTTGGGTTGACATCAGCATCGCTATACTGGAATATGGTACCAGGTGCGAATCATCATCTGTCATTGAGAGGATTCTGGGATTTTGGTTTTTGTTTGGCATCTGCATTGCTGCACTGGAATAATGCCAGGAGCAACTCATCATTTGCCCCAAGAGGATTTGGGAGAGATTGGGATTGTTTCACGCCCGTGGATTGTATACGGTTTTGCAGGATGTATGATCCAGACCGTAGGGCCGAAAAAATTTTGGGACTTTGTCGGCGTCTGCATCGCTGCACTGGAATATGGTACCAGGAGCGACTCATCATTCACCGTTGGGGTATGGGATTTGGAATTTATTTGGCGTCTGCATCGCTGCACTGGAATATGGTACCAGGAGCGACTCATCATTCGCCATTTGGGGATTGGGGAGCGATGGCTTAGGAGACAGGTTTAGATCCCTATCGCCTAAGGCTTTTCAATTTTATGGGCCGTGAGGGTCCCATAAAAGCATTTTCTCCCTACGAGTCGTAAGGATCCCGCAGGTGTATTTTCTCCTTAGGAGTCGTGAGGACTCCTAAGTGTGTTTTTCCTTTATGAGTCGTAAGGATCCCATAAAGGTTTGTTCTCCTCATATATCGTGAGGACACATGAGTGGGTCTTATCAATGGAGCATCATTCCCAAAGGCGGAGACCAGCCGCGTAACTGGTAATTGTGGTGGGGCATGGGTATGACGAGAATTATTTGAGCCCGTGGATTGTATACGGTAGTCAACTTGGGGACCAACCGTAGGGCCGGGAGAATTTTTAAAAATTGGATTTTGGTTGGCGTCTGCATCGCTGCACTGGAATGTGGTACCAGGAGCGACTCATCATTCGCCATTTGGGAACTTGGAATTTGGATATTGTTTGGCATCAGCATTGCTGCACTGGAATAATGCCAGGAGCAACTCATCATTTGCCTCGGGAGGACTTGGGATTTGGGTTTTCGGTCGGCATCAACACCGCTAACACTGAAGCGGAATGCCAGGAGCGACTCATCATTTGTCGTTGCCCGTTGGGGAACGATGGCTTAGGAGACAGGTTTGGGTCCCTATCACCTAAGGCTTTTCAATTTTATGGGCCGTGAGGAACCCATAAAAGCATTTTCTCCCTGCGAGTCGTAAGGATCCCGCAGGTGTATTTTCTCCTTAGGAATCGTGAGGATTCCTAAGTGTGTTGCTCCTTTGTGAGTCGTAAGGATCTCACGCAGGGGTTTTCTCCTCACAAGGTCGAGAGGACTTTGTGAGTGTATTTCACCTCCTTTCCTTTTTACGAGTTTGCGCCCTTTCGGGTTTTCACAGACTCGCCGGTAGTCCTGCTGTTTTTACTCACGGAGCCCTTTCGGGTTTTCATCCGTGCCCGTTTTGCTTGTGGACATACCGTTTTTTTTTTTTGTTTTTTTTTTAACCCGCTGGTGGGACTTTAAAGTAGTCTCACCGGCAGGATTTGGGAGAAATAGGGGTCATTTACGCCCGTGGATTGTATACGGTTTTGCAGGATGTCTGATCCAGACCGTAGGGCTGATGTGCTCAATTCGCCTGCGACTTGGAGCATTCACGTGTAGTATTTCTTGAGATATCGGCCATTGATGGGTGGCATGGGCCTTTCTCCCTCGGCACTTATTAGTTGGTAGGATCCTCCGTCAAACACTTTCTCGATGACGTATGGTCCTTCCCAGTTTGGCTCGAATTTTCCCTTGGCATGTCGATTGGGGATAATCGGTCTTTTGAGGACCAACACCAATTCACCTTTCTTGAAGGCGCGGAGACGGGTTATCTTGTCATAAGCCCGTGACATTTGGGCTCGGTATAGCTCCAGATTTTGTTGCACCGCGAGCCTCTTTTCTTCGAGGGCATCGAGTTCTTCAAGTCGAAGGAGCACGTTTTCTTCCTCCGTCAACTCATGTTGGACGGCCATTCTTAAGCTCGGAACTTCAACTTCGAGGGGGAGGACCGCCTCCACTCCGAAGAGCAATGAGTATGGAGTGGACTGAGTTGGAGTACGGTGCGTGGTACGATATGCACACAATGCCTCGTGAAGCTTGAGATTCCAGTCTCTCTTGTTGGCTGAAGCATTTTTCCTCAGAAGCTTGCATAGAGTCTTATTAAAGGCTTCGGCTAGCCCATTGGCTCTTGGATTATAGATGGAGGAATACCTCCAGTCTATCTTGTGCTGAGTAGCGAATCTTGAGACATTGAAGCTCTTGAAAGAAAGCCCGTTGTCAGAAATGATTCTTCTTGGTGTACCGAAGCGGTATAGAATATTATGTTGGAAGAATGTCAGAATATCCTTTGTCTTGACTTCTTTTAGCGGGACAGCTTCAGCCCACCTGGAGAAGTAGTCTGTCGCGGCCAGTATGAACCGGTGGCCTTTAGATGACGGAGGATCAATTGGGCCAACAATGTCGGTGCCCCAAACTTCGAAGGGCCACGACGCCACTGTAGGATGCAATGGGTTGGGATGCTTGTGAATAAAATCACCGTGAATTTGGCAGATATAACATTTCTTTGCATGCTCTCCGCAATCCCGTATCATGGTGGGCCAGTAATACCCAAGCAGTTTGATTTGAAGTCGCATCTTGGGGCCAGATTGGTGAGCACCGCAAACGCCCGAGTGGACATCTTTCATGACCTTTTGGGCTTCGGCCAATGACAGACACCTGACCCAGAGTTGGTCATATGACCTGCGGTATAACGTGTCATTTACAAACACGTATCGGAGAGCTCTTTTCTTCAGCTGAATCCTCGCAGATTTTTCTTCGGGCAGCTTGTCGTATCGGAGGTACTCTATGAAGGGTTCTCTCCAATCGGGCTCGTCTTGGATGATCGAAGCTTCTTCCGCAGGACTGCTCTTCTGTTCCGCGCTTTCCTCTTCTCGTAGAGAGACTGGGGGTAGAATTTGCCGGCTCCTGACTGTGATCAGAATTTCGTCCATTTTAGGATCAGCCAGTTCCTTGGCCAAGCGAGCGAGTACATCAGCCTTTCCGTTCAACGCTCTAGGGACTCTCGTTAGTTCAATATGAGTGAACCGTTTCATGAGTTCCACCACTCGACCTCTGTACCGAGCTAACTCGGGTTTGTATATCTTATAGTCGCCGCTTACTTGGCTGACGACGAGCTGGGAGTCACCGTAGACTCGTAGCCGACGGATTCCCATTTCTACGGCAAGCTCCAAACCAGCTATCAGAGCTTCATACTTAGCTTCATTATTTGTCCGAGGCTCAGTGAGAGCAAAAGAACGTCGTAGGGTTCCCATTGATGGCGTAATGAACACCAATCCTATCCCTGCTTTTATCTCCGGGACGCTTGATTTACTGGAGGTCCTTATTGACGAGGCTCCATCGAAGTAGAGCTCCCAACATGGCTCGTCATTCTCGAGATGCAGCACTTGTTCGTCGGGTAACTCACAATTTAGTGGCGACCCTTCTGGTATGGGATGAGCAGCGAGAAAGTCTGCAAGAGCTTGCCCTTTTACTGCTTTCTGAGGAGTGTAAACTATGTCAAACTCAAGTAGCATGACAGCCCATCTTGCCATTCTACCGGCTAGGCTTGCTTTGGTCATCAAGTGTTTGAGCGGGTCGACCTTGGAGATCAGCATAGCCCGATGAGCGAGCAGATAGTGCCTCAGCTTCTTCACAGCAAATATCAGAGCCATGCATTGCTTTTCGATTGGGGAGTAGTTGTATTCCGCCCCGACTAGAGTTCGACTGAGGTAGTAGAGGGCATTTTCTTTTCCTTCCTCATTATTCTGGGCGAGGAGCGCACCGAGTGACTCGTCCAGCGCGGCCGTGTAGAGAATCAGCGGTTTATTCGGAATGGGAGCGGCCAGCACTGGAGGGTGCAACAAGTATTGTTTAATGCTTTCGAACGCTGCTTGACATTCGGCATCCCAGATAAAAGGAGCTCCTTTCTTCATGAGCTTTGAGAAGGGCCTACATCTCCCTGATAAATTTGAGATAAACCTCCGTATATAAGCAAGCTTGCCTTGAAAAGATCTTAGCTGCGTCAGACTCTTCGGAGGGGGCATCTCCATGATGGCCTTTATCTTTGATGGGTCAACTTCGATCCCTCGATGTCGGACTATGAAGCCCAGGAATTTTCCCGATGACACGCCAAAAGCGCACTTCAGAGGATTCATCTTCAGATCGTATTCCCTCAGTCTGGTGAGAACGGTCCTGAGATCTTGGATATGATCGGCCTTGGCTTTAGTCTTGACGACCAGATCATCAACATAGCATTCGACGACTTTATGGATTAGGTCATCAAAGATATTAGTCATCGCCCTTTGATATGTAGCACCTGCGTTCTTCAGTCCGAATGGCATTACCTTATAGCAATATATTCCGATCGGGGTTCGAAATGCTGTGTGCTTCTCATCCTCAGGCGACATCTTGATCTGATTATATCCAGACGAGCCATCCATAAAGGTGAACAGTTCGTAATTTGAGGTGTCATCGACCATCATTTCCATGACCGGTAGCGGGAAGTCGTCTTTAGAACATGCCTTATTGAGGTCCCTGAAATCGACACAAACTCGGATCTGCCCATTTTTCTTCTTCACTGGGACTATGCATGCGATCCAGTCTGCGTATTTCTCTTCCCTGATGAAGCCGGCATCGATGAGTTTCTTGGTTTCCTCAATGACCTTTTCTTCTAGTTCCCTTCTCATTCTTCGAGGAGCTTGTTTGACTGGCTTAGCATCAGGAGATATGGCCAACTTATGTACGGCCACCTCAGGGGAAAGGCCAGGCATTTCTTTGTACGTCCACGCGAAGCAGTCAACACGCAGCAAGGCAATTATCTGCTCTTTCATTTCCTCCGACAAGAGTGAGCTGATGTAGGTCGGCCTTGGATTATCGGGCGTTCCTAAGTCAATCTCGGTTAGCTCATCAAAGGTTGCTTGTCCGCCATCTTCGAGCTCTTGAGGAGCTTCTTCTGGCTCGGCTATCTCGTCATCATCATTTGATCTTTCGCTGGTCTCACCAACATGGATCATGTAGCACGCTTTGGAATCAGGTTGAATGTAGCCTATGCCCCGTCTATCTGGAATCCGTCCATCGATGAGTGCTCGGACCTGGGGCGGATACCATAGCCCTTCGTAAAACTTTGCTTCGGACTCCGTTTGATATAACCGGCATCCGCACTTTTTAAAGTATTCCCGCATCTCGGGCGCATAGTATCTGGGATTGAGGACGGCTCTTATGCCTCTCTCATAGGGAAGGCACGCGACAGAAAGGTCGTCCGGGTGCACAACGGGGTTTGACCCATAAAACAAGATGCCCTTCTGTCCACTTTTCCTCCCGGGAACGTAGAAAGTTTTCAGCTGGTCCACGGTGGAGATTGATAATGCATCGAGCTCTTTGCACATTTGCTCTGGTACCCTTGTAACGGCTAGGGACCCTTCTGCAACTTCGAAGGTCTCTCGTAGTTTCGCTTGTTGCGTGGGGGTCCAATTTGCACCGCTGTTGCACGACAGGTCCTCCTCCTCTGACTCTTCAGTGTCACTGCCAAGATGAGGGCGGACTTTGCTGCTAGATGGGCCTTCAGTAACAGATTCGTCCGTATCGCTGCCGAAATGAGGGCGAATTTTGCGGAAGGACGGGCTTCCAGCGTCGGACTCATCAGAGTCGCTGCCGAAATGCGGGCGCACTTGGGTATTTTTGCTTTTGAAAGTGATAGCCGGCGCAGATTTGCTTTTGAGTCTTGGGGCCGTTCTATCCTCAGTCAGTTGTGGCTTAGCATTTTGGTGGTTCGTAAAGTACCGAGAATCTTCATATCGGACTTCATGCACACCGAACGGCTGGATGTCTCCGTCAATGCGTCTTTCTTCGCCATTTTTAGTATACTTCATGCATTGATGGAGAGTTGACGGAATGATGCCGTAATCGTGGAGCCACGGCCGCCCCAAGAGAATCTTATAAGACGTGTCGGCGTCGATCACGTATATCTTAGCTTCAGTTTGCAGATCCCCAAATTTGATTGGCAAAGCTATAGACCCCAGAACTTGCTGGCAATTTTGGTTGAAGCCTTGAATGACAATCCTTTCCCTTGACAGGTGTCGGACATCCATTGACAAACTCTTCAGAGTTCGCAAGTTCATGATGTTCACTGAGGACCCCGGATCAATCAATATGCGATTAATTCGATCTCCGTCGCTGTACCCGGTCACGTAAAGCGGCCGATTATGCTCAGCCGTTCCCAGTAGCAAGTCTTCATCCTTAAATGTGACTGCGGCGGCATACAAAGCATGCTGGGCTTCTTTCATGTTAATTTCCGCAAAGTGAGCCTGATACCGCTCGGGGTTTTGTAGAGCGTGGATGAGAACATCTCTAAGCTCCTTAGATAGGACCAAGGCGTCGTAGATGCTCAGGAGAGACGGAAGCTTTCGGAGATGCGCCAAGACATTATAGTCCACCGAGGAAGGACTTATGTTTTCATCAGCCGGTTCTCTGCCATCTTCTTCATTAGCGACTTGTTTTTCCTTCCCTTTTGGGGCGTTGCCCTGATTTTGCGGTAGAGCCCTGCCGCTTCTGAGCTGGATTTGATAGGCCTTTGTGGTGAGCTCCTCGTCCTCTTCCGGAAAACAGAGATCATCCTCAGAGTCGCTGCCAAGATGGATGGCGTAGCAGGTCACTACTGGAATTTCTTCATTGGAGTCTTCTTCTAACTCCTCCAGAATTTCAGCCGCTTGTACAGGGAAGAACTCCTTCAATTGAATCAATGTTCTTTCCTTCTGTTCATATTCTTCGAGGGAATCGATATATTTTTGAATGGTCGATCTCCCTGCAGACTCTTTTTCGCGCCGAGCTGCACTTTTCTTCTTCTTGAGCTTCTTGGATTTTGAGCCTGATGGAGCCGCATTGGCAGCTGGACTGGTAGGCTTCTTCTGTCCTTCCCATTCCATCCTGGGTTCTTTCCGAAGTAGCTTTATCATCTTCTTCGTCTTATTAGATATGTGTGTACTCCACGGAGGCCGCGATGAGTCAGTTTCGTTTGTCAGGGCAGCGGGTTCGGCTGTCTGCTCCCAGAAGGCTTCAGCTTCCGTCTGTATAAAGTTGGCGGTTGCAACTTGATTGTTCACCAACACGCTTTTGGACAGCTCGATCTCTCCAGCCTTGTACTGCTTCTCGACCCAATCCTTGAAGATATAGCAATCCTCGATCGCATGGCTCACTACTCGGTGGTACGGGCAATACAGGGGATTATCGGTCATTCTTGCTTCTTGGGGTCTTTTCGACTCCGGCAGTTGTAGGCCATTGTTCAAGGCATCTTTAAATATCTTGCGGACCTTGTCCCTTCTGAAAGAGTAAACCTTGTTCTTTTTCTCCTCTAGGGAAGGCCCATCTCCTCCCAGCAATGGCTTTCGAGACCGGTTGGTTTTGGATTCGCCCGCCCTTCGCTTTTCATCATTGTCGGAGGCATTGAAGACATTGGTACTGCTGGAACTCCCGCTTCTACGGTTGTCGTCCCGCTTGCTTTTCCAGGTTTTGTCTCTCTGAGAGTCCGGCGGGGACTCTTGCTTCGAGCGTTCCAGCATTTGGACTTTCTTGGTTAGCTCCTGAAACGTCTTGAGGCCCGCTGTACACAAGAAGGGGACCATCCAATTGCTGAGGTTCCCAATGAGAAGGCTGACGGACTGGTCCTGCTCTAGCGGCGGTTCGCACTTAACTGTGAGATTACGCCACCGGGCGATAAAGTCGGTGTTGCTTTCATTCTTCCCCGGCTTGGTCCTCACAAGATCGGCTATGGAGATTTTATCACTGACGCTCATGAACCTTTGCCGGAACAGAGACTCCATTTGGGCAAAGGTAATGACGGCCCCGTCCGGTATACTCGCATACCAGTCGAAGGCGACGCCGGTCAGGCTGTTGACAAACTGACGAAGAAGGAGCGCATCGTTGCCCCCTGTATTTCCGCACGATGCTTTGAAGTGGGCGACGTGCTGATTTGCATTCCCCGTTCCATCAAATCTTCCGAACTTAGGAATGACGTAGCCGCTTGGGAACTCAATCAGATCGTACTGCGCGGGATATGGCCGCCCACTACTGCCGATTTCTTTCTGAGCTTCAGCTTCGGCCACCAATGTTTTAACCTTGCTGGTAACCAAATCCATTATCCGGTCCTGTGTTAGCGGGATAGTGCTATCTGGGGCCAAGGCGTCCCCAGAAGCGGAATGCGGCCGGCTTTCATGCGGCTCGACCAGTCTTGGTCCCAAAGGAACAGGCATTGGCTGCCTCGGATTGTCATCACCCGGCTGATTAGTAGCGGTTTGTGTCTGATTGGGAGGCGCTCGAGCAATTTGAGCCGTAAGCTGCATCACCACGTTCGTTAAGTCGTCAATCTTTGAATAGAGCTTGGCCATCTCTTTATCTTTGCTCCTGAGCTGTTTTCGAAGCTCTTGAAGCAGCTCCTGCTCCGCAGTCCTGGGGCGGAAGGTCGGCTCTTCCTCGCTGTCCGAGCTTGACTCTGCATGGACCGAGGGGTCTTTCTGCCTATCATCCTCATCGAGAGGGTTTTCTTCATCTAGCGGGGGCGGCTGTTCTTGGGCGGCGGCAACCACATTCAGGCTAGATTGGGCTTGGGATGTGGTAGCCCCGTCCTTGCTTTTGCTGTGAAGGTTGTCGCTGGGGCGCCCGCCCGCCATATAGACCGTATGGATGATATATCCGGCCGTCTCTCTATCATTGGCAGCTGATTTCACGGCTCGCTGTCTTGACCCCCTTGTTTCGGTAGATGGTAGTCGATTGAAGGCGGCCGGCCTAACCAGGTTCTTGAATGGTGCTGGCGCTTCTTTTCTGGGTTTGCCCCGCTGCTTTCGCGTGGCACAGAGTGCTTGATAGACTCTTGAAGAGATAGTGTCGTACTTTTTCTGTTGGGGCCGGGACACGTCTCTTTGTGGCACTGTTCGGACCGCTGTCTTCTTGATTCTGGCGGTCATGGAATTTTTCTGAACCCACTTCAGGGGCTCGAAGGAATTTCTGATTCTTACGTCCGACTCGGCCGTCGTCACCGGGCAACCCTGCACTTGGAACTTCACACGATTCCATTTGGCCGATGCCTTGGCCCTCTTGTTGGCTCGATACCTGAGCCGCTTCTGCCTTAACTTTTCCATTCTAAGCACCTGGCAGACTTCGGCTCTTTGGGAAGACGCCGCAGACCGGGTGATGGAGGGCCTTGGAGATACGCTCGATTGTTCATTTGTTGGAGTTATCGCCTGAGCTCGTCCGCAACATTTGATGTTGCCCTTTGTACCGAAGTTCTTGCCCCCCGCTGGAGCACCAGAGAGTCGTTCAGATAGCGTCTTGAGTTTCGGTTGTGGTGCCTTGGCGATCACGACATTCGGCCTCTTTCCCCTTGAGACCGGCTTGGCCACCTGTTCCGCCGGGATCTCCGCCAGATGAGCGCTTCGAGCAGGGTAGATGATGACGGAGCCGAACTGGCGGGGCGGTTCCTCCCACTGTCGACTGAGGCTTGCGGGGAGAACCACACGAGCGTTGATCTTGACCACGTACAGAATCGGGGTGCCGTTGGAAGCTGAATTCGTCTGGGGAGACATTGTCGTCGAAGGTTGATTGCTTGAAAATCTGCATGAAAAAGCATTATTTTTAGTATAAATACAGGTATGTATATTGATTGAGCTCGCATGAACGTTTAACCCGAAATATGGGAGGAGAGATTGGTCCCACCGGGCGTGCCAGAATCTGTAGGGTGTTTTTCGTCACCCCAGTGAGATGGGAATACGCGAGCGCTTGTCAGGCGTACTACAGATTCCCCCTGCCTAGGGTAGGCCGGGGTTTAATGATTGTGGGGATCCGAATCTCCGGCAGCCGCGGACTAAGCTGCCGTTAATTACCCATCGCCTTTGGGGCGAGGGAACCTCCGATTAACGGGTTAAACTGGTCATGCGAACTCAATGTGCAGTGTGCATGTGTTTTGAAAGGGGGTTTTGGATATATCGGGAGCCACGCAGAGTTTTTACGGGGGTCCCGCTACCCGGATAGCGAGCTGGGGGTCAAGGGGGCTAGCAGCCCCTTTGCGGGGTTCGGGGCAGCGCCCCGGCCCGAAAATTTTTTGGAGGGGGAGAATGTGGCGGAGTATGTATATGTGTGAATTTGTATACATATGTATGTGTATATGTATGTACATAAAAAGAGAGGGAAAAGGCATCCGAGGGATGCGTGGGGGCCAGCGCCTTGAGCGCTGTGCGTTAGGTGCTGTGCGCTCAGCGCGCGCGCGCGCGCCACGTGTCGGCACGCGGGCGCCTTGGGCACTTGCGCAGTTGCGCAAGCGCGCGCGCCACGTGTCGGCACGCGGGCGCCTTGCGCACTTACGCAAGCGCGCGCGCCACGTGTCGGCACGCGGGCGCCTTGCGCACTTGCGCAAGCGCGCAGGTGAGGCACAAGAGGCTTTTTAGCCAGAAAAAATTTCTCAGAAGAGAAATCAGAGAGGAGTTGGACTCCTGAATGTGTTTTTCTTCTTTTTTTGGGGGTTTAGTGAAAGATGTTCTTCTTCTTCCTCCTGTTGCTTGCTGGATCTTGAAGATCAAGAGATGTGAAATCTCAAAATCTCTCCTTTTTAAGATCTGATGACAGATCCAAGTTCCCCTATGTGGGTTTTGTGGTGAAAAACTAATTTGTTTTGAAAAAGGAAGAGTAAAACTCTTGATTTAATTCAAAAGAAAGAAGAAGGTTTTGGAACCTTGGAGAAGGAAGAAAGAGCTCAGCTCTGAAACTTTTTTTTTTGAGAGAGAAAAAGTTGTTGAGATATTTCATTATCTTTGCCTATATAGGCTATACATTTTACACATAGCCCCTTGGGCTTCACAAAATGGCATTTTGCCTATTTCATGGCTCATGTGCCATTTCTTTTTGCACATAAGCCATGGGCTTTACAAAAATTTGGCTTTATGCCCATTTTCTTACATTTATCCATAAAATAGAATAAAAGAAAATGCAATAAGATTATTTATTACAAAAATTTTATCTTGGCGTGGAGGAGGCCGGCCGCTTCATGTTCGGGCTCGACTCGGGCATGGGCCCACTGGGTCTGGGCTTGGGCCCACTTGGCTTGGGGTTGACTTGGATTTTGACTTGGTCAACCGGGGTGTAAATTTTTACCCCAACAAGGACTCTTAAGTGCGTGTTCTCTTATAAGTCGTAAGGAACTTATAAGAGTGTTTTCTCCTTATAAATTGAGAGGACTTACAAGTGTCGTTCACCACATGAGGACATTTCGCGCCATTAGTAGAACTTGGTAGGGGAAGCGTTTATTATTGTATACAAGGGTCAATATTGAACCGTTTGTAGGGCAATCTGGGGAATGTGATGGCTTAAGAACAGGTTCAGATCACTGTAACTTAAGTCTTTTGAATCCTAAGAGCCGTGAGGGTCTCATAAGGGGATTCTCTTTACGAATCGTGAGGATCTCATAAGTGTAATTTCTCCTTAGGAATCATGGGGATCCCTAAGTGTGTTGCTCCCTTGTGAGTTGTAAGGATCTCACGCAGGTATTTTCTCTTTATAAGGTCGAGAGGACCTTGCAAGTGTGCATTAATTTCTTTTACGAGTCTGCGCCCTTTCGGGTTTTCACAAACTCGCCGGTAGCTCTGCTGTTTTTACTCACGGAGCCCTTTCAGGTTTTCATCCGTGCCCATTTCGTTTATGGACGTACCACTTTTTTTGCACGATGAAACTCTCAAGAATAGTTTCGCCGCATGTGATCCACCCGTTTGCCGGTGGGATTTAAGTTGCAGTCCTCACCGCTGGGACTTGTGGACTTGCATTCCACTATCGCCGTGTTTGAGGCGACGTTGTTAGTTTAGGGACATCTCGGTCTGCTGTTAGTTTATGGACATCTCGGTCCATAGCTAGTTTAAGGACGTTGCGGTCCGTTGTTAGTTTAGGGATGTTCCGGTCCGCAGCTAGTTTAAAGATGTTGCGGTCCGTTGTTAGTTTAGGAACGTTTTGGTCCTCAGCTAGTTTTTGCGGCGAAGTTTTGCCGGATAGCACTTACAGAGTTTGGTACTCAGGAAGACAGCGAGCGGACACAAGCGTCGTCATCTATCATTAACCTGGGCTGTGACTCGTCAGGCGTAGTATTTTTTCAGGAATTGGCTGTTTATTGGCCGAAAGGGTCTTTCGCCATGCATATCTATGAGCAAGTAAGCCCCACCTTGGTAGACTTTGTCTATGATGTACGGGCACTCATAGTTTGGCTCGAATTTCTCCCGTTTGGCACAATTAGGGATCATAAGTCTTTTGACAACTAGCATGAGTTCGCCTTGGCAAAACGTTATCGTCCTAGTCAGTCTTTTGTATGAGCGCGTCATCCTCGCTTTGTAAGCTTCTAGATTTTGCTGCGCCATGAGACGAGTTTCATTGAGGGTGTCGAGCTCCTCAAGCCGAAGATGAGCATTCTCTTCATCTGTTAGTTCGTAATAAACCGCCACTCGTAGAGAGGGAAGTTCTATCTCGAGGGGGAGTACCGCTTCTCTGCCGAATACCAATGCGAATGGCATTGTATTTGTGGCCGTTTTGAACGTGGTTCGATAAGCCCAGAGAGTTTCATGCAGTCTCTCGTGCCAGTCCTTTTTATTTTTGGACACCGTTCTCTTTATGATCTTTATCAAGGTTTTGTTGAAAGCCTCAGCTAGACCGTTAGCTCGGGGATTATAGACCGAAGAGTATCTCCAATCTATATTATGCTGCTATGCAAAGCGACTGATTTTGTGATTTCTGTAGGCCGACCCGTTATCATAGATAATCTGTCGCGAAGTGCCGAACCGATAGATGACGCATGTCTTGAAGAAATAAAGAATATTCTCCGTCTTCACTTCTCTTAGCAGTATGGTTTCTGCCCACTTAGAGAAGTAATCAGTTGTCGCCAATATGAATCAATGTCCTTTGGATGACGCTTGTTCGATGGGCTCAATTATGTCGGTTCCACACATTTCGAACGGCCAGCTAGCCACTGTTGGGTGTAGCAGGTTTGGATGCTGGTGGATGAAGTCTTCATGAATTTGGTATGAGTGGCACTGCTTCGCGTATTCGAGACAGTCCTGAATCATCGTGGGCCAATAATAGCCCATTCTTTTGATCTTCAGTTTCATCTTTGGCCCGGCTTGATGAGAACCGCAGAGCCCATCGTGAGTTTCTTGGACGACTCTCCTTGCTTCTTCCGGTCCCAGGGATCTCAGCCACGGAGAGTCGAACGACCTCTTATATAGAGTATCATTGACGAAGGCAAAAGACAGAGCTCGTTTCATGAGCTGATGTCTTGAGGATGCATCTTCCGGTGTTTGATGGGATTTGAAGTAGTCTATAAAGACTTCTCTCCAATTTTTAGCCTTTTCTTGGTCCTCTATTTGTAGGGCTATTTGGTTAGTCGCTTCCTTTTCTTCAGACGACTCCGGAGATATTTCTGCTGGTGAAAGAACCCGATGGCTTTGTACAATGATTCTTACGTCATCGAGATTTTCATCAGCCAGTTCTTTAGCGAGTTTGGCTAATGCGTCTGCTTTGCTATTTTCTGTACGCGGTATGCTTTCCAGGACGTAGGAGGGAATTTGAGTTAATAACTGTTGCACTATTTTTCCATATTTTACCAATTCTGGCTTGCACTTCTGATAGTCACCATTCACTTGGCTAACGACCAGCTGAGAGTCTCCGTATATGAGAAGGTTTTCGATTCCCATGTCGACAGCAATCTCAAGACCTGCTATCAAAGCCTCATATTCCGCTTCGTTGTTTGTTCTTGGCTCTGTTAAGAAAAAGGCAAAACGTATTATCCCTCCTTGTGGAGTCACGAAGATGAGGCCTACCCCAGATTTGATTATGGGGAAGCTGTGCTTTCGCTTCTTCGTGGAAGATGCCCCATCAAAGTAGAGTTCCTATCGGGTATCACTCTCTCCTCTCTCCCTGTCGATCGTGTCAAACGCGTGCTCGTCTGGCAATTCGCAATTTAGGGGTGAATCGACAGGTATCGGATGCTCAGCGATGGCCTGGCCTTTAACTGCCTTGAGAGGTCGGTATGTTATCGAGAATTCCATTAAGAGTAGGGACTATTTAGCGAGTCGTCCCGTTAGTATGGCTCTTGACATCAAATATTTGAGAAAATCCACTTTTGATATGAGATGGACCGCATGCGCCAAAGCATAATGTCGAAGCTTCGTTATCGCGAAGATTAACGCCAGGCAGTGTTTTTCGATAGGGGAGTAGTTGTTTTCTGCCCCCAGGAGAACTCGACTCAAATAGTAAAGGTCTCTCTCTGTCCTTTGGCCGTTCTCCTGTGCCCATAGCGTGCCTAAAGAACCTTCAAGGGTTGTTTTATACAGGATGAGGGGCTTTCCCTTGACTGGAGCGGTCAGTACCGACGGGTTCTGCAGATATTGCTTGATTTCGTCCAGTGCGCTTTGGCATTTACGATCCCAAACGAACGGGGTCCCCTTCTTCATTAGATGACTGTAGGGGTGGCATTTGCCGGAGAGGTTAGCTATGAACCGCCGGATATACGCGAGCTTTCCTTGGAGAGACCGCAGTTGCTTGAGAGTTCCTGGCGAAGGCATTTCCATAATCGCCTTGATCTTTGATGGGTCTATTTCGATACCCCGGTGTCGTATGAAGAATACCAGGAATTTGCCCGAGGAGACTCCAAATGCGCATTTCAGAGGGTTCATTTTCAGGTTGTAATTCCGAAGACGCTGGAATACTATTTTCAAATGCTCCCAGTGTTCTTCATATGATTTGCTTTTCACCACGAGGTCGTCGATATAACATTCGACAATCTCGTGTACGAGGTCATCAAAGATCTTTGTCATGGCCCTCTGGTAGGTGGCGCCAGCGTTCTTCAGACCGAATGGCATCACTTTATAGCAGAATATGCCCAGCGGAGTCCGGAAAGCAGTGTGCTTTTGGTCTTCAGGGTGCATCTTGATTTGGTTGTACCGTGAGGATCCGTCCATGAAGGAGAAGACTTCATGGGTGGATGTGTTATCGATCATCAGCTCGGTAACAGGTACCGGAAAGTCATCTTTCGGACAAGCTTTGTTAAGATCCCAAAAATCTATGCAGATGCGTACCGTCCCATTTTTCTTCATCACCGGGACAATATTGGCGATCCAGTCAGGGTATTGAACTTCTTGGATGAAGCCGAAGTCGATTAGCTTCTTGACTTCGGCGTTGATACTCATTTCAAGTTCGAGCCGCATTCTTCTTGGTGCTTGTTTGACTGGCTTGACGTCCGGAGATATCGCCAATTTATGCACAGCTATTTCTGAATCTAATCCCGGCATCTCGGAATAGTTCCATGCGAAGCAGTCATTATACTGCATGAGCACGTCTTTTAGCGTAGCCACCTGCTCTTTAGACAGCAGCCCACTGACGAATATTGGTCGCGGGTCATTTGCCGTTCCCAAGTCGATTTTTCTCAGGTTGTCGGCCGTGGTGTATATCCCATCTTCCAACTCTTTTGGCGCCGGTGGAAATTCTGAGATCAACTTATCTTCATCTTCATTTTCGAAGCACCAGGAGAGGTCATCCATATTCTCGTGCACTCCTTCCGACAATGTTATCACGTGACAGGTACGAGATCGTTTCCAAGACCGGTGTTGATCTGGTTCTACTCTCGCCATATACGTTGCTTTTGGCACATGCATTTGTGGTGGGGCTACCCTCCAACTGTTAGATAGAGCGAATCTGCCGAGTTGATATTGGTCTTTGATCCAGTTTTTGAAGGTAAAGCAGTCTTCAAGAGGATGTCCTATCGCTCGGTGATAGGGGCAATAATCCGAGTGATGAACCTCGTTTGTTTGATCGGCGTGCCGAGACTCCGGGAGTGTCATCATTTGATATTTCATGACAAGGTCAAAGATTCTCCTTATCTAGTCTCGAAGGAAAGAATATGCTCGACCCGTCTTTTTCATAAGAGATGGATTCCGGCTGACCTTTTCTCGATCGCGTGGCCTTTTGGATCCGTTTTTCCGCTGTCGAACGTTTTTTCCGTTCTTTAACTTGTTTTTGCCTCCGTGTCAGGCCTTTTTCTTGTCTTGGGATCGCATGGCGGGCTGACGGTGAAGGGCATTGTCATTCTCCGTAGCCTGCTGAAGGAGGCGTTGCGTCTTGGTTTTCTCGTAAATGGCCATTTCGCGGCTGTGGTCGTTCCGAACCTTTTGACTCGCTTCCCTTACTAGCTTGTTCATCTGTTCTTCAAACGACGGACTCGGCATTTTATGGCAGGACCTCGTTCTGGTTCAACGTCAGCGTCTTTTAAAAGAGCATCCCCTTTTTCATCGAGGTCATTTATGACATGGCAGCCATGGAATTGTTCCCGTTTCTTGGACGGGACATATCCAAGCCCGATCGTTTCCATTTTTCCATTGGGCAATTTTCGCTGAGTTCCGGGGACGTTTCAGATCCTGTTGTAGAATTGGGCCTGTCGTGCGGTTTGCTTAAAGGGTACGTCTTGGCATCTCAATAACCTTTTCAATCGCTCTGCGTAGTATCTGGACAGACGGATTGGTTGACGCCTGTCAAGTGCAGGTTCGGCACCGCGCCAGACCTCTCTCTTGACTTTGGTTTCCCTGGATCGATAGAATAGGATCGCCTTTTCACCTCTTCTCCTGGGAGGGACGTAGAATGTCTGCAGCTCTTGCACGCTATATGTTTCAAGCGCATCAAGCTCTCTGTAATGCTGCCACGGAACCATGGCGATTTGCAAACTCTGATCATCTCCAGTAAGGGCCTGCATTGATGGACGGACCGAGAACACTGCGTTGACTTCGTCTTCAGAGTCACTGCCAAAGACCAGAATAGGGGTCGATGGTCCCGACCTGTTGCATTGGGGTGGCCCTAAATAGACTCTTCCTCCTCGGTATCACTCCCGAAGACCGGAATAGTGATGATAGCTTTTTGCTTATCCTCCGGTTTATGGCATCTTTCCGTGTCTTCAAAGTCTGGTAGGAAATACTTGACATCTTCATACTTTCGGACTTCATTTACAGAGAATGGGTTTAGTTCCCCCGTCACGGTATACTCGAGACCATCTTTGAAATACTTCATAAACTGATGTTGTGTAAAAAGGATGATGTTGTACTCGTGTAACCAAGGCCTGCCGAGCAAAGCGTTGTAGCAAGTCTTGGCGTCGATGACATGAAATTTGATGTCAGTGATGAGCAACCCAAACCGTAACGTCAGTATTACAGACCCAAGCGTCCGTGATGACTGGGAGTCAAACCCGGAGATGGTGATTCTATCCCGAGCGAGGTGCTGAATGCTCATGCAGATTTCTTTTAGCACCCTCACATTTAGGAGGTTGACAAAGGACCCGTTGTCAACTAAGATCTTCCCTATCTTGATGTCATGGCAGTACCCGGTGACATACAGGGGACGGTTGTGCTCGTACATTCCGAGGAGAAGATCTTCATCGCCGAAAGTGATGTCAGCTGTGTGCACTTCTTCCAGGCCGTCCTTCATCTTTTCTTCGGCAAGGAAAGCTTGAAACTGCTCGAGCCCTTGTAATGCCCTGATCAGAGAATCTCGTGCCTCTTTAGACAACAGAAGGGAGTCCAAAACGCTTAGCTGTGAGGGTATCTTCCTTAGGTGTGCCAGGACATTATAATACACTGTTTTTCCTAGACGGGTCCATGGCTGCAAGCTCTTCGACGACTTGGTCATCGAGGGCGATATCCTCAGGGACTTTTTCCTTCCCCTTATCTTTTTTGTTCGATCCCTTGTTTATGGGTCCAAAATTCTTTCCAGGCAACGTGCGGATACGCAGCTGAATATTCTCACAGTTCTTTATCTCTTTCTCTTTTCTTGAAGTGGATTCTTTGAAGAGAAGGCCGAGAGCTACTTCTTCGTCAGAATCGCTTCCGAAGGTGAGAACTTGCGATCCCCTGGTATCAACCATGTGACAGTTGCCGGCAATTCTTTTGTGCTTATCTGTCGCATTTCTCGGCTCCCGACGAGTTTTGCGTTTCAACTGCTTGAAATGTTGTCGGTGAGAAACATATCCTTGCCACCACTTTTTAAAGGCCATGCATTCTTCGGTACGATGTGCAATCCTCTAATGGTATAAGCAGTAGTTAGTATGTACATTCGCTTCGTCAAGACGTATACCGCCAGGAGTATTTTCTTTAAAAGATGGCAGCTTCATTCCCATTGACAGGCCTTTAGCGAACCGTTTCCTTGTCTTAAGCCTGTTTTTGTATGCCGCGGGCGTGCTTCGGTCTGGTTGGAGTGCTTTGTGACTTATCCCTACCATGACTCCTTTAACTTGATGTCGACGCCTGGCCCTTTCGAATATGGCCATTTCACGCTCTTGATCAGTTTTGCTCTTCTGACGGGTTTCGTTCAACAGCATGTCAATCATCTCATCTGACGGTTCTAAGGATTTTGGCACCGATCCTGCCCCCAGCTCCTCTATATTATCTTCTGATGCCGAGTGAGCTTCTTCGTCATTTATTAGTGAATGAGAGATCATGTGACAACTTGCCACATAATTATCGGGTTCTTCTGACGAGTCTTCTCCCTCATCATTGTCATTATCTTCGCTCTCAAGGATATGGTTGAGAAACTCTTGGAGTGTGACCGGGGTTCGCACCATCTGGTTATATTCCTCCAGTGTGTCAATATGCTTTTGCAAATCCGTGCATTTGTCGTCAGACTGCGCGGGTTTTTTGGTCTTCTTCTTCTTCTTCGAAGACTTTGACGGCTGGGCCTAGATGTTTTTCCCACCGCTACCAACTCCCGATGTTGGGCGCGGTTTCAGCATCCCCTCAATGATCTCTGGCTCTAGCGGGCTTTTCCACCTAATCGCCGGACACGCTTGAAGATCTTTCAACATTCTTTTAGTTTTAGCCGAAAGAACAACTTCCCATGGAGCTTCCTCTATAAATGAGCATGATGCCCCCGGCGTGTCCATCTTTTTAGGGGCGTGTGGTTGTGGCAGGTTTACCTTCCAGTTTTCAGCTAGCGTGAATTTGCCTTGTTGGTACTGGTCCTCAATCCAGTTTTTGAAGACGAAGCAATCTTCGATTGGGTGGCCTACTATTCGGTGGTAGGGGCAATAATTAGGATTGTCGACGTCGGCCGGTTGCAGTGGGCGTCTCGGATCTGGTAGAGTGATAAGCCTATTGCGCACCGCCAGTTCAAACAGTCTTCTCGTTTTATCCTGAGGGAATGAGTAAGGACGTCTCAACTTTTCTCCGAGTGATCGCGGTTTATCGTTTTGGCGAGCCGCTGGTTTCGGATCACTCAGCTGTTACTGAGCGTTGAGGACGAAGGTAGCTTTCCCTTTACCCTTTTCATTTTGAAGCTCCGTTTTTTAGGAGGACGGTCTATGGCCCATCTGGTCCATTTGAGCCAGCTTGTCGATCAAGGCTTGAAAAGTGGTCGGCTTGAAGAATATCATAAATTGGGATATAGTTACCTGCGGATCCAGGGTCCCCACGAACATGCCCACGGCAGGAGCTTCTTCTATGCGTTGTTCGTATCTCGACCATAGGTTTTGCCACTGAATTGCATATTGAACCCAAGTCTCTCCTGGTTTCACCCTGGCATTGATCAATGTCGTGATCGGGATACGTTCGCTGGCGCTTGTGAAACGCTGGGTGAATAGCAACTTCATTTCTGTGAATGTTTTGATGGAGTCATTTGGAAGCTCCGAGTACCATTCGAATGCCGTCTCCGCTAAGCTGCCAACGAATTGATGAAGCAGCAGTTTGTCATCACCTCCAGTATTGCCGTATAGAGCCCTGAACTGAGCGACATGCTGATGGGGGTTGCATGTCCCCTTACACACGTGAAATTTGTTGGATATGGTCTCCCAGTTCTGACGACTTGGCCAGTAGCTTCACTTGCCTGATGAGCTTGTATTTGTTGAGCTATGTAGTCATCAAGCGCAGATTTTGAGATTGTCTCTTCCCTGGCTGTTGATAAAGCCGGAAGAGAGTTTGATGTCTCCACTCTGTCGTCTTCAATGATTATTGAGGGATCTTCGACTGGAGGATCCGGCTGGATCATCATCCCCACCATATCTTGGAACAGGAGCGCCATTTGTTTTATGTTAGCCGCTTGTTCCGCGGTTTCTTTATCTTTCTTTTCAAGCATTCTTCAGAGGAACTCGGTGTCGGTTTCCTGCTCCTGGCGTTGATCCGACGATACTTCCGGACTTTCTTTCTGCCCAGTAAGTGCGGCCATCTTTGTCAGTATCTCCTGGAGTTTCTGTTGTTGCTCCTGAGCCTTTGTTACGGACCGCGTAAGTGGTCGATGACCCCCAGAAGCGCGGCTTTCCTCTTTTCCGGAAGCCATGTAGACGGTGTGCACTACCATGCCCCCAGACTTGGGCGTTTGGATTCAGTACCCTTGAGATTTGTCATAAACACGGGGATCTTCTCCGGCCTTCTCCTTTTATGGGCGGTCGAAGTTGAGGGGGCTGTTGCAGACGATACTTTCCGTGGTACGACGACGGGATGACCCTTCTCTTGTCGGACCTTCATTTTCTTCGATCTACGGGAGTAGTCTTTGTCGATTACAGAGTCTTGGACTCTTCGCCAGACCCTGTGGATTTTAGGGGACAGCCGCTGAGAGGGTTGTTCCGGGTTTACCTTTGTAACGTTCTCCACAGCTGGAGGAGACCTTTTCAACACGGCAGTCAGGGAGTTCTTGCGCACCCTCCTGAGCGGCCCAAAGCTATTACCAATTAGAACAGCAGTATCAACTTCCACCATTTGAGCTGGTAGGGCAAGTCCAGAAGGGGAATTGCACCCAGCTTTCCTCACTCGGCGCCAGTGACGACGTCGAGCATGTCGTGTAGCCGGGATCACCTTTATCGTCGGAGTAGCTTCGTCATGCCCCCTACTTTGAGGAGAGGCTGTTATTGGCGCCAGCCTGTCAAAGACTGACATCCGCTGGGAAGGAATGGTCAACCTGTCAAAGGCCGACTTTCGAGTAGGGGAAGTAGTTTAGACGACTTCACTTGCAGAAGGAGTTAGGATAGCCTTCTCCGGTATTGCGAGCCTCTTCGCGGGCCCATTTGAGCTTAGGCTCAGCCTGTCGAAGACTGAGGTAGTAGACTTGGACGACCCGCTTAGAGGGGCCGCGGTAGTTGCAAGCCGATCGAAGACCGACTTCTTTGGAGTTTCCTATGACGGCACTGGAGCGTTGAAGCTCATTGGCGGGAGCATGGTCATGAAGAACAATCCAGTGGTGGCCTGTGTCACCTGTTCTACCGGCATTGCATAGATGGAGGTCGCTTGGGGCCCGTAAGTTACTCCTCAAGACGGGGCGGAGCGGGAGTTGTTGTTGCAGTTGGTGCAGATGAAAGCCATTGATCTTCTTCTCTGCACGGAAGCAAGATACCAAATCTTAGTACCTCGAATCCACAAGCAACCATGGCAGACCGCGATTTGTTCGCAAAACATGACACACAAAGTGTGGAGTGGAAAGAGGAAAAGGTTCCACCGGGTGTGCCAGAATCTGTTTACCGCCGAAAACAGACACGAAACCGCGTAGGTTTGTCTTGCCTGAATTTGGGGGCAGATACTATTTGGTTTTATCCGTTCACCTCTCCGAAGATGCCAAGTTGATTTATGGAACTGTATATCGGAGGTTTGGACAGATGCGACCGATGTAGCAGACTTCGTCAGATTCCCCCTCATTTGCGAGGGTATTTTGATTGTGGGGACGCTTTTCCCTGCGGGCGCAAGCCCCTGCAGTTAATTACGTTACCGTATCGCGGTAACCACTTTCTCCGGCTCCAGAAGGTCACTTAATGTCGTGTGTGTTTGTTTTATTTTTGGTTGCCCGTGGATTGTATACGGAGACTAATTTGTGTTGTCGTCCGTAGGGCGTGAATTAGTCAAAATCCGTATTTTCTTATATTTGGGTTTGTTTGATTTAAGGATCATTAATCTCGTTTGAGATAAGATCAAACTTAAATGTTTGTTAAGGATACGTTAGTCTAATTTTAGACTAAGATCTACTTAACAAGGTTTTAGAATCATTTAGATCCAATGAAAGAGCATTTGAGCTCTATTATTTTAGTTTAAGGACGTTGCGGTCCGTTATTAGTTTAGGGACATTGCGGTCCACTGGGTTTAACAACATCATAGTCCATAGAGTTTAGTTTAAGGACATTGTGGTCTACAGTAGTTTAAGGACGTTGTGATCCGTTATTAGTTTAAGGACTTTGCAGTCCATCATTAGTTTAGGGATGTTTCGGTCCACAATTAGTTTAAGGACGTTGTGGTCCATAGGGTTTAAGGATATCATAGTCCATGTTTAAGGATATCATAGTCCATATAGTTTCTGGCTCATCAATTTAAGGGTACGCTAAGAGTTATTGGTTATTGGGACCCTCCACCTCTCTGAAAACGTTGAGGAATTACAACGACATGTATCAGAGGTGTGAAAAGATGTACCCTTGAACCAAATTTCAGATTGAGGAATTACCACTCATGAGCATAGAGGCTCGGTTTAATCTCAGGAAGGACTTAACCAATTTGAGATTGAAGTTGGTTCCTTAATATATTTTCAGCGATCACGTGCCCCCACGTGATACTTTGAGGCAGTGTTAAACACTGGAATTTGAGAGTGCTCACGTGTCGCATGTGATGCTTTTAAAGGTGGTGCGGTCACTTGGTTTTATTCCCTATCTTTATATAAGGAATTTAAACACTTTATCCTTATTATATTTTTTGTATAAGGATTTAATTCCTTGGACTTAGTTCTTCTCTTAGGTTTTGGATCTGCATGGCAGAGTCTTCCCGATGAGAATTAAATTATCAACGTGTGGAGAGATCTGCTTCTGCAGATTTTTCACCAGAAGGGAGAACTAAGTTCTCATATGAAAGGTTAAACCCTAGTTTTATCATAGGAATTAAATTCCTATATGTTGTTTGGGAGAATTAAATTCTCTGAACTTAGATCTTCCCCTAAGTTTTGGATATGCATGGCAGAATCTTTCCGATGAGAATTAAATTCTCAACTTGTGGGGAGATCTGTTTCTGCAGATTTTTTACCAGAAGAAAGAACTAAGTTCTTATGCAAAGGATTAAACCCTTAAAGAAAGATGAGACAGTCTTTATACTTTCTTCTTACCTAATTTTGTTTTGAAAAGTGGATCTTCCCCCTTTTGAGAACTGAATTTTCTTTCCTCCCTTTTTTTTTTATCTCTCTCTGTATACGTACCTCTCTTCTTTCTCCCCCGGGGTCTGAGGCTCTTTTTAAAGCAGAGGTGAATTTGTTGATTTTTGTTAAAGAAATCTCTCATTGAGATATTTTTAATTGATTTGGGGATTTTATCCACCGTTGGATCTTTTATCCAAAGACTTATATTTTACAGAAGATATTTTTCTTGTTTTTACCAAGATTAGGGAAATATTTTCCCATACAGAGCTTATTCTGTATCTTGGTGATCTTTTTTAATCACCATTGGATTTTTAATCCAATGGTTCTCTGTTTTACAGAGGGTAATCTTTTTTTTGTTTAGAAAGATTTCGAGTAAATATTTTCCAAACAGGGTTTTGACCCCTTTATTTAGAATTTAATTCTATCAACTTGGAAGGGGATCAAGGATCCTCACGTGTGGCACGTGACCCTCATAAAATTAAGCTGGTTCGCTTAAAGAAAATGCATAAAGTTAAGCTTGTTTGCTTATATGCAACGACCTAACAAAGGGAAGGCATCGCGTGGTAACACATGAGCTTCTCTGCCCTTTTGTTCGTTCTTTTTTTCTCTTTTTTTTAACTGGGGCCTACACACTTTGTTGCAAAAGATGATCACGTGCTCGTGCGTGAGGCTTTAACTGCCACTTACTAAATGGAGCCTATATACTTTGTATATAAATGCATCACGTGCTTGCACGTGATGCTCCCCTAGCGGGAAGTTTTCCCTTTTCCTTTCTGAATTTTTTTTTATAAGGGAACAACCACCTCGACTTCGGCGCCATAAGGATGCCGACTTAATATGGACCTTTGTACACTTGACAGATAATTGGATTTAACTCGACGCGCGATTTCCAGCTAAAGGACCGGTCGCCGACCTAGTGCTCATCAAGCGAGCAAAATAAAGACATTACCATGAAATGAAAACATTGCCACACAAATTTCTGCAAAAAGTCTTTATTCACAACTCGGGAGTTTTTACAAAGGTATTGTGGGCTCCTCAGCCTTACAAAATTGCTCGAAGGCTTACAAAATTCCAAGACGAAAACAAGAAAAAAATAAAAAGAAGACAGGAAGATTCAGGCCTCGGGCCGGGGAGGACCTCAATGAGCTCCGCGGCACTGTCGGAAGCCGGGGTGGTGGCTTGAGGGTCGGCGCCCGCGGCAGGAGCTTCGACACTGGGGGCCGGGGTGATCGCCTTATCCCCAACGCCCCCACCGGGGGCCTTCCCCCCGGCGGCACTTCCGGTGGCATCCCCCTGCGTCTCACCCTCGAGGGGGTACTCAAGCCGGAGCCCACTGTCAGGAAACTCCGGCATCAACGCCTTGACGGCGTCGAGGGCCTCATGCCAAATGAGGGCCGAGGCGTCAACGAGGTCGGCGTAGAACCGATCCGATGTCTTGTAGCTCTCCACCGTCTTCGCAGCCCGGAGGTCGGCGTGCTTCATCCCTTCCTTCACAGCCTCATTCTCCCTCTTAAGGGTATCCCGCGTCTTCTTCAGAGTGGTGGCATGCACCCTGATATCCTCCAGCTTGGCCTCGGCGACGTTGTTAGACCCCCTCAAAGCCCGGATGGTCTCCTGGCAGTTGGCGTTCGCCCCCTCCTCAGCAGCCACCCGATCTTCGAGGAAGGCGATCCTCTCCCTCGCCAGACGCAGCTCCCGGCTCAGGCTCTCTTCCCGCGAGGAAGACTCGCACGCTATCTGCATCGCCGGGGCGATTTCCTCATGCTCCATGCTGGCAACGAGGGCGCAGTGCTGGAGGACCTGAGGGAAGCGAAAGGAGGAGTTAAAAAGGTATCCGATCATGCAAACAAAAGGCTTAATGAAAACCCGAACGGGGGGCGGACACTAACCTGCACGACCTCCTGAGGTATGTCCGCGATTTGACGGCCTTGAGGGTCCCCCGGGGGACCCTGCCCCCAGCCGACCGTTCCATCTTCGAAAGCAAGCTATCGGTGATAGAAAGCCCCGAGGGCACCTTGAAGCGAAGATCCCCCTCCTCCACGAAGATCGGGGAAGACGGGGCTCGGGACACCGTCCTTTTGTGCCATTTAAAGGGAACTACGGGAGGGTTGGCCTCATCCGCCACCTCCAAGACCGGGGTTCCTGCTCCCGAGCGTGTTTGCGGCTCTCCTCGTGGCTGGTCTCCGGAGCCCGGGACGTAGTGGAACGCCTAGCCGGAGCGGCCACCGACGGGGCTGGACTCGAAGCGGGGCGTGACGAGTCGGCGCCTCCGGCCTTCCTCCCCTTCTTCTCGGCCATGGCAGCCCAAAATTTGGATCGGTCTATCGGTTCTGCATAAAGGGAAAATACACAAGGGAAGTTAGTGATGCCAAAAAGGATAGAAGAAGAGTATGCGGGTCTAAACAGGCCGCCTAGGCTCCTAACTTACCCATGAACTGGGCGGGACTGAGCCCGGCCCAACTGAGGGCCTGCTCGGAAAGCAATATATCGGCCCGTTGGATGGGCTCCCACGCTGACACTGCCCTCGGTTCGGGAGTGAATAACCGCCTAACCAGCGGGCAACTGGCCCTGTGCCACTGAAGAGGCACAAACCAATTCTCACCCTCGGGTGGCCCGACAAATAAAAATTTCTCCTTCCATTCATGGATGGAAGAATGAACTACTACAACCCCCGACCCGGCCGCCCCTCCCCTGTGTTTTCTAAAAGAAACGTATACCCGGCTCGGCTCGTCCTTATGGGTGCCAGGATGATTTTTGTAGCAGAGAGAAGAAAGAAGAAGGGTCAGGCTGAAAGAGATTTCTTGAAGTCTCAACCGGACCAGGAACCCGAGGAGAATCCTCCACGAGTTCGGCACTAGCTGGCCCGGGGCTAATTGGAAACAACGCAGCGCCGCGCTCACCTCGGGAGAGAAGGGCAGACGCATTCCAGCCCAAAAAGCATCCAGGTACAGGGCAATCTCCTTGCCCCGCACCTGGTCTGCCCTCTCTCCCTCCCCGGCCAAGCGAAGCAAGCAACCAGGGGGAATGTGGAAACGAGCCCGGATTGTGGTGAGCTCGTCCACATTCCTCAGGAGAGAAGGCGCGTCACGAGCACTCTTGATACACGCTTTGGGGACCATCCCCGCCACGCGGCCCTGGGAAGTATGTCTAACCCTAACTCCCCAGGGGGAATCCGACTTGGATGAGACAGAGGAAGAAGTAGCAGAAGACTCCCTAAACTCTACCCAAACCATCTCTACAGACTCCTCAGAGGAAGTCATCTGACCTGAGCAAAGGAAGGAGACCTCCGAGGAAAGAACGCAAGAAATCCGACCTAAAAGGAAGAGCGCCGAGCTAACTCACGCAGCGATGAGGAAATTATAGCGAAATGTGGACCTTGAAGGAATCCCACCTCTATTTATAGCATTGGGCAAACGCATCCAACGACGCAGGTCGTTTCCTGCCAAAACAGCGCTTCGAGCTCGCCAGCCGTCGACGCTCCACGCGTCGCGTGACCATTGGTCACGTCCCTTCGAGCGCAGAAGACGGCGACAGCTAGTCACGTCCATCAATCAGCATCGGACACACAGCCTGCACCTCAACAGACTTACGGGCGGACCGGCGCTTCCTCTTTAATGCGTGATCTCCTCTCTGATCCGCCGACGTCATCGAAAAGTACGACTAACTGCCCCGAAATCCATGTCGACGAATTGGTCGACTAAAAACTTGGCTCATGTGGCCGATTAGACCACTCTCGACCCGACCCATAAATAGGTCGGGACGAGAGTGGGGGGCAAATGATGATGCTCGATACTGAGAACTCCCCAGATCATAACACGTTGCAGGTGACGTGTCCCGGGGCTTACGGGAATGGAGCAAGAACGATACATTGATGGCGCACCCCAGGCCTTCTCCCCGAGGCCTGTCTCGACCTTCGACGGCCTCCCAGATCACTCCTATGCTCGTCTTACAAATAACCATTGGCTCGCCTCCGAGCCCTCCTGCACACTTGGCTTCCTCAGCCCTCCCAGCTCGCCCCCGAGCTATCACAGAGCCGAACCAGCTCGGCCTCCCGCCCTCTTTAGGCCTCTCGCCGAGCTAGGCCTCTTCGGTCTCACCGACTGACCCAGAGCATAGATCACAGGCATCCCCGCCATGGCTCCGCGAATCTCGCCATACGCGAGATATCCGCCGCCCCACGATCCCGCGTTCCACGCCATCGCGTTCCCCCGTTAACGGGCGTATCTCGCCATTAATGGAGGATCCTGCCATTCGCGCAAGCATAGCTCTAAGGGCGTAACGGCAGGCGTAAATCTCACACCCGCCAGCCTATGGCTGCCACTATATAAACCCCCTCTCAGACGACTCGGGTAAGGCAATTCCTGTCTAAATAGACCGCTGCTCTGCTCAAATACCTCTACTAATTTGATCGTCGGAGGGTCCACGGTGGTACAACCACCTCGGGACTTCCTTGCAGGTAGATCGACTTCGTTGCTAATCAAGCCCATTGAGATCCACACGCATCAGCAGGCAACCCTCAGACCCAATCCCAGCCATTCATCAACTCTCGCGATATATCAAAGGAAGACAACATTTGAAGGAGATCCAGAGCTCCATCAGGTATAAAACAATTCAGACCTGTGAAATTCAAAAAAGAAGAAAGGAAGAAAAAACCGCAAAGCATCAACACAATCAAACGACAGACACATACTTATAAAAAAAGATTTATATTGGACAAACTTCCTTTGTAGTTTACCTTGTTTGGCACACCCACTTTGCCCATCGATCAAAACCCCAAACATCACTAAAAAATTCTACTCTAAACGATACAAAGAAGTTCAAGAGTTAAACAAGACAATCATATGAGTTGTTTAGAGTAGAATTTGACTGTTTTGGTCGATAAGGCCAAGGGTGTTGTGTTAATAAATTACTTTTCTTTTTTGTTTTTGGGGGGTGGGGGTGGGGGTGGGGGGATAAATCAGGTAAATCTTTTATAATCTCATTTATAAGCCACTCATTAATAAGGCAGCTAACTGTTTGTGGCAAATTAACATGGTAAAACTTCTTGCTGTTGAGCAATAAGTCTGGGTTCCACATAAACCATCGACTTGACCCTCACCTGTTTAAGCGGGAACTTATGCTTGAACTAGATTGTCATAAGATCTAGCCCATGCACGAGTTAAAGCGATAGCCATGAAAGAACGAGCTTCTGTTTTGAAGGAAAAAAGGAAGAGAACTGTATATTTTGTGCATAGCAGTTAAGTGTTGTTTTTATGCATGCTACACTTGTTTCCCTCTGCGGTTACCTTCTAAGCATCTCAGATGTTGAATAAATGAGTACTATAAAATTGAAGGCATAGTAGAAAGTGTGAGGGACTGTAGTTTTATCAACGAGAGTGGTCGGTTCCAAAAGAGGCTCACATACGAGAAAATAGAAGAAGATAAGTTTATTCAGTGGTATCGCATAATCAAATGACATGATTATGCACCTTGTGCCAAATGTGCATAGTTACAAGGGTACGAATACAAATATTTCTTATTTCCTGTTCCTGTTCAGGTGTGAACTATTATTTCACATTGCTCACATAAATATGTTTTGTACTCGAGCAAATTTTCTCTTGTTACAAACTTCTTCTCTCACAAAGTTCACCTCCCCTATAGAAACAATGCTTGTTTCATTGTATTGGTCACATTTTTTATTTGTTGAGTTATAAACGCCACTAAATAAATTGGTCTGGTCTCTCCTCTTTGGCTGCATTTTTTTACTTGTGACCTCTTTATCTCAGTTACCTTTTCCCAAATATTCTTGAGAAAGCTAGTTAAACAAATTTGGCATTGTGGTATAACATCAGTTCACTTCAAATTGGCATATACCTATATGCGGATATATTATTATTACATGTAGTTGTGTCTTTTGATGTCCGGATCATTTAGCTTAGTGATCGACTATTCCCAAATTCTACACTCCAAAGCTTAAATAGATCACAATTAAATAGATTAAGAAATGAGAAAGAGAAGAGAGTCACGAGAAGGAGAGAGAGAGAGAGAGAGAGTCACGAGAAGGAGGGAGAGAGAGATCGAGAGGAGTGAGATCCAATCGAGGTAAGTTTACCTTGCTACATGCTACATTACTTTATATACATCTATTTTAATAAATATAATACTAGTATTTTAAATTATACACCCCATCTTTACTTTAACAGTTTTTCGACATCCGTCTGCATCCGTACGTCTTACTTTACATCTAGCGCATGCAAACCTGTCTTATTACATACTATATTACAATATACTGTACCCAATGGAATATTTGCATCTCATATTGCTTAGTTGTACATCCCACATTACCATTTTACAGTTTTACTGTTTTCGGATACCCGTTTGCATCCATCTCATTTAAAATATATATAACTGCATCTATAGATCACATTAATACATAATACTGTGATATTAACACCCCATGTTTAATAAAGTGCATCATAATCAGTATTGGAACTATAAATGTAACCCTAATCGATAATCGTGCATCCATATCATTGATTTTATATCTATTTGCATACCATGTCACATTATTTCATTTTATTGTTATATTAGTACTCCATACTTGATTTTGTGCACCCATACTTATTGAGTACCCGCTTGATATTTGTGCACTACCTGACATGACCTAATGCACTACTTGTGCACTACTTGACATGACCTGATTATATCACTACTTGACTTGATACCTGATCTTGTTACTAATGCCGACAAATCTTGACATGTTGTCCCTATGGACATATCATGTTGTCTCTACAGACAAACTTGTACCTGCTTGATCCTGTGTTGGCATTAACTCCAGATTTATCAATACCTGACTTACACACATAACTTGGGGGTATGGGGAAATCAAGAATGTAACCGAACGTAACTCAAAGGGCTACTACATCATGTTACCGTGGTCCCGTGGGGTTGAACGGGACATAAACTCACAGTCTATCATATCTTGTTACCGTGGTCCCGTGGGGTTGAACGGGGTATAGACCGATGGGTTACGCTGAGAATTACATTAATTGATTTCGAATAACTTTAGAGTAGATAATCCTGTAGCACAGTTTAGACTGCTCACTGCACTTCACCTGTATATATCATGTTCACTGATCTATATATTCATGTTACTGCTTATTTATTGATAACTTGTTACTGTTCATACTTCATGCCTGCATATTTCATTACACCATGCTTCCTTAATATTATTGATATTATGACGCACTGACGTCTGAGTTTTGCATGGCCCAGATCTCTTATCCTTATCGCAGGCAGTCCAGGAGTGTTTTAATCAACAGGTCGAGCAGTGAGGACCTGTTATTAGTTTAGTTTTGTTTCCTTTCAGTATTTTCATTCCTGATGTGAGCCCGCATTATGGGACGTACATTCCAGATTATTATTGTATTGGATCTTTTGCTTCCGCATTATTTTATTTCTTGACTCGTTATTCTGGCTCATGAACATGTATTAGATAATTGTTTTATTTTTCTACTGTCTTGATATCTCTACAGCCGTAATGTGACTGTGAAGGGATATTTCCTATCCACAGGTAGCATGGTTAGCTATATCACGTGCCTATCTTAGCGCACTCTGGAAAGCGGGACGTGACAGGGAATTAAATAGATTATGAAATGACAATAATGGAGGAAAAAGGTCATAGGAAAGGATTTCCTCCTATAGCGTCGAAAAAATACAATCGCCGTCATTTTTTCCGACGATCGGCATCCATCATCATCATCATCATCGATGTGCATACACCAAATTTCATGTGATTCCACCACTTTTTCACCGTTGAATTAGCAATATAAAAAGTATAGCAATATAAAAAGTTCTATTATCGGTAAACCATTAATTTGCACCAACTAAATCAACGGTGAAAAAATGATATAATCACATGAAATTTGGTGTATCCACATCTTAGATGATAAAGATGAAGGTGATAAAAAAGCCGATCGTCGAAAAAATTCATGGAGTTGCATTTTTCCGACTATCTTTCCTCCATTAACCTCTTAGGAAATATGCATCTACTGCTTGAAAAAGGTCATACGTTTATGCAATGTGATTTAGAAAAAATAACAGTATTTCTACCTTCAGGCATCCATTGTATATCATGTTGTTAAGGTTAAATTGAAAAATCAGATTTGCCTCAGAAATAAATTAGAAATTTATTAATTGCCTGGGATAAGGATGAGGCGAGATTCTTCCTTAACACTTTGTTCGATCTTGCCTCCCTCTTGTACAGGCAACCAAGAGATCAAAAGCCCTAGGGGTACAAAATCCCTTTATGTAGACTCCTGGATGGTGCACGACACAGCCAAAGAGCAAGACCTGAATGATGATTCAGAACCAGCGATCTTAAGATCTTAATAAATTAATTGAAGGGAAATGCGACAATGAACAAATGCAAATAATTAAAAGGAGGAGATGAGAGTTTTTATTGTTGTGTAGAAGATGAAGCCTTTTAAACAGAGAAGGGGAGCTGATATTTTTATTGTCCGTTGAGAGATCGTATCAAAGGAAATCCGGAAGTCCTTTGTCAATGCATGAGACTTTGCGTCTAAAGTATCCAAACCAAAAAATCAAAGCTTAAAAAGAACCAAGTGTAAAACTTAGGTATCATAACTTAAGACTAAATAAACATAGCATCAATTGGAACATGGCCTCTAAGCTAAGAAGAATTTCAATTGATAAAGCTTGGGGGAAAATAGTTATGAAGGCCAAACCATGGTCATATTGGCCTGTGGCGTGAGACTAAAATCCAAATCCAAAAAATTGTCTTTCCATTCTACATCCCCTCCCCAAAACCAATTTTGACATAAAAAAAAAAAAGAAGAAAGATATATGATGGAGGTCCTTTTCGGGTCTCCGTCAGATGTTGTCTTCCGTCGATCTCCTGGTGGATTCTGATGATTGTCCCATGTTGCGTGTGGGTCTCAATAGGTTTAGGTGGAAGAGGTGGTATGGGGAGTTTGGTGCTGAGTACCTATAAAGAAGTCCCAAGATGGTTTGGTACCACCAAGGACCCTCCGACGATCAAGTTAGTGATGAGATCCGAGCAGAATAACGGCTTAAAAGAGTCAAGAAAGGCTTACCTGACCCCTCTGTGACGGGGGTTTATATAACGGTGGCGGCACGCAGCGGCACGCGTGAGAATCTCGCCGGCAGTTACGCTCCCGACGTCACGCCCGCGTAGAGAGCGGATCGCCCATTAATGGGGATCGTGATGGCGTGGAACGTGGGACGTTGCTGGCGTAAAACCCGCGCATGGCGAGATTCGCGGAGCGGCGGTTACGCCTGTGAGTGGTGGAGTTGGCCGGAGGGCCGAGGAAGACGGCCTCAGCGGGAGCTCGGGGACGAGCGAGGAGGTCGTGGAGTCTTGGTCCTGTGGCAGCTCGGGGAGAGCTGAGGGGCCGAGGAGGGTAATTCGCAGGGAGCCCCGAGGAGGGCTAGCTTGTGCCTGCAGGTCGGACGTAGGGTGGCCTGGTCGGTCCCGTGGGCCCTTTCTTCTGAGTCTTGGGACACGTCATCTGCCACGTGTCTTGATCCTGGAGATTGCCGATATTGATCATCATCATTAGCCCCCCACTCTTGTCCCGGCCAGCTAGCGGGTCGGGCCAGGAGTGGACTGCCGGGCCTCCCAAGGTGAGTTCCTTTCTAGGGCTTTGTCGGGACGAGTCCTTGGGCCGTCGGTTGTCTTTTCCGCTAGCGAATCAAGGCGAGATCTCTGCATTTAAAGAAGGTGCGCCGGTTCGTGCACTCTGCAACTGAAGCGACGGCACACGTATCGAGCGTTGATTGGCTGATGCGACGTATGCAGGCCTGCAGCGTCTGATGGGACGCGGTCCAGCGCAGAACTGACACGTGGAGCGATTGGAGCCGCTGGGCGCGAAGAGCCGTTTCGGCGGGAGATGACGGGCGCCGTTGGATGAGGCCGTATGCAGCAATAAACATGGGCGGGGTCCGCTCTAGGGGCCATTACTCCTTTATATTTTCCTCTCTCAAGTCTCGGTTGCTCGGCGCTCGTCTCCCTTCTCCCGTTTTCAGCCCTTGAAGATTTTCTTTTCCAAGGTTAGATGTCTTCCTTTGTAGAATCAGTAGACGTTGTAGGAGTAGGTGCTAGGGTCCTTTTAGCTATGTCTAAGTCTCGTCAGGGAGCAGGGGTTGGATCCTCTCCCCGAGATCGTGAGGTGGGGGCCGCCTCCAGGGAGGAGGAGGCAGATGTGGCCCCTAGCTCCTCGTGCTGGGTGAGGCATGAGGACGAGCTCGCCAATGCTCAGGCTCGCTTCCACATCTCCTCGCGCTACACGCTTCGACTGGACAAGGAGGGAGAGAGGGCAGATCAGGTACGGGGCAGGAGATCGCCCTGTATTTGGAAGCTTTTTGGGGCGGAATGCGCCTGCCCTTCTCTCCTGAGGTCGTCGCCGCGCTGAATTTCTTTGGTTTGGCCCTCGGCCAGTTAGTGCCGAACTCATGGAGGATCCTTCTTGGGTTCTTGATCCGCCTGAAGTTACAGGCGGTTCCCTTCAGCCTTCCCCTTCTCGATTCCTCCCTCATCTTCAAGAGTCATCCTGGTTGTCGAGCGGGCGACCCGAGATGGGTTTATCTTACCTTCAGGAAGCGGCCGGGGGGCGCTGTCGGAACCGGGGTCGTGGCCTTGCTCTCCTCCATCCATGATTGGAAAAAGAAATTTTTCTTCGTTTCCCCTCCCAAGGGCGAGGGCTGGCCCGTGCCCACCAAGTGGTCGAGGGAGAAATGTCTGCCAGGGAACCAGTCCGATGACCCCGCCGCGGTGAGAGTGGCGTCGTGGGAGCCCATCCCCCGACCTGACGTGCTGCTGTCCGAGAGGGTCTTGAGCTAGGCCGGGCTTAGCCCCGTCGAGTTCGTCGGTAAGTTAGGCTTGCTTTTGGGTTTGTGTTTTACTCGTGTCGCTGATTTGTTGGGTGTTTGTTTCGTGCAGGAACCATGGACTTCGTCTCGCTCAGAGCCTCTATGCGCCAGCCGAGGCAGCCTGGGGGCGCCAGTTCTTCTCGCGCGAAGCCCGCCCCGGTTCCTACTGCTCCGGTGGCGGTGTCCCGCGAGCGCTCGGGGCAGATCCCGCCCCGGGTCCCAGCAGAGCATCGGGCCGGAAGCGGGCCCTGATTCTAGAGGACCATGCCTTGAATGAAGAGACCGGCTCCCCCTCGGAGCCGCTCAAGAGGAGTTCCCGAAGACCTTCCCGGGGCCGATCTTCGCCGACCGTGGTGGAGGAAGGGGTCTTCCGGTTTGCGGTGTCATCGGGGCTGTCCGTTGCAGACAGGCTCTTGCATGAGATAGAGACCTCGGCAGGGGGTAAGATTCCCGGGAGGACCTTCAGGGCTCAACTGGCGTCCATCGCCCAGGAGTCTGTGCAGCTACGTTTTTGGTTCGTTGTGAGATTCAATGCTTCCTTCATCTTTCTGATTTTTCCCGTGTTTTCCAGGTTCTCCAGCACGTAGCCCTCGCCCTGCGCATGGAGGCCGAGGTGGTAGCCCAGGCGCTGGAGGCTGCAGGTCAGTTCGCCTCGCTGCAAGAGAGCTCTAAGCGGGAGCTGGAGGCGATGACGGCGAGGGTCTCCGCCTTGGAGGACGAGGTGGAGGCCGGGAAACGGGAGGTGACCTGGCACCGCGAGGCCGCGGTGATTGCCGAGGTCAAGCTCAAGGACGCCCAGGTGCTTGCCGGCAACCTGAAGAGGACGGTGAAGGCCCTCCGGAAGGAGCTGGGGGCGGCGTCCGAGGCAGCCAAGTCGGCCGAATCGAGGGCGGTGGAGGGCTATAAGAAGTCGAAGGACTTCTATGACGACTTGGCCGTGGCCACGACCCGCATTTGGCACGACGCTCTCGATGCCGTTAAGGCCCGGATGCCGGAGTTCGCCGACGCAGATCTCCGGGCCGAGTTCCCCCTCGTGGGTGCCGATGAGCAGGGGGAAAAGGTTCCTGGCGAGGAGGTCGCCGAGGACCCAGCGCGCCACGTGGTGGAAGTCGAGGACCTCGAGGTCGTACCCGGCCCCGAGGTGTAGAGCCCCCGTTCTCCTCCTTTTATTTTGTTTTCTTGAATTTTGTAAGGCTGGAGAGCCCAAAAAATACCCTTTGTAAAACCTATGTCTTTGGTAGTAATAAAGTTTTTCTTCGGCTCCATAGAATTGCACTATACCATCTATTTGTGAAGAATGCTCATAAGATATCTTTGCTTATACCGTTGTGCTTTTATGTCTAGTAGGCCATCTGTCTGGCGATCGTCCGTCGAGTTGACTTCAATCACTGGCCGATGAGCGTGCCAAGCGCTTCCAAGGTGGTATCCCCATGGGCCCCAGAGTCGAGGAGGGATCGTTTATACTTGAATAGACCTGACGCCCCTCACTGGGGTCTCGGATCCTCCGCGGGCCACAGGGCATTTCTGATTTCGAGCATTGACCACCATCCGGGGGTGACTGGGCAGGGCAGTTGCTCGGTCGCCTCTTGCAAGGGATTTTTGGTCCCTGGTGTTGTGGCAGGGGAGCTACCCGCCAGGGATCGCCGAGCAACGCCTCGACTGCCTCGGGGAAGACTTGGGTCCTTAGCGCCGGAGTGGCTGTAAGAAGCCCACTAAGGATGACCGGGAAGTGAAGCTGTGCGGCTGCCTCTCGGCGAGGGCTTCAGATCCCTGGCGTCACGGTAGGGAAACTACCTGCCGGGGATAGCCGAGCAAGGACTCGACTGCCTTTGAGAGGACTTGGGTCCTTAGAGCTGGAAGGGCTATAAGAAGCCCACTAAGGATGACCGGGCAGTTAAGCTGCGTGGTTTGCCTCTTGGCGAGGGCTTTGGCCTCTGGCGTCGTGGGTAGGCAACTACCAGCCTGGGATGGACGAGCGGGGTAGCCGCTCTAGCGCCTTTTGTAAGGGCTTTTGATCCCTGGCGTCGTGGGTAGGGAGCTACCGGCCGGAGTTGACCGAGCAGGGTAGCTGCTCGGTTGCCTCTTGCGAAGGCTTTGATCCTTCAGGACGGGGACCGAACAGGGTTGCTGCCCAATGCTTCTTGGCGAGGACTTTGATCCCTTTCGGTTGTGGTAGGAAGCTACCAGCCGGGGATAGCCGAGCAAGGACTCGACTGCCTCTGGGAGGACTTTGGTCCTTAGCGCGAGAAGGGCTGTAGAAGCCTACCAAGGACCCTTGGCCGGGCAGGGTTACTGCTCGGTGCCTCTTGGCGAGGGCTTTTATCCTGAAGGATAGCCGAGCGAGGGATCCTCAGGCTCGACTGCCTCTGGGAGGGCTTTTTGATCCCCGGCGTTGTGGCAGGGAAAATGCCCACTGGGGATAGCCGAGCGAGGGATCCTCGGGCTCGACTGCCTCTTGGAGGGCTTTCTGATCCCCGGCATTGTGGCAGGGAAGCTGCCCGCTGGGGATAGCCGAGCGAGGGATCCTCGGGCTCGAATGCGTCTGGGAGGGCTTTCTGATCCCTGGCGTTGCGGTAGGGAAGCTACCCGCCAAGGGTGACCGAACAGGGTAGCTGCTGGGTTGAATCTTGACGAAGTGTAGCCCGACCGTTCAGCTGTAGGTGCGGGGAATGGGAACGGTCGGGGCAGCGGCGCGCGTGGCCAGTGCATTGAATGCGGGGGGAGGCGAAGCGCTAGGGGCGCGTCGCTTCGATTCCACCGGAGAAGGCTTGATGGCTGCCGCGTGGCAGCGACTCCCTGGGTGAAAGCGGGCGACTGTTGAGCTGCGCGGTGGGCTATATAAGGCTGACGGAGCACTGGTGCTTCCATTCCTCATAAACAGATCATTGAGAATGCAGGACTTCTCGTTTACCATCCCCGACATCGTCCACTTTGAAGACGTGTACCTTTACGATCCGTACTGCACCGAGGACACGGTGCAGCTGGTCTACGGGAGCATCGAGGACCATTTCGGCCGGCTGCTCCCCCGACGCTCCTCCCTGCTGCAGCTGCTGATGTACTTCATTTGGAGGGCGTCGCAGGGGCTTTACAACCCCCTGTCTGAGCTGCTCTATGACGAGGCCGTAGGCAAGCTGCGGTCTTTGAGGCGCTTCGGCCTAATCTCCGCGAACCGGCTGGCCCGCTCAGAGGCGCTCGTCCGCGAATGCTACGAGCTGAGGCTTGGAATCGATGCTCGCAGGGGGAACCGGGGACAGAGGTTGGACCTTGCGAGGCCCCGGTTGGCGGAGATCTTTACCGAGTACCACGAGCAGTGCTCGCTGCACCCCCTTCCCCCACTGTTGTAATTTTCTTTTCTTTTTGCATGTATGGCTGATGAGCCCATAATACCTTTCGAATAAACAAAGCTTTTCTTTCCTTTTCGCAATGCTCCATTGATCTTTATTCAATTAACAATAGATCCTAGGAAGAGTTTACATTGCTTTAAAAGAAAGGTACAGGCTAGTAGATGACTTTATTGGCTTGGGCCGAGCTCCTTGAAGGGCTGTTGGCCTTCGCGCTTGGCATAGGGTATGGGGCTCCCTGAGCTCCGGGCTGGCCATCCGCTGAAACGAGCATGATCTGACCGATGGTCAGGTCGGCGGGAGGGTGGTGCTTCTCCTACTCGCGGTCGGCCTGCCGTTTGTCCCTCAAGTAGGCGGCAAGGTGTCCAGACCGGATGAGCTCTTCGATGTAGTCCCTCAGTTGCTTGCAGTCCTCCGTGGCGTGGCCCAGTACCCGGTGTAAAGCGCAGTAGGGGCCCCAGGTTCGCTTTGTGGCTTGACGCGGGATCGGAGGGAACTTGAAGAACCCATCGTTCTGGGCCTCCTCCAGCAACACTGCGAGGGAGACGTTGAGGGGGGTATATTCCTGGAACTTCGGGTGGTAAGGCTGCTGACGCTCCGGCTTCTCCTCCCGAGCCCTCTTCTTCGGGTCGGACCGTTCTGCCCGGGAGAGGTTAGCATTCACCTCGGATTCCAGCTGAACATCGCGCTCGGTCCACGCCTTGACCTCGGCCATGGTCTTAAGTTGCGCCAACGCGAAGGAGCGTAACCATTCCTTGTGCCTCAGACCAGATCTAAGCGCCGTGATGACGGTTTCGTCCCGGTGCTCGGGCACCTCAAGAAGGGCGTTGTAGAAACGGATAATGTAAGCCTTGAACGTTTCCTTGTCCCCACTCTTAACCGTGAAAAGGTAGTCGACCGTGCGTTTCTGTCGACGGTTCCCCACGAAATGGCCGAGGAACCGAGTAGCTAGCTCGTCGAAGGTCGCAATCGAGCGGGGCTCGAGCCCCCGGAACTAGTCCCGACCTGCGCGGATAAGGGTGGCCGGAAAGGCTCTGCATTGGGCGGCGTCGGAGTGATCCTGGAAGCTCATCCCCGCGGTGAAAGCGTCCAAATGGTCCTTCGGGTCGGTTTTCTCGTCGAACAGAGAGACTTTTGGGGGCTTGTTGCGTGAGGAGACATGGACGGCGAGCAATTCCTCGGTGAACGGCTTGGTGAGCGAGTCGGAGGCATACTTAGCCCTGTCGCTCGAGAGGTGAGCCTCCCGACGCATGCCCTCGATTTTCTTCTCGAGGGCGTCGAGCCGACCGTGGTATCCCGAGGAATCGGCGCCTTGGGATCCCTGGCCTCCGCTGCGGGTGACCTGCGTCTGGAAGCGGCCTCGACTCTTCTCGATGAGGTGCCTCAGGTCCCGAGGCGAGGTGGCTCTGAAACCGCCGAGGTGAACCTTCTGTGTGGCCCCGCCGAGTGTGGTGGCGTCGACCACGCCTGTGGATAGGTGAGGTGACTGACATCTCCTCGGGGGGATAAGGGACGCGTGGAGGCTCAGGGCGGTTCTGGCGGCTGATCTTGGTGTGGAACCGTGGGGCGCCCAGCGGGCCTCGGGGAGCACCGGCTCGAGAGATCGGTGGCCGGGAGCCGTCTCCTGCTGGTGGTCAGCCGTCCAGACGGGGGCAGATCCTTCTAGAGGCGGTGGAGTGGCGATCTGGGGCCCGGGCCCGGCCATTTGGACGCGGACGAGGGCCTCCACGAGGGATTTCAGCCGATCTATCCGGCCGGCGAGGGCGTTGATGACGGTCATTGGAGGAGGCTCATCCCCGCCTTCGATGAGTGGAAAGCGGCGGCTGGTACCGGGATCTTCAGGGTGGCTGCTTGTCATTTGGGCGAAGATCGGAAGGCCAACTTTGTGTTTTGTGGAGTTTTCCCACAGACGGCGCCAACTGATGAAGGTCCTTTTCAGGTCTCCGTCAGATGTTGCCTTCCGTCGATCTCCCGGTGGATTCTGATGATTGTCCCCTGTTGCGTGTGGGTCTCAATGGGTTTTGGTGGAAGAGGTGGTATGGGGAATTTGGTGCCGAGTACCTGCAAAGAAGTCCCGGGGTGGTTTGGTACCACCAAGAACCCTCCGACGATCAAGTTAGTGATGAGATCCGAGCAGAGTAACGGCTTAAAAGAGTCAAGAAAGGATTACCTGACCCCTCTGTGACGGGGGTTTATATAACGGTGGCGGCACGCAGCAGCAGGCACGAGAATCTCGCCGACAGTTACGCTCCCGACGTCACGGCCGCGTAGAGAGCGGATCGCCCATTAATGGGGATCGTGATGGCGTGGAACGTGGGACGTTGCTGGCGTAAAATCCACGCATGGCGAAATTCACGGAACGGCGGTTACGCCTGTGAGTGGTGGAGTTGGTCGGACAGCCGAGGAAGACGGCCTCGGCGGGAGCTCAGGGACGAGCGAGGAGGCCGAGGAGTCTTGGTCCTGTGGCAGCTCGGGGCGAGCTGAGGGGCCGAGGAGGCTAATTCGCAGGGAGCCCCGAGGAGGGCTAACTTGTGCCTGCAGGTCGGGCGTAGGGTGGCCTGGTCGGCCCCGTGGGCCCTTTCTTCTGAGTCTTGGGACACGTCATCTGCCACGTGTCTTGATCCTGGAGATTGCCGATATTGAGCATCATCAATATACAACATATATTACATATAAAAGCTTCTATCTTACATTGTGGCAAAGGTTACTTTCGACTTTGAATCTTTCATCAGTAACAATTGTTGCAACCTTAATGACCAATGACCTACGCCTTGTGAATCACGGTCCTTGAGCAGACATAACCAAAAGCGCACACAACACACATTGTTTGCACACTGGGTTAAAGCGTTAATGGTCATGTCCACAACAATGTTTCATGGGAGATACAAGGGATCAGTCCTGTGTCCCACAACCGTGACCTTCACGATTTCTCTCCTATAGTTAAGTCTTCAAAGAGTGCATGTGATTAGCAATGATACTCTCTACAATACACGCGTCAGACCTATTAAGAGTTGATACTCAATCTCACCCGACCACATCATATGAGCATTAGGGTATGAGATAGCAGCATACATAGTGCAACTAAATGCATCAAGTGCTATTGGTTGAAGTATTTCTCCAAAGGTCAATATTCCCGGTTATGACCAATATAGCCGGTGAACTCTTATAAGGGTTTAACCCTATCCTTTGATGAATTTCGGACTGGCCTCTTAGATAAACCCTGGGCTGCAAGATTATAAGTTCTTCACTAACCCAAATTTGATTTGCAAATATTAGCTAATTTTTTGTTATAATTTTTGTTTCAAATCAATAACAATTCTAGAGTTAGAATGAAAGGAAGGGAACATACATATAAATATGTAATACGGATATAAGGTTCTTCAACAATTCTGCTCCGGAGCAGGTGGTGTCTTAATGCTATAAGCACGGCTTCCATGGTGCTCCTAGCAATCACAATTTGTTTGCAGATCCCTAAGATACATCATCACCTAACATATAAATATATCCAGTACTAATGTACTTAGTCCTAATAGACTACTTTGCACCATCTTATCCCACAATCATTTTCTAAATGGTGCAAACCATAAGCCCCTCTAGGATATTTAAATATCCTTTTTAACGTGAACCATGAGCATTGTTGGGGTTACTAGTTTATATACTCCGCCTTTCTTCAGCAAAAGCAATATTAGGTCTGGTCCTATTAGAGACACAGAAAAGATCACATCATCTAAGAGTATCGTGTTGAAGTATTCACCAGAATTTTCTTCAAATTAAGTGATGGATCATATGGTGTACTCATAGAGTAACAATCATAAAATCCAAACTAATTAAGCATGTTTTCAATAAAATGTGAAAGACTCAAAATACAGCCATTAGAACATTTTCGATACTTTCATGCCAATATCAACACCCCTAAATCTTTCATATCAAAATTGCTCACCCGCCACTCTCTCTACAAATAATGAGAATATCAACTTCTCGTCTCTATTTAATTAAAAGACTTCATCTTCTAAAAAACCACAATAAAATAATCTCTTATCTTCTCGCCTAGAGTTTATTTTTTTTTCACATTCTTTGTGAATCTTCCTTGAACTAATTTATTAACATTGTTGGTTTCTGTTGAGACATGTGGATTAAAATAGTCCCATATTGGAAAAAAAAATATAAGAAGTGCATGAATATAAGATATAAGTTGGGACAAAGCTCAAAAAGGCTTGAGTCCTATTTTTGGAACCCATTTATATCAAGAACGTGTGTACACTCATAAATAAAATATATAATCGCCACCTTATTTGTGTATAATTAAATTTAATATAATATCATAGCTAATTTGATAATATTCGTGGATTTGTACTTTAACACACACCTCTTCGAGCCTTTGAGCTATGTACTATCTACGTGACATTCGGGTTTTGTTCCTCTGCTGTGGCATGCATCGTCGATAAGTCTGAAAAAAGCAATTCCTTATCGCTAAGAGCCTAAGAGTTTTGATCTCTTGGTCACCGGCACTAAATGAAAGACTTGGGGAAGAGACGAATAGAACAATCGCCCAAGCGTGATTAATTAGAACAATTCCCCAAGGGTGATTTAATTAGAATGATACCCCAAGTATAGTCCCCATTCCACCAAGAGTGGGCGCGCAAGTCCCCCGAGTAATTTAATTAAAACAATCGCCCAAGCATATTGCCCTTTCTCCCAAATTTTTTTGTTATTAAGCATAAATGTTCCTAATATACCCACAAAAGATGTTTTCAGAAGTAACGAACTTATGATGCAAGAATTTGTTCTTGCATGTTGAATTCTGTTATCTGCTGCAATCACATATAAATATTGAATTGTTTGATTGCTATTTTTGTTGCATTTAATCTTACTCGTTCACCAAGTTTAGCAGACTTAATCAGTGTTTTGGTAAAATCAATATCGTTTTACTACGGGTTTTGTTCCCTTCGTTCTGTTATCTGTTTAATTATATCGATACTTATGTGCACCCTTTGTATGTAAACGTGAAGTTATATTCGGGAGTGGTTCACATCAACAGTTTTGGACCAGCATACATAAACCCCCATGCAAGTACCTACAGGTACATGAAAGCCTGAACTTTCCACGCTTATAACCCCCACAATGTTTAGATACATTCAGAATGATAAACACAGTAATTACCTGCAATATTCAAAACATTTTTAAATCCAGCAAAAATTTAAACTGCAATGTTCACTCCCTGAAAAAAATACACTAACGTTTGTTTTTTGCATAATCTGACAAATTACACTAAATAGTAATAGCACAACAATTTAAAAGGCACAGCAGTTACATTATTTAATTATTCAATCAAAATGGTGAGAACTCAATGACATATTAGAAGATAATATAATATCCAAGCTTATGTTTTAACATCACAACTTGTGCAGAATAGTAGACTTATGTGTGTCCTCACAGCCCAAGGGCGGAGCCAGGAAATTCCCTTTGGGGAGGCCGGGTAAAATACATTCTTCACATAAAAATCCCTCATAAAGGAAAAACTGTTATCAAACGATTTTCAAAACCATTTTAGATTAGTGCATTTATCTTTTTCTATTTTTACAATATTGATACAAGTATAAGGCTTCATATAGAATGAAGGTATAAGTTTTTCATCTACAATTTTTAAAGTAAATAATACTCAAAAAAATAAGTGATTTGGTGGTATCTCCATCATAAAGTAACTTAAGTTGATATATCATTTTTAGTAGATTTTCATGTACATATTATTATTTTTATTGTTTTGCTTCCATAATATAATTTTTGTAGTTGAAATAAAAAAATCTCCTATTAAACATACACTCCATACTAAAACATTAAAAATCTACCATGAGCAATAAATTTTCTTGTTAAAGTATTCATTGGACAATAAATTTTCTTGTCAAAATATCTAGATGCAGCACTCAATTTTTTTTTTTAAATAACTACAATGATTTATGCTTGAACCCACGAACCTTAAAATCTCACATTATAATGACTCGACCAATAGATTATAACTCTATATTGTTTAAGTTATATATTAATACGGGTAAAATAGTAATCCTTAAAGGTATTAAAAAAAATCAATATATGTATATGGTCCGTCGGAGCCTTGGGGCCTTGACCCCTGCCCAACCCCGCTTGGCTCCTCCCCTGCTCACAGTTCAACTTCTACATGAGAAATTGTGTCGAAGGAAATCGATTACACATGTACATCACACATTTAACGCAGCCTAAATAATTAATAGCCTATAATCTTCAATAATGCTCTGACAAGACCTTCAACAAATCCGTTAATAGCGTCATGAAGGATATCCATTAGAGGGATAGCCATATTGAGGCTTGGTATATTGAGGTGGAGTTGGTGGTGGTCTTGGCCTAGCGTACTTTGCGAAGATAACCCATCCATCAAGGATCCGCAAGAAAAACCACACGATGTCAAGGGGAAAAATGAAAATTAAACTTGATATTCATTTTTGGTCTTCCCGGTGTTGGCCTGTTAAGGTTAGGAACTTAGGATGATATGAGCACCTCCCCTCTTATCTTTTCTAATTTCTCAAAGTTCAGGCTACTAACCATCAAACCCAAATCACCATATAGAATTATATACTTGGTAACAAATGCACTCCTCAAATTTAATGAACACTAAAGAAAGGAGAATTTCCAACCTAATATTTTGAAGAATAGAAGAGGATATCCAATTTTATGGCATTGGATAAAGAAATCAAAAAATAAAAGTGTTGACAAAGGGAAGAGAAAGATGGAGAGAAGAGAGACGAAAATATTAGAAAAAGGGAAATGGTGGAGAGAGGAGAAAATAATTATTTCTTTTAATAGCTCTTTGTATCAATAGTAAATGAAAAAAGAGATGCATTTATTTCATTCCATTTTTCTTTTCTTAAGTTCTTGCTACTGCATGCAAGTTTTGTAATTTTTAATCATTTGGTTCTTCATTGTTCTGCTTAATGGCTTAATGTTAGGATGCTTTTCTCTTCATTTTCAGAAGCAACTTTAGGCTTCATTTGACCCACAAAAGGATTTTGATATTTTTCAAGGAGTAGTTGTTTTCCATCATTTTTTTGGTGAATGAACAAACATGTTTTGTTTATTTTTTTAAAAAATATATAAAATATGCTCTTTGGTATTTTCAACCAAATGAATATAGACTGAACATGCCCTTAAATAAATTATGTAATCATTTCAATAGTTTAAGAAAATGGATAACTATAATAAAATGATAACTTGTTTTTCCTAATGGAACTTTAAAGTTTATAATTTTGTGATAAGAATTTATTCAACAAAATGTAAATAGTTTCATAGATCCCACGCATTGCGTGGGGTTTTACCTCTAACGCATATAGAATTAAAGCTAAATTTTAGGATATGCCAAAAAGAGTTTCACAAGTACTCTCAGGGAATCCAAAAGATTTCCACTTAGATACGAATCCGATAGGGATACATCATGTATTCATGCAACACAGATTTTCTTTCACGGCTATTTTGCAAAAGACAAACGAGTATATATGATATCCGAATCTAGATGAGGGAACTTCACTGTGAATTATCTCTTGTATCTGTAGTGTCTTAGTATTTCAAAGAAACTTAAATTTAAAACGTCTACATCATATTGTGTGCAATTATTTCAGTATTTTTTGGAATTTAACCGGGGTAAAGAGACTAGTTTGGGGTAATAAGGGTACTTCACAATTCACATGTGTCACACCATGCAGCTTGGGAGGATGATTGAACGCAGGCTAAGACGGGATGTTAGAATAACGGAGAACCAGTTTGGGTTCATGTCTGGACGATTGACAACTGAGGCTATTCAGTTGCTCCGTCAACTTGTCGAGCGTTTTCGAAAGAAGGAATTTGCACATAGTTTTTATTGACTTGGAGAAATCTTATGACAAGATACCTAGAGAGATATTATGGCGGAAAATGATGGAAAAAGAGGTCCCAATCAAGTACATTAACATAATCAAAGACAAGTATGATGGAGTAGTGGCAAATGTAAGAACTTGCGGTGCCCTAATGAGTGATTTTTCGATCACAATTGGCTTGCATCAAGTATCTTCATTAAGTCCATTCTTGTTTACCATATTGATGAATGAGCTTACTAAAACTATCCAGGATGAGATACCATGATGGATGTTATTTGTTAATATTATTCTGATAAATGAGACGAATGCAGAGATTAATACCAAATTGGAGTTATAAAGACAAGCGTTGGAATCTCAAGAGTTTAGATTGAGTGTCGAAAACAGCATATATGCGATGCAGATTTAGTAAACTTAGAAGTCAAGATCAGAAATGGTATAACATTGGATGGGCACGAGATACCGCAAAGTGATCAGTTTAGATATCTAGGTTCGTTGCGATATCAATCAGAGGATTCAGGCTGGTTGGTTGATATGGAGGAGCACAACGGGAATTTTGTGCAATCGCAACTTTCCGTTAAGATTGAAAGGGAAGTTTTATTGAAACGCTATCAAGCTTGTCTTATTACATGATACGGAATGTTGCACATATGATGAATGTGGCGGAGATGAGCATACTTCGTTGGATGTGTGATAACACTAGAAAAAATAAGATGCGAAATGAGAATATTCGTGCAAAGGTTGGTATAGCACATGTATAGGAGAATATGCGAGAAAACCGTCTAAGATGGTTTGGTCATGTGCCACGCAAACCTACGGAAGCACCGGTTAGATGAATGAATATTCTCGATTTAGGCCAATTCAAAATGAAGAAAATGTGGATGAAGGCGATACGAAAATATATGGATGCTAAAGACGTTAACAAAAGTATATTGTTTTATAAGAGTGTGTAGAGGTGGAGTATCCATGTGCTCGACCCGGCGTGATTCTCATGTTGATTCATGTAGCCTACCCCATATGCTTAGGATAAATGATCGGTTGTTGTTGTTGGTAAAGAGACTAGTTAGTATATCAAGCTATATGGTGTGTTTGAAATGAAAATCGGTTCTCTTATAATAGTAAGGATTTATATTAGCATAATTAATGATATTGATGACCAACTAGTGTATTCACAAAATGCATCACTAATATATTCAAAGTTAGCCGAATTTTAAAGTTAAACAGCATATTAACAAATGCAACATCAATGTATTCAAAGTTACTCAAATTCTAATTTTTAAAGTTGAATGGTCCAGGAAAACTTGCTAAAGAAAATGGCAAAGTGTAAAAAAAGGTTGACTCGTATCCTTTGTCGGTGTGAAAACTGAACAATACTTAGCTTCAAAAGTTCCATCAAGGAATCCATAAACTAAGACAGGTAATTTGCTTACATATGATATGCCAATAAGAAGGTAGCCACTATCAATGACTACAACTTAAAAAAACACTTCTGCTCTATTTCAGGACATAAAAGAGTAAAAATCTTCATCAGAATTGCAACAACTAGGCTTCAAACTAATAACACGATTCAATCTTTATTGTCACCCAGCTTGCACCAATCCTAAATGTCATTAACCTTTTAGATTCAACAAGGTCACAAAAAGATTCGATCTTTCGAAACCATTTCACCACATATCACAAACACCCTAAAATCCATATGAATGTCTAAACCAATCCACTATTTAGCTCAAAATAACTATAAAAAAAGCAGTATTTCAGTACACAGAAGACTTAAATCTTCATCAGAATCGTCACAAATATCTCAAACTAATATCATGATCCAATCTTTATTGTATCCCAGCTTGAACCAATCCCAAAGATGCCAACTTTTTATAACCTCAACCCTAAATTAAACGTAATCAAGAAATATTCGAACTTTCCTAACCCGTTGCCATAACTCAATCACAAAACACCCTAAAATCATCTAAGTCTCTAAATCAATCCACTGTTTTGTTCAAAATAACTCAAAATAAAGGCATTTTTGAGCAAAAGAGGCATTTTCACCTGTGATCAAGAGGTTAGTTGAGGGCTCAGCCGCAGGCTTGACGGCGGCGGCGGCGGCGGCCGGCGGAGTGAAGGCGGGGATGGAAGAGAACATTCGCCGGAGTCCCGAATGCCCCGCCGCAATCGCCGCAATCTCTTTCTCTCTCTAAAAATTTAGCGTTTTTCTCTTTGATTCTAATTTTCTTTTAGGGTTTTAGAGTGAGAAAGAGAGCTAGAGTGTTCTTTCTAGCGGCGATATTTTCTTATTAAAAATAGTAACCCACGGCTTTGAAATTTCTACCGAAATCCATACGAGAGATTATACGAGAGACAATCAGCAAGGACACAATCCCCTTTTATTATCCGAGCAATATTTTTCTATGCGCAATTTGTCTAGTCAAAAGTTTATTTAAGAACCAAAATGGCGTATTGTGTTTGTCTTTTGGTTAAATTTTTGTGCAGACAATTTGTGGTGGAAAAAGAAATTATTTTTGTCATTACATAGGTGTTGTGTGTCCTATCATTTTGTCTAAATCCCTCCAAGAGACAATTATCATAGGCTCGGCTGTTTGACACTATCAACCATTTGTCTGTTGAATAGATTTTGATACAGCCTCTAGCGGAACAAATGGTTGTGATTTTACGGATACACCGCCTGGTGTGTAAAAGACGAAAATACCCATGGGAATTGTCAAGGGTTTAAGGGCGTCGCCCGAAGCTTTAAAGGACTTTAATCAAGTGGCTAAATGATGCCCATTGGAATAATTTGATTTTTGGCTAAAATACAGGAAACTAACCTCGCATACGCCCACATTTAAAAACCTTCAAACCGCCTCCCAACTTAAACACCGTTAATTTTCCGTTAAAAACTTACATGAATGGACCAAAATACCTTTACTGAAAAAATAAAAAAGGAAAACGGAAAAATTAATAGTCGTTAAGTTAAGGGGGCGGTTTGCAGATTCTTAAATACGAGGACAGTTGCATGCAAATGTGCCATAAGTTGGACTGTTTCCTGTATTTTAGCCTTGATTTTTTAAAAATGGATATTAACTAATGTGTTATGTCAATGCCTTCTTTTAAAATAATGGATTTAGGTTTCTGTCTTAAAAGCATTAGGCATTAGTCCCTGTACCTAATTTTTTTTTTCGAAAACTAGCTAGACTCAAAGATCTCTATGTTTCAGTCTCTATAGTATATTAACTAATGTGTTATGTCAATGCCTTCTTTTAAAATAAACTACTACATTTAACTTTGGCTAAATGGCAGGAAATACCCATAACATTTAGCTCAATAGCAGAAAATACCCCTAACTTTCTAAAATTAGCAATTTGCCCCCTTTCAATTTTATTCGATTCCAAAATTGCCCTTTATTTAAATACTTGATTAAAAAATATTTATTTTTCTTTCTTTCTTCTTATATAACCCGTTATTTTTTGATATTACCATGCCTTCTAAACTATTTTTGTGACTTCGACTGCTCGCGTCAAAGCTGCTTGATGTTACTGGTCGCGTCAAAGCTATTTGACAAATTTAAGTGACTTCGACCCGTTGGTTTAAGCATAAATCATCACTTTTGTGTTCCCTTTGATTTACCATAAAATTTGAATAGCTTCATTCCTTTAAATTTTGAATTTCCGACAAAACTCCTTTATTTTCGAACAAAAACTTATTTTTGTTACATTTAATCTGATTGAATCACCATGTAAAGGACTTGATCTAAATGTACGGGTAAAATTATTATCCTTTCACATCTGAAAATGAAATTATTATCGTTTCACATCTGAAGATGATCTGGTGTTTTGTTCTTTCGTTATGTTATCCATATAAATCTATACATATGTATACTAAATTGGTCAGAAGGATCAGCTTCACGTTTTGGTTTGTAAATGTGAAGTTGCATTTGCAAGCGGTTTACATCACCCATTTGGACCAGCATAAACCCATGCCAGTGCTACAGGTACAGAGTTACATGAAAGCCTGAGCTTTCCAAGTTCAAGACCCCCACAATGTTTAAACACATTCAGAATGACAAACACAGCAATTACCTGCAATATTCAAAACATTTTTAAATCCAGCTAAAATTTTGAAAGACGGCAGTCAACCAAAATGGTGAGAACTCAATGACATGATAGAAAATAATATAATATCAAAGCTTATGTTTAACATCACAACTTCTGCAGAATAGTAGACTTATGTGTGTCCTCACAGTTCAACTTCTACATGAGAAATTGTGTCGAGGGTAATCGATTAGACATGCACATCCCTTAATCGGAGCCCAAATAATTAATAGCCTATAATCTTAAACGATGTTCAGACAAGACCTTCAACAAATCCACTAATACCACTAATAGCGTGATGAAGGGTATCCATTAGAGGGATAACTGGATTGAGGCTCGGAATATTGAGGTGGAGTCGGTGGTGGTCTTGGCCTAGCATACTCTGCGAAGATAACCCATCCATCAAGGAACTGCAAGAAAAACCAGACAGCGTCAAGGGAAAGAAATATAGTTCAAACTCAGATTTTCATTTTTGGTTTGGCTTAATTCCAAAAAACTACCAAAATCTTTGCTTTGGATATGAAAAACTACCAACTTCTCTTAAAATTACAAGAAACTACAATGCATTGAAGGTTTTGTGGTAGTTTCTTGTAATTATTGCTAATGTGGCCTTTTATTTATGGTAGTTTTTTTTTGTAGATTTTGAAAGTTTTGTGGTAGTTTCATGTACTTATTGCTGACATGACATCTTATTTGTGGCGGTTTTTTATAGTTTTTTAAAGTTTTGTGGTAGTTTCCTGTACTTTTTGAAAGTTAAGTGGTGGTTTCTTGTCTATTTAACAAGAATTTGGTGGTTTCTTGTCTATTTAACACTATTTGGTAGTTTTTCATAATTATGCCTTTTAGCCCCCCCTATATTTCATTCGGTCGGTGTTACTGTTAGGGATTGCGTGATGGAGCACCTCCCCTCTCATCTTCTTTCCCTTGTGTTTTTCTGATGAATCTATTCTAATTTTGAAAGTCCATGTTACTAACCGTCAAACCTAAATCATTATACAGAATTATATATCTACTAACAAATTCCTTGCTAGAATTTCATGGACATTCAAGAAAGGATGATCCAATTTTATGGCATCAGATACAGAAATAAAAAAGGAAATATCTTCCTTATTTCAGCGCAAAAGGCATGGGTTTCAAAATTGAGAATCCAATTTTCAATTACAGGCTTACAAATGGTTATACAATTTTCTTCTTTTTTCCAGCAAAAGAACAAAACAGAAAATTTTAAAAAAAAATCTGGCTAACCACCCCCACCAAATCCCCTCCCTCTCTCTCTCCCCACAGTCTTTACAATAGTTAATGTAGCTGCCGCTTTCCTTTAATAACCTCCCATTATCTTCTCTTTAAACATCCGATTATCCATCTCTTATATTTTTGTATTTTGATATTAGGTTAGAAGTGAAGAAGATAAGCAGTAGTCTAAAAGATGAAGAATAAGATGAGATCGGGTACATGGCCGATTAAAGCATCTAACATGGTACATGATTCATCGTGTACATGCTCTACACTGTTCAAATATAATCCTATTGTTTTTGCAAGTGTTTAATCAGTCTAAGTTTAATCAGTCTATGATGATTTCGGATTGGGGCTTTAGACAAATCTCAATTTCTCTATATTACATTAAGAAATTTTGATTAGTAAGTTATACATATGCAAAATACATGATAAAAAACAATGAAATAATTTTCTTAACATATTTTTCTTTCTTATGTTAGGTTGTTCTCATGATTTTTCCATTTTGGACAAATCGACAGAGTGCAAGCGGTTGCATTCCTGCATAAGATGGGTTTGTTGTCGTTAATCAAATTCATATACATTTGCCGAGGGGAATCTCTCCAAAATTTATAAAAATGTCAAGTTAGGTTGTTCTAATGGCAAGCGGTCGCATTTTTCATAAAATGAGTTTGTTGTCGCCAAGTAAATTCATATACATTTTCCGAGGGGAATCTTTGCAAAATTTATAAAAAGGTCAAGTTTGGCATATCATTTTTTCTTCTATATTTGCGATTCTTCATTAAAATAAAGCAGTATAAAATTTTGGTTCAACCACGTGGATAGCACGTGTAAAGCACTAGTTGAGAAGGGGGAGAGAAGAGATGGAGAGAAGAAAATATTAGAAAATGGGAAATGGCGGAAAGAGGATCAAATAATTATTTCTTTTAATTTCTCTAACCAGATAGGCTGCTAATTGATTAGTCAATTAATACTAGAATTGACCCCAAGCGAAACGCGTGGGATCGAAATTCCTCCAATGAAAATCGAAAAACGAAAAAGATGAATTATAAAAATAACTCAAATAATACGATTTTTAACTATTATTGTACTTACACTATTATTCTAGATTCTTATTTCTATGTAATACAAAACGTGGTATGAATGGTACCTTAATAATCGTTGTTGGTAAAATTTTAAAAAACCCAAAAAAAAAGACATTCCCAATTGACTTGAATGATTGTAATGTACATTTTGGGTTCCTTTTACATATTTATATTCTGATAATCAATACAAAACTCAAATAAGTGTCTAAAAATTAATTTCTCATTTAGTATGCAACAACAGATGCAAGTAGCCATGGCTTAAGATTTTTATTTGTCATTATAAAAAATAACCGATTTCGATCTCAAATTAGTATCCAAGTACCCATATTTTAAACCTTGATGCTGGATAACAAAATGATTGTCCGAGTAATGTTATCAGTGTTGTGACTCAATGTAAGATTCGGTGTTGCAAATTTATGTAAATTATTTATTTAAAATATATTTAGAAAGAATCAACTCTAGATATTCTACTCTAATGAATGCTGAAGACGGTTGTTTTTACTATATCTTTAGCAAAAAAGACTTGAGTATCGTTGATTATAACATGCTATATATCAAACGGTGAAGAAAAACTAAATTGATATGCTTATAAAACTAATCACCTATAATTTCATATTTCGTTATAAAAAATATGAACTTCTTCGGAAGATTAAGGAAGAGGGCCAAACAAAAAAATCTTCGAATAATTTCAAAAATGGAAAAGCATACGAATTTTTCATTGTGCTCGAAGGCAATTTATTAGCTTTAAGCTATTTAAATGAAAATATGAGAATTATGTCTCATACAATGCTATCAATATATTTCTATTTTGCTATTAGAATCCAGAGAATTACCAAAATCATCTCCACCCAACACAAGATAAAAAATCCAAATGAATGACCAGATTGTAGAATATATTAAACATAAGGGTATTTTGGGAAGTTCACAAAAGAGTGTTTTGAGAGAATATTCTCTTTTAGGTGGAATATTCTCCCAAAAAAACCCATCTTTGTAGTATATTAATGATGAAGGGGACATATGGAATCATTTAGGTGAGGGTGATTATGGAAATATCTAAGATTACTTTAGTTTTGTTTTAATTTTTTTTCATGAGTGATTATACAAAAAAAAACCTTTTTTTAAAGGCACGTCAAGAAATATTTTTCTGTTCCTTACCAAATTTACCCCCTCGACTAAAATATTAAATATGCATAATATTGTCGAAAGAAGTGGCAGAATATCATTGATTCATTGGTGTTGTGGAGAAAAAGCATCATACACAGGTAACAGTAAGTTCGGGCTGAAGTGCAAGTTCATAAAATTTACGGTGGTTTATGGCTAATAAGAGCAAAAGTATGGAGTTCCATGCAATTCAGTCATTGTCAAGGATAGTTGAAAAGCTATTGAAAAGGCCAAAAAAGATAGTATCGGTACGCACCTTTCCATCCATACCCTTGATGCCTTCAGCTGCATCGTCTAAAGTTGCATATTTCACAAAACCAAATCCCTTGGAATATCCAGAAACACGGTCCGATACAACCCTAGCTGCCAAATGCAATAATTCAAAACCATCATCTAATAGGCATTCTTGTTGTTATTGTCACTACTATTATTGCTGATAAAAGGCTAAAATACACTAAACTACCCTAAACTATAGCTGTTTTTACTAAACCTCGTAAAAGATATTTTTGTAATTACAGCAAGCTTTCTTAAACTTTAGTTCCAAGGGAGTTTCTTTTCCGAGTCTAGCACTTTAACAGAGCTTACTGTAATTTTTTTTTAAAAAGGAACTTTTAAGGTTGTCTAGTGAAAAACAGTGATGGTCAATGGTACTTTAGCATAATAATGAAAAGCAACATACATAAAAATTGGGGATAAAGATCGTGTTCATGCTTTATTATTATATGAAAGGCAACAAAATATGCTTTCAACAAAGGAGCATAGCCATGTGGTAAAAGTTTCCAATGTCACAGGTTCGATTGCTAAGTGCGGGTCAATTCCCAAAAAGAAAACACAAAACATGCTTTTATAAAAAAAAACCATACCGTCAAGTACTTGCCCAAATTTTGTTGCAAAATCCCTTAAATTTTCTGTAGTAGTTCTCTTGTTAAGACCTGTCATTGCATCATTAGTGTCAACTTAAAGGATATGAATATGCAATCATGTAACTCTGAAGGTGCTATTTATAATCTGTAAGAGTTGATTTGTATTCGGAGCAAATTTTTTCAATTAGGATCCCTTAGATATTATGAATATCATGATCTTAATTTATATTTTCAAGCACAAATCTACATGACATTATACATACCACTCTACTACGGATTAGGATACATTTGCGGGACACGATACAAGTTGGATTAGCGGATTCACAATTTTCCAAAAATCTAGGATATGACTTGTTCGGCTACGCTGATTTTTTGTTGTTTAAATACATTTACATAATAACAAAAAATACCATTTTGGCAACTCTAAACTAAGAATACAAATAATTTATAAGTATTGATGCATAGATTGTTGGTATCTTAGCCATTGATACATGTTCGATGCATCTAGAATCCAAAAAGGGTTTCACAGGTACTCTCGGCGAAAAACTTGGATACCAAAAGTTTCCGACTTGGATACCAAAAGTTTCCGACTTGGATACGTGTGTCTGATACAAATCTCATAGGGGTACGTCACCTTGATGACGTATTTGTGCAACACAGATTTTCTAAAGAAATTATTTTCCAAAAGATAAACGGGTATACATGATATTCTCATGTAGAGGGAACTTCACTCTGCATTATCTCTCTTTGTATATCAAAGCAACTTAAATTTAAAACGTCTACATCAGTATTGTGTGCAATATTTTTCAGTGTTTTGTGGAATTTAGCAACCGGGGTAAAGAGACTAGTTAGTATATCAAGCTGAATGGTGTGTTTGAAATGAAAATTGATTCTCTTCTTTTGAAAGCGAGAATTCTCAGTAGCGCAATTAACGATATTGATGATCAACTAGTATATATTCACATAGACATCACTAATATATTCAAAGTTACTCGAATTTTAAAGTTATATGATACAGGAGGACCTTGCTAAAGAAAATGGAAAAAGGTTGACTCATATCCTTTGCCGGTATGAAAACTGAACAACACTTGGCTTCAAAACTCCATGAAGGAATTGAAGAACTATGACCCGAGATTTGCTTACATATGATATGCCAATAAGAAGGTAGCCACCATCAATAATTACAACTAAAAAAACACCTCTGCTCTATTTCAGGACATAAAAGTGTTAAATCTTCATCAGAATCACAACAAATAAGCTTCAAAGCAATAACGTGATTCAATCTTTACTGTAGCCCAGCTTCAACCAATCCTGACTGTTGTCCATTTTTTAGATTCAACAAAGTCACATAAAGATTCGATCTTTCGAAACCATTTCACCACATATCACAAACACCCTAAAATCCATCTAAGACTCTAAACCAATCCACTATTTAGCTCAAAATAACTAAAAAAAACGCAGTATTTCAGGACATAGAAGACTTAAATCTTCATCAGAATCATCACAAATGAACCTCAAACTAATATCATGATCCAATCTTTATTGTATCCCCGCTTGAACCAATCCCAAAGATGTCAGCTTTTTACAACCTTAACCCTAAATTCAGAATAATCAAGAAAGATTCGATCTTTCGTGACCCGTTGCCATAATTCAATCACAAAACACCCAAAAATCATCTAAATCTCTAAATCGATCCACTATTTTGCTCCAAATAACTCAGAATAAAAAAAAGTCATTTTTTTTGCACAAGAGGCATTTCACCTGAGATGAAGAGATTGGTTGAGGGCTCAGCCGCAGGCTTGACGGCAGCGGCGGGCGGCGGAGTGAAGGCGGGGATGGAAGAGAACATTCGCCGGAGACCCGAACGCCCCGCCGCAATCGCCGCCATCGCTTTCTCTCTCTAAAAAGTTAGGGTTTTTCTCTTTGGTTCTATTTTTTATTTATTTATTTAGGGTTTAGAGTGAGAAAGAGAGCGCTAGAGTGTTCTTTGAAAGCGGCGATATTTTCTCATTGCGAGGAACGCAAGAAATTGTCGTTTCGTTATTTTACGCATATACCCCTGGTGTCTTAATGACGAAAATACCCTTGAGTTTTGTATTAGTGAGGCCAAAGCTTTAATGGGCTTTAATCGGCGTGCGGGTTGGGGTTCCTAATTAAGGCCCAGCGGATATATATTTTATATCCTACCTTGTTAAATAATAGATATTTGGGATTCGTGGGGAAAAGGAATATTGTTTATTGATGCAATATCTTTTTGACGAAAGGTTAAAAATCCATGAGCATAAATGCAAATGCAGCTTTAAATGGATGCTATCTTCCGTGGACACCGGTAACATTTCAGCATACAATGAGATCAGAATTGAAGTCCGATTCAATTCTCTATCTAACTTCCAACTCAATATTCTGACATCTTCAAAAACACTTCTAGTAATATTTAGTAACTATGCAAGTAATATCTTAGAAGAAAAGAAGAACAAAGAAAGCACCTATATCTATATCTATTTTCAAAATTATTTAAAAAAGACCCACTGTTCAAAATCTTTGTAAAATCCCCCTAGGCCATATTTCATTTAGGTCTTTATCCTCCCCCAACTGCTTAGATATTACATACAACTTTTTAGATATTACAGCAACTAAATATAAAGGAGTTTTAATTAGGCCCAGAGGGTTTTTAACAACAGCAAAAGACCCATGGGTTTTTAGACAAGTTTGAAGCCGGCTGGGTTTTTTTGGATTCTTAAATTTTTTATGCAACCCTTAATTGGGTATCAAGATCCTCTTATATTTAGGTGCCAAGATTAACAAACAAATTGTCAAATAATCCTAATTACAAATGCATGCTTCTAACTCTAACATCTGCAACAAAAGTTGAAATAGTTTGAATATGAGTGTTTAGATAATAGTGTAATATATCTGTCTTGTTCCAAGATTCCTCTTGCTTGAAACAATGAATTAATATACAAACATAGCTTGCAAGCACCATCCATATATTAAGGTCTTTGCGTATAGACTCCATGCTTCGCTTGTATGCTCATCCAATTGTTTCAACCCTTGGGGGGGAGGAAATAATAATAGAAAATTGAATTAGAGTTGCAAGATAACAACTATTTCTTAATTAATCATAGCCTTTGCTTTCTATACTACTAAACAACCGGTCAGCCTTGAACAATAAATACTAACAAGGAGATGATAAAAAAAAGGCATATGATTGTATATACATGATGTCATATATGATTTAGCGTAATTGGGGTAATAGCACCTATTGTTCATTCTCACACTCATAATCTCTATTCTAATAATGCAAAATTCAAAGATTTAGTCATTAAAATCATGGCATGAATTAATTTGTCTCTCTCTTTTAATAAAAGAATTCAAAATAATGAGAATATTCTCCCATGCAATAATCTCTATTCATATCGTCATCCCATTTTAAACTTTTTGATTGACTCTTTAAAATTCAAATTTCAACACCAGTCTCACCCAATCCCGATCAATAACCAAGCCATCCATTCCATAGTTGCATGAAGTGGAAGCGGGGGAAACGTCAAAACCTAAAACAATCTGATGGAGCTCTAGATCTACTTCAGATGTTGTCTTACGACGATCTGCCGACAGCGTTGACGAACGGCTGAGATTGGGTTTGAGCACTATCTCCTGAGGAATGTGGATCTCAATAGGTTTGGTTTGGTGCAAAGCCGAGCTACCTGCGAAGAAGTCCCGGGGTGGTTGTACCACCGTAGACCCTCCGACGATCAAATTAGTCGAGCTATTTGCGCAGAGTAGCGGCCTATTGGATAAGAATTGCCTTATCTGAGTCGTCTGATAGAGTGGTTTATCTAGCGGTAGCCATAGGCTAGCGGACGCGAGATTCTCGCCGGCCGTTAGGCCCCTGGCGTTGCGCCAGCGAGAATAGCGGGATCCCCCATTAATGACGAGATACGCTCGTTAATGAAGGATGCGACGGCGTGGAACGCGGAATCGTGGGGCGGCGGATATCTCGCGTTTGGCGAGATTCGCGGAGCCATGGCGGAGACGGCTGTGATCTGCGTTCTGGGTCGCCCAATAGAACCGAGGAATCTCGGCTCGACGGAAGGCTCGGAGGCGAGCGGGAGGCCGAGGAAGTTCGGTGCCGTGACAGCTCGAAGACGAGCTAGGAGGGCTGAGGAATCTCGGCATGCAGGGGGCTCGGAGGTGAGCCATTGGTCGAAAACAGGACTCTTCAGGGAATCCTCAAAGGTCGGGATCCAAGCCGGGAAGATAGCCCGGGGGACGCCTCCAATGTGTAGTCCTCGTCCTGTTTCCGCGTGCATCGGGACACGTCTCCTGCCACGTGTCATGATCTGGGGAGCTCCCACTTACGAGCATCATCATTAGCCCCCCCACTTTTGTCCCGACCTATTTATGGGTCAGGTCGAGAGTGGTCCGATCGGTCACCCAGGCTCAATTCGCAGTTGAAGACCTCGTCGGCACGGATTCCCGAGGCAGTTAGGCGCATCTTTTGATGATGTCAGCGGATCAGAAAGGAGATCGTGCATTAAAGAGGGGGCGCCAATTCGATCGTACGTTCGTTGAGGCGTCAGGCCACGCGTCCGACGCCAGTTGGCTGACGTGATGGATCGCCGATGTCCTCTGCGCTCGAAGAGACAAGTCCAATGGTCGTGCGACACGTGGGACGTCGACGGCCGTCGAACGCGAAGCGCTGATTTGGCGGGAAACGATCTGCGCTGTTAGATGCGTTTATCAAATGCTACAAATAGAGGTGGGATCCCCCCAGGGTCCACACTTCACTATCATTTCTCCATCGCTGCGAGAGTTAGCTCCGCCGCTCTTCCCTTTAGGTCGGGTTTCTTGCGCTCTTTCCTCGGAGAACTCCTTCTTTGACTCAGATTAGATGTCTTCCTCTGGGAAGTCTGTTGAGGTAATTATGGTAGAGTCTAGAGAGTCTTCCGCTGCTGCTGCTTCTGTCATATCCGAGTCGGATTCCCCCCGTGGAGTTAGGGTTACCCGTGCTTCCCGTGGTCGTGCGACGGGGACGGTCCCAAAAGCGCATATCAGAAATGCTCGGGACGTGCACTCCCTCCTGAGGAATGTGGACGAGTTCACCATAATCCGGGCTCGCTTCCACATTCCCATTAACTATTCGCTTCGCTTGGCTGGGGAGGGAGAGAGGGCGGACTAGATGCGGGGCAAGGAGATCGCCTTGTACCTGGATGCCGGGCTGGAATGCGTCTGCCCTTCTCCCCCGAGATTAGCGCCGCATTGCGTTGTTTTCAACTAGCTCCGGGCCAGTGCCGAACTCGTAGAGGTTTCTCCTCGGGTTTCTGGTCCGGTTGAGGCTCGAAGAAATCCCCTTCAGCTTGACTCTTCTCCTTTCCTCTCTTTACTATAAAAATCATCCCGGCATCCGTAAGGACGAGCCGAGCTGGGTATATGTTTCCTTTAGAAAACACAGGGGAGGGGCGGCCGGGTCGGGGGTCGTAGCAGTTCCTTCTTCCATCCATGAATAGAAGGAGAAGTTCTTATTTGTCGGGCCACCCGAGAGTGAGAATTGGCATGTGCTTGTTTAGTGGCACAGGGCCGACTGCCCGCGGGTGAGGCGGCCGTCCTCTCTCGAAGCGAGGACGGTGTCGGCGTGGGAGCCTATCCAACGGGCCGATATTTTGCTTTCCGAGCAGGCCTTTAGTTAGGCCGTGCTCAGCCCCGCTCAGTTCATGGGTAAGTTAGGAGCCTAGGCGGTCTGTTTAGACTTGCATATTTTTCTTCTGTTCTTTCCGGCGTCACTAACTCCCTTTTTTTTTTTTGCAGAACCGATGGATTGATCTAAATTTCTGGCTGCCATGGCCGAGAAGAAGGGGAGGAAGGCCGGAGGCGCCGGCTCGTAACGCACCGCTACATGCCCGGGCCCGTCGGCGGCCACATCGGCTAGGCGTTCCACCACGCCCCGGGCTCTGAAGACCAGCCGCAGGGAGAACCGTAAACATGCTAGGGAATCGGAACCCCGGGTTTTGGAGGCAGCGGATGAGGCCGACCCCCCCCCCCCCCGTCCCCCTCAAGCGGCACAAAAAAAGGGTATCCCGACCTCCATCTTCCCCGGTCTTCGTGTGGGAGGGAGACGTTTGCTTCGAGTTGCCCTCGGGGCTTTCTGTCGCCGATAACTTGCTCTCGGAGATGGAACGATCAGCCGGGGCAAAATCCCCTGGGGGACCCTCAAGGCCCAAATCGCGACCATAGCTCAGGAGGATGTGCAGGTCAGTGTCCGCCTCCCGTTTGGGTTTTCACTAAGCATCTTTTGTTTGTCGGATCAGATGCTTTTTAACCCCTCTTTTTGTTTTCCTCATGTTCTCCAGCACCGCGCCCTCGTCGCCAACATGGAGCACGAGGAAACTGCCCCGGTGATGCAGATAGCGGGCGAGTCTTCCTCGCGGGAGGAGAGCCTGAGCCGGAAGCTGCGTCAGGCGAGGGAGAAGATCTCCGTCCTCGAAGATCGGGTGGCCTCCGAGGAGGGGGTGAACTCCAACTGCAGGGAGTCCATCCGAATTTTGAAGGAGTCCAACAAGGTCGTCGAGGCTAAGTTGGAGAAGGCCGGGGTGCTCAATGCCACTCTGAAGAAGACGTGGGACACCCTTAAGAAGGAGAATGAGGCGGCGAAGGAAGGGATGAAGCGCGCCGACCTCCGGGCCGCAAAGGCGGTGGAGAGCTACAAGACGTCGGATCAATTCTACACCGACCTTGCTGACGCCTCGGCCTTCGTCTGGCATCAGGCTATCGATGCCGTCAAGGCGTTGATGCCGGAGTTTCCTGACGGCGGGCTCGAGTACCCTTTCGAGGATAAGACGCAGGGGGATGCAGCTGGAAGTGCCGTAGGGCGGAAGGCTCCCGATGGGAGCATTGGGGATAAGGCGATCACCCCGGCTCCCAGTGCCGAAGCTCCAACAGCCCTAAGGCCACTACCTCGGCTACCGATGCTGGTGCGGAGCATATCGAGGTCCTCCCCGGTCCCGAGGCCTGAACCTTTTTGCCTGCTCTCCCTTTTTTTCTTTTTTTGTTTTGGAATCTTGTAAGCCTTCGGGCAATTTTGTGAGGCTGAGGAGCCTATAATACCTTGGTAAAGACTCTCAAGTTGTGAATAAAACCGTTTTGCAAATTTTTGTGGCAATGTTTTCTTGTGTGAGCCTGTTAGCGTTTTCCTCGGCTGACGAGCAAGACCGTAGGTCGACGACCGGTCCTATAGTTGGCTATCACGCGTCGAGTGAAATCCAATCATTTGTTAAGTGTACAAAGGCCGGTGTAAGGCCGGTGTCCTTATGGCCCCGAAGTCGGAGTGGCAATCGTTCACTTGAGGTACGTCGGTTGGCTCCTTCGAGTAGAAAGGTATAGGCTTGCATTCCTTTGAGTTGGACCGATGACCACTTCTCTTAGAATGAGTTAGATAAGAACCTAGTTCGGATCGGTCGGCATTTGCCAAGGTTGAGGGCTTCTGATCCTTAGTACAGATGGGTAGGAAGTTGCTCACCAAGGATGGACCGAGCAGGGAAGCTGCTCGGTGGCCTCTTGATGAGGGCTTTGATCATTGGAATACGTGGGTAGTAAACTACCAGCCAAGGATGGACCGAGCAGGGTAGCTGCTTGGTTTTGCGAGGCGTCGCCCGACCTCCCTCGGCGTGTGAGAATCTGGAAGAGTGATCGTCGTGGGCGACGCATGGCAGAAACGCATAGGTGAGGTGAGACGTTCTAAGATCCGTGTCGTTACGATTTTGGTTGGCCGAGAAATACGGGATGCCCGCCACGTGGCGGTTCAGTATTGGAAGAGCCGAGAAAATCCTAGGATTCGCACCCGCATGCGCGCAAATTTGGGCCCTTGGGGGATTCTGTTGATGCTATAAATAAAGAATGAGATGGGTTTCTTTCAGCATTGCTTTTCTGAGATGGCCGGACGTATCTACATGATTGAAGAGATCGTCACTTCCGATGACGTCTACCTGTACAACAAGTCTGTTTCCGAAGAGACGTATCGGGGCGTGGTCCAGCACATCGAGGACCACTTCGGCCATCTACTACATTGTCGGTCGTCACTCCTCCAATTGCTGATGTACGCTATTTGGAGGAGGTCCCCGGGGCTGTACAACCCCCTCTCCGAGGAGCTGCTGGATGAGGCGCTCGACAAGATGCGTATGATCTATGTCCTCGACCTTATCTTGAAGAACAGGCACGACCGATCTTTAGCCCTTATTTTGGAATGCTTCCGAAAGAGGCAGATCACAGTTCCCTGTTCGGTAGATGGGGGGCCCGATGCTTCCGTGGCGTCCCGGGTACGTGGGCAGCATCGCCGGGAACAGGCTGAAAAGGCCAGGACTCGGCTAGCGGAGATCTCCACGGAGACCCCGTACCCCTCTATTTTAATTTTAATTTTAATTTTCATATAAGGCTGAGGAGCCCACAATACCTTTGATAAATAAAGTTCTCTTTTTACGACGTATTATTGCTTCCTTTTTGTCTTCTGGGTGCGTTTGAGTATTTTCGCGAAACGAACTTTGTGACCTTTGAACCGAGGAAAAGGGAAACACATAGGAGGAATTTCTTGTAATTCAAAAGACTTAAAAAAATTTACATTGTTTTGGCAAAGAAGAAACATATATTTATAGATACAATTTTCTAAGGTACAACTTGAGCTTCTCGGCGTTGTAGGGCCGTGGAAATTTGCGACCCGCCGCGTCTTGCAAGCGATAGGCCCCGCTAGGCAATACTTCGGAGACGAGGAATGGTCCGTCCCACTTTGGGGAAAACTTGTGCAACTTGCCCTAGCCAACGAACTCATTCCGCCTTAGGACCAAATCTCTGGTCTTAGGACCAAATCTCTGGTCTTGAAGGCGCGATGCTTGACTCGTGCATTGTAGTACGGGCAGTTTGTTGTTGATAAGCGACAGCTTTGATCTGTGCCTGGTCCCGCTTCTCCAACAAGATGTCCAAATTAGTCCGGAGGGCCGAGGTGTTTGCTTCGTCGTCGAAGTGCTCGACCCTGTAACTGGGCAGCCCGATCTCTGCTGGGACCATCGTCTCGATGCCGTAGCAGAGGGTGAAGGGGGTCTCTCCAGTAGGGGTCTTCTTCGATGTGCTCAAGGCCCATAAAACCCGGGGTAATTCGTGGACCCAACTGCCCTGTCGTCCTTCCAGACGAGCTCGAAGACCTCGAATGATGTCCCGGTTAGCTACCTCGTCCTGCCCGTTGCACCGGGGATGCGCGACCGCGGAAAACTTCATCAGTATATGGTATTCGCTGCAGAATCCTTTAACTTTGTCGTTTTCGAAATTCGTCCCATGGTCGGTAATGATACACCTCGGGATCCCGAACCGGAATATTATGTTGTTCTGCAGGAACTTGATGGTCGTGGCGGCGTCCGGTTTTCTGATAGGGACGGCCTCGATCAACTTCGTAAAGTAGTCCACCGCGACGAGGATGTATTTGTGCCCGTCCGTACCAATAGGGAGTTGGCTTATCATGTCTATTCCCCACAGGGCAAATGGCCATGGGGAGGTCAGGTCCGTTAGCTCGGTAGCCGGAAGACGGGATATGCTGCCATGGAGTTGGCAGCTCTTGCATATTCTAACGAGCTTCTGAGCGTCCTGATGGATGGTCGGCCGATAGTATCCTTAGAGTAGCGTCTTCTGGACTAAGATGCGGGCCCCTTGATGTGCTCCGCCGACCCCTTCGTGAACCTCACGGAGGACGTAGTCGGCCTCGTAGGAGTCGACGCACCAAAGCAAAGGTTGAGTGGAGGCTTTCTTGTAGAGGTTTCCACTGCTCCAAACGAAATGGCGGGCTTTGGCTCGGAGGCGCCGGGCTTCCCCTCGATCTTCTGGGAGCGTACCTTCCTTCAGGAATTTTACTGGGGCTTCCTCCAATCCCGGTCTTCTTCCCGGGCAGCATAAACTTGAAGTGTCGTCGCTCTGTCATCCACGCTGGGCCGTGGCAAGTCCTCGAAGAGGATATTTCTCTTGTTGTTGGCCGTATAGGAGGAAGCTAGTTTGCTCAGAGCGTCGGCCTGGGCGTTTAGGTGCTGGGGGATCTGCTCTATTTGAACTTCGTCGAAGTCTTTTCATAGTCTTCTTACCTCGGCTAAATATTTTACCATCAGAGGCTCCCGTGCCTCGAAACGGCCGGTCACCTGGCCTACGACCAGGGCGGAGTCACTGCGGATTCGGATCGTCTTCAGCCCCACTCCGAAGGCGATTCGTAGTCCAGCTAGTAAGGCCTTGTACTCCGCGGCGTTGTTTGAGGCCTTGAACCCGAGCTTCAAAGAATACTCCATCTCTGCCTCGTTCGGGCCTTGAATGATGAGGCCGGCACCACGGCCATCCTCAGTTGATGATCCATCAACGTAAAGGACCCAATCGGGGATGGAGTCGGGCCTCTCTTCGATCGAGGGTTGAGATCCGGAGGCCGGCACTGACACTACCTCCTTGCTGAGGATAGTGCATTCGACAATAAAATCGGCCAGGACTTGTGCTTTGATAGCCTGCCTTGGGCGGTACTTGATGCCGAACTGAGATAACTCCCACCTCCACTTCTCCAAATGACCAGAAGACTCAGGGGAGGCGAGAATAGCCCCTAAAGGACGCTCGGTGAGAATGAGGATGGTGTGCACCTGGAAGTAGTGTCGTAGTTTCCTTAAGGTTATGATAAGCGCCAAGACGATCTTTTCTATGGCTGGGTACCTTGTTTCCGCGTCTTTAAAGACGTGGCTTACATAGTAGGCCGGTTTTTGGACTCCTTCGACTTCTCGGAGAAGCACCGAGCTGGCAGCCTGACCGGACACCGCTAGATACAGTGATAGCTCGTCTCCCTCAATCGGTCGAGTGAGCAGTGAAGGAGTTGCCAGTGCACTTTCAGTTGCTCGAAAGCGATCTGACGCTCCTCCAGCCATTCGAACCTTGGGATTTTCCTTAGGGCTTTGAAGAATGGGAGGCACTTTTCTCCGGCCCTTGACATGAAGCGACTCAGAGCGGCTACTCTCCTCGTGAGCCGCATGATTTCGACGTTGATCTTTGGCGCGGCCATGTTGAGGATGGCGTTGATTTTCTCCGGGTTAGCCTCGATTCCTCGGTGGGTAACCTGAATCCGAGGAACTTTCCTCTAGTGACCCCGAACGCGCACTTGGCGGGATTCAGCTTCATTTTGTATTTGCGAAAGATGTCGAAAGTCTCGCCAAGATCTTTGGCGTGCTCATCTGACGAGGTCGATTTAACGAGCATGTCGTCGACGTAAACCTCCATGTTCCTCCCAATCTGTGGTTTGAACATCCTGTTGACCAAGCGTTGGTATGTAGCCCCGGCATTTTTGAGGCCGAAGGGCATCACTTTATAGCAGTATACCCCCCAGTCCGTTGTGAATGCGGTGAGCTCTTCGTCTACCGGATTCATATGGATCTGGTTGTAGCCGTAGAAAGCATCCATGAAGCTGAGTAACTCGTGGCTTGCTGAACTGCCGACGAGCTGATCTATCCGAGGGAGGGGATAGTTGTCTTTCGGGCAGGCTTTGTTGAGATTTGTGAAGTCGACGCACATGCGCCACTTCCCGCTCGCCTTTTTAACCATTACCACATTTGCTAGCCATTCTGAGTAAGCCACGTTTCGAATGAAGTTGACTGCGAGCAACCTGTCAACTTCGTTCTCGATCGTCTTTTGTTTGATCGGAGCGAAACTTCGTTTCTTCTGCCTGATGGGTCGGACCGACGGGTCGACCCCGAGCTTATGTGATATTACTTTGGGGTTGATCCCAGGCATGTCGGCGGGCGCCCAACCGAACACGTCCGAATTCCCTCTGAGGAAATGGACCAAGTCGTCGCGCCGGGCCCCGTTAAGAGTGACCCGATTTGGACGGTTCGTTCATTGTCCCCTTTGATGAGGGGAACGTCTGTTAGCGAGCCCTACCGAGGACCCTCGGATTTCTTTTTGTTCGTCCCGAATATCCAAGGACCCCCGGAAATCACCCGTGCTTTCAAGGTCGTCGCTTCGTTCCTCAGGCATAGATGTCGCTGTGAAGCAAATCTTTGCGGTTTGCTGGTTCCCGTAGGCCCGGCCTATTCCGCCTTGGTCGAGTGGAAACTTGATCGCGAGGTGGTGGGTCGAGATATGGGCCCGAAGGGAGTTTAGCGTCGGGTATCCCAGGAGGATATTGTAGGTCGATGGAATTCGAGCGACGATGAACTCCACTGGTATGGTTCGCGTACGGCCCGCCTCCCCAATATTAAGTAGGAGGGTGACCACTCCTTCTGCCGGGATGGAGTGGTTAGTAAACCCCGACAGAATGTGGACGGTCGGCCTCAGGTCTGACGGGCCGAGCCCCATACGTAAAAAGCAGTCGTAGAAAAGGATGTATGCCGAGCTCCCCGAGTCGACCAGTATCCTTTGAACCTCATAGCGGTGGACCCGTGCTGTAATCATCAGGGGGTCGTTGTGAGGCAAGGATATCCCGTGCAAGTTCTCGTCAATGAAGATGATGGGCTCGGCTGCTTTGCTCTTCTTCCGGGGCTGGCTGCTAGTCCCCTTGACCGGCAGGAGGCGTCGAATCTCGCCGGCTCCAGGCGCACTCCCCGTTGACACGATCATGATTTGGCCGATCATCAACTCACCGGAAGGGGATGGTTGTTTTGCTCCCGGTCGGCTTGTCGCTTTTCCCGTAAGTACTTTGCCAGTTGCCCGGAGCGAATTAACTCCTCGATATAGTCGCGGAGCTGTTTGCAGTTCTCGGTAAGGTATCCCTGCGACCTGTGGAAGGTGCAGTAAGGGCCTCGTGTCCGTTTGGCCGCCCTATTGGTGACCGGAGGGAGTTTGAAAAATCGCTCGCCCTTTGCCTCCTCCAACAGCTCTGTCTGGGAGATGTTAAGCGGGGTATACTCCTAGAACTTTGGGGAGTACGGCTTTGACCGATCAATCTTCTTCTTCTTTTCTCCACCCCTCTTCTTTTGATCGGTCTGGTCGCTCTGGGGTAGGTTCGCATTTACCTCGGACTCGAGCTGGATTTCTCGCTCGGTCCAGGCCTTTACCTCGGCCACGGTTTTAGGTTGCGCTAATGCAAATGAGCGGAGCCACTCCTTGTGCCTAAGACCCGACCTAAGGGCCATGATGACAGTCTTGTTCCAATGCTCTAGGACCTCAAGAAGAGCGTTGTAGAAGCAGGTGACGTATCCTTTGAAGGATTCCTTGTCCCTGCTCTTTATAGTGAAGAGGTAATCGACGGTCCGTTTCTGCCATCTATTCCCAACGAAATAGCCGAGGAACTGAGCGGTCAGCTCATCGAAGGTAGAGATGGAACGTGGCGTGAGTCCTCGGAACCAATCTCGTCCGGCGCAGATGAGAGTGGCGGGGAACGCTCGGCATTGGGCGGCGTCAGAGTTATCCTGGAAGCTCATCCCCGCCGTGAACGCGTCTGGGTGGTCTTTCGAGTCGGACTTTCCATCAAAGAGGGCCACCTTTTGAGGCTTGTTTCTAGAGGAGACACGGACAACGAGCAGTTCTTCAGTGAAGGGCTTCATAAGCGAGTCGGCGACATACCCGACCCCCTCACTTGAAGGACAACTCTCTCGATGTATATCTTCGATCTTCTTTTTGAGGGCATCAAGGCGGTCGTAGTATCCCGAGGATTCGGCATACTCGGTGTTATAGCCCCTCCCGCTGGCGGCCTGCGCCTGGCCGCGGTTCCGGTTCCGTTCTATGAGGTTCCTCAGGTCCCACGGCGAGGTCGTCCTGGAGCCTGTGGTGAGTGTCGTTCGCGCAACCCTGTCGAGGGAGAGTGTGCTGGCCAGGCCTGGGAGCAGGCGAGCTGACCGATACCTCCTCGAGAGGGACAGGTGCGTGATGGGCCTCTGGGCGAGGTTCTTGCGTGAGACCTCGGCGTGGAGCTGTGAGGTGCCCGGCGGGTCATTGAATCGGTCGCCACGGGGAATCTATGGACGCCGGAAATAGCGAAGCATTGTTCCATCGTGCCAACATGGGCAGCGTCGTCTCCCCCTCTGCTGAGGTCACAGCCCCGAGGTGGGGGAACGGCGACTTGGGTAGCTTGTCCAGCCGTTTGGACACGAACAAGGGCATCCACGATGGACGCGAGCCTGTCGATCCGTGCAGACGGGCGTGAACGGCGTTAGGGGGAGGAGAGGATCTGTCCGCGCCTCCGCTGTGGGGAGGATGGCGGCTAGTGCTGGGATCGTCGCGATGATCACTCGCCATCAGCTCGAGATCGGAAGATCAGCTTTCGATGAGTGGAATTTTTTTTCGTTTCCCACAGACGGCGCCAACTGATGGAGCTCTAGATCTCCTTCAGATGTCGTCTTCCGACGATCTGCCTACAGCGTTGACGAATGGCTGAGATTGGATTTGAGGACTGTCTCTTGAGAAATGTGGATCTTAATGGGTTTGGTTTGGTATGAAGCCGAGCTACTTGCAAAGAAGTCCTGGGATGGTTGTACCACCGTGGACCTTCCGACGATCAAGTTAGTCGAGCTATTTGGGTAAGAGTAGCGGCCTATTGGATAAGAATTGCCTTATCTGAGTCGTTTGAGAGAGGGGTTTATATAGCGGCAGGTATGGGCTAGCGGGCGTGAGATTCTCACCGGCCGTTACGCCCCTAGCGTTGCGCCCACAAGAATAGCGGGATCCCCCATTAATGACGAGATACGTTCTTTAATGGGGGATGCGACGGCATGGAACGCGGAATCATGGGACGGCGGATATCTCGCGTTTGGCGAGATTCACGGAGCCGTGGCGGAGACGACTGTGATTTGCGTTCTGGATCGCCCAATAGAACCGAGGAATCTCGGCTTGGCAGGAGGCTCGGAAGCGAGCGGGAGGCCGAGGAAGTTCGGTGCCGTGACAACTCGGAGACGAGCTGGGAGGGCTGAGGAAGCTCAGCGTGCAGAAGGGCTCGGAGGTGAGCCATTGGTCGAAAACAAGACTCTTCAGGGAATCCTCGAAGGTCGGGTCCAAGTCCCGGAAGATAGCCCGGGGGACGCCTCCAATGTGCAGTCCTCGTCCTGTTTCCGTGTGCATCGGGACATGTCTCCTGCCACGTGTCATGATCTGACGAGCTCCCACTTATGAGCATCATCACAATCTGATGTTAGGAGGATCGAGAGAGCGCTTTAAAAGACTACTCGATGTCTGGGAATGTGTAAAAATTGTATTGAAAAATTGATTGATTCAACTTTGACCTCGCATTCTGTAAAAGATGTATGCTAGATGTTTTTTTTTCTAGATGTCTACTGATGTTTTTTCTCCTCTATCTTTCGAATCATCTTCTTTTTAAAACTATGTTCTCTTAGCCGAAGAGATTCAAAACTGAATCGCGGTTTTGTTGTATGAGAGTCGTGATTCAGTTTCAAATCTCAGTAAAAACCGCAAATTCGGGGTTCCGAGACGAGTTCGTGACATACCACAAGGTTCCTGCAAGTAAGATCTATTCTATTTCGAAAGCCATCTCAAGAAATATTTTCTAAATCAAAAATCACAAACTTTAAAGCACTTAAGATTGATGTTAACCATAGGATATCTACTACACGTTCACGGGCATCGCACGTGCATTACTGTATAAAATGGCTTCTTAGCTCCCGACACTCATTAAGGGTAAGAAATTACGAAAAACAAAGTTAAATTTGGTAAAATCACAAGGGTGTCAGGTGCTAATCAGTAATCAATCGCTTCAGTGATACTGAGGGGGTCATACACTACATCTAGATTTCATTTTTCATAATTCCCAATCTCAAAACAATAATAAACAAACAAATAAAATGGAATGAAATAACTATTTAAGCTGCTCAATATAAAATGACCTAACTTTTGGGATGCACAGAATGCAACACATTATGCACACTAGAATATTTTTAGTTTTATTAAATAATTGTAATGTGTATTCTTTCATGTTGATTTTGAATATAATATTTCAGGCACATTAAGAAATCCAAGGATGCAAAGATAAATGGGAGAAAAAGAAGGACAAAAATGCACATGATGCATTATTTTACAAGACCTTATCATTGAATCTGTTCTAGTACCAGATTGCTTTGCTTCACAAGAAACCAAAACATCTGATCTCAATATCAGCATTGGCTTATATATATAAAGTACTTCTGAAACAAGTGAATGCACACACAATATGTTCTTCACCTTCACAATTCCAAGGACAACTATATTCATATAGCACCATCCTCTAACTACTAAAGCATCTTCCTAGTATTTTGGAAAGGTGCCTATGACTTTCACATGGAAAAATGCAGTAGTGCTTTGTCTTACCTTTGGCTTTTTCATCAACACTGAGGCCATCGGTAGAGCCGATTTCCCTAATGGTTTCGTCTTCGGAACGGCTTCTTCTGCTTACCAGGTGAATTCCCTTTCCACACAAACATAATGGAAAAAGAAAGATATGATTCATCCTAATGAAGTGTCATTTGATCTTAGTTTGAAGGAGCTGTGAATGAAGGGAAGAAAGGGCAGAGCATTTGGGATACTTTCACTAGGAAACCAGGTAAGGATACTAAGTGCCAAAGACAATCTAAAAGCTGTTATATTACTAATAAGATTTTCATAATATGTTGGTTAGGCATTTCATTCTTTGTTTACGTTATATAAACATCTTAGAGCCTCTGTCAGTGTTATGCACTAAAACCACAAAGTTATGGTGAGAGGGTGTCAGGTAATGATATTATATATTAACACTCCCATGTAGGTCGAGTTCCGTTTTTACGAGTTTACAAAATTAGACATTTGCATAACAGTTTTTATAATCCATTTTTTTTCCTAGAAATATAAATGTGCACCCGTCTAGATTTGTTTCCGGAAGACTCTGCACCAAAACCCTGAAGTTATATAGAGGGAGGAGAAGATAACTTTTATGCTCTAAGAATACAAACAATAATGTTCAATATATCGACAGCGTTCTTAATTTATAGGTGTGAAATACCAATTTGTTAAGAGGTTTTATTAGTCCTGTAGTGTTTCGACTTTTGTGACTACCGCCTTGTTTTTAAATAGATAAGACGCTATTGATTAAGTTGAGGGTTGGTGTGCTTGTCTGCCTCCTCAAAAGAAACATTAAGCCAATTTGATTTGCAACAACGTGGATACTTTGCTTTTGTAGTTTCTTATATGCCTAATGACAGGACGAATTCTGGATTTTAGCAATGTAGACGTTGCGGTTGATCAATATCATCGGTTTAAGGTGAGTATAAGGTTTATAGTCAAAATTATAAACCAAAGAGGTTGTTTTTTGTCCTGTAGCTTGCAATCCTCTTTGTCGTGCACATTATGATTTTATTTAAACAAAAAAAAAATCCTTTTTCTTCTTGCTCATACAAACCCACCGTATACGTCAGATACAATTCACAACAAAGAAATGCCCCTGACAAGGGGTATCGAGGTCACAAGTCCAGGGTATACGACCTACACAATAGAGAGGACTTAGAGCTCTGTGTCTTATTAGGGGAGGAAGTGGGTCCCACATGGGTCCAACCTCGTACATTCGAAAGAAATTGACGATATACATCGTTTATTTTCAATAATGCTTTCGATCTGCAGACAGATGTGGACTTGATGAAGGATATGGGAATGGATGCATACAGATTTTCGGTATCATGGCCCCGAATCTTTCCAAGTAATGCTATTTTTACACTTCTCTCTTACGCAAATACTTATGCTGGCCTACAGATATGTTCATGCATGATGCAAAATAAATTTGCTCATTAGACACAAACATTGAAACTACCGAATCATGAACCATGCACGGATTTCACATAAAATTTTATCGAAATTTTCTCCTAGTAAAAATTGTTTAGAATTATCTCACTTCCACAGATGGCACTGGGGAGACCAATACACAAGGAATAGATTACTACAATAGCCTAATCGATGCTCTGCTAGAGAAAGGTGTCACTTATTGAACTTCTCTTCTAAATTTATTTTTTCTGAAGAAAAACTTTTCTTAAATTATCAATTTCCATCACACTTTTGATAGAATATATCTTAATTCTTGTTTCAGGGATTCAGCCATATGTAACACTTCACCATTGGGATCTTCCACAAGCTCTCGAAGATAAATATGACGGTTGGTTAAACAAACAAATAATGTAAGAGACAACAACTACTACTAGTTATTATTCATAGATTTAATTCAATGATGCAAAGGTAGAATCTTTATGAAATGCAGACAAGACTTTGAGAACTACGCCCGTACCTGCTTCGAAACCTTTGGTGATAGAGTGAAGCACTGGATCACTTTCAACGAGCCGCACCGGCACTCGCTCCAAGGGTACGACACGGGCATCCAAGCTCCAGGCAGGTGCTCGATACTATCTCACCTGTTCAGTAAAAAAGGGAACTCATCAACTGAACCATATATCGTTGCGCATCACATTCTCCTAGCTCATGCAGCAGCTTCTCATACTTATAAGATTCACTTTAAGGTAATCCATTCTCTTAAAGATTTAATAATCATTCAATAATCATGTGCAGTAGTAAATTTTATTTTGAAACTATTTCCAAATTACGTTTAAGGAGGCCTAAATTCGCCAGTCTTTCAAGATTAGAAAAAACGACTTCTTTTGGGTTGTTCTTCATAGAATAATGATTTTCTGGATTTTTATTCTAGTGTTTTGTGAAGGTAAATGATTCCTTAAATATGGTATACTGAAGAAGTTTGCTACCAAATGAAGACGATGGTTCTTTTTATAATTGCCGAATAGCTAATTGTTAGTTCATTATTCAAGGGGTGGAATTTTCAGAAGATGCCTTTTATTTTTCTTCTTAAGCTGAAAGATGTAACTTTCTCATTACATAATTTCATCGAAATGTTTTATTAGGATAGGAATTTATTGCCCTTATATACTTACAGAGAAGGAGGTTTAAATTCAAGACCTCCTAAAACTCAGCGAACCCATATTGGGAAAACATGCCCATTAATTCAAAGCTAAATCGCAAAAAACCTCCCTCATTTTTGCATCTATAGCAGGGCCATCCTTTTTATATAAAATAAAAAATAAAAAATCCACTCTGCCTTCTACTCAAAGCTATTTTCCCCACTTGTGCAACTTTGTATCCCAAAATACCGTTTGTGAAAGTATTAAAGATGCAATATCAGTATGAACTTGCAGAAGAAGGCACAAAATATAGGGTATTTTGGGAACATAATTTGCAGGAAAAAATAGTGTTTATTAAAGTATGCGAAAAGTGCAGCTTTGAAAAGATAAGGTGTTATTTTGCTATGTAGACTGTTTTTCATCACTCATTGAGATGGATGCGCATGTATCTTAGACGTGTACAGATATCCCCTGCCTAAGATAGACAGGGTTTATTAATTGTGGGGTCCTAATCTTCTGCGGCCGCGGTAAAACTGTTGTTAATTACCCCTCACTCTTGACACGAGGGAACCTCCGATTAACGGGTCATACATATCATGCGAACACAGTGTGCAATATGCGCGTGTTGTGTTTGAAAGCAATTTTGAGGATGTTTTGGTCATATCGGGGGCCTCGCAGAGTTTACCGGGGTCCCAAAAGAGACATCTTTTGCGGATATCTCCATGGGAGTACCCATTGCGGGTATCTCCTTGGGGGATATCTGCTTGCCGGTATCTCCTTCAGGGATATCCGCTGCGGGTATCCCTTAGGAGATATCTGTAGGCAGGTATCCCTTAGGAGATATCTGCCGCGGGTATCCTCTTAAGATATCCGCGATCGGGTATTTCATTTGGAGATATCCACCGTGGGTATCTTCTTAAGAGATCCGCAAAAGCGGGTATGTAGTGGAAAATTCCCTCGTGGGGATTTCCGGATAAACGGATAATCCCTCATAGGACTACCAGGAGCAGGCAAGTTCCTCACATGGGTTCCCATGACTGTTCAGCTATGAAAGTCGATGATTTTCATCGAGTTCCCTATACAAAAAATATGCTTTCTCGGAGTGAAATCCCATGACTTTCACCCTGAGAACCCTTGTGCTTGTTGGGGTAAAAAATTACACCCCTTCAACCTAAGTCAAAGTCAAAAATCAAAGTTAACCCAAAGGTCGGGCCTAACCCAAGTCAAGTGGTCGGGCCCGAGCCTCGCCTAAGCCGGGTCTAAGCTCAAGCATGGAGGTCGGCCTCATGCTCAGAAAAGAAACAAAAATATAATTAATAGATATATAATAAGTAGGAAGTTAATGTTAAAAGAATTGGCTGAAAAGTCAAATTTTGTAAAGCCCAAGAGCTAAAATGCAAAAGATGTGTATATGTGTGAAAGAATTGGTAAGAAGCCAAAATTGTAAATCCCCTTGTGAAAAATGTAAAGGCTATAAAAGCCAAACATATGTGAAAATAATAACATTCATTTTCTCTCAATTTTTTAAGGATTTTGAGCCTTCATCAAAAGAGACAAGTTTCTCTTATCTTCTTCTTCAAGAAAATTCATCAGGGAGAGAAACCCAAAAGGAAAAAAGGGTCCCTTTTGGATCTCTCTCATCTCTTATCATCATCCTCTCCCTCAAAGAACCCACCCCTTAAAAAAGAAAGCTCATATCAAAAGTCCAAAATCAAGACCAAAAAAGGAGTAAGCTTTCTTCATCAAGCTTGAAGAACAAAAGAGCACAAGGGTTCTCAGGGTAAAAGCGCATGGATTTCACCCCGAGCAAACACATTTTTCGAATAGGGATTTCGATGAAAGCCCAAGGCTTCCATGAACGGTGTTGCCTCCGCTCGTTGGCAGGGACCCCCAAAAGGATCACCACGAACATCCACGTAAAGGGAAACATCCACCTCGGAAATCCTCGCAAGGGGATCTTCCTCTACTTATAATACCCGCTCGAATATCTCAAAGAGGTACCCGCAGCGGATATCTCAAAATAGGTACCCGCCGGCGAACATCTCTAATGAGATGCCCACCATCTCTTACCTCTTTCCTTCTCGGAGATCTTTAACACACTCAAAACGCTTCCCCTTTGAGAAAATTTTTCTTACAAGACGCTGCCCCTCATCCTGCAAGAAGTTGCTAACCTCCTTGACCCTCAGCCCGCTAACTGGATAGCAGGACCCCCGTAAACTTTGCAAGGCTCCCGATATGCCCAAAACACTGTCAAAATTATTTTCAAAACACGACACATGCATATTGCACGCTAAATTCGCATGACCTATACGACCCGTTAATTGGAAGTTCCCCCACCTCAAAGCGATGGATAATTAACGGCAGTTTTGTCCACAACTATCTAAATTAGAATCCCTACAATCAATAAACCCCCTCTATCCTAAGCAGGAGAATCTTTACACGTCTGACAAGCAAGCGCGTCTTAGCTCAATAGGATGACAAAAAACACTCTACAATGTTATCTTGTTCTTCAAGCTTGATGAGGAAAACTTGCTTCTTTTCTTGGTCTTGATCTTGAATCTTGGACTTTTGAGATAAGTTTTCTTCATGGGTTCTCTTTCAATAGATTATATATTTGGGAAGAAATAAATAGAGAAGATGAGAGATATCTAAAAGAAACTCTATTTCCTTTGGATTTCTCTTAAGGAAGAAAAAGAGAGAAGTTTTCCTCTTTAGGCTCAAAGCCCTAGAAAAATTGAAAAAGAATGAATGTTATTATTTTCACACTAGTATTTTGCACGCGTGATGCATGTGTATATCTTTTGAACAACATATATACTGAAGGCGTCTGAAAAGTTTTATCCTTGAGATTACACAGAAATTTCTAAAGATATCTACAGTTTTTCTATATTTAAATTAAATGAATGCAATTAGTGGTAAAATTGAGAAATGTATGAGTTATACAAAATACCAAAGATATTAAGAGTTTATATATAAATTTGTAAGTCATATTTTTAAGGCTTTTGAGTATTTGAGAGAATATGCAATGAATGTGATTAAGGGGGATGGTTTTTAACTTTTCATTTTCTTATTTTCTTATTTTTGTGGTAGATGAGATAGTCATCTCCAATGCTTAACTTTTGCTATTGGAATTTTGTCATTTTTTCTATTTTAATTTTGTTGATTAATGATATCATCTGGGACTTCTAGTTATAATAGTAAAGATATGCTTGGATTTTATAGCTGTTACATTTTACACAACCTCTTGGGCTTTACAATTTTGGCTTTTTGCCCATTCTTTTACACATGAGCACATCTTTTGCACTTTAGCTCTTGGGCTTTACAAAAATTGATTTTTTGCCTATTCCTTTTACATTAACTTCCTACTTATTATATATTAAATCTATTATATTTTTATTTCTTTTCTTAGTATGGGGCATGCCCCTATACTTGAGCTTGGACCCATCTTGGGCAGGGCTTAGACCCACTTGACTTAGATTCGGTCCCAGTTGACTTGGATTCGGGCTTGGGCCCACTTGACTTGGGTTGAGCCCGGTCTTCGGGTTGACTTTGACCTTTTGACTTTGGTCCTAGGGGTGTAATTTTTTACCTCAACATATTATGCTGGCAAAAGCTAGGAATATTCTTGCAATTTATCCTTAATCTAACAGTTCAATGCATATCAAACCAATTTCAAGAATTAGCTATAACGAAAGGTATTGCATAAGAATACAAAATTTGGCGCCAAGTCGGGGACTTAATTGGATTCCTTCTACAAGGCTCCATTAACAAAGAGTCTGGACTCAAATTCAGATGAAATAAGAGATTATGAACAAGCTTTTTTTCACTTACAGGAAAAGCAACGCGGTGTTATCGGGATTGCTTTGGACACCAAATGGTATGAACCTATATCTGATGCAGACGAAGACATTGACGCTGCTCGTAGAGCAATGGACTTCGAGTTAGGGTGGTAAGTGAGCTTACTAATTACATAATAATCCACTGACGATTAATAACATAAACCACCCAGTAGTTCACCCGGTATAGCATCGATACCACTCAAGTGATTTATTAACACAAACACACCCTTTGCTCATCGACCAAAACCTGCAAACACACTCAAATTCCCCTCTAAGAACACTAAAAAGTACTAATGTTGAATTAAACAATCATTTAAGTTGTTTAGAATTGAATTTGGGGATTTTCAAGGGTTTTGATTGATGAGTAGAGAAGGTGTATGCGCTAATAAATCACTTGAAGAGGTATACAAGATTAGCTTCTGGGAGGTTTCCATGCAATTAGCCCCTAACTATTATTATTGTGAGTATGACATATGACAAAGGAAGCAGGTTCTTGGATCCCCTAATCTTCGGATGCTATCCTCATTCAATGCAGAGGCTAGTGGGCAATAGGTCGCCTGAAATCTCAAATGAAATGTCTAAGTTATTGGCAGGTTCGCTGGATTTTTTAGGAATAAATCATTACACTACATTATATGTTCAAAATGATCGGAGTGGAATACGGAAGTATATAATGGATGATGAATCAACTGATGCATATGTGATCAAAATTCATAAGACCTCAAAAACAAAAGCCATAGTTCTATCATTCTTCAGTCTAAATACTTTTCCTTATTGTTCTGGTTAATTTTGTTACAGCTTATCGACGTGGAGAGATAATTGGTGAAAGAGTGTGTTACAAAAGCCATTTTTGAGTTATTTCTAGAAAATCAAATTCATCAATATATATTTCTAAATTTACTATCTTTTGCTCTTTTACTTTTCCAACAAAGGCTTAACCGTATGGGTATATATGGAAAGACATCCATACACAAGTCTTACATAATTTTTCCTGTCATATAATATTAAGTGGTAGTTGCGCTAAACCCCCTTTATAGTCTACCCCATTTAGCACTTGTACTCACTCAGTTGATTTATTAGCACATACACCCTCTCTGTTTATCGACAACCCCCCAATACTCTAATTCTACTCAAACAATTCAAGAAAGTTCTATAGTTTTAGACAATCATTTGAGTTATCTAAAGCTTTTTCTAAGGGTATTGGTCTATGAACAGGGGGGAATTTTGTGCTCATAAATCATTTGAGGGGGTAAACTACAATTTTGCTTTTTTATTTATTGGGGGGTTAATGCAATTAACCTTAGTATTAATAATACTAATTCAGGTAGATTCTGATGAATTCTTTCAGGCTGCATCAATATGGTTACATATAGTACCATGGGGCATCCGCAAGTTGATGAGATATATCAAGAACAACTATAATAACCCTATTGTTGTTATTACAGAAAATGGTAATTAATATTTTATCTTGCAGCATCAAGGTTGATGTTTACAGTTATCCACATATTAGAAGAATAATACTAAAGGAAATATTTGATGTTTGCAGGAATGGATGACCCAAACAACCCATTTATCCATCTAAAGAAAGCATTGAAGGACGACAAAAGGATAAACTATCATAATGTCCATCTTTCAAACTTGTCGGCCGCAGTAAGGTTTGTAACTTTGCATCACTTGTTATTTGTTAGTTCAAACCTCTACATAGGAAATATTTGTTGTTTGCAAGCATGGATGATTTAAACAACCCTTATATCAAAGGATTATACCATATCAAAATGAAGTTTACTATGAAGAAAGGTTATATAATAAATTTGAAAATGTTCTTAATGTAAAGATAAAGATGGGGAGAATGATTGACTAATAATTGATAGGCTAAAATGCAGGAAACCCACCTCAGTTTTTCCCAAAAAGCAGGAAACCCCCCAAACTTAAAAAACATGCACTTTATCCCATTGATTTAACATTATTAGTTTTAGAGGTGTATATCACCCAAAATGCCCTTCAAGTCTTTCTCCTCCAAATCCTCTCTTTCTTCTCTATAAATTTTTCCCTCTCCAAATATTTTGAATCATTTTTTCATAAATATCTAATTCAAAACATCATCTATCTTCTCTCTAATCCTCCAAAAAAGTGAGCGTCGATTCAAAAGGTATGAATTTGAAAAGGATGAAGAAAAAGAAAATAGAGTGTTGAGCTAGCCAATTAAATGTATTAAAAGGGCAATTTTTGCATAAAAAATTTTATGGATGGAAAAACCAACACTGTTAGGGTTTTGGAGGTAAAGTGCATGTGTTCAAAGTTTAAGAGTGTTTCCTGTTTTTAAGGCAAAAATGAGGAGTTTTCCTACATTTTAGCCTAATTGATATACTTGATATAGAGAATGTTCAGAAATATACATAATCAAATCATTTGATTTTCTTCTCAAATCTTTCTCAATCATATAGATGCAATCTTGCCATATTTCTGAAGAATCACCCAATCATATGAAATATTTCCATATTATAAGAATCTCCCTCAGATATTGTCCTCCGTCGATCTAGTAGCGAGCGGTTGAGATTTGATTTGGGATTGTTGAGCGTGTGGATCTCAGGGTTGTTGGATGTTTTTAGGCCGAGCCACCTGCAAGAGAAGTCCCGGGATGGAAAGTCACCGTAGGATCCTCCGACGATCAAGTTAGTACCGGAGAATTAGAGTAGCGTAGCGGCCTATTAGAATAGGTTTGAGTTACCCGAGTCATCTGAAAGAGGAGTTTATATAGTGGTCGCGTGGAGCGAGCCGGCGGAAGATCCTCGCCGTCAGTTACGCCTCATCGTTACGCCCGCATTGATGGCAGAATCTGCTCATAAATAGGGTAACGAGCTTGCGTGGGACACGGAGCGTGGGGCGGCGGATCTCGCCTTGGCGAGATACGCGGAACCGTTGCGGGGGCGCTAGGGCTCCGCGCACTCATTTGATCGGGGAAGCCGAGGAAGCTCGGCATGTCCGATGGCTCGGAGACGAGCCGGGAGGCCGAGAAAGCTCAGTTGCGGGATTGCTCGAAGGTGAGCTGATGACTCATTGCTAAACGAATATGGAAGGTATTTCGGGGAGGTCTTCGAAAGGCCGGATGCAACATCAGAAGTGAGGTACCGAGAAACATCTCCAATGCATTAGGCTTATTCCAGCTCCGTAGCCCCCGGGACACGTCATCCGCTACGTGTCACGATCTGGGGAATTCCCACTTGTGAGCATCATCATTAGCCCCCCACTCTCATTTCGACCTATTCATGGGTCGGGTCGAGAGTGGTCTGCTCGGTATTCTCTGCTTAGTTCGGCGCCGAGATTACTTCGTGGAGGATTGTCCGGGGCGATGGGGCGTTTGGTAGTTGCGTCTTTTCGATCTTCAAGTCCACGTGGTGTCTCACCGCACGCCTAAGTTTTCGCGCGTATCCCCGATGACGTTAGCGGATAGGTAAAATGATTGCGCTTTAAAGAGGGGGCACCGTTTCACTCGATCGTCGGTTGGGCTACGGGCCACGTGTCCGACATCGGTTGGCGAGAGCGATATGCTGTCTCTGACTACTGCAACGAAGGGACGTTCCTGATGGTCGATCACCACGTGGAGTCTCGACGGCCGCTAGGCGCGACGCTTGTTTTAACGGGAATCGATCTAGGCCGTAGGATATTCTTTTTGCGGGTGTATAAATAGTAGGGGGCTGTTGGGGTCAAAAATTACATCCCGGTTGACTAAGTCAAAATCAAAGTCAACAAATCAAAGTCAACCCCAAATAAGCGGGCCCAAGCCCAGCTCAAGTGGGCCCATGTCCAAGTTGAGCCCTGCGGCCACCCTCCCCCATGCCAAAATAAAAATCATGTAATAAATAATTTTGATGTAATTTTCTATGAATAAATGTAAGGAAAATGTGCATAAAACCAAATTTTTGTAAAGCTCATGGCTTATGTGCAAAAAGAAATAGCACATGAGGCATGAGATGGGAAAAATACCATTTTGTAAAGCCCAAGGGGTTATGTGTAAATTTGCCTATAAGGCAACACGATGTTGAAATAAAAAAGAAAAATTCATTCCCTATCAAATCTCTATGGTTTGTGCCTCCATCCCCACTCTCTCAAGTTCTTTCTCTTTCTTTTCATTTTCCAATTAAATCAAGAGCTTAGCTCTCCTGTTTTTAAAACTAAATAAAGTTTTACCATAAACCCACTGAAGGAGAGTTTAACTCACATCCAACCGAAGAAAAAAGGGTTAAATTTTCGCTACCTTCTTCTCTCTCCTCAAGATCCAATTTGAGAGAAGGAGAAGAAGGGAAACCCCCTCTCAAAACTCCATCAAGAGAAGAAAAAGTGTCTTTTTTTTATCATTCAAGATTTAGATCTTGGAGTTTCAAGAGAACTCATTTTGGATTTCTTCTCAAAAGAGAAAGGAGGAAGTCTTTTGAAGTTTAACTCCACGAATAAAATTCTCTTAGAGTTAACTCTATAATAAAAACATTTTTTGGAGTTTAACTCCGAATAAAATTGTTTTGAGAGTTTAACTCCAAATAATTTTTTTTTGAGTTCAACTCCATTACACAAAAATATATATATATATATATATATTTTTTTGGAGCTCCTGCTCCCTCTCACGTGAGGGAGAGGGGAGCTTCCACTAAGTGGGAGCTTTTCCTCCTTCTCACGTGAAGGGAAGGCTCCCACATAGTGGGAGCCCCTGCTCCCTCTCACGTGAGGAAGAGAGAACTCCTACCAAGTGGGAGCTTTCTATCCTCTCACGTGAGGGAGAGGCTCCCCGTTTAGTGGAGTTTGACTCCATACCAAATAAAAAATTTTTTGGAGTTGAACTCCATTTAAAATTCTTTTGGAGTTTAACTCCACAACAAAAATTCTTTTGTTATTCAACTCCGCAATAAAAATCTTTTTAGGGAGTTTAATTCCACATTAAATCTTTTTAGGAGTTTAACCCCATTTAAAATTCTCTTGGAGTTTAACTCCACAATAAAAATCTTTTTGGAGTTGAACTCCATTTAAAATTCTTTTGGAATTTAACTCCACAACAAAAATTCTTTTGGAGTTTAACTCCACAATAAAATTCTTTTTGGGGAGTTCAACTCCATATTAAATCTTTTTAAGAGTGGAACTCCATTTAAAATTCTTTTGGAGTTCAACTCCACAATAAAAATTCTTTCAAAGTTTAACTCCATTTAAATTCTTTTGGAGTTTAACTCCACAAATTAAAATTCTTTTGGAGTTTAACTCCATACAAATGTTTTTGGAGTCTAACTCCTTAAAAACTAAAATAAAAAAATAATTCTTTTAGAACCCCATTATTCCCTCTCATGTGAGGGGGGGGCTTCCATTTTGGAAGCCCCTTTCTTCCTCTCGTGGAATCCCCTTTATTCCCTCTTTCTCCTTCTCATGAGAGGGGAGGCTCCCATCTTGGGAGCCCCTTTCTCCCCTCTCACGTGAGGGGGAGCCCCATTTAATGGAGTTTAACTCCACACCAAATAAAAATCTTTTTGGAGTTGAACTCCATTTAAAATTCTTTTGGAGTTTAACTCCATAATAAAAATCTTTTTGGGAAGTTTAACTCCACATTAAATGTTTTTAGGAGTTTAACTCCACTTAAAATTCTTTTGGAGTTTAACTCCATAAATAAAAAATCTTTTTGGAGTTGAACTTCATTTGAAATCATTTTAGAGTTTAACTCCACAACAAAAATTCTTTTGGAGTTTAACTCCACATTAAATCTTTTGGGAAGTTTAACTCCATTTAAAACTCTTTTTGGAGTTGTACTCCACAATAAAAAAATCTTTTTGAAATTGAACTTTATTTTAATTTTTTTGGAGTTTAACTCCACATTTAAAATTTTTTGGAGTTTAACTCCACAAAAAATTCTTTTGGAGTTGAACTCCATGTAAAAAAAAAATTTGAAGCCCCCACGTGAGGGGGAGGCTCCCACTTGGTGGGAGCCACTGCTCCCTCTCACGTGAGGGGGGGCTCCCATTTAGTAGAAGCCTCCCCCCCACGTCATTAGGGGGAGCCCTCTTTCTTTTTTCTTTAATTTTTTTATATTTTAAATAAAAATAAATAAATAAATAAAAATAAATTATAAATAATATTTTTTTTAAAACTTTTCGTAAAATATTTTTTTTATTTTTTTTATATAAAAAAATATATATCCCTATTTTTACAAATAGAACAAAAGATGAACACATCTCCATTGTTATATAAAAAAAAACCACCAATACTTCGCATTGAGTTCGCATGACTAGTTTTATCCGTCAATCGGAGGTTCACTTGCTCTAAAAGCGAGGAGTAATTAACGGCATCTTAGTCCGCGGCTGCCGGAGATTCGTATCTCCACAATTAATAAACCCCAGCCTATCCTAGGCAGGGGGAATATGTAGTACGCCTGACAAGCGACGCGTATTCCCATCTCAATGGGGTGACAAAAAACACGCTACAGGTTTTGGCACGCCCGGTGGGACTTATCTTTCGTCCTATATTTCGGGTTAAACATTTATGCGAACTCAATCAACATATATATTGATTGCCTGTACTGAAATCATGCTTCTTTGTACAGGTTAACAATTTCCAATTGCAATCTTCGGACGTAGCAAAAATGTCTCTAAGGACAAGCTCAGCTCTCGACACAGCTCTCATCTCCTACACGATGAAGATGGACGTCAGGACGGTCCTCTCGGCTAGTCTCGGGCGACAATGGGAGGAGTCGCCGCTACCATTTGGCTCTATTCTGTTCGTGCCAGTTAACGTCATCCCAGCTTCTCAAGCTCCAGTAACAGACAGACCGGCCTCGAAAGGAAGGAGGCCAAATGTGGTGATCTCGAGAGCACCGCTATCCAAACGCATGTCGGTGTTTGAACGACTTTCCTTGGCCCTAGCTGGGGGCAAGGTCATCAACACCAACAAAGCAACAAGGCATCTCGGGCAAGTTCCAGCGGCGTCCCTGACAACTGCTCAATTGGGTGTCTTCTCTAACCTCCCCGCCAATCGTCTCACAATGGCTTCCTGGATGACGGATGCCCGCCAAGCCCTCAAAATCGAGAAGTTAAGACAAAAAAATATCAGATATAGAGCCAACAAAAGGGCCAGGGCTCCTGCTGATTTGAACATCATAAGGTTCCAAGAACGAGGTTATCCACCAACGACAGCTGAAACGGCTGTAAATCTCGCTAACTCTTTTGAACCGCTGAAATTGGTTCAGAAGAATGCCATTACCGCAAGGGTCAAGAAAGCTGCGATCCGGAGAGCGTCGCCCAAAGACCCAGCCGGGCCAAATGTCTTCAGTCGCCTGTCCTTTCCAGAAGACAAAGGGTCACGACGATGGTCCGAAAAATCAGCCGTCAAAGATAAAGAGATGGCTGGATATGTGGTCCATACTGTCTACATGGTCGGACATGAACAAACGAAAACTCCTATGCTTCAGAGCCATGGTGATGATATGGTTGACGCTACCCAGCATCGGCTCGATCCAAATGATGAAAAGCCAGCTTAGACCATTGAGCCAAAGGAGCCCGTGGTTCCTGTGGAATTGAGCTCAGGCAATAAGGATGACCCGTTTGTCATATCTGGAACTATAGAACACGCATTATTCCGATGGCTTCAAAGGCAGCTTCAGGACAGGGGGGAGAAGTTAGCCAAGGTCCATTCTAAGGTCGTTGAACTGGCAAACGTCGCGGCAGATCTCACGACTAAAGTCGCCCGATTGCAATTACATCAGAATCAAATTTTGGTTTATGTGCCAGGGATTGATACCCGGAGGCAGCCAACTGATACCCCCTTCAGCCCAAGAGCGGAGCGCCTTCGCGAAAAACGGCCGCGATCAGCCTCCAGTCCCTTCGATACATACACCGAACGTCGTAAGCGGACAGCAGGCGAACCTAATACCGACCAACCTCGAAAACCGGTGTTGGAAGAGGGAGGAGAATCTCCTTTGAAGAGAAACTGGATAAGGCCTATTCCTTCAGAAGGAACAAATTCCATAAAATATTCAAAAACGCCCTAAGAAACGATCTACAATTGCCAGAATCAAAGAGACCGCAAGAAGCGAATATGACTGACAACCCCAAATATTGCCCCTATTACAGAATGATAGGTCATGCCATTGAGGACCGCTCCGTCTTCAAAGATTGGGTCAAAAAGCAATACAAGACGGGAGAAATATCATTATCCCTTGGCGTGTTAACAAACAGTCAAGCTACGACTGCCAATTTCATACAAACGGAAATCAAATTCCTTCAGGAACCTGATTCTCTCAGACATCTGCTTTTCTCTAAAAAGAGCTGGCCACCACATCATTAAACCGGGAACAATCGACCTCTAAATCGTTAAACTGTGGATGTAAAAATGTGTAAATAAAACAAAAATAAAAATAATAAAAATAATAAAAATCCGAAATGATGGGGCATCTTGCAATAAAAATCAGCGAGTAAAAATAAAGATGAAAATAAAAGCCGAAATGATGGGGCAACCGCGAATAAATAGCCGAAATGATAGGGCAATCGCAACCTTCGCGATAAGAAAAGCTGAAATGATAAAGCAATCGTGGTAAAAAAAATGGCGAATGATGAGTCGCTCCTGATACCATATTCCAGTGCAGCGATGAGGACGCCAAATCCCCAAATGGCGAATGATGAGTCGCTCTTGGTACCATATTCCAGTGCAGCGATGCAGACGCAACTAAAATCCAATTTTCCAAAATTCCCTAGCCCTACAGTTGGTCCCCAAGTTGACTACCGTATACAATCCACGGGCTCAAACAATTCTCATCATGCCCATACCCCACTACAATCACCCATCTAGCGGCCGGTCTTCGCCCTTGCAATTATGCTCCATTTGGAAAGATCCACTCATGCGTCCTTACGATGCATGAGGAGAACAAACCTTACGGGATCCTCATGACTCGTAAGAAAACACCTTCGTGAGATCCTTACGACCCACAAAGGAAACGCACTTAGGAGTCCCCACGTCTCCTAAGGAGAAAGTACACCTACGAGATCCTTTTGACTCGTAGGGAAAAAGTGCTTTTATAGGACCCTTATGCCTCATAAAATTGAAAAGCCTTAGATGACAGGGATCTAAACCTGTCTCCTAAATCATTGCTCCCCAATAGGCAAAGGAAAATGATGAGTTGCTCCTGGCATTATTCCAGTGCAGCAATGCAGACGCCGACCCAAAAACCAATTCCCAAATCCTTCCGGGGCAAATGATGAGTTGCTCCTGGCATTATTCCAGTGCAGCAATACAGATGCCGACCAAAACCAAAATCCCCTAATCCTCTCATGGCAAATGATGATTCGCTTCTGGTACCATATTATAGTGTAATGATGCTGATGTCAACCCAAATCAAATCAAATCAACAATCTCTGTGTCAGAATCATGCTTCGTCTCAAAGTGTACCCCGTGTCGAAATCATGTTTCTCATCGGTGTATCTACCTTCCCTATCGAAATTATGCTTCGGCTCGAAATCAGCTAGTGACCTCCCCGTTGGAATTATGCTCCATCACGGAATCAAGTCACCCAACAAGCTCTGCGTCGGAATCATGCTTCGTCTCAGAATGTACCCCGTGTCGAAACTCATGCTTCGCCTCGGTGTATCTGCCTTCCCTGTCGGAATTATGCTTCGGCTCGGAATTAGCGAGTGACCTCCTCGTTGGAATTATGCTCCGTCTCGGAATCAAGTCACCTAACAAGCTCATGCTTCGTCTTAGAGTGTACCCCGTGTCGAAACTCATGCTTCGCCTCGATGTATCTCCCTTCCCTGTCAGAATTATGCTTTGACTCGGAATCGCGTAAGGGCAGTGCCAGCTTCCCACAAGAGGGAACCAAATCACTCCATGCCGGGGAAACGTCTACCGCGGACACTCCGTCTCGGAGACATCGACCGTCCATGTCATAAAAAGGGCAGTGCCAGCTTCCCAAAATAATGGGAACCAAATCACTCCATGCCGGGGAAACGTCTACCACGGACACTCCGTCTCGGGGACATGTCAACCATTGACCGTTCATGTTGTAAAAAGGGCAGTGCCAGCTTCCCAGAAAGCGGAAACGAAAGCAAGTCTCCTCCACGCAAAAGAAGATCCATCAATTTCATGCACATGACTCACATATGTGGTGTGCATTTATTGATGGGGGGCGCTTTGTTGGGGTCAAAAATTGCACCCCGGTTGACCAAGTCAAAATCAAAGTCAATCCCAAGTAAGCGGGTCCAAACTCAGCTCAAGTGGGCCTATGCCCAAGTCGAGCCTTGCGGCCAGCCTCCCCCATGCCAAAATAAAAATCATGTAATAAATAATTTTGATGTAATTTTCTATGAATAAATGTAAGGAAAATGGGCATAAAGCCAAATTTTTGTAAAGCCCATGGCTTATGTGCAAAAAGAAATAGCACATGAGGTATGGGATGAGCAAAATGTCATTGTAAAGCCCAAGGGGCTATGTGTAAATTTGTAAGCCTATATAAGGCAACATTATGTTGAAATAAAAAAGAAGAATTCATTTCCCATCAAATCTCTAGGGTTTGTGCCTCCATCCTCACTCTCTCAAGTTCTTCCTCTTCCTTTTCATTTTCCAATTAAATCAAGAGCTTAGCTCTTTTTTTTTAAAAACTAAATAAAGTTTTACCATAACCCACTGAAAGAGAGTTTAACTCTCACATCCGATCCAAAAAAAGGGGGTAGATTTTCGCTACTTTCTTCTCCCTCCTCAAGATCCAATTTGAGAGAGGAAGAAGAAAGGAAACGCACCTACCAAGACTCCATCAAGAGAAGAAAAATGATCTCTTTTTTATCATCCAAGAACTAAATCTTGGAGCTTCAAGAGAACCCATTTTGGGTTTCTTCTCAAAAGAGAAAGGAGGAAATCTTTTGGAGTTTAACTCCACAAATAAAATTTTCTTGGAGTTTAACTCTATAATAAAAATCTTTTTTTAGAAGTTTAACTCTGAATAAAATTGTTTTGGGAGTTTAACTCCAAATAAATTTTTTTGGAGTTTAACTCCATCATACAAAAAAAAGGAAAAAAAAATCTTTTTGGAGCTTTGCTCCCTCTCACGTGAGGGAGAAGGGAGCTTTCACTTGGTGGGAGCTTTCCCTCCTTCTCACGTGAGGGGAAGGCTCCCACAAAGTGGGATCCCCTGCTTCCTCTCACGTGAGGAAGAGGGAACCCCCACCAAGTGGGAGCTTTCTCCCCTCTCACGTGAGGGAGAGGCTCCCCATTTAGTGGAGTTTAACTCCACACTAAATAAAAATCTTTTTGGAGTTGAACTCCATTTAAAATTGTTTTGGAGTTTAACTCCACAACAAAAATTCTTTTAAAGTTTAACTCCGCAATAAAAATCTTTTTAAGGAGTTTAATTCCACATTAAATCTTTTTATGAGTTTAACCCTATTTAAAATTCTCTTGGAGTGTAACTCCACAATAAAAGTCCTTTTGGAGTTGAATTCCATTTAAAATTCTTTTGGAGTTTAACTCCACAACAAAAATTCTTTTGGAGTTTAACTCCACAATAAAATTCTTTTTGGAGAGTTTAGCTCCATATTTAAACTTTTTAGGAATGGAACTCTATTAAATATTCTTTCGGAGTTCAACTCCACAATAAAAATTCTTTCGGAGTTCAACTCCATTTAAATTCTTTTGGAGTTTAACCCCACAAATTAAAATTCTTTTGGAGTTTAACTCCATGCAAATGTTCTTTGAGTCTAACTCCTTAAAAAAAAATAATAATTCTTTTGGAACCCCTTTATACCCTCCCATGTGAGGGGGATGCTCCAATTTTGGGAGCCCCTTTATTCCGTCTCGTGTGAGGGGAAGGCTCCCATTTTGGGTTGCTCCTTCTCATGTAAGTGGGAGGTTCTCATTTTAGGAGTCCCTTTATTCCCTCTCATGTGAGGGGGCTCCCATTTTGGATTGCTCCCTCTCATGTGAGTGGGAGGCTCCCATTTCGGGAGCCGCTTTCTCCCTCTCATGTGAGGGGAGGCTTCCATCTTGGGAGCCCATTTCTCCTCTCTCACGTGGGGTGAGTGAGAGTGGTTTTGCGTGCTTGCGCTTTTAAAAGATAAATCAAAGAATATTTACCGCAATCAAGAACGGCGTCGCTTGGTAGCTAGCCGGTGGAGTACGGGTCGGTCCACAGGGATTTTGTGTATTTTCTAGTTGTTCTAACGAGTTAATTCCAATTGTGGTAAGATTGATTATCACTAAAAACTGAAATGAGTTTGATTAGGATTCAAACCTTGCTAGGGTTGGGTTTAGATTAAGTTTGGAAATTCAGTATTTCTCACCGCTTTCTATGCCCTAATTAAGAACTATTTAGGTGTTAAGGTAATAATTAATAAAGGGGATTAGCACGATCGGGAAGAAACTAGGTTTCTTCCTCTAGGTCCTTGTCCGTCCTTTCTTAACTCTTACCCTAACCTCCATGTAAAACATACACAACCGGTCTTTAACTACGGTATTACCGCTAACTCGTGGGATAGGATACCGTAGTGAGCGATGTGTATGTATGCATAGAGTCCTATTTAAAATGTATAACGGGCAAGAAAGGGGTGAGAGATTTTCATCTCTCAAACCTTTCCTATTCCTAACCCTAACAAGTGAGGAACTACCCACTCATTAGGGAATTGATAAAAAGAGACAATTTTTTTGTTTGTTTTTAATAACCTAATTATCTAAACTACGGCAAATAAATAAAGTTTATAACTAGGGCAGATAGATAAAATTTATACTAGGGCAAAAAAGAAATTAAACTAAGGCATAGAAAAGAAAAACTTACTTTTTATTTGATGCACTCTTCAAACATTTACAGCGAATAAAATTCTGAAATTAGGAATTAAAAAGAGGCATAAAAAGAGGCATGCTCCAAAAAGAGCTGTAGGGTTCCTATTTATAGATTATAGAAAGCCTAGGGTTTACATCTGATCCCTATCTATATTTACAAAACTACCCTGAGAAGCCTAGTCAACGCACCGCCGCCACCGACTTTTTGCACCGACACGTGCTTACCACGGCCGCGGATCCGTGGCCGTATGCCTTGTTTGGCCGCGGATCCGCGGCCATCTTGATTGCTTGCTGGCTCATTTTTTTAGGTGTACTTCATGTTGCATTTGGCTTCTGGTTTCTTCACTTGGTTTCTCAGAATATCTTCTAGTTTCTTCCAGATTTCCACAGTGCAGAATGTTGTAGACTTTTACCGTTTGCTTCGCGTTGAAGTCTTAAATCTTTGTGCTGCCTTTGTACTTTGTGAAATTATTTATTGATCTTCGGTTGTTCTTCAAACTGTAGGCATGATAAAGATTCTCTCTTTGTTGGTCGTAGTCTCACTTTTGTAGCGTCTTTTCATCATTTTCGCTGTTTTGTTCCGAGAACCTGTAACCTGCAACTATGTAGCAGACATGGATCAGAAGCACCTGTTTATTTGTAAAATGAATAAGAATGGGGAATATAATAATGCAAAATTATGATATGAACAAATACCCCCAAACTTATCTTTTGCTCGTCCTCGAGCAAAACTAGTTTATTCTCGAAAAAGCCTAGCCTCACTTTCACAGGGAAACGCGATTGCACTGAGCTTGTGCAACAAGCCGTTAAACCTCTAAGTGTCCCTAGTAGAAGGAGTGTTGTCTCCTGAGGGTTTTCAGCGGATACTACCCACAAAATCCTATCAATTTGGCCTATTGACTTTCATTTTTCAATTCGGTGTTCTAGTAAGAAATTCTATTATCTTCAACTCAGAAATTATCAACCCATATTTTTCACGATTCCTTATCATTTAACTTAAAATTGTATATGTTCTGTAAATTTATTTAGCTTTTAGCATCTTTTGAGTTTTCCTTCTAAGGTTCCATCTCAACTTAAGAATTTTTATCATCTCTACTAAAAATATAAGTCCTATTTTTCATTCCTATCTCTCATCCAAACCCCAATCATATACCTCTACGTGTGTGTATGTATCACCCCTACACTTGGAAATTCAATTCAAGCTCTTATACCCTTGTCCATTGTCCAAAGTACTTTTAGTTGGTGAAATTTGTTTTAGATGATATTGCTCACACATTCTTAATGCGACCGTTAATACTTCTTGAGGTACTAACGACCGATTACAAAATGTGTTTGCACATTAAGACGTAATTCCTCGTCTTGTAATACCTAAGGCTTTAGCAGTGACTCCCAAACCAGTTGGTCTAAGGCACTAAGTGATAAAGCACCCTCGCTATAAATTTTTTTATTTTACGCAGCCTTAAGTAATTACAAAACCAGTGTTCATTTTTTTTATATCTCTTTATTCACACTTATAATTTTATTTTATTTTCCTTCATACTAAGAACTTTAGACAAGAGCATTTTAAGGTCTCCTCTACTATTCCAAGTTTCAAGGTTCGTGCAAGTTGTAGGGTATATATTTTCAGAATTTAGACTTAAGCTTATGGATTATTTTTCAGACTTACACTTTAATAAAAATATCAATACTCTTCCCTTATTTTGACTTAGCCCAAGAAGTGAACTCAAAATTTGCTTATTTCTAAATAAACTATAAGGACATATATTTTCTATGGTTAAATTTTAAGAAAGGTTATTTTTAGGGTTTTTAATTTACTAAGTTTAGGATCTAGTTTTTTTTCTTTTAGCTAGTTAACCGTCTTGTCAAACTTAAGTCAATTATGTCAAAAATTGAATTTTTCAATTTTTATAATTTTTAAAATTTTCAATTTTTATGGGTTTTAAAATAAGTATGCAAATGCAAAATTATACATATGAATGCGAAGGAAGAAACCTTCCGCGCACACCCCCAAATTTAAACTTGATAGTGTCCTCACTGTCATGCTACACCAAGAGGGCCAAAATTGTCGGCACTCCCTTGTTTGTTTATTATTTTATTTTATTTTATTATTAATAGAAAAAGAAAACAAAATATATACACAAAAAGGTTCCCCCCAAATTTATTTTTGACTCACCACTTTGAGTTAAAAAAAATTATTTTCAAGAATCAAATTATAACCCCCTCCCTAAACTTAAATTAAACAATGCTAAGCTTTTTAAAGAGGGAGGTCAAAGTTATCGGTCAATGCCAAGCTCTGCAAAGACCAAAAGTCAACACCAACCATTCGAAGAATTTATCAATGTAATATATAGGTCGGTGGAAGAACATGTTATATAGAGCCAAGAAGAAGTCGGGAAGAGATAAGTGGTGGTATGGAAAAGGTTTACGTGAATGTGAATGTGAGGAGTTAAGAGGTGATGATAAATAAAAACGAGAATGTGAATGATCAGAAATGAGTGGAATATTGGTATTCTCGTATTTTATTAGAAGAAAAGGTGGTGGTTCAACTTCTATAGGTGGAGATTGATTAACCACAAAATTCTCGAGGTGTCTCTGTGGATCATTTACTGGTTTGGTATCATCCATCATATGTATATGATGTTCAATTATGAGGGGACTAATCCCCTTGATGTCCGCCATAGTACAGCCAAAAACTTGCCGATTGTTTTGTAAGACCATTAAAAGAGCTTTCTCTTGCTCAAGGGCTAGAGAGACTGATATGATAACAGGAAGGGTCTCATTCTCATCTAAGTAAGCGTATTTAAGGTGAGACGGCAATAGCTTGAGTTCGAGTTTTGGAGGCGAAACAATTGAAGGTAAAATTGGTGAAACTGTCTCGAACTCGAAGGATTCCATCAATGGTTCAAAGCAAGTGTAATCGACCGAGTCGGATGGTTCAGCTAACTGATCCAAAAAATCAAAGGACTCAAACTCGGGTGGTGAGTCTTCAAAATCGTCCGAAAAAGTGAAACACTCGTAATCGCTATCAGGTGTAAAAGCTGTGTCAGATTCAAGGAGGAACGCACTAGTGGCGTCAAAACTGCTGATGATCGAACAGAAACTTTTCAAGCTCACAGTCCTCCTGTGTGATCTCTTGGATCGAGCAAACATCAATTATACTAGCATTAGGCTCGGAGGGCAGACTTCCTATCTTGTAAATATTGAACTCACTTGACATCTTCCCGAAGGATAGAGTCATAGAGCCGTTACGACAGTTGATTACAGCATTGGAAGTGGCCAAAAATGGTTGACCGAGTATCACTGGAATTTGGTTCCGTGGGTTAGCCACAGGCTGTGTGTCCATAACAATGAAATCAACGGGGAATATGAAGTCCCCTACTTTAATCAACACATCCTCTAACTCACCCCTAGGATGGGTGATGGATCAATCGGCCATTTGGAGAGTACAATGAGTGGGTTTCAACTCTCCAACGCCTAATTGATCATAAACGGAATAGGGAAGCAAGTTAACACTGGAACCAAGATTTAAAAGTGCGCGATTTATGTTCTTATCCCCAATTGTTATTGAAATTGTAGGACAGTCGGGGTCCTTTCGTTTTTGGGGCAAAGGTAAAGGTTGGGTAATAGCATTGCTCACGGCACTAGCTACGAATACTTTCTTGGGTACTTGAGACTTCCTCTTCTTGGTGCATAAGTCCTTCAAGATTTTAGCGTAAGAAGGGACTTGTTGGATTGCATCCAAGAGAGAAATATTAAAGTTAACTTGCTTAAATAACTCCACAATCTTCTCCATTTGTGGAGTTGGTTTATTGGATCTCAACCTGTTTGGAAATGGAACATTTTGAAAATTCGTTGAGTCCAATGTTTATGGAGTAGATTGCGGAGTTGGAACGGATCCCAGTGTTGGTGTTTTCGTGAAGTGAGATGTGGGTCCGTTTGAATTGGAAGAAGTAGAGCCTTGTGAAGAATGAAGAACAGGCTCTGACGAAGAAGATGAAGATGAAGAAGAAGAAGATGAAGAAGCACCGGCAGGGGTGTCATCACTAATACCCGCATTATTGTGCAACACTCTTCCAGATCTCAACGTGGTCACAGCATTTACATTATGATTTTGTTGTTCATAAGCAACATGTGCGTTGTGTGTGTGACCGGGATTTGGCAATGGTTGAGACGGAAGCTTTCCCTTTTCTCGCTCGCTTAAATCAACATTTAGTTGTGCAATTTGGGCCTCAATTGATTTGATGCTCTGATCATATGAAGCACTGTTTTGCACAAAAGACTGAATGGAAGTCTCCCACCTTGCTGCAGATTGTGTAGATTGTTTTAAAAACGCATCCAAACTTCGTTCTAGCGAGGAAACCTTATCGTTATTCGGCTGAACAAAATTGTTTTGAGGATAAGAGTTGTTGGGTACAAAATTGTTTATTTGGTTTGGGTAAGGTTGGGATTGGAAAGGTTGCTGATATTGAGTTTGTTGAGGTGCTTGTTGTTGTGGAGGGGGCCTTTGAAAGTTGTTATTGTCTTAGAATTTTTGATTTTAATTCCAAGCAAAATTTGGGTAGCTCCTCCAACCAGGATTATAAGTTGAAGAGTATGGATCATTTCTTTGTCTTTGCTGAAAGGCAGCATTGACTTGATCTTGTCCTTGAATAGGTGGGTTGTAAGGACACTCTTCAGTAAGATGGGAAGGATCCGAACAACAAGCGCAAACTGTGCGTGGGGGTAAAGCAGGGGCAGGAGAAGGCGATGAGAATTTGCTCTCAATTGCTTCAAGTTTTTTCGTAAGTGCGGCCATTTCGGCCTTCATTGCAATCGACATATCAAGTTGATGTATGCCTGCCCTAGACTGACCTGATGAAGTAGATGAGGTGGTCTTAGTGCTTTCCCACTGAAGTGTTTGTTCAGTAAGATCGTCGAGAAACTGCCAAGCTTCCTCGTTTGATTTTGTAAGAAAGTGACCTTGACAAATGGTTTCCAACAACTGCTTAGTTGCTGGGTTTAGTCCTGTAAGTCCACGTTGCGACCCCCGGTTCTTACGGGGAGGCGGAAACGGATATAAAAATCAAATTTTTAGTGCAATACGCAACATGGACTAAACTAGGTCGGGATCGTTGTCTAAACTAAAACTAGCAAACTAAGCTAAAGAGATTTAGCTACTCGGATGAAGATGGTTATACCTAGACTTGAACTCCTTCGTCTTCAAACTTTGTAGAGGTTGATGGTTCTCCTTTGTCGCCTTCTCCCGTCGAAGATGGATCCACCTCGAAGGCTCGACCTTTGGGCTCTTTCTCGTACTTGGAGTGAACTAGAATCGCCGGCTTGCTAGACCCTTGATCCTAGAGTGAGTAGAGAGTGTCTAAGGGTTGCTTTTGTTTTTCAAGAGAAGGATTCTCAACTCATGAGAAGGTTTCTCTTGACTAGAGGAAGAAGAAGATGAAGTGAAGAGAGGGAGTGAATATGATAGAATGAGCCTTTCTTTTCCTTTTGCAACCATAACAAAAGAAAAAAGAATAATCAAAAAATAATAATAATCAAAATGAAAAAGGTTTGATGGATAGTTTAGAATGACTAATATCATTACAAGCATTAAATGAATAAAGCAAGAATGAAAAGGCATCTTGCATTTGTAATGATGGTAGTCAAATGTTCAACCATGGTCAACAAGTCAACCATGGTCAACAAGTCAACAAAAACTAATCATGACACAATTTCATTTTATTATATATTATTAAATGATATAATACAAATCCATTAGGGTTTGGAAAAAGACGACTGTCAACTGTGCATACGCACCCGTTCCGAAACCCTAATGGAAATCATCTTCCTCCTCCTCAAATAACTGTGCATACACACCTGCATTCTTGTTCCGAGGAACATGAATACTGAGAGATAAAAGCAACCCCAAATACTATACCAGTATCCGGCTCAAAACAGAGCCCGCTGGTAATATCTGTCCGGACTCCAAACGTGCACAAGTGCGCGGATGAGAACGAACCCTGTCGCAAAACCATGCGACCTCTACTCTGTTTTGCCCAGAGGCGAATACCCTCTGTGTGGGACTCTAAAGACTCGACACTACGCTGGCAGTGGGTTTAACCACAGACCGCAAGCGGCACTAGCTGTGCGTAACGGTCCCCAGGTAGATGTCGACAAGAAGGCTGACGAGGTGAAACCCCATCGGTACTCCTACTGAGTCTGAATGTAACAGTCTCCGTACAGTCCGGTCTGTTCGTCTGATACATCGCATGGCGGGCCTAGGGGGCGGTAAACGTCAGTCCCCCAATAGCGGTACAAGTCGTGCCGGAGCGAAGCCCAAAACACCCTGAGATAACACTGGAAACCTACCAGTATATCTCGTTTGCCCTGGCCAGGGACTACTTGTGTAATGGCTCTCCTAGACACAGCGCGATGTCAACCCCCAATACCGGGAGAGACGAATCCTGTCTAACCGTCACTGCCTCCAAGTGCTTCGGGACTGCACCCAACCACCACCTGTTTGCACGACTCCTTTGAGCCGTGGTAGGGTAGTGATCAAAGTGCAGTGGGAACACACTCGAGGCGAAGTGCCAGTGTCAAGTCAGCGGACTAAGCTGTACTCATGTCACCTGGGAACTGATGACTGACGATAGGTATAATACCAACCTGTCAGTTCCCGACGAGTCCTGTCCAGTGTACTCGTAACCCAACGAACACCCGTATACTATCTCCAGTACGACGTACTGATGGCTGTGGGACAGACCATCTCCCACACTGGGATGAGAAGCGCATACGCTAGTCTACTCCGGAGTATCGATGCCCTGTCTCGATAGTCCTGCGACTAGGGACCTGTATAAGGATGTGCTTATAGATTACCCAGCCCCCACTAGTGTGACTGCCATCACAACGCTGGTAATCAAGCAAAGATCCTAAGGGCTCCACTAATGCGTATAAGTGATATAGTAAAATAAACACAAGTACACATTGAAGTAGAGACAAACCAAGTAGCATACTACTATTTTGAGCAAGATTGTATATACAAGGTGAATATCCCAAGCATCCATTAAGTAATATACAAACTAGTATGATACAGTAATGGCCTCTAGGGCATATACACTAACAATCTCCCACTTGCACTAAGGCCATGTACTGGCGTATCGAAGACCTATCATCTCGATCAGCCGCTCGAACTGAGTCTGGGGCAGGGCCTTGGTGAATGGATCTGCAGTGTTGTCTTCTGAAGCAACTCTCCGAACCTCGATCTCCTTGCGATCCACGATCTCCCTGATCAGGTGATACCGCCTCAAGATGTGCCTGGATCTCTGATGGGACCTGGGTTCCTTCGCTAAAGCTATAGCCCCATTGTTGTCGCAATACAGAGGTATTGGATCAACAATGGACGGAACCACCTGAAGTTCTTTCAAGAACTTCCTCATCCAGACAGCTTCTTTTGCGGCATCAGATGCAGCGATGTATTCCGCTTCCATCGTCGAGTCTGCAACGGTTTCCTGTTTGGAACTCTTCCAACACACCGCCCCTCCATTGAGGGTAAAGACAAAGCCCGACATGGACTTGGAATCATCCTTGTCACTCTGGAAGCTGGAGTCAGCAAAGGCCTCGATCTGGAGGTCTTTTCCGCCATACACCAAGAACATCTCCTTAGTCCTTTTCAGGTACTTGAGAATGTTCTTTACCGCTATTCAGTGTTTCTCCCCAGGGTTTGACTGATACCGGCTTACCACACTCAGTGCATAAGCTACATCCGGTCTGGTACACAACATCGCATACATTATAGAGCCTACCGCAGAAGCGTAGGGTATAATAGACATGCGATCCCTCTCCAAATCAGTCTTGGGAGACATCTCTTTAGAGAGGGTGATCCCGTGACAAGCCGGTAGGTTACCGCGCTTGGAATCTTCCATACTGAATCTCTTCACTATGGTGTCAATGTACCTGGACTGAGAAAGTCCCAATATCCTCTTGGATCTATCACGATGGATCCGGATCCCCAGGATGTATGAGGCATCACCCAGGTCTTTCATGGAGAACCTTTGTGACAAGAACCCCTTGACAGATTGTAGCATAGGAATGTCATTACCTATTAAGAGAATGTCATCCACGTATAAAACGAGGAATACTACAGTTCTCGCTACAAATCTACTATAGATGCATGGTTCATCTGGATTTTTGATAAAGCCAAATTCTTTGACCGTCTCATCAAAGCAGATGTTCCAACTCCGCGATGCCTGCTTCAGTCCATAGATGGACTTAAGCAACTTGCACACCTTTCCGCTGCTCCCACTCTGAATGAAACCCTCTGGCTGGTCCATATAGACACACTCCTCTAAATTTCCATTTAGAAAAGCTGTCTTTACGTCCATTTGCCAAATCTCATAATCGTGGAAGGCAGCAATGGCAAGAAGGATCCGAATGGATTTCAGCATGGCTACTGGAGAGAAGGTTTCGTCATAGTCCAAGCCAGGTCTTTGACGAAAACCCTTTGCTACCAGCCTAGCTTTATAGGTCTCAACCTGTCCATCTACACCAATCTTCCTTTTGAAGATCCACTTGCATCCTACGGGTTTTACCCCGTCTGGAGCAATGTCCAACGTCCATACCTTGTTGGTGTACATGGACTCCATTTCGGTCCGCATTGCATCCAGCCATTTCACTGAGTCAACGCTCTGAACGGCCTGCTGGAAGCTAGTAGGCTCATCATAATCTATGATGCAATCCTCTCTATCCCCGTCTATGAGAAAACCGCAGTATCTCTCGGGCGGATGAGACTGCCTACTACTCCTGCGGAGCGGCGTAGGAATGTCCTGTTCTTTCGAACCCTCTTGTTCCTCTAAGCTTTCAGTAATGTTTTGTGGTTCTGGAATTTCTTCCAGTTCTACTGCGCTCCCACTTATCTGGTTTTCCAAAAACTCAGTTTCCAAGAAGTAGGCATGACGAGAAACAAGGACTTTTTGTTCCTCTTCGTAGTAGAAAAGATACCCCTTGGAGTTCTTTGGGTATCCCACAAACTTGCACTGTACTGAGCGTGCCTCGAGCTTGTCCGCATGCTGCTTTTTCACAAAAGCCGGACATCCCCATGTCTTAAAGGATTTAAGACAGGGTTTCTTCCCACTCCACATCTGATATGGTGTGGTAGGCACTGTCTTAGTAGGAACTTGGTTCAAGAGATGTGCAGCTGTTTCCAGTGCATAACCCCAGAAAGATCGCGGTAACTCAGCCTTACTCATCATGGAACGAACCATATCCAATAGGGTTCGATTCCTCCTTTCCGATACACCGTTATGTTGCGGAGTGTATGGAGGAGTACGCTGAGAGAGAATTCCATTCTCTTTTAAATAGTCCAGGAACTCGGCACTCAAGTATTCTCCACCTCGATCCGATCTTAGAATCTTAATACTTTTGCCTGTTTGTTTTTCAACTTCATTCTTGTAATCCTGAAATTTCTCAAAGGCCTCGGATTTGTGCTTCATTAAGAAGACATGTCCATACCTAGAGAAATCGTCTGTGAAAGTAATGAAGTATGAATAACCGCTTCGCGCATGTGTAGACATTGGACCACACACGTCACTGTGTATGAGTCCCAAGAGCTCGCTCGCTCTTTCTCCGTGTCCAGTGAACGGAGTCTTTGTCATCTTTCCCATGAGACAAGATTCACAAGTGGCATAAGACTGATACTCGAACGGATCCAAGTATCCTTCTTTATGTAACTTAGTCAACCGTGTCTCATTGATGTGACCCAGTCTACAATGCCATAAGAAAGCCCGATTAATATCTGGAGACTTTCTTTTGTGTGTATTCTGGACATTAAAAATCTGTGGTTGGTTTAACACGTATATACCATTACTCAAAGTACCTAACCCAATCAAAACTTGATTAAGGCGAATGTTTACAACATTACTTACAAACGCAAATTCATAACCTTCTTTAGAAACTAAAGATACAGAAATGATATTACAAGTTGCGTTGGGTACAAAAAAGCAATTACGCAAAACCAAAACATGTCCATCTGACATTCCCAGGTGATAGTCCCCCACGGCTTTAGCATCCATGCTAGCTCCGTTTGCAACTCTGAGGGTCATGTCACCTGCTTTCAAAACACTACGGTTTCTCAACGCCTGCAAAGAATTACAGATATGAGATCCTGATCCGGTATCCAATACCCAGGAAGTAGAGTTTATAGAAAGACAGTTTTCAATAACATACACACCTGAAGCTGAAGCTGCAACCTGCTTCAATTCCTGTGTTCTGGCCTTCCAGGCCCTGCAATCATTCTTCCAGTGTCCTTTCTTATGACAAAAGAAGCATTCTTCCTTATCCACAAGCTTCCCCGCTATCTTTGTTGCTTTTCCTTTTCCCTTCGTATCCACTTTACTAACACCGCCCCTTGGTTTGGCGGGGGCTTTCTTCTTCTTTCCCTTGGCTTTCGCCTTGGACCTAGAAGAAGATGATCCTCCTACAAACAAAGTGGATGTTTCCCTACCTTTCTGTAGGGTGCCCTCTGCGCTCCTCAGCAGGTTGAGGAGCTCTGAAAGTTCAACCTCTTTTTCTTGTAGGTTGAAGTTCATTATAAACTAGGCGTAAGTGGAAGGAAGGGACTGGAGAACTATATCCGTATATAGCTCACTCTCCAATGTGATCCCTAGGTCAGCGAGCTCCTCAATGTAGCCGATCATCTTTAGCACGTGCTCGGCTACTGATGATCCGACGGCCATTCTTGTCGAAAACAACTTTTTCGACGCTTCGTATCTTGCGATACGTGATTGCTCTCCATACAGTTCTTTTGTATGAAGCAATATGGACTCCATGTCCATATTCTCATGCCTCCTCTGATGTTCGTTGTCCATCGAGGCAAGCAGGAGGCACTTGGCCTTCGCGCTATCAATCTCCCAAGTCTTGCGGATTTCCTTATCCGCGACGCTGGAAGTTGGACCAGGGACAGGGGGAGCTTTGGTGGTAAGAAGATACCCCAGCTTGTCATAAGTGATTGCTATCTTGACATTCCTGAGCCAATCTTTGTAGTTTGGCCCTGTCAGCTTGTTTTTATCTAGGAGTAACTTAAGTCCAGTCATGTTGATTGGTCGCTGCAATTAGGAGAGAGAAGAAGAAACACTCAGCATGATGCTCTTGCAAGTTTAGAGTGGTTTTTAGTTTGTCTAAACAGGATGGCTCCCACTGTTTCTCGAATCCCTCCTCAAACCATAAAGGAAGAATTAGTCAGGATCAATCCCACCGTACAATACTTGCTTAACCGTTCGGCCAGGCTGGTATCGGTACTTCGAGGGAGGTTTTCCAACGCTTTCGCGAAGTTCCTTAATTAAAGAACCTCTTTTCCCTGGGGGCGTAGCCCCGCTAACACCTTTCTAGGCACCTACTAGGTTTGTAGCATTGATCGTTAAGTGATAAATTTCCCGAGGAGTAGCATATACTCACAGTAGGATCGGGATCCAAATATCATTGCGTGACGAAACTGAAGGAATCCTACCAGAATCACCACACTCCAAATGGTATGCAAATCTAGCAAGTTTCAGTACTTATGAAACTCCCGATGTGGATTTTTGCCCCATGCTCTTATGACCTTGACTAAGGCCAACAAATCATAAGTCACATGTCAAGTTCTACCCGTCGTTATCCAGGTTAATTTGAATCCACCCGTATTAACCCTTGACTATGGCCAACAAGGCAATACGACTGTCCCAAACCAACGCATTCTATCTATGCAACATATGAATACCCACCAGCTACCAAACACTGTGCCTTGACTAAGGCCAACAAACACAGCTTGAATACCGTTGAATATTCATATGAAACGACGGAAGGCTACGAATGGTTTTGGCAAAACCGTGAACGTAGTGAACTTGATTTGGTCGATGGAACGAGATAGCTTTTAAAAGGAGTGGCTCAAGCTCCGCATTTAAAAGTTGGTTTTGAAAAGAACCGAGTGGTTTTTCGAAAATGTTCCAACGACTTTAACTTGGTTTATTATCTTGCATTAGTTCTTTTAATGCGTGATATTCTTGCATTAGTACTTTTAATGCGTCCCATCATTTAATTCCTACCATTGCAGAAAACAACCAAAATATGACGTACGCTTATGCCATTCGCATTCGCCACTGGGCCCCGTCATTACCCGTTAGGTTACTTAACTAACGACAGAGCGGGGGCTGGGCTAGCGCGTCTGTAAAACATAAGCAACGCCTAAATAGAAAGCAATGATAAACATTTCAGATCACAGATAAATACATTGGATATACTAGTAATCTGTAATTTGTACGAGCCTGTAACAAAAAACAGATAACACGGTCGCGGTGAATAGCCAATACCCCACCCAAGACCCCTACGGGTGCGGCAAACTACCCGCCAAGTACCCGAAGCGTAGCAACCTCCCTCATCTCCATGAGTAGGCCACTCGACACTTCGGCATACCCGGTAGTTTGTGCACCCCTCCATGGGTCTATCCTAGGAGCAAAAACAGTAAAAAGAATTATACAATGACGGCTACAACCCCGACCCGGTTGTGCGGCCAAACAAATAATAATTATTACATCAATTTACATTTACAATGAATTGCAAGAAAAGAAAACTCTCGTCTCACAACCCCCGGCTATTCACCCGCGACAATCCAACATATTTATATACACATTCCAGCACATTACAGATCATGTATAACCCCGACTAATCGTCTTATAGCGATTAGCCGACGTTCAATACATGCAAACAATACAGATATAACCATCATAGTCAAAGTGCAGTGAAGTTCGGAAAAAATACGGAATTATAGGACCCCAAAAGGAAATTTCTTTTCTGGAAAATCTGGGCACATATAATATATCTCAAAAATCCCAAAACCAACACCTACACACACTGCACGAAAAACGATGCGCAGAAGACGACAAAGCGCGGCGGTTCCGCGGCACGAGCCTACCTCGTGCCGCGGATGCGCGGCGCTTTGAGCTCAACACTGGATCGTTTTTCATGGGTGTTCTTAGAAAACCCTGAGATGATTTTACAAGTATAAAGTTTTTCATTTTGACCAGAAAAAATTTCAACAGAAACTCAGTTTTTGTAAAAGTTTGGTTTTTGGATTTTTTCCGGTTCCGAACTTCGTTACACTTCACTACCATACTAGTTTAAGTTTAGTTAGGCTCTGATACCACTGTAAGTCCACGTTGCGACCCCCGGTTCTTACGGGGAGGCGGAAACGGATATAAAAATCAAATTTTTAGTGCAATACGCAACATGGACTAAACTAGGTCGGGATCGTTGTCTAAACTAAAACTAGCAAACTAAGCTAAAGAGATTTAGCTACTCGGATGAAGATGGTTATACCTAGACTTGAACTCCTTCGTCTTCAAACTTTGTAGAGGTTGATGGTTCTCCTTTGTCGCCTTCTCCCGTCGAAGATGGATCCACCTCGAAGGCTCGACCTTTGGGCTCTTTCTCGTACTTGGAGTGAACTAGAATCGCCGGCTTGCTAGACCCTTGATCCTAGAGTGAGTAGAGAGTGTCTAAGGGTTGCTTTTGTTTTTCAAGAGAAGGATTCTCAACTCATGAGAAGGTTTCTCTTGACTAGAGGAAGAAGAAGATGATGTGAAGAGAGAGAGTGAATATGATAGAATGAGCCTTTCTTTTCCTTTTGCAACCATAACAAAAGAAAAAAGAATAATCAAAAAATAATAATAATCAAAATGAAAAAGGTTTGATGGATAGTTTAGAATGACTAATATCATTACAAGCATTAAATGAATAAAGCAAGAATGAAAAGGCATCTTGCATTTGTAATGATGGTAGTCAAATGTTCAACCATGGTCAACAAGTCAACCATGGTCAACAAGTCAACAAAAACTAACCATGACACAATTTCATTTTATTATATATTATTAAATGATATAATACAAATCCATTAGGGTTTGGAAAAAGACGACTGTCAACTGTGCATACGCACCCGTTCCGAAACCCTAATGGAAATCATCTTCCTCCTCCTCAAATAACTGTGCATACACACCTGCATTCTTGTTCCGAGGAACATGAATACTGAGAGATAAAAGCAACCCCAAATACTATACCAGTATCCGGCTCAAAACAGAGCCCGCTGGTAATATCTGTCCGGACTCCAAACGTGCACAAGTGCGCGGATGAGAACGAACCCTGTCGCAAAACCATGCGACCTCTACTCTGTTTTGCCCAGAGGCGAATACCCTCTGTGTGGGACTCTAAAGACTCGACACTACGCTGGCAGTGGGTTTAACCACAGACCGCAAGCGGCACTAGCTGTGCGTAACGGTCCCCAGGTAGATGTCGACAAGAAGGCTGACGAGGTGAAACCCCATCGGTACTCCTACTGAGTCTGAATGTGACAGTCTCCGTACAGTCCGGTCTGTTCGTCTGATACATCGCATGGCGGGCCTAGGGGGCGGTAAACGTCAGTCCCCCAATAGCGGTACAAGTCGTGCCGGAGCGAAGCCCAAAACACCCTGAGATAACACTGGAAACCTACCAGTATATCTCGTTTGCCCTGGCCAGGGACTACTTGTGTAATGGCTCTCCTAGACACAGCGCGATGTCAACCCCCAATACCGGGAGAGACGAATCCTGTCTAACCGTCACTGCCTCCAAGTGCTTCGAGACTGCACCCAACCACCACCTGTTTGCACGACTCCTTTGAGCCGTGGTAGGGTAGTGATCAAAGTGCAGTGGGAACACACTCGAGGCGAAGTGCCAGTGTCAAGTCAGCGGACTAAGCTGTACTCATGTCACCTGGGAACTGATGACTGACGATAGGTATAATACCAACCTGTCAGTTCCCGACGAGTCCTGTCCAGTGTACTCGTAACCCAACGAGCACCCGTATACTATCTCCAGTACGACGTACTGATGGCTGTGGGACAGACCATCTCCCACACTGGGATGAGAAGCGCATACGCTAGTCTACTCCGGAGTATCGATGCCCTGTCTCGATAGTCCTGCGACTAGGGACCTGTATAAGGATGTGCTTATAGATTACCCAGCCCCCACTAGTGTGACTGCTATCACAACGCTGGTAATCAAGCAAAGATCCTAAGGGCTCCACTAATGCGTATAAGTGATATAGTAAAATAAACACAAGTACACATTGAAGTAGAGACAAACCAAGTAGCATACTACTATTTTGAGCAAGATTGTATATACAAGGTGAATATCCCAAGCATCCATTAAGTAATATACAAACTAGTATGATACAGTAATGGCCTCTAGGGCATATACACTAACAAGTCCTTCGTATAAGGTTTGGCAAAGTTACCAATTCTCGATACCGTGGTGAGGGCATTGAACAAGTAGGTCCTTAAATCTTTCAAAACACTTCCAAAAAGGTTCGGAAGGAAGCTGACAAAATTGAATAATTTCGTTGCGAATTTTCGCGGTCTTGTGGTGTGGGTATAACTTTTTTAGAAAAGCCTTAACAAACTCTTCCCATTTTTTTATTGAGTGTGATGATGTGCTATATAACCATTTTTCGGCTAGGTCACATAAATTGAATGGAATGACACGTAGCTTTATAGCATCATCAGAAAGTTGTGTGGTCTTCATCATTGCGCAAACATTCTGGAATTTGTTTATGAAGATGAAGGCATCTTCAGATTCCAGTCCGTGAAATTTAGGCAACATATTGATGAAGTGGGGTTTGATCTTAAAGTTATCCCCATTGGCCGGTGGAAGTGAAAGACAAGTGGGTAAAGCGGTGCGGATAGGATAGAAAAGATCCTGGAGCGCAATTCGTTGGGACGCTTCAACAGGTGGGTAGGGTGGGTTATTCGCATCTAGTGGAGGTGGAATCAGTCCCGCGGGTAAGGGGTTGTTAGGATTGAATCCCAACATCTCCTTAGAAGACGATGAATATGAGATGAAGGTAAAGAAGTGGAGAGAATTTCGACTTCGGAGTCGAAAGCGTCGTCAGTCGGCACTGACGAGACACGGACTAAACGGGCGCTGGTGTCCCTAGTCCAACTGGACATACACTAAAGAGGTGCAGTGTAGTCAAAAGATGAAAACAGAAGGTGGGGGTAAGAAAACTTCAATGGAAGGAAGTGGGTGCAAAGGATTTCTAGCGACAAAATTGGCAAATCATTTTGTAAAAATTTCTGTTTTGTGTTTTTTTTTTATAAGGAGCTTTTTTCAAAAAGATTTTTTAATACGAAACTTAGACACACGTTCAAGCAATCACAAAATGCACACTCAAGCCTAGATCTAGGGTCTCCTAGGTCAACTAGACTGTTCCTAACTGTTCCAAAGGGCAAGTTGTGAAATCCTCAAATCGCCTCTTCACCGCCAATTGTGGCCAGGTAAGCACAGGTAAAGAAAGGAGGGATCCGCTCACGAATCACCGTGAGACGGGCCTTTTAAAATTACCTTTCTCCACTTTTCTAGCCTAGGCACCACAAAGTCTGGTTTAGATAAACGACCGATGCCTACAACTATTCCTTTGTCCTATTGAGCGCGACAGTCCTTATAAGCTGAGTCTAATTTTTTTTAATTAACTCGAAGGTTAAGGCAAATGTTTTTTGTGATTTTTTTGGTTCTAGGAAGGATAATGAAATCCCCGCCCAATCTGGATTTGTGTTAAAGCCCCTTAAAGTCAGTTTTAAAGATGCAAAGCAGTAAACACACAACACTTGCCAATTTTTTTTTATTGCGGCGCAAAGAATCCTGCACAAGATCAAGTTATTGGAGAAGGGAAAGAAGTTTTTGCGCAAAGAACCCTGCAGGAAAATTTTTCAGAGGAGATTAGGGGATTACAGAGAAGAAAAGAAAGCTTACAGAGATTTTTCCATGTGCTGACGTCACCACCAGGCCGCGGATCCGCCGCGGGAACGTGCCTTTGACCGCGGTTCCGCGGTTGACTTAGCGGTTCAGATCCCAAAAATTCTTCTGTTTCTCTGTTCTGATTATCCTCTGTTTGTTCAGATCTGCTGTTTGCTGTTTTGCTCACTGGATTTTTCCAGATCTGAATTTTCTCGTTTTTTCGATCCTGCACAATTCAAACGAAAACCCTTCAAAGAATAACAAGATGATAAATTTTTATATTTTTCAGTTTTTATGATTTTTCAATTTTTATATTAATCCGAAATTACAAAAAGAAAATAACTACGCCATCCCCGACAACGGCGCCATTTGATTGAGAGTGATTTTGCGTGCTTGCGCTTTTAAAAGATAAATCAAAGAATATTTACCGCAATCAAGAACGACGTCGCTTGGTAACTAGCCGGTTGAGTACGGGTCGGTCCACAGAGATTTTGTGTATTTTCTAGTTGTTCTAACGAGTTAATTCCAATTGTGGTAGGATTGATTATCACTAAAAACTGAAATGAATATGATTAGGATTAAAACCTTGCTAGGGTTAGGTTTAGGTTAAGTTTGGAAATTCAGTATTTCTCACCGCTTTCTATGCCCTAATTAAGAACTATTTAGATGTTAAGGTAATAATTAACAAAGGGGATTAGCACGAGCGGGAAGAAACTAAGTTTCTTCCTCTAGGTCCTTGTCCGTCTTTTCTTAACTCTTACCCTAACCTCCATGGAAAACATATACAACCGGTCTTTAACTGCGGTATCACCACTACCTCGTGGGATATGGTGCCGTAGTGAGCGGTGTGTGTATGTATTCATAAAGTCCTATTTAAAATGTATAACGGGCAAGAAAGGGGTGAGATTTTCATCTCTCAAACCTTTCCTATTCCTAACCCTAACAAGTGAGGAACTACTCACTCATTAGGGAATTGATAAAAAGAGACAATTTTTTTGTTTGTTTTTAATAACCTAATTATGTAAACTGCGGCAAATAAATAAAGTTTATAACTAGGGCAGATAGATAAAATTTATACTAGGGCAAAAAAGAAATTAAACTAAGGCATAGAAAAGAAAAACTTACTTTTTATTTGATGCACTCTTCAAACATTTACAGCGAATAAAATTCTGAAATTAGGAATTAAAAAGAGGCATAAGAAGAGGCATGCTCCAAAAAGAGCTGTAGGGTTCCTATTTATAGATTATAGAAAGCCTAGGATTTACATCTGATCCCTATCTACATTTACAAAACTACCCTGAGAAGCCTAGTCAACGCACCGCCGCCGCCGACTTTTCGCACCGACACGTGCTTACCACGGCCGCGGATCCGCGGCCATCTTGATTGCTTGCTGGCTCAATTTTTTAGGTGTACTTCATGTTGCATTTGGTTTCTGGTTTCTTTACTTGATTTTTCAGAATGTCTTCAAGTTTTTTCCAGATTTCCACAGTGCAGAATGTTGTGGACTTTTACCGTTTGCTTTGCGTTGAAGTCTTGAATCTTTGTGCTGCCTTTGTACTTTGTGAAATTGTTTATTGATCTTCGGTTGTTCTTCAAACTGTAGGCATGATAAAGATTCTCTCTTTGTTTGTCGTAGTCTCACTTTTGTAGCGTCTTTTCATCATTTTCACTGTTTTGTTCCGAGAACCTGTAACTATGTAGCAGACATGGATCAGAAGTCCCTATTTATTTGTAAAATGAATAAGAATGGAGAATATAATAATGCAAAATTATGATATGAACATGGGGGGAGCCATATTAGTGGAGTTTAACTCCACACCAAATAAAAATCTTTTTGGAGTTGAACTCCATTTAAAATTCTTTTGGAGTTTAACTCCACCACAAAAATGCTTTTGGAGTTTAACTCCAGGATAAAAAATTTTTTGGGGAGTTTAACTCCAGGATAAAAATCTTTTTTCGGAATTTAACTCCACTTAAAATTCTTTTGGAGTTTAACTCCACAAATAAAAATCTTTTTGGAGTTAAACTCCATTTAAAATTCCTTTGGAGTTTAACTCCACAACAAAAATTCTTTTGGAGTTTAATTCCACAATAAAAATCTTTTTTGGGAGTTTAACTTCACATTAAATCTTTTTTGGAGTTGAACTCCATTTAAAACTCTTTTTGGAGTTGAACTCCAATATAAAATCTTTTTAAAGTTGAACTCCATTTAAATTTTTTTTTTGGAGTTTAACTCCACATTTAAAATTCTTTTGGAGTTGAACTCCATATAAAAAATAAATAAATAAAATTTTAGGGCCCTCACATGAGCGGGAGGCTCCCACTTGGTGGGAGCCCCTACTCCCTCTCATGTGAGGGGGAGAGAGCTCCTACTAAATGGGAGCCTTTCCCCCTCACGTGAGCCTTCCCCCCTCCCCCCCATGAGAGAGGAGCCCTTTTTCTTTTTTTATAAATTTTTTTAATTTACTTTTATAAAATAAATTATAAATAATATTTTTTTTAAAAAACGTTTCCTAAAATATTTTATTTATATATAAAAATATATATCCCTTTTTTACAAATGGAACAAAAGATGAACACGTCTCCATTGTTAAATAAAAAAACACGCACACCAATACTTCGCATGACCAGTTTTACCCGTCAATCGGAGGTTCACTTGCTCCAAAGGCGAGGGATAATTAATGGCAGCTTAGTCCGTGGCTGCCGGATATCCGGATCCCCACAATCAATAAACCCCAACCTACTCTAGGCAGGTGGAATCTATAGTACGCCTGACAAGCGGCGCGTATTCCCATCTTAATGGGGTGACGAAAAACACCCTGCAGAGACCATCCTAGGGCCGACACTTTGCATTAATTCTCTTTCGTTGTTTGAAGATTGCTCGGCGTTGTAGGGTGTTTTTCGTCACCCCATTGAGATGGGAATACACGTATACTTGTCAGACGCATTACAGATTCCCCCTGCTTAGGGTAGGCTGGGATTTATTGATTGTGGGGATCCGAATCTCCGGCAGCCGCGGACTAAGCTGCCATTAATTACCCCTCGCCTTTGGAGAGAGGGAATCTTCGATTGACGGGTTAAACTGGTCATGCGAACTCAATGTGCAATGTATGTGTGTTTTGTTTTGGAGGGGGAGCTTGGATATATCGGGAGCCACGCAGAGTTTTTACGGGGGTCCCACTACCCAGATAGCGGGCTGGGGGTCAAAGGGGCTAGCAGCTTCCTTGCGGGGTGCGGGGCAGCGCCCCGGCCCAATTTTTGTTTTTGAGAGGGATAGTGTTGTAGAGTATGTGTGTGTGTGTACATATATATAAAACAAAAAAAGGAAAGGGCATCCAAAGGATGCGTGGGAAAAGCGCCAGTGCTTTGAGCGCAAGAGCGCTAGCGCACCACGTGTCAGCACGTGGGCGCTCGAGCGCTAGCGCACCACGTGTCAGCACGTGGGCGCTCGGACGCTAGCGCTCTGAGCGCTAGCGCACCACATGTCAGCACGTGGGCGTTCGGGCGCTAGCACTCTGAGCGCAAGAGAGCTAGCGTTTTGAGCGCTAGCGCCTCATGTGTCAGCACGTGAGCGCTCGAGCGGCAAAAGGGACTTGGTCCCTGCAATGGGAGTTGTACTCCCAGAAAGGAGCGCTTATTATTCTGCATGTGTGTGTGTGTGTGTGTGTGTGTGTGTGTGTATGAGGAGTTAAACTCCTAGGATATTTTGAAGCTGATGAAGGAGCTTCTCCTCTTAAGCCCTAGTTCTTCCCCAAAGTGGGGTTTCTAGAGATGGGTCTCCTTCTTCTTGTCGTTTGGCCGGATCTTGAAGATCAAGAGATGTGAGATTTTAAAAATCTCTCCTTTCTGAGATCTGATGGCATATCTGAGTTCCCCTTTGTGGGATTTGTGGTGAAAAACTATTTAGTTTTTGAAAAAAGAAGAGTAAAACTCTTGATTTAATTCAAAAGAAAGAAGAAGGTTTTGAAACCTTGAGGAAGGAGGAAAAGGCACAGGCCCTAATTTTTTTTGGGAATGAAAAAGATATATCTTTTATTCATTATCATGTTGCCTTATATAGGCTTACATATTTACATATAGCCCCTTGGGCTTTCCAAAATGGCATTTTGCCCATCCCATGGCTCATGTGCCATTTCTTTTTCGCACATAAGCCATGGGCTTACAAAATATTGGCTTTATGCCCATTTTGCATACATTCATGCACAAACAATTACATAAAAATTATTTGTTACATGATTTTTTTATTTTGGCATGAGGAGGGCCGGCCGCTTCATGTTCGGACTCGACCTGGGCATGGGCCTACTTGGCTTGGGGTTGACCTTGACTTTGACTTGGTCAACTAAGGGTGCAAATTTTGACCCCAACAGGCGCAGCTCCACTTAAGTCGGATCTTCCGTTGAATTTTCCTCGGCGAGTCCCTTTCTTTGAATCAGGTTAGATGTCATCCTCCGAGGTGTCTGTAGATGTAGTAGGGGTAGAGTCGAACGATAAGGCTCCAGTTGCTGGGGCCGAATCCAGTGGGTCTTCTTCCTCTTCGGCTTCAGATAGCTGAGAGGGTTCTTCTATTGCGTTTTCTATGTCGGGCTCGACCCCTAGAGTCAAGGCTGCCCTAGTCACTCGCCGTCGGACGGCGATAAGGGCTCCCAAGGTGCGCATCGGGAATACCCGCGATGCGCCCTCCGTCTTGAATCGCATGGTCGAGCATTCCAACATCCGGACTCGATTCCATATTCCCTCTAACTATTCACTCCGTTTGGCCAGAGAGGGTGAGTGGGCAAACCAGGTACGGGGCAAGGAGATTGCTTTGTATTTGGAAGCATTCCGGACAGGAATGCGTCTGCCCTTCTCACCCGAGGTTTGTGCGGTGCTTCATTGCTTCCACCTTGCCCCAGGCCAGCTAGCACCGAACTCATGGAGGATCCTCCTCGGGTTTCTGGTCCGGTTGCAGCTTGATCGGATTCCCTTCAAGTTGAGCCTCCTGTCTTTTCTCTGTTATAAAAATCACCCCGGTACCATAAAGGAAGAGCCGAGCTGGGTGTACTTGTCATTTAAAAAACGCAAGGGTAGGATGGACGGGTCGGGGGCAGTTGTCGTCCCTTCTTCCATTCATGAATGGAAGAAGTTTGTTTTTGTCGGGCCGCCAGAGGGCGAGGATTGGCCTGTGCCCACCTAGTGGCGGTCGAATGCCCCCGAGGCGAAGGTGGTGTCCTAGTGGGAACCGATCCAGCGGGCTGATGTCCTGCTTTTCGAGCAGGTGAGCTGGGCTGGGCTCAGTCCTGTGCGTTTTTTTGGGTAAGTTAGGGTTTTTGACGATATGTTTAGACTTTGCCAACTTTTCTTTGCCTTTTCAGTGCCGCTGGCCTTTTTCTCCTGTGTGTTCTTTATTGCAGAGCCCATGGACCGATAAAAAATCATAGCTGCCATGCAACCAAGGCCCAAGAAAGAAAGACCGGTGGCGCAAGCTCGTCCCGAGCCGGTCTAAGTGCGGCCCCGAGGCAAACTCTTCCAGCCAGGGCTTCCGCAGCGCCCCCGATCCTGGAGGGACGCCGCGGGGGACAGAAGCATGTGTGGAACCCGGCGCCTCGGGCGAGGGCGGAGGAGTCTCCCCCCGCCGAAACCCCCCTCAAGAGACAGAAGCGGGTGGTTTCTCGGCCACCCTCTACCGAGATCCAAGTTCAGGAGAGCGACTTCTGCATTAAGGTGCCCTCAGGGCTATCTGTGGCCGACAGCTTGTTGGCGGACATGGAGAAGATAGCCAGGGCCAAGATTCCCCGGGGCACCATGAAGGCCCAAGTGGCCACTATAGCGCTGGAGCGGTTCAGGTCGGTATCTAACCCCCTTTTTCTTAAGTTTTATTTGCTCGGTTTTAGCATTTTAACACGTTTGTTGTTCTCCTCATGTCCTTCAGCACTGTGCTCTCTTCGTCGCCATGGGGTCCGAGGAGATAGCACCGGCGATGAAGAAAGCGAGCGAATCCTCCTCGCGGGAGGAAGAGCTTCGCCTTCAATTGCAGCGAGCAGAGGAGAAGGCGTCTCTCTTTGCCTCGAGATTGGTCGCCGATGGGCTGACGATCTCCAAGCTGAAAGAGTCCCATCGTCTCCTAAACGAATCCAACCGGGCTATCCAAGCCAAGATGGAGGAGACGAACGGCCTTTACAATGCCATGAAAAGGTCGAGGGACGCCATCAAAAAGAATGTCCGGGCGGCTTTAGACGCGGCGAAGCTTGCCAAGAGCCGAACGGAGAGGGCCGTGGAGGAGCATAAGGCATCCAATCAGTTTTACCTTGATCTTGCCGAATCCGCGGCCGTCGGGTGGCACAACGCCCTCGACGCCGTCCAGGAATCCATGTCGGAGTTCGTCGACTACGAGCTTCGCTCAAGTACCCCTCGTCGAGGAAGCGTCGCACGGGAAGGCACCGAGCTGGCCGTAGGAGGCGAGGCTGCCGGCAGGAGCACTGACCCTGAGGTCGCCGTTTTGATCCCCGACGGTGGCGTCGAGCAGGGAAAGATCCCGGTCGAGGGGACGGTCTGAGCTATCCCCCTTCACAATTTTTCTTGTATATATATATTTTTTAGAATTTTGTAAGCCTTCGGGCATTTTTGTAAGGCTGAGGAGCCCACAATACCTTGTATATAATTTTGATCATAAATAAAGTATACATTTTCCTTTGCTCAAATGTCTGATCATCCTGCAAGTACTTTAGCTCGTAAGTCTTTTCATCTTGCAAGTACTTTTAACTCGTAAGTCTCTTTATCTTGCTAATGTTAGGCCGGTGTCCGTCCTTTCTAGGTGACGATCGTTCATTGAATATGAGTCGACCGACGGCCAAGTGTAGGAAGGTCGATATCCTCCCTTTTCCCGATGTCGAGGTGGCGATCGCGCATCGAGTATGAATCGAACGATAGCCAAGTGTAGGAAGGCCGGTATCCTCCCTTTCCCCAAAGTCGAGCTGGCGATCGCTCATCGAGTATGAATCGAACGATAGCCAAATTTGAATAGGTCGGCGTCACTCAATTCTACCCGGTCGCCTCGCGGTGAGGGGTTTGGATGCACAGCATTTATTGGGCAGGAAGCTACCCGCTGCGGATGGGCCGAGCAGGAATCTGCCCGGTGGCCTCGTTAGGAAAGCTTTAGACCCCATAGCGTTTGTTGGGCAGGAAGCTACCCACTGCGGATGGGCCGAGCAAGAATCTATCCGGCGGCCTCATGATGAGGGCTTTAGATCTACAGCGTTTGTTAGGCAGGAAGCTACCCGCTGCGGATGGGCCGAACAGGAATCTACCCGGCGGCCTCATGAGGAGGGCTTTGGATCCACAGCGTTTGTTGGCAGGAAGCTACCCGCTGTGGATGGACCGGGCAGGAATCTACCCGGCAGCCTCGTGAGGAGGGCTTTGGATTCACTATGTTAACGCTGTGCAGGAAGCTACCCGCTGTGGATGGACCAAGTAGGAATCTACTCAGCAGCCTCGTGATGAGGGCTTTAGATCCACAGCGTTGTTGGGCAGGAAGCTACACGCTGTGGATGGACCGGGAAGGAATCTACCCGGTGGCCTCGTGATGAGGGCTTTGGATCCACAACGTTGTTGGGCAGGAAGCTATCCGCTGTAGATGGACCCGGCAGGAATCTACCCGGTAGCCTCGTGATGAGGGCTTTGGATCCACAGCGTTGTTGGGCAGAAAGCTACCCGCTATGGATGGACTGAGTAGAAATCTGCTCGGTGGCTTCGCGATGAGGGCTTTCTGAACTCCCTAGTGCCTTCGTGGGGAATCGTTCAACCTTCCGTGGTCCATATATGCGGGAATACCGTCATGGACGACACGTGGCGGCACTATATTGAGAAAGTGTGATATTCTGTGATTTGTATCATTGAGCGAGTAGATCTCGGTCGTTGAAAGATATTTGTTGAGGCTATAAATACCGAAGATGCATCGGTTCCTTCCTAGTCTTGCATTCTCCGAAAATGATGAGTCGCGTGTATACCATCAGGGAGATCATTTCTCGGGACGATGTGTACTTTTATAATCTTGATCGTTCCGAGGAGATGTACGAGGTGGTGATAAGCCGCTTGGAGGGCCACTGTGGATGCTTACTTCCCCGGCGATCTCATTTCCTCCAAGTGCTAATTTACACAATATGGAGGACTTCCCCGGGTATGTACAACATCCTATCTCCGCAGTTGATGGAAGAGGCGTTTGACAAGATGCACACGGCCTACGATCTTGGTTTGATCTCAAAGAGCAGATAGGACCGCTCGATAGACCTTCTTCTTGAGAGTTTTCAGAAAAGGTTAATCGTTGCATCTTGCTCGGCGGATGGGATCCCTGGAGAGTTCGTGGCTTCTAGGATCCACGGGCACCGTCAGAAGGAGCGGACCGAGGATGCTTGGGCTCGGCTGGAGGAGATTTCCTCTGAGTATCACCAACAATGTTTTCTTAATTCTCGCCCTCCTCTATTGTAATCGTTGTAAGGCCGGTGAGCCCCTAATACCTCTGAAATAAATAAATTTGTCTTTGGTAGTAGCGTACTGCCTCTTTTTCTCTCCTCTGTACATTTTATATTAAAGCTTAAAAAAACGAAAAAACCTTGGAGTCTCGGAACAGAGAAAAGAGAAACAAAAGGCTGGAGCCCCACGGCGGTGAAAAGAGCCTCTTCTGCGAGAGGACCTAGCTCGGAAGACTTAGTTAATGCCGAACTTCTCTTCTTTTATCTAATGACGAAGCCGAAAAGGAATTGCATTATTAAAAGAAGGTACATGCTTATTTATACAACTAGAGCTTTTCAGCGTTATAAGGCCGAAGAAAATTATGCCATCCGGCGTCTTGCAGACGGTATACTCCATCGCACAATGTTTCTATTACGAAGAACGGTCCATCCCACTTCGGGGAGAACCTATATAGTCTCCTTTGGTCTATAAATTCGTTTCTTCGTAAGACCAGATCTCCGGTCTTGAAGGCCCGATGTTTAATTCGAGCATTGTAGAAGCGTGCAGTTTGCTGCTGATAGGCGGCTGCTCTGATTTGCGCTCGATCCCGCTTTTCCAACAAAATGTCCAGGTTGCATCGGAGCGCCGAGGTGTTGGCTTCATCGTCAAAGTGTCCGACCCTATAACTGGGCAGTCCAATTTCCGCGGGGACCATTCATCGGTACCGTAGCAGAGGCCGAATGGGGTTTCTCCTGTAGGTGTTTTCTTCGATGTTCGCAACGCACATAACACCCGTGGCAGTTCCTCGACCCAGTCGCCTTGCCTTCCTTCCAAACGGGCTCTGAGACCGTGGATGACGCATCGGTTCGCTACATCGGTCTGTCCGTTGCATTGAGGATGTGCAACCGCGGCAAACTTCATCAATATGTTGTGGTCGCGGCAAAACTCTTTGACTTTATCGTTTTCGAAATTGGTCTCATGGTTGGTAACTATGCACCTCGGGATCCCAAATCGAGAAATTATGTTGTTCTGCAGGAACTTTATCGTAGAGGTGGCGTCTGTTTTCCTGATGGGTACGGCCTCTATCCATTTCGTGAAGTAGTCCACAACGAAAAGGATGTATCTGTGCACGCCCGTGCCGGTGGGGAGTTGACACACCATATCCATCCCCCATTGTGCAAACGGCTAAGGTAAACTGAGTGGAGTTAGTTCGGTGGCGGGGAGACGAGGTATATTGCCGAAGAGTTGGCAGTTGTTGCATTTTCTGACCAGCTTCTCGACATCCTGGTGTATTCTTGGCCAATAGTACCCTTGCAGTAGTGCCTTTTGGACCAAGGTTCGGGCCCCTTGATGTGCTCCCCCGACCCCTTCATATCTCTCTCGCAGAACGTAGTCAGCATCGTGGGGGTCGATGCACCGGAGCAGAGGCTGAGTGTATGACTTCTTGTACAGGTTTCCGTTGTTCCATACGAAACGGCGTGCTTTGGCCCGAAGCCGGTGAGCTTCTCCTCAGTCTTCGGGAAGTACACCGTCCTTTAGGAACCCCACGAGGGGCTTTCTCCAATCCCTGCCTTCTTCCTGAGTTGTGTAGATCTGAAGTGTTACCTATCCGTCTTCCACGCTGGGTCGTGGCAAGACTTTGAAGAGGATATTTCTTTTATGGTTGGCCGAATAGTAAGAAGCGAGCTTCCTCAAGGCGCCGGCTTGGGTGTTCAAGTTCCTGGGAATCTGCTCCACATGGACTTCGTTGAAATTTTTTCAAAGCCTTTTTATTTCGGCCAGGTATTTTATCATGAGCGGTTCCCGGGCCTCGAAACGCCCGGTTACTTGGCCGATGACCAGTGCAGAGTCACTGCGAACTCTGATGGTCTTCAGCCCTACCCCGGAGGCGATTCGCAGTCCTGCCAACAAATCCTCGTATTCCGCGGCATTGTTTGACGCTCTGAACCCGAGCTTTAAAGAGTATTCCGTTTCCGCTTCGTCTGGGCCGCGGATGATCAGGCCAGCCCCGCTCCTCTCCTCGGTAGAGGATCCGTCCACGTAGAGCACCCAATCCGGGATGGGGTCGGGTACCTCCTCGACCGAGGGACGTGGTTCGGGGCCCCGCGCTGCCGCTCCTTCTTTAGTGGGAATAGTGCATTCGACAATGAAATTTGCTAAGACCTGTGCTTTGATGGCTTGTCTGGAACGGTATTTGATATTAAATTGGGACAATTCCTACCTCCATTTCTCCATACGACCTGACGACTCGGGGGAGGCGAGAATAGACCTAAAGATCGTTCGGTGAGGACGAGGATGGTATGCGCTTGGAATAGTGTCGAAGTTTTCTGGAAGCGACAAGTGCTAGGACTATTTTCTCTATGGCTGGGTACCTTGTTTCTGCATTCTTGAAAACATGGCCCACATAGTAGACCGGTCTTTGTATGCCTTCGAATTCTCTGACAAGCACCGAGCCTGCAGCTTGGTTGGAAATGGCTAGATATAATAATAGCTCGTTGCCCTCGACCGGTCGGGTCAGTAGCGGGGTGGTCGCTAGGTGCGCCTTGAGTTGTTCGAAAGCGTTCTGACATTTCTCTGACCATTCGAATTTAGGAATTTTCCTTAGGGTCCTGAAGAACGGGAGGCACTTCTCTCCGGATCTGGACATAAAGCGACTCAGGTGTTAGTTATATGTATGCCCTAGAGGCCATTACTGTACATAGGATGTATATTGTAGTGGATGCTGGGACATATATAGGGAGGACTTTCTTGCTCGACATGATAGTATGCTATCTGGTTACTCTTTACCTTAACGTGTATACTGATTGTCTCTCTGTTACATGTTGGTAAAGCCCTTAGGATGTGTACTTGACTACCTGGACTATGATGCGGATCATACTAGTGGGGACATGGTAGTCCATAAGTACATCCTTCAAGGTCCCTAGTCGTGGGTGTATCGAGACGGGGCATCGATATACCAGAGTAGACTAGCGTATACCTTCTCGACCCATATAGATGGGCGATGGATGATCCTATATCCATCGGTGTTTGACATCAGAGATGATATACGGGTGCTCAGTGGAGACTGGGTATACTGGACGGACTCGCCGAGAACTCCCAGATGGTATTATACCTTACGTCAGATGGCAGTTCTCTGGTGACACTGGTACAGGTTAGTCTGTAGACCCGAGATCGTCATAGAGTCTTGTGTGATTCCCACTGTGCTTTGATTTCCACCTTACCATGTCCAAGAGGGCGTGCAAAACGGTGGTTTTTGGGTACAGTCCCGAGTCATATGGAGGCAATGAGCGATAGGAGGGGATTCGTCTCTCCCGGTATAGGGAGTTGATGTTGCGCTGTGTTCGATTGGTTATAACCGGAAATCCCTGGCCAGGGTTGTTGAGATTTACTGGTAAGTGTTACCAGTAGTATCTCGAACTGTTATAGACTTCATATCGACACGACTTATCGAGCTATTGGGGTCTGACGTTTAACACCCCTAGGCAAGATATGCGACATATCAGACGAACAGACCGGACTGTACGGTAAGTGTTACTGGTTGGATTCACAGGAGTGTGAGCGGGCTTGCTCGTCGATCTTCTGATCGCTCAATACCCGGGTGGCCGTTACGTTTAGCAGACCGCTTGCGGCTTGTGGGTGTTTAATATGATCATCACCTGCTGCCGGCGTATTGACGAGTCTTTAGAGTCCTACACAGAGGTTTCCTGGCTCAAGCGAAACGAAATAAGAGCACATATGAGATATGTGCGAGACCGAGAATTATACTAGTATGTGATACTGTATTCTATTCTCGCGATTTGTATCATTGGTCGGTTATATGAGATATAGCCGGGTTACCGAATCAAGTGTTGATTCGATACATTGATACACTTGATATTAGTCGGTTATATGCGATATGACCGGATCGTTAAATCAAGTGTTGATTTAATGATTTAATGTATAATTATATATTTGATATATTACTTTACATTAACTAGTATTTGTTCACTTAAGATGGATTTTCTCACTTGATGTGCACATTGTATATATATGATATAGTTTTGTGCACTAGTTTGTATCATGTTTGATGATACATGCAAACTTGGGTGTGTATGATTAAACCATGGTTATGTTAATGGTTAGGGTTTTGATTTACTTATTTATTTATTCTCTTAATTCATTTTTGGCAAAAAGAGAAATGGTGGCTTGCTTTGTTTTATAGTCAAAGCTTCACCTAGCCCGATCATTTCTCCGATGGAATCAATACTAGAGTCCGAGATCCGATGATCGCAGCGAAGGGACATCGTCACGGAGCTAAGGAGGTGGAGGACCGGATCTACAAAGGTTGTATTTTCCGTTCACTCTTAGTTAAGTTGTTAACTAGTTGCATGTTTCGCCTTAAACTCTAGTCAACGATCGCATTAGGGTTTCTCAGCACCGGAATTTTTTGAAATTGGCATGGTTGATGCCTTGTGGAACCTCTTTAGTGTGCCTAGGAACCCTACAGTGGTATCAGAGCCTAGCTAGAGCCTTAGGCGATGCGTAGACGATGTTAGAAACCCGATTGAACCCGAAACCCTAATTCTAAATCCCTCTCTGGAAATTTTCTGGAATTTCGGATTTTTGTTAATTAAAAATTGTCAAAAAATTCAGCAGGATTTTCTAAGAGTTACTGTGAAGCATGTGACCACAATTCGTCTAAAGCTCCGCGGAACCGCGGCCCCACCATGGCTTGGGCGGCGGTTCCGCGGCCAAATTGATGAATCTTTCCACGTGGCTTGCACAGTAATCTCTATTTTTAAGTGCTGTATTTTATGGGAATTTTTAATTAATACTCAACAGTTGAGTTTTCTGGGGTTGTATTGGGACTTCGGTGATTCGATCGGATTGTCTAATCTTGTCTATGTGTTTTCCGGATAATTTTTGAATATGTTGAAAAATTCGACCAGATATGAATACCCACTTTTTCCCCTGCCGGGAAATTTCCAATTGTTGGATTTTTCCGTGGTTTAAAGACGTTCTAAGTAGTGCAAGTAACGCGATGGTCCCTCTAGAAGACAACAAACCTTAACTCGATTATGTGACCGTCTTGAACTGCCTTTTGAACCTTCGGGTTTAGGGCAGTACGGCGTGCCACATGTGAGGCGTTGCCTTGACCCTTCTAAGGTTGGACCGTTGGTACTGAGGCATGAACTGGATGTTTTTAGACCTATTTCATGTGTTGAACTGTATCGGGAAAACTTGGGTGTTTGACTGTTCAGTCGGAAAGTTTAACATCTTCTATTTATCTGGAATGTGATACAATAATTGGAATTCACAAGTAGTTATGAGATAACTGATATGAATGTTATAAACATAGCACTTTAGTCTCACTTGATCGGTTGCCACGGAATTTTGATGCGATCAAAAGTCCGTCGCAATCACGTAGCGTACGTGGATACTCGCTGGGTAAACTTAATAGACAGCTACGCCCCTTAGCCCCGACCAAGTGACTGTAGGAGAACCCCGTCGCCGAAAGCATCCGTTCGGGTGCTCGCGGTAGCGGTGTTCCGCCTTGGTGCACTTCGTCGACGGCATCGGGGGTGCGGCCGCCTACTAAAGTTTGCGACGAGCATTCGATCAGAGATGTCGGGAATCTTGTTGAATTGCCCGACCTGATATTGAAAAGTGTTTTCGGTATGGAGACTAAAATGCGGGGTTTATAATTGTTAGGCATGCGATGTCTAAGGAATTCATTTGATTGGGCATGCGATGTCTAAAGAGGTTGCGGATTCCAACTGTTGTAGTTTTACACTTTCTTTTCTGTGACCGTAAGTGTAATATGTGATATCGCCGGTTTCGTTGCTATATGCCAACGATAATTGGGATACGCATGTTTACTTACGTTAATGACATGTGATGTTATGTGTTGCTGGATATGTTATATTGGATCGTCATGTTTGAGTAGCCGGGGTTTTTTATGTGAGATGGGTGTTTTTCATTTTCATTCATGTAAAAACTTGTATGTAATATTCTTTTATTGGGGCACTTCCAGGTTGCGGAAGATGTCACCTTTTGTATATTATTTTCTTTTCCGCACTAGGATAGACCCAAGGAGGAGGGCACAAGTAACCGGGTTCTGGAGTCCATTGGGAGACCAACTCGAGGAGTCGAGTCCGGGTCTCTTAACTCTAGAAATGGTAGGGTTGCTTACCGCTCTCGTAGGGGTCTAGGGGTATGGGATTGGTTATTCATCACGACCGTGGAATCCGTGTTTTATACTGGCTCGTATTGAAAACACGGACGTTCTAGTATATCCAATATTTCATATGATATTTTCTGCTGCGTTATCTGTGATGTGATCAAGTGATATGTTCAGATAGATATAGTATATAGTATATATGATATATTATATAAACGTTGCTTATGTTTTACACCCGCGCTAGCCCTGCCCCGCTCTGTCGTTAGTTACCTAACCTAACGGTGCACGAGGGGACATCGAGGCGAATGCGGATGGCATAAGTGTACGTCGTATTTATCTGTGATGTTTAGGTAACTTAAATGATGGGACTTCATTAATATGATTAATGAAATAAAAGAAACCTAAAGATGTTGTGGAATCGAATTTCAAAATAAAACAGGTAGCTACAGTTCTTGCTTTGCATCGTGGTGTTCCTTGTAGAACATCCTGCACCTTATTCGATAAGGAAAGGACCGAGATCCCTTCACCGGGAGTGACTCCTTTAGCAATAACTGGCAGATGCTATAACCCTCGGATTGTCTTTTGATTGCTCCTATAGTTTTTGCTTTGCACAGCGGTATATATAATATATCCTGCACCTTATTCGATGAGGAAAGGGCCGACGATCCCTTCACCGGGAGTGACCCCTTTAGCAAAACTAGAAAAGCCTCAAAAACACTCCATTTTAAAATCATTTGATTCTACAACGATATAAAGTTCATTGCGCAAAAGGTTTTCTTAAAAACCTGTCCCAGCCCTCTGTCATTTAAGATAAGTAATAGTTAGTATTCGTGCTGCGTTTGTTGACTCAGTCAAAGCGTAGTGTGCGGTAGCTGATTAGTGCTTATCTGCAAAGCATATGATGCGATTGGATTAGGGTAGTCGTGCGAGCTTGTTGACTCAGTCAAGGGTCGTGCGGGTGGGTTTAATTCAATCGGGAAATGACGGGTTGAACTTTACTTGCGGTCTATGGTTTGTTGACTTAGTCAAGGTCGTAGATCGCTTGGGGCAAAATTATCGGGAATTTCAAGTGTTGAAATTTGCAATGAGATTGCATACCTTCTATGAGATAGTTGGATCCCGATACCCGCTGCGAGTAAGAGTTACTCCTGGGAGAGTTTTACATATTACAATTAGCCGATCAAGTAGGTGTCTAGAAAGGTGTCAACGGGGTTACGCCTCTGGGAAAACGAGGTTTACTGTAATTAGGTCCGTGCGAAAGCACGGGGAACCTCCCTCAAAGTACCGACACTGGCCTGGCTGAAAGACTGGCGAACTTGTAGCGTGTAATTAATCCCGGCTAGTCTTTCCTTTTAGTGTTTGAAAGAGGATTTGATAAAAACCAGTGGGAGCCATCCTGATTAGATAAAATAATAACCAATCTATTCTTGCAAGAGCGCACGCTGAGTGTTTTCTTCTCTCTCTCCAGGTAGCGACCATGTCACGCCTTAATCAAGATAATAATACGGATATATTGACCGAACCCGCTTGTTATACTGAGCTGGGGAACGTTGGTCCCGCTCCAACTTATAATAGTTATAAGACATAGCAGGAAATTGGGGAATACCAGATTTCCCGTGCCGCCCAAACGAAGAAAGTGCATGTTGATGCATCATCTTCGGGTGTGTTCATTACAGAGAACTGATTCTCAAATGTCCTTTACGTCCTGGATATATGATACCGCATCAGGATCCCGCATATGTAATTTGTTACATGGGCTACAGAAAGGTAGAGAACTGAGAACGGGTGATAAGTTTCATAAGGCAGAAAACGGTGCAAGTGTTGCAGCCGATCTGTTGGTCACTGTCACCCTGTATTACAAATACATTAATTCTGAACGGATGTTATTAGATACCGAACCTGATATACAAAATCATATCACTCTCTTTATAAGTAAAGAAATGATAAAATTTTGTATTGTTGGATAATGTTTTGAACATTTCCTATATTAAAAGTTGATTGGTTCAGGCACGTTATCTAAAAGCATTGATGTTCTAAATCAAACTACAGTTCTTAGTATACGGAACACACACAAGAGGAAGAGTTCAGAAATGAACGAATCCTTCTTGAGGTATTGTAGACTAGGTCATATCAATGCGACCCGACTAGCTAAGTTACACATAGATGCATATTTAAATCAGTTTGAATTTACATCTTGTGAAAACTTGCTGGTCATGTCACAAAGATAAGATGACCATAGCTATGTTTACTGGAAACAAAGAAAGAGTAAGTGAACTCTTGGGATGATACATGTTGATGTATGAAGGTCCCCTGTCTACACATGCCAGGACTGGTTCTTTATATTTCATTAAATTCTCTGATGATCTCTCGAGATTCAGATATATGTTCCTGTTGAAACACAAGTCCGAACCTTTTTGAGATATTCACAGAATATAAGTTAGAAGTAGAGAACCAAAAACGGGTATAAGTATTATGTCCTTTGATGTGATCAAGAAGGAGAATACTTGAGCACGGAATTTCTGGACTATTCTAAAGGAGAATGAGATTCTCTCTCAGTGTTACTCCTCCGTATACACCTCAGCACCTCAGTGTATCGGGGCGGAGCAATCACACCCTATATGATATGGTATGCTCTATGATGAGTACTACTGAGTTCCCTATTTCTTTTTGGGAGTTATGCGCTTGAGAAGCTGCATACCTATTGAATAGGGTTCGAATCAAATCTGTGCCTACCACTCCATATGAGATATGGTATGGGAAGAGCCCATATCTTAAGTTTGTTAAGATTTGGGATTGTCCGGCCTATGTCTAAAAAGCAAAATCCGGACAAGCTCGAGGGAAGGTCTGTTATGTAGAACTGGAAATGTTCCAACTATACAAACTGCAGCTGCTAATTTGGTAGAACTAAAGGATTCGATAGTAACCAACGAACCTCAGCCTCTCCGCCGATCTAGCAGGGTTCCTCACCCACCTGAGAGATACTTCGGTTTCTCTATGACAGTGGGAGCGAGGAATGCATCATGAGATGATGACCCAACTAGTTTCTAGCTGGCCATCAGGAGTGGGACTCTGTAAGAATGGCTGGATGCTCAGCGATCTGAGATGGAATCCATGTACACCAACAAAGTATGGACTTTGGCTGCTATATCTGAAGGGTTAAATCCCCATCAGGAGCAAGTATATCTTGAGAAGATTACTTGGTGTAGATGGAAAAGTTGAGACTTTCAAAGCTAGACCTGTTAAAGATTTTCATCATTGACCAGGCGTGGATTATGATGAAACATTTTTCAAGTAACTAAGCTTAAGTCCATCCAGATCCTACTTGCCACGGCTACATACCATGACTACGATATCTGGCGGTTGGGTGCCATGACTGCTTTTCTAAGTGATGTTTTAGAAGAGTGCGTCTATAAGTACACAGCCAGAGGGCTTCGTAAAAAGTGGGAGCAACAGAAACGTGTGCAAGTTGTTTTACAGATTAAAGCAGGCATCGCGGAGATGGAACGTCTATTTTGATGCGTTAGTCAAAGAGTTTGACATCATCAAAATGGTAGATGAACCTTGTATATACAAAAAGGTAGTAGGGAGTATGGTGATGATCCTCGTAGAGTACGTGGATGACATACTCTTGATAGGGAAGGAGTTTCCTATGCTACGCTCGGTCAATCTCCGCTTATCACAAGGATTCTCCATATAGGATCAAAGTGATACCTACTAAATCCTGGATTTTGGATCTATGAGATAGATCTAATTGGATGTTAGGATACTCACTAGTTGTAGTGAGATGGTATCTATCGATCCTGGGGAGAATCACTGGAAGGGTTCCAGGGTGATAAAGACGACTGAATGTCAGTCACAGGCATTGTCTTTACCCTCAGTAAAGGGACAGAATGTTGGAAGAGTTCCAAGCTAGATACCGTGGCATACTAGACGATAAAGGCTGGATACATCGTTACTTAAGATGCTACCAAAGAGGCAGTTTGGGTGTATATTGGTTCATGAGATGAACTAGGTTCCTACCATTGTGTGACAATGGAAGTGTGGCTTTGGCCTAGGAACCCCGGTCCCATCAGTGACCCAGACGTATTCTGAGGTAGCATCACCTGATCATTGAGATAGTTGATCTCCAGGGGTGATCGAGGTTAGGAGAGTAGACTCAGAGGACAACACGGCGGATCCACTCACAAAGGCCTTTTCCCAGAGAGAGACTTTTATGGGATGGTTGAGTATGAGATACTGCAACCACTGCTACAGATGGCCCTAGTGCAAGTGGGAGATTGTTAGTTATATTATGCCCTAGAGGCCATTACTATACATAGGATGTATATTGTAGTGGATGCTGGGACATATATAGGGAGGACTTTCTTGCTCGACATGATAGTATGCTATCTGGTTACTCTTTACCTTAACGTGTATACTAATTGTCTCTCTGTTACATGTTGGTAAAGCCCTTAGGATGTGTACTTGACTACCTGGACTATGATGCGGATCATACTAGTGGGGACATGGTAGTCCATAAGTACATCCTTCAAGGTCCCTAGTCGTGGGTGTATCGAGACGGGGCATCGATATACCAGAGTAGACTAGTGTATACCTTCTCGACCCATATAGATGGGCGATGGATGATCCCATATCCATCGGTGTTTGACATCAGAGATGATATACGGGTGCTCAGTGGAGACTGGGTATACTGGACGGACTCGCCGAGAACTCCCAGATGGTATTATACCTTACGTCAGATGGCAGTTCTCTGGTGACACTGGTACATGTTAGTCTGTAGACCCGAGATCGTCATAGAGTCTTGTGTGATTCCCACTGTGCTTTGATTTCCACCTTACCACGTCCAAGAGGGCGTGCAAAACGGTAGTTTTTGGGTATAGTCCCGAGTCACATGGAGGCAATGAGCGATAGGAGGGGATTCGTCTCTCCCGGTATAGGGAGTTGATGTTGCGCTGTGTTCGATTGGCTATAAACGGAAATCCCTGGCCAGGGTTGTTGAGATTTACTGGTAAGTGTTACCAGTAGTATCTCGAACTGTTATAGACTTCATATCGACACGACTTATCGAGCTATTGGGGTCGGACGTTTACCATCCCTAGGCAAGATATGCGACATATCAGACGAACAGACCGGACTGTACGGTAAGTGTTACTGGTTGGATTCACAGGAGTGTGAGCGGGCTTGCTCGTCGATCTTCTGATCGCTCAATACCCGGGTGGCCGTTACGTTTAGGAGACCGCTTGCGGCTTGTGGGTGTTTGATATGATCATCACCTGCTGCCGACGTATTGACGAGTCTTTAGAGTCCTACACAGAGGTTTCCTGGCTCAAGCGAAACGAAATAGGAGCGCATATGAGATATGTGCGGGACCGAGAATTATACTAGTATGTGATACTGTATTCTATTCTCGCGATTTGTATCATTGGTCGGTTATATGTGATATAGCCGGGTTACCGAATCAAGTGTTGATTCGATACATTGATACACTTGATAGTCGGTTATATGCGATATGACCGGATCGTTAAATCAAGTGTTGATTTAATGATTTAATGTATAATTATATATTTGATATATTACTTTACATTAACTAGTATTTGTTCACTTAAGATGGATTTTCTCACTTGATGTGCACATTGTATATATATGATATAGTTTTGTGCACTAGTTTGTATCATGTTTGATGATACATGCAAACTTGGGTGTGTATGATTAAACCATGGTTATGTTAATGGTTAGGGTTTTGATTTACTTATTTATTTATTCTCTTAATTCATTTTTGGCAAAAAGAGAAATGGTGGCTTGCTTTGTTTTATAGTTGAAGCTTTATGAAGCTTTGAAAAAGTCTACCATTTTTGTTTCATGCCTAACCTAACCATTCACCTAACCTTAGTTTACTCTCTACACATAACCATGGTTGCTAATATGATAAGAATCACTTATTTTCTATTATTCATTATTCTTATCATATTATCATCATCTTCTTCTTCTTCTTCTTCAAGAAGAAAGAAGCTTGCTAGCTTCAATGGTGAAATGAGAAAAAGAGTGAGAAATCCAATTCTAAAGTGAACCCACTTCCTATTTCTTCATCCTCTACCACTTGCCAAGTAGTATAGGGTGTTTTCTTCACAAGTTTCATGACTTGGTGAAGTTGGAGCTTGATCTTGAGTTGCCTCGACGTAGATCATCTTCGGCATCGAAGTCGACGACCTAGCCCGATCATTTCTCCGATGGAATCAACACTAGAGTCCGAGATCCGATGATCGCAGCGAAGGGACATCGTCACGGAGCTAAGGAGGTGGAGGACTGGATCTACAAAGGTTGTATTTTCCGTTCACTCTTAGTTAAGTTGTTAACTAGTTGCATGTTCGCCTTAAACTCTAGTCAACGATCGCATTGGGGTTTCTCGGCACCGGAATTTTTTGAAATTGGCATGGTTGATGCCTTGTGGAACCTCTTTAGTGTGCCTAGGAACCCTACATCAGGGCAGCCACCCTCCCTCTGAGGCGCATGATGTCAACATTGCTCTTGGACGTTGCCATGTTGAGGATGGCGCTGATCTTTTCTGGGTTTGCTTCGATTCCTCGATGAGTAACCATGAACCCGAGGAACTTCCCACTGGTGACTCCGAATGCATACTTAGCTGGGTTAAGCTTCATTTTGTACTTGCGCAGGACGTCAAATGTCTCGCCGAGGTCTTTAGTGTGCCCGGCTGAGAAGATGGATTTTACGAGCATGTCGTCGACGTAGACTTCTATGTTTCTCCCAATCTATGGTTTGGACAGTTTGTTAACCAGGCGTTAATACGTGGCCTCAACGTTCTTGAATCCGAAGGGCATCACTTTGTAGCAGTATACTCCACGATCAGTGGTGAAGATGGCAAGTTCTTCGTCGGCTGGGTCCATCAAAATCTGATTGTAACCGGAGAAAGCGTCTATGAAGCTCAGGAATTCATGGTCGGCCGAACTGTACACTAGCTGGTCTATTCGAGGAAGTGAATAGTTGTCTTTGGGGCAGGCTTTGTTCAAGTCCGTGAAATCGACACACATGCGCCATTTCCTATTTTCCTTCTTGACCATGACCATGTTCGCCAGCCAATCTGAGTAGTCCAGGTTCCTGATGAAATTGGATGCGAGCAATCGGTCCACCTCATTTTCTATCACCTTTTGTTTAACAGGTGCAAAACTTCTCTTCTTTTGTCAGACGGGTCGGGCTTTCGGATCGACCCCGAGCTTGTGGGAGATTACTTTGGGGTCAATCCCGGGCATGACCGCTGGCGTCCAAGCGAATACGCCCGAATTTCCTTGGAGGAAACAGATCAAGTCTTTGCAGTGGTCCTCTGTCAACAGAGAACCGATCTGGATTGTCTGGCCATCGACTCCTTCTACGAGGGGGACTTCCGTCAATGCTTCCACTAGGGCACCTAGAATTTCCTTTTGTCGTCACGTATATCTAAACACCCTGGAAATTATGCGCGTCCTCAAAATCTTCGCCCTGCTCTCCGGCAGGGGGAGCCGAAGCGAGGCAAATCTTGGCGGTTTGCTAGTTCCCGTAGGCCCGGCCTATCCTCTTGATCCAAAGGGAATTTGATTGCAAGGTGATAAGTCGAAATTTGAGCCCGGAGAGCGTTTAAGGTAGGGCGTCCCAGGAGAATATTATAGAATGAAGGGACCTTAGTGACGGGGAAGTTCACCGGTATCGTTCGCGTATTGCCCGCTTCCCCAGTGTTGAAGAGGAGGGTGACCGATCTCTCGGCTGAGACAGAATGGTTGGTGAACCCAAAGAGGACATGGGAGGTCGGCTGAAGGTCGGTTGGTCCTAGTCGCATACGCTGGAAACAGTCATGGAACAAGATATCCGTCGAGCTCCCCGAATCGACCAATATTCTCGGAACCTCGTAACGGTGGACCCGGGCCGTTATCATGAGAGGGTCACTGTGAGGAAGCGATATGCCGTGGAGGTCTTCATCGGTGAAGATGATCGGTTCGTCCTTCTTGCACTTCTTATGGGATGGATTGATTACACCCTCGACTGGGAGGAGGCGGTAGTACGTCTTTTTTCCTGAGCTAGATCCGAGATAACGACTATGATTTGACCAATCGTTAATTCCTCGGGAGGGGTTTGGTCCTTTTGCTCCCGCTCCGCTTGCTGTTTGTCCCATAAGTATTTCGCTAGGTGGCCGGAGCGGATCAACTCCTCGATGTAGTCACGGAGTTGTTTGTAGTTCTCAGTCGGGTGACCTACGACCTGTGGAAGGCGCAGTACGAGCCGCGGAGTCGCTTGCCCGCTCTTTGGGTAACTGGCGGGAGCTTAAAAAACATCTCGCTCTTAGCTTCCTCCAGCAGCTCGGTCTGGGAAATGTTTAGAGGAGTGTACTCCTGGAACCTCAGGGAATAAGGTTTCGAGTGATCGACCTTCTTTTTCTTTTCCATGTCCATTTTCTTTTGGTCCGCCTGGTCGCTTCAGGACAGGTTTGAGTTTACCTCTGACTCGAGTTGGATTTCTCACTCTGTCCAGACTTTCACTTTGGCCATGGTCTTAGGTTGCACTAATGCAAAAGAGCGGAGCCACTCTTTGTGCATAAGACCTGACCTTAGCGCAGTGATAACTGTTTCATCGCGGTGCTCGGAAACCTCCAGGAGGGCATTGTAGAAGCGAGTGACATACCCTTTGAAGGATTTCTTGTCTCCGCTTTTGACAGTGAACAGATAGTCGACCGTCCTCTTTTGTCGTCGGTTTCCAACAAAATGACTGAGGAATTGGGTAGTCAGCTCGTCAAAGGTCGAGATGGAGCGTGGCGCAAGCCCTAGGAACCAGCCACGGCCAGCTCGGATTAAAGTAGTGGGAAAAACTCGGCATTGAGCCGCGTCCGAGTTGTCTTGAAAGCTCATGCCTGCTGTAAATGCGTCCAAGTGATCCTTCGGGTCGGACTTCCCGTCGAAGAGAACCACTTTGGACGGCTTGTGTTCCCGCCAAAAATTTCTGCGCAAAAGAGTCCAAGGTATCAAATGGCAGCGATCCGCTTAAGAAAATGCGAACCAGTATCTTCCGGCCTGTATTTTGATAAACTCCCCAATGAGAAACTGTTAAATTATGATGGTATTGAAAGCATCTCGAAAAAATTTTCGATTTGATATATTATGGGCCTCATAATTCATCCGGGATCAAAAGTTATGAGCAAATGTGTTATGCACATGTGATCTAAGAAAGAAGATGCGAACCAGTATTTTCCGAGCTTTATTTTGACAAACTCCGGAATGAGAAACAGCTAAATTCTGATGGTATTGAAAGCATCTTGAAAAGATCTTCGATTTGATATATTATTGGACTCATAATTCATCCGGGGTCAAAAGTTATGAGCAAATGTCTATGCACATGTGATCTACGGAAGAAGATGCGAACCAGTATTTTCCGAGCTGTATTTTGACAAACTCCGGAACGAAAAACAGCTAAATTCTGATGATATTGAAAGCATCTCGAAAAGACCTTCGGTTTGATATATTATGGGCCTCATAATTCATCCGAGATCAAAAGTTATGAGCAAATGTGTTATACACGTGTAATCTAAAGTAATGCTCTACTACATGGGGAATGCATTTTTTAGTCCCACATCGGGAAAAGGAGAGATGACTTCTCTACCACTTCCATATAAATAAGAGGGGATACCTCTTAGAAAGGGAGAGTAAAAATCCTCAAAGGATTCAATACTCAAAGGAGCTTAGTTCTCCAAGATAGGAGCATGCTCCTCCCCATAATGCGCCTATGCGCAAGCGCCATGTGCGCTACGTGCAACGCACGTATGCCCGCCATGCGGCATCACGTGCAACGCACGTGCGCACCATATGAGAACATTTAATAATATTAAAAGGAGCATGTTCTCCATATATAGGAGCATGCTCCTCCTCATAATGCGCATGTGCGCTACGTGCAACGCACGTATGCCCGCCATGCGGCACCACGTGCAACGCACGTGCGCACCACATGAGAACATTTAATAATATTAAAAGGAGCATGTTCTCCATATATAGGAGCATGCTCCTCCTCATAATGCGCATGTGCGCTACGTGCAACGCACGTATGCCCGCCATGCGGCACCACGTGCAACGCACGTGCGCACCACATGAGAACATTTAATAATATTAAAAGGAGCATGTTCTGCACATATAGGAGCATGCTCCTCCTCATAATGCGCATGTGCGCTACGTGCAACGCACGTGTGCCCGCCATGTGTCACCACGTGCAACGCACGTGCGCACCACATGAGAACATTTAATAATATTAAAATGAGCTTAGTTATCCAAGATAGGAGCATGCTCCTCCTCATAATGCGCATGTGCGCTACGTGCAACGCACGTGTACCCGCCATGCGGCACCACGTGCAACGCACGTGCGCACCATATGAGAACATTTAATAATATTAAAAGGAGCATGTTCTCCATATATAGAAGCCCTGCTTCTCCTCATAATGCGCATATGCGCCACGTGCAACGCACGTGTGTCCGCCACGCGCGCACCACATGAGAATATTCAATTAAAAGGAGACTCGTTCTCCATAGGAGCTTGCTCCCCCCCCCCATGCGCATATGCGCAAGATCCATGTGCGCTGCGTGCAAATATGAGTGCCCAACACGTGCGACGCACGTGCGCCCAACACGTGCGACGCACGTGTGCAAACGCAAAGAAGCCTTTTTCAGCAGCGAGAAGTTTAAGCTCCAGCCTGTTCTTCCCCCTAATGAGTGAGACATGGTTCAAAGGGTACATCCCTCCACACTTTCGATATATGGTACTGTAATCTCTCAGTGTCGTCGGAGAGGTGGTGGGTCCCAAAGATCAATGATCCTTCTTTCTAAAATAAAAAAGAAGAAGAAGAATCAACATTTGGGAGAAATCGAGAACTTCAAATAAAGAAAACTCTAAAGAAATTTCAGAAGAAGAAAAGGTAAAAACCTTCATAAAATAGAAGAATTTCTTCTAATAGATCATCGATCTAAGAACAAGATCAATGATCTTCACATAATAAACAGTGCTTTGCACTTTTTTATGAACCACTGGTTCTTTAAAACAAGAAAAACTTGTTTTCTTTGATCTAAATTAGATCAAGAAATCAAACAGTGCTTTGCACTTTGTCATGAACCATTGGTTCTAAAGAGATTCTTAAATTATAGTGCTTTGCACTTGCAAACTGCGTTGTTGCGCTCCTGGATTGGCGCAAGCCACCAGAGAGCGCCACGTGTCAGCATCTGAACCATCTGCGCTATGCGCTTTTGAAATAGAGCCTTGCTCTCTAGAATTGGCGCAACTCATCTGAGCGCGCCACGTGTCAGCAGCACATGCGCAGCGCATTGGCGCAGCGCACTGCGCTTGCGTGACACGTGTCGTCACCACAAGCGCTTGCGCTCCCTGATTGGCGCAAAGCGCCTGACAAATGCAATGCATTTCTTAAAGGGCCAGGCCCAAATCAAAAAGACCTAGTAGGCCTAATTAAATTGCAAAGCAATAAAAGGGCAGAGCTCAAGTAAAATTGATGCTCTGCATCATTCCTAAATGAGCAGAGCCCAAAATAAATTGATGCTCTGCATCCTTTATGAGCAGAGCCCAACTAAAAATAGAAAATAATGCAATGCATTATTTAAAAATGGGCCAAGCCCTAGTACAGGCCGAAAACAAATAAAAGTGTCGAACATTTTTGAAACTGGACTTAGCCCAATCGTGACCGTAAGTCCTCAAATTAAATTAACTGAGCAAGATTGCTCTCCTAAATCAATTTACCTCCGGTTCGAGGGTACATCTCCGAACTCCTCTGACACCTACCGTTGTAATTCCTCAACGACATCAGAGAGGTGACGGGTCCCAACGACCACACACATGAATGTTGGACTGCGGGGTCCTTAAACTCGTGAACCGTGACGTCCCTAAACTAATATTGGACCGAAACGTCCTTAAACTAATATTCGTCCCTAAATGGGAATGTTGGACCGAAACGTCCTTAAACTAATGTTCGTCCCCAAAAGGGAATGTTGGACCGAAACGTCCTTAAACTAATGATGGACCACCACGTCCTAAACTGGCGATGGACCATCACGTCCCTAAACTGGAAAATGGACCACTACGTCCCTAAACTGGAACAATAGAGCCTCCAAATGCTCTTTTGCCGGATCTAAACGGTCCCGTTTAAGTTGATCTTAGCCCCAAACACGGTTAACGTATCCTTAAACATTCAAATGGACTATAAAACCCTAAATCAACTTCGGTTCGAGGGTACATCTCCGAACTCCTCTGACACCTATCGTTGTAATCCTTCAACGACGTCAAAGAGGCGACGAGTCCCAACGGCCATATATTAAATGGATCACCACGTTAAGTTGATCTTAGTCTTAAATCAGACTAACGTATCCTTAACGAACGTTTAAGTTGATCTTAGCCTCAATACGGCTAACGTATCCTTAAACTAAAACACCAAACCCAAATCTAAGTAAATACGGATTTGGACTAATCCACGTCCTACGGGCGACGGCATTACTCAGTCTCCGTATAAAATCCACGGGCAACCACAAACAAAACAAACACACACGACACGAAGTGAAATTCTGGAGAAGGAGAAAGTGGCTACCGCGATGCGGTAGCGTAATTAACTGCAGGGGCTTGCGCCTGCAGGGAAGAGCGTCCCCATAATCAAAAACCCCTCTAGCGAGGGGGAATCTGACGAAGTCTGCTACATCGACCGCATCCGTCTAAACCTCCGATACACGGTGCCATAAACCAACTTGGCATCTTCGGAGAGGTGGACGGATAAAACCATATAGCATCTGCCTCGAATCTCAGGCAAGACGTCCCTCACGTCGTCGTCGCCGTCTTTCGGAGGGGACCAGATTCTCACTGATCTGTTCATAAGAGAAATTTCTCTTCTTTCAAAGGTTTTTACCTTTTTTATTCTTGAGGAGTTCTTCAGAGTCCTCTTTCTCCCTTTTTTTAAAAAAATGTTGATGCCTTTGAATTGAGGTCTGGGGTCCCTTTTATAGTGCCCATAAATTAGTTAAATTTGTTAAAAAGATCTTTCTCTGAGTGATTTGGGGAATTTTCCCCACCGTTGGATCTTTGATCCAAAGGTCTCTGTTTTACAGAAGAAAATCTTCTTGTTTTTAACAAGAACAGAAAAGATTTATTCTGTTTTGCGCAACTCCCTTAGCGCGTGACACGTGTCGCGCAGCGCAGCGCCTGCGCAGCTGCGCAGACACGTGTCGCGCAGCGCTGCACTGCGCTTGCGCAGACACGTGTCGCGCGCAGCTGCGTAGACACGTGTCGCGCAGCGCAGCGTTTACGCAACTGCGCAGCGTAGCGCTTGCGCAACTGAAAGTTGTTTCTTTTACTTTTAGTTTTTAAAAGAGCCCTGCTCTGATTGGACGCACCGCCTTGGGCGTTGCGCTGTCGTATCAACTTCTAACACATGGCGCGTTGCGCGTAGCGTACAGTATTTGAAGCGTTGCTTCAAAATTTGAATTTTTTTGAAATTTAAACAGAGCCTTGCTTTGATTGGGGAAACAAATGCCCCTCCACCGTTGCGCTCACGTGGCGCGTACGTGAGTGCAGCGGTGGAAAAACCTCAGCCTTTGGATCAACTGATAAGTTGAAGGGGCGCATGCGCCTATAAATAGGACCCTTGGTCCTTAGAAAATTCTTACAACTTTTAAGAATTTTGATTCTCAGAGCCTTGCTCTTGCCTAAGAATTTTCAGAGCCTTGCTCTTGTTCTTTCCCCAAGAACTTCAAAGTTCAGAACTTAGAATCACTCTAGGTAATTTAAATTAAATTTAATTAACAGAGCCTTGCTCTTATAGATCTTTGATCTAAAGAAAAAAAACCCTTTTAGAGTTTTATCACCAGAGCCTTGCTCTCAAAAACTTACAGATCTACAGAGATCTTGTCCATGGGTTTTAACCCATGAACAGAGCTTTGCTCTTGGATCAAATGTAGATCTTTTTAGATCTGAAAAATGAAGAACTTCTCATAAGTTTCCATGGATTTTTCAATATTCCAAAATTTTAATTCTTTTAAGTGTGTTAAAAAAATTTGATGGATCTTTCCATTATTACCAAAGAGCTATGCTCTTTTGAGGAATCTTGTTCCCCTGAGACCAGAGTTTGACAAATGTCACTCTGTGACAGAGCTTTGCTCTAAAAGAGGATATTTTCTCCTTGTCTCTAGGGATTTCCCATCAATGAGGATATTCTTTGTGGATCTTTTTCCATGAATTGACAGTCTCATCTAATGATGGGATTGTCTTATTAAATGATGCACCGTCATCCAGATTTTGTGGGTCCCCCTTTGGTCCCCTACCCACTGCATCACAGTGTGGAGTAAAATTTTAAAATGCCAAGCGTTAGAACACTAAACGGTTATTTTTGTCTTTCCACAGGAAACATGTCTGACGACTTGTCTTTCCCCTTTGTTCGCTCGGAAGGAGGGTTCCCTCATTCGCCAGTGGACCGGGTGGCGCTCGCTCTTATTAAGGATCATGACCCCGAGTGCAAAAAACTCCACCTGTGGGGGAGGTGGTACAGCCAGATCATCCAGGGTCGCCGCAGTTTCAGTTTTGCCACGCTGTCTGAACCCATAACTCCAATCCCCTATGCGGACGAACCCCCGACGAAGTATGCCGTGGAGGTTAAAAATTGGAATTCAGATGACCTCCTCCAACCCGCAATTGGTGTTATTCCCGTGCAGCCGCCGCCGGCAATAGATATTTTAGGAAGGCGAATCTGTCAGGGTGAAGCACGCCCTTGGGGACGGGCCTATAATATTGGATTGGTGTCGCGACCGCCCGCCGGATACTTGCAGTGGGCCCGATACATCTTATCGGCGAAAAGGACTCATCTAATGAAGATTGGGTTGTATTCGGCCATCTACGTCTCGCTCTTCGAGTATCCTTCTCCTCCAACGTGGTGGATCAAAGCCTTCATTGAACAATGGAATATCCCCACCCACACTTTCCTGATGGCGGATAGGGAGGTCTCAATTTCCTTGGAGGAGTTTGCCGAGCTCTCGGGTTTACCGATGAAGGGGGAGCATTACAAGGAGTTGCTACCTCCTGACGAATACGTCTTTGTCACCAAGCCGCTGGTGTTTGACCTAACTCTGGAAAACGCCGTCCAGCATCAGTATCCGGGCCTGGTGAAGATGTTGGAGATCTACGAAGCACTCCATCTGGAATTGGGCGACCGGGGCGTCAGTTTCGCAGATTTTATTGCCCGCTTCATTCGCCCGGAGCTCCTATCAGAGCGGAGTGAGAAGTTTGCCCAGCTCGATGACCCTTTCGGCTTCGGCTTAGACCGCCGACCTGTATCGGAGAATGATCAAAGGGATTTTTATCTCCCCGGCGCTGCCGTCGTCCCTTTCTCAGAAATTACCGTCCCGGGCATGGATGAGGAGACCTTTTTTTATTGGGTTCTTAGGTTTGTGGCTATGCAGCTTTGCGCTCCCCATGCACCCGCGTCACATGCGGCCCTCCGTCTTTTACCCAGCGCATCGGATGGTGGCTGGTTTACAGTTATCGGTAGGAATCGCCGGGCTGGCCTACCTTTATAAAGGACTTAGCGTAGCGGCGGACGCTAGTGAGCCGGGGATACAGCCCGCTAACTTCCCGACGCATTATTTCACCTCCTGGATGGAAATGCATGTGCAAGGGGTGTTCGGTGTCCATAAGATTCCTCCGTTCTTCGAGAAATGCAGACTCCCGAGAGTCATGCGGTTGGTCGGCGCTTCAATTGTGTTTGCACCCCCACGGGAGTCTAGGGGGCTGCTCCTTCGTCCACATCTGGTCGGAGCGAAGATTTCCTTTGTGGATAAGGTTATAACCATAGGCTCAGAGACTGCTAAGTCAGTAGTGCCACTGCGCGATGATTTCAAGGACGGGGCTTCCGTATTGAAGGCTCGGGAAATCCTCCACCTCTACTCCATTCGGCCGGGCTATCTAGTGTTTAGGCAGAATGAGACCGCATTTTTCATGAGGTACAACCCGCACCGGTTTGCTCAGCAATCGAGCTATAACCAAGGGATCCCGATGGAAGCTTTCTTGGAAAAGCCTGTGGTCAGCCGAGAGGGGATGAAGAACGCAATGCATCATTTCACACGGCTTAACACGGGTTCCTATTTCTTCATTAGTGAACCCAGCTGTGTCCCTAAGATGCTTAACACGTACGTGGCTTGGTATGCGCATGCAATGGGCCCAATTATCTTAACGGAGAAGCGTATACTGGTTGACCGTAGGGGTGCGCCTCTTGGCGGTGATCGCAAGGCCCCTTTGCAACCAAGGATCCCGGTCATTCCTCCGTTGAAAGATGCCGGAGTCGACCGACCACGCGTGTTGAGCCCCCCGCGTGGATTGCCGCTGTCGGTGAATGCACCACAGGCGCCCCGTGTTCCTACGAAGACGGTTAGTGTAATGTCGCCAGAGTCCGGCGTAGGAGCGGATATCAGGACCCGCCGCCCCAAGGTGACTGCCAAGCGCAAATCAATTCCAGGTGCATCTAGAGCTGGCGGGCAAAAGAAGAAGAAGTCGATCCTTTCTCTCGACGCGATCCTCAATTTAGAGCCTGAGGCCCCTCTTAACAAAGGAATAAGTGAATATGGCAGCAATAAGGGCTTCTTGGTAGACCCTGCAGACACCAATTTGGCGGCCGCTATTGCAGCTTCTGAGCGATCAGCAAGGCTCGAGGCGATGTTGAGCAAACTCACGGAGTCAGGTGATCATTAGCCGCTTTCCTCATCATTTCATCGCATTTTTTTTATTATTCTTGACTAATACTTTTCCCATTTTCAACAGGTGTCTCTACCGAAGAGGCTATTGCTGCCTCTTTGAAAACCTTCCAATAGGAGGAGGAGAAACGTGCTCTAGCAGGCGTTGATACGTTCCACCCTCTTTTCTTTCATCAGAAAAATTTGTTATCTCTTCTGATGGTCAACCTAACCTTCTTCCTTTGTTTCTTTGTAGGGGCTATATCAGTTAATGCGGGGATCCTTCCCAAGCCTGTTACTGACGTCCCGGTCTCGTCGGGGCTGTTGCAAGAGCCTCGACTTGACAAAACGACGAGGGATGCCTTGAAAAATTTGGAGGCATCCCTACTCACGGACGAAGACGCCTCAATGAGAGAGGCTCTGGTGAGGTCCGTCTCAACGGCCCAGGAGGAGAGAAAGCGGCTGAGGCGCGAGGCGAAGGCGCGCCGGACTGCTTTGGCTATGGGAGCGGGCCCAAGCACCGTCCCTCGGGCAGATACTCCTTCCGGAGAGGCCCCTGTCGCCCTATCCACTGCTCGCCGACAAGTGGCGCGCGCCGTTCGAAGCGCAAATGATAAGTCCACTTCAGGTAACATTTCCTTCAGAATTTTTATTGTGAGAGTTATAATGTCGACGGTTCTTATATCTATTATTTTGCAGGGCCGAGTCCGACCGAGGGTGAGGCGGAGACCGTTGAACCCAGGGGAACAGAGGAAGCGGTTCCTGCCGAACTCGAGCCGACAGTGGGCAACATCGTTGAGGCCATGGAGCCTGGTGCGGAGGTTGAGGGGCCTATAGCCGAGAAGGTCGTTGATGCCGAGCCTGAAGTGGCGGCAGATGAAACGATCATTACAACTGAGTCCAGGGTGACGGCGGACGAGGCACTTGAGGCTGGCGACCTCGTGGTGACGGTAGATGAGCCGATGGAGACAGCGGAGCCCGAGGAAGTAGCGGGTGAGATGGGTACGACTCTTGGGGAAGAGTCAACCGCTTCCTTCCAAAAGTCCGGCAACGCTCCAATCATTGCCCTCCCCGTCTACGATCTTCTGCCGTCTCCTGGTCGCGCGAGCACGACGACGGTCCCTATCGAGTCGGGTGATGAGGCTACGGGTGGTGGCCTCATGTCGATGGAGGAGGGAATTGCCTCAGTTTCGGCTGGCAGCTCGTCGGGTAAACTTCGAGTTACCATCATTCCCTCTTTTTTTACATATCTTGCGATCTTTTCTAACAATTCTGTCTTTGTTTTTAACGCAGGCGCGGCCAGTGCCGATGCTCCATTGCTCGAAGGAGCACCGTCAACTACTGCTCTGGCGGTGGTCATCTCCCAGCCTTCCCTTGTGCCATCGCGGACGCTGGAAGGTATGGATTTACGACTCATGAGTTAGTCTTTTAAACGTGTAGCTTATGTACTAACGTTATACCACTGTGTCCTTTCAAGAGTGCTCTTTGATCATCTATACCAAGTGTTGCTCCCACACTTCTCCTTCCCTTCCGAATTCGCTTCTCCTTCTAGTGGTGCCGGTGAGCATACTTTCATTTCGATGTCTTTATTTCCCCCCCCCTTTTTAGCAATGGGATGATTTCTGACTTTTCCTCTTCCTTATTGTAGTGCCACGAATTGAAGGAGGGGACGCAAGACCTGCCACGCCACCGGCCCTTCCAGCTTTACCATCTGTTGCAGCTGGTATAGTAAATTTCCTTTTTGACGATTCTTTAACATCTCTTGAACCATCGTCTAACAATGTTTTGTTTTGCAGCTATCGTTCCGGCTCCGATCCCTCTTGAGTCTCGTGTCCTTTCACCGGCAGGCCCTTTCTTGAAACGTCCATCTTCAAAGGGTGCTGTGATGAGTTTGGGCATGCTGAGCGGGTATATCGAAGAGCTTAACGCGGACGCTCTCCCTTCTGCCGCAGATTTCGCTGTGGAAGTTAACCCAATGTTGGCGGCGCTCGTAAACTTTCACAATGAAGGCGTCGTCGAATCTTGGGTTAACCACTGCAGGGAGGTCGAGGCCTGCCTACATCGGCTGGAATCGACGCGTTTTTCTCCTGAAGTTTTGGCCATAAGCACCCAACGGACAGCCTGGCTCGAGCAAAGCACTTCTTATTTCCGTCATTTGGAGCAAGAAGTAGCTTTACGGTTGAAGGAACGTCAGGAATCTTCAAGCGCAGCTGCTCGCCTACGCGCTGAAGTTAGGGCGAATGCTGCTGAGGTGAAAGTCGTCTTTGAAGGACTTCTGGAGCGTATTTCCAATGGGCTGGCACTGAAGCGGAAGCTTGATGCCGCCGAGCGTGATGCCCGAGGTCGTGAAGCAGCTCAGCGGGTCGTTGAGGAACAGCTTGCATCCTTCATGCAGCAGCGGGCCCAGGTGGAGGTGGAGGTGGCTGCGGCTGTCACTCAGGAGGAAGCGCTGAAGGAAGTGCGAGAGCAGCTTGTGAATTTATTAAAGGCACTTCCTCCTCAGTAGCTATCCATCCTTGTATCGTTTGTGCTTGTAGATAAAAGGATGTATATATATACCTATTTTTTTTCTTTGACATAATGTATCCTGTATCCAATCAAGTTTATGAATAAAAGATACACCTTTTTTATAATGTGTCATTTTCTCCATCTTTTCTTTCTTTCATTATCAGCATGCCACCTTAGTAACCATGTTTGACAGATGATTAGAACGAGTATCCTGATTTTCTCAAGAAATAGCGATGGCTTAGGCCGCAGGTTCAGATCTGCTGCCTAAGACTTTTCAACTCTATAAGCCGTGAGGGTCTCATAGAGAATTTTCTCCCTACGGATCGAGAGGATCTCATAGGTGGGTTTTCTCCTTAGGAATCGTGAGGATTCCTAAGTGTGGTTTTCTCTTATAAGTCGTAAGGATCCTATAAGAGAATTTTTCACTCTTACGAGTCGAGAGGACCCGCAAGCGGTTGTTTCCCTCCTCGTCGAAATTCGACTTTGGAGAATGAGACCCGTGAATAGTATGCAAGAGACCATTTTGGATTGACTTGCAGGGTCCCATGGTTCAGGAAGCAAGTTTTTTTTTTTTAGTCCCTGCTGCCTGAGGCTTCATTTGCATGTTGAGACGAATCGGGAATTTCCCGCGGAGATACTAGTTTCTCTGCGAGCCGACGCGAATCAGGAGGCTCTCGTCAAGGAGTGTTTGTATCCGTGAGTCGAGGAGTTTGCTAGGGATTATTTATTTCCCAAGCGCCAAGGATTATTTGTTTCCTTGGGGTTTGAAACGAGTCGAGGATTCCCACGGAGGCACTGGTGGCTCTGCGAGTCGACGCGAATCAGGAGGCTCTCGTCAAGGAGTGTTTGTATCCGTGAGTTGAGGAGTTTGCTAGGGATTATTTGTTTCCCAAGCGCCAAGGATTATTTGTTTCCTTGGGGTTTGAAACGAGTCGAGGATTTCCCACGGAGGCACTGGTGGCTCTGCGAGTCGACGCGAATCAGGAGGCTCTCGTCAAGGAGTGTTTGTATCCGTGAGTTGAGGAGTTTGCCAGGGGTTATTTGTTTCCCAAGCGCCAAGGATTATTTGTTTCCTTGGGGTTTGAAACGAGTCGAGGATTCCCACGGAGGCACTGGTGGCTCTGCGAGTTGACGCGGATCAGGAGGCTCTCGTCAAGGAGTGTTTGTATCCGTGAGTCGAGGAGTTTGCTAGGGATTATTTGTTTCCCAAGCGCCAAGGATTATTTGTTTCCTTGGGGTTTGAAACGAGTCGAGGATTCCCACGGAGGCACTGGTGGCTCTGCGAGTCGACGCGAATCAGGAGGCTCTCGTCAAGGAGTGTTTGTATCCGTGAGTTGAGGAGTTTGCTAGGGATTATTTGTTTCCCAAGCGCCAAGGATTATTTGTTTCCTTGGGGTTTGAAACGAGTCAAGGATTTCCTACGGAGGCACTGGTGGCTCTGCGAGTCGACGCGAATCAGGAGGCTCTCGTCAAGGAGTGTTTGTATCCGTGAGTTGAGGAGTTTGCTAGGGATTATTTGTTTCCCAAGCGCCAAGGATTATTTGTTTCCTTGGGGTTTGAAACGAGTTGAGGATTCCCACGGAGGCACTGGTGGCTCTGCGAGTCGACGCGGATCAGGAGGCTCTCGTCAAGGAGTGTTTGTATCCGTGAGTCGAGGAGTTTGTTAGGGATTATTTGTTTCCCAAGCGCCAAGGATTATTTGTTTCCTTGGGGTTTGAAACAAGTCGAGGATTCCCATGGAGGCACTGGTGGCTCTGCGAGTCGACGCGGATCAGGAGGCTCTCGTCAAGGAGTGTTTGTATCCGCGAGTCGAGGAATTTGATGAAGATACTGGTTTCTTCGGAGTTGGACTGAGCCGTCGAGATTTAGCTTCGTCTTCTGGCGGAGCCTGCTGGGAAAGTATGGTTCCCTCTTTGTTTATGCCCTTGGATTGTATACAGGGATCTTACCTGTAGGGCCAAAGTCTTATCATCATTTTTTTTGTTTTATCTCCGCGATGCTCTATCATTTCAGCTTTTATATCGCGAAGGTCGCGATTGCCCAATCATTTCGGTTATTTTTCGCGGTGCCCAATCATTTCGGCTATTTATTTTATTTTTACTCGCTGCTTTTTATTGCGAGTTGCCCTATCATTTCGGCTATTTTGCATGCATACATTTTTACTTGCTGCTTTTTATTGCAAGTTGCTCTATCATTTCGGCTATTTCGTATGCATGTGTGGCCTATTGGCTTTTCGCTGTAGACCAATTTCGGCATCAGCACCGCTACAACTGAGATATTACCAGGAGCGAATCATCACCTGCCTCTGTCAATGTCGAACAAAGGTGGCTTAGCGACCAGGGTTAGGGTCCTGTCGACTAAGGCTTTTGACTTCATGAGCCGTAAGGGTCTCACGAAGTTATTTCTCCCTACAAGTCGTGAGGATCTTGTAGGTGTATTTTCTCCTTAAGAATCGTGAGGATTCCTAAGTGTATGTTCCTCTGTAAGTCGTAAGGATCCTACAGTAGGGTTTTCTCCTTGTAAGTCGAGAGGACCTACAAGGGTCATACGAACATATCCCCAGTCACGGATGAGACTTGGTTAGGGAAATGTTTATTCGCGCCCGTGGATTGTATACAAGGGTCAGTATTGAGCCACTTGTAGGGCAGTATTAGAGGTTGTGGGGGGTTGCTTAAGCACAGGTTTAGGTCTCTGTAACTTAAGACTTTCAAATCTTATGAGCCGTGAGGGTCCCATAAGAGAGTTCTCCTTACGAGTCGTGAGGATATCGCGAGTGCATTTTCTCCCTAGGAATCGTGAGGATACCTAAGTGTGTTGCTCCCTTATGAGTCGTAAGGATCTCACGCAGGTGGTTTCTTCTTACAAGGTCGAGAGGATCTTGTAAGTGTCCTTTAACGAGGTTGCACCCTTTCGGGTTTTCACAAACACTCGCCGGTAGTCCTGCTGTTTTTACTCACGGAGCCCTTTCGGGTTTTCATCCGTGCCCATTTTGCTTATGGACATACCGTTTTTTTTATTCTTTTTATTTTCTTTTTCTCTTTTTTTTTTACGAGGTCGCGCCCTTTCGGGTTTTCACGAACACTCGCCGGTAATCCTGCTGTTTTTACTCACGGAGCCCTTTCGGGTTTTCATCTGTTCCCTTTTTGCTTATGGACATACCGTTTTTTTTTTTATTTTATTTTTATATGTTTTTTTTTTATCTCGTTAGCCTAAAAGATGCTGCGGTAGTAGTTTAAAGACGTTTCGGTCTGCTATTAGTTTAAGGACATTTCGGTCCGTCATTAGTTTAAGGACGTTTCGGTCCGTCACGGAGAAGGCCGGCTACTTTTTATAAAGCTTGAGCTTAGGAAGATAGCGAGCGGACATAGTCGTCGTCATCTATCATTGACCTAAACTATGGCTCATTAAGCGTAGTATTTCTTTAGGAAGCGACCGTTTATTGGCCTGAAAGGCCTTTCACCGTGCATATCCATAAGCAGATAGGCCCCACCCTGGTAGACTCTATCTATGATATACGGGCCTTCATAGTTTGGCTCGAATTTTCCCCGCTTGGCGCGATTGGGGATCATAGGCCTTTTGACCACTAGCACGAGTTCGCCTTGGTGGAATGTCCTCGGTCGGGTCAATCTTTCATATGAGCGTGTCATCATTGCTTTATAAGCTTCCAGATTTTGTTGCGCTATGAGCCGGGTTTCATCGAGGGCGTCAAGCTCCTCAAGCCGAAGGTGAGCATTTTCTTCGTCCGTTAGCTCGTAGTGGACTACCACTCGTAGAGAGGGTAACTCTATCTCGAGGGGGAGTACTGCTTCCGTCCCAAATACCAACGCGTACGGCGTTGTGTTTGTGGCCATTTTAAATGTAGTTCGATATGCCCAAAGAGCTTCTTGCAGTTTTTCGTGCCAGTCCTTCTTATTTCGGGACACCGTTTTCTTCATGATCTTTGTCAAGGTCTTGTTGAAGGCCTCAGCTAGTACGTTAGCTCGCGGATTATAAACCGAGGAATATCTCCAGTCTATATTGTGCTGTTGCGCAAAGCGACTGATCTTGTGGCTTCTGTACGCTGACCCGTTATCGGAGATGATCCGTCGCGGAGTTCCAAACCGATATATGACGTGTGTCTTGAAGAAGTGGAGGATATTTTCCATCTTCACCTCTCTTAACGGTACTGCTTCTGCCCATTTAGAGAAGTAGTCAGTCGTCGCTAGGATGAAACGATGTCCTCTAGACGATGCTGGTTCGATGGGGCCGACTATATCAGTCCCCTACATTTCGAATGGCCAGCTAGCCACCGTCGGGTGTAGTGGATTTGGATGCTGATGGATGAAATCCCCATGAATTTGACATGAGTGGCACTGCTTCGCATATTCGAGGCAATCCTGGATCATCGTGGGCCAGTAGTAACCCATCCGTTTGATCTTCAACTTCATCTTTGGGCCCGCTTGGAGAACCGCAGAGTCCGTCATGAACTTTCTGGACGACCCTTTTCGCTTCATCAGGTCCTAAGCATCTCAACCACAGAGAATCGAATGACCTCTTGTATAGAGTATCATTGACGAAGGCGAAAGACAGAGCTCGTTTCATGAGCTGATGTCTTGTAGACGCTTCTTCGGGCAATCGGTGGGACTTAAAGTAGTCTATGAAGACTTCCCTCCAATCCTCGGCCTTTTCCGGGTCTTTTATTTGCAGAGCCATTCGCTCAGTCGTTTCCTTCTCTTCGGATGATTCCGGAGATATTTCTGTTGGGGCAAGAACTCGACGGCTCTGTACCGTGATTCTAACGTCATCAAGGTTCTCGTCAGCCAGTTCTTTAGCAAGTTTGGCCAACGCGTCTGCTTTGCTATTTTCCGCACGCGGTATGTTATCCAAAGTATAAGAGGGAATTTGGGTCAACAGTTGTTGCACCTTTTCACCATATTTCACCAATTCTGGCTTGCACGTTTGATAGTCGCCGTTTACTTGACTGACGACCAGTTGGGAATCTCCATATATGAGGAGATTTTCAATTCCCATGTCGATGGCGATCTCGAGGCCTGCTATCAGAGCTTCGTATTTGGCTTCATTGTTTGTCCTCGGCTCTGTTAGGGAGAAAGCAAAGCGCATTATCCCTCTTCGTGGAGTTACAAAGATGAGCCTTACGCCCGATTTGATTATAGGGATACTTTGTTTGCGCTTCTTCACGGAAGATGCGCCATCGAAATAAAGCTCCTATCGGGTATCATCACCGTCGATCGCATCAAACGCATGTTCGTCTGGAAGATCGCAGTTTAAAGGGGAGTCGGCCGGTATCGGATGCTCAGCGAGGAAGTCGGCGATGGCCTGGCCTTTCACTGCCTTGAGAGGTTGATATGTTATCGAGAACTCCATCAGAAGTAGAGCCCATTTAGCGAGTCGACCCGTCAATATAGCCTTTGACATCAAGTATTTAAGGGGGTCCACCTTTGAAATGAGACGGACTTCATGCGCCAACGCATAGTGCCTGAGCTTTGTTATCGCAAAGATCAACGCTAGGCAGTGTTTTTCGATGGGGGAGTAGTTGCTTTCTGCCCCCAGCAGAACTCGACTTAAGTAGTAGAGTGCTCTCTCTTTCCCTTAATCGTTCTCTTATGCCCATAATGCGCCTAAGGAACCTTTGAGGGCGGTTGTATAAAGAATGAGGGGTTTTCCCTTGACTGGAGCAGCCAATACTGGAGGGTTCTGCAGGTACTGCTTGATCTCGTCCAATGCGTCTTGGCATTTGTGATCCCAGACAAATGGGGTTCCCTTCTTCATCAGGTGGCTATAGGGACGGCACTTGCCTGAAAGGTTGGCTATAAATCGCCGTATGTATGCGAGCTTCCCTTGGAGAGATCGCAACTGTTTGAGAGTTCTCGGCGGAGGCATTTCCATGATCGCTTTGATCTTTAACGGATCTATTTCAATACCTCGGTGTCGAACAATGAATCCCAAGAATTTGCCTGAGGAAACTCCGAATGCACACTTGAGCGGGTTCATTTTCAAGTTGTATTGTCGAAGGCGTTGAAATACGGTCTTCAGATGCTCGAGATGTTCCTCGTATGATTTGCTTTTAACCACGAGATCGTCGATATAGCATTCGACGATTTCGTGTATAAAGTCATCGAAGATCTTTGTCATGGCACTTTGGTAGGTGGCATCGGCGTTCTTTAGACCAAAGGGCATCACCTTGTAACAGATTATTCCCAGAGAAGTCCTGAAGGCGGTGTGCTTCTGGTCTTCGGGATCCATCTTTATCTGATTATACCCTGACGAGCCGTCCATAAAGGAGAAAACCTCATGAGTGGACGTGTTGTCTATCATCAGCTCGGTGACTGGCACCGGGAAATCGTCCTTCGGGCAAGCTTTATTAAGATCCCGAAAGTCTACGCATATACGCACTGTCCCATTTTTCTTCATCACCAGGACGATGTTGGCGATCCATTCAGGGTATTGAACTTCCTGGATGAAGCCAGAGTCGATTAACTTTTTGACCTCAGCGTTGATGCTCATTTCAAGCTCGAGCCGCATTCTTCTCGGCGCCTGTTTGACTGGCTTGACGTCCGGAGATATTGCCAACCTATGCACAGCAATTTCTGGATCTAATCCCGGCATTTCGGAATAGTTCCACGCAAAGCAATCTTTATGTTGTAGAAGCACGTCTTTTAACGCGGCTACCCTTTCTTCAGATAGTAACTCGCTGATGAATGTCGGTCGTGGATCGTTTGCCGTCCCCAACTCAATCTTCTTGAGGTTATCTGCAGTGGTATGGATTCCATCTTCCAGCTCTTTTGGCGCGGGTGGGAATTCTGAGATTATCCCGTCGTTGCTGTTTTCGAAGCACCAAGGGAGCTCATCTATGTCCTCGGGCTCTTCTTTTAATATTGTAATCATATGACAGGTGCGAATTCGTTTCCAATCCCAATGTGGAACTGGTTCTTCTTTCGTGGCCTTGGGCTCGTGCTTTTGTGGCGGTGCTACCCTCCAGTTGTCGGACAGAGCGAACTTGCCAAGCTGATACTGATCTTCGACCCAATTCTTGAAGGTGAAGCAGTCCTCGAGAGGGTGCCCTACCACTCGGTGATAAGAGCAATAGTCTGGGTGTGAGACTTCGCCTGCTTGTTCGGGGTGTTTAGACTCCAGCAGTGTGAGCATCTGATGTTTTAGAGCAAGGTCAAGTATCTTCTTCGTCTTGTCCCGCGGAAACGAGTATGCTCGACCCATTTTCTTCATAAGGGATAGATCAATAGCGCTCGACTCCCGTTTGCATGGCTTCTTAGCCCTGCTTTGTTGTTGTTGAGCGCTTTTTTGGTCTTTCGTCTTATTTCTGCTTTTGCGCCGAGCCTTCTTTATAACAGGTTGACAGGGAGTAGCCTTTTCATCTTTCACGGCTTGTTGGAGAAGGCGTTGCGTTTTGGCTTTCTCGTAGATGACCATTTCGCGGTTATGATCGTCCCGGACTTTTTGACCCGCTTCCCTTATAAGCTTGTCCATTTGTTCTTCGAACGACGGACTGGGCTCTTTTGCATCTGGAACTTTTACTGGCTCAGGATTAGCGTCCTCCCATTAAGCATCCGCTTCTTCATCGAAGTCATACACGACATAGCAGCTGTTTAGTAGCTCCCGTTTCTTTGACCGGACGTATCCAAGCCCAATTGTTTCCATTCTCCCATTAGGCAGTTTACGCTGAGTCCCGGGCACGTTCCAGACTTTATCATAGAACTTGGCTTTTCGAATGGTCTGCTTGAAGGATATCCCCTGGCGTTTCAGCAGCTTTTTCAAACCTTCCGTATAGTATCTGGGGAGGCGGATAGGCTGAAGCCTGTTGAGCGTAGAATCCACACCATACCAAATTTCCTTTTCTACCTTGGTTTCTTCAGAGTGGTAGAACAAAATTGCTTTCTCGCTTTCTCGCCTGGGAGAGACGTAGAATGTTTGTAGCTCTTCTACATTGTAGGTATTAAGTGCATCCAGTTCTTTATGGTGTACAAGCGGCACCATGGCGACTTGCAGACTTTGCTCTTCATCAGGGAACATCCGTATCGAAGATTGAGCAGAGAATACAACATGGATCTCATCTTCTGAGTCGCTACCAAAGATCAACGCAGGGGCGGACGGTCCTGGCTTGTTGTATTAGGGTGGACCCGAATACACTATCTCCTCTTCCTCCTCGGTGTCACTGCCGAAAACAGGTATGGTGGCATTAGCTTTATTCTCCGGCTTGTGACATTTCTCTGTATCTTCAAAATCCGGTAAGAAGTATTTGGCATCTTCGTATTTGCGGACCTCGTTCACAGAGAATGGGTTTAGTTCTCCCGTCACGGTATACTCGAAACCATCCTTAAAATACTTCATACACTGATGTTGTGTAGAAGGGATGATGTTGTACTCGTGTAACCATGGCCGGCCGAGCAAAGCGTTGTAGCATGTCTTGGCGTCTATGACGTGGAACTTAATGTCCGTGATGAGTAGCCCGAAGCGTAACGTCAGTATCACAGACCCAAGAGTTCTTGATGACTGGGAGTCAAACCCGGAGATGGTGATCTTGTCACGAGCAAGGTGCTGGACGCTCATGCAGATTTCTTTTAACACCCGCACGTTGAGAAGATTAACGGAGGATCCATTGTCGATCAGGATTTTGCCTATCTTAATATCGTGGCAGTATCCTGAGACATAGAGGGGGCGATTGTGTTCGCACGTTCCAAGGAGAAGGTCCTCGTCGCCGAAAGTGACATCGGCCGTGTGCACTTCCTCCAACCCATTTTTCATCTTTTCCTCGGCCAGGAAGGCTTGGAATTGTTCCGGATCTTGTAGTGCCTTAATCAACGAATCTCTCGCCTCTTTTGATAGCAAGAGAGCGTCAAGAATGCTGAGCTGTGAGGGTAGCTTCCTCAGATGCGCTAAGACGTTGTAATCCACCTTATTTCTCTTCGGCGGATTCTTGGCGGTTAGCTCTTCCGCAACTTGGTCATCTAGAGTAATATCCTCAGAGACCTTTTCTTTCCCTTTATCTTTCTTGTTTAAGGGTCCGAGATTCTTTTCAGGTAGCGTCCGATTGCGTAGCCGGATATTTTTGCAAACCTTTGGCTCTTCTTCTTTTCCCGAAGTTGACTCTTTAAAGAGAGGGGCGAGTTCCAGCTCCTCATCAGAATCGCTCCCGAATGTAGGCACTTGTGACCCGCCAGTGTTAACCACGTGGCAATCTCCGGTAGTTCTTTCAAGCTCTTCGGTCGTATTTCTTTGCTCTCGACGAGTTTTACGTTTTTCCCGCTTAAAGCGTTGTCGACGAGCAACATATCCTTGCCACCATTTATCGAAAGCTTTGCATTCTTGAGTGGGGTGCGAAACCTTCTGATGATATAAGCAATAGGAGGGGTGCATTTCTATTTCACCAGTAATTTTTCCTTCAGAGGATGGTAGCTTCATGCCCATTGATATGGCCTTAGCAAACCTTTTCTTTATCTTGAATTGGCTTTTGTCGGTAGCGAAGGTGTTTTGCTCCAGCGGGATCGTCTCAGCTCTTTCATCAAGTCGCTGGCGCTTGGCCCTTTCAAATATAGCCATCTCGCGTTCTCGATCGGCTTTACTTTTCAGTCGAGCTTCGTTAAGGAACGCGTCAATCATTTCGACTGATAGCTCCGGAATTTTTGATTCGGTATCTGCCCCCAGCGTTTTAGTGCCAGAAGTCTCCTCATCGTTCGTGATCGAATGGGAGATCATATGACAGCTTGCTACATATTCCTCGGATTCATCCGATGAACTTTCTCCCTCATCTTCTTCTTGAAAGACGTGATTGAGGAACTCTTGGAGCGTAATGGGAGTCCGCGCCTTTTGGTTGTATTCATCCAGCGCGTCAATTTGCTTTTGTAAGTCCGTGCGCTTGTCGCCAGGCTTCACGGGTTTCTTAGATTTCTTCTTCTTCTTTTTCGAAGATTTTGACGGCTGGTTGCGAGTGCTTGAGCCACCACCATCGGTCTTTGGAGTTGGACGTGGCTTCGACATCCCTTCAATGACCTGCGGTTCCAACGGGTTCTTCCACTTGATCGCTGGACATGCCTGAAGATCGTTCAGCATCCTCTTTGTCTTGGCTGATAATACAACCTCCCAAGGAGGTTCTTCAATGACGGAGCATGTTGCCCCTGGCGTATTCGTCCCCTTAGAGGTGTGGGGCTGCGGGGGATTCACCTTCCATTTGTCAGATAACGCGAACTTGCTCTGTCGGTACTGGTTTTCAAGCCAATTCTTGAAAATGTAGCAATCTTCGATCGGATGGCCTAGTACTCGATGATAATGACAGTAGTTGGGCTCGTTGACGTCACTTGGTTGCAACGGACGTTTTGGATCCGGCAAATTTATGAGTCTGTTGCGCAACGCCAGCTCAAATAACCTCCTCGTTTTATCGCGGGGAAAGGAATAAGGATGTCCCATCCTATCCTCAAGGGGTACGTACGGGCGCATATTATTTTGACGAGCCACTGGCTTCGGGTCGCTCGGTTGTTGTTGAGCATTAGCGACGACGATCGCTTTTCCCTTCCCTTTGTCATTTCGGGAGTCCGGCCTTGGAAGAGGAGGTTTATGGCCCATCTGATCCATCTGTGCTAGTTTGTCGATCAATGCTTGGAAGGTAGTCGGCTTGAAGAACATCATGAATTGTGAAATGGTTGCTTGCGGATCAAGGGTCCCCACAAACAACCCACCGCGGGAGCTTCTTCAATGCGCTGCTCGCACTTTGACCACAAGTTCCGCCACCGTATAGCGTACTGAACCCACGTCTCGCCTGGCTTTACCCTAGCGTTAATCAGTGCCGTCATTGGGGTACGTTCACTGGCGCTTGCAAAACGTTGAGTAAACAGCAGCTCCATCTCCGCGAAGGTTTTGATAGAGTCATTCGGGAGCTCAGAGTACCACTCAAACGCCGTATCCGATAAACTTCCAACAAACTGGCGAAGCAAGAGCTTGTCATCACCGCCGGTGTTGCCACAGAGTGCTCTGAACTGGACGACATGCTGATGAGGATTGCCCGTCCCTTTGTAGACATGGAACTTGGGAATCGTATAACCGGGTGGGTATTTGATTTGATCGTACCAACTTGGATATGGCCGCCCCGTTTTTACGACCTAACCGGCCGCTTCGGTCGCATGATGCACCCGTATTTGCTGGGCGATGTATTCATCCAAATCAGTTTTTGAGATTGTATCCTCCTTAACTGTGGATAGAGCCGGTGGTGGATTCGACGTCTCTCCCCTATCGTCTTCAAGAATGATCGGGGGATCTTCAGCAGGTGGATCTTGTTGAATCATCATACCCACCATATCCTGAAACAGGAGGGCCATTTTCTTTATGTTGGCTGCCTGCTCCGCAGCTTCTTTATCTTTCTTCTCTAGTACGCGCCGAAGGAATTCGGCGTCCGTTTCTTGTTCTTGACGCTCGTCTGAGGATGATTCCGGGGTTTCTTTTGGCCCCGTAAGTGCGGCCATAGCGTTCATCATTTCTTGGAGCTTCTGCTGCTGCTCCTGAGCCTTGGTCACTGACCTCGTGTGCGGTCTATGACCTGTTGACATGCGGCTATCTTCTTTTCCCGATGCCATGTAAACCGTATGAACTGTTATGCCCCCTGACTTGGGGCGTTTAGGTTCACCATTTTTAACTTTTGCCGCTGACACGGAAGTTTTCTCTGGCCTCCTTCTTTTGTGGGCCATTGAGGTTGAAGGAACCGTTGAAGGGGGCAGCCTAACAGATGCTGTCCCCTGCTGTTTAATTGGGCGGTTTTTTTCTTTTTGCACCTTCATTTTCTTTCGTTGATGGGAGTGATCCGTGTCGATCACGGAGTCTTGAACCCTCCTCCAAACTTTATAAATTCTTGAGGACAGCCGTTGAGGGGGCTGTTCCTGTTTTGTTTCCGGAACTCTCTCCGCAGGTGGGGGAGATCTTTTCAGTGTAGCGGTTGGAGAATTCTTACGTACCCTGCTCAGAAATTCAAAGTTGTTCCCAGTTGGAATAGCAGCGTTGACTTTCACCACTGGAGCCGGTGGAGTTAGCCCTGAGGGAGAGTTGCCCCCTGCCTTCCTCACTCGTCGCCAATGGCGACGTCGAGCACGACGAGCCGTTGGGACTGGCTCAGAGATAGAGATAGCTTCTTTTTGCCCTCTGTCTGAATGAGGCACCGCCGGTGTTAACCTTTTAAAAACTGAGGTCGTTCCTTGCGAGGTAATATCCAATCTGTCAAAGACAGATCTTCGTGTAGGGGCAGGAGCAGGAATCATTAGTCTTGAAAAGACTGACTCTTTGGCGGGAGAAGCCGCCTCAACGTCTTCCGGAGCAGCGGCCGTTGCCCTCCTTGGGACAGCCATTTTAGAGTTCCTGGGCTTCTTAGCGGGCCGTTCAGAGTTTTGATCCAGTCTCGCAAAGACAGAGGCTGTTGGCTTGGTGGTGGGCGACCCGTTGAAAGGGGCCGTGGTAGCAGTGAGCCGGTCGAACACCGACTTCTTGTTCACTTCCGGTGCATGTCTCGGCACAGAAAAGCTTGTAGGTGGGACCATGGTCCCAAAAAACAGGCCGGTGGTGGCCTGGGTCACCTGTTCTACCGGCAGAGCGAGGAAAGAGGCCGCTTGGGGCCCATATGCTACACCTCTAGGTGAGGTGGAGCGTCCGTTGCAGTGGCACTTCGCGCAGTTGGTGCAGTTAGAAGCCATGGATGCTTGAGTTCTGCGCCAGACAAAAGACCAAATCTTAGTAACTTGGAAATCCAAAGGCAACCGTTAACAAACCGCGATTGGTTCGCGAAGACGACACACGAAGTGTGGAGTGGAAAGAGGAAAAGGTCCCACCGGGCGTGCCAGAATCTGTTCCCCTCCGAACGGCGGCCAACGACTCGACGTCTTGCCTGAGATTCGGGGCAGATGCTATTTGGTTTTATCCGTCTACCTCTCCGAAGATGCCAAGTTGATTTATGGCACCGTGTATCGGAGGTTTAGACGGATGCGGCCGATGTAGCAGACTTCGTCAGATTCCCCCTCGATTGAGGGGTTTTTGATTGTGGGGACGCTCTTCCGTGCAGGCGCAAGCCCCTGCAGTTAATTACGCTACCGCATCGCGGTAACCACTTTCTCCTTCTGCAGAATTTCACTTCGCGTCGTGGGTATTTGTTTTATTTGTGGTTGCCCGTGGATTGTATACGGAGACTGAGTAATGCCGTCGCCCGTAGGACGTGGATTAGTCCAAATCCGTATTTACTTAGATTTGGGTTTGGTGTTTTTAGTTTAAAGATGCATTAGTCGCGTTGCGGCTAAGATCAACTTAAACGTTCGTTAAGGATACGTCAGTCCTGTTTGAGACTAAGATCAACTTAACGTAATAATTTATTTAATATCTGGCCATCGGGACTCGTCACCTCTCTAACGTCGTTGAAGGATTACAACGGCAGATGCCAGAGGAGTTCAGAGATGTACCCTTGAACCAAGGTTGATTTGGAGTTTTATCATTCATTTAAATGTCTAAGGATACGTTAGCCGTATTTGGGGCTAAGATCAACTTAAACGGGACCGTTTAGATCCGGCAAAAGAGCATTTGGAGGCTCTACTGTTCCAGTTTAGGGACGTAGTGGTCCATTTTCCAGTTTAGGGACGTGGTGGTCTGTGTTCCAGTTTAGGGACGTGGTGGTCCATCGCCAGTTTAGGGACGTGGTGGTCCATATTCCAGTTTAGGGACGTGGTGGTCCGATATTAGTTTAGGGACGTCTCGGTCCGCTATTAGTTTAGGGACGTCTCGGTCCGATATATTAGTTTAAGGACGTCTCGGTCCACGAGTTTAAGGACCCCGCAGTCCATATACGTCTCGGTCCGATATTAGTTTAGGGACGTCTCGGTCCGATATATTAGTTTAAGGACGTCTCGGTCCACGAGTTTAAGGACCCCGCAGTCCATATACGTGTGGTCGTTGGGACCCGTCACCTCTCTGACATCGTTGAAGGATTACAACGACAGGTGTCAGAGGAGTTCAGAAATGTACCCTCGAACCTATAGTAAATTGATTTAAGAGAGCAATCTTGCTCAGTCAATTTAATTTAAGGACTTATGGCCGCGATTGGGCTAAGTCCAATTGGAAGCACTTTTATTTGTTGTTGGTCTGTTAAATCTGTGCCATGGCTGTTTATTTATTTTGGGCTTTGCTCAAACAGAGTGTCAATTTAAATGGGGCTCTGCCCTTTTTATTGCTTTGCAATTTATTTAGGCCTGTTAGGTCTTTTTGACTTGGGCCTGGCCCTTTAAGTAATGCACTGCATTTGTGCAAAGCACTAAGAATCTTTTTAGATTCAAAACAGAAGTGCAAAACACTTTTTGATCCCTTGATCTAAACAAGTTTTTCCTTGTTTCAGAGAACCAAAGGTTCATAACAAGTGCAAGGCACTATTTTTATTTTTTTTATTTTATTTGTTTATTTATTTATTGAAGATCCATGATCTTGTTCTTAGATCACTGATCTGTTCATAAGAGAAATTTCTCTTCTTTCAAAGGTTTTTACCTTTTTTTATTCTTGAGGAGTTCTTCAGAGTCCTCTTTCTCCCTTTATTAAAAAAAATGTTGATGCCTTTGAATTGAGGTCTGGGGTCCCTTTTATAGTGCCCATAAATTAGTTAAATTTGTTAAAAAGATCTTTCTCTGAGTGATTTGGGGAATTTTCCCCACCGTTGGATCTTTGATCCAAAAGTCTCTGTTTTACAGAAGAAAATCTTCTTGTTTTTAACAAGAACAGAAAAGATTTATTCTGTTTTGCGCAACTCCCTTAGCGCGTGACACGTGTCGCGCAGCGCAGCGCTTGCGCAGCAGCGCTTGCACAGGTGCGCAGACACATGTCGCGCAGCGCAGCGCTTGCGCAGCTGCGCAGACACGTGTCGCGCGGCGCAGCGCTTGCTCGGAATCCACAAACCATTCCGACCGACGGTCAGAATTTCTTCGAATATGTCCTTGAATTTATTTTCAGAATTACCCAACTTGAGTTATGAGTACGAATGATATTTTTTTTTTGTAAGTAAGAACAAAAAACGACTCAAAGTTTAATTCATGAGTTTATTAATCTATTTACCATTAGATACAGAAATATTAGTCTATCTCTTTCTATATATGGAAAGTTAAGAAATCATCATATAATAATCGAGAAATTGTGCAGCGTTTGCGCAACTGCGCAGACACGTGTCGCGCAGCGCAGCGTTTGCGCAACTGCACAGACACGTGTCGCGCAGCGTAGCGCTTGCGCAACTGAAAGTTGTTTCTTTTACTTTTAGTTTTTAAAAGAGCCCTGCTCTGATTGGACGCACCGTCTTGGGCGTTGCGCTGTCGTATCAACTTCTAACACATGGCGCGTTGCGCGCAGCGCACAGTATTTGAAGCGTTACTTCAAAATTTGAATTTTTTTGAAATTTAAACAGAGCCTTGCTCTGATTGGGGAAACAGCTTGTTCCTGGACGAGACGCGCTCGGCCAGCAGCTCTTCTGTTAAGGGCTTTGTGAGCGAATCAGCGGAATACATGGCCCTTGCGCCGGACATATGGCCATCTCGTCGTATGCCTTCGATTTTCTTTTCGAGGGCTTCGAGCCAGTGGTGGTATCCCGAGAATTCAGCACAGTCGGAATGGTGGCTACCCCCGCTCCGGGTCTGTGCAATGGTGCGGCTTCGATTTCGTTCTATCAAATTTCTTAAATCCTCGGACGGGTCTTTCTTGAGTAGTCCCGACGTTCGCCGTTTGCACGGCCTCTGCGGGGTTGAGGGTGTCGGTCATGTCTGGAAGCAGGCGAACCGGCCGACATCTCCTCAGGGGGTGTGAGCGCGCGTCTGGTGTTGGGGCGATGGCCTAATCTTCCCTGAGATCGGGGTGTGGAGATGTCCGGCGTCCAGCGGGTCATGGAATCACTCGCCGCATATGGGTCATGGTAGTTGGAGTCAGCATGTCGGCGCTCGGTGACGCTGAGATGAGCGTGAGTGAGATCGATGGCCTTCTGCAGACATCCGTCCTTCTGCGGACATCGTTATCTCGGGGAGGGAAAACTGCGGTCTGGTGGGTAGAGCTCGCCGCTTGAACGCGGACGAGTGCATCCACCATCGATGTGAGCATGTCGATTCGAGCGGATAAGGCGTTGATGACGTTAGGAAGGGGAGACGAGCCGCTCCTGCCTCCGTAGTGGGGGGTGTGGCGGCTCGCATTTGAATCGTTGCGGTCATCTCTCGCTATCGGGTCGAGGGCAGAAAATCAACTTTATGGGTAGAGAAACTTCTGGAAACCTTCCCACAGATGGCGCCAACTGATGGAGGTTGTGATCTCCCTCAGATGTTGTCCTCCGTCGATCTGGTAGCGAACGGTTGATAGCGGTTAAGATTTGATTTGGGGGTTGTTGAGCGTGTGGATCTTAATGAGTTGTTGGATGTTGTTGAGACCGAGCTACCTGCAAAGAAAGTCCCGGGGTGGGAAGCCACCATAGTACCCTCCGAGTACCGAAAAATTAGAGCAGCATAGTGACCTATTGGAATGGGTTCGAGTTACTTGAGTCATCTGAAAGAGGGGTTTATATAGTGGTCGCGTGGAGCGAGTCGGAGCGAGATCCTCGCTGTCAGTTACGCCCCCTCGTTACACCCGCGTTGATGGCGGGATCCGCTCATTAATGGAGGAACGAGCTTGCGTGGGACGCAGAGCGTGGAGCGGCGGATATCTTGCCTTGGCGAGATACGTTGAGCCGTTGCGGGGGCGCTATGGCTCCGCGCTCTCGGTTGATCGGAGAAGCCGAGAAAGCTCGGCCTGTCAGATGGCTCGGAGACGAGCTGGGAGGCCTAGGAAGCTCGGCCTGTCAGATGGCTCGAAGACGAGCCGGGAGGCCGAGAAAGCTCAGTTGCGGGATTGCTCGAAGGTGAGCTGATGACTCATTGCTAGGCGAATATGAAAGGTATTCCGGGGAGGTCTTTGAAAAGCCGGATGCAATCTCGGAAGCGAGGAACCGAGGAACGTCTCCAATGCATTGGCTTATTCCAGCTCCGTAGCCCCGGGGACACATCATCCACTACGTGTCACGATCCGGGGAATTTCCACTTGTGAGCATCATCACTCCACATCATATCAAATATCACAATCTTTATGAGATTTCTCAATTATTTCACAATATTGTCATATTATGAAATCACTAAATCATATCAAACATTGCCAAATTATGAGAATCTTAATCATATCAATTATTAGGTCAATCATTCTCCATATCTTTACACTTAAGACCGGCTTATGTTAGGTCAACCCTATTTTGAATTAGTACCTTTGGCTGAGAAAACTATGGACCACGGAGGAGCTTGTCAGAAAAATAAGTAATTTATAGGGATTTATGGTCAACTTTAAGACACTGATGATGAAGCCAAGAGCAAAACAAAAGATATTTTTCAAAATATAGATTATGGATTTTTCTAAGTTGATTGGCGTATCAACTCTCCGATATTTATTTTCATTCTTTTCTTCAATGGTACTAATATTTGAAAAGTGCGACAGTTGACTTCCCATAAAGAGGAGCATCTAAAAATTTTGTATTCTAACCTTCCATTTAATCTAAGAAAGAAATTCCTCTACTGTATAATAGCAATAAAGGGACAACCAAAAATACTATATATATTATGTTCACTGCAAATCAAATATATCTTGCTTATTCACTTTCTTTAACTATTATGAAATAACCCTTCAATGCTTATACTTGATGCTTTGAACCAATAGATGCAAAGTCTAATTTTGTTCAAGATCTACGTGTTCTATCTCATTAATCATCCATAAATTTGATCATATCAAAGTATTTTCAGATATTTTTTATTAAATTGCACCCCTCTCAATTTTTCCTGAATAGCTAGAAACCACTCCAGATTTATTTTTTAAAAAAATACCTGTGCTGCATGCACTTTACCCCTACAACTGTAACGATGCCATTATTTCCGTTAAAACCGCTTTTTCCAAAGTTAAATCGTTCTTCTGTCATTATTTCAGTAACGATTTGAGCGGGTATGTTGGGAAAAACAGATTGATTGAACAGAAAATAAAAGGCTAATGGCCATTAAAACAGGAGGCAAAGTGCAGGCTTTCAAAAATACGGTGGATTCCATATAGGGAAGGAGGTTTCCTCCTATTTAACCATACGTATTCATATAGAACGGATTACTTGCTAATAAAACAATGTGCAGGGATTATGGGTGCGACGTCCGTGGATACTTTGTTTGGTCTCTACTTGACAATTGGGAATGGAACTCGGGCTATAGGGTTCGTTTCGGCCTGTACTTTGTCGATTACAAGAACAATCTCACAAGGATACCAAAATCTTCGATTCCATTGTTTAAACAATTTTTAGAGAGCAAACAATATGGGATGAGTAATTTAGTACCTTACTAACAAGAGTTGCTAGTTGCTGATTCTATCTTTCTTTGATGTAAATAGCTATAGCGTTAGTGTTGGCGTGTGTGCACGCGCTATAGTAATTTAGTTTCCTACTAATAAGTACCTACTTCCTAGTTGTCAATTACTAACAAGTAATTTATTTTTTTATTGGACTTGTATATTAAACAAGCAGAGTCCAGCACTGAAAGCAATTGCTCAATTACAGTAAATGGCAAAAGATTTCAACTTTTTTCTACTAGAAAATAAAATCAATTGCTCAATTACAAAAGGAATTATTTTTTAAGAAAAAAATATCAATATCAGAGAGAAAAGAAAGAAAGAAAGGTTGCCACTATAGACGATTTTTCATTTCTCCACTGCCTGTTCTACTGGCTCTCGATCAAAGGACGAAGACGAAGATTGTGTAGCTGATCAAAAATGCCCTAATTTTAGAGTAAAATCGAGGTAGGAGGAAACCCTAGTTTCAAAAATCCAATACTTTCCCCAATGAGAGCAGGAGATGAGAACATAATCCCATTAAACCCCAGCCCCAAGATAAAAAGAGCGCCTTTTCAACCTCTCACAAAGAAGCAACCTTCTCTCGGTTTGTTGTTGATCAGCTCCAATAAAACCCTCAAAATTGTGGTCTCCTTGTACCGTGCGTCACCATACAGCGCTGAAACATCAGCCAAATAATCAGCTCGAGCATTTACTTCACAACATAGATGAGGATCGAAAAACTGCATACCACCTGATTTATTCCCACATATTTGCCAGCATAATCTTAGCAATGCCAATAGAATTGCTCTCATGATTAATCCATCCAAAAATACGTATCTAACCAAAGTTCGGTTAAATATCCTTTACTATCTCCGTTTTTTCACTAATATACCTTTAAATTTTTCTTATTATAGCAAGCTCTTCAAAAGCATGGGGTATTTTGGTGAAAAAATTTAGGATAAAAACAATGCTCAAGGAATACTTTATTTTTGGGATGCGGCTTTTATGGAAAATGAACCGGAGATCACTCTTTTCGCATGAGCTAATAAGTCTAATTGGCATCTTTAAGGAATTTTACTGCAATAAAAAGAATTTTATTGTTAAGGGATTTCAGTATAATTTATCTTATAAACTACTATAAACTATATGTGTTTGTTTGCCCAACCCTAGCTTGTTTTGGAAGCCAGTCTTAGATATTAAAGCTTTGGATGAAAATTTAATTAAGACTCGAAATCTCGACCGGACCTACAATGTTTCATCGATGCCGCTTCTCTTATTAAATAATGTAGATTTATAATTAACAGAAATATATATAAAAAAATTCTAGAAGCTAATTAATTACTTCGGTTTTTTTAGTAGTTCCCTTCTATATGTCTACGTGCATTTATGGATGCACTCTATAGGAGGTAATTTAGATGATAATCCTAAACCACCACCAAATATTACCATATTTTTTTTATAAAAAATATCCGGAAAATATAGGATTACCATGGTAATCAAATAACCCCAGTTCATGAGAATCCTATTTCCCAAAACAGGTGTTTATCCCAAATTACCACCAAATATTCTCATCTAACATGGGATGTGTCATGACCATCCGCCACCAGCTGCCGGCCTTCCTTTCCACAGGCCTGCCCCGCTACCTTCCTCCGGTCTCGCCGGTCTTCCGCCAGCCGGCCTTGCCGATCGTAACCGGTCATCCGCTGCCTATCGGTCGTTCACCGCCGGCCTCGCCATTCGCCATCCACCGGCTCGCCACCGGCCGAACGTTGCACATACATATATTACCAGGAATGATTAAAATACACCAAGCACATTAATACAAGATTTTTTGGAATCAAATGTCCGGTCATCATATTTCCGGAAACAAGTTGATTCCCGATAATCTTCCGTTCCTCGGGCTACCAAGAGTAGCTTTAAGAGATTTATTTATAATTTTCTAAAATCAAATTCAACTTGAGTTCATCAGGCCATTCCTTAAGCCCGTCTGGACTGTTTTTAATCAGGCTGACATATTGGACCAAGTGTCATTTATAGTGGTTGGGTTGGTAGCTCATGATCCAACCTTACTACTTAAACAGAACAAGAATAGATTAGGTTTAATATTTTGTAGCTTAAATAGCATGTATTTGGATACGAAAACGGACATGAGACGTCGTATAAGCAGTTGGATTCACCAATTCGTAAGTTTATAATAGCTTGCGATACGATTTGTTTTGTTGCCTAAAGTTTCTTTTACTTTAATATTTACATGAGCATTAGTTATGTCAAAAGTTTTCATATTAGCAAATCTAAATCAGAAATACTGATAATTTGCTGGCGTTGATTCAAAGCTAGAATACAACAAATAATTCAGGATGTCCGAAAAGAGTTTGATATCTGACGGACCATGGAAAAAATTCCGAGTATATAAATTCGATACGAAAGCGACACGGAAGAAGAATCCGTGTTACATAGTTTGCAGCCTTTTTTAGGATCCTGAAACAATGGGAATTGAAACTCATATGAAAATTGAATATTTGGATGATGGACACCACAAGTCATTTATTTTATAAATGTTTAATTAAATTAAAGAGAACCGTTCCCAAACTGAAGAGATGACTTATTTGTAGACCCATATATTTTCAAAATTATGAAACAACGCAATACTTACAAAATACCGATATTTCAAGCCCAAAATAAATTGCTTGTATTATATTTAAAATATTTTCATAAAAATTCCAGGACTACACTCGTTCTTTTTAATCAAACGCACATAGGATTATTCTCTCAAAAAAAATTCGTATGATTTTCTATGGCGGCTACTATAATTCGCTCTTTTTATTTATTTATTTATACATACATCAAAATCCTTAATTTCTATTTTAATCACTATATATTACTTCAAAAAATAATTAGGAAAACAATAGACAACAATACAAGTCATAATTACATGAAAAAATTCATAGATATAAAAGTTTAAGCACATCTTTAACATATACTCTTAATCTTTATTATTCATGCATATGAATTTCTCTGCTCTAATTTAGCCGTTATTAGATCTTTGCTTAATGAGGGGGAAAAAGGGTTTAGACATCCCTAAAAATCCATAAATACGTACACTCCCTTGCTTCATCCATGATCTATGTGCACAATTAACCCATATGTATACACCTGCATGCAAACATCGATTAAAAGTTCATCATCGGTTGTACAAAAGGGCTATTAAATAGCACAACAGGCCTTTAATAAGCATCATTAGTTATAACCTCCAAACTAACAACAGTTGAGCACCACAATCCACGCAAGAGACCAGATGGTAGGACCCATAACACCTATACACTAGTGCCAAACAAATGGACCGATGGTTTTGTCTCTGGGATAGATTGTGATAGATTTCAAGCCTAGTAGGTTAAACATTTTTCAAAATAGTTGCAATATCATAGCAATGGATGTGTTGAAACATTCGTGGTGTTGCATTTGGTGCTAGTTCACTTGTCAGAGAGAAGAGAAGCAATTTGTGTAGGTGGTGGGATAGAGAGAGACTGGCTAACTATATCAGTGAGAAATGGCCAAAATAACAGCAGATGTCTGCAGAAGTACATGCAGACGTATGAAGAAATCACTCCAAATAACAGAGCGAAATCATACGTCTGAAGTAGAAGATTCAGACGCCTGGCCTTTAGACTTCAGTAAATCCAGAAAACATGCAGACATCTGAACAATGCGAGTCAGACATCTGCTCATCATGAGTGCAGTTGTTGCGGATCTCAATCACACGAATCTTTCCACAACTTCCTGTTGAAGTCGAAAATTGCATCCCGGTTGACCAAGTCAAAGTCAAAGTCAACCCCAAGCCAAGTGGGCCCAGGTCGGGTCCGAACATGAAACGTCCGGCCCTCCCCCATACCAAAATGAAATCATATAATAAATAATTTTTATTTAATTTTTTATGCATGAATGTAAACAAAATGGGCATAAAGCCAAATTTTTGTAAAGTCCATGGCTTATGTGCAAAAAGAAATGGCATATGAGCCATGGGATGGGCAAAATACCATTTTGCAAAGCCCAATGGGCTATATGTAAATGTGTAAGCCTATATAAGGCAACATGATGATGAATAAAAGAGAGAAACTTTTTCATTCTAAAAAATTAGGGCTTGTGCCTTTTTCTCTTTCCTCAAGTTTCTAAAACCTTCTTCTTTCTTTTGAATTAAATCAAGAGTTATTCTTCCTTTTCCAAAACTAAATAGTTTTTCACCACAAAGCCCACAAAGGGGAATTTGGATCTTCCATTAGATCTCAAAAATGGGAGATTTTTAAATCTCACTCCTTTTCTCCAAGATCCGGCCAAACGACAGGAAGAAGAAGGAGACCCATTGTAGGGTGTTTTTCGTCATCACATTGAGATGGGAATGCGCGTGCGCTTGTCAGGCGCATTACAGATTCCCCCTGCCTATGGTAGACTGGGGTTTATTGATTGCGGGGATCCAAATTTTCGGCAGCCGCGGACTAAACTGCCGTTAATTACCCCTCGCCTTTGGAACGAGAGAACCTCCGATTAATGGGTTAAACGGGTCAGGCGGACTCAATGTGCAGAGTATATGTGTTGTATTTTGAAAGGGGGTTTGGATATATCGGGGCCTCCGCGGAGTTTTTACGGGGGTCCCGCTACCCGGATAGCGGGCTAGGGATCAAGAGGGTTAGAAGCCTCCTTGCGGAGTGCGGGGCAGCGCCCCGTTAGAAATTTTTTTCTAACAGGGACAGTGTCGTGGAGTATGTGTGTGTGTATATGTATATATACATATATATAAAAAAAAAGGGAAAGGGCATCTAAAGGATGCGTGGGAAAAAGCGCCAGCGTTTTGGGTGCTAGCGCTTTGAGCGCAGGGGCGCTAGCCCCTCACGTGCCAGGCACGTGGACGCTCGGGCGCTAGCGCCCCACATGCCAGGCACGTGGGCGCTCGGGCGCTAGCGACCCACGTGCCAGGCACGTCGGCGCTAGCGCTTTGGACGCTCGGGCGCTAGCGCTCTGAGCGTAAGAACGCTATTGCCCCACATGCTGGGCATGTGGGCACTCGGGAGGCAAAAAGAACTCGGTCCCTGCAATGGGAGTTGTACTCCCAGAAATGAGCACTTATTATTTTGTATATATGTATATATATGAGGAGTTAAACTCCTAAGATATTTTGAAGCTGATGAAGAGGGCTTCTCCCCTTGAGCCATGGATCTTCCCCAAAGTGGGGTTTCTGGAGATGGATATCCTTCTTCTTCTTTTATTGGCCGGATCTTAAAGATCAAGAAGTATGAGATTTTAAAAATCTCTCCTTTCTGAGATCTGATGGAAGATCTGAGTTCCCTTTTGTGGGTTTTGTGGTGAAAAACTATTTAGTTTTATAAAAGGAAGAGTAAAACTCTTGATTTAATTCAAAAGAAAGAAAAAGGTTTTAAAACCTTGAGGAATGAAAAGATCACAGATCTTGATACTTTTTTAGGAGAGAGAAAAAAATGTTGTTGGGATATTTTCATTATCCTTGTCTTTATAGGCTATACACATTACATATAGCCCCTTGGGCTCTACAAAAATGGTATTTTACCCATCCCATGGCTCATGTGCCATTTCTTTTTGCACATAAGCCATGGGCTTTACAAAAATTTGGCTTTATACCCATTTTTCTTACATTCATTCATAAAATAGAATAAAAGTAATACACCAAAATTATTTATTAAAATTTTTTTATCTTGGCATGGGGGGAGGCCGCCCGCTCCATATTCGGGCTCAACCCGGGCATTGGCCCACTTGACCTGGGCTTAGGCCCACTTGGCTTAGGTTTGACTTTGATTTTGACTTGGTCAACCGGGGTGTAAATTTCGACCCCAACAAATTGCCCCTATCAATAAGTGCACACCACATATGTGGGTTGTGTACACGAAATTGATGGATCTTCTTTCGCGTGGAGGTCGACTTGATCTAGTTTCCGTTTTAACGACGTGGAGGTCGATACTGCCATTTTAGTGACTTGGACGGTCGGTTCTACCCTTTTTGCGACTTGGACGGTCGGTGCTGCCCTTTTTATGACTTGGACTGTCGGTTCTGCCCTTTTTGTGACTTGGACGGTCGGTGCTGCAATTTTAGCGACGTGGACGGTCGGTTCTGCCCTTTTTGCGACTTGAACGGTCGGTGCTGCCCTTTTAGCGACGTGGACGGTCGGTGCTGCCCTTTTAGCGACGTGGACGGTCGGTTCTGCCCTTTTTGCGACTTGGACGGTCGGTGCTGCCCTTTTAGCGACGTGGACGGTCGGTGCTGCCCTTTTAGCGATGTGGACGGTCGGTTCTGCCCCTTTTGAGACTTGGACGGTCGGCGCTGCCCTTTTTGCGACGTGGACGGTCGGTTCTGCCCTTTTTGCGACTTGAACGGTCGGTGTTGCCCTTTTAGCGACGTGGATATACCGTTTTTTGACTTGCTCCGCTTCTTGCGGTGTCAGGTTTGAAGTTGACTTGCTGATTCGATATGATTTGGGTTGACATCAGCACCGCTGCACTAGAATATGGTACCAGGAGCGAATCATCATTTGTCATGAGGCAATTTTCCTCATTCCCAGTTTAACGACTTAGGGGTCATCTGTTCCCAGTTTAATGACTTAGAGGTCATCTGTTCCCAGTTTAAAAACTTAAGGGTCTATTGGATTGGAGTTTTGGGATTTTGGGTATGCATCAGCGTTGCTAACACTGAAGCACACGTGCCAAGAGCAATTCATCATTTGCCTTTTCCTGTTGGGGAGCGATGGCTTAGGAGACAGGTTTAGATCCCTATCACCTAAAACTTTTCAATTTTATGAGCCATAAGGGTCTCATAAAAGCATTTTCTCCCTACGAGTCGAAAGGATCTCGTAGGTGCACTTTCTCCTTAGGAGTCGTGGGGACTCCTAAGTGTGTTTTTCCTTTGTGAGTCGTAAGGATCCCACGAAGGTTTGTTCTCCTCATGTATCGTGAGTACACATGAGTGGGTCTTCCCAAAAGGAGCATAATTCCGAGGGCGGAGACCAGCCGCGTAACTGGTGATTGCGGTGGGGCATGGGTATGCTGAGAATTATTTGAGCCCGTAGATTGTATACGGCAGCCAATTTGGGAACTAACCGTAGGGCCGAGAGAATTTTAAGAAATTGGATTTTGGTTGGCGTCTGCATCGCTACACTGGAATATGGTACCAGGAGCGACTCATCATTCGCCGTTTGGGGACTTGGAAGTTGGATCTTGTTTGGCATCAGCATTGCTGCACTGGAACAATGCCAGGAGCAACTCATCATTTGCCTCGGAAGGACTTGGGATTTGGGTTTTGGTCGGCATCAGCACCGCTAACACTGAAGCGAAATGCCAGGAGCGACTCATCATTTGTCGTTGCCCGTTGGGGAGCGATGGCTTAGGAGACAAGTTTAGGTCCCTATCACCTAAGACTTTTCAATTTTATGAGCCGTAAGGGTCCCATAAAAGCATTTTCTCCCTACGAGTCGAAAGGATCTTCGCAGGTGTATGTTCTCCTTAGGAATCATAGGGATTCCTAAGTGTGTTGCTCCTTTGTGAGTCGTAAGGATCTCACGTAGGGGTTTTCTCCTCACAAGGTCGAGAGGACTTTGTGAGTATATTTTATCTCTTTTCACAAGTTTGCGCCCTTTCGGGTTTTCACAAACTCGCCGGCAGTCCTGTTGTTTTTACTCACGGAGCCTTTTCGGGTTTTCATCCGTGCCCGTTTTGCTCGTGGATATACCGTTTTTTTTTTTGCACTGGTGAGACTTTGAAAGTAGTCTCACCGGCAGGACTTGGGAGAGATAGGGGTTGTTTACGCCCGTAGATTGTATACAGTTTTACAGGATGTATGATCTAGACCGTAAGGCTGGTGTGCTCAATTCGCCTATGACTTGGAGCATTCACGCGTAGTATTTCTTGAGATATCGGCCATTAATGGGTGGCATGGGCCTTTCTCCCTCGGCATTTATCAGTTGGTAGGATCCTCCGTCAAACACTTTCTCGATGACGTATGGTCCTTCCCAGTTTGGCTCGAATTTTCCCTTGGCATGTCGATTGGGGATGATCGGTCTTTTAAGGACCAACACCAATTCACCTTTCTTGAAAGCACGAGGACGGGTTATCTTGTCATAGGCCTGTGACATTTGGACTCGGTATAGCTCCCGATTTTTCTGCACCGCGAGCCTCTTTTCTTCGAAGGCGTCGAGCTCTTCAAGCCGAAGGAGCACGTTTTCCTCCTCCGTCAACTCGTGCTGAACGGCCATTCTTAAGCTTGGAACTTCGACTTCGAGGGGGAGGACCGCCTCCACTCCGAAGAGCAATGAGTATGGAGTGGACTGGGTTGGAGTACGGTGCGTGGTACGATATGGCCCCAACGTCTCGTGAAGCTTGAGATTCCAGTCTCTCTTGTTGGCTGAAGCATTTTTCCTCAGGAGCTTGCACAGAGTCTTATTGAAGGTTTCGGCTAGCCCACTGGCTCTTGGATTATAGATGGAGGAATATCTTCAGTCAATCTTGTGTTGAGTAGCGAATCTTGAGACTTTGAAGCTCTTGAAAGAAGGCCCGTTGTCAGAAATGATTCTTCTTGGTGTACCGAAACGGTATAAAATATTATGCTGGAAGAATGTAAAAATATTTTCTGTCTTGACTTCTTTTAGCAGGACAGCTTCAGCCCATCAGGAGAAATAGTCAGTTGCAGCCAATATGAACCGGTGGCCTCTGGATGACGGAGAATCAATCGGGCCAACTATGTCGGTCCCCCAGACTTCGAAAGGCCACGACACTACCGTAGGATGCAACGGATTGGGATGCTTGTGAATGAAATCGCCGTGAATTTGGCAGATATGACATTTCTTTGTATGCTCTCCGCAATCCCGTATCATGGTGGACCAGTAATACCCAAGCCGTTTAATTTGAAGTCACATCTTGGGGCCAGATTGGTGAGCACCGCAAACACCCGAGTGAACTTCTTTCATGACTTTCTGGGCTTCGGCCGATGACAGACATCTGAGCCAGAGTTGGTCATATGACCTGCGATATAGCGTGTCATTTACAAACACGTATCGGAGAACTCTCTTCTTTAGCTGAATTCTTGCAGATTTTCCTTCGGGTAGCTTGTCGTATCGGAGGTATGCTATGAAGGGTTCTCTCCAATCGGGCTCGTCTTGGATGATCGAAGTTTCTTCGGCAGGACTCTTCTGTTCCACGCTTTTCTCTTCTCGTAGAGAGACTTGGGGTAGAATTTGCCGGCTCCTAACTGTGATCAGAATTTCGTCTATGTTAGGATCAACCAGCTCCTTGGCTAGGCGAGTGAGTATGTCAGCCTTTCCATTCAATACTCTAGGGACTCTCATTAGTTCAATGTGAGTGAACCGTTTCATGAGTTCCACCACTCGGCCTCTATACCGAGCTAACTCGGGTTTGTATATCTTATAGTCGCCGCTTACTTGGTTGACGACGAGCTGGGAGTCACCGTAAACCCGTAGCCGAAAGATTTCCATTTCTATGGCGAGCACCAGACCAGCTATCAGAGGTTCATACTCAGCCTCATTGTTTGTGCGAGGCTCGGTGAGAGCAAAAGAACACCGTAGGGTTCCCATCGATGGCGTGATGAACACCAATCTTATCCCTTCTTTTATCTCTGGGACGCTTGATTTACTGGAGGTCCTTATCGATGAAGCCCCATCGAAGTAGAGCTCCCAACATGGCTCGTCATTCTCGAGGTGCAGCATTTGTTCGTCGGGTAACTCGCAATTAAGCGGTGACCCCTCTGGTATAGGATGAGCAGCGAGAAAGTCCATAAGAGCTTGCCCTTTTACTGCTTTCTGAGGAGTATAAATTATGTCAAACTCAAGTAGCATGACGGCCCATCTTGCCATTCTGCCGGCTAGGCTTGCTTTGGTCATCAAGTGTTTGAGCGGGTCGACCTTGGAGATCAACATAACCCGATGAGTGAGCAGATAGTGCCTCAGCTTCTTCACAGCAAATATCAGAGCCAGACATTGCTTTTCGATTGGGGAATAGTTGTGTTCCGCCCCGACTAGAGTTCGACTGAGGCAGTAGAGGGCATTTTCCTTTCCCTCCTCGTTGTTCTGGGCAAGGAGCGCACCGAGTGACTCATCTAGCGCGGCAGTGTAGAGAATCAGCGGTTTATTTGAAACGGGAGCGGCCAGCACCGGAGGGTGCAACAAGTACTGTTTGATACTTTCGAACGCTTCTTGACATTCGGCATCTCAGACAAAAGGAGCTCCTTTCTTCATGAGCTTTGAGAAGGGCTTACATCTCCCCGATAAATTTAAGTAAACCTCCGTATATAAGCAAGCTTGCCTTGAAAAGATCTTAGCTGCGTCAGACTCTTCGGAGGGGGCATCTCCATGATGGCCTTTATCTTGGATGGGTCAACTTCAATCCCTCGATGTCGGACTATGAAGCCCAGGAATTTTCCCGATGATGCGCCAAAAGTGCACTTCAGAAGAAGATAGCTTGGTCGTAGCGGGGTCGCCGGAATAACCTCATTTTCTCGCCGGAAGTTGGCTCTTGGCTAGCTTCTCTTCTACTCCACTTGTACTTGAGAAAATTTGAAGGTTTTGGCTAGAATTTTCAGAATGGTGAGAGGCCAGGGCATAGGATAGTATTTATAGTGTGGAATTAGGGTTTTGGGATTAAAAGAGTGAATTAAAATATATTAAAATGTGATAAATTGGGGAATTGAGGGGTCTCTGTTTGATTGTAGAGTAATCAAACAGTGTAGGGGTAATGGGAGTAGGCCAAAGGACTTATGTGCAAAACACGGGCACTTTTCCCACGGGGGGGAGGGCGTCGGTGCCAGTTCTAAATAGGTTTTGGCCGGTTGTTTGGTGGGTAGGGGCCGGTGGATTCATGCCATATGTCCATGTCTGTATTTATTTCATTTTGCACATGTTTGTTTTCTCAGACCTTTTATTTTTGTGTGCATTGCACGTGTAAACTTTTGGGCTTCCAAAAAGTTTAAAAGAAAAATCAAAAAAATATAATGTGTCTGATGGGATTCAAACACAGGGGCTACATCACAGCAGTGCAAAGCTTTACCAGTGAGCTACAAGTTATTTCTTACTGTTCTTAAACAAAAATTAACTTTTAAATTGTACTCTGGCTTTCAAACTCCTTTCTATACATTAAACTGAAAATTTTCGTACAGTAAATTCAGAGTCGTTACACATGCATTATTTCACAATAAGAAATAACAACCATGCTTGAATAGTGAGTCCAAACAAATAAAATAAGCCATACTTCACTCCATGCCACAAATATCTCCAATATCCACCTCATTAATCTATTTCCAAAATAGATAAATCCAAATAATGAGGTGTTCTCTTCTAGAAGTATCTCTTGTGAAATTACAAGAATGCCCTCACCGTATATACATACCCGTATTCGTATTCCGAAAAATACGAATACAATGAGATAATAATAATCCAATAATATAATACTAGGATCCGGCTTAAACCAAAACCCACTAGTATTATCCGTCCGAACAACATCCGTGTAGCCAGTACACGTATGTAATTGAAACCCTACCGTAAAATCACACGGCCTCTACATCGTTTTGCCCAAAGCAGGGAAACCCTCTGTGTGGGACTCTAAAGACTCGACAGTACGCTGGCAGTGGGTTTAACCACAAGTCCGTCAGTGGTACTAGCTGCACGTAACGGCTACATAGGTATCTGTCGATAAGAAGGCCAATGAGCAAACTCATCCGAACTCCTACTGAGGCTATTTGCGAAATCTCCGTACAGTCCAGTCTGTTCGTCTAAGATACTCGTATATCAGATCTTGGGGGATGGTAAACGTCAGACCCCTAACAGCGTAATAAGTCGTGCCGGAGTAGAGCCTAATACACCCTGAGAAACTACCGGAGTACCTACCAGTAAATCTCGTTTGCCCTGTCCAGGAACTTTGTGTAATGGCTTTCCAAACACAGCTCGATATCAACCCCCAATACCGGGAGAAACGAATCATATCTAACTGCTATTGCCTCCAAGTGCTTCGGGACTACACCCAACTACTACCTTTTTGCATGACTCCTTTGAGCCGTGGTAGGGTGGTAATCTAAGTTCAGTGGGAACACACTTGAGACGAATAGTGATATCAAGTCAACGGACTAAGCTGTACTCATGCCATCCGGGAACTGCTACCTGACGAAAGGTATAATAACAACCAGCAGTATCCAACGAGTCCGTCCAGTATAACTCATAATCCAATGAGTATTTGTATACAATCTCCGGTACGACGTACCAATGGCTGTGGACAGACTCTCTTCTCTGCTGGGATGAGAAGCGTATACACTAGTCTACTCTGGAATATCGATACCCCGTCTCGATAATTTTACAACTAAGGACCTGTATAAGGATGTGCTTATAGACTATCCAGCCCCCGCTAGTGTGACTGCTTTCACAACGCTGGTAGTCAAGCAAAGATCCTAAGAGCTCTACCAATATGTATAAGCGATATGCTAAAAGAAACATATACACATATTGAGGTAGAATCAAACCAAGTAGCATACGACCATTTTGAGTAAGACTGTTATTATAACTGCGAATATCCTAAGCTTCCAAAATGTAATATACAATCTAGTATGATACAATAATGGTCTCTAGGGCATATATCACTAAATGCTCGACCTCATATAATTTAAAGGTCGGCTCGATCAATCGTTTAAAATGAGAAAATTGGATCGATCAAGTTTTATAGGCATGCTGTGAGAAATTGAGAGTGGGAGTTGTCGGGGTGTTGCAAGAGACGATGCAACAGAAACCATGGTTGAACTTTTAGGAGTGCTAAAGGCATAATGACTTGAGGAAGAGGATGACATGGATGGACACACTATCAAAATCCTTCACGATTAGGCTCTGATACCATGCATGAAATGAAAAGACGAGAAGAGAAGAGAAAATTTTGGCTCAAAGGTCCTTCCCATGGCCTCTTTATTTATCATTCATATTGACATTACAATGCTATTGCTTTTGTAATATACAATTTCCATAAATGGATAAATGTAATATAATAATTCCATGCTTGCTACACTAATTTAGCTCTTCTATTTTTAAAGATTCCTTAGCTGCTGTTTCTATATTTAGAGATTCTTTAGGTGTATTCTTGATTGTTCTATCAAGCTGTGCCAAAACTTGTGGAGTTTGTTATTATAGGAGTCACAGCAATGGGGACTTACATGGCTTTAGAAAAAAAGTTACTAAAGAAAGCATAGAGTTGGTTGACTCCTGCCCTTCGGCTTTCGGATGATTTTGGAACGACGGAGGTTTGATTTCTGAAATTATAGAGCAACAGTTTTTCCTTGAAACCGTGTCTCTATTATTAAGTTTAAGGGAATATATACACATTCTGAAAAACTGTTGGCAGTAAAATACGGAGAGGTAAAACTTTAGATATTTAATATACCATATTCTAAACTTGAGGTATTCAGACGGTATATTAGCGAAACATTGGTTATTGAAATGCCCTTTAGCCTAACAAAATAGGAGCATTGGTTATCATTTTCGGCACAGGTTTAACCATTTTCTCTACCTCAAATAAGACTTGAAAAAGGTGGAAAAATAAAATAAAAATTCTTTTTTAAATCTTAATTTCTATATATATATGCAGGCAGAGCAACTAAGAGGAGATGATGCATCAAGCTCAAGTTGCTACATGAAGCACAGCAATGGCTCCACAGTGAATGATGCACGTCGCCATGTTAGGATCCTCACAAACAATTCATGGCAAGATCTCAGCAGGGACTCATCACTCGAGATCACACCATTGCCACGTTCAATAATCAAGGCTTCATTGAACCTAGCGAGGACCTCACAAGCTATGTACCAAGATGGAGATGATGAGAGATCTCCTACCATTGATCCATACATTGACTCCTTGCTCACTAAGCCTATTCAACATGAATATTACCCACTGCTACAAATAGGGGTTGCCCCTACGGATTTATCCGTAGGAGCAAACCGCTGCCCCTGCGGATATATCCGAAGGGGAAATAAAATACCCTGTAGATGCAAACGCCGTAGGTGCAAGTTTTAGCTTTGAACATACCCCTACGGAGTAATGTGTAAGTCCATTTGTCCCTACGGATTAGGTTGTAGAGACAAAAATTTTATTTAATTTATCTGTTTTTAAAATAAATTAGGTGTCTCTACGGACTTATCCGTAGGGCCAAATAGTTGCCCCTACGGATAAGTGCATAGGTCTGGATGTGTAGGGACAAAATATCAGATATCCTGATATTTTGTCCCTACGGATGCCTGTGTAGGGGCATTTGTACAGAGCGTTGTTCCCCTCCGAACGGCGGCCGGGACGTCGGGACGTCCGAATGCCTGGGGTTCGGGGCAGATGCTAATTGGTGCTATCCGTCCACCCCTCCGAAGATGCCAAGTTGATTTATGGCACCATGTGTCGGAGGTTTAAACGGATGCGTCCGATGTAGCAGACTTCGTCAGATTCCCCCTCATTTGAGGGGTTTTTGATTGTGGGGACGCTCTTCCCTGCAGGCGCAAGCCCCTGCAGTTAATTACGCTACCGCGTTGCGGTAACAACTTTCTCCTTCTCCAGATGGTCACTTCGTGTCGTGGGTGTTTGTTTTATTGCCCGTGGATTGTTTACGGAGACTGAGTTATGTCGTCACCCGTAGGGCGTGGACTAGTCCAAATCCGCATTATCTTAAATTTGGGTTTGGGGGTTTGGTTTGAGGATACGTCAGCCATACTTGAGGCTAAGATCAACTCAAACGTTCGTTAAAGATACGTTAGTCTAACTTTGTGACTAAGATCAACTTAACGGGATCGTTTAGATCCGACAAAAGAGTGTTTGGACTCTAATGTTCCGGTTTAGGGACGTGGTGGTCCATCGTATGTATGGCCGTCGGGACCCATCACCTCTCTGACGACGTTGAAAGATTACAACGACGGATGTCAGAGGAGTTCAGAGATGTACCCTCAAGCCGGAGTTAATTTAAGGGATTCGTAGTCCAATCTGTCTGAAGGTTTAAGGACGCGTTAGCCACTTTTGGAGGCTAAGATCAACTTAAACGGGACCGTTTAGATCCGACAAAAGAGCATATGGAGGGCTCTATTGTTCTAGTTTAGGGACGTTGCGGTCCGTGGGTAGTTTAAGGACGTTGCGGTCCATGGGTAGTTTAGGGACATTCCGGTCCGTTGGTAGTTTAAGGACATTGCGGTCCATGGGTAGTTTAGGGACATTCCGGTCCGTTGGTAGTTTAAGGACATTGCGGTCCATGGGTAGTTTAAGGACATTGCGGTCCGTTGGTAGTTTAAGGACATTGCGGTCCATGGGTAGTTTAGGGACATTCCGGTCCGTTGGTAGTTTAAGGACATTGCGGTCCATGGGTAGTTTAAGGACATTGCGGTCCGTGGGTAGTTTTAAGACATCTCGGTCAAGGTTAAGGACGTCATAGTCCATGGGTTTAAGGACTCCACAGTCCGGTATGTGCTCTGGATGCTTCACACGGGTTCACTGCCGCGTTAGGCGAGGACCAGGCTCCGCTCTGGATGCTTCACACGGGTTCACTGCCGTGCTCTGCGAGGACCAGGATCCGCTCTGGACGTTTCCCACGGGGTCAAAGAGTGACATTATCCGTGTTCCACGTAACCAGGAATTTTGCATTAGGCATGGGTTTAAGGACCCCACAGTCCATATCATGAGTGGCCGTCGGGACCCGTCACCTCTTTGAAGACATTGAGGGATTACAATGCCAAGTTTCAAAGGAGTGAAGAGATGTACCCTAGAACCGGAATGGATTGAATAGTCCCTGACCCAATTTGGAGGTCGAGACTGATTTAATTATGTTATGAGCTCATTAGCCCAGTTAATCACAAATTGAGGACTTATGGCCAGCTTGGGCTAAGTCCAGTCAGGTCTGAAACATTGACTTCTTGCTGGTCCATTGAAGGAGAGGCTTTGCCTCTATCCATTTAGCCAATTGGGCCAAAGCCTAGTGTTAAACACTACGGAGCAATCAGTGTTGAACACTGGGAATGCGGTTAACAAGTTAGTGTTTAACACTAAGAAATAATTGGTGTTAAACACCAGCAATAAGGCTTCTCAAATTAGTGTTAAACACTAAAACAGATCAGTGTTGAACACTGCAAATAAAGATCTCAGATTAGTGTTTAATATTAAGGTAATCAGTGTTGAACACTGCAGATAAAGCTTTTTAATTAGTGTTGAACACTAAGGCCCAACAGCATTTTAACACTGAGTTCGAGGGTTTCAATTTAGTGTTAGACACTGGGACAAGAGGGGTCACGTGGCAGCACGTGAGAGCGCCCTTCCTTCATTTGTTCTGCTGAAGTTACTGCGTCTTTGATAGCATCACGTGTCAGCACGTGACGGGCATTCAAATGCCTATGTGTTAAGGTTTCTGCTGAAAGTCACGTGGGTCACGTGGGGTGCTGCCTCAAAGGGGTTTTCTGCAGGGCTTTTGGGGGGGTCACGTGGTGACACGTGACCCTGCCTTAATGTGGTTTTTCAGAGGATTTGTTACTCCTTTTTCAGGAATTAAATTCCAGAGACTTTTAATTTCAGAGGAATTAAATCCTTCTTTCTTTTGAAGACTTGTATTCTGGAATAGAGTTTAACTCTGAATTTTCTGTGGGAATTAAATTCCTCGTTTATGTGAAGGGCTGAATAGGGTTAAACCCTAATAAAAGTTTTTTAAGGAATTGAATCCCCATTCCCTGTTAAATGATGATTAAGGGAATTAAATTCCCGTTGTTTCAACAGAACTAAGTTCTTTAATTAGGGTTAAACCCTGTTTAAATTCCCATGATATAGGGTCTAGCCCTACTTTTATTTTGGAGGAATTAAATTCCTATAGTTCTGTGAGAATTAAATTCTCATGCTTGCATTCCTTCTCTATGTTTTGGATCTGCATGGCAGGATCTCGACCCATTGAGAATTAAATTCTCAACCTTAAGGGGAGATGTGCACTTTGCAGATCCTCTATCAAAGAGAGAAGAAATAAGTTCTTCTGCTTTTATATTATCAGAGTTAAACTCTGTTGAGAATTAAATTCTGCTTCTTTCAAAAGGGCTTCCCTTTCTTACCTAGGGTTTTTTGCAGAAGATCTGAGTCTTTTCGAAGTATCAAAGCTCTTCTCCTTTTCTCCTTTTCTTCTCTGCGCATGTATCTCTTTTTTGTGTCTCTTGGCTCCTATTTATAGGAGAGGCGGCCGCATCAATCAGTTTTTTTACGAATCTTCATTGGGAGATTTGATTTTCATCCATCATTCATTTTGGGCCCTTGGATTATTAGGTGAATTTTATTCACCATTGGATCTTAAATCCAGAGATTCTCCTTTGATATTTTGGTTAGATTTAAGGGGGAAATCTTTCCCAAAGCCGAGATTTTCCATAGATAGATGATTTTTAATCGTCTCTGAATCTTTAATTTGATTGGTCCCAAATAATTACTTTCCTTTGGAAAGATTCGAATTTCCTTCAGAATTTAATTCTGTCGTCAACATGGGCTTTGGAAGCCGGTCACGTGTGACCACGTGATTCATGGTCACGTGCTCACATGTGACCCCCTTTGGAACGAGCCTTCTGCACTGTGTCTTCTGATTGCTGCTTAAACATCACGTGCTACCACGTGACCCCTGGTCACGTGTGAGCACGTGACCCTTTATTTGAACTCTTTTTCCTTGGTTGTTCTGGGAACGCGCTTGCTGCCTTGAACGTCACGTGCCGACACGTGACCCTGGTCACGTGGGAGCACGTGACTCTTTCTGAACCCTTTTTCTTGACTCGATCAGAGAACTTGCGTGTTGGACGCTTGCATTTAAATGTCACGTGTCATCACGTGACTCTGGTCACGTGGGAGCACGTGACTCTTTCTGAAGCCCATTTTCTTCAGCGTAGCTAGGAGACTGACCTCGACCTGATGATGCTTTTTAGGTGTCTCGTGCTAACACGTGGCCGCTAGTCACGTGTAATCACGTGACTCTCCTCTGAAGCTTTTCCCAGCAGCTTTCCTGATTTTAAATCAGGAAACAAATGCCCCCACAGCGTTGTTCTCACGTGTCTGCACGTGAGTGCAACGCTGTCACCTCTTGTGACCGTTGGATTCCTCTAGGGATCTGGGGAGACGAAACGTTTTCATTGTCTTCTATAAATAGCTGCCTCTTCATAGAAGCCTTCACTTTGTTCATCTTCTTCTTCTGAGAACTTCTTCTGAGAATTTAATTCTCCTCTTCCAGAGCTTAGTTCTCTGTCTTGGACACTTCCCAGAGTTGAACTCTGTTCGAAACGAACCCTTCTTCTCAGGTAATGGTAATCGCAACATCTTTGTTTTGACAAAACTCTTTGGATTTAAAATCCAGATAGAGGGTTTCACAAAGAACTCATTTTTCTTCAAGTGATTTCACCAAAATATGAGACCACTTGACTTCCCGCAGTAGATCACTTAGGGTTCAGATGATCCCTTAGGGAGACGGTGATGGCGGTTCAAACCCATGGAATTTAATTCCATTCAAAATGTTTCTGGGAATTTAATTCCCTTTCCTTAATAAGGAATTAAATTCCAATGAAGAACTCGATTTCTTCACACAGAGCATCTCTGGGGTCTCTCGGCTCGAGGCGGTTCTTCTGCCATTAATGCAATGGGGATCTTGTAATGATGCCCTCTGTGGGAATTTAATTCCCTTGATTTTGTTGGGTTCTCTGTAGAGCCCTAGACAGCTCTCGTTGAGGGGAATTTGCATGGTTACCACCTTTTTATTAAATGAGGACATTCCCTTTGTTTTATTGTAACGTTTTGGCCTTATTATAAATGCGCCGTCATCCGGATTCTGTGGAGCCCATGTGTTTTGTAGCCAATGGTCCCAGGAAGCTTTGTTTTTGCTTTCTTTACTTAGTCTTCATGTTCATGCATGAATGTACGTTGCCGACTTTTCTTCTAACGGACTTCCTTTATTGGTTTTCAGGTGCGATGACTTCTGCTCCACGCTTTCCTTTCTCTCGCTCGGAGGCGGCCTTTCCTCAGTCACCGTCTGATGAAGAGGCGATGGCGATGATTAGAGCCCATGACCCGAACTGCGCCAACCTTCTTCAATGGGGACCTTGGTACAGTCAGATTATTCAAGGTCGCAGGAGTTTTCTTTGCGCGGTGCCAACGGAGCCTACTTTCCCATTTTTACCGATGGATCCTCCAAGGACAGCTTTCGCCGTGGAAATGCCCAATTGGACTCCAATGGGGAGACTGGAGCCTTCGACGACCGGCATTCCGAACCATCCGATCCCGGCTATAGACATCTTGGGACGGCGCATTTGCCAGGGTGAGGCCCACCCGTGGGGGCAGATTTATAAGATAGGGCTCACTCCCAGGCATCCTACGGGCTACCTTCTTTGGGCTCGCTACATTCTTTCTGCCCATCGGGCGCGATTGCAGAAAGTCGGGCTTTATCAGGCCGTATACGCGTCGCTATTCCATTACAAGTCCCCGCATGCTTGGTGGGTTAAGGCGTTTCTGAACCAGTGGAATCTTCCCACTAATACCTTTCTTCTGGGAGATCGCGAGGTTTCGATTTCTTTAGCCGAGTTTTATGAAATTTCGGGATTGCCGATAAGGGGTAACATGTACGAGGAGTTGCTGCCCCCTGACGAGTACATTTTTGAATCTGAGCCCGCCCCAGTTGACGGCTTATCTGCTGAGAATGCTGTTCGACACAAGCGCCCCAGTTTGATCCAGGCCCTAGGTATCTTCGACCGATTGTTCACCGAGTCCGAAGAGCAGGGCGTTACTTTCAAGAGCTTCATTGCTCGTTTCCTTCGTGAGGACGCCGTATCGAAGACTGCTCCGAAGTTTGCTAACATCGGAGACCCCTTTGGATTTGGTCCGAAGAGGCTACCGACTGCTGAATCGGACTTGCCACAATATTATATCCCCATCGTGTCGCCGATGCCTTTTGAGTCCATTGCAGCACCCGGTATGGATGAGGAGACGTTTTTTGTGGGGTTTATCAGTGTTTGGCTTAGCTGGTTTGTTATCCCGATGCATCGCCGCTTCATGAGAGCCTCGGTGATCTACCCGGCTCATCGTATTGCTGAGGGGACGCGGTTGGCCATCGGCATCCCAGCCTTGGCGCACCTCTATAATGGATTGGGCACCGCAGCTAATACCTCTACGCCTGGTGTGGACGTAGTGAACTTTTCTCTTCATTACTTCACGTCATGGATTGAGATGCACGTGCTGGGGTCTTTCGCTATGCATCAGAGGCCCGCTTTTTACGATGCCTATACCTTCCCGCGACTCATGCGACTGGTGGGCGCTTCTGCTGTCGATCCAACTCAATTTGGGGCTATTAGGGTGCTGATTTCCCCTCACGCTACCGCCGGCGGGTTAGCTTTTAGTGATCGGGTTCTGTCTTCTTCTTCGGGTCCTGTTCAGCAACTTTGGGACCAGTCAAAGGACAACGCACCTTCTCTGAAGCCCCGAGAGGCCATCTACTTGTATTCAATTAGACCGGGCTACTTGGTGTTTCGCCAGGATAGTGCAGCCCTTTTTATGCGGTATAATCCTCATCGATTTGCTCGGCAGCTCGGATATGACCAGGGCGTTCCTTTTGAGGCTTTTATGATTGCTCCAGTTCCTTCGCTTGACGCTGTTCGCGACGCAGCTCATCATTTCATGAGGCTGAACACCGGCTCTCATTTCATGGTTCCTGAAGCCGAGTACATCCCTCGATGTGTGGGTGCATTCACAGGTTGGTATCTTCATCGGGTCACCCCGATTATTGCTGAAGAAAGAAGGGTCCTTCTTGGTCATGACGCTCCTCCTCAGGTCTCGCGAGTTGAGTTGCGACCGAGGGTTCCAGTCCGCTTTCCTCTGAGGGAAATTGGCGCTGCCCTCATTCCGGGGGAATCAGGGGTAGACCTCACTCCGACCGCTGGTATGCCCTTGGGTTCTCGATCGCGAGGTAGACGGGCTCCAGTGGCAGCACCTCTGCCGGTGGCGGCGCCGCCTCCCGCAGCGTCGACGACGCCGACGTCTTCCAGGGACGAAGGCATCGAAGGCGATGTGGGCCAGCGTCGCCCTAAAGCTTCGCGAGGGAGGAAGCGGCCATCTTCAGCGACCGGCTCTGGGTCTAAGCGACAGAAGAAAGTGGCTACTACTCCGCTCGACTCTGTGATGGAATCTGAGCCTATCCTTGACGACGAACCCTTGGCCTTGCCCGCGTCTGATGCTGTATTCCTCTTTCCGAGTTCGGCTGACGAAGAGGCCGCACAACTGGCTGAGGCCTTACGGCGTTCGCAAGACCCGTCCCATGATGCCAAGGTTCCGAAGAAGTCTTATCCCGCTGTAATTTTTTACGAGGATCCTTCGTGGATTCGGCGGCGATTTATCGGCCCTTTGGAGGAATGGGGGGAAAGGGCTTTGAAGCAGGTCGCTTCAGAGGATGCAGCTGGTGCACTTTCTCTATGGACCGGTGGTCATGAGTCTACCCTTAAACCTCGACGAGCTTATCTCCTTGAGAAGGAAAAGCGGCTTGAAGAAGCCATGTTAAAGGCTTCTTTGCGTATAGGTACGCTGTACTTCTTTTGTAGTCTTTCTGATTATTTATGCTCATGGGTATGTATCATTATTTTCATTTGAACCGTGTAGAATCTTCAACGCTGGGGGAGCTTCCTACTGGCCCCTTAAAGCTAAAGCCCGCCGAAATTCTCAACGAGGCCTTGCTAGGTGTGGAGGGGGCTGATGAGGCTGCTCCTCTCGTGATAGAACCTCCAGCGGCGGCTCTTGATCAGGGAGTGCTTGCCCCTTCGGGGGATGCTCTTATGGAGGCCGCCATCCCAATGACTCTTGCTGAGGGTGGCCCAGAGGCTGGAAGTGAGGTAGTCGGGACTACTCTCTCTTTGTTGGAGCTTGAGGTTACGGCGGAGACCGTCGAGGCTGCTATCCCTCCGGCTCAGAATGGGAGGAGTGTCGAAGGTATCTTTCTGCGTTTTTAATTTAGTAACCCCTTCATGGTCTGAAATCTTTTATCTTTCCCAGAATTACGCGGTTTGGCAGCCACGATCGCGGATCTATCGCCTCGCCAATCATTTCAGCGTCTATTGGAGATGGCAGCCCCGCAGGCGATTCCCCCTCAGCGTATCATCCTTTCCTCCGGGCAGGGTTAGTGTCATTCGCCATTTTTTTATCATAGCATTGTCGCTATTTTGTGAAATGACGTTAATGTCTCTTATAGTTCTGGAAGCCGATGATGAGGTCGAGGTCGTTGAAGGGCCAGGGGAGCCTTCAGCTCCTACGTACATGACCGTCGGTGAGTGACATTTTATCACAGTCTCGTCCATCCTGTGTTTAAAAGTTTTACTAACATCTGCCAAATCTGAACAGCCCTGCCAGTCTCCATGGCTTTGGAATCGCGCATTGTGATGCCGTCCGGCCCCTACGCTTTGCGGGCTTCAGAGCGCTTGGCCCAACTGAGCCTGGTCTCCTTATCTTCTTTCATCGAAGAGCTCCGTGCTGGTAGTGCAACCACGGCCGAAGCGTTCGCCGCTGAGGCTAACGGCTCCCTCCCTTTTCTCGCCACTTATCATAGCGAGGAGGTGGTGCGGGTCTGGGTGGAGTTCTGTAGGAAGGTGGAGGCTTGTCTGCACGCTCTCGAGTGTTCTCGCCTTTCCTCGGAGGCCGTGGCTGCAAAGGCGGAGTTACGAGATCTGATAGCACGACATGCGGCCAACATGACGTCGTGCGAGAAGAGACTTGGCCGCAAGTTCTCGGAGAGGGAGCTAGCCTCCAAGGCGTTGGGCGAGCTTCAGGCCAGTCTTACAGCCAAAGCCAATAAAGCATATGAGCTATGGCGGGTGCTTCAGGAGTCCATCAAAGAGGTGGTGGCTCTTGATAAAGCCGCCACGTTTACTCGCGAGAGAGTTGAGGCTCACAAGGCCACTGAAAAGGAGCTTGAAGCCCGGCTCGCTTCATATCAGGCCCAGCAGGCTCAGGCGGAGGCGCGTCTTATGGAGATCTTGCGTCACGAAGCCGTAGCTCAACAACAAAATGATGAGCTGGTAAAATTATTGCACCGCCCGCCGGCTTGAGGACTTGTATCTTTCTTTCTTTTTTTTCTTTTTGTACATACTCATGAATAAGAGTATCTCTTTTTTTTTTATTTTGAATTGTATTTTGTATCCATTTTGGGTTATGAATAAAAGATACAATTTTCTTCTCAATGACGTGTCCCCTTTTCATTGAATGCATTCTGCGGATAATCTATCTTAATCTTCTTGCAAGACGGCCGTGGCTTAGGATTCAGGGTTAGGATCTGTTTCCTAAGGCTTTTGCATCTTATGAGCCACGAGGGTCTCATAAGGAGTCTTTCTCCCTATAGGTCGAGAGGATCCCATAGGTGTGAGTTTTTTCTTAAGGATCGTGAGGATCCTTAAGCGGGTTTTCCCCTGAGAGTCGTAAGGATCTCACAAGAGAGTTTTTCTTCCTTACAGGTCGTGAGGGCCTGCAAGTGCCGGGTGTGATCACCCTTTTTCCGTATTTCACGGGGTTAGGGATCTCTCCAGGTATCGTAGTTTAAAGACGTCACGGTCAAGGTTAAGGACCTCATAGTCCGTGGGTTTAAGGACTCCACAGTCCGATGTTAGTTTTAAGACATCACGGTCAAGGTTAAGGACCTCATAGTCCGTGGATTTAGGGACTCCACAGTCCGATATTAGTTTCAAGACATCACGGTCAAGGTTAAGGACCTCATAGTCCGTGGGTTTAAGGACTCCACAGTCCGATGTTAGTTTTAAGACATCACGGTCAAGGTTAAGGACCTCATAGTCCGTGGATTTAAGGACTCCACAGTCCGATGTTAGTTTTAAGACATCACGGTCAAGGTTAAGGACCTCATAGTCCGTGGATTTAGGGACTCCACAGTCCGATGTGCGGTTGCAGGGACCCGTCACCTCTCTGAAGACGTTGAAGAATTACAACGCCAGGTATCAAAGAAGTGAAGAGATGTACCCTTAAACCAAGGCAAAATCCGTAGGGAATCGGGGTGGTTGATCGTTAGTTTTAAGACATCACGGTCGAGGTTAAGGACGTCATAGTCCGTGGATTTTAAGGACTCCACAGTCCGGTATTTGCTCTGGATGCTTCACACGGGTTCACTGCCGTGCTTGGCGAGGACCAGGCTCCGCTCTGGACGTTTTCCACGGGATCAAAGAGTGACGTTATCCGCGTTCCACGTAACCAGGAAGTTTGCACTAGATGCTTCACACGGGTTCACTGCCGCGTTAGGCGAGGACTAGGCTCCGCTCTGGATGCTTCACATGGGTTCACTGCCATGCTCTGCGAGGACCAGGATCCGCTCTGGACGTTTCCCACGGGGTCAAAGAGTGACGTTATCCGCTTTCCACGTAACCAGGAAGTTTGCACTAGATGCTTCACACGGGTTCACTGCCGCGTTAGGCGAGGACTAGGCTCCGCTCTGGATGCTTCACATGGGTTCACTGCCATGCTCTGCGAGGACCAGGATCCGCTCTGGACGTTTCCCACGGGGTCAAAGAGTGACGTTATCCGCTTTCCACGTAGCCAGGAAGTTTGCACTAGATGCTTCACACGGGTTCATTGCCGCGTTAGGCGAGGACTAGGCTCCGCTCTGGATGCTTCGCATGGGTTCACTGCCATGCTCTGCGAGGACCAGGATCCGCTCTGGACGTTTTCCACGGGGTCAAAGGGTGACGTTATCCGCTTTCCACGTAACCAGGAAGTTTGCACTAGATGCTTCACACGGGTTCACTGCCGCGTTAGGCGAGGACTAGGCTCCGCTCTGGATGCTTCGCATGGGTTCACTGCCATGCTCTGCGAGGACCAGGATCCGCTCTGGACGTTTCCCACGGGGTCAAAGAGTGACGTTATCCGCTTTCCACGTAACCAGGAAGTTTGCACTAGATGCTTCACACGGGTTCACTGCCGCGTTAGGCGAGGACTAGGCTCCGCTCTGGATGCTTCACATGGGTTCACTGCCATGCTCTGCGAGGACCAGGATCCGCTCTGGACGTTTCCCACGGGGTCAAAGAGTGACGTTATCCGCTTTCCACGTAGCCAGGAAGTTTGCACTAGATGCTTCACACGGGTTCATTGCCGCGTTAGGCGAGGACTAGGCTCCGCTCTGGATGCTTCGCATGGGTTCACTGCCATGCTCTGCGAGGACCAGGATCCGCTCTGGACGTTTTCCACGGGGTCAAAGGGTGACGTTATCCGCTTTCCACGTAACCAGGAAGTTTGCACTAGATGCTTCACACGGGTTCACTGCCGCGTTAGGCGAGGACTAGGCTCCGCTCTGGATGCTTCGCATGGGTTCACTGCCATGCTCTGCGAGGACCAGGATCCGCTCTGGACGTTTCCCACGGGGTCAAAGAGTGACGTTATCCGCTTTCCACGTAACCAGGAAGTTTGCACTAGATGCTTCACACGGGTTCACTGCCGCGTTAGGCGAGGACTAGGCTCCGCTCTGGATGCTTCGCATGGGTTCACTGCCATGCTCTGCGAGGACCAGGATCCGCTCTGGACGTTTCCCACGGGGTCAAAGAGTGACGTTATCCGCTTTCCACGTAACCAGGAAGTTTGCACTAGATGCTTCACACGGGTTCACTGCCGCGTTAGGCGAGGACTAGGCTCCGCTCTGGATGCTTCGCATGGGTTCACTGCCATGCTCTGCGAGGACCAGGATCCGCTCTGGACGTTTTCCACGGGGTCAAAGGGTGACGTTATCCGCTTTCCACGTAACCAGGAAGTTTGCACTAGATGCTTCACACGGGTTCACTGCCGCGTTAGGCGAGGACTAGGCTCCGCTCTGGATGCTTCGCATGGGTTCACTGCCATGCTCTGCGAGGACCAGGATCCGCTCTGGACGTTTCCCACGGGGTCAAAGAGTGACGTTATCCGCTTTCCACGTAACCAGGAAGTTTGCACTAGATGCTTCACACGGGTTCAGTGCCGCGTTAGGCGAGGACTAGGCTCCGCTCTGGATGCTTCGCATGGGTTCACTGCCATGCTCTGCGAGGACCAGGATCCGCTCTGGACGTTTTCCACGGGGTCAAAGGGTGACGTTATCCGCTTTCCACGTAACCAGGAAGTTTGTTGATTGTATCCGCATTTCACGGAATGGAGGTTTGACTCTTGGTGATGTGTATATCACCGAGTCATGGAACTGGGGGTTGCCGCTGTTCCGTTTCGTTTGAAGTCATGTCCGTTGTTACGAGACGAGTGTTTGGATGATCTCTAGGTCGCTTGTGGCCCGTCGAGACTTGGCTTCTTCTTCTGATGAAACCTGGGGGAGAAGTATGATCCCTTTTTTGTTTGTGCCCTTGGATTGTGTACAGGGTGTGATGGAATATCACCTGTAGGGCAAGAAGTTTCATTCTTTCATTTTTTTTTATTCTTTCCGCGATGCTCTATCATTTCAGCTTTTTATATCGCGAAAATCGCGATTGCCCAATCATTTCGGTTATTTTTCGCGGTGCCCGATCATTTCGGCTATTTATTTATTTTCTGCTCGCTGCTTCTTATTGCGAGTTGCCCCATCATTTCGGCTATTTTGCAGGCATGTTTGGCTTGCTAACCTTCTCGCCGCAAGCTTGGATTTTAGGCACCGATCTCGGCATCAGCATCGCTACAACTGGAATGTTGCCAGGAGCGAATCATCATTTGCCTTTGTCGATAATGAACAAAGGTTGCTCAGCAAACAGGGTTAAGGGTCCTGTTAACCAAGGCTTTTGACTTCATGAGCCGTAAGGGTCTCACGAAGGTATTTCTCCCTACAAGTCGTGAGGATCTTGCAGGTGTATTTTCTCCTTAGGGATCGTGAGGATTCCTAAGTGTGTGCTCCTCTGTAAGTCGTAAGGACCCTACAAGAGGACTTTCCCATTATGGGTCGAGAGGACCTATAAGGGTTGGACTTTGTTGGGGAAATGTTAATTCGCGCCCGTGGATTGTATACAAGGGTCAGTATGGAGCCGCTTGTAGGGCAATATCGGAGGTTGTGAAGGATTTGCTTAAGGACAGGTTCAGGTTTCTGTAACTTAAGACTTTCAAATCTCATGAGCCGTGAGGGTCCCATAAGAGAATTCTCCTTACGAGTCGTGAGGATCTCGTAAGTGTGTTTTCTCCTTAGGAATCGTGAGGATCCCTAAGTGTGCAGCTCCTTTGTGAGTCGTAAGGATCTCACGCAGGTGGTTTCTCCTTACAAGGTCGAGAGGACCCTATAAGTGTCTTTTAACGAGGTTGCGCCCTTTCGGGTTTTCACAAACACTCGCCGGCAGTCCTGCTGTTTTTACTCACGGAGCCCTTTCAGGTTTTCATCCGTGCCCATTTTGCTTATGGACATACCGTTTTTATTATTTTATATACTTATTCTTTTTTTTTTTTCTTTTTTTTTTTTCTTTTTTTATCTCGTCAGCCCAAGGATGCTGCGGTAGTAGTTTAGGGACGTTTCGGTCCGTTGTTAGTTTATGGACGTTTCGGTCCGTCGTTAGTTTTAAGGACGTTTCGGTCCGTTGTTAGTTTAAGGACGTTTCGGTCCGGCATTAGTTTAGGGACGTTTCGGTCCGTAGATAGTTTAAGGACGTTTCGGTCCTAGATAGTTTAAGGACGTTTCGGTCCGTCATTATAGGAAGGCCGGCTGCTGCTTGTAAAGTCCGAGCCTGGGAAGATAGCGAGCGGACATAATCGTCGTCATCTATCATTGACCTAGGCTGCAGCTTATTAAGCATAGTATTTCTTTAAGAAGCGACCGTTTATTGGCCTGAAAGGTCTTTCACCGTGCATGTCCATGAGTAGATAGGCTCCACCCTGGTAGACCTTGTCTATGATGTACGGGCCTTCGTAGTTTGGCTCAAATTTTCCACGCTTGGCGCGATTGGGGATCATAGGTCTTTTGACCACTAGTACGAGTTCGCCTTGGCGGAATGTCCTCGGCCTGGTCAATCTTTCGTATGAGCGCGTCATCTTTGCTTTGTAGGCTTCTAGATATTGTTGCGCTATGAGCCGGGTTTCGTCGAGGGCATCAAGCTCCTCAAGCCGAAGGTGAGCATTTTCTTCGTCTGTCAGCTCGTGGTGGACTGCCACTCGTAGAGAGGGTAACTCTATCTCAAGGGGGAGAACTGCTTCCGTCCCAAATACCAACGCGTATGGCGTTGTGTTTGTGGCCGTCTTGAATGTAGTTCGATAGGCCCAAAGGGCTTCCTGCAGCCTCTCGTGCCAGTCTCTTTTATTTCTGGAGACGGTCTTTTTCATGATCTTCGTCAAGGTCTTATTGAAAGCCTCGGCCAAGCCGTTAGCTCGTGGATTGTAAACTGAAGAATATCTCCAGTCTATATTGTGCTGCTGTGCGAAGCGGCTAATCTTATGGCTTCGGTAGGCCGGCCCATTATCGGATATAATCCGTCGTGGAGTTCCGAACCGATAGATGACGTGCGTTTTGAAGAAATGGAGAATATTTTCCGTCTTCACTTCCCTCAGTGGTACCGCTTCTGCCCATTTGGAGAAGTAATCAGTTGTCGCCAGGATAAAACGATGTCCCCGGGCTGATGCCGGCTCTATGGGGCCGACTATGTCAGTCCCCCATACTTCGAATGGCCAGCTGGCCACCGTTGGGTGTAGTGGATTCGGATGTTGGTGGATGAAGTCTCCATGGATCTGGCATGAATGGCATTGCTTCGCATACTCGAGGCAGTCCTGGATCATCGTGGGCCAATAGTAACCCATCCGTTTAATTTTTAACTTCATCTTTGGGCCTGCCTGGTGAGAACCGCAAAGTCCGTCGTGAACTTCTTGAACGACTCGTTCCGCTTCGTCAGGTCCCAAGCATCTCAGCCATAGAAAATCAAACGATCTCTTGTACAGGGTATCGTTGACGAAAGCGAAGGATAGAGCTCGTTTCATAAGCTGATGTCTTGAGGACGCTTCTTCGGGCATTCGGTGGGACTTAAAGTAGTCTATGAAGACTTCCCTCCAGTCCTCAGCCTTCTCATGGTTTTTTATTTGTAGAGTCGCTTGCTCAATGGCTCCTTTTTCTTTATATAATTCCGGAGGTATTTCTGCCGGGGCGAGCACTCGACGGCTTTGTACTACGATTCTGACGTCATCGAGGTTCTCGTCAGCCAGTTCTTTAGCGAGCTTGGCCAACGCGTCTGCTTTGCTGTTTTCCGCGCGCGGTATGTTCTCTAGAATATAGGAGGGGATTTGGGCCAACAGTTGTCGCACCTTTTCGCCGTATCTCACCAACTCCGGTTTGCACGTTTGGTAGTCACCATTAACTTGGCTAACGACCAGCTGAGAATCCCCATATATGAGGAGATCTTCAATTCCCATGTCAATGGCAAGCTCGAGACCTGCTATCAGGGCTTCGTATTCAGCTTCATTGTTTGTCCTCGGCTCTGTTAAGGAGAAGGCGAAGCGCATTATCCCTCCTTGTGGAGTCGCAAAGATGAGGCCTATCCCTGACTTGATCATTGGGATACCTTGCTTTTGTTTCTTTATAGAGGACGCTCCATCGAAATAGAGTTCCCATCGGGTGCTTTTGCCGCCAATCGCATCGAATGCGTGCTCGTCCGGCAAATCACAGTTTAGAGGAGAGTCGGCCGGTATCGGGTGCTCAGCGAGGAAGTCAGCAATAGCCTGGCCTTTCACTGCCTTGAGAGGTTGATATGTTATCGAGAATTCCATTAAGAGCAAGGCCCATTTAGCGAGTCGTCCCGTCAATATGGCTTTTGACATTAAGTATTTAAGAGGATCCACTTTCGAGATGAGGCAAACTTCGTGTGCCAACGCATAGTGCCTGAGCTTTGTTATCGCGAAGATTAACGCCAAGCAATGTTTTTCAATGGGAGAGTAATTGCTTTCTGCCCCCAGTAGAACTCGACTTAAGTAGTAGAGTGCTCTCTCTTTCCCCTGATCGTTCTCTTGCGCCCATAGTGCGCCCAAGGAACCTTCGAGGGCGGTCGTATAAAGAATGAGGGGTTTTCCCTTGACCGGCGCAGCTAATACCGGCGGGTTCTGCAGGTACTGCTTGATCTCGTCTAGTGCGCCTTGGCATTTTTGATCCCAGACGAATAGGGTTCCCTTCTTCATCAGGTGACTGTAGGGGCGGCATTTGCCTGAAAGATTTGCGATAAATCGCCGGATGTATGCGAGCTTCCCTTGGAGAGATCGCAACTGTTTGAGGGTTCTTGGCGGGGGCATTTCCATGATCGCTTTAATCTTTGACGGATCTATCTCAATACCTCGGTGTCGGATGACGAATCCCAAGAATTTTCCCGAGGAGACTCCAAACGCGCATTTGAGGGGATTCATCTTCAAATTATATTGCCGAAGGCGTTGAAATACAGTTTCTAGGTGCTTTAAGTGATCTTCATATGACATGCTCTTTACTACGAGGTCGTCGATATAGCACTCGACGATGTCATGTATGAGGTCGTCGAAGATCTTTGTCATGGCTCTTTGATAGGTAGCGCCGGCGTTCTTTAGACCGAAGGGCATAACCCTGTAGCAAAATACACCCAAAGGGGTCCGGAAAGCGGTGTGCTTCTGGTCTTCGGGATGCATTTTTATCTGATTGTATCCTGAGGAACCGTCCATAAAGGAGAAGATCTCGTGAGTGGACGTGTTATCTATCATTAGCTCGGTTACCGGCACTGGGAAATCATCTTTTGGACAGGCCTTGTTGAGATCCCTGAAATCCACGCATATACGCACCGTCCCATTCTTCTTCATCACCGGGACGATATTGGCGATCTAATCGGGATATTGGACTTCTTGAATAAATCCAGAATCGATCAGTTTCTTGACTTCGGCGTTGATGCTCATCTCAAGCTCGAGTCGCATCCTTCTCGGTGCCTGCTTGACTGGTCTGATGTCTGGGGATATTGCTAATCTGTGCACAGCGACCTCCGGATCTAATCCTGGCATCTCAGAGTAGTTCCACGCGAAGCAGTCTTTATGCCGTAGAAGCACGTTCTTTAACGCGGCCACCCTTTCTTCAGAGAGTAGCTCACTGACAAATGTTGGTCGCGGGTCCTCTGCCGATCCCAACTCAATCTTTCTGAGGTTATCTGCGGTAGTATGTATACCGTCTTCCAGTTCTTTTGGAGCGGGCGGGAATTCCGAGATTACCTCATCATCGCTGTTCTTGAAGCACCGGGGAAGGTCATCTATGTTCTCGGGCTCTTCTTTTAATATCGTAATCGTATAACAGGTACGAATCCGCTCCCAGGACTGAGGTGGATCCGGTTTCGCTCTCGTGGCTTTAGGCTCGTGCCTTTGCGGCGGCGTCACTTTCCAACCATCGGATAAAGCGAATCTACCCCGTCGGTATTGGTCCTCGACCCAATTCTTGAAGGTGAAGCAATCTTCGGTCGGATGTCCTATGGCTCGGTGATAAGAGCAATAACCCGGATGAGAGGCCTTGCTAGCTTGCTCAGGATGCCTAGACTCTGGAAGCGTGATCATCTGATGTTTTAGGGCGAGCCTGAGTAACCGTTCCGTCTTGTTTCGGGGGAAGGAGTATGCTCGACTCATCTTTTCCGTGAGGGACGAATCCGAGCCGCGCAATACCCGTAACCCTCTAATCCTGCGTCGTTGTTGTCGGCTTCTTCTCTCGCTTCTTAATTTATTCCCGTCCCTGCATCGGGCCTTTCGTATGACGGGTTGACGATGGTGAACATCTTTATCTTTTGCAGCCTGTGCAGCCTGTTGGAATAGACGTTGCGTCCTGGCCTTCTCATAGATGGCCGCTTCGTGGTTGTGATCTTCCCGAATTTTCTGATCCGCTTTCGTGGTAGGCTTGCCCATTCGTCCTTTAAACAACGGGTTTGGCGCTTCGGTCGCGGGGTTTAGTTTTGATGAGGGATTGGGCTCTCCTGACAGGGCGTCCTCTTCTTCATCAAAGGTATATATGGCGTAGCTGCCGTGGGCTCGCTCCCGTTTTCCGGTTCTTGTGTACCCAAGCCCAAGTGTTTCCATTTTCCCATTGGGCAATTTGCGCTGAGTCCCGGGGACATCCCAAATCCTGTTGTAGAACCGAGCCTGCCGCACGGTCTGTTTTAAGGGTACTCCTTGGCTCTTCAATAACTTCTTCAATCCATTTGTATAGTATCTAGGCAGACGGATGGGTTGGAGCCTGTCAAGTGTAACATCCACGCCGTGCCAGATCTCTTTCTCTACTTTCGACTCTGAGGATTGGTAGAATAGGATCACCTTCTCATCCCTTCGCCTGGGGGGGACGCAAAACGTTTGCAGCTCTTGCACACTGTGAGCTTGAAGCGTGTCGAGGTCCTTGTAGTGTTCTCGCGGTACCATGGTGATTTGCAGACTATGGTCATCGCAAAGGGGTGCCTGTATTGACAGCCGACTGGAGAACACGGCGTTAACCTCGTCCTCCGAATCACTCCCGAAGACCGGTATGGGGGTGGGTGCCCCCAGGTTGTTGCGTTGGGATGGCCCCGTATACACTATCTCTTCCTCTTCTTCGGTATCGCTCCCGAAAACAGGGATGGTGGCGGCGGTTTTGTTCTCCGGGTCGCGACACCTTTCTGTATCCTCGAAATCTGGCAAAAAGTATTTCGCATCTTCGTATTTGCGAACTTCGTTCACAGAAAACGGGTTTAACTCGCCTGTTACAGTGTACTCGAAACCATCCTTGAAGTATTTCATACACTGATGTTGTGTAGAAGGGATGATGTTGTACTCGTGTAGCCAAGGACGGCCGAGCAAGGCGTTGTAGCAGGTCTTGGCGTCAATGACATGGAATTTGATATCTGTGACGAGAAGTCCGAAGCGTAACGTCAGTATTACAGATCCGAGAGTCCGTGACGATTGAGAGTCAAAACCGGAGATAGTAATTTTGTCACGAGCGAGGTGTTGCACACTCATGCAGATTTCCTTCAACACCCGAACATTAAGGAGGTTGACGGAGGATCCATTATCCACCAGGATTTTGCCTATCTTGATGTCGTGGCAGTATCCGGAGACATATAGGGGACGGTTGTGGTCGCACGTCCCTAAAAGGAGGTCTTCATCACCGAAAGTGACATCGGCTGTATGCACTTCCTCCAGTTCATCCTTCATCCTTTCAGTGGCGAGAAAGGCCTGGAATTGTTCAGGCTCTTGCAACGCTTTAATGAGTGAGTCTCGCGCTTCTTTTGATAATAGAAGGGCATCAAGAATGCTAAGCTGAGAGGGTAGCTTCCTTAAGTGCGCGAGGATGTTATAGTCCACCTTACCCTTTTTGGGAGGGTCTTTGTTAGTTAGCTCTTTTATGACCTGGTCATCTAAAGTGATATCTTCAATGACCTTTTCCTTTCCCTTATCTTTTCGGCCGACGGGCCCGAGATTCTTCTCCGGGAGCGTGCGATTGCGCAGCTGGATGTTCTCGCAGGCCTCTGATTCCCCCTTTTTTCCTAGGACGGATTCTGTAAAGAGGGGGCCCAGAGCCATTTCTTCATCAGAGTCGCTCCCAAAGGTGAGAACTTGTGACCCTCTGGCGTCAACCATGTAACAGTTGCCAGTAGTCTTGTTGTGCCCTTCGACAGTACTCCTTCGCTCCCGACGGCTTTTGCGTTTCATGCGCTTAAACTGTTGCTGACGGATAACATATCCTCGCCACCATATTTTGAAGGCATCGCACTCCTCCGTGGGGTGTGAGATCTTCCGGTGATATGCGCAATAGTCAGGGTGCCTCTCCGCCCCGTCGTGCGTATTTGCTTCCGAAGGTGGTAGCATCATTCCCATTGACACGGCTTTGGCGAACCTTTTCCTTGTCTTGAATATTTTCTTGTCCACTTCGGATGCCTTTTGTTCTGGCAGGGGTAACTCCACTCTTCCGTCCAGTCGCCCGCCTCTGGTTCCCGTTGGCGTTGCCATTTCGCGCTCCTGATCCGCTTTACTCTTTAGACGAATCTCGTCTAGGAAGGCATTGATCATATCGGTTGTCAGCCTCGCACGCTCTGGTTCGGGCTCTGCCTTCGGCTTCTTAGTGACAGGAGTTTTCTCATCATCGATAAACGAGTGGGAGATCATGTTGCAACTTGCCACATACTCTTCGGATTCGTCCGACGAGCTCTCTTCATCATCTCCATCTTGCGAGATGTGACTAAGGAACTCTCGCAGTGTGACAGGAGTCCGCGCCTTTTGATTGTATTCTTCCAGCGCATCGATTTGCTTCTGCAAGTTTGTTCGCTCGTCTCCAAGCTTCGCGGGCTTCTTGGATTTCTTCTTCTTTTTCTTTGAAGATTTTGACGGTTGGGCGTGAGTATTTGGGCCCTTATCACGAGTCTTTGCAATGGTGCGGGGCTTCAACATCCCTTCGATAATTTGAGGTTCAAGAGGGTCCTTCCATTCGATCGCAGGGCATGCATGGAGGTCTCTCAGCATTCTTTTGGTCTTCGTTGATAGCACGACCTCCCATGGAGCTTCTTCGATGAGGGAGCAGGTTGCCCCCGGTGTATCGGCCTTTTTAGGAGTATGTGGTTGTGGTGGGTTCACCTTCCATTTTTCGGACAGTACAAACTTCCCTTGGAGGTATTGATCTTCGATCCATCCTTTGAAGACGAAGCAATCTTCAATCGGATGACTTACCGTCTGATGATAAGGGCAGTAGTTGGAGTTATTCATCTCGGTGGGTTGTGGCGGTCGCCTTGGATTTGGTAGGTTTATAAGTCTGTTGCGTATTGCCAACTCGAATAACCGCTTCGTCTTGTCTTGTGGGAACGAGTAGGGACGCTTCATCTTCTCATTATAGTACCGGCGTCTTTCCTCCAGTTGATCCGTCGATTTCGGGGCGTTAGGTTGCTGTTGGGCATTCGCGACAAAGGTTGCCCTTCCTTTACCTTTGTCATTCCGAGGTTCCGACTTCGGTGTAGGTGGTCTATGACCCATCTGGTCCATCTGAGCTAACTTGTCGATCAGAGCCTGGAATGTGGTTGGCTTAAAGAACATCATAAACTGGGAGATAGTTGCGTGAGGGTCTAGAGTTCCCACGAACATGCCCACCGCAGGTGCTTCCTCGATGCGCTGCTCACATCTCGACCACAAGTTCCGCCAGCGTATAGCGTACTGGACCCAGGTTTCACTCGGTTTTACCCTGGCGTTAATAAGTGCAGTTATTGGAGTGCGTTCGCTGGCACTTGCAAATCGCTGAGTGAATAGCAACTCCATTTCAGCGAACGTTTTGATGGAATCATTCGGGAGTTCCGAATACCATTCGAACGCCGTTTCTGACAAGCTGCCCACGAATTGGCGAAGCAACAATTTATCGTCACCGCCGGTGTTACCGCATAGGGCCCGAAACTGGGCGACATGTTGATGGGGATTGCCGGTCCCCTTATACACGTGGAATTTCGGTATCGTATAACCTTGTGGGTATTTGATTTGGTCGTACCAGCTCGGATACGGCCGCCCGGTTTTCACGGTTTGACCAGCTGCCTCAGTTGCGTGATGAACTCGGATTTGCTGGGCTATGTAGTCAGCCAAGTCAGCCTTAGAGATCGTCTCTTCCTTGGCCGTTGAGAGGGCTGGTGGTGGATCTGACGTCTCTCCTCGGTCGTCTTCAAGAACAATCGGAGGATCTTCGGCGGGCAGGTCCTGCTGGATCATCATTCCTATCACGTCTTGAAAGAGAAGGCCCATCCGTTGTATGTTGGCCGCTTGTTCAGCCGCCTCTTTGTCCCTTTTCTCCAGTGTCCGGCGAAGGAATTCAGCGTCGGTTTCTTCCTCCCGGCGTGCGTCTGAGGACGCTTCTGGGCTTTCCTTTGGCCCGGTGAGCGCGGCCATAGCATTCATCATTTCTTGGAGCTTTTGTTGCTGCTCCTGGGATTTCGTTACGGATCGGGTCAGTGGTCGATGGCCTGTAGAAGTGCGGCTCTCCTCCTTTCCAGAGGCCATGTATACAGTGTGGACCATCATGCCCCCAGACTTAGGGCGCCTAGGCCTAGTGTTTTTAGCCGTCGTTGCATGCTGTGGGGTCCTCTCTGGCCTCCTCCTTTTATGAGTCAGTTGATCAATAGCCTTTTGGGGTTTAGCCTGGTGACCAGCTTCAGGTTGGATTTTCAGCTTCTTGTGCTGGCGAGAGAAGTTTGGATCGATGATCGAATCTCGGGCTTGCCGCCAAACCTTATAGACTTTGGAAGACAGCCGTTGAGGAAATTGGGACTGTTCGGGTTTTGTTTGGACAACCTTTTTTAGTAAGGGAGGAGACTTCTTCAGTACTGCCGTAGGGGAATTCCTTCGCACCTTACTTAGCATTTCGAAGCTGTTCCCAGTCGGAACAGCGGCATTAACTTCGACCACCGGGGCTGGTGGGGTCAATCCGGAGGGGGAGTTGCCCCCAGCCTTCCTCACTCGGCGCCAATGGCGACGTCGAGAGTGTCGAGCGGACGGTGTAGGGTCAGCGGTAAGAATGGTTTCGTCTTGCTCCCTGTGTGGATGGGGGGTTGTTGTTGGCGTTAACCTATCGAAGACCGATGTCCTCTGGGAAGCGGGAGCAAAGGCCGGAGCCGTCAATCTTGTAAAGACTGACTTTTTGGCTGGAGAGGTTGCCTTGGCGATTTCGGGGATGGGAGCGGTCACTTTCTTAGAAGCAGCCTTCTTTGAGATTGTAGGCCCCTTAATGAGCTCGCATGATTCCTGGCCCAGTCTAGAGAAGACCGAGGCGTTGACGTTGGGCGGCTCGTTGAGAGGAGCCGCGGTAGGGGTAAGACGATCAAAGACCGACTTCTTGAGAGTTTCCTTCGCCAGCACTGGAGCGGTAAAGTTTGTCGGCGGGATCATGGTCCCAAAAAACAATCCTGTGGTGGCGCGGGTGACCTGTTCCACCGGCATTGTGAACAGCGAAGCAGCTTGGGGTCCATAGGCTATACCTCCTGGCGAGGCAGAGCGTCGGCTGCAGTTGCCGTCTGAGCAGTTGGAGGATTTCGCAGGGATGAAAGCCATCGATCCTTTGCTTTCTGCAATAAGCAAGATGCCAATTCTCAGTACCTTGAGACCCAAGGGCAACTATTAGCGAACCGCAATTGGTTCGCGAATCACGACACACGAAGTGTGGAGTGGAAAGAAGAAAAGGTCCCACCGGGCGTGCCAGAATCTGTTCCCCTCCGAACGGCGGCCGGGACGTCGGGACGTCCGAATGCCTGGGGTTCGGGGCAGATGCTAATTGGTGCTATCCGTCCACCCCTCCGAAGATGCCAAGTTGATTTATGGCACCATGTGTCGGAGGTTTAAACGGATGCGTCCGATGTAGCAGACTTCGTCAGATTCCCCCTCATTTGAGGGGTTTTTGATTGTGGGGACGCTCTTCCCTGCAGGCGCAAGCCCCTGCAGTTAATTACGCTACCGCGTTGCGGTAACAACTTTCCCCTTCTCCAGATGGTCACTTCGTGTCGTGGGTGTTTGTTTTATTGCCCGTGGATTGTTTACGGAGACTGAGTTATGTCGTCACCCGTAGGGCGTGGACTAGTCCAAATCCGCATTATCTTAAATTTGGGTTTGGGGGTTTGGTTTGAGGATACGTCAGCCATACTTGAGGCTAAGATCAACTCAAACGTTCGTTAAAGATACGTTAGTCTAACTTTGTGACTAAGATCAACTTAACGGGATCGTTTAGATCCGACAAAAGAGTGTTTGGACTCTAATGTTCCGGTTTAGGGACGTGGTGGTCCATCGTATGTATGGCCGTCGGGACCCATCACCTCTCTGACGACGTTGAAAGATTACAACGACGGATGTCAGAGGAGTTCAGAGATGTACCCTCAAGCCGGAGTTAATTTAAGGGATTCGTAGTCCAATCTGTCTGAAGGTTTAAGGACGCGTTAGCCACTTTTGGAGGCTAAGATCAACTTAAACGGGACCGTTTAGATCCGACAAAAGAGCATATGGAGGGCTCTATTGTTCTAGTTTAGGGACGTTGCGGTCCGTGGGTAGTTTAAGGACGTTGCGGTCCATGGGTAGTTTAGGGACATTCCGGTCCGTTGGTAGTTTAAGGACATTGCGGTCCATGGGTAGTTTAGGGACATTCCGGTCCGTTGGTAGTTTAAGGACATTGCGGTCCATGGGTAGTTTAAGGACATTGCGGTCCGTTGGTAGTTTAAGGACATTGCGGTCCATGGGTAGTTTAGGGACATTCCGGTCCGTTGGTAGTTTAAGGACATTGCGGTCCATGGGTAGTTTAAGGACATTGCGGTCCGTGGGTAGTTTTAAGACATCTCGGTCAAGGTTAAGGACGTCATAGTCCATGGGTTTAAGGACTCCACAGTCCGGTATGTGCTCTGGATGCTTCACACGGGTTCACTGCCGCGTTAGGCGAGGACCAGGCTCCGCTCTGGATGCTTCACACGGGTTCACTGCCGTGCTCTGCGAGGACCAGGATCCGCTCTGGACGTTTCCCACGGGGTCAAAGAGTGACATTATCCGTGTTCCACGTAACCAGGAATTTTGCATTAGGCATGGGTTTAAGGACCCCACAGTCCATATCATGAGTGGCCGTCGGGACCCGTCACCTCTTTGAAGACATTGAGGGATTACAATGCCAAGTTTCAAAGGAGTGAAGAGATGTACCCTAGAACCGGAATGGATTGAATAGTCCCTGACCCAATTTGGAGGTCGAGACTGATTTAATTATGTTATGAGCTCATTAGCCCAGTTAATCACAAATTGAGGACTTATGGCCAGCTTGGGCTAAGTCCAGTCAGGTCTGAAACATTGACTTCTTGCTGGTCCATTGAAGGAGAGGCTTTGCCTCTATCCATTTAGCCAATTGGGCCAAAGCCTAGTGTTAAACACTACGGAGCAATCAGTGTTGAACACTGGGAATGCGGTTAACAAGTTAGTGTTTAACACTAAGAAATAATTGGTGTTAAACACCAGCAATAAGGCTTCTCAAATTAGTGTTAAACACTAAAACAGATCAGTGTTGAACACTGCAAATAAAGATCTCAGATTAGTGTTTAATATTAAGGTAATCAGTGTTGAACACTGCAGATAAAGCTTTTTAATTAGTGTTGAACACTAAGGCCCAACAGCATTTTAACACTGAGTTCGAGGGTTTCAATTTAGTGTTAGACACTGGGACAAGAGGGGTCACGTGGCAGCACGTGAGAGCGCCCTTCCTTCATTTGTTCTGCTGAAGTTACTGCGTCTTTGATAGCATCACGTGTCAGCACGTGACGGGCATTCAAATGCCTATGTGTTAAGGTTTCTGCTGAAAGTCACGTGGGTCACGTGGGGTGCTGCCTCAAAGGGGTTTTCTGCAGGGCTTTTGGGGGGGTCACGTGGTGACACGTGACCCTGCCTTAATGTGGTTTTTCAGAGGATTTGTTACTCCTTTTTCAGGAATTAAATTCCAGAGACTTTTAATTTCAGAGGAATTAAATCCTTCTTTCTTTTGAAGACTTGTATTCTGGAATAGAGTTTAACTCTGAATTTTCTGTGGGAATTAAATTCCTCGTTTATGTGAAGGGCTGAATAGGGTTAAACCCTAATAAAAGTTTTTTAAGGAATTGAATCCCCATTCCCTGTTAAATGATGATTAAGGGAATTAAATTCCCGTTGTTTCAACAGAACTAAGTTCTTTAATTAGGGTTAAACCCTGTTTAAATTCCCATGATATAGGGTCTAGCCCTACTTTTATTTTGGAGGAATTAAATTCCTATAGTTCTGTGAGAATTAAATTCTCATGCTTGCATTCCTTCTCTATGTTTTGGATCTGCATGGCAGGATCTCGACCCATTGAGAATTAAATTCTCAACCTTAAGGGGAGATGTGCACTTTGCAGATCCTCTATCAAAGAGAGAAGAAATAAGTTCTTCTGCTTTTATATTATCAGAGTTAAACTCTGTTGAGAATTAAATTCTGCTTCTTTCAAAAGGGCTTCCCTTTCTTACCTAGGGTTTTTTGCAGAAGATCTGAGTCTTTTCGAAGTATCAAAGCTCTTCTCCTTTTCTCCTTTTCTTCTATGCGCATGTATCTCTTTTTTGTGTCTCTTGGCTCCTATTTATAGGAGAGGCGGCCGCATCAATCAGTTTTTTTACGAATCTTCATTGGGAGATTTGATTTTCATCCATCATTCATTTTGGGCCCTTGGATTATTAGGTGAATTTTATTCACCATTGGATCTTAAATCCAGAGATTCTCCTTTGATATTTTGGTTAGATTTAAGGGGGAAATCTTTCCCAAAGCCGAGATTTTCCATAGATAGATGATTTTTAATCGTCTCTGAATCTTTAATTTGATTGGTCCCAAATAATTACTTTCCTTTGGAAAGATTCGAATTTCCTTCAGAATTTAATTCTGTCGTCAACATGGGCTTTGGAAGCCGGTCACGTGTGACCACGTGATTCATGGTCACGTGCTCACATGTGACCCCCTTTGGAACGAGCCTTCTGCACTGTGTCTTCTGATTGCTGCTTAAACATCACGTGCTACCACGTGACCCCTGGTCACGTGTGAGCACGTGACCCTTTATTTGAACTCTCTTTCCTTGGTTGTTCTGGGAACGCGCTTGCTGCCTTGAACGTCACGTGCCGACACGTGACCCTGGTCACGTGGGAGCACGTGACTCTTTCTGAACCCTTTTTCTTGACTCGATCAGAGAACTTGCGTGTTGGACGCTTGCATTTAAATGTCACGTGTCATCACGTGACTCTGGTCACGTGGGAGCACGTGACTCTTTCTGAAGCCCATTTTCTTCAGCGTAGCTAGGAGACTGACCTCGACCTGATGATGCTTTTTAGGTGTCTCGTGCTAACACGTGGCCGCTAGTCACGTGTAATCACGTGACTCTCCTCTGAAGCTTTTCCCAGCAGCTTTCCTGATTTTAAATCAGGAAACAAGCGTGAAGATCGAGCACCCTTCCAGGATTATCAGGGTCGGGTACATACTGAAAATCGTAATCCAACTGAAAATACAAAAAAAAAATATTGTTATTAGATTGCAAGTGTTAATAATAAATATATTGAATAAATCAAATGAAAATATATATTAATACCCGAGCCTGATCTCAGAAGAGGGCGAATGAGCACCGGTGCTGGTCGCCCCACTCAACGTGAAGTGGATAGTTCTTCACGAGCCGGCTCTCATCCTTCATATACCGGCCGAACCTCTCGGCATGATCGCCGGTATAGCGATAATCAAGGGTAAAAAAAGGGAGAATGCTGCCTCCCCCTAGCTCTGTCGGGCCTCAGCCTGTGGGACTGATTCGGGCCTCGAGTCCCCCTCTCGAAATGGGGTGGCCCTGCGTCTGCAAAAAATATCAAGACAATCAATCATAAGACAAAGTTGTATTAAGAAATCAAAGTTTAACGATAATTGAAGTGTGATATATATCTCCGGTGACTAAAGCACGAGCCTGGGCCCGGACAGCAGCACGAGCGGGACGATGGTTCCTCCGGTGAGGAACAGCCAGTGACCCGGATGCGGACGCATCCCCTCCAACTAGAAAATAAACATTGACGCTAAATTTCCATGAAGTTGATATTTATTCTTTAGAGGATATGTAAAATGAATAAATATTTTATATTTATTCATACTAACCTACAGACTGAGCGGAGGGTACGGAAGTGGCGGGAGTGGCTCCTGCGTTAAATGTGGACGCACCAACTATAATTAGACAATTAAAAATAGATTATATAAGTAATTGCAAAAAGAATGTGTAGATCAATAATATAACATTCTAAATCAATATGCATGCACTATAGGATATATAAACATACCCGCAGGTGCGGTGGTGGTCTCTGCCCGAGATGTGGAGGCACCACCTACAGCTAGACAATAAAAAAATGATTATCTAAGTAAGAGCAAAAGGAATGCGTGTGTATTTATGATATAGCATTCTAAATCAATATACATGCATTATATGATATATAAACATACATGGAGGTGCGGGAGCGGCCTCTGTCCCTGATGTGGACGCATCACCAACAGCTAGACAATCAAGTATTGACAATATAAGTAATTTTGACATGAATATATTTATAATATTACATTCAAAATGGATATGCGTGCAATATACCTGGAGGTGCGGCAAAGTCCACACGGAAGGAGGCATCCGAAGGGGTTTCCGATCGGGATGCAAGACCGGCCCTCTAAAGCTCCCTATGTAGCTCTCCGGACGGCAGAACCGCTCTGTCTCTGGCTCTGCCGGTGCCGCGGCTAGAGCTCCTGCCGCCCCTCGTTGCTCCCGTCATCGTCATCAAATCTAGATAAACGGTTCATGGACGCATTAGACAATCATTACAAGTATTGACTATATATGTATAGATCGTAAAATGTGAAGTAATAATATAACATTACTGATAACCTTTTTCGTTTTATGTATAGATAGTATTGTGAATGACTTGTTGCTCCATCCATTTAGGCACTTAATCTGGAAAAGTTGGACGAACCATGAGAGGGTGGAATACTTTGCATTCTCATAAATTGGTTTTCTAACATCATTCATGAAATTTTCATATTTATCCGCACGCGGTCCTTCACCGGAAGGAATGTCCTCTTCGGTACGAATAGATTCACCTAGGGCAGTCTCTACCATATCCTCCATTTCTTCTGATGGAAATAAATTACCATCTTCTTCTTCTGCCGCATTACCGTCTTCTCCTTCTCCTCCTGCCGCATTATCGTGTTCTCCTTCTTCTTTTGCCGCATTACTGCGTTCTTCTCCTTCTCCGTGATATTTCCAAGTTGTATAAAATCTAGTAAAACCATATTTTACGATATGAAGCTCTGTCAATTCTACCTTCTGCCAGTACTTATTCCCACATCTATCGCACGGGCAGAGAATCTTCTCTATCACGATCTTATTATGTGCGCGTGCAAATTCAATAAAAGCAGCAACTCCTGCGACAAACTTAGGTTGCATACGTTGTTGCCAATCCACATACATCCAGTCCTTAATTCTGGCGTACTCATGGGCCATGTTAGACTGTATAACATATAAATTGTAAGTTATGGTGACTATATTGAGAAATCTAAGAACGGGATGGTTACTGACAAAGGAGAAAATCCGTGTATATGCTTTGCGTGTGTGTTTGTCGTTGAAAAGAATAAATTATCGATAATCAAAGTTAGATTTGAGGATACTCATGTATCACAGACTACGCTCTTGGCATTGCTTTGTTTTTCTCTCCTTTCCTATCAGCGAGAGGAGGCGAATAGAGGTCAGACAGGTAGAGTCCGACATGGCAGTTAGTTTATGCATAAGTGAAAGGAGGGGTTCAATATCGGGAACTAGAGTCCAACTCCCAAATATCGTCTCGACGGTTGTTAGTATCGAGCTATATCGTCCGATATTTAACAACCTTCGTATAGTTCTATGTCACGACGAATATCGAACGTATGTTAACCGATAGACGGGGACTAAGTGGCGCTTTGAGTTTCATATATGAGTATCGATGAGAATATGAAAGTTTCATATTATCATCGAGTATCATATATTGGTTTTATCTTGAACATCTTGAATCACTCTCTAATGATACGTTTGTTGTGTATTCTTTTTGTATGTGTGTGTTTCGGCTGTCGGGGATAAGGCTTCTATCCCATTAAGAATGTATAGAGCGAACACCCATTCGCTTGTGCTTTCAACCGTTTCGAGTAAATTTCGGCAGCACCTTCCCGCTGTTCTCCGAGTACACTGTAATAGAATAGATAATCATTTCAAAGCTGTGAAACAACATTGAAATGAATATCTAATCTATTTTTGTACACGGAGAACCAGCGAAAAGGTACCGACAAAATATCTCGAAACGGATGAAAACACAAGTGAATGAAGGTGTTTGCTTTATACATTCCTAACTTGTCCACACGGGACAAATATATCGGTTATCATACGATTGAATCTTCTCGTCACATAGACTATACGACGGTTATTAGTATCGAGCTATACCGTCCGATATTTAACAACCTTCGTATAGTTCTATGTCACGACGAACATCGAACGTATGTTAACCGATAGACGGGGACTAAGTGGCGCTTTGAGTTTCATATATGAGTATCGATGAGAATAAGAAAGTTTCATATTATCATCGAATATCATATATTGGTTTTAACTTGAACATCTTGAATCACTCTCTAATGATGCGTTTGTTGTGTATTCTTATTGTATGTGTGTGTTTCGGTTGTCGGGGGTAAGGCTTCTACCGGTTATCATACGATTGAATCTTCTCGTCATATAGACTATACGACGGTTGTTAGTATCGAGCCATACCGTCCTATATTTAACAACTTTCGTATAGTTCTAAACCGACGACGGTAAATAGTGAAGCATAAACCAACGGGTATAAAGCACTAACATGAATGTATAAAATAACATAAACAGGTAGCAGTAATGGGCATGGATCACGACAGTACTCTAGGTTAATATGCAAGTCACTAAACTAACAGTATTTATCTCATTTGAAATCGATTGGTGGAATATATCCTCATATTTAGACTCATGGACCCCACATGCTTATGTAAGAGGCCAACCCAATACTTTTTCAAGGACCCTCCAACCCAATTTTTTTCCTCTTATGAAACCTAAACCTACCCAAACAAGATCAGACAGGTTTATACAGATGAAAACACCCCTACTTTATTGGATGGGTTAGGGTTGAGTCTAACCTGACTTCACCATACTTAGCTATTAGAATGTATATGAATACGGATAATTCGAGCTAACTCCGTATCCGTATTTGATTTGCATCATATACAAATAGTGATTTTCATTTTTTACGACCATCCATATCCGTATACGAAAATAACAACACCTATTCCGTTCCGTATCTGATACCAAAAATGGTAATTTTTGGCTTTATCGAGTTAGATTTTCCTAAAAATCACAACCCAATTCTAACCCTAGCCCCAGCCCTAGCCCCAGCCGAACCCCAGCCCTAACCCTAACCGCAACCCCAGCCGAACCCCAACCGCAACCGCAACCCCAGCCCCAACCCCAACGCTAACCCCAGCCGATACCTAACCCTAACCCTCATCGGTACCCAAACCCTGAACCCTAGCCCTAAAATCATCAAAATTATGTTTAATTGAAGATTTACTAATCTGTAGGCGGTGGAGGAGACGACGGAGACGCTCGATCGGTGGTCGACAACGCACGCAATCGGCGACGAGGAAGAACGAGGGCGGTGGCGATGACGAGAACGGCGACGCGGCGGGAACGAGAGATTTGGGGATTTTGGGAGTTAACGCACGAGAGAGAGGAGATGATCAGCGTAGGGCATTTCTGTGCCTTTTTAATTAAATTCCCATTTAGATGCTCCTACGGATTAGTCCGTAGGTCCTTGGTTTGCGGCTCCGTAGGGACAAACAACAAATTACGATTTAATATTTTTAAATTAAAACGTTTGGGACCGTAGGGGAAATCGTCTGGCCCTACGGATTAGTCCGTAGGACCAAAATAAATCTGCCCCTACGGATTTCATTATCCATAGGGACATACCCTATTTTAGTAGTGACCTGGGGAAGCCTAATAAGTTTGACATCTTCTCTTCATTAATTTATTTGAAGAGAGATTAGAAGAAATATGCATTCATTAAATTGGAGTTAGAGGATTGAAACCCCTGATCAATTTGATTTGTTATATTCAATTCAAAATGTATGAAAACAATTCAATATGAATTTCTATGGCAATTGTTTGTGTTTCATATATCTTTCTATTTTGTTCTCTTTCTTTCTCTCTAGTTCACTGAATTTATTGATCGGTACAATTCAAAATGAATTTCTGCCTTATTGTTTATACAGTTTTGCATATTACATTATTGATATATCATTTTCAGCATCGACAAAACCAAATGAAGTGAGTACAAAGCAAGAAACTTAATGTTCCTAATCTTCTATTGGACACAAGAGAAAGGAGGTTACAAGTGTTCATTGTTGTTTTTCAGTAGAGGAACTTAATCATCTCAATTTCATTACCACTTTTTGAATAAAGTGTTGTTTGTTCTTCATATGTTCTTATTTTTCTTCTCTTTCTTTCTTTCTCATATACGGAATGAGTAATAAGGGTTTGAAGTAGCCTATTGATGGGGGTTTGGAGTAGCCCATGGGAAAGACTTGTGATTGATCGAGACTGGTTCCTCCATTAATGAGAGGGCTATTTTCTAAAAAAAATAAATAATGCCGGTTCCTTCGAAATAGAGAAATCCTCTTGTTCGAGTAACAACAGATATTACAAGTATTTATTGTTGTTCTTAATTAGAGGAGCTTAATATTCTCAATTTCCTTGCACTGTTTTTCTTTTATAAAATAGATGTCAAACTCTACTTACTTCAAGAGAAAAATAGGCGGCAAGTGTTGCTTCCAAAACTTGGATCTAAATATTTTATTTTTTACAAACAACACTACATTTAGATTTTTATAAGTTTGGCAGTATCCAGATTCTACAAAACCATGAATTTTGAAAACCATAATCATATATGTCTATCCATGATATATATAGATCGAGAAATATTGATTTTGGTTTCTTATCTACGCTTAAATAACACATGCATATTTCCCACATCTTAGGTCCCCCCATATGGGCTAGCTATAAATAAATAGGGGGAAAGAATCAAATAATGGAGCGTATGCATGTCATGATCCAATTAAGTGTTACATGTCCCTGCTCACTTAATTTGCTGAGGACCATTTTTGCTTCATGTATAGCTAAAATCTTGCCCTTAATTATCGTTGGTTTTCTTACATTTGAGAGAGTTGCTAGATTTATATTTTCCATTCTATTGCCAAGAATTTGAAAGTTTTGACACCGGTTTCTAGTAAAAAGCCGTTGGTAAGAAACGAACACAATGAGAGCGGCAACGGCATCAAGTTATTTAAATACCGACAAAACCAACGGTGCAACAATTTTAAGAAAGGGAGGTTGCGGCAAGAAACTCATCATCCCGCACCCCCATTTTTTTTTCCTTTCTTTTTCGGGGGCCTTTTTTCTTTTTAACACAAAAGTAGGCAAATTTGACCCTTAATTAAAACCAACGGCCTCCCCCAAATCAATCAACGAAGCAAAGACTCGCTCAATCACACTCCACAGGCTTAGTAGGGAACCTAGCAGTATCAAAACAGTAATCATAGACCAAATGGTTAGCCCTGACCCAAATGAGCTGGTTCCTCTCATGGTAGCTCATCCCTCCCATTGTCTCCTCCTCCTCCTCCTCCGCCGCCTCCCGATCAATGCTGAACTCCCTATACTCCGCCACGAACGGAGCGTGGGACCAGTCCGTCTTCACCCGGCCCCCCTGCGTGGCCCAGTCGTCCGCGTTCCACAACGAGCTGTAAACCCCCATCCACTGGCCCTTGGGATACGGGACGCTGCCGGCATTCTTCTTTTTCCGATTGCTTCCGCCGCTGCTGTTCCGATACACTCTTATGGGGATGTTGTCGACGGAGAACACCACCTTCTTGGGGCCCCACGATATGGAGTAGGTGTGGAAGTCGGCGGTGGGGTCGAACCACAGGTCGTGGCGCTGCTCACGGTTTCCCACCCCCTCGATGTACAGGTTGGTCTGCACCAGGTACGGCTCCCCGCTCGTGTTGCCCAGGAACTCCAAGTCGAACTCGTTGTGCTTTGCTCCCTCCGACGACACCTGTTTGTTTTGTTTGCAAAACGAAGTAATCAAACTTTCATGCAACAAACAGCTCATCAAACTCAGATTGAAATTTAGTGGGTAGCTTACGTAAAATGCGGTGACGGTGCCGGCAGAATCCCCACCAACGAGCTTCATCTCGGCACTCGTCTTCCCATACAGATACTTGTTCTTCGACGCGAACCCAGCTCCTGATTAAATATCCCGACAAACAAAAGACGATATCAAAATTTTTTTTTAAAAAAACCTGTTAAATTAAAATCATGCATCTTCTTAATGGAAACAAAATGAAAATTTAAATACCAGAGTAAGAATCAAGCTTGAGCTGCAGCACATCCCCATCATAAACCACATGATCAAGTGCCCAGCTTGGCTCAAACAGCTCATCAAACTTTGCACCATTCACCAAACCCATCAACACTAAAACACTGCTAACTATTAACAGATTATTAATCCCCATCTTGAGATATATATATATATGTCGATTAATTAATCTACTCTCGAGTTGAGAATGCTTCAACTCTGAGCTCAGATGCTCCTCCTTTTTATAGCCAACGGGTATTGGTTGCCACGTGGCGAGCCACGTAGGACGAAGCAGCCGTTGGCGAAAGCTGCGGCCTTCTGCTGGCTGGCGCAGTGATGGCGACGCCTGCGCCCCCTTAAAGGACCGAGTCAGTGTCCCATCCAATGATGACGAGACACGTGGATCCTCCAGCTGTCGGCCCTGGCGCCAGGCTGGAATAAATATTCCGCCAAATCGACCCTCACCGTATTGGACACGTGGATTTCGGTTATTGGTACTAGAACGAGGGACCCATTTAGAATTAAATGGGTTTCGTTTCTTCGGGTGAAAAATAGAATTGCTTCGTACATCGAGGAGAGTACTGGAGTTTTTATCCAGTAAAGTAGTTGTGGGCCCCCACGATTTTCTGTTTTCTGAGCCGAAGATTGAAGGAGAAGATTTGAGAGACGGTGAGGTTACCGATGGCCCAATAATTGAGAGGCTGTAAAAAAATTATTTTGCATTTGAGTCCTGAATTTGCTTTGGTTTGTAAATTAAAAAAGGAGTGTTTTTTTTCTTCCTTTTTTGGGCAATGATGGGTGCACAGCTAGTTTGAAATTGGAAGGTGGAATTGATGATTGTTAGTGTATTTAATGAGGTGGTTGGGTTTGGATTCATCGAGGGGAAAATGAGAGTGTTTGATGAGAGGGTAATTTCAAACTTATGTAGCCTATATGATCAGATACAGGATGTAAAATTTATCATCGAGTGTTCGGATAAGCTGTCGTTCATTTCATATGATTGTAATAAATTGAACTGTGGTGATCGGAATTAATAGTTCAACCGGCCCAAGATATCAATTAACCGGTACAATATCTTCATGAATATGAGCTATCGCTATGCAAAGTGCATGCCCGATAAGGTATAACAAATGCGTATGTATTTAGGATCATCCTTATTCATAGATAATTGAAATTCTATTCTATGTTTTTCTCGTGAACAAGTTAACGGGCTGAATGTGACGATGCAAAAATATCAATCATGAGTTGCAGTAAATATCTTAGCTGTAACCCGTGATAGAATATTAATCATTGAGTTGTATTAAAAAGCCTGCTCATAAATTTGCAAAAGCTATTGATTTCCATAATCTTATCTCTCGGAGATTATTTGATTCCAACAATCAGATATATATCTGATTGGTTGCTTAAAATCTGTGTTTTCTTGTTGCTTAATTAAATCATTAAGAAACTATTACATGTAATTTCTCTGTTTGTTGGTAGGGTTATTTGTAAAAAAGGATAGAATTGGGGATATCCCTGTCGAGTGTGAGGAATGAGAGCAGAGGCGTGGGATGGTACGGATAGAGAGCGTGCGAATATCAATTTTATCAGACAGGTCCAATCAATTCTCATAAACTAATTATTAATTGCAAATACTACCAAAAAAACGTGAAACATTATGCGGGGCTCTATTTCCCATTCCATGCATGTGGGCCCCACCGGACCCCAAACACTAGGATGAACCAAAGTCCAATTGGGTCCTTGTAGTCCGTTTCATTGGGCCCAGTGTGGTCACAGGATTATGAAATAATTGGATTGTGAAATACAAAAATTTGAGAAGATACCGTAATTTTCTGTTTGGTCGTGAAATTTAGATTTGGAGGATTCCTTTATTTTTTATGGGGCCCACCACAAAACAAGTATTCTTGAATCCTTAAAAAAATCGAGAATTTGCAAGAATTTGGCACTATTCATTGTACTTTTGATGGGACCCGGATACTTTATTTATTTAATAATACTCTCTCTATCTTTCTCTTTTTAAAATCCTCAAATTCAAATCCCACCTTTTTTCACCAACCAAACAAAGATTATAAGGATATACAAATCCAATACCAGGAATCCAACACCAACCAAATAAAAAATTAACAAATCCAGAAATTTTCAGCCATACTATTTTAGATTCCAAATTTCATAATTTTGCAATCAAATAGGCCTATAAGAGGCTATAGGACAATTATTTTGGTGGATTCTTCCATATTATAATTGATGTGTTATAAGTCAATTTATTATAATAATTGAGGTGTAAGAAGTCAAATCCTAGATGGATCAATTATTTTCCTCTTCCGTCTCTACCTCTAGTTTCTCATGGGAAAAAAACAAGATAATTGATTAATACTATTCCCAGGATTGTTTCACCAATAACATCATAATGTTTTTTACCAGCACTTAAATACCATAATGTTTAGCTCTGTTTGCAGCTTGATACCTTCTGTTAACCAGGCGTTAGAATATTCCGTTACGTGCTTTGCATGTGGGTATTTTTGGACAATTTTGCCTTTGGCTGTTTTTAATTTAAAAAAGTCAAAAGGAAAAAACATAACCTTACCCTAACCCTAACCCTAACCCGTCATCTTCCTTCACTTAACTGACCAAATTATCTTTAATTTCTGCCCCGTTGCCGGCGGAGATGGAGGATATGGTCGCGATTAGGACGGAGGTGAAGATTGATGGAGGCGATGGAGTGGAACGGTGATGACAATTAGGGCAGAGGTGTAGGAGGTGGTGGTCTTGGGAGTGATGGGCCAAAAGGACGGAGGTAGAGGAGGTGGTGGCCATAGAAGTAATAGTGAGGATGATGGCCATGATAGAGGCGAAGGTGGCGATGCGGCGACGGCGGCGATGGGCGGAGTTCACTAGTAAAATATGGGGTTGCCCCTCCGGATATTGAAATCCGTAGGGGCATATTTAACTTGGCCTTACAGATTAATCCGTAGGGCTAAAAGGTTGCCCCTACGGGCCCAGACGACCAAGAATAAAAATATTAATTCTTAATTTGGTGTTTGCCCCTACGGAGCCGCAAACAAAGGACCTACGGGCAAATCCGTAGGGGCAAATAAATATCGATTTAATAAAGGCACAGATCAATCGCCTACGCTCACTTTCTTTCTCTCTCTCTCGATCGCGCGCGAAAAAAGTCCCCAAATCGCCACGCCGTTCTCCTCGTCGCCACCGCCATTCTCCTCGCCACCGCCGTTCAGGTCGTCGCCACCGCCGTTCAGGTGAGTAAATCTTCAGGTAAATTAAAGAATTTTTTGATTATTTTGGGCTTAGGGTTCATGACTGGGTCTGGGGTTGCGCGCGCGAGTTGGGGTTCGGCAGGGGTCGCGGTCGGGGTCGGGGTTAGGGTTGGGGTTAGGGTTCGGCTGCTGCTGGGGCTGGGGTTAGGGTTTGCCTTAGGGTTGGTGTTGGGGTTTAGCTGGCCGCGCTGGGGTTAGGGTTAGGTTGGGGCGGGGCGGGGCTGGGCTGGGCTGGGCTGGGGCTGGGGTTAGGGTTAGGTGGATTGATAACAACAAAATACCATAATTTATAACTATATTACTCATCTAATGTGTATGGCATGTGAAAGCTAGATGAAGGTCGAGGCAAGCATAACAAATTTGTTGGATGGGACAATGTCAATAGGAGCTCAATGCTATTTGGAAAAATAATAATTCAAAGACATAGTGGAGTTTCCGATTGGTGGCATGGACTAGTTTGATGTATGTAGTTGGTTTGATTTATGAAAAAATGGGGAGACAACATGCATGTATGCATATAGGTAACATCTGCCAATATGCCATATCCAGACCGCAATCTATTTTTGCCTATTGGCTAATATGAAAATATCGGCCCGCGTATGTGACATAATCAAAGTTGTTAAATCTTGATACGATTTGTGTTTCGTTTTTTTATTTATCAGTTCTATCAATGTTGCGTATAACGCTTTATGATATCAGTATTCTACATTTGTAGTTTTAATTGTTGATTGTTATAGATGAATACCATTGCAATAATAGTTTTTGGTTGATGAATGCTATTGCAATGTAGGATGATCAGTTCTATCAATCTTGATCTCAATGGTTTAAAATCATGTTACACATACAACACGAATGCACAACAAATGCATAATTAGAGAGCAATTCGAGATATTCAAGTTAAAACCAATATATGATACTCAATGATAATATGAAACCTTCATATTCCCATCGATACTCATATATGAAACTAAAAGCGCCATTTAGTCCCCGTCTATCGGTTAACATACGTGCAATGCTCGTCGTGACCTAGAACTATACGAAGGTTGTTAAATATCGGACAGTATAGCTCGATACTAACAACCGTCGTATAGTCTACGCGACGAGAAAATTCAATCGTATGGTAACCCATAGATTTGTCCCGTGTGGACAAGTTAAGAATGTATAAAGCAAACGCCTTCATTCACTTGTGTTTTCATCTGTTTCGAGATATTTCGTCGGTACCTTTCCGCTGGTTCTCCGTGTACAAAGATAGATTAGATGTTCATTTCAACGTTGTTTCACAGCTTTGAAATGATTATCTATTTTATTACAGTGTACTCGGAGAACAGCGGGGAGGTGCTGCCGAAATTTACTCGAAACGGTTGAAAGCACAAGTGATGGGCGTTCGCTTTATACATTCTTAATGGGATAGAAGCTGTAATACCCAGCCCTTTTTATACCAAAATCTGTATTTTATTGCTTTATAATTTTATTTATTTTATCTTATAATCTTATTTATCTTACTTATAATTTTATTTATTTTATTTTATAATTTTATTTATTTATAATTTTATTTATCCTAAACCTAACTAATTTTTCCCTTTCCCTTCACAATTCTTTTATTTCCTCAGCCACTCAATTTTCTTTTCCTATTAAACCCTATATTAAACTCGGCCCAGCCCCAATCCCCTATAATTTTCCCCTTAAAATTTTCTCTGGCCCGGCCCCTTCGTTTTCTCTTCTTTATTAAATAAACTTGTGATGGCCCGGCCCACTCTCCAAGCCCGCCTCACTCGGCCGCTTCCCCGAACCCGACCCGCTTCTACAGCATCTTCTTCCCAACGGCTCTCCCGCCAATCTCGCGCGCGTTTCCTTCGCCGTCTCCCTCGCCCTCGCCCCCGCCCCCGCTCGCGCGTGCACAATTACTCCCCACGACGCGCGCGTTTTCCCCCACGACCCTCTCTCCTCTACCCACTACTCCCTTTTCCTCGCTCGCTCTCTCCCTCGTTCTCCTTCCTCCTCTCTCGCTCTGCACCCACCTGCAACCTCCGACGATCGTCGATCATTCCCGATCACCGCCGCCGCCTCACCCACTCCCTCCTCACCTCACCTCTTCGCAACACGCTCGTCCCGCGACCGAACTCAGCCATCGTCATCTTCCTTCTGGAACCCACCTCCTTCCTCCTCACCGGAACCCGCCGGCGCCGTCTCGACCTCCTTCTACCACCGTCGCTGCCCTCATCTCACCTTCATTCTCCTCCCTCGCTCACCAGCAACCGACCACCCTCGCACCCACACCCGAGCACCCCCTGTCGAGCGCCCTGCACACCAACCCAGCACCCGAGCTCGGCCACCCCTGTGCCGACGACCGGCGAACCCCTCGTCTCGTCGTCGACATCCATCGCATCTCGTCGACCTCATCATCAACATCGTCGTCGTCGTCATCCTCCTCACCATCCCTTTCTCTCTCACTCTCTATCTGTGCCTACCCTCTCTCTTTCTCACTCTGTTCTCTCTCTCCCTCTGTCCCTCTCTCTCTAACTCTCAGCTCTCTCTCCCTCTACGCTTCCCTCTCTCTACTCTCTAACTCCATCAGCTCTCTCTCTCTCTCTAACTCCATCAGCTCTCTCTCTGTTCTCATTTTCTTTCTCTCTCTCTCTCAGTACTCTCTCTCTCCCTCTCTCTACATTCTTTCTCTAACACTTCTCTCTCTGACTCGTTTCCCGCTCAATATCTCCCGCCCTCTGCAACCTCTCGCCATCGGACGCACAGCACCGTCACCTCCCCTGCTCCGGCCAACCAACGCCGCAGTTTCAGTCGCTGTCGTTGCCGTCAAGCGCAACTCGAGCCGAGGCCAAGATTTGTCGTGATCGCGTCTGGCCATTACAATAGACCGCTTCGCTGCCGTGCATCGCCTAGACGCCTCCAGGCAAGTTCTCTACTTGCTTCATGCTATTCTATTTATGTTACAAATCCAAATCATATAAATTGTTGTGTTACCATTCCTGAAAACGTACACTTTTTACCTGTTCGACGTGTGTTCCCAATGGGAAACCTTTCCCAATTTGGCGGAACTAAATAGTACTGTTTGGCCCGTATGCCTGTGAACCTAGTGCATGAATTTCGTTGGATAATATGACCGTTAAGGACTAAAACAACTACCCCCAAGTTTAATCGTAAAACTGTACTTTTATTGTACCTGAAAACCGTTAAATTTACCATAAATCATATACACACTGGATCGATGCGCTCGAGGGCTCAAATCGAATCCGACTCGACGAACTTTAACCCTATACTAGTTTCCAGATATTCCTGTTCCTAAATTGTGATGATATTTGGATCGGAGTGCAACTGTGGACTGCAGTCCAGAGCGACTCCAGTCGTTGCTTGCTGTTCCGTATTGGGGACCACAAGATCTCCTTAACTCTTAGATTGCGGAACTCCGCTGCTCGTTATAGGTAAATCTGTTAGCTATACAAAACAATTAGTTTCATTCTGTTTCGTTACCGTTTGATATTTAATCTGTAATTTAATAGATCGGGACGCATAACAGTCCCAGCAGAATCAGAACAGATATATTGGCATTGAATAGTGTATATCTCCTGACGTACAGACGCGATTGAAGATCCTTCTATTGCGTTGAAAACCTTACTGAAAACCCTAGAATTTATCCAACTGTAGCGTCGCTAAAATCCGATCCCAACTGGGATCAAAATGCGTTGCGAAACGGACTTCTGATTCTGAAATTGGATTTCCAGCCGCGAGCGCTTAAAATGAAGTGGTTATAATTAATGATCCTGGAACCCGATTGGCTTGAAACCAAATTTGATGGATGGATAACTAAACATACTAATTACTACCTGTTTATCGTTTCGCTAAATTATATATGTACGTTTCATGATAAATCGTGCAAGTGATAAAATACTGTTTTTGTGACACCTTAATCGTGCTTATATACTGTTCACGCATCATATCATACCCATATCATTGTAGTGATAATCTAGTGATATCGTGCATTTACCCAGTGTTAGATTCTAGTGATGATTGTGGCAAGTACGTCAGTGTTCGTGTATCCGTGATTAAGTGAAAGTGATACGTACTTGTACACAATCAGTGACCCTATTATTCTATTGCATTGCCGACGTCTGTGGGATGCGTGTACGTGTGACTATAAGTGGTATGGGACACTTATGGAAGCGCTTGCACGGGTATCACAGATAAGGCACCAGACACTGCCACTTATCTTAGGTATTAGTCGGGACGTGCTCGATGGAGGTCCTGCCTCCAGTTCTCGCGCAGACTTGTCACGGATCGATTAGTATTTAGGGTTATGGTTAGCGTTTGATGTAGACCACGGGGTGTGGGTTAGTTTAGGTGTGAGTTCAACAGAATCTCGGGAGTCCCATGCCGGCTTATATATTTAGGGAGATATATGGAGATTTACAGGGTATGTGATATATACCGTGATATACATGTTACATGTTGGGCCCGTGGTCCCTTGCCCTTGGGTTCTACCCTTGGGTGGACACTCGCGAGTGGTTGATTCTCACACTTGGACTGACGATAGGCTTAGTGACCCGTACAGTGAGACTTAGAGACTGATAGGGATACTGGCATTGAGATATCTTATATACTGTGTTGACATACGTGACATATCGTTCTACTGCTTTACTGTTCCGCTGCATTGATTACTGTACATTCATATTCATGCCGTCATTGATTTACTGTTTCACATATCTATTACCACTGTTAGAACTGTCACTTGATTTTTATATATTATATATTGCTATTGTGTCGCTCTGACGACCTGAGTATGCATGCTCAGTGTGAGAAGAAGATTTAGCCTGGACCAGAACTAGACGTGTAACACAGACTCCTTGACTTGCCATTCCGAGTTACATTCGTTTGTTTCCCATCATGTCAGTTTATATTATTGTTTCTTTCAGTTACTGCATTACTCATTACCTGCGCATCATTTACTGTTTACCATGAAAAACTAGAAGCCGAAGTGTGACTACGGCAGGACATTTCCTTGACCGTAGGAGCATGGCTGGCCTTGTCTACCCCCCGTATTCCGTATTTTGGAAAGCGGGGCGTGACATGGTTTAGTTGGTATTAGAGACCAGGTTTTGCAATCAATTGGGATTGCAGTTTTCCGTGTATAGTTTGGCAATCTAAGACATCCCTCGGTCTAGATTGTAAACTTGTCATTCTTGATCCATATTCACATCGTGTGTTCAGCTATCCATTCGCTATGGTTTCGGGTGACTTGACAAGGTTACATGGTTGCAATTGCACTACCGTACTCTATTCAAGTGACTTAAAGTCATACAGTTGATTCCCCACTTATAATAAATTCAGCACTTCTGATATTTTTGAATCTTGGTCATATCCATATTATATTTTGATTCGTATATCTTGTGACTTATATCATCATCAAAATCATTGTTTCAGGATCATGTCTTTCAACGACTCTTCATCTATCTCCACTCCCCAGAATCAGACTGTTGAGATCCTTAGTGTACTGCAAGGTTTAAAGGAAGCCCAGGAGCGAACAAACGACTTATTAGCTGAAGGGCTGAGAAGACAGGTGAGTCAGACCCCAGCGGGAGCCTCAAATCATAAAGGGATCCCCGTTGGACGAGGAAAAGAGAAGAAGATGAAACGCAAATTTGTTCCCCCGCGACAGAAGAAGCAGAAGACCCCGTGCTGTGGGTACTGTAAGAGGTCAGGACATCTTCAGAGGGATTGTCGCCGCGCCCAGGGGAAATGTCTGATATGCGGGTCCAACAAACATCTTATCAACGGTTGCCCAGAAAGGAAGGAGCTAAAAGGAGGAGACTCATCCACACTCTCCACTACTGCCAAGTGAGGATTACTGCGTAGTTCGAATTTCGAGGATAAAGCGGACCCAACACAAGATTCAACTCGCGTAACGATGATGCAGCGTTCTGGCAATCAAAGAAGAATTTTATGTTTTCCAATTTCAGTATTATGTTGTCATCCTCTTATAAACATTTCTTTCCATTTGAACCTTTGTATTCGTCGAACTTTTAGTTGAATGAAATAAAATTTGAATCGTAATATATGCATCATTCTCTTGTCATTTCCCTTATTCATACTATTCATTAGCACAACATTTTAATCTTGATTCTTTTAAAATTCCTGCCACCGCATATCTTTCTATACTTCGTACACTTAACTATTCTTCTTGATGTGTTCCGTTGTTTAACCATGATACTTTCTTTTCAGGTCATGGCCCACCCCGGAGCAGCACCGCATCTAGACGAGAATGCACAGTCATGCGTTTCCTTAGATCGCACACTGATGAGTTCTGATGATGAGGTCAACGGTCCCCAGGTCAACTTCGGAAACAACGATTCAGAGGACGAAGGAGTAGCCGCCCCAGAGTTTGACATGATAGCTGATTCCGACGAAGAAGAAGGAGATCCTGAAGAGAACCCTATAGAGGAAGACCCGATAGAGGAAGATCCCGATGAAGACCCGATAGAAGAAAATCCAGTTGAGGAAAATCCCGTGGAAGAAAATCCAGAAGAAGAGAATCACATGGAATCGGACCTTGATGAAGAAGCTCCATCCGAGGAAGAAAGACCGGAAGATCAAGACCCTGCTGTGGAAGAACTTCCAATGGCGATGCCCGCGATGCGATATGGAAATGGACGCCCCTACCTGAGTGCGCGAGCCTACCGCAACCTACTGAATCTCCACAACCGCGACTGACGGGATATCTTTTGATGTTGACTTTCTGGCCAAATAAAATGTGTATAGTTTAGGGCCACTTTTCGCCTTTGGGAATGCCTTGTTTCAAATTTTCTTGAATGAAATAAATCTTCTGAATTCGTAAACCTTTTGATTATTGGTTCGCTTGATACTTGTTTATTGCCTATATCCATTTATTTTTCTGCTGAGTTCCCTGACTGTCCACCCCTACTCATTCTATAGTTTTCACCCCCGTTTCGATTAGAAAGTACCGCACCCTGATCCTTAGAATGAGCCACCCTCCATCCCTCGTCTGTGCCCCGTTTGAGATCCTTCTGGGAGGAGAACAGTTCTTGTGAAACTTCCGAGTTCACTAACTCTTCAAAATTTTGATTCGTGTGTTGTACCGACTGTTGTTTCCCCCACACTTTTCCTTTTGTATTCCTTTATTGCTCACCCTTATTTCCTGTGCTGACCCTATCCCAATCTCCTTAACATTCAGCCTAAAGCCGCCGCTCCGACCTTCTGATTGAGCCACATCTTCTTGTAATCACTACCCTAGCTAGCCCTATTCATATTGGTGATTTCTCTATTACCCAAAATATATTTAGAGACATTATTATTCAAAATTTAGTTTTCATTATTCTAAATTTATCAAAGAGTGTGTGTTATTGATTACTCTGTTTTATGTATTTTAAGTACACTATTAGTATTCTCATTTTCAGCAGCGCAACCTTACACCGCGCATATTTCGTTACATGTTCCTAAATTTCACTATACAAGCTTTCTAAATTATTTTAAACCCATTTTATCGATACATTATTCTAAAATGTTTTAACCTACCGATTAATTTTTCACTGCTTTATTCTCGTTATTTTATTTTCGGGTTTTGTGCCTATGTTTACTATTATAAATGGTCGTGCCTTATACTTATTATTTTCGTTAGGATACTTTTGATATATTGATATGTGCATATTACGAGTACACCTCGAATATCATTATTCGTTGTTGTTGTTATTGCTATTTTGTATACATGTAGTTGCACCTATAGTTATTCATGTCTTATACCTATTTAGACATGTCTGTTGTATGTTGTTCTTACATATTTGTACCTTCAATTTCTTCGTCCATGGATTCCTAATAAACCTTTATGTGTTAGTTTGCAATATAATAGCTTTCGCCTATGTTTGTATAACTTATCGTCTATTTTAAATTTCGAGGACGAAATTTTTGTAAGGGTGGTATGATGTAATACCCAGCCCTTTTTATACCAAAATCTGTATTTTATTGCTTTATAATTTTATTTATTTTATCTTATAATCTTATTTATCTTACTTATAATTTTATTTATTTTATTTTATAATTTTATTTATTTATAATTTTATTTATCCTAAACCTAACTAATTTTTCCCTTTCCCTTCACAATTCTTTTATTTCCTCAGCCACTCAATTTTCTTTTCCTATTAAACCCTATATTAAACTCGGCCCAGCCCCAATCCCCTATAATTTTCCCCTCAAAATTTTCTCTGGCCCGGCCCTTTCGTTTTCTCTTCTTTATTAAATAAACTTGTGATGGCCCGGCCCACTCTCCAAGCCCGCCTCACTCAGCCGCTTCCCCGAACCCGACCCGCTTCTATACCATCTTCTTCCCAACGGCTCTCCCGCCAATCTCGCGCGCGTTTCCTTCGCCGTCTCCCTCGCCCTCGCCTCCGCCCCCGCTCGCGCGTGCACAATTACTCCCCACGACGCGCGCGTTTTCCCCCACGACCCTCTCTCCTCTACCCACTACTCCCTTTTCCTCGCTCGCTCTCTCCCTCGTTCTCCTTCCTCCTCTCTCGCTCTGCACCCACCTGCAACCTCCGACGATCGTCGATCATTCCCGATCACCACCACCGCCTCACCCGCTCCCTCCTCACCTCACCTCTTCGCAACACCCTCGTCCCGCGACCGAACTCAGCCATCGTCATCTTCCTTCTGGAACCCACCTCCTTCCTCCTCACCAGAACCCGCCGGCGCCGTCTCGACCTCCTTCTACCACCGTCGCTGCCCTTATCTCACCTCCATTCTCCTCCCTCGCTCACCAGCAACCGACCACCCTCGCACCCACACCCGAGCACCCCCTGTCGAGCGCCCTGCACACCAACCCAGCACCCGAGCTCGGCCACCCCTGTGCCGACTACCGGCAAACCCCTCGTCTCGTCGTCGACATCCATCGCATCTCGTCGACCTCATCATCAACATCGTCGTCGTCGTCATCCTCCTCACCATCCCTTTCTCTCTCACTCTCTATCTGTGCCTACCCTCTCTCTTTCTCACTCTGTTCTCTCTCTCCCTCTGTCCCCCTCTCTCTAACTCTACGCTTCCCTCTCCCTCTACGCTTCCCTCTCTCTACTCTCTCTCAGTTCTCTCTCTCACTCTCTAACTCCATCAGCTCTCTCTCTCTGTTCTCATTTTCTTTCTCTCTCTCTCTCAGTACTCTCTCTCTCTCTACATTCTTTCTCTAACACTTCTCTCTCTGACTCGTTTCCCGCTCAATATCTCCCGCCCTCTGCAACCTCTCGCCATCGGACGCACAGCACCGTCACCTCCCCTGCTCCGGCCAACCAACGCCGCAGTTTCAGTCGCTGCCGTTGCCGTCAAGCGCAACTCGAGCCGAGGCCAAGATTTGTCGTGATCGCGTCTGGCCATTACAATAGACCGCTTCGCTGCCGTGCATCGCCTAGACGCCTCCAGGCAAGTTCTCTACTTGCTTCATGCTATTCTATTTATGTTACAAATCCAAATCATATAAATTGTTGTGTTACCATTCCTGAAAACGTACACTTTTTACCTGTTCGACGTGTGTTCCCAATGGGAAACCTTTCCCAATTTGGCGGAACTAAATAGTACTGTTTGGCCCGTATGCCTGTGAACCTAGTGCATGAATTTCGTTGGATGATATGACCGTTAACGACTAAAACAACTACCCCCAAGTTTAATCGTAAAACTGTACTTTTATTGTACCTGAAAACCGTTAAATTTACCATAAATCATATACACACTGGATTGATGCGTTCGAGGGCTCAAATCGAAGCCGACTCGACGAACTTTAACTCTATACTGGTTTCCAGATATTCCTGTACCTAAATTGTGATGATATTTGGATCGGAGTGCGACTCTGGACTGCAGTCCAGAGCGACTCCAGTCGTTGCTTGCTGTTCCGTATTGGGGACCACAAGATCTCCTTAACTCGTAGATTGCGGAACTCCGCTGCTTGTTATAGGTAAATCTGTTAGCTAGACAAAACAATTGGTTTCATTCTGTTTCGTTACCGTTTGATATTTAATCTGTAATTTAATAGATCGGGACGCATAACAGTCCCAGCAGAATCAGAACAGACATATTGGCATTGAATAGTGTATATCTCCTGACGTACAGACGCGATCGAAGATCCGTCTGTTGCGTTGAAAACCTTACTAAAAACCCTAGAATTTATCCAACTGTAGCGTCGCTAAAATCCGATCCCAACTGGGATCAAAATGCCTTGCGAAACGGACTTCTGATTCTGAAATTGGATTTCCAGCCGCGAGCGCTTAAAATGAAGTGGTTATAATTAATGATCCTGGAACCCGATTGGCTTGAAACCAAATTTGATGGATGGACAACTGAACATACTAATTACTACCTGTTTATCGTTTCGCTAAATTATATATGTACGTTTCATGATAAATCGTGCAAGTGATAAAATACTGTTTTTGTGACACCTTAATCGTGCTTATATACTGTTCACGCATCATATCATACCCATATCATTGTAGTGATAATCAAGTGATATCGTGCATTTACCCAGTGTTAGATTCTAGTGATGATTGTGGCAAGTACGTCAGTGTTCGTGTATCCGTGATTAAGTGAAAGTGATACGTACTTGTACACAATCAGTGACCCTATTATTCTATTGCATTGTCGACGTCTGTGGGATGCGTGTACGTGTGACTATAAGTGGTATGGGACACTTATGGAAGCGCTTGCATGGGTATCACAGATAAGGCACCAGACACTGCCACTTATCTTAGGTATTAGTCGGGACGTGCTCGATGGAGGTCCTGCCTCCAGTTCTCGCGCAGACTTGTCACGGATCGATTAGTATTTAGGGTTATGGTTAGCGTTTGATGTAGACCACGGGGTGTGGGGTAGTTTAGGTGTGAGTTCAACAGAATCTCGGGAGTCCCATGCCGGCTTATATATTTAGGGAGATATATGGAGATTTACAGGGTATGTGATATACACCGTGATATACATGTTACATGTTGGGCCCGTGGTCCCTTGCCCTTGGGTTCTACCCTTGGGTGGAGGACACTTGCGAGTGGTTGACTCTCACACTTGGACTGATGATAGGCTTAGTGACCCGTACAGTGAGACTTAGAGACTGATAGGGATACTGGCATTGAGATAACTTATATACTGTGTTGACATGCGTGACATATCGTTCTACTGCTTTACTGTTCCGCTGCATTGATTACTGTACATTCATATTCATGCCGTCATTGATTTACTGTTTCACATATCTATTACCACTGTTAGAACTGTCACTTGATTTTTATATATTATATATTGCTATTGTGTCGCTCTGACGACTTGAGTATGCATGCTCAGTGTAAGAAGAAGATTTAGCCTGGACCAGAACTAGACGTGTAACACAGACTCCTTGACTTGCCATTCCGAGTTGCATTCGTTTGTTTCCCATCAGGTCAGTTTATATTATTGTTTCTTTCAGTTACTGCATTACTCATTACCTGCGCATCATTTACTGTTTACCATGAAAAACTAGAAGCCGAAGTGTGACTACGGCAGGACATTTCCTTAACCGTAGGAGCATGGCTGGCCTTGTCTACCCCTCGTATTCCATATTTTGGGAAGCGGGGCGTGACAGAAGCCTACCCCCGACAGCCGGAACACACACATACAACAAGAATACACAACAAACGCATAATTAGAGAGCGATTCGAGATGTTCGGGTTAAAACCAATATATGATACTCGATGATAATATGAAACCTTCATATTCCCATCGATACTCATATATGAAACTAAAAGCGCCACTTAGTCCCCGTCTATCGGTTAACATACGTGCGATGCTCGTCGTGACCTAGAACTATACGAAGGTTGTTAAATATCGGACAGTATAGCTCGATACTAACAACCGTCGTATAGTCTACGCGACGAGAAAATTCAATCGTATGGTAACCCATAGATTTGTCCCGTATGGACAAGTTAAGAATGTATAAAGCAAACGCCTTCATTCACTTGTGTTTTCATCCGTTTCGAGATATTTCGTCGGTACCTTTCCGCTGGTTCTCCGTGTACAAAGATAGATTAGATGTTTATTTCAACGTTGTTTCACAGCTTTGAAATGATTATCTATTCTATTACAGTGCACTCGGAGAACAGCGGGGAGGTGCTGCCGAAATTTACTCGAAACGGTTGAAAGCACAAGTGATGGGCGTTCGCTCTATACATTCTTAATGGGATAGAAGCCTACCTCCGACAGCCGGAACACACACATACAACAAGAATACACAACAAACGCATAATTAGATAGCGATTCGAGATGTTCGGGTTAAAACCAATATATGATACTCGATGATAATATGAAACCTTCATATTCCCATCGATACTCATATATGAAACTAAAAGCGCCACTTAGTCCCCGTCTATCGGTTAACATACATGCGATGCTCGTCGTGACCTAGAACTATACGAAGGTTGTTAAATATCGGACAGTATAGCTCGATACTAACAACCGTCGTATAGTCTACGCGACGAGAAAATTCAATCGTATGGTAACCCATAGATTTGTCCCGTGTGGACAAGTTAAGAATGTATAAAGCAAACGCCTTCATTCACTTGTGTTTTCATCCGTTTCGAGATATTTCGTCGGTACCTTTCCGCTGGTTCTCCGTGTACAAAGATAGATTAGATGTTCATTTCAACGTTGTTTCATAGCTTTGAAATGATTATCTATTCTATTACAGTGTACTCGGAGAACAGCGAGGAGGTGCTGCCGAAATTTACTCGAAACGGTTGAAAGCACAAGTGATGGACGTTCGCTCTATACATTCTTAATGGGATAGAAGCCTACCCCCGACAGCCAGAACACACACACACAAACGTATAATTAGAGAGCGATTCGAGATGTTCGGGTTAAAACTAATATATGATAATATGAAACATTCATATTCCCATCGATACTCATATATGAAACTAAAAGCGCCACTTAGTCCCCGTCTATCGATTAACATACGTGCGATAATTTATTCTTTTCAACGACAAACGCACACACAAAGCATATACACGGATTTCTCCTTTGTCAGTAACTATCCCGTTCTTATATTTCTCAATATAGTCAGTATAACTTACAATTTATATGTTATTCAGTCTAACATGGCCCATGAGTACGTCAGAGTTAAGGACTGGATGTATGTGGATTGGAAACAACGTATGCAACCTAAATTTGTCGCAGGAGTTGCTGCTTTCCTTGAATTTGCACGCGCACATAATAAGATCATAATAGAGAAGATTCTATGTCCGTGCGATAGATGTGGCAATAAGTACTGGCAGAAGGTAGAATTGGCAGAGCTTCATATTGTAAAACTTGGGTTTACTAGACTTTATTCAACTTGGAAATATCACGGGGAAGGAGAAGAATGCAGTACTGCGGTAGAAGGAGAAGGAGAACACGATAATGCGGCAGGAGAAGAAGAAGAATTCGATAATACGGCAGGAGACGGAAATTTATTTCCATCAGAAGCAGTGGAGGATATGGTAGAGGCTGCCTTAGATGAATCTATTCGTACCGAAGATGACATTCCTTCCGGTCAAGGACCGTGTGCGGATAAATATGAAAATTTTATGGATGATGCTAGGAAACCAATTTATGAGAATGCGAAGTATTCTACCCTCTCATGGTTCGTCCAACTTTTCCAGATTAAGTGCCTAAATGGATGGAGCAACAAGTCATTCACAATGCTTCTTTCGTTCTTGAAAGATTCTATGCCTCCGGGAAATAATGTGCCCGAAAGATGGTACGAAGCCCAGAAGATGATGTTTGATTTGGGTCTAAAGTGCGAGAAGATTCAAGCATGTCCTAAAAATTGCGTGTTGTACCGGAAAGAGAATTCAGATTTGAAAGAGTGTCCAACATGCCGGGAGGCCAGGTATAAGCCGAAAGATTCTGATAAGAAGCCTGATATACCTGTGAAGATAGCACGATACTTTCCCATAACACAGAGGCTACAGAGGCTATTCAGGTGCAAGAAAACAGCCGAGGCAATGATTTGGCATCACCGTGCTCCTCCAAGCGAAAATGGAAAAATGAGCCATCCAAGAGATTCACCGGCATGGAAGGATTTCGATAGGAGGCACGCAATATTCAGTAGCGATCCTCGCAATGTCCGGCTCGGACTGGCTACCGATGGCTTCTGCCCATTCAACTATATGGCTGGAAGTCACAGTACATGGCCCGTTGTAATGATAATTTATAATCTGTCGCCTTGGTTGGCTATGGACCAATCATACTTTATGATGCCTCTTCTTATCGACGGACCAAACTCACCGGGGAACAATATCGACGTCTATCTCCGACCTCTGATCGAGGAGCTGAAAACTTTGTTCATTGATGGTGTAGAGACATATGATTCAAACACAAATACAACCTTCATACTGCGTGCGACTTTAATGTGGACAATTAATGACTTTCCTGCGTATGGAATGCTATCAGGTTGGTCCGTACATGGTCACAAAGCATGTCCTCATTGCCATGAACACACAACATCAAATTTTTTGAATTTTAGCAGGAAGGTTTGTTATTGCGGCCATCGACGTTTTCTGCCTCCAGACCATCCCTATAGGTTAGACATGGTTCACTTTGATGGTCATCAGGAGCTTCTTGGGCCTCCATCCCCATTGTCCGGAGAGGACGTGACTGCTAAATGGGATGGTTACAATAACGTGACCTTCGGGATGGATCCGACGAAACAGGTCAAACCACAATATTGGAACAAGTTAAGCATTTTCTTCGAGCTTCCGTACTGGTCTACAAATTCAGTGCGTCATTGTCTGGACGTCATGCATATAGAAAAGGGAGTATCAGAGCACATACTTAACTTGCTTCTGTGTAAAGACGGGAAATCGAAAGACAACATGAATGCTCGGATGGATCTATAAGAGTGGGGAATAAGAAGTGAACTGCACCCTAAACCGGTAGCGGGTAAACCGGGCAAGTTTGTACTTCCCAATGCCGCTTATCATATGTCACAACCGGAGAAGAAAAGATTCCTGCAGGTGTTGCATGATTTGAAAGTCCCTACAGGTTTCTCAGGATCATTCAGTAAGAAAATAAAAATTGTGAAGGGCAAGATCGATGGGCTGAAAAGTCATGATCACCATGTTATCGTGGAGCACATTCTTCCATTAGCCCTCAGGACTTCTCTCCCCGACTCGGTTGGTCTAGTAATCAACGACCTATGTTGTTTTTTCAGGAAGTTGTGTGCTAAAACACTGGAGGTTGCGACGCTGGATAAACTAGAAAATTCTATTGCGTTGATACTTTGCAAGTTTGAGCGTATTTTCCCACCGTCATTCTTCGATATCATAATACACTTGACGGTTCATCTTGCAACTGAGGCGAAGTTAGCCGGACCGGTACAATATCGATGGATGTATCCCGTCGAGAGGTACGTGTAATTTTTCGTTTCGCGTAATTTATAAATTTATTGTTGTCCTGTATACCCGTATTTATTTATTCAACATATTCCCATTAGGTACCTTTACACTCTTAAGAAGTATATACGTAATAAAAATCGACCAGAGGGTTCTATCATGCAAGGTTATCTTCTTGATGAAGCAACCACATTTTGTTCCCGCTATCTGGACGAGAACATTGAGACAAGGCTTAACCGACCACGAAGAATTCAAGACGGGCCATATGGTAAAGCCGAGTATAAGAGGGTAGACACTATGTTTATCAACAAGATATACCGGTTTATCTTGCTTAATTGCGCATGTCTTGAACAAATTAGAGAGTAAGTTCTTTTGGATTAATTGTTATATCTGTGTTTGTGTGTGTATGAAATGACATAATATTAATGTTACAATTATTTGTCGAAAACAGAACTCATTTTAACGAGGTACGTGAGGGGCATCCTGATTGGAACGAAGAACGTTTGGAAAAATACCATCAGGATAATTTTTGTGATTGGGTCACAGAGCATGTAAGTTATTCGAATTACATTTTATTGCTATCAGTTTTAATCTAAACTTGTATCGTTATGTATTTGTCGTAAAATTTGTTTTGTTAGATCCACGATCCGAACTTGTCTGCATCATTTGAGAGTGATTCAAGATGTTTAGCTCAATTTCCTAGTATGGAGGTTGCATATTACAAAGGATTTGGTGTCCTTGGATACAAATTCGAAGTTAAGGACATAGAAACATCTAGAACCACTCAGAATAGTGGGATTGCGACGGTAGGATCGGACGGTGTGATTTACTATGGGTACTTAAATTGTATACTCGGCATCCACTATCCCGGACAATCAGAACCCTTTTATATATTCCAGTGTACTTGGTACGATCCGCGAACCGATACGGACAGGTGGAGAAGCAGTCTTGGGACTTGGAAAGATGAATATGGATTGACAAGTGTGAACACACTTCGATTTTACGGTCAGGACGATCCGTTTATCTTTCCGAACCAAGCGTTCTAAGTATACTATTCACAGTGTTTGAAGCATCTGGGGTGGAGTGTTGTATGCCGATGGAAACCCAGAGATGTCTACGATGTCCCAGAATACGAGGACAGCGATGAGGACGAAGAAGAGAGAAGGCTTAAAGTGCTCCGACCGTCTGTTTCGAAGGACGGGTTGTCTTCGACCGATCATGAAGTTATGTGGGTTAGAAATGACATCGACGATGAAATCCAAGTAGATATGTATGATGCGCCCACGAAACGAAAAAGGTTATCAGTAATGTTATATTATTACTTCACATTTTACGCTCTATACATATATAGTCAATACTTTTAATGATTGTCTAATACGTCCACGAACCGTTTATCTAGATTTGATGACGATGTCGGGAGCAGCGAGGGGCGGCAGGAGCTCCAGCCGCGGCAGAGGTAGAGCGGTTCTGCCGCCCGGAGAGCTCCGTAGGGAGCTTCAGAGGGCCGGTCTTGCACCCAGATCGGAGACCCCTTCGGATGCCTCCTTCCGTGTGGATTTTGCCACATCTCCAGGTATACTGCACGCATATCCATTTTGAATGTAATATTACAGATATTCATGCCTGTTTATGTCAAAATTACTTATATTGTCAATGTTTGATTGTCTAGTTATTGGTGATGCGTCCACATCTGGGACAGAGGCCACCCCCGCTCCTCCAGGTATGTTTATATATCATATAGTGTATGTATATTGATTTAGAATGCTATATCATAAATACACACATTCCTTTTGCTCTTACTTAGTAATTTTTATTATTGTCTAGCTGTAGGTGGTGACACCACCGCACCTGCGGGTATGTTTATATATTCTATAGTGCATGCATATTGATTTAGAAAGTCGGTGAAGAGGGGTCGCCCCACTTACACAGGTGGCTCGAGGAACATTACTCGAGCCATGGAGTTATCGGTAAATTACAATAGACCGACTTTTGTGATATTCTGCAATATTAAAAGTTATTTTCTAATATTTCTAATATTAAGAGTTGCTTTCTAATATTGCAGACATCTCGGACCGTGGCGTCCGGTGGTACACCGAGCGTGCTGTCCGTATATCTTGCCGTCCACGGCACCTCGACAGATCCCTCCACGAGCGAGCTTCGATATCCCGACGTCGCTACCCAGGAGTACTGCGTAAGTGTTAATATTTTTTCTACCCAAATTTGAAATTTTAGTTTTGGAAGGTTCAAGTTTAAATCTTATACTTATACTTTACTGCTTAATGTGGGTGTAGGAGCGGGTGGTTGAGCAGGCCCAGGCCTCGGGGATCGATTTTATCGGACAGAGCGATCCGAGGCTGCTGACCCCAGTTCTGGACGCCGCACACGGAGGGCACCACGGAGGTTGGGAGAGAGGCCGGGGACTAGGCCCTAGCAGGGCCCATATGAGGTTGGACTCCACCCCGGCGGTTACTTCCTCCGTCTCCGGTGACCGACGTGTCCATCAGGAACTGGAGAGCTTGAGGGCCACCGTTCAGGAGTTGAAGGAGATGCTGGTATGTATACTGCTTTATAGTAAAATATCATGTCATATTATATAGATATCAACATATCCATAATTAGTACGTAGCTTGAGCTTATTTGGTTTTAGACTTAAGTTTGATTAATCATACATACAGATGTAATTAAAATAAACAACAAACTAGATATCCAAACTGGGTTTCGAAATAACTTAATAATGATACGAATTCAAATAATACACAGTTCTTACACGCTTATTACACACGTTAGGTCCAGACGCGACAGGGTACATCGACCGAGCCTCCACATGCATCTCCTTCGGTTGCGGCTCCGCAAGCCACTACATCGGTTGCGCTTCCGCAGACAGCTCCTGTAGCTCCACCGCCCACTCAGACTCCCGCAGCCGCGGCTCCGCAAGCGACTACCTCGACGGCGGCTGCGCAGACCACATCGCCAGCTCCACAGGCCGCTCAGACTCCCGCTCGCGCCGAATTGCAGAGTTTATTGACCGAGGAGCAGGCGCGCGTTATTCTATCGTTATTCAGAGGTGGAGCTGGACCGAACTAGGGTAGTTTTTTGGTTCTTATTTTTTGAAACATGTATTTATTTATATCATACACATTGTACTACATTTTGAAACGATATCGATATTGGTTTATATTTATATCATATTCAGTTTTTGGATTTCTTTTGTATATTATATGCATGAGATGTGATTATGAATACTGCGATATATGTTGTGTGATGATTATTTTTATATTTGATTGATGTATATATTATTGTGCACAGGGCGGGAAAAAATCAAGCAGCCCATTTTTTTTAAAAAAAACAGATAATATGTACCTACGGATTAATCCGTAGGTACACATATTGCCCCTACGGATATATCCGTAGGGGCAAAATATCAGCAGTAACTGATATTTCCTCCCTGATCTCAGGACCAGGGGGTTGGGAGTGCCCCTACGGACATATCCGTAGAGGCCACTGACTATCCCCTACGGAGATATCCATAGGGACAAAATATCAGGATTCCTGATATTTTGCCCCTACGGATAGGTACCTACGTAGCTATCCGTAGGGGGTATAACTTGGACCTACGGACATGTCCGTAGGTACACTTAATATATTAAAAAAACCCGTAAATAATATAAAAAAATTTACCCTACGGCGTAGTCCGTAGGGGCAACAGGACCTACACAGAAATCCGTAGGGGCAAGTTCAGGACTTCAACTTGCACCTGCGGCCTTTGCACCTACGGGGTATTTTTTCGCCCCTACGCATATATCCGTAGGGGCAACCCTTATTTGTAGTAGTGGTTGATGGCGACCATGGGACGGAGGTGGTGATGCTTGTCACACTGAACCTTAAAGTATCTATTCAGTTATTCTGTCGATATGTATATTATCAGTGGATCCAATACAAAAGAACCATGCAAAGAAACTATGTTGGCCACATACCTACCTATCTGTAGTATGTCAACTTTAGTCGCTTCGTTTCTTTTAGAAAGAGATTCTTTTCCAACAAGCAAATATAACATAATTAGAGAAGGTGGTCATAGAGGAGAAGCACTGCATTAAGAATCAACAAATACGAAAACTTTGTTATAAATTAACCTTTTCCGTTTTTGGGCAGCCCTCTCAAAAGCTGAGAGATGCATTCTAAGAACAGAGAGTAGACTGGTTGAATTAATGAGCCTTCCAGGACAAGTTACTACTCCTATACTTTCATAATAATTCTATTAAGGTTATGCATAAGTTCCTTCAGATTAAGCCGACGATTATTATTGTTCCTTTTATTCAAAATATCTTCGTTTCAAAACCGATATCGTTTGTCCAGTGCCAGGGGCATCACAAGCATATGATTCAACAAGAATCACAGAAGGATAGATTGATAGAAATTTCAAGTAAAATACCTACCACAATTTGTATATTTGAATGGTCACAAACTTTGAACGTCCTGCCAAAACTTATGGTCCTCCAACCGTCTACTTGTTTCTATCCCCGTTTGCCTCTACTTGTCCATCCGACTGCTAGTGTGTGTAAAACAGGAGGGGCCCCATGATTGGTGGGATCCACTTGGAGATCTAACGGCTGGAAAAGGCTTAGAGTATCATACTCTTGAAAAATCAAGAGCAGAGGATCATGATCCATATCTTTTGAGGTCTGCAACCGATTTTAAGACGCAGCAGAATTGAACAAGAAAAAGATACCAACAATATATATAATTATAATGTGGGAAACTCACTAGTTATCGTAGGTACCGGATCATGAGCTGACCGGTCTAAAATTTGGAATAATCAATCTAATGTTGCCACTTGATTGGGGGTCTCTATTTTAATTTTCAAAAATATTCTAATTTCAAGCAAACAAAGAATGCCAATACGAAAGTTTGTGAACCCTATGCAACATGTTTTGATAAAAAAAAAAGGAAGATGAAATTCCATTGAACAATATATATTTCATGTGAATTAGACAGCAATGTGAGATTCTTTTCTTCCTCTTTTACCCCAAAACAGAAGATTCTTTATATTTCTCATTTCCTTTAAATTGTCCCAAGAGGTGACAACAATACAAATAGCCCCACTCATGGCGAAATAAATATTTGGAGGACAAGTTGGATGACACACAAGGGGCCCACTGACACCCTACTTGATTATTCAAAGTAGTAAAAAGAAATATCCATGCAACTTAATAAGTATGGTAATAATCACAGATGATGACAGGTGCATGTCATTGTTTTCAGCTTTTATTTATTTATTTATTTATTAAATTGAATAAAATATTGAAAAATAAGTAAATAAAATAGATCAGATTCATAATACATAACTAATAGAATAACATTGTCGTGATGAAAAATGAATTAACCGGTCTCTGACTTCTGAACATTATAAAAGCATGTTTCTTAAAAAAAAGAAGGATAATTTTCAACTTTGTTTTCATTTTTAGAAATCCGGCTTCTCCAACATCCAAGAGATATATGGCAAATCCCCAGCCCCTAAGAGGAGAGAAAATCTAATTTTTGCCTTGCTCGTACATGTGCTAAATTCTTTCGACTTTTACCTGTAAAACCCCTCTTCAAAGTTGCCTAAAATTTGTATGGTTATGCGACCCATCATCAGCGACCGACGGTTCATAATTACTATCTTAAAAGACATATATTTTGAAAAATAAAAATCAAACAGAAAAAAAAGCACAACAATGCAGTATGTCAAGAAAGAAAAAATAAGGAAAGAAAGAAAAGAAAAAGGAGGCACTTAGCCATACCCTTGGTGTCACGTGATGCATGTACCTACTACTATATATTCACGTGGGGTTAGGTTTCCTCAATTTAGCCAGCTTTTAATGGTGTCTTTAGGCTTTACAAAAATAAAGAATAAAGGGGAAAAAAATGCTACAGCGCCAGTAAAATATATAAATCATTGATTCGTTCGAACTTTATAATATATTTTTTTTAAAAAATAACTATTAGTATTTATTTTGATGCAAGTTGACGCGTGCATTACTGGGGAAAACCCAAAGACAAAGGTTTCGTCTTTATCGGATGCGATCCAACAAAAGGACAGTCATCGGGCTCGGGAATTCAGCCAGCTGCTTGCGGGTGTGTGTCTGTGTTCTCTAAGTGGGGCCCGCTAAATATTTATACAAAACTCTTTATTTATTTATTTATTTATTAAATAGTAAAATCAAAAAAAAAGGGAAAAGTGAAAAAGAGAGGAAATAGTTTAGTTTAAAGCTGCCGCGGCACAGCGATGGATGTCATCTTAACCGATCTTCGAACATTTAACTCAAACGCCAAGGGTGGGAAATTTCTCAAACATACAAGAAAATTGCCGCAATATGCTTGGCCTTGCTATGTGAAAACTCGATATGCAACAATTACAACGGTTCCTCGTCACGCCAAAAGGGTCCTTCTTAAATGGAGCTTTCAGAGGAAGAATCAGTTTTGATCAATTTGAGAAAAACTCAACGCCGTCCTCGGATATTTACATATTTCCCTTATTGGCATTGATGTCTAGTACATGTTTGGTTGTCCACGCCGTGAGCACGTAAAAGTCTCTAGTACATACAAGAGACAACATTACGGGTGTTTTGTGTTATTAACTGCCAAAAGTCCCTATCTTTTGCCGCATTTTAGAGATCATGGGTTTACTTGGTACAAAGAAATACAACATTGGGGTTTAAACAGAGCACCTTCCAGTACGAAGGATGAATGTAAACTACGTGCCATTTGTCCTGGGATAGGGTGCCTGCAAAAGTTCAAACTTTTAATGTGGAATTTGATAAAAGTAGTGATATTAGAATAATTTTTTTTTTATGAAGACATAAAGAATAAATAAGAGAACCTAAAATATATATATATATATATATATATATATATATATTGATTTAAAGGGAGGGCATACTTTGATCGCTTTTGCGGTCCTAAGGGCACTGAGCCCCCTCAAGAGATCGGAAAACTTGGGCCTTTTCAAGTACTCCACAAAATCGTGGGAGTTTCTTTACGAAAATAAGTTACAAATCATACTGCAAAATACAATCGGCATTATTATTAGATGAAAGAGAAGCTGCACAGCGAGCTACACAACCCGCTGCTGCGCGACACACTTAGGAGCCGGGATGTGGGTTTCAAGGAAGTTTTATTTACTCAAATATAAATATCCTTAACTGTATCATTTTGAAAGGAGTTTTATTTTCTCAAATATAAATATCCTTAACTGTAGCATTTTGAAAGGAGCCCAAGTTTAAACAAAAAATCAAGGCAGTTAACTAAAAAAATTAATAGAGTGAAGGGTAGTCTGTAGAATATAGCCTTAAAAGTACTATGGTAACAATCTGGAAGAAGTTGTGCAACAGAACTGAAATCAAATGAAGAAGATGAAAGATGAAATCATGGTACAATTTCTTAATAATTGTACAATGACGAGAAAGGGGGAAAACTATATGCAATTTCAAATTTCCTTGAAATTTGAAACAATATGATCTGGATACTCTACTTCAAAACTCTTTGATATTGAACATAAGATGATGAATGACAAATTTCAAAATCTTCTAACCAAAGACAGAGCTCTTAATTTTATGACTGAAAACTTCAACCTGTATGCCCTTAATTTCTCGATTAAAATGTTGAACTTTTCATATTTGCGGATTCAGTAACATCGAATTCAATACTCTCCTAAGATTATTAAAAGGAATGCTGAATAAATAAAATGGAATGAAACAAGATATAGAAATTAAGCCATAATATAATAATCAAATAATAAGGAGAATCAAATCAAAGCCAGGAAGGAGTGTTGGGTTTTTTGACTTGTATTTTGTTTTATCGGGTTTCGGGTTCGGGTTTGGTTTGGTATTTGTTTTGGATCCATATATGTATGGTTGCATTGATTAGAATAGTTGTGGTAATTTTGTGTTTGGTGGGATCTTGGACTTATGTAAATATTGTTTTAGGGTTTAGTGATGAGGGAGAGGTTTTTTCAATTTGTGTGTGGTCACTAAGTGGGAGAGGGTTTGGAAGAGAAGATTGTAACCTTTTTGTGAGAAGTGAGAAAAAAACTGTCTCTCTCAATTTCTTTGTGATTTTTGTGCTTCTCCTTTCCATTTCTTGCAATTGTATTATTGAAATCTCTTTAAACGGTATCATGAGGTCTCGATCGAGTTAGATTTGTGAATTTTTTTAGGGATCTTGTTTGTGTGTTTTAATGGCGAGTACGTACACGTATGGCGGTATCAAAGGGCTTGGATTTCTCGGTAAAACTATTTAATGGTATCAATGATTTTACTTTATGGCAACAACGGGTAAAGAATATTTTGACTCAAGAAGGATTGGTGAAGGCTTTGAAACCGAAATGAAACAAACCGGAGAAGATAACAAATGAAGCATGGGAAGAATTGCGAGACATGGCAAATAGTGCACAATCCAAATGTACTTAGCGAATAACACTTTAACACTCTCTGTGGGGTTATTGGGTTAACGGATCCTTCAGAGGCTTGGGCTAAATTGGAAAACAGGTACAAATCTAAATCTTTAACAAATCAATTACTTTAACGAAAAAGTTGTATGGTCTCGAGTTATACGAGAGAACAAATCTCGAATCGCACATAGATAAGTTTAATAGGCTTGTGACCAAGTTATCTTCCTTAAATGTTAAGATTGATAAAGAGGATATGGCATTGGTTTTGTCAGCATCATTGACTTCCTCATTTGATCACATTATGACTACCCTTGTGTTTGGAAAAGATACTTTACGTATTGATGAGGCGATCTCTGATTTGTTGATTAATGAGTCTCGAAGGAAAAATTTCCAATGATGGATTGTCTGGAGAGAGTAGTGTCTTTGTTATCACTTGTGGTGGTCAGAGTCGATATGTTAGAGGGCGGGAGAGTCTTGAGCCTAAAGGGTGATTTCAGCCGAAGAAACTGGAATTGTAATAAGATAGGTCGCATATGGAGATTTTGTCCAGATATAAAGAAAAGCCAAAAGAAAGAGAAGGAAAACACATCATCAGTGATAGCGATATTTGAAGAATCAGACGGCGTTTTATTGGCTACATCGGGTGCCGAGGAAAAATCAGATTGGGTCTTAGATTCCGGGTGTTCTTTTCACATGTGCTCAATAAGAGAGCAGTCCTATCAGGCATGTGATGAAGGTACGATCAAAATGTCAAATGGTGCTGCGAGTAGAATTATTGGGATCGGATTGATTCGTATGCGCATGTTTGATGGAGTTATGCGGAAGATCGCTAGGGTTAGACATGTACCTGATCTTAAAAAGAATTTTATCTCTTTGGGGGTGTTGGACTCGAGAGGTTATAGATGCTCAATTAGCTATCAAGGTGTCCAAAGGAGAACGAGTTGTGCTGCATGGAAAAATGGTGTGTGGGTTATACCAGCTTGTTGGTAGTGTTGTGACAAGTGGAAATGATCTTGATAGTGGTGGAGTGGTGGATCCACATTCAATTATGCGGCGATGAGAAATTTTTTTAGGTGTTTTGGATGGTGAGCAAGCTATGGTGGAATTTTTTTTCAAAATTCAAGTCAAGATTGTTAGGTTTTTTTACTTGTATTTTGTTTTATCGGATTTCGGGTTTGGGTTTAGTCTGGCATTTGTTTTGGATCCATATATGTATGATTGCTTTGATTAGGGTAGTTTAGTAATTTTGTGTTTGGTAGGATCTTGGACTCATGTAAACATTGTTTTAAGGTTTAGTGATGCGGGAGAGGTTTTTTCAATTTGTGTGCGGTGGCTAAGCGGGAGAGGGTTTTGGGAGAGAAGGTCGTAACCTTTTTGTGAGAAGTGAGGAAAAAAACTGCTTCTCTCGCGATTTCTTTGTGATTCCTGTGCTTCTCGTTTTCATTTTTTTGCAAATGTGTTATTGAAATCTCTTTAACGAGGGACTGTGATGCAAGTAAAGTAAGCCATATTAGCTCACTAAGGGTCTTATTAGGAGCAACCTAGGAGGGAGGTAAGACATAACTACCAAGTTTGGAGGTCTGATAGGATGATACATAATTTATTTTTATTTTTTTGAGCGCGGGGGCGCAAAAAATAACAAATGCGGGCTTGGAGGCCGACTCAAAAAAAGGACCATATGCTATGAGACTTGGTGGTCCCAACAGCCTGTTGACTGATATGGAAGGAATGATACATAAATTATTTTCTTTGAATTTAAGGAGAAATCGTCAAAGAGGTTCGAGTGAATGCTATTACAAGTAACAAAATCAACATTTTGAACTTCTTGCTCAGTCACTAGTTTCAAAAATATTTGATGTTACCTCATAAGGAAAGCGCAAGTTCTTCCTGCATGGTTGTTCGTTTGCATCAGCATTGTAACATGTTCTGTCCTGCGGTCCTCTATCTAAAACAAAAATTTTGAGAGCAACATAAGGTTTTTTTTCCAATCTAATTTTTACAGAAGTAACAAACAGCACTTCCAACATTCATTGTATGATAAGAGGTGAATTTTTATTCTTTGCTGGCCTCAAAGAGATGTATATTTAATTCTAGTTGGAATACTATGGCCGAAGAGATAAAAGGCATGATAATGGAGGGACACAGTAATTTTGATCAGAGGTGCTCAAAATACAAAGCAAGGCACCACTGAGTAGTCCAACTAAATAGTATATAAAAATCATCACACAAATTGAAAACTGAACAAAGAAAGTTTAAATTTAATTTATTAATATGATTTTTGAAGACTTCATATTGTAAACCGCGTAATGCACACTGTAGCATTTGTTATGTGTGGCTAGTGGGACTGAACTTTTCTTCATTACAGAGAAAAGTACAATTGAATCTGCTACTTAAATAAAACTGAAAAATTAATTGAGCAGATGACGAGGTTTGAATCTTCATCTTTTGTTCTGAAAGAAGGTATGTAACGCAAATAGAAAGCAGGAAAAAGGCACTACCGAGCATTCTGCAATATCACACCGACATAATATCCAATCTTTGCCTTGTTGCCTCTGAACATGACACAATGTAGTAGAATTTAGTCAATCTTCGCACTGGGTGCACTCTATTTAGAGTTCCTTTTCATAGCCAACAATGAAAGATGAAAATCTAAGCATGTTCTAGTTAAAAGAAGAAAACATTTTCCAGCTGAGGACCAACAATAGGTCCATTAATTCTCCCTCCTTCCTTGTGTGTGTGAGGGGGGTGTGGGTCGGTGTGTGTGTGTGTGTGTGTGTGTGTGGGAGAGAGAGAGAGAGAGAGAGAGAGAGAGTGAGTGTGTAAATCCCCAGTTCCATGTATATATTTTCCGTATTTTTCCAGAATTTTCCTAGTATTTTTGCACATTATATATATAATTATTTTATTTATTATTTTTCCTAAACTAAATCTAAAATCTAAACCCTAAACCCGACCCGCTACCCCCTTCTTCTTCTCCTTCTTTTCTTTTCCTGCCCTTTTCCAAAACGTCCATCTCCTCCCTCGCGACCGCCACCTCGTGACCCGCGCTCACGGCCATGACGACCTTGTTCACTCGCCAACGATCTTCCCGAGATCCTCTCCTCCAAATCCTCACTTACTCCCCTTTCTTGCCCCTCGCCGACGTCTCCGCAAGACCCGCTTCCCCAACGGCCAGGACGACCTTGTCCACTCCCCATCACAACCAGCTCCTCCTCCCTGAACCCACCACAACAGCATCAATCCGAACCCTAAGCTCCAAGCCGATCCCTACACCTTGCCGTCACCGCAACCGCTGTTCTATGCCGTGTTGCTATTGCTACCACAGTTCATCGCCGCTGTCAGAGCCATCGCCATCGCGACTATCGAGCCATCGCTAGGCAAGAGAAAACACAACTCTTGCTAATCATGCTATATATATATATATATATATATATATATATATATATATATAAGTTAATTAATAATGTTATATAGGTGCGCGCGCGCGCGTGTATACACACACATGCATATATGTGTGTGTATCTATATTGCGTTAAGTGATGATCGAATACTTGTGCATTGAGCCATCGTGATTGGTTGTATTGAATCGAACCCAACTCGGGTCCATTAATCATATGGATATCATATTAAAATTTACATTAAGAAATTGTTGTCGATCGACACTCGTATACACATACTAAGCATTTTATGCGAAACCCTAAACCAAAATCCATTTAAAAATGGCGGAATTTATGACCAATGAATCCCTCTATTGATAATGAATGTCGTGTAGGGATTTGAGTTAAAAATACTTAGGTTATACCCATGAAAAGTCGCCCCCTAAAGGCGGCACTAAATTTGGAACGCACCACATGTCACGTCGAAAAATATATATTAAATTGGCTACATGTCGGAATGTAATGTTCTACGGCTCATATCGAAACCGACTCGATGAACTAGAATCCTTTATAGTTAATCCTTCAATACTGATAGACCACTATAACGAGAGTTGACTGGGAATACGTCTTTAGACTGCAGTCCGGGCAGCATTCCACGAGGATAACTGAACTTAAGCGCCTGCACGTCCCCACATAAAACTGAAAATACGTGGAGTCCTATATAGTCGCGTAGATAATTTAGTTAGCTAACATGTGGATCTGGTATTGTTCATTTTCACTGTCGTTTGGTATTTTGTTTATATTTTAAACTGTCGACATGTTCTGCAGTTTCTGCGGTGACATTTCTTTCACCTTCACACGAAACATGACATATTTTCCAGTACAGAAAGGCTATCATGAATCCGCTTGATGCGTAGAAACCTAACAGATAGAACTAGGTTTTATTCAACTGGGGAAACGTCCGAATCTAAACACAATCCCTAATAAACCGTGCGTGAAATTTAACTTCCAGTTCTGAAACTGGAATTCCAGCAACTGATCGCTGATTTAAAATGATGATAAGTCCCTAACCTGAACTCCTATTGACATGAAACCAATTTTACCGCTTATATAATTAAGTATACTTCGTACACTCTTTATATTCTTTTGTCGATTCTATACGTGTGATTTATGGTGAATTTTGCAAGTCATATGGCGTTGGCTGTCGTAATTTAGTGATTATCTGTTCAGTGCATTTCTAACTTATTTTGTATTTGCTTTATACCTTCTGCATAGTGATCGTTTAGATTAAGACCTAGTGACTGATTTGCATTGTCGATATATAAATGTTAGTGATTGGCTTGTGGCAAGTACGATAATGAGCCAGTGATTGAAAATGATATTAATAAGAGGAAGCATGATTGAAAATGAAAGCGATACGTATTTGTTCATACCTATCTAATACCTGAATACATACTATAACCTGGGGAATGGGGAAATCAAAGTGGAATTGAACTCGTATTTAGCGAGGTACAGTGATTTAGAGGATGATTGTTCCCTCATGAAAACTGAATAAAAAAATATAAAAGCAACGGGAAAAGTCCCCAAATGAAGCATCGTGTGCCCACACGTGATAGGCAGTGCGCTTGACAAAACAAGGCTGAAACTGAGCCTCACGTACAGACACGCGACTTCTATATACAAAGTATATAGGCGCCTTCTTAAAACAAGCAATTGGCCAAAAGAAGTCGCGTGATAGCACGTGACGCTCTTTGATGTGTTTAACTTTGTAGGGTCACGTGCTACACGTGATGGGCTCCTATGCTTTCTGAAACGATAGAATTAAATTCTAAAATAAAAGGGTTCAGAGCCCCATTTTGGAAAATATTTCCTTAGACCTTTCTAAACAAGAAAGATTGCGCTGTGTAAAGCAGAACGCCGTTGGATTAAAAATCCAATGGTGATTAAAAAATCACCAATTTACAGAAGAAAATTCTGTATAGGAAGATATTTTCCTAATCTTGTGAGAAGTATCTTCTGTAAAACAGAAGCCCTTGGATTAAAAATCCAATGGTGAATAAAATTCACCGATTGATCTAAAAGATCGTTTCTGGTTGATCATAAAATCAATCAAAATCTCTCAATGAGAGATTTTCTGAACAAATTGATTCTTTTCTTTCTCCTATAAATAGGAGCCAAGAGACACAAAAAAAGAGAGGAAAAAAAAAAGAAGAGAAAAAAAAGAAGCCCCTTCGTAAGCTTAAAAGAAAAGAGAATTTAATTCTCCAGAGAGAAAGAAAAAAAAAACTCTAGGTAAGAGAAGGAACAAAACACAGAGAATATCTCATCTCCCTTTCATCTTCATAAGAGTTTAACTCTTCTAAAAAGAACTTAGTTTTTCCTCTGGTTGAGATCTGCAGAAGCAGATCTCCCCACAAGTTGAAAATTTAATTGTTATCAGGAAGATCCTGCCATGCAAATCCAAAACCTAAGGGAAGATCTAAGTTCAGAGAATTTAATTCTCCGAAAAAGTATACAAGAATTTAATTCCTCTGATAAAACAAGGGTTTAACCCTTCATATGAGAACTTAGTTCTTCCTTATAGTGAAACATCTGCAGAAGCATATCTCCAAATCTAAGAGAAAAACTAAGTCCTAAGAATTTAATTCTTATAAAACAGTGGACTTAAAAGTCTCGAAATTCAGGATCTCCATGCACGTAAAAAAAATTGGCACCCAACATGATAATAACCGATCACGTGCTCCAACGTAAGCACTCTTAATGAACAAAGAGGACAACTGAGACTGGCTCACACGATCCCACGTGACCCCCCAATTAGTGCTTAGCACTTACAAAGCAAGAAGGGAGTAAATCAAAGGCGGTTTTCATTTGGGGCGCCTCACGTGATCCCACATGACCCAATAGCGCTTAGCATTCAGAAAAGAACAAGGGAATAAACCGAAAGAAACAGCGCCTCAAATTTTTAGTGTTTAACACTACTTCAAGTGCCTCACGTGACCCCACATGAGCGTCTCAAATTTTTAGTGTTTAACACTACTTTAAGCGCTTCACGTGGGAGCACATGAGCGCTGAACATATACTAGTGTTTAACATTATGAAAGACCAATATTAGCCAAACTCAGACCAAATTTCCCGAGGACCATCAATTGAGCTCCTCATGCTCAGGGTCTCCAGAACCGATCTCGGTCCCAGAGATAGCTAATGAGCTCCCAACAGAAGGCATCTAAAATGATGTTCATCCCTTTCCCCCTCAGTCGGGACGTTGGTTCGAGTGTACATCTCTCCATATCTCTGATACATGTCGTTGTAATTCTTCAATGTTTTCAGAGAGATGGAGGCTCTCAATAACCAATAACTTTTGGCCCACCCCCAAACTGTTGAACCAAAACCCTGCAGACTATCACGTCTTTAAACACAGACTATGATGTCTTTAAACCCCACGGACTATGATGTCCTTAAACCCAATGGACCGTAACGTCTCTAAACTATGCTCTATAGACTATGACGTCTTTAAACCATGGACTATGAGGTCCTTAAACTCATGGACTATGATGTCCTTAAACCAAATGGACCGCAATGTCCCTATAAACCAAAGAAAATCCTGTTGAGTAGATCTTAGTCTGAAATTTGACTAACGTATCCTCGACAAATGTTTGAGTTGATCTTAATCTATTACAAGATTAACGATCCTTAAACCAACCCAAACCCAAATCTAAGAAAATACGGATTTGGACTTGTTTACCCCAATCAGAGCAAAGCTCTGTTCAAATTCCAAGGCAGGAAACGAAGCAACGCTTCTGTTTCCCCCAATCAGAGTAAGGCTCTGTTCTGAAAATTAAAATGAAAATTAAAAAATTAAAGAAGCAACGCTTCAGCTGACTTGCGCTCTGCGATGCGCGCCACGTAGCAGCGTGGTCGCGCTGCGCTCTGCGCGGTCGCGATCGCGGCAGCGCGGGTGAGCTGCGCTCTGCGCCACGTGGCAGCACGGTCGCGCTGCGCGACACGTGTCAAGCGCTGGTGCGTTTGCGCCAAACAGAATTAAAATTCTGAAAGATCTTTCTGTTCTTGTTAAAACAAGAAGATTGTTTTCTGTAAAACAGAAGCACTTGGATCAAAGATCCAACGGTGGGGAAAATTCCTCAAATCACTCAGAGAATGATCTCTTTAACAAACTTAACAAATTTATGGGCACTATATAAAGACCCCTAGACCCCAACTCAAAAGAACATGAACACAAAGAGAACTCCTTTAAAGAAAATTTTGAGAAGAGCTAAAACAAAGGAAAGGTAAAAACCTTGAATAAAAGAAGAATTTCTTCTAAAAAGATCATTAATAATAAAACAAGAAAATTTGTTTTCTTTGATCTAAAATTGATACAGCAGAATAATAAAACAGTGCCCTGCACTTGCGAAATCTACACTGTTGCGCTCTCGGGTTGGCGCAAGCCATCAGAGAGCGACACGTGTCAGCCCCATAATGATCTACGCTATATGCTTCTAAAAACAGAGCACTGCTCTCATGAATTGGCGCAACTCACCAGAGCGCGCCACGTGTCAGCAGCATAACAGCGCAGCGCACTGCGCTTGCGCTCTCCTGAGCGTGACACGTGTCACCTCCCCGTGGACTTGCGCCTTGCGCTTCTCAATTGGCGCAAAGCGCCTGACAAGCCACGTGGCACTTTGTCAGACTAATTAATGCAGCGCATTGTTAAAGGGCAGAGCCCAATTAAAAGGCCCAATGGACCAAAACAAATGCTCTGCATTATAAAAAAGGGGACAGAGCCCAACTTAAAAGGCCTAGCAGGACAGAATGAAATGCAGTGCATTATTAAATAGGGGCAAAACCCTAGCACAGGCCTAATAGGCCAAAGATAAAAACGTTGAACATCTTCAACTGGACTTAGCCCAATCATGGCCGTAAGTCCTCAAATTATATTGAATGAGCAAGACCGCTCTCTTAAATCAATTTACATCCGGTTCAAGGGTATATCTCCGAACTCCTCCGACTCCTATCGTTGTAATCCTTCAACGACGTCAGAGAGGTGACGGGTCCCGACGGCCACAAATAACATGGACCACCACGTCCCTAAACTGGAACATGGACCACTACGTCTCTAAACTGGAACAATAGAGCCCCCAAATGCTCTTTTGTCGGCTCTAAACGATCATGTTTAAGTTGATCTTAGCCTCAAATACGGCTAACGTATCCTTAAACCTTCAAACAGACTTTAGTCCCAAATTGGACTATTTATCCCCCAATTGACTTTGGTTCAAGGGTACATCACCGAACTCCTCTGACACCTATCGTTGTAATCCTTCAACGACGTCAGAGAGGTGACGGGTCCCGACGGCCACAAATAACATGGACCACCATGTCCTTAAACTGGCAATCGACCGCAATGGTTCTAAACTAAACAATAGAGTCCAAATGCTCCCTTGTCGGATCTAAACGATCCCGTTAAGTAGATCTTAGTCTGGAAATTAGACTAACGTATCCTTAACAAACGTTTAAGTTGATCTTAGCCTCAAATATGGTTAACGTATCCTTAAACCAAAACCCAAAACCCAAATCTAAGAAAATACGGATTTGGACTAATCCACGTCCTACGAGCGACAAAATAAATAGTCTCCGTATACAATCCACGGGCAACCACAAACAAAACAAACACAGACGACACGAAGTGAAATTCTGGAGAAGGAGAAAGTTGTTACCGCGATGCGGTAGCTTAATTAACTGCAGGGGCTTGCGCCTGCAGGGAAGAGCGTCCCCACAATCAAAACCCCCTCAAGCGAGGGGGAATCTGACGAAGTCTGCTATATCGGCCGCATCCGTCTAAACCTCCGATACACGGTGCCATAAATCAGCTTGGTATCTTCGGAGAGGTGGACGGATAAAACCAAATAGCATCTGCCCCGAATCTCAGGCAAGACGCCCCTCACGTCGCGCCGCCATTCGGAGGGGAACAGATTCTGGCACGCCTGGTGGGACCTTTTCCTCTTTCCACTCCACACTTTGTGTGTCGTGTTCGCGAACAAATCGCGGTTTGCTGTGGTTGCCTGTGGATTCAAGGTACTTAGATTTGGTGTCTTGCTCCGTACAGAAAACAGAAGATCAATTGCTTCAAACTGCACTACCTGCAACTGCAACTCTCGCTCCGTCCCTGCTAGAGGAGTGACTTATAGGCCCCGAGCGGCCTCCCTTTTCAAGATACCGGTGAAGCTGGTAACTCAAACCACTACTGGACTATTCTTCGGGACCATGCTGCCACCGATGAGCTTCAATGCCCTAATGACGTTGCAAGAAGCCCCAAAGAAGTCAGTCTTTGATCGACTTACCACTACCGTGGCCCCTCTCAACGGGTCGCCCAACTCCACTGCCTCAGTTTTTAACAGGCTAGGTCAGAGCTCCAACGGGCCCATGAAAAAGCCGGCAATACCAGAAGATGTTATCCCGAAGCGGATAGTTATCCCTATTCCAGTTTCAGGCGAGATCACTAAGGTTGCTTCCCCTGCTCGGAAGTCTGCTTTTGACAGGTTGGCCGTCCCCATTCAACGGACGTCGGTCTTTAAAAGGCTGATACCAGCAGATTCTGACCAACACAGGGGGCATGAGGAGGTCACCCCTACGGTTAGAACAACTCCATCCGCACGACACGCTCGATGTCGCCACTGGCGCCGAGTAAGGAAGGCTGAGGGCAATTCCCCCTCTGGGATAACTCCGCCAGCTCCAACGGTGGGGATTGATGCTGCTGTTTCAACGGGAACAGCTTTGAATTGCTAAACATGGTGCGCGGAAACTCTCCTACTGCGGTGTTGAAACGATCTCCTCCACCTGTGGAGAATGCTCCAGAGAAGAAGCCGGAGCAGCCCCCTCAACGGATATCCTCTAAAATTTACAAAGTCTGGCAACAGGTCCAGGAGTCGGTGATTGATGAAAACTATCTCTGCCGACAGGAAAACATGAAGGTGCGGCAGGAGAAGAATTACTCCGCCAAGCCACAAAAAGCAACAGCTACTTGGGTGCCCACTGCAACGGCCCCCTCATCTCCAATCCCTCAAGGGAAAAGGAGGCCGCAAAGAGCCCCTGTGAACATGGCAAAGCGTAAAAGCGCTGAACACAAATGCCCCAGGTCTGGGGGCATGGTGGTGCACACTGTTTATATGGCTTCCGGAAAGGAGGAAAGCCGCACTTCGACGGGTCACCGACCGCTCACCCGATCCGTGACAAAAGCCCAGGAGCAGCAACAGAAGCTTCAGGGAATGTTGACTGTGATGGCTGCACTTACCGAACCGAAAGAAAGTGCGGAAGTATCATCAGAGTAGCGTCATGAACAAGAAACTGACGCTGACTATCTACGCAGAGTCCTCGAAAAGAAGGACAAAGAGGCAGCAAAACAAGCTGCCAACATAAAACAAATGGCGCTCTTCTTCCAAGATATAGTAGGGATGATGTTACACCCGGACCCTCCAGCTGAAGACCCTCCGATCATTGTTGGAGACGACAGAGGGGAGACATCTAATCTTCCTTCGGCTCTTTCAGCGGCCAAGGAAGAAACCATTTCCAAGGCCGCACTGGATGACTATATAGCTCAGCAAATACGAGCTCATCAGGCGAGTGAAGCGGCTGGGCAAATTGTTAGAACTGGACGACCCTATCCGGGCTGGTATGACCAAATCAGTTACCCGACGGGATATACGATCCCTAAGTTCCACGTATATAAAGGGACAGGGAATCCGCATCAGCATGTCGCTCAATTCAGGGCCTTATGCGGCAATACTGGAGGCGATGACAAATTGTTGCTTCGCCAATTCGTTGGCAGCTTAGCAGAAACAGCCTTTGAATGGTATTCGGAGCTACCTAACGACTCTGTCAAAACATTTGCAGAGATGGAGCTACTATTTACACAAAGATTCGCGAGTGCTAGTGAACGCACCTCGATAACAGCACTGATAAATGCCAGGATAAGGCCCGGCGAAACATGGGTCCAATACGCAACACGATGGCGGAACCTATGGTCAAAATGCGAACAACACATAGAAGAGGCACCTGCGGCAGGCATGTTCGTGGGCACTCTTGATCCGCAAGCAACCATCTCGCAATTCATAATGTTCTTCAGGCCGACCACCTTCCAGGCCTTGATCGATAAATTAGCCCAAATGGACCAGATGGGCCATGGACCGTCTCCTCCAAAACCAGACTCTCGAAATGAGAAAGGAAGAGGGAAAGCTATTGTCGTTGCCAATGCTCAACAACAGCCAAGCAACTCAAAGCCGGTCGTTCGCCAAAATAACGCGCATCCACGCCCATCCCTCGAGGAGAGACTAGGACGTCCTTACTTGTTTCCTCAAAATAAAACGAGAAGACTGTTCGAATTGGCAGTGCGCAACAGACTCATCAATCTGCCGAATCCAAAACATCTGTCACAGACAGGCGATCTCGATCATCCCAATTATTGCCTTTACCACCAAACGGTAAGTCATCCGATCGAGGATTGTTTCGTCTTTAAGGGATGGATCGAGGATCAGTACCTACAAGGCAAGTTCGCGTTGTCTGAAAACTGGAAGGTAAACCCACCACAGCCGCACACTCCAAAGAAGAGGGACACGATGGGGGCAGCTTGTTCTTTTGTCGAGGATGAAAACGATGGAGAAGACTCATCAGACGAATCCGAAGACTACGTAGCAACTTGTCATGTGATCTCTCACTCATTGGCGGATGATAAAGAGGCTCCTTGCGCCGAGAAACCGAGGGCGACCCCTGAACCAGAAATTTCGCGGCCGTCAGACGAGTTGATCGATGCCTTCTTGAATGAGATCCGTTTGAAAGTTAAAGCCAATCAAGAGCGTGAGATGGCCATACTGGAAGGAGCCAAACACCGACTACTAGACCAAAGAGTTGAGGCACTTCCGTCAAATCGAAAGTCATCCGCTGCGGATAAAAACAAATTCAAGACGGGGAAAAGGTTCGCCAAAGCCCTATCAGTGGGAATGAAGCTACCGCCCCTGAAGAAAATACTCTCGGTGGAGTAGAGATGCATCCTAACTTCTGCTTATATCATCAGAAGATCATACATCCTACCGAAGATTGCGACTCCTTTAAGTGTTGGCGGCAAGGATATGTCGCTCAAAAGCGACACTTCAACAGGACAGTGTGAAGCTCGTAGACATCGGAAAAATGCGATAGATGAGCGCAAAAGAGCCGCCGATGACTGTCATATAGCCGGCTCCAAGGGATCGCAAATTATCACCTTTGGAAGCGACTCTGACGAAGAAGTTGCCCTCAACCCTCTCCTCAAGGAATCCATTTCAAAAATGAAAGAATTGAGGAATTGCGAGAACATTCAGCCGTGCAATCGCCCGCTACTCGGAAAAAATCTCGGCCCCGCAAACAAAGGACCGAGCAAAAACGATAAAGGAAAAGGAAAAATGACCTTCATCGCCAACACTCAACAACAGTCGAGTGGCCCTAGACCGGTTGTTCGTCAAAACAATATGCGTCCACGCATATCCCTCGAGGAGAGGCTAAGATGTCCTTACTCATTTCCCCAGGATGAAACAAGGAGGCTGTTCGAAGTGGCAGTGCATAACAGGCTTATCACTCTACCGGAGCCGAAACACCAACTACAACTGGATGATGTCAACAGTTCTAATTATTACCCTTATCACCAAGTATTAGGCCATCCGATCGAAAACTGTTACATCTTCAAAAACTGGGTCGAAGACCAATACCAACAAGGCAAGTTCGTCATCTCCGAAAACTGGAAGGTGAGCCCGCCACAACCGCATGCTCTGAGAAAGATGGATACGCCAGGGGCATCATGCTCAGTCATGAAGAAAGCCCCATAGACCGAAAAGCCAGTAAACTAAAGATTCGCCTCAAATACGGCGACGGCGGACCGAAACGTCCTTAAACTAATGATGGACCGCAATGTCCTAAAACTTGCAAACGACCGAAACGTCTTTAAACTACTACCGCAGCATCCTCAGGCGGACGAGATAAAAAAAAGAATAAAGAATATAAAAAAAACGGTACGCCCATAAGCAGAATGGGCACGGATGAAAACCCGAAAGGGCTCCATGAGTAAAAACAGCAGGGCTACCGGCGAGTCTTGTGAAAACCCGAAAGGGCGCAACCTCGTTAGAAAAAAGAATAAAAAGAATTAAAAAATGGTACGTCCATAAGCAAAATGGGCACGGATGAAAACCCGAAAGGGCTCCGTGAGTAAAAACAGCAGGACTGCCGGTGAGTGTTTGTGAAAACCCGAAAGGGCGCAACCTCGTTAAAAGACACTTACAGGGTCCTCTCGACCTTGTAAGGAGAATCGCCCGCGTGAGATCCTTACGACTCACAAGGAAGCAACACACTTAGGGATTCTCACGATCCCCAAGGAGAAATTACACTTGCGAGATCCTCACGATTCGTAAGGAGAACTCTCTTATGGGACCCTCACGGCTCATAGGATTTGAAAGTCTTAAGTTACAGAGACCTGAACCTGTTCTTAAGCAACTCCCACAACCTTCTATATGGCCCTATAAGTGGCTCAATACTGACCCTTGTATACAATCCATGGGCACGAATAAACATTTCCCTGACCAAGTCTCACCCGTGGCTAGGGATATGTCCATATAGTGAACAACCCTTATAAGTCATCTCGACTTATAAGGAGAAAACCCTTTTGTAAGATCCTTACGACTTACGGGGGAACATACACTTAGGAATCCTCACGATCCCTAAGGAGAAAACACACCTACGAGATCCTCACGACTTGTAGGGAGAAATGCCTTTGTGAGACCCTTACGGCTCATGAAGTCAAAAGCCTTAGTCAACGGGATCCTAACCCTGTTCGCTAAGCCACATTTGTTCAACATCGACAGAGGCAAATGATGATTCGCTCCTGGCAATATCCCAGTTGTAGCGATACTGATGCCTAAATCAGTATTAAATTGCAAGTCCTTTCATGGCAAATGATGATTCGCTCCTGGCAATATTACAGTCGCAGCGATACTGATGCCAGGATTGGTATCAGATCCCAAATCCCCTACTCGTGAGAAAAAATCAGCGAGCCAAAAAAAATGCATATGAAATAACCGAAATGATGGGGCAACTCGCAATAAAAAGCAGCGAGTAAAAAGAAAAATAGCCGAAATGATTGGGCACCGCAAAAAATAGTCGAAATGATTGGGCAATCGCGATTTTCGCGATATAAAAAGCTGAAATGATAGAGCATCGCGGAAATAAAATAATCACATAAAAAATGAAAAATGAATGAATGAAACTTTTGCCCTACAGGCGATAGCACAACAATCCCTGTATACAATCCAGGGGCACAAACAAAGAAGGAAGCACCCTTTCCTCATAAACGCTCCATCAGAAAACGGAACCAAATCTTAACGGCAATATCTACGGCCTAAGAATCAACAATGGCGTTCCTTCGCAGTTCATCAAGATGCAGATACAACGCCAACAAAAGGCCTCACGGTCGAAACAAAGCGAAGCGACGGCAAAATCCCAGCTTCATCTCAACAATCGTCTCGTTACAGCAGACGAGATGTTAACAATAGCGTTCCTTCGCAGTCCATCAAGATGCTGATACAACGCCAACAAAAGACCTCGCGGTCGAAACAAAACGAAGCGACGGCAAAATCCCAGCTTCATCTCAACAATCGTCTCGATACAGCAGACGAGATGTTAACAACGGCGTTCCTTTGCAGTCCATCAAGATGCAGATACAACGTCGACGAAAGACCCCATGGTCAAACAAGCGGAGTAACGACAAAATCCCAGCTCCACCTCGGCATTCGTCTCGATACAGCAGACGAGATGTCACGACAGCGTTCTTCCCCCAACAGGGTTCGGACGTGACAAAACAAACGAAGCGAAAGCCAAATTCCTAGCTTCAAGGTCTCAACGGCGAGTCATATAAAGCCTGAAAGACAACTGGAGATCGTCTCACACCAGTGTGGAATGGTCACCACTTCGACGTTTGTCTCGACGCAGCAGACGCAATAACATAAAACAAATGGAGCCACGGCAAAATCCCTAGTTCCAAATCACGACGGTTCATAGATAACCTAGAGACAATCTCGACATTTGTCGCAATATTGCATACACAATGTCAACAAATGGAGTAACGGCAAAATCCCAGCTCCACCTCGGCATTCGTCTCGATACAGCAGACGAGATGTCACGACAGCGTTCTTCCCCCAACAGGGTTCGGACGTGACAAAGCAAACGAAGCGAAGGCCAAATTCCTAGCTTCAAGGTCTTAATGGCGAGTCATATAAAGCCTGAAAGACAACTGGAGATCGTCTCACACCAGTGCGGAATGGTCACCACTTCGACGTACGTCTCGACACAGCAGACGCAACATCATCAAACAAATAGAGTAACGGCAAAATCCCAGCTCCACCTCGGCATTCGTCTCGATACAGCAGACGAGATGTCACGACAGCGTTCTTCCCCCAACAGGGTTCGGACGTGACAAAGCAAACGAAGCGAAGGCCAAATTCCTAGCTTCAAGGTCTTAACGGCGAGTCATATAAAGCCTGAAAGACAACTGGAGATCGTCTCACACCAGTGCGGAATGGTCACCACTTCGACGTTCGTCTCGACACAGCAGACGCGGCAATCAAACAAACGGAGCCACGGCAAAATCCCTAGTTCCCACCGCGACATTCATCTCGATACAGCAGACGCGATGCCAACAAATGAAGCAAAAGCCAAATTCCTAGCTTCAGGGTCTTGACGACAACTCACATAAAACCTGAAAGACTATCGGAGATCATCCCATACCAGCGCGAAGTGGTTATGACTCATCGGGGCTCTCCAAAATGAGCCTAACCTCAAGTAAAAAGCGGCATGGCAAATTCCTAACGCTTGCTCTTCCGACGGTCAAACTGCCAAGGAGGATTGCTTGAAGGCGTCTTGTCCAGCCCCCGAAGGGATCAGAGACATGGCAGTCGCAGGGCTACTCGAACAGCACGATTGCCTCTCGAGGAATATATCAGCTGATGCGACGGTACGACGGCCAAAACTCTAAGTACCACAGACCCTAACGGACTTCTGTCGTAAAGAGCAGAGGTTAACTGTGACGTTAGGATATCCTTGCGAGAAATGCTCGATTCGTCTCGACTCGTGAGGAATTTGATGTCTTTGCGAGAACTTCTCGATGCGGCTCGACTCGTAAGATAAAGCCTTAGGCAGTAAGGATTAAAAAACTTGTTCCCTAAGCACTGGGACCCTGCAAGTTGGCCCAAAACGGTCTCTTGCATACTATCCATGGGTCTCACTCTCCAAACTCGAATCTCGACAAGGAGGGAAACAACCGCTTGCGGGTCCTCTCGACTCGTAAGAAGGAAAATTCTCTTATAAGATCCTTACGACTTATAAGAGAAAATGCACTTTGAAATCCTTACGATTCCTAAGGAGAAAATACACCTATGAGATCCTCTCGATCCGTAGGGAGAAAAGTCTTTATGAGACCCTCACGGCTCATAAAGTTGAAAAGTCTTAGGCAGCAAATCTGAACCTGCGGCCTAAGCCATCGCTGCCTTTTGAAGAAGCCAATACAGGATGCTCGCTCTATCACCTGTCAACCATGTTTACTAAAGCAGTATACCGATAATAAAAGAAAGAGGGAAGCGACAGAAAGGACATTCGATTTGCATTTGATCAAGCGTTCGAGACACATCCATTCACGCGTGTGCAACAGACTCAGAATGAGAAATAAGACAAGCTGAAATAAAAAATTTCCATTCATATTTCAAATGGCTTTTACAATCATAAAGAGATAAATGACAACATTATTGAAATGTTTATAACGGTATAATCTCGGACCCAGGACATGGATTAAGGAACTCGAAAGTAACCTTATCTAAGATTTTCCAAGCCTGGCGAACCATCCTAGTATGCTTTCTTTCGCGAGCACAAGCGTCGGGGTCCCCACGGATGTCCTCCTCCCTCCAATAAGCAACGAGTATGGCGGACTGTTGGAAGACCTGGTGCAGGAGATCGACAAGATTGTCTCGCCGTCTCTTCGAGATTAAGTTCATCAGATACACCGAGTGCACCTTATCCTCGGCGACATCCAACGCCCTAAGCGGCACACCGGAACAGAATAGAGGAAGCGCTTCCCAGATGGCTCCCACGATAAACTTCAGGAGGGAGGAACGTCGGGGAAGTAGTTGACCGTTATATGCGTCGAAGCGGCTCATAATTTCAGCACACTCCGCGTTTGTGAACTCTCGATTTTGAGAACGGCCAAGTCGGCGGATGTCCCCGTAAGAGATGATCTCGTCAAGATCGTACATCTGGGCGTCCATTGTTTCTGTGAAAGAAAATCAACAAAATTATCAGAAAGACTGATTAAGCAAAAAAATATAATGCACCGAGCAATAAAATGCCATCTTTAAACTCCAAGATCAATGAAAAACTCCTAAGAGTTCTTTTGTATGATTTGGAAGGAGCAAAGCTCCATTAATGAAATGAGAAAATACAAAGAAAATTTTTTAGAGAGCAGAGCTCTATTAATGGAACTCTAATAGGGTTCTCTTTAGACCCTCTTAAAGCAAAGCTCTGCTAAGTGAAACCCTAAATGGGTTTTCTTTAGATCAGGGATCTATTGAGAGCAAGGCTCTGTCAATGAAAATTAATTTAATTTAATTTAAATTAAAAATTTTACCTAAAAAGTGTTTTCTAAAGAAATTCTAACTCTTGGAGTTCTTGAAGGCAAAAGCAAAGCTCTGAAGTTTCGAAAGTAAAAATCTTAAAAGATGATGATCGTCTGTTGAGGACCAAAGGTCCTATTTATAGGCATCAAATGCCCTTTCAACTTCCAAGAGTTGCCACGACGATTAGAATTCTGCCACCGCTGCGCTCAAGTTTGGGGGCCACGTAAGCGCAACGGTGGGGGGCATTTGTTTACCTCAATCAGAGCAAAACTCTGTTCAAATTCCAAGGCAGGAAACGAAGCAACGCTTCTGTTTCCCCCAATCAGAGCAAGGCTCTGTTCTGAAAATTAAAATGAAAATTAAAAAATTAAAGAAGCAGCGCTTCGGCTGACTTGCGCTCTGCGCTGCGCGCCACGTGGCAGCGCGGTTGCACTGCGCTCTGCGCTGCGCGCCACGTGGCAGCGCGGTTGCGCTGCGCTCTGCGCGACACGTGTCAAGCGCTGGTGCGTTTGCGCCAAACAGAATTAAAATTCTGAAAGATCCTTCTGTAAAACAGAAGCCCTTGGATCAAAGATCCAACGTGGGGAAAATTCCCCAAATCACTCAGAGAATGATCTCTTTAACAAACTTAACAAATCTATGGGCACTATATAAAGACCCCTAGACTCCAACTCAAAAGAACATGAACACAAAGAGAACTTCTTTAAAGAAAATTTTGAGAAGAGCTCAAACAAAGGAAAGGTAAAATGCTTGAATAAAAGAAGAATTTCTTCTAAAAAGATCATTGATCTAAGAACAAGATCAAAGATCTTCAATAAAAAATATAATAATAATAAAGGCATTGCCTTTTGATGAACCACCGGTTCTTTGAAAACAAGAAAATTTGTTTTCTTTGATCTAAAATTGATCAAAATAATAAAACAGTGCCCTGCACTTGCAAAATCTACACTGTTGCGCTCTCGGGTTGTCGCAAGCCATCAGAGAGCGCCACGTGTCAGCCCCATAATGATCCGCGCTATATGCTTCTAAAAACAGAGCACTGCTCTCATGAATTGGCGCAACTCACCAGAGCGCGCCACGTGTCAGCAGCGTAACAGCGCAACGCACTGCGCTTGCACTCTCCTGAGCGTGACACGTGTCACCTCCCCATGGACTTGCGCCTTGCGCTTCTCAATTGGCGCAAAGCGCCTGACAAGCCACGTGGCACTTTGTCAGACTAATTAATGCAGCGCATTGTTAAAGGGCAGAGCCCAATTAAAAGGCCTAATGGACCAAAACAAATGCTCTGCATTATAAAAAAGGGGACAAAGCCCAACTTAAAAGGCCTAGCAGGCCAGAATGAAATGCAGTTTATTATTAAATAGGGGCAAAACCCTAGCACAGGCCTAATAGGCCAAAGATAAAAACGTTGAACATCTTCAACTGGACTTAGTCCAATCATGGCCGTAAGTCCTCAAATTAAATTGAATGAGCAAGACCGCTCTCTTAAATCAATTTACATCCGGTTCAAGGGTACATCTCCGAACTCCTCCGACTCCTATCGTTGTAATCCTTCAACGACGTCAGAGAGGTGACGGGTCCCGACGGCCACAAATAACATGGACCACCACGTCCCTAAACTAGAACATGGACCACTACGTCCCTAAACTGGAACAATAGAACCCCCAAATGCTCTTTTGTCGGATCTAAACGATCCTGTTTAAGTTAATCTTAGCCTCAAATACGGCTAACGTATCCTTAAACCTTCAAACAGGCTTTAGTCCCAAATTGGACTATATATCCCCCAATTGACTTTGGTTCAAAGGTACATCTCCGAACTTCTCTGACACCTATCGTTGTAATCCTTCAACGACGTCAGAGAGGTGACGGGTCCCGACGGCCACAAATAACATGGACCACCATGCCCTTCAACTGGCAATCGACCGTAATGGCTCTAAACTAAACAATAAAGTCCAAATGCTCCCTTGTCGGATCTAAACGATCCCGTTAAGTAGATCTTAGTCTGGAAATTAGACTAACGTATTCTTAACAAACGTTTAAGTTGATCTTAGCCTCAAATATGGCTAACGTATCCTTAAACCAAAACCCAAAACCCAAATCTAAGAAAATACGGATTTGGACTAATCCACGTCCTACGGGCGACGAAATAAATAGTCTCCGTATACAATCCACGGGCAACCACAAACAAAACAAACACACACGACACGAAGTGAAATTCTGGAGAAGGAGAAAGTTGTTACCGCGATGCGGTAGCGTAATTAACTGCAGGGGCTTGCGCCTGCAGGGAAGAGCGTCCCCACAATCAAAAACCCCTCAAGCGATGGGGAATCTGACGAAATCTGCTACATCGGCCGCATCCGTCTAAACCTCCGATACACGGTGCCAGAAATCAACTTGCTATCTTCGGAGAGGTGGACGGATAAAACCAAATAGCATCTTCCCCGAATCTCAGGCAAGACGTCCCTCACGTCGCGCCGCCATTCGGAGGGGAACAGGACTAATCCACGCCCTACGGGCGACGACATAAATTAGTCTCCGTATACAATCCACGGCCAACCAAAAACAAAACAAACACACACGACACGAAATGAACATCTGGAGAAGGAAAAAGTGGTTACCGCGAAGCGGTAGCGTAATTAACTGCAGGGGCTTGCGCCTGCAGGGAAGAGCGTCCTCACAATAAAAAAACTCCTCGTACACGAGGGGGAATCTGACGAAGTCTGGTACAACGACCGCATCTGTCTAAACCTATGATATACGGTGCCATAAATCAACTTGGCATATTTGGAGAGGTGGGCGAACAAAACCCAAATAGCATCTGCCTCCAAAATTCAGGACAGACGTTCCAACATCCCGGTCGAGTCTTTCGGCGATAAACAGATTCTGGCACGTCCGGTAGGACATTTTCCTCTTTCCACTCCACATTTTGTGTATCGTGTTCGCGAACGAATCGCGGTTTAATATGGTTGTCCCTGGATTCGAGATACTAAGATTTGGTGTCTTGCTCCCGTACAGAGAAAATGGCTTCCAATGCACCAACTGCAACAGCAACCCCCACTCCGTCCTCACTGGAGGAGTGACCTATAGGCCCCAAGCGGCCTCCATCTTCGCCATGCCAGTGGAACAGGTGACTCAGGCCACCACTGGATAGTTCTTTGGGACCATAATCCTACCGGAAAGTTTCAGCGTCCCAATGTCGTTATAGAAAGCTCCAAAGAAGTCGGTCTTTGATCGGCTTACCACTACCACGGGCCCTTTCAACGGGTCGTCCGATTCCAAGTCTACTGCATCAGTCTTCGACAGGCTGAGCCTGAGCTCAAGTGGGCCCTAAAAAAGCCTGCAATACCTGAAGGAGTTATCCCGAAGCAGATAGCCATTCCAACTCCAATAGACGAAGTTGTCAAAGGGGCTTCTCCTGCTAAAGGATCGGTCTTCACAAGACTGGCCATTCCAACTCCTACTGCATGCGGGGTCGTTAACGATGCCTCCTCTACCCGAAAGTCAGTTTTTGATAGGTTGGACATTTCTTCTCAGCGGACGTTGGTCTTCGATAGGCTGGCACCAACAACAATCCTTCACTAGAACAAGGGGCATGATAAAGCCACCCCCGTAACTGAGCCAATACCGTCTGCAAGACATGCTCGACATCGTCACTGGCGCCGAGTGAGGAAAGCTGGGGGCAATTTCCCTTCCGGACTTACCCCACCAGCTCCAACAGTGGAAATTGATGTTGTTGTTCCAACTTGGAACAGCTTTGAACCACTCAAGAGGGTGCGCAAGAACTCTCCGACCGTCGTGCTAAAAAGATCTCCTCCACCTGTGGAGAACGTTACAAAGACAAAGCCGAAATAGCCCCTCAGCGGTTATCCTCCAAAATCCATAGGGTCTGGCGAAGGGTCCAAGACTCTATGATTAACCAAGATTACTCCCGCCAACCTAAGAAAATGAAGGTTCGGCAAGAGGAGGACCATCCCGTCGCCGTGCCACGGAAGGTGTCGTCTGCCCGGGTGCCACCAAAACAGCCCCCTCAGCATCAACCGCTCATGAAAGGAGAAGGTCTGAGAAGATCCCTGTGTCTGCGACAAATCTCAAGGGCACTGAATCCAAACGCCCCAGGTCTGTGGGCATGGTAGTGCACACCATCTACATGGCCTCCAGGAAAGAGGATAGTCGTATCTCCACGGGTCATCGACCACTCAACCGATCTATGACAAAGGCTCAGGAACAACAACAACAGAAGCTCCAGGAGATGCTGACAAAGATGGTCGCGCTCACTCGGCCGAAAGAAAGCCCGGAGACGTCGTCGGAGCAGCGCCAGGAACAGGAAACTGACGCCGAGTTCCTCCGAAGAATGCTCAAGAAGAAAGACAAAGAGGCCGCGGAACAAACGGCCAACATAAAACAAATGGCGCTCCTGTTCCAAGATATGGTCAGGATGATAATACAGCCAGATCCTCCAGCTGAAAACCCTCCAATAATCCTTGAAGATAACAGAGGGGAGACATCAAACCCTCTTCCGGCTCTATTAGCAGCCAAGAAAGAGACCATCTCCAAAGCCGCCCTTAACGATTATATAGCTCAACAGATACGAGCTCATCAAGCAAGCGAAACGACTGGCCAAATTGTCAAGACTGGACGGCCCTATCCGGGTTGGTACGATCAAATAAAGTACCCGCCAGGATATACGATCCCTAAATTCCATATGTATAAGGGGACGGGTAATCCATACCAGCACGTTGCTCAGTTCAGGGCTCTGTGCGGCAATACTGGGGGTGAAGACAAACTGCTGCTTCGCCAGTTTGTTGGCAGCTTGTCGGAGACAGCATTCGAATGGTACTCCGAGCTCCCGAATGACTCTGACAAGACATTTGCAGAAATGGTGCTACTGTTTACACAAAAAATCGCAAGCGCTGGCGAGCGCACCCCGATCACCGCACTAATCAACGCCGGAGTGAAGCCGGGAGAAACCTGGGTTCAGTATGCAATTCGGTGGCGGAACCTATGGTCGAGATATGAACAGCGCATAGAGGAAGCTCCTGCCGTGGGCATGTTCATGGGGATCCTTGACCCTCAGGCAACCATTTCCCAATTCATGATGTTCTTCAAGCCGACAACTTTGTAGGCCTTGATCGACAAGCTGGCCCAAATAGACCAGATGGGTCATAGACCGCCCTCCTCGAAAACGGAGTTTCGAAATGAAAAGGGTAAAGGGAAAGCGACCTTTGTCGCCAACGCTCAACAACAGCCGAGTGAGCCGAAACCAGCTGCTCGCCAAGACAACAAACCGCGATTCCTCGACGAGAAATTGAGACGTCCTTACTAGTTTTCCCGGGATAAAATGAGAAGACTGTTCGAACTAGCGCCGCGCCACAGGCTCATCACTCTGCCAGAGTCGAGACACCCAACGCAATCAGGCGACGTCAACAATCCCAACTACTGCCCCTTCCATCGAATGTTGGGCCATCCGATCGAAGATTGCTTTGTCTTCAAAAGCTGGATTGAGGACCAGTACCAGCAAGGCAAATTCGCGCTGTCTGAAAACTGGAGGGTAAACCCGCCACAACCGCACGCTCCGAAAAAGATGGACACGCCAGGGGCATGATGCTCATTCATAAAGGAAGCTCCATGGGAAGCAGTTCTCTCGACGAAAACTAAAAGAATGCTGAAAGATCTTCAAGCATGCCAGGCGATCAAGTGGAAGAGCCCACTGGAGACTGAGATTATTGAGGGGATGTTGAAGCCGCGCCCAACGCTGAAAGCTGGTGATGGTGGACAGAACCTTCGGGCCAAGCCTTCGAAGTCTTTAAAGAAGAAAAAGAAGGCCAAAAAGCCCGTCCAACCCGACGACAACCGTACAGGTTTGCAGAAATTTATCGATGCACTGGAAGAATATAACCAGAAGGCACGGACCCCAATTACATTGGACGAATTCTTCAAGCATGTTCTTGAGGATGAAGACGATAACGCTGATGAAGGAGACGATTCTTCAGAAGAACCCGAGGATTATGTGGCGAGTTGCCACATGATCTCTCACTCATTAATAAATGGTAAACAAGCTCCTGATGCAAAGAAACTGGGGGCAGATCCCGAACCGGAACTCTTGGAACCGTCAGACGAGATGATTGACATGTTGCTGAACGAAGTCCGTCAGAAGAGCAAAGCTGATCGAGAGCGTGAAACGGCTATATTCGAAAGGGCCAGGCATCGGCGTCAAGGTGAAGAAGTCACGGTAGGGATGAGTCGCAAAGTGCTCTAGCCAGATCGAAGCACGCCCGCGGCAGACAAAAGCAAGCTTAAGACAAGTAAACGGTTTGCTAAAGCCCTGTCAATGGGAATGAAGCTGCCATCTCCCTAGGGAAATACTCCTGGCCGCATACACCTTGACGAAGCGGATGGGCATCCAAACTACTGTTTATACCATCGGAAGATCACGCACCCTACCTAAGAGTGCAACGCCTTTAGAAACTGGTGGCAGGTATATGTTGCCCACCGACAATACGTCAAGCGATTGAAGCGCAAGGCTCGTCGGGAACAAAGAAGCACGACAGACGAGCGTAAAAAAACTGCCGGCAACTGTCACATGGTTGATGCCGGGGGATCGCAAGTTCTCATCTTTGGGAGCGATTCTGACGAAGAAATGGCCCTTGACCCCCTCTTTAAGGAACCCACCTCTGGGAGAGAAGAAGAGATGAAGGACTGTGAGAATATTCAGCTGTGTAATCGTACGTTGCCTGAAAAGAATCTCGGACTTTCAAACAAAGATTCGAACAGAAAAGACAAGGGAAAGGAGAAAATCCATGAGGAGATTGCCTTCGATGATGGGGTCGTCAAAGAGCTCGCAGCCAAGGACCCGCCTAAGAAAAGCAAGGTGGATTACAATATCCTAGCGCATTTGAGAAAGATACTCACAACTAAGCATACTGGATGCCCTCTTTCTGTCTAAAGAAGCACGGGATTCCTTGGTCAAGGCGTTACAAAAGCCCGATCAGTTCCAGGCCTTCATCGCAGAGAAGAAAATGCAAGATGAGCTGGCAGAAGTCCACACAGCTAACATTACATTTAACGACGAGAATCTTCTCCTTGGTACGTGCGACCACAACCGCCCTTTATATGTCACTAGATACTGCCATGACATCAAAATAGGGAAAATACTTGTTGACAACTGGTCCTCTGTCAACCTTCTCAACGTGTGGGTGCTAAAAGAAATCTGCATAAGCGTTCGGCATTTAGCCCGAGATAGAATCACTATATCTGGATTTGACTCACAGTCATCGCAGACGCTCGGGTCCGTGATACTGACATTGCGCTTTGGGCTGCTCGTCACAGACATCAAATTTCATGTCATCGACGCTAGGACTTGCTACAACGCTCTACTTGGTCGGCCTTGGTTACACGAATATAATGTCATTCCTTCTACACAACATCAGTGTATGAAGTATTTCAAAGACGGCCTCGAGTACACCGTTACGGGAGAGCTAAACCTATTCTCTATGAACGAAGTCTGAAATATGAAGACGCCCAGTACTTCCTGCCAGACTTCGAAGACATGGAGAAGTGTCAAAAGCCGGAGCTTAAACAGAAGCCCGTCACTCCCATTCCTACCTTTGGAAGCGATACCGAGAAGGATGAAGAAATAGTTGTCCCGCGATAGCCTCAGAAGCGGAACGATAAACCCGGACCATCCGCTCCGATTTTGGTCTTTGGCAGTGACTTCGAAGATGAAACCAACGCCGTATTCTCTGTCCACCCGTCGGTGCAAACCATCGTTGGAGCAGACCGGAGTTTGCAAATCGCCATGGTTCCTTGGCGGCACTACAGAGAGCTTGATGCGCTGGAAACATATAGTGTGCAAGAGTTGCAGACATTCTACGTCCCTCCCAGGCGAAAGAGTGAAAAGGTGATCCTATTCTATCGATCAACGGAGACTAAAGTCGAAAGAGGAGTCTGGCATGGTACCGATCCTGCGCTCGACAGGCTCCAACCCATTCGTCTGCCCAGGTATTACACCGAGTGATTGAAAAGGTTATTAAGATGCCAAGGCGTACCATTCAAACAAACTCCTCGACAAGCTCAGTTCTACAACGGGATTTGGAATGTCTCCGGAACGCAGCGAAAATTGCCCAACGGAAAAATGGAAACGATCAGGCTCGGATATGTCCAGTCCAAGAAACGGGAGCAGTTCCATGGCTGCCGTATCATAAAGGACCTTGATGAAGAAAATAATGCTCTTTTAAAAGACGCCGACGCTGAGTCTGAACGCGGTCCTGCCATAAAATGCCGAGTCCGTCATTTGAAGAACAGATAGACAAGCTAATAAGGGGAGCGAGTCAAAAGGTTCGGAATGACTACAGTCGCGAAATGGCCATTTACGAAAAAGCCAAGACACAACTCCTTCTTCAACAGGCTACGGAGGACGACAATGCCCTTCACCATCAGCCCGCCATGCATTCCCAAGACAAGAAAAAGGCCCGATGCAGAGACAAGAACAAGTCAAAGAACGGAAAAAACGTTCGACGACGGCAAAACGGATCCAAAAGGCCACGCGATCAAGAAAAGGCCACCCGGAATTCGTCCCTAACGAAAAAGATGGGTCGAGCATATTCTTTCCTGCGAGACAAGATAAGGAAGATATTCGACCTTGTCATGAAATATCAAATGATGTCACTCCCGGAGTCTCGGCACCCCGATCAAGCAAACGAGGTTCATCACCCGGATTATTGTTCCTATCACTGAACGATAGGACATCCTCTTGAAAATTGCTTCACTTTCAAAGGCTGTGTTGAAGACCAATATCAACTCGGCAGGTTTGCTCTATCCGACAGTTGGAGGGTAACCCCACCACAAAAACACGAGCCAAAAGCAACGTATATGGCAATAGTAGAACCAGATCAACATCGGTCTTGGAAACGGTCTCGTACCTGCCATGCGATAACGCTGTCAGAAGAAGGAGTGCCCGAAAACATGGATGACCTCTCCTGGTGCTTCGAGAACGAGGATGTAGAGGAATTGATCTCAGAATTTCCACCAGCGCCAAAAGAGTTGGAAGATGGAATACATACCACTGCGGACAACCTAATGAAAATTGACTTAGGGACGGCAAACGACCCGCGACCAACGTTCGTCAGCGAGCTGCTGTCTAAAGAACAGGCAGCTACGCTAAAAGACGTGCTCATGAAGTATAAAGACTGCTTCACATGAAACTATTCCGAGATGCCAGGATTAGATCCGGAAATAGCTGTGCATAAATTGGTGATATCCCCGGACGTCAAGCCAGTCAAACAAGCACCAAGGAGAATGCGGCTCGATCTTGAAATGAGCATCAACGATGAAATTAAGAAGCTAATCGACTACGGCTTCGTCCAAGAGGTTCAATACCCCGACTGGATCGCCAATACTGTCCCGGTAATGAAGAAAAATGGGACGGTGCGCATCTGCGCGGACTTTTGGGGCCTCAACAAAGTCTGTCCGAAGGATGATTTTCCCGTACCGGTTACCGAGCTGATGATAGACAATACGTCCGCTCACGAAGTCTTCTCCTTCATGGACGGCTCATCAGGGTACAATCAAATAAAGATGCATCTCGAAGATCAGAAGCATACCGCTTTCCGAACTCCTCTGGGTATATTCTGATATAAAGTGATGCCTTTCGGCCTGAAGAACGCCGACGCTACCTATCAGAGGGCCATGACAAAGATTTTCGATGATCTCATACATGAAATCGTCGAATCTATATTGACGACCTCATGGTGAAAAGCAAATCGCACGAAGAGCATTGGGAGTATCTGAAGATAGTGTTCCAACATTTTCGGAAATACAACCTGAAGATGAACCCTGTCAAATGCGCGTTCGGAGTTTCCTCGGGCAAATTCCTAGGATTTATCGTACGACACCGGGGCATCGAGATAAACCCGTCAAAGATCAAGGCGATTATGGAAATGCCTCCGCCAAGAACTCTCAAGCAACTGCGATCTCACCAAGGAAAGCTCGCATATATCCGACGATTCATAGCAAATCTCTCTGGCAAGTGCCGCCCCTACAGCCATTTAATGAAGAAGGGGACCCCTTTTGTCTGGGATAAAAAATGCCAGAGTGCACTCGACGAAATTAAGCAATACCTGCAGAATCCACCGGTGCTGACCGCTCCAGTTATGGGAAAGCCCCTCATCCTGTACACAACAGCCCTTGAAGGTTCGTTAGGCGCGCTATGGGCATAAGAGAATGATCAAGGGAAGGAGAGAGCCCTCTACTATTTGAGTCGAGTTCTATTGGGGGCAGAAAACAACTACTCCCATATCGAAAAACACTGCCTGGCGTTAATTTTCGCGATAACGAAGCTTAGACACTATGCTTTGGCGCATGGGGTCCATCTCATATCAAAAGTGGATCCTCTCAAATATTTGATGTCAAGAGCCATACTAACGGGACGACTCGCTAAATGGGCCCTACTCTTAATGGAATTTTCGATAACATACCGACCGCTCAAGACAGTGAAAGGCCAGGCCATCGCCGACTTCCTCGCTGAGCATCCGATACCTGCCGATTCACCCCTAAACTGCGAATTGCCAGACGAGCATGCGTTTGACACGATCGACAGGGAGAAAGGAGGGAGTGATACCCGATGGGAACTCTACTTCGATCGGGCATCTTCCCTGAAGAAGCGAAAGCACAGCTCCCCCATAATCAAATCTAGGGTAGGCCTCATCTTCGTAACTCCACAAGGAGGGATAATGCACTTTGCCTTTTCCTTAACAGAGCCGAGGACAAACAATGAAGCAGAATATGAAGCTTTGATAGCAAGTCTTGAGATCGTTGTCGACATGGGAATCGAAAACCTCCTCATATACGGAGACTCCCAGCTGGTCGTTAATCAAGTAAACGACGACTATCAAACGTGAAAACCAGAGTTGGTGAAGTACGGCGAGAGAGTGCAACAATTGCTGACTCAAATTCCCTCCTACGCCCTGAAAAGCATACCGCGTACAGAAAATAGCAAAGCGGATGCATTAGCCAAACTAGCTAAAGAACTGGCTGATGAAAACCCCGATGACGTAAGAATCGTTGTACAAAACCGTCGGGTTCTTGCACCAACGAAAATATCTCCGGAGTCGTTTGAAAAAAAGGAAGCGACCACGCAAACAACCCTACAAATACAGGACCAAGAAAAGGCTAAGGATTGGAGAGAAGTCTTTATAGATTACTTCGAATTCCGTCGAACACCTGAAGATGCGTTCTCAAGACATCAGCTCATGAAACGAACTCTGTCTTTCGCCTTCGTCGATGATACTCTATATAAGAGATCGATCGACTCTCTATGGCTGAGATGCCTGGGGCTAGAAGAAGCAAGAAAAGTTGTCCAAGAAATTCATGGCGGACTCTGCGGTTCTCATCAAGCCGGGCAAAAAATGAAGCTGAAAATCAAAAGGATGGGCTACTATTGGCCCACGATGATTCAGGACTGCCTCGAATACACGAAGCACTATCACTCGTGCCAAATTCATGGAGACTTCATCCACCAGCATCCAAACCCGCTACACCCAACAGTGACTAGCTGGCCGTTCGAAATGTAGGGAACCGACATAATTGAGCCTATCGAACCAGCGTCATCCAGAGGACATCGGTTCATATTGGCAACAACTGATTACTTCTCCAAGTGGGCAGAAGCAGTACCGCTAAGAGAAGTGAAGATGGAGAATATTCTCCATTTCTTCAAGACACACGTCATCTATCAGTTCGGCCCTCCGCGACGGGTTATCTCTGACAACGGGCCGGCTTACAGAAGTCACAAAATCAGCCGCTTCGCACAACAGCATAATATAGACTGGAGATAATCTTCGGTCTATAATCCTCGAGCTAACGGTCTAGCTGAGGCTTTTAACAAGACCTTGACGAAGATCATAAAGAAGACGGTGTCCAAAAATAAGGACTGGCACGAGAGATTATATGAAGCTCTCTGGGCTTACCGGACCACGTTCAAAACGGCCACAAATACAACGCCATTTGCGTTGGTATTCGGCACGGAAGCAGTACTCCCCTTGGAGATAGAGCTACCCTCTCTACAAGTGGCGGTTCATTACGAGCTAACAGACGAAGAAAATGCTCATCTTAGGCTTGAGGAGCTCGACGTCCTTGATGAAGCTTGTCTCATGGCGCAGCAAAACTTGAAGACTTACAAAGCAAAGATGACGCGCTTATATGAGAGATTGACCAAGCCGAGGACATTTCGCCAGGGCGAACTCGTGCTAGTGGTCAAGAGACCTATGTTCCCCAATCGCGCCAAACGGGGAAAATTCGAGCCGAACTATGAGGGCCCGTACATCATAGACAAAGTCTACCAAGGTGGGGCTTACTTGCTCATGGATATGCATGGCGAAAGACCCTTCAGGCTAATAAACGGTCGGTTTCTAAAAAAATACTACGCCTGACGAGTCATGACCTAGGTCAACGTTAGATGACGACGCCTATGTCCGCTCGCTATCTTCCCAAGCCCAAATTCTATAAATAGTATCCAGCAAAACCGTTGTCTCCAAAATGGTAACAATGGACCGAAACGTCCCTAAACTAACAAGGGACCGAGATGTCCTGAAACTAGCTACGGACCGAAACTTCTTTAAACTACTATAAACCGCAACATCTTAGGGCTGACGCAAAAAAAAAACGGTACGTCCATAAGCAAGATGGGCACGGATGAAAACCCGAAAGGGCTCCGTGAGTAAAAACAGCAGGGCTGCCGGCGAGTTTGTGAAAACCCGAAAGGGTGCAGACTTGTAAAAAATTCATGCGTACTTGCAAGGTCTTCTCGACCTTGTAAGGAGAAAATACTTGAGTGAGATCCTTACGACTCGCAAGGGAGCAACACAGTTAGGGATCCCCACGATTCCTGAGCAAAAATTACACTTACGAGATCCTCACGACTCGTAAGGAGAACCCTCTTATGAGATCCTCATGGCTCATAAGATGCAAAAGCCTTAAGCTACAGGAATCTGAACCTGTTTTTAAGCCATCACATTTCTCAGACTGTCCTACAAGCGGTTCAATACTGACTCTTGTATACAATCCACGGGCACAAATAATCATTTTCTTGCTGAGTCCCACCAACGACGAGGAATGCCCTCATTTGATGAACAAACACTTGTAGGTCCTCTCAATTTACAAGGAGAAAACACTCTTGCAAGATCCTTACGACTTACAAGAGAACATACAATTAAGAATCCTCACGATTCTTAAGAAGAAAACGCACCTACGAGATCCTCACGACTCGTAGGGAGAAACACCTTTATGAGACCCTTACGGCTCATGAAGTCAAAAGCCTTAGTCGACAGGATTCTAATCCTGTTTGCTAAGCCATCTTTGTTTAAATCGACAGAGGCAAATGATGATTCGCTCCTGGCAACGTTCCAGTAGTAGCGATACTAATGCCTAAATCGGTATCATATTCCAAGTCCTTTCATGGCAAATGATGATTCGTTTCTGGCAATATTCCAGTCGCAACGATACTAATGCTAAGATTGGCATCAGGTTCCAAGTTCCATACTTGCAACAAAATCAGCAAGTAAAAGAAATAAAAAAATATGGCCGAAATGATTGGGCAACTCGCAATAAAAAGCAGCGAGTTAAAAGAAAAATAGCCGAAATGATTGGGCACCGCGAAAAATAGCCGAAATGATTGGGCAATCACGACTTTCGCGCTATAAAAAGCTGAAATGATAGAGTATCGCGTAAAGAAATAAAAAAATGAAAGAATGAAACTTTTGCCCTGCAGGTAAATCCATACTGACCCCTGTATACAATTCATGGGCATAAACAAAAAGGGAACCACATTTTCCCTCCAGATTCTGTCAAAGGGAGAGTCAAATCTCGACGGCCATATTTACAGCCTATAGACCAACAACGGCATTCCTCCTCATTCCAGCAGGATAAAGACGCGGCACCACCAATCGGAGCCACGACAGAGTCCCCGGTTCCAAGACTCTATGGTTCACAGACAACCTAGAGTCAAAACCCTGACACCGCAGAAAACTGAGTACGTCAACCCTGACACCGCAGAAAGCGGAGTACGTCAACACCCACACCACAGAAAGTGGAGTACGTCAACCCTGACACCATAGAAAGTGGAGTACGTCATCCAATGACCCCGTCGCGGAAATACGACATCCAATGACCCCGTTGCGGAAACACGTCAGCAAATGGCACCGTCGCGGAAACATGTCATCCAATGACCCCGTCACGGAAACACGTCAGCAAATGGCCCCGTCGCGGAAATACGTCATCCAATGGCCCCGTCGCGGAAATACGTCATCCAATGGCCCCGTCGCGGAAATACGTCATCCAATGGCCGCGTCGCGGAAATACCTAGTCGCGGAAATACGTCATCCAATGAACCCGTCTCGGAAATACGTCAGTAAATGACCCCGTCGCGGAAATACGCCATCCAATGACCCCGTCTCGGAATTACGTTAGCAAATGACCCCATCGCGGAAATACGTCATCCAATGACCCCATCGCGGAAATACGTCAGCAAATGACCCCGTCGCGGAAATACGTCAGCCAATGGCCCCGTCTCGGAAATACGTCATCCAATGACCCCGTCGCGGAAATACATCAACAAATGACCTCCGTCTCGGAAACAAGTCCGCCAACGATCTCCCCGTCAGAGCAGTGCTTCGACTCGGAAACAAGTCAACCTACCAGCCACTTATGAGTTCTCTCGGCTTGTAAGGAAGAAAATGCTCTTGTGAGATCCTTACGACTCTCAAGAGAAAACGCACTCTGGGATCCTCATGATTCCTAAGGATAAAATACACCTACGAGATCCCCTCGACTCGTAGGGAGAAAAGTCTTTATGAGACCCTCACGGCTCATAGAGTTGAAAAGTCTTAGGTAGCAGACCTGAACCTGTTTTCTTAGCCGTCGCTGTCCTGCAAGGAGATCAAGATAGCCTATTTACGGAACGCATTTGCTAAAAGGGACACGTCAATATGAAATAAAGTATATGTCTTTTATTCATGAATTCAAAATGAATACAAGATACATGTCATAGAAAGAATCAAAATGGATACAAAATATTCTCTCATTCAGAAGTGAATACAAGAAAGGAGAATATACAAAAAAATCTTTAAGCCGGCAGACGATGTAATAAATTCGTCAGTTCATCCTTCTTCCGTTGGGCCTCGACTTCAAGTTTTGTTATTGCTACGAGACGGGTCTCCGCCTGAGACTGTTGAGCCTGATACGAGGCGAGCCGACCCTCAAGCTCCTTTTCAGCAACCTTGTGAACTTCAACCATCTCACGGGTAAAGATAACGGCTTTATCAATAGTTACCACCTCCCTGATAGCTTCTTGAAGCACCTGCCAAAATTCGTACGCATGGGTGGTCATAGCAGTTAGTTTAGTTTGAAGTTCCTCCAAAGCATTCGAAGCTAACTCCCTCTCCGAAAACTTCCGACTAAGCCTTTTCTCGCACGACTGCAGATTGGTTGCGCACCGTTCGATCCATCCACGCAGACTCGATTTCAAGGTTAAGATGTCGGAGGGAAGGCGGATGCATTCAAGCCCGTATAGGCAGGCCTCCACCCGACGACAATACTCGATCCAAAACACGCACAAACCATGTGCTATGAAAGGCAACAAGGAAAGTCTTCGGTATGTTCCCCATTAAGCATGCACTCGCGACTATAAGCATGTTTAAATGGAAATGGTATCCAAAATGCGCTGATTTTAGGGCAGCACGACGATAGTGTTCGCACTTAAAGAAAATTTCTAGGGGTAAAATATAAAACTCATGTACACAGGTGGGATGCACGTACGAATATATGTCAAACAGAAAAATTCAACAGAAAGCATTCAACAGTCAATAGTAAGAAAAATACATCGATATAAATATACTACTCTACAGGGAAAAGATCACCAAATATGGGATCAGAGATATAGGGGTTAACGAAACAAAACACAAGGTTCTTCAATTCCCTCTCTGCCCTCTCCACCACATCAAAGCGGCGGTCTTCGCGAGAGGTTGATCCCCACCGATTAGCGCCATGCTTATCAGCAAAAGCAAATATGACAGCCCGCCGGGCTCTTATCTGACCCAGTGGATGAACCGAGCGATCCTTTAGAGCCTGGATAATCAAGCATGCCTCGTGGAAACACTCGATCTTATCCTCCGCCGTATCAAGAATTTCCAGGGTCATCTCTACCGGATGAGGAGGAATATCGGCAAGTACGGATAGAAATATCGTCCGGAGCCAAATGGAGTCCATAAGAAGAGGAGAGCCCTTACGAGTCAGAAGCTCGTACATCACCGCGTCGCATTGAGCGTCGGTGAGAAAGGGATCTGCTAGCCGCGCAGCAAGGCGAGAAACCATTTCCTCGATGGGCACCTCCCATGGTTGCCGACGAGCGTGGGGACGGTTGCAAGCCATAACCTGTGGTTTGTTTAAGGTCTAAATGGTTCTCTTTAGAGGGGAAGAAAGGCCTCGGCTTCAAGTTATAAAGGGAGCATTCGATGCTATGCGTAGAAAATGTTGTGCATGGTGGAACTATTCCCAAGGCCCAGAAAAAAGGGAGAGCATAGGAAATGAAAGAGGTGACTCATTGGAATGAGAGTAGGAAGACGAAACGACCCCATCAGCAGAACCCCACGTGTATAGCATGTGAGCACCAGCCTTGATCCTTATTGTAAATTAAAACGGCACCGCACATGCATAACACGTGAGTAGGCGCTAATGCAGGATCGAAATCCCCAGCAGTGCCTCATGCGCAGAACACGTGAACACCAACAACAGTATGAAAAAACTTCATACAGAACACATGTAAACATAAAAAAGGGAGAAAGGAAAGTTTTGTCATTTATACTTTGAAAATTCATACAAAAATAAAAGAAAATGTTTACAATAGTAAAACATTAAATCCGGGACATGGATTAAGAAATTCGGAAGTAAGGCCGTCTAGAATGTTTCTAGCCTCTCTGACCATTCTCGTGTGCATCCTCTCACGAATGCAAGCGTCAAGATCCTCGCTAATGTCCCCCGCCCTCTGATAAGCAGCGATTATCGTCGTCTGTTGGAAAATTTGATATCAACGAGATTATCTCGCCGTTTCTTCGAGATCAGGCCCATCAGATATATTGAGTGCACCTTATCTTTGGCATCATCCAGTGCCATAAGCGGCATGGCTTTGTAAAATTCAGGAAGTGCTCCCCAAATTGCTCTTACTATAATCTTCAAAAGAGCGGAGCGACGGGAAAGTAGTCGACCGTTGTATTCATTGAAGCGACTCACAATCTCAGCGCATTGGGTATTTGTAAACTCCTGGTTTTGACAACGGCCTTGTGCGCGAATGTCTTCATAAGAAATAATTTCGTCAGGATCGTAAAGATGAGCGGCTATAGTATTGAAAAGAGACATCAGTGAAAGTTTAGTGATAAAACTGATCAAGAAGACCCTCATTAAACAGATATTAGAATTCAAATAAATTCTTGGAAAAACAAGTTCTGTTAAGCACGCAACAAATTCAAATTTGTACGAATAAGGGTAAAACCCTATGAAAAGATTTTCAAGAACACTAGGGAATGAAACTCCCGAAGGGTCCTCTTGATCTTTCAGAGCTAAGCTCTTCGCCAGAGGAATTAAATTCCTTTTATGTGGGGGAATTAAATTCCAGAAACTCATAAAAAACATATGAGAAACAAAATCCCATGAATTCTCAAAAAATCAGAGAGGAATGCCCGAGAAATGGAGGTTTACTGTTAAAAGATCACATCTTTGGATCTCTAAGAAATGGGTTTCGGTGGAGAGCAAAGTTCTCATAATGGATTTAAAATCCAGAAATTTTGTTCAAAAAGAAAAAGTTCTTTCTGATGTGCAAGATCTTTACCTAAAAAAGGGTGTCTTTTGACAGAGTTTAACTCTGAAAAAGCTCCGGGGAGAAGAATCAAATTCTCAAAAAAAACGAAGAAGGAAGAAGATGAAAGAAACAGTGGCTGCCTAAGCAACCAAACCCTTACATTTATAAGACATGACAAGGGCGGTTCATCTCCCCGTTCCCCTAGACAATCCAACGGTTGTAAAAGTGACAGTGTTGCACTCCCGTGTAAGCCACGTGAGAACAACGCTGTGGGGGCATTTGTTCCCTCATGAAAACTGAATAAAAAAATATAAAAGCACCGGGAAAAGTCCCCAAATGAAGCATCACGTGCCCATACGTGATAGGCACTGCGCTTGACAAAACAAGGCTGAAACTGAGCCTCACGTACACACACGTGACTTCTATATACAAAGTATATAAACGCCTTCTTAAAACAAACAATTGGCCAAAAGAAGTCACGTGATAGCACGTGATGCTCTTTGATGTGTTTAACTTTGTGGGGTCACGTGCTACACGTGATGGGCTCCTATGCCTTATGAACCGATAGAATTAAATTCTAAAATAAAAGGGATCAGAGCCCCATTTTGGAAAATATTTCCATAGAACTTTCTAAACAAGAAAGATTGCGCTCTGTAAAACAGAACGTCGTTGGATTAAAAATCCAATAGTGATTAAAGAATCACCAATTTACAGAAGAAGATTCTGTATAGGAGATATTTTCCTAATCTTGTGAGAAATATCTTATATAAAACAGAAGCCCTTGGATTAAAAATCCAACGGTGAATAAAATTCACCGATTGATCTAAAAGATCGTTTCTGGTTGATTATAAAATCAATCAAAATCTCTCAATGAGAGATTTTCTGAACAAATTGATTCTTTTCTTTCTCCTATAAATAGGAGCCAAGAGACACAAAAAAAAGAGAGGAAACAAAAAGAAGAGAAAAAAAAGAAGCCCCTTCGTAAGCTTAAAAGAAAAGAGAATTTAATTCTCCAGAGAGAAAAAGAAAAAAAGAAACTCTAGGTAAGAGAAGGAACAAAACACAGAGAATATCTCATCTCGCTTTCATCTCCATAAGAGTTTAACTCTTCTAAAAAGAACTTAGTTCTTCCTCTGGCTGAGATCTGCAGAAACAGATCTCCCCGCAAGTTGAGAATTTAATTCTCATCGGGGAGTTCCTGCCATGCAGATCCAAAACCTAGGGGAAGATCTAAGTTCAGAGAATTTAATTCTCCCAAAAAGTATATAGGAATTTAATTCTTCTGATAAAACAAGGGTTTAACCCTTCAGATGAGAACTTAGTTCTTCCTTATAGTGAAAGATCTGCAGAAGCAGATCTCCAAATCTAAGAGAAAAACTAAGTCCTAAGAATTTAATTCTTATAAAACAGTGGACTTAAAAGTCTCAAAATTCAGGATCTCCATGCACGTAAAAAAAATTGGCACCCAACATGATAATAACCGATCACGTGCTCCCACGTGAGCACCCTTAATGAACAAAGTGGGCAACTGAGACTGGCTCATGCGACCCCACGTGACCTCCAATTAGTGCTTAGCACTTACAAAGCAAGAAGGGAGTAAATCAAAAGCAGTTTCCATTTAGGGCGCCTCACGTGATCCCACGTGACCCAATAGCACTTAGCGCTCAGAAAAGAACAAGGGAATAAACCCAAAGAAATAGCGCCTTAAATTTTTAGTGTTTAACATTACTTCAAGCGCCTCACGTGACCCCACATGAGCGCCTCAAATTTTTAGTGTTTTAACACTACTTCAAGCGCCTCACGTAGGAGCACGTGAGCACTGAACATATACTAGTGTTTAACACTATGAAAGGGCAATATTAACCAAACTCAGACCAAATTTCCTGAGGACCATCAATTGAGCTTCTCATGCTCAGGGTTCCCAGAGCTGATCTCAGTCCCAGAGATAGCTAATGAACTCCCAACAGAAGGCATCTAAAATGATGTTTATCCCTTCCCCCTCAGTCGGGACGTTGGTTCGAGGGTACATCTCTCCATACCTCTGATACATGTCGTTGTGATTCTTCAACGTCTTCAGAGAGATGGAGGGTCCCAATAACCAATAACTTTTAGCGCACTCCCAAACTGTTGAACCAAAACCCTGCAGACTATGACGTCTTTAAACAAAGAATATGATGTCTTTAAACCCCATGGACTATGATGTCCTTAAACCCATTGGACCGTAACGTCCCTAAACTAAGCTCTATAGACTATGACGTCTTTAAACCATAGACTATGAGGTCCTTAAACTCATGGACTATGATGTCCTTAAACCCAATGGACCGCAATGTCCCTATAAACTTAAGAAAATCATGTTGAGTAGATCTTAGTCTGAAATTTGACTAACGTATCCTCAACAAACGTTTGAGTTGATCTTAATCTAAAATAATATTAACGATCCTTAAACCAACCCAAACCCAAATCTAAGAAAATACGAATTTGGACTAATTCACGCCCTACGGGCGACGATATAAATTAGTCTCTGTATACAATCCACGGGCAACCAAAAACAAAACAAACACACACGACACGAAGTGGACATCTGGAGAAGGAGAAAGTGGTTACCGCGAGGCGGTAGAGTTATTAACTGCAGGGGCTTGTGCCTGCAGGGAAGAGCGTCCCCACAATCAAAAAAACCCTCGTACACAAGAGGGAATCTGACGAAGTCTGCTACAACGGCCGCATTTGTCTAAACCTCCGATATACGGTGTCATAAATCAACTTGGTATCTTCGGAGAGGTGGGCGGATAAAACCCAAATAGCATCTGCCCCCCAAAATTCAGGCCAGACGTCCCAACGTCTTGGTCGCGTCTTTTGGCGGTAAACAATGATCATTCGATATTAGTAATATATATATATATATATATATATATATACATACATACATACAATAGATCGTAGGCCTAGCGGCACGGCTGCAGAGTTATGTCCCGGGCAACAGTGGACGTAGTCTCGGACATGCACGAGACCCTTGTTAAACATAAGCATCTTTTCCACCAACTGATTTCATTGTCTTAATGACTGATAAGTAGTGACATACACATTGCCTGGTTTACTGATATGATACATACATCGCACTGTTCATGTTCAAATGATATTCATTCTTCTCATGTTTCTGTATTCTGTCGCACCTTGCATGTTTAATAACATTGTACCCATTATATATATTTATTGCTGTATGTGTCGTCCTGACGACCTGAGTGTGCATGCTCAGAGGACGAGGTGGACCCAGTCAAGGAGCAGGACCTGCCATTTGATATCGCGGAGGTCTAGACTGCAACATCAGCGCCGCCCTTTTTGCTTTAAGCACATTGCATTTCGTTGGTTAGTTATTTTCTTATGCAAAATAAATGTATCTCGAACTCTTTTATTGTAATGTAATAAAGTTATGAACTGTGATTTCCTTTACTCTAATATTGTTTACTGACTACCATGTAATACTAGAAGCCGAAGTGTGACTATGGCGGGATTATTTCCTGACAGTAGGAGCATGGCTGGCCTAGTCACCCCTCGCATTCCGTATTTTAGGAAGTGGGACGTGACATGGTTTTGTTGATATCAGAGCCAGGTTTGGATGAAATTACAGTTCTGTCGAGAGATCCCTAGATTGAGTTATACCCTTGATGTGTGCCTTATTACATTTCTTTTCACTTTATAATCCTCGTTGAATCATCGTGTAGCCCTTGTTTGGATCTGATTTCTTTTGATCATCTTTCAGAAACATGGACTTCTCGGGAAACTCTTCAGGTGCCAGTTCCCACGATCATACCGAGAACATCCTCAGCACACTGACGATCCTAACTCAGGCTCAAGAGAAGAAGACCGACCTCCTGGATGAGGAGTTGAAGGCGGTTACAGGAGACCGCAATTACCGCTCTGGAGAGATCTACGACTGTCCCCGCCGCCTCCGAGAGCGCCCTCGTACCGACTACACATGGTAGGGTTAGTACCATTTCGGACTTTAGGAGGCTTCATCCAACAGTTTTCACGGGATCAGCAAATCCACTCGAGGTCGAGCAATAGCTTATCAACGTGGAGAACCGCTTGGGTCCTGACAATGACAGAGTAAGCGTGGTGAAGATTCAGCTGGAGGACGAGGCACGCACGTGGTGGTCCGTAGAGGAAAACTAGTTAGAGAAATCGATCGGATAGGACACGTTCTCCGCGTGATTTCTATATCACTATTTTCCGGCCATTGTCAAGGTCGGGACGGGGGAGAAATTCATCATGTTGAAGCAAAATGGACGCTCAGTGGATGTCTACGCCGCAGAGTTTAACCGGCTGAGTCGCTTCGCACCGTACATGGTAGCCACCGAAATCGCCAGGGCCAGACGGTTTCAGCAGGGGCTCGATATTGAACTTCAGCAACTTAACGCGTCTCTCAATCTACCGACCTTCGCTCAAGTGTTGAACGCTGCCCGAGTACAGGAAAGATTAGCGGAGAAGGCCAAGGGCCAACGATCGATGGACAGGAGACCCCACATAGTTCCAACACGGGCTACCTTTTCCTCCCGTGGAGCGATCCCAGTTCACAGGCCGGGTGTTACGCAGATGAACCGTACTTTCTCACCTCAGCAGCCGCAGCAGAGGGCCCTGTTTTGCGATTATTGCCAGAGGCCAGGGCACATGCGGAAAGATTGTCGCAGAGCCAAGGGGTAATGTCTGATTTGCGGATCCAGCGAGCACAGGGTCAGCGGATGTCCCCAGAGATCTGAGCTTACAGGGAGAGTTCGAGCAACAACAACTGTCGTACGGCACTTCAGCTCAGAGGGGCCATCTCTGGTATCCCAACGGCAATTATTCGATCAGAGACAGACTGGTACGGGTCGGAATAAGGGCCGGGTTTTCACCCTGTCCGCTGAGCAGGTAGAGACTTCTGAAGAAGTGGTTACACGTACCCTCCTTATTTATTCTGTACCAACTAGAATTCTTTTTGATTCGGGTGTTACGCATTGCTTTATTTCTACACAGTTTGTTGACATGCACTCTATACCCCACGAGCCGTTGATCAAGGGTTGGAAGATATATACGGGTAACAAGATTATTATGTCCAACCAAGAGTGTAGGTTATGCCCTGTGGTGGTTTGTGGCAGGGAATTTTATGCAAACTTTCTTTTGATTGGGACTGGTAGCTACAAAGCTATTCTGGGGATGGATTGGTTGAGCACGTTCTATACCGTTATCAACTGCCGGGCTAGGAGTGTGACGTTTCGCATTCCTAATCATCCGGAGTTCATGTTCGTGAGCGGCAGCGAGTCTTTGGAACCAGCTAAGTTCCGAGCGAAGCCAAAGACCTTAATAGCTATGGAGATAGACGAGGAGCCAGCACCGGAGGTGGTTCGTGAGTTTCTTGATGTGTTCCTTGAAGATCTACCTGGTTTGCCCCCGCCTCGGGTATTGGGCTTCTCGATTGACCTGATTCCAGGAACAGCGTCAGTTTCCAAAGCTCCCTACAGGATGGCGCCGGTAGAGTTGGCAGAGTTAAAGAAACAAATAGAAGATCTTCTGGATAAAGGATTTATCCGTCCAAGTGCTTCCCCGTGGGGTGCTCCTGTGTTACTGGTTAAGAAGAAAGAAGGTTCCTTGCTCATGTGCATCGACTACCGGGAGTTGAACCGAGTGACCGTGAAGAACAAGTATCCCATCTCCCGCATCGACGACTTGTTTGATCAGCTTGGTGGTGCTCGGGTGTTTTCTAAACTAGAATTTCGATCAGGGTATCACCAAATCAGGATTAAGGCAGAGGATGTATGCAAGACGGCTTCCGAACCCGATATGGTCACTATGAGTTCCTTGTGATGCCGTTCGGTGTTAGCAATGCACTGGCCATATTTATGGACTTGATGAACAGGGTTTTCTCCAAGTACTTGGATCAGTTTGTTGTCGTATTCATTGACGACATTCTCGTCTATTCGAGAAGTCGAGAGGAGCACGCCGAGCAACTACGAATTGTATTGCGGGTTCTGCGGGAGGGGAAGCTCTATACTAGCTACGCAAGTACGAGTTTTGGCTCGACAAGGTGCAATTTCTGAGGCATGTCGTTTCGAGTGACGGCATTTCAGTGGATCCGACAAAAATCGAATCTATCAAAGACTGGCCAACACCGAAATCAGTTGCTGAGATAAGGAGCCTCTTAGGATTGGCTGGGTATTATCGACGGTTTGTCCAAGATTTCGCGAGAGTAGCGGAACCCTTGACGAAGCTCACACGGAAGAAGGTGCCTTATGTCTGGTCGGAAGAGTGCACTCAAGCGTTCGAGCTGTTGAAACTAAAGTTGACTACGGCCCCAATTCTGACTGTGTCAGACAGCTCGGGTGGCTTGGTTGTTCATAGTGATGCGTCAGGAAAAGGTTTGAGTTGTGTATTAATGCAGCCCGGTCGAGTGGTGGTTTACGTCTCTCGTCAGCTGAAAACTCACGAGAACTACCCCACGCATGACCTGGAGTTAGCGGACGTTGTGTTCGCTTTAAAAATATAGAGGCATTACTTGCTAGACGAAAGAGTGGAAATGTACACGAATCACAAAAATTTGAAATACATGTCCACTCAGAAGGAGCTGAATATGAGGCAACGCAGATGGTTGGAGTTGATGGCGGACTACGATATTGATCTACAGTATCACCCGGAGAAGGTGAACGTCGTTCCTGATGCTCTCAGTAGCAGGCCGTCAGCCACATTGCTGACTTATCAAAATGGGATTCTCGATGACCTTCAGAGACTCGAGTTAGAGGTAGTTACACTGGGTGTGCCCGGACAGCTCTGGCAGTTATAAGTCAATCTTCGCTTATATATCGCATTAAAACTGCACAGGCTGGAGACTCTCAGTTGCAGAAGTTCAGAGGGTTAGTTGAGGACGGATTTGCAGATTCACGGAGATGGCTCTCTGAGATTTGGCAGTCGGCTGTATGTTCCAAAGGGGTGTTCGAGATGATGTTCTAGCTGAGGCACATAGTTCCGCTTACTCGGTGCACCCAAGTGGCACCAAGATGTACAAAGACCTGAGGCATCACTTCTGGTAGAACGGGATGAAGAGGGAGATTGCTCGCTTTGTCTCCAAGTGTCTGGTATGCCAATAGGCGAAAATCGAGTATCAGAATCGCTGGGTTGTTGCAACCATTTCCAGTGCCAGAGTAGAAATGGGAGCACATCACTATGGATTTTGTGACGGCACTATCTCGAAGTCCAAGGGGAAACAATGTTGTCTGGGTTATTGTTGATCGTCTCACGAAAGCAGCATATTTCATACCCTTTCCGAGTCGGGCAATCGATGGAGTCGCTTGCAGAGAAATATATGTAAAAGATTGTGAGACTGCACGGAGTACCCATTAGTATCGTGTCTGATCGAGACACCAGGTTTATTTCCCATTTCTGGAAGAGCATGCAGAGAGTATGTGTACGCGTCTCAAGTTCCGCACGGCCTATCATCCGCAGACGGACGGCAATCCGAGTGTACTATCCAGACGCTCGAGGATATGTTGAGGGCATGCATGCTTGATTTTCAGGGTTCTTGGGAGGATCGTCTCCATCTGATAGAGTTTTCGTATAACAACAGCTACCAAGCTAGCATCCAAATGGCCCCATTCGAGGCTCTGTATGGACGAAAGTTTCGGTCCCCTCTTTGTCGGGATGATGTGGGTGAACGCATGTTGTTGTGCCCTGAGCTCATAGTATAGACAGTGAGCAAGGTTCAGACGATCAGGCAACGTATCAAGATGGCTCAGAACCGACAGAAGAGTTAGGCAGGCACCGAAAGAAGGTCGTTGGAGTTTGATGACCATGTATTTATGAAGATATCACCCACTCGGGGAGCGATCAGATTTGGTAGTCGGGGGAAACTCAGTCCCTGATCCTTCGGACCTTTTGATGTGCTAGAGCGAGTAGGAGAGTGTTGGATATATGTATGCCCTAGAAGCCATTATATGATAGTGGATGTATCGATATGTGTATATATATATTCAGAGGACATTCTTGCTCGACATGATAGTATGTTATCTGGTTTACTTTATCTTGACATGTTCATTTGATCATGCATCTTACTCATTTGGTACATGTTGATAAAGCCCTTAGGATATTTGCTTGGCTACTGCGACTATGATGCGGATCATACCAGTGGGACACGTGTAGTTTATAAGCATATCCTTGAACTGTTCCTAGTCGTGGGTGTATCGAGACGGGGCATCGATATTCCAGAGTAGACTAGCGTATACCATTCTTGTCCCATATGATGGGCGATGGATGATCCCATATCCATCTGGTGTGGTGACACCAAAGATTATATACGGGTGCTCAGTGGAGACTGGGTACACTGAACGAGCTCGCCGAGAACTCCTATGTGGTATTATATTTATAGTCGGATAGCAGTTCTTAGATGACACTGGTACAGGTTAGTCTGTAGACCCGAGATCGTCATAGAATTGTGTGTCCTCCCACTGTACTTTGATCTCCTCCCTACTACGGCTCTACTGAGTTGTGGGTACAGTCCCGAGGAGCATGGAGGCAATGAGCGATAGGAGGGGTTTCGTCTCTCCCGGTATAGTGGGTTGATGTTGCGCTATGCTCGATTGGCTATAACAGGAAGTCCCTGGCCAGGGCTGCTGAGATTTACTGATAAGTGTTATCAGTAGATTCTCGATCTGTTATGAGCCATACACTGGCATAACTTATTGAGTTATTGCGGTCGACGATACTATCCCTAGACTCGATATGCGGCATATCTGATGAAGAGACCGGACTGTACGGTAAGTGTTGCGAGTTGGCTCGACGGGAATTTTCACATGTTCGCTTGTTTTTCTTCTGATCGCTCAATACCCGGGTGGCCGTTACGTTTAGCTGACCGCTTGCGGTTTGTGGGTGTTTGATATGATCATCACCTACTGCCGACGTATTGACGAGTCTTAGAGTCCCACACAGGAGTTTCCTAGCTCAGACGAAACGATGTGTGCATATGAGATATGCGCGGGAGCTCGATTTAATGCGTGCATATGATACCGTATATTAATCGGGTGTTTTTCTATTGGTCGGGTCGTATGTGATATGACCGGGTTATTAAATCAAGTGTTGGTTTAATATTGACTTTTAGCTCATTTAAATAAAACTTTTCTTTATATGTATGTATGCATGAATGGGTGTATGTGCATATGTTGATGTGAATGCACGCATACATGCATACATGGGTGTCATGGTTGTTGAAACATTGGAGATGGCAATGCAAGACTCACATGGTTTATATATATATGTATATTTTGATATTGGGTAAAAAGAAAATGGAAATTAAATTATAATTAGGTTTCTACACTCTTCTCTCTTTTGACCTAACTTTAAACCATGGTTTGATTTTCATTTGGTCTTTAACCAAACATCAAAATATCTAGATATTTTATAATCATAGTTTGGCATAACATAAATATATCTTTGATATTTATTTCTATGTTGATATTATTATTGAGAATTATCTTTAAAAGAGTTCTAGCTTTAGCCACCTCCCTTTTCTTTCTCCTTCAAGCTCTCTAGGGTTTTAAAAGTGAGTGAAGTAAAAAGAAAGAAAATGTTTTTAAGTGAGAATACAACCCACATCACCATTCTACTTTAGTCTAGCCCACTAATGTAGAGTGTTTGCTTCATCTTCATTCCTGATCAAGTGAAGCTTGGAGCTTGAGCAAAGGGACTTCGGGTGGATTATCGTGGACTTGGAAGGATTCAAGCAAGTCGGTTCAAACTCTAGGAGATCCAAGGAGTCAAGGAGGGAAGTCTACAAAGGTTGTATTTTTCCCCACTTAGTGTTAGATTTTAACTAGTATGTGATATTAGTTACTTGTTATCCTAAATTTCTAGTCCGATTCATGGTTAGTTTGCTTAGCACCTCCTAAAAATTTTATAGTGACATGTGTGATGCTTCCAAACCCTAGGCATGGTGCTAAGGAAACCTTACAGAAAGGTGGCTTATCGACTTGCCTTTCCTCCATCGCTAGCTGGTGTGCACAACACTTTCCATGTATCTCAGTTAAGACGCTACGTTCAGGATGACAACTATATCCTGAACCATTCAGAGTTAATGTTGGACACCGATCTGTCTTACGAGCAGCAGCCTACCACCATTCTCGATCGTCGGGAAAAAATGCTAAAGAACAAAGGCATTCCCTTGGTTCGAGTTTCTTGGGGTGGTCGTTCTTTAGGAGAGTCTACCTGGGAATGCGAGGAGGACATTCGTCAACGTTTTCCACATATGTTTGAGTAGTATTGTTGTTCCGTTGTTTTCATTCTTTAATTTCGATGATGAAATTTTTTTAAGGGGGTATAATATAAATCACCAGTTCCATGTATATATTTTCCGTATTTTTCTAGAATTTTCTTAGTATTTTTGCACATTTTATATATATATTTTTTATTATTTTATTTATTATTTTTCCTAAACTAAATCTAAACCCTAAACCCGACCCGAACCCGACCCGCTACCCCTTCTTCTTCTCCTTCTTTTCTTTTCTTTTCCCACCCTTTTCCCCAACATCCCTCTCCTCCTCCCTCGTGACCGCCACCTTGTAACCCGCGCCTACGGCCACGACGATCTCGTCCACTCGCCAACGATCTCCCCGAGATCCCCTTCCCCAAATCCTCACTTACTCCCCTCTCTCGCTCCTCACCGACGTCTTCGCGAGACCCGCTTCCTCAAAGGCCACGATGACCTTGTCCACTCGCCAACGATCCCCCGAGATCCTCTCGCCTACCTTCTCTAAACCCTCAACCACTCTCTCACTATCTCTCCCTCGTTCTCTTCATCTCTCTCAATCGCATTCTCTCTCTCCCCTTCTCCCTTCGAAACCACACGGCCATCACCTCACCGCCGACGAACCACTATCGTCGGAGCCACCTCCTCTCCTCAAACAGCACCCTAAACTCGAACCCAATCCTCTCAACCCAACACCACCTTCCTTGCCGAGCTTCTCTGCAGCTCACCACCGGCCAACCAGCACCACCGACGAGATCCTCGACGACGCCACTAGCCACTGCTTCGCCGATGAGCTCTGTGACCACCGCCATCTCGACTGAACCGAGCTCCCCCACTCCTTCATTTTTTGCAACTCATTAATCGACGCTCGACCACCTTGCCGCCCCATCAACTTCGACGTCACCGTTGTCGTCCACGCTGCCGGCCGATCTCATCACAACTTGCTCCTCCTCCCTGAACCCACCACAGAAGCATCAATCCGAACCCTAAGTTCCAAGCTGAGCCCTACACCTTGCCATCGCCGCAGCCGCTGCTCTGTGCCGTATTGCTGTTGCTGCCACCGTTCATCGCCGCTGTCAAAGTCGTCCCATCTCGACTATCGAGCCATCGCCAGGCAAGAGAAAACCCAACTCTTGCTAATCATGCTATTATATATATAAGTTAATTAATAATGTTAGATAGGTGTGTGCACACGCGCGTGTATACACAAACGTGCATATATGTGTGTGTGTCTATATCGTGTTAAGTGATGATCGAATACTTGTGAATTGAGCCATCGTGATTGGTTGTATTGAATCGAACCCAACTCGGATCCATTAATCGTATGGATATCTGCTCAGTCAAAAATATTGCACATTTGATAGAACATTTTCCTTATTTTTGTTAAGTACTTAAAGGTGTTTATCGTAAGTATGGAACATATGTGGTTTATCTGCAAAATACTTTTTATCATATGTTTATACATTATACTTAACATTATGAAGGAAAATATATGCATATAGTATTTATATGATATTTTGATAATTTAAATATGCATATCATATCAAATATTCCTAATCAATATTCTTAAAATATTGTATCATATATAAAATGATTAGGATAATATCTCAAATATAACAAATATTACTAATACTATGAATTGAGATATTGTGCGGGTATAGCTTAGGTCTGGAGATCGAGATATTCGAGATGCCGGGAATAAAATCTACCGATAAAATTTGATCAAATCATAAAATCGTAAATGGCAGAGACTCAGAGAAGATCTAAAAAAACCAGACATCACAATAATCTCCACGTGTCAATATGAGGCAGCACAAAAATTTTGATACACTGATCTTACCAAAATGCCGCGGTTGGGCGGCCAAACGCATGCATTTGCGGCGGATCCGCGGCCTTATCGTGGACGTAGGATCTGAGATTTTCTGGGGCTGATCACAACAACAAATCCTAACACATAAAATCTAAGGTTTCTGCTTCTAGTGCTATTTAAAGGACCGAGAGCTTCATATGAAAATTATCTATCTAATCTATCTAATATCGAAACAGATCACTAAAGTCATCACCTAATAAATCAATCCGAAGCGATCGAGAGGTCCACAACGATCCATGAATTCAGGAGATCAATCGACGCCTCATCTACTTCCAACGAGAACAGAGATCGGAGCATAAATTAGGGTTCTTATACTCTAAATTCGACGGATTTATAAATGATACTTGATTAATAAAAAGGTAGATCTTTAGTTTAGTTCTTTGCATTCTGCATTACTTTCAGCATTTACATTATGATCTCCTTCTTCATCTTCTCTTCTAGCTCAACCACGCATGAGTAATTCCTCGTTTGATAGGGTTTGTAGAATTATGGTAGATCAATAGATGATAAAATCTCTTAATTTCTTTTACATCTTTTAAAATTTATATACTTTAGCAAAGTAACTGTTAACATCTTAATCGAGCGCGCTATCAATTTATTGATAGTCTCGACCGCGATTTGAGATTAGATTAACAATTATTTTGGTAAAGGCTAAACATAAATAGAGGTCGATAAAAAGATAAGAGTTAAGAGTGGGAACCCTATTCTCTCAAAAAACTCCAATCTTCATTCATCATTATCGATGTAGTTTTAAATCTATTAAAAAATAAAAGGAGTCATTTTTAATTAATTATCTATTACTACTAAATTCTATGAACCCTACAAGCCTATTCTTCATAAAATCTGCATCCGTATATCATAGATCTAAAACTATTCTCCATATTTTCAATCAACTCGTCTAAATCAAGTAAAAAGTTTGACGTTTTCCTGAGGACGACCCGTACTCATCTCGGCTAGCTACGAGCAACACCGTTATTGATTGCGGTTACTTTACTTCACAAAACACTTCTTCAAAATACAGAATCAATCAATATCATATTACAATATACATTAAGAAATTGTTGTTGATCGACACTCGTATACACATACTAAGTGTTTGATGCAAAACCCTAAACCAAAACCCATTTAAAAATGGCTGAATTTGTGACCAAAGAATCCCTCTATTGATAATGAATGTCGTGTAGGGATTTGAGTTAAAAATACTTAGGTTATACCCATGAAAAGTCGCCCCCTAAAGGCGACACTAAATCAGGAATGCACCGCACATGTCACGTCGAAAAATATATATTAAATTAGTTACATGTCGGGATGTGATGTTCTGCGGCTCATCTCGAAGCCGACTCGATGAGCTAGAACCCTCTATAGTTAACCCTTCAATGCTGATAGACCACTGTAATGAGAATTGATTGGGAATGCGGCTCTAGACTGCAGTCCAGGGCAGCATTCCACGAGGATACCTGAACTTAAACGCCTGCACGTCCCCACATAAACTGAAAATGCGCGGATTCTTATATAGTCACGTAGATAATTTAGTTAGCTAACATGTGAATCTGGTCTCGTTCAGTTTCACTATCGTTTGGTATTTTGTTTATATTTTAAACTATCAACGTATTCTGCAGTTTTTGCAGTGACATTTCTTTCACCTTCATACTAAATAGGACAAATCTTTTAGTACAGAAAAGCTATCTTGGATCCTCTTGATGTGTCGGAAACCTAACAGATAGAACTAGGTTTTATTTAACTGGGGCAACGTCCGAATCTAAACACAGTCCCTAATAAACCGCGCATGAAGTTGAACTTTCGGTTCTAAAACCGGAATTTCAACAACAGATCGCTGATTTAAAATGATGATTAGTCCCTAACCTGAATTCCTATTGACATGAAACAAATTTTACGCTTAGATAATCTAAGTATACTTCGTACGCCTTTTATATTCTTTTGGTCGATTCTATACGTGTGATTTATGGTGAATTTTGCAAATTATATGGCATTGGCTGTCATAATTTAGTGAATATCTGTTCAGTATATTTCTACCTTATTTTGTGTTTGCTTTATACCTTCTGCATAGTGATCGTTTACATTGAGACTTAGTGACTGATTTGCATTGTCGATATATAAGTGTTAGTGATTGGGTTGTGGCAATTACGATAGTGAGCCAGTGATTGAAAGTGATATTGATAAATGGAAGCGTGATTGAAAGTGAAAGCAATACGTATTTGTTCACACATATCTAATACCTGAATACATACTATAACCCGGGAAATGGGGAAAGTAAGGTGGAATTGAACCCGTATTTAGCGAGGTACAGTGACTTAGAGGATGATCATTCGATATTAGTGATATATATATACATGCATTAGGTCGTGGGCCTAGCGACATGGCTGCAGGGTTATGTTCCGGGCAACAGTGGACCATAGTCTCGGGCATGCACGAAACCCTTGTTAAACACGAGTATCTTTTCCACCAACTGATTTCATTGACTTAGTGACCGATAAGTAGTGACATACACATTGCCTGGTTTACTGACATGATACATACATCGCACTGTTCATATTCAAATGATATTCATTCTTCCCGTGTTTCTGTATTTTGTAGCACCTTGCATGTTTAATAACATTGTACCCATTATATATATTTATTGCTATAACCTGAGTGTGCATGCTCAGAGGATGAGGTGGACCCAGTCAAGAAGCAGGACCTGCCATTTGAGATCGCGGAGGTCTAGACCGAAACATCAGCGCCATCCTTTTTGCTATAAGCACATTGTATTTCGTTGGTTAGTTATTTTCTTATGCAAAATAAATGTATCTCGAACTCTTTTATTGTAATGTAATAAAGTTATGAACTGTGATTTTATTTACTCTAGTACTATTTACTGACTACCGTGTAATCCTAGAAGCCGAAGTATGACTACGACGGGGTTATTTCCTGACTGTAGGAGCATGGCTGGTCTCGTCACCACTCACATTCCGTATTTTAGGAAGCGGGGCGTGACAGAGAGAGAGAGAGAGACCATATGCTTGTTAGATGTTACAATTCTTTACGTTTAACACTAGGTTTTGAAAGGAACCATTACATTAGTCATGTGGGTATGTCAAAATATTAAACATTGAAAATCAGATGTCTCTATTTTTCCTTCATAAATACAATGTTTGAATAATTAAAAAGAATAACTTAGATATAATTACCAAAGCCAATACAAAAAAAAATTGTGTGCACTTTAGAGTTAATTCTGCTAGAATAAAAACAAAGGAAATGCAGACTATTCCTTTCGAAAGAAATTAAAACTCGTAATTTGCTTGCAAAGAACGGATAAAATATTGAAAAAACCAGAGAAACATGTAGAAGGAAAAACAAAAAGGCAATGAAGACAGTTGTTGAAATAAATTAAATGACAATGACGAAGAAATTAATTTGTGAATAGTTGAATGATGGATGTCAAAGATTTCATTTTATATGAATCCTTCGCAATGGCATTGGCATCATTTACAAAAAATCAGCAGTAATCTTCTTAAGCCATTCTACTAACCTTTTTGACAAGCAAGATCTAGAACAACATGTCCCCGACGAGCATACAACAGAACACGTACATTTTTGATCTGATGAACAGCATGAAATCATAACTGTCAGTCAAGCATGAAATCATGATTTTTTGCTTCAAGAAATAGCACTTCCAAAAGAGTTAAGAAAAATTGCTCTCAAATGTTTATAATGCATGCATATTATCATGAACAACCCGAGGAAAAATTGAACATCGATAATTAGTGAAGAATGAATCCTAATACCAGTTATATTGGATCCTGGCTGCAGGGTGGTTATTTTCAAGGTTTATGCTAATAAAAATTGAAAGAAACATAATCACCTATAAAATCCATAATGCCCCTAACCATGCTTAATCATTAATTTTCAGTGGTGCAGTAGTCGTATCAAGATTAAGTTTTGTGTAACAAACTATATACTGATAAGAAAGAAGAAGAAAAACAAGATTTGCATCAGTCCAGGCCAACAAAGTTGAGGAAAGCAAATATTGAACTATACCGGAAATTAAGAACAATTTCAGAGCTCGTCTTCAAAATTAAGTTCATGTAGCAACAAGCAATTTAAGTGACCTTGAAAATTAAACCAAAGAAGACAGTTCATTGCTCCGAGTCTCCAATCCAAAGATTTTTATTTTTATTTTTATGTGCAACCCAAAGATGATTGGGATCACAACATACCCAGTTGTTTAGCTTCTTTTAGTCCGATAACGGGGCTAGCTTGGCGGTCTTTGAGTGTCCGGTCCGACCTCAAGCTGTAATTGTCTGCAGCTCTCCTTGCAATCTTAGTGCTCTCGTCTTCTATGCTATATGAATCACCTAAAAAAGGAATGCTTAATTGATGTAAGTAATGTGTTTCCACAGTAGAATCCCATAGTTTAATCTAATATAACTAAAAAGAAGTATAGTATCATTCTACAGAAAGCACAATTGCGCTCAATCATTTGAAGAGGTCAGAATTTTAGAAGCAATAAACTCAAAGGAGAAGATGTACAACAAAATCTCTAACAAGGTTAGGAAAAAGAAAATTGTAATCGAAACAGTGCCTCTTAGCATGAGATAAAGACGCAAACGCTCAATAACAAGCTCAAATTAGCTACAAGCTGCAGTATCTCAATCCGAAACAGGAATTTAAAGACTAATCTACAACACCTAATTGCACTTGAGCATAGAAACTATATCAAAAAAATCGAATTTTTATGGAATAAATCGCATGTTTGAGGTGCGAAATCAAATGGGCATCAATAAATTTACCGTATCAATGCAGTCTTTGCTTCGATTGAGACCGACAGAAATTTTGACGACGAAGAGCTAGGGAAATGATTTGGGAATGAAATGTTGAATAATTAAAGCGGGTCGGGTTCGGGTTTCGGGTCGGATCCGGACTATGTACTTTTAGCTTTGGTGATGCAAATCCATCCACACCCAACTAAATTAGAATTTTGAATGATTTTGAAAGTTTACATGAAAAACTGTTTTGTAACGGATAAAGATACTTTTGGTATCCATCTAGTCGATTCCAGTTAGTCCACCGGGCTTCTTATTGCGTGACAGATGAGATGTGCGGTTACGTATCGAGGAAATTGCATCCTAGGCTTCACATATTGCTCAATTTTAAATCAAAACAAAAAATCATTGCACCTTTTAGGTATAGAAGAATACTGATGACATATTGCAAATTAATTTAGGGTTTTCCGATTACACTTTTATTTTTTGACAAAAGCAATTGTCACATGCAGGAAAAAGCTGGCCGCGAAATAGGTATGAATGCTGACTCGAAGCATTATATTTTGGAGTTAAATTGTAGATTGAATTAACTAATCCAGTACGCATGTAAACAGAATAGCAATGTCTAAACCAAATCCAAATTAAAACCCAAGTCTAAAAGCTATGAAAGTTGGTTGCTCAGATTGAATTTTTTAAATTACTATGGAAATTTTTTCGTCCCACCTAACTTACGATACTGACTCCGCCACTGATTCTGCACCGAATTCATATGTTGCTTTTTATCGGGCTAGGGCTCTGGATCCCTTTTATAAACCGCCCTCATGAAACGGACCCGATGAGGTGTTGGAGATAGTGCCCTCAGAGTCAATTATTGCATCACAGGCACGTGATTGCAATGATTGAAGGAGAACCTATGCCGGTATGACAGTCTTACTCAAGATGATAGTATACTATCTGGTTTATCTTTATCATCGTGTGCTGCTTTAGGTGACCGTACAGGTCGCTATTGCGCGTTGATAGAGCCCTTAGGATTCTTGCTTGACGGCCAGCAGTATGATGGCGATCATATACGTGGGAGCTGGGGGTCTATAAGCACATCCTTAAAAGGTCCCTGGTCGTGGGAGTTTTCGAGACGGGGCATCGACACTCCAAAGTAGACTAGTGTATACAGTCGAGACCCCGACGAGGGGCGGTTGCCGGTCTCACAAGCCGCTGGTGTCAGTTGATTCACCTAAGATGTATACAGGTGCTCATTGGGTTATGAGTACACCGGACAGGACTCGCCGGGAACATACTAGTTGGTCTTATACCTAACGTCAGATAGCAGTTCCCTGGTGACATGTGTACATGTTAGTTCATCGACCTGAGATCGTCATTTGTCTCGTGTGAGTTCCCACTGTACTTTGATTACTACCCTACCACGGCTCAAAGGGGGCGTGCAAACAGGTTTTAGTTGGGTACAGTCCCGAGCCACATGGAGGCAGTGAGCGGATCTGCAGGGGTTCGTCTCTCCCGGTATTGGGGGTGAGGTCGCACTGTATCTAGGAGAGCCATTACACGAAGTCCTTGGCTTGTGAGACCGTCATATGTTGCTTCGATTGAGACCGAGAGAAATTTTGACGACAAAGAGCTAGGGAAATGATTTGGGAATGAAATGTTGAATAATTAAAGCGGGTCGGGTTCGGGTCGGATCCGGGCTATGCACTTTTAGTTTTGGTGATTCAAATCCATGCACACCCAACTAAATTAGAATTGTGAATGATTTTTAAAGCTTACATGAAACACTGTTTTGTAACGGATAAAGATACTTTTGGTATCCATTTAGTCGATTCCAGGTAGTCCACCGGGCTTCTTATTGCGTGACGGATGAGATGTACAGTTACGCATCGAGGAAATTGCATCCTTGGCTTTGCCTATTGCTCAATTTTAAATCAAAACGAAATTTCATTGCGCTTTTTAGGTATAAAAGAATACTAATGACATATTGCAAATTTATTTTAGGGTTTTCCAATTACACTTTTATTTTTTGACAAAAGCAATTGTCACATGCAGGTAAAAGCTAGCGCGAAATTGGTATGGATGCTGACTCCAAGTATTATATTTTGGAGTTAAATTGTAGATTGAATTAACTAATTTAGTACACATGTAAACAGAATAACAATGTATAAACCAAATCCAAATTAAAACCCAGGTCTAAAAGTTATGAAAGTTGGTTGCTCATATTGAATTTTTTAAATTACCATGGAATTTTTTTCGTCCCGCCTAACTTACAATACTGACTCCGCCACTAATCTACACCGAATTCATATGTTGCTTTTTAACGGGTTTAGAGGTCCATTTCACCTTGGTGTATGTCAATTTATGTCTTTAACAGCTCTATGAAAAAAATCTTAAAAAGGATTTTTGCTCAATTACTTCATGCAAAGTCCTCTTAACAATTTTGGTTTTTTCTTGTCCCGTCTGCTGTCACCAAACAAGATAGTATTTGTCAGGGATATGAGTTGAGGATACACTGAAACACCCTTAACCATCATAGTTTTTCACTAAAAGACCTTAAAATATTTTTATCACAACAGAATATCTTAAACCGTGGTTTCCAAGGGATTTATTTACGCTAAAAAATACCTAAGGTGTTTTACCGTAATTAAAAGCTTTAAGGTGTTCTGGTGACATTTGATGATTGTTAAGGGCATTTTCGTGTAATTTACTATAGGTTACATATCAGTTATGTTGGTCAACTTTATGTTGACCAATCCATGACCCTTGCTAGATGTCCAAGCCTCTTTTTTAGGACCAACTTTTATTTTGTTTCTTTGGCAAAACTTTTACCTTTTTATTTAGGCCAGTTATATTGCGTTTCATAATATATATTAAGCAACTGTTATTTAAGAACAAAAGATTTTATTCATCCATTATAAGACCCAATATGACTCCATAAAAAAAGCAATTTAGGACAGGAATTGTTGAGCTTTTCTTCATATATTTATTTTCACGTTCAAATTGTTGAGCTTTTACATTCAAGAACAACAATAAAAGTATGTAGCCGTTCATCCAAACGTAAAATAGCCATCGAAACCAGTTTTATAGAAAGAAAAGACAACTTGAAAAGATGTTGGTTACTCAATTTTGATTTAGATCACATAACTTAGGAGCATGTTTGAAGGAAAATATACATATAGAAAATATATATAGAGAACATACCTTGGAAAAGAAAATAACAATTTTTATGGAAGGGTTTGAAGCTGATAGGCATCTTGATGGATATACATTATCAACACTAGAATTTATGCACGTGTTTAAAAAAATTTGAAAAGGAAAGAGAGAGAAATGTGGAGGATTCAAGAGTATTATTTATTTATTTATTTATTTAAAAACGGAAGAGATGGGACGGAGAGCTTGAGAGGTGAGAGAGATGATGTTCACGGCTTGAGAGGTAAGGATTTTTCATATTTTTTTTGAAAAAAGAAGTGGGGTGCACGTGTAATTGCATTATATACAGAGACACATTGCCAGCATCTTCTCTTGCAACAAAATGTTTCTTTTTCCAATAAGGCCAAAAGAAGGTTCAGGATAAAATCATGTTTTGAATATTAAATCAATAAATGGTTGTCTCTTCTATAATATTATAATCCGAAGAGAAGGGGAGGTATACGGCACTATCATATTTAATTGAAATATAGATTTTAGAAAATAAGGAAAATCCTTAATTCTAAGATATTAAAGCATATCGACTCTTTTAACCAGAGAGACCTCAGTAAAATATAAAATATATAGATTTAAAAAAAAATCTTCAACAGATTATCATGGTTAACAGTTATAACAATTTACAATCCATGTTCGTTAAGCCTTCTAAGAAAAATTAAAAAACAACTCAATAAATCAATAGCAAATGAAAAGAATATACCATAAATATATACATAATTAATGAACCAACAATCACTATTCAATAGTACCCAAAAATACAAAATTCAAATGCAAAGTTTAACACGTGATGTTATCCTACCGTTTTCAGGGGAAAAAAAGAAGCCTCATAAAAAAATGATTAAATCAGTTTCAAAATTCAAATAAATAAAAGAAAAGTTTTTAAAAAATAAAAATCAGGAGCATCCAAAATACTAACCAAAAAAAGAAGTAAAAGGCATATTACCAAAAGATCCAGGGGTATATATACAAAACCACACCCACGCTCTCTTCCTTAAAAATAAAATTAAAATAACCATAAAATAAAACCCCCCAAAACCCTAGCTACCGCCGTCTCCCTCTCCTCGAAACCCTAAAACCCTAACTGTAGATCGATTTTCCGCCATGAGAGTGAAGCCGAGCTCTCAGCCAATCGACAAGAAGTACTATTGGTTCGGCCCGTTCTTCCCGAAGCTAGAGTCCGAGGAGTGCGATCCCGATCCCGAGCCGAAGCCGATTCCGATTCCGCCGCCGCCTACAAAGCGCCCTCGCAGCGGCGGCAAGACGCTGAAGCGGGTGAAGAAGGAGAAGGACGAGCCGTGGGCGATGGACCGCAGCCCTGGCGACGGCGGGTGGGCGGCGGCGATGAAGCGGGTGAAGGAGGAGGAGGAAGAGCCGTGGGCGATGGACCGAAGCCCTCGCGACGGCGGGTGGGCGGCTGCGATGAAGCGGGTGAAGAAGGAGGAGGACGAGCCGTGGGTGATGGACCGCAGCCCTCGCGACGGCCGGAGGGCGGCGGCCAGGCGGCAGCGGGCGAAGAAGGAGAGCGGCGAGCGTTGGTCGATGGATCGGTACGAGCGCGCGGAGCTGAAGGTGATGGCAGTGATGAGGGAGCTGGCGTCGCCCGCTGGGACCCGCATCGTGAGGAAGGAGCTCCGAGAGGGGGCCAGGAAGTTTATAGGGGACACCGGGCTGTTGGATCATCTGCTGAAGCACATGGCTGGGAAAGTAGTGGGCGACGGCGGCGGCGAGAGGTTCATGAGGGGCTATAACAATGATGGTGTCATGGAGTTCTGGCTCGAGCCCACAGATCTTGAGAGGAGCCAGGGAGAAGATGATGGGTTTATGGGGCAATGCGGCTGCGGTTGCTGGGATGAGATTGAGAGATTGAAGGAGAAAGTTTCCGTTCTTAGTAGGTATAAGATCGTTCTTGATTTTCTTTTTCCTTTTCTTTTTTGAATCCTTTTGTCTTCAAATATTTGTGTTCGAGTAGATGGTTTGAAAAACTACAGAGAAAGTTAAGTTTAGGTTTGAAAACAATAGTCGAAGTTTCAAGTTAAGAGATGTGGGTTTGTGAGGTTGAAGTCCGGTTAAGCTGGAAATTTTGGGTCTTTGTCGCAATGCGGCGACAAGTGCAATGAGGAGATTGATTGGTTAACCGAGAGGATTTGGATCCTTAATAGGTATATACGCGGTTCTTTACATTTATCTTTATTTTTATTTTTTTGGTGTGGGAGTTTTCTATACATGTGCTTAAGTAGACGGTTTGAAAAACCACAGATAGAAGTAAAGTTTATTTTTGAAACCCATTGAAGTTAGACCAATGGTTACAATGGCCGTGCGAGGTTGAAGCTGGAGATGTTGGGTCTTTGTCGCAATGTAGCGATAAGTGCAAGGAGGAGGGCGATTGGTTGTGGGAGAGGAATAGGGATAATGAGATCCTTGTAAGAAGGGTCGGTGGCTCTTGAATATTATTTCATAGGGTGACTCGCCTGGATTGGGAGTTTTCTATATATGCATTTATGTATATGGGTTGAGTAAATGTAAAAAAAGCATGTTAACTTTGAATTAATAGTCGAAGTAAGTTATTGTTTCAAGCTATTGTTGAAGTTATTGTAGTTGGGGCTTTTTAGATTACATGTGGAAATTGGTTATGTTTCACTCTTAGGTTTATCCATGCCTTGGACTTTAAAATGATTCTCCATAGCAATTTGTCATCTTAGCCTTCTTCTAGAAATTGTACATGCAGTCTAGGAATATTTGGGAGATGCCACTTGATCAGTTAGTATTATGCAGACCTTTTTCTGTTTGCACTATAGTTTACTCGATGAGGAGGTTGGCTCTGGTTAAGACAAGGTTGACATCAACCGGTCATTAAAGTTTGTCAAATTTTTCCATTGAGCATTGCTTTTGCAGTAGCCCCATTTTTATGAGAAAGGCCTAGATGATGATGCCCATAAACTTGTATAGGACTAGAAAGGGAGTTGGAGGCACCCATAACCATAACTGACTGTTCATTAGAATTATCACAATTCCCCTCGAGACACTGCATACTAAGCCTGGAACAGTGAGACCTTGTTATCATGGTTGAATAACCCTTTTGCTGCTTTACATTGGGAGTTCGAACAGATCCAGTGTTTATCAGACTGCTGATACAACTTGAGCTAAGCTCATTTGGTATATTTACTCTTAATTTATATGTTTTTCTTTTTACTTTACTTTTAATGATGTCGTGCTATTTTATGATTAGATTAACGTGATATATTGATAGTAATTTTGTATCTATTTTTGTTCACATGTTCTTCCTCCGTTAATTAGTTTATTTTGTATAAAATAGAGATCTGGAGGATTTGAGCACCTTGAAGAAGCTGGAGAAAAGCGTTAGGAAGGTGGTTTTCTTGCCTTTCTTCTTACATGGTTTCATTAGATAAAGAAATAGAGCCCATATTCAAAATTTGATGGAGAAAAAATCTTTTTTCTCAGTTAGTAAAACTTACTAATTGAGTTGGGTTGCTTTGTTATGTCGAGTACTATTTAGCTGGAGAAGTCTTGCTTTGCTCGTCATGGACTACAAAGTGTACTCCTAGATTATCATGCTGGGCCTCACCCTGCTTTTCAACTGTGTTTTGTTATTGAGCCCAACATCTTAGCCTTAAAGCAATACTAAAGCAATACCTTATTTATCATACTAGTAATATCTAGTTACCAATTTAATGAGGCTGTACTCACAATGGTTATTTTGCCGGCTTTCTTATTAGCTTTGATCTGAATGACCAAGTTGCATGAATGCGACATGAATAACAACTAAACAAATAGGGCACTTCCAGAAGCGTTTGATACGGGCATGTCTTTACAATACAATTGACTAAATCATATAGCCAATGATGGTTTTGATGTTCACTCATTTAAACACAGTGTCTGTTATGACACTTGATTTCACGTTGATAATAGCGATATCTATAAACAGGTTGTCAGCATCTGGAATGTCAATCATTCGATGTTTGGTCATTTGGTTTAAATATAATGCTTTGCCTCCAACATCAAATGAGGTGCATGTTTAATTATTTCTCTTGGACTTGGAATTAACAGGAGAACTATGAGACGTTGCTGAGAAAGAATATAAAACTAGAAGAAGAAATGGCAGGGTTGAGGAACTCTTTTCAGGAGCTGGAGGTACATAAACGTAACCTTAACTGGAGATGTGGATGATTTTGCGATTGCTTATATGATAGTATGCGATACACAAAGTACATGCTTGTCTGTGAATAAACAGGATAATTATGAGAGGATGGTGAAGAGCAATATTAAACTGGAAGCGGAGATAACAGGGAAGGATTCTTCTCTTCAGGGTCTGAAGGTCTGCATAAACATAATGAACAAATATCTTAGATACTTGGACATTGTAATCGTTTCTAATTTGGATCCTTGATTATATTTGAAATGCCATTGTAATTACTGTGTAGCACCATTGATTTATTTGCAGGAAGGGATCTTGATAGGGAAAGAAAAGAAGAAAGAGGAGAAGGCTGCAGAGGTAGAGATGATTGGAGATTATGAGGGCAATAGTGATAATGAGGTTGGCCATAAGAGGAATGAGAACAGGCAACTTCATGATCATCACCTCTCGAAGCCACCAAACACTTTCTGTTCAGCTCAACTCCAACGAACTTACCTTCAAATACCTTGTCAAAGACAAGTATAGTAAGCCCCAACATTTTCCTTAATTAGTAAAGTAAATTTTCACTATAATGCATGACTAACACTGTTTGTTTACCAGACTACCTTAAATCATTTTTTATTTTACAATAGACTCCCTTAAACTTTGGTTAGAGAGATTTTTTAATTTTTTTTTATATAAAACTACGGTACCCTGGCCTTAAATGTAACACTTTAAGGGAGCTTACAGTAATGAAAGAGCTTTAAGTTAGTTTAATGAAAAAATTACAGTTAATGGTATTTTAGTGAAATTTACCCATATTTTTTTTGGAAGGAAAGCTGGACTCAGATGAGTCCACTCATTAAATTGAAAAAAAAGGAAAAAAACAAAACAAAATGTTCACCTTACCCATATTATTAATGTTATGATGGCCCAGCATACGTTCAAATTTTGTCATATTTTTTAGTTTGATGATGATTTATATGGATGTGTTTATTCTGTGAGACCGAGAGATTAAATTTTGTGAGAGTCGTCCCGTGCTAAATCTTGATTAAGAAAATTATGTAATTTCTTATCTAATTTTCATAACTAGATTAATAATTCTGTTAACTTATTTATTTAAAGGCTTTGTGAATAAATCAATATTTATAAGGAAGTGATTAGCTGATTGCTCTCTTAGTGAATCAGCAGTTAGAAAGCTAGAGAATGATCAGCCTGGAAATGAATTTGTCGCCGACTAGGACAGCTTTGAATCATTTCAAGTGCAACACAAGCTAGAAAGTACTTATATTCATGCAAAGAATATTCCGTAGTACGCCTATGATTGAGTTGCCATGACTTGTTCCATGCTTCTGGTGAAACATAAATTAGAAAGCTGCAGACCTATGGAATGTTTAGCTTGGCGCTGCAAGTTGTAGAGGACCATGACAGTAATGCATCATTTATTCAAATGAAACCAAATTGAAACAACTGGTCATTTCCTAATTATAAAGTATTTTTGCCTTGATGAACAGAGAGTGTGACACCTAAAACTCTTTAATCGATTACAGGGTTTGAAAATTATTTAATTGTGATGCGTTACCAGATTATGAACCCTTCGTTGGGGTCAAAAATTACATCCCATTGCCAAAATTAAAAGCCAAAGTCAACGTCCAAGTGGACCCGGGTCCGACCCCAAGCAACTAGGCCCATGCGCAAACCGTCTCGAGCTCAAGCAAAGTCGGCCGGCCATCGACGAAGAGAAGAAAAGATTATGCGATAAATAAATTTAATGTATTTTTTATGAATAAATGTAAAGAAATAGGCAAAAGACCAATATTGTAAAGGCCGAGGGCCCAAATGAAAAGGGTAAAGCATATAAGGTTATTATGATGAGAAATCAATAACAATTTTGATACCCTAAAATTTTTAGGGTTTTGAGCCGCCTCTTTCTCTCCATCTCTCTCTCTGGTTCTCTATTTTTGTTTCTTTTGAGAAAATCTCTCCCCAACGGTAAAAGATTTAGACTCCAAAATCTATTTAAAAAAAAATAGACCCTCGTCTTTCTCCTTCCTATCGATCATGATCGAAAAAGTGAAAGGAAGCAACGGGAGAACTCATCTCCAAAAACCCACAGTAGCAATATTTAAAACCTAGAGAAGGAGGCGGAGATATTTTTTTATTATCCAAGATCTAAGTCCAGAAACTTTGAGAATTCAAGAGCATATTTTTGGGACTCAATCGGAGACGGTTGAGGATGACCCCATTAAAGGGAAGCCTTCGGGCTTTTCCCCGAGGAAACTCTTGGGAATGCGGAATTCGATCCGTATTTCCCTTTTTGGTGGGTATAGATTTTTTCCGTACGTTACCTTTTAATACGATAAAATCGACAAATCTAGTGGGGATGCCGTCAAAATTTTGTCGAAGTTAGCTGGCTTAGTCTTGTTTATAAAGTTAAACGAAATATAAATAAAATAATAATAATAAATAAAATACATGGAAGCCGTGGGGAAAGCACCCAACCCGGGCAAATTCACCGTTTTCATGCTGTTTCTGGCTGTTTCGGAGACTCATCTTTGTGCCCCCGCCTTCGCGGACCCCACCCTTGTAAAAAGGGGGTCCATGTCTTCAAGACCCTTGAAGTGGGGGGGGATCCGAGCGGGTGTCCGAGCTGATTGGTCAGACGATGACTGTGAGGACCACTCCACTAAAGGAGAGGTCCCCGACAGTTTGGGGACCCATCCCCAAAAGGGGCCCCAAACATTCGAGGACCCACTTCCCCCAAAAGTTTTTTTCTTTTTCTTTATAGCGGTTGGATATGACAGTTGTGTATTGATTTGTGTTGGCCAATGGACAGCTATAGAAACAAGGGAGCAAGTCAGCATCTTATAAAGATTATTTGCTGCAGGTCCAAACTTTAAATTGATTGTTTGCTTCTGATGTGGGTATTCATTCTTTACCCACTGTTGTAGCTTTGTATGTTGCAAATTGTATCTCATGATTCCATGGATTTAATTTTGAACCATCATTCATATTATTATCAGAATCCTAAGTTTTTTATTAAAAAATATAAATAATATAAAATGGAATGAACACACTTGCATTTATTTCCAAACATCCACATCCCACATTGAGTTCGCATGATCCACATGGCCCGTTAATCGGAGGTTCTCTCATGTCACGCCTCGCTTCCCAATATACTCAAATACAGGAACGTAATAAAGCTAACCATGCTACTTACGGTAAGGAAATATCCTTCCATAGTCACATTACGGCTGCCAATCAGTAATCAAGAATAATATAACAATAAATCTATCTATCAAATGTCCAATAGCCACAAGAAATAATAACAGAAAACAATAGCAGAAGCAATAAAGATCCGAGGAAAATAAAAGAATACCTAAACCATAAGTAAGAACTAGATCAGTGGAATGCTCCTCACTGATCGACAATCCTGTCGAAGTACTCACGATCCTCTAAAGTCAAAGTATCCGGGCCATGCAGAACCAAGACGTCAGTGTATCATAGATAGCATAATAATAATAATAATATGAATAATAGGTGATATATTATACCATGTGCAAAAATGGGATGTCATGAGTATAAGCAATTAGCGATTACAGTATATGTGATGCAACAAGCAAGATATTGGTATCAATCATATCATGTGTATCCTAAGGGTTCATGTCGCTATGTTATCTATTCTAAAGGTATTTGAAACCAATCAATGTAATTCTTATCGTAACTCAACAATATATATCATGTTCATTCCCCACGGGACCATAGTACAATATATCCCGTTCTTTCCTAATGGGACCACAGTACAATCAATAATGGTTATTCCGTTCATCCCCGGAATCACGGCAACAATAATATCCTCTTGAGTTACGGTTCAGTTACATTCTTGAGTTCCCCTTTTCTTCAGGTTTTCAGTTCATGTCAGGCAACAATATAATATTTACCTAATGCCAACACAGAAACAATCAGGTACATGTTACGTCCATCAGGACAACAAATCAGGTCAATCAAGTCAATATCAGGATTGTTGGTATTGGTAAATATTATATGGCAGGTATATACTGACACGATAATGATAACTGTAACGATAACAATAATATGGATACATGAAAAGCAGTCGGTATACTATCATGATCAGAATAGTGTTGATTCAAGTAAACAGGCAGTGTACTAATATTACCAGTTCAATATCAAATTTGATTATCATGTTTCAGATTAGTTGAGACAATCAATTAAGATTAGTTTCCAATGTTATCGCTAACCTATCAATGTAAACAATTCATACAAGATATCAATTTGTTTTACCGGTATTAATTAATATGAATATTTTATACTTGATGTTTAAAGTTATAACCAAAAGACAGTTATTAAACTAGAAAATGCAAATATAACCATCAATAAATTTAAACTACTATTTTTTTTATATTTAACTTATATTAAATATCATAAATGTAACATTCAATCTATTTCAAGTTAACAGGTTTGATACAATGTGAAGGTAATAGAAACATGTATTTTCATGCTATGATTATATATCAAGTAGTAGTATTAATTTAACCATATTAAACTAATCTTTTTAAGATTATCAAATAATGTTTAATAGTCTACATAAAATTATTATAAACTAAAATATTATTATTAATTGTATGTTAACATAAAATGATATTGCAATAATAGTAAATATTACGGCACTAGAGATATATTTGCCGTAACTAACATGTAGCAAGTAAAGTAACTGCCTCGTACTGTGTAATTACACACAACTGCCATGATTATCGCTCTAATCGGTATACATACAAACTTGTTTAGTAACTGTGATTCTAGATTAATATTATCAACACCATAATATTTTATATTTGAAACTTTACGATAATCTTTATAAGTTGATAATATATATAACCAATCTATCCATAATAATAGTAAATATTACGGCAAGCTTAAATCTTGCCGTATAGCATGTAAAACAAGTATCAGATACTTGCCTCGAATCGATAATTATGCAAATGGAACGATGTGAAACACTACACAATGCAATATCGAAACTTTGCACTTCGAGGAATGCGGCCTCGACTCGGCTAGGGAATGCGGCCTTGACTCGATTAAGTCTCGGTTTGGGATCAAGTGCATGCGATGAGGGGATGGCGATGGTGTTCTTTGAGTTGACGTTAAAGGTGCTCGGCTAGGGTCTGTTGCTCCGGTTTAGATGGTCTGGGTTGACGGGTTGGTCGACGACGGTAAGGGTGAAGGCAACGATGAGGTGCCGACGTTGGAGTGGGATTGAGTGGAGATGGGTCTCAGGTGATTTGAAGAGGAGAAGAAAATGACGATGGCGGCGATGATGATGATAGGTTCTCAGTTGATGATGGGGTGTTCGCCGGAGCTCGGCTCGGCTTAGAGGATGAGGCGGAGGTGAAGAAGATGAAGCTCGGGTTCTCGGTGATGGTGAGTGATCGGTGATTGGGTGTTGGAGTTGACGATCTCGGCGATGATGAGGGAATCACGACGAGGGTGCTGCGGTGACGGGATATGCGATGAGGAAGGCGACAGTGAGTTGTGGTGGTTGGAGGAAGGAGAAGATGGGCTGTAGGGTTTTAAAGGTGAGGATGATGGATTGTGTCGTTGGTGAAGTCTCGCCGGTGATGGACGAAAGTTGCGGCGATGACGATGCATGCGAGGAGCTTTGGCAATGGTGAGGGGGTGTTGAGGGAGTTATGGGTTTTCTGTGAGATGAGGGGAAGATGAAGACCGCAGAGAGAGATGATGATGATGATTTGTTATGGAGAGATTAAAATTGATGAGAGAGTATATATTGTCGGTTGAATATATATATATATATATATATATATATATGTTTGGGGTTTTTGTTAAGGTTTAATTTAAGAAATATATAGAGATAGAAAGTAGATTGGAGAGGGAGAGAATATTTAGGTCCAAGTTCAAATATATATATGCGAGAGAGAAAGATAAGGATTAGATTAATATTTGGAAGAGAGAAATACACGAGAGTTATATATATTTAAGTTAACTTGTACCAAAATATGTTTAAAGATTTGTAAGGGATCCAAAATATTTTATCATAACAAAATAAACTTCCATATTTCTATGGTCACAAAATACTATAGATAACAATATCGTATGCAATATAATTAAGATATTACTAAATCAGCAAACAAAATCTTTAACTAACATATACTTAACCATCCTAGATAATCGTAGTATATTTGGTTACAAACAAAATAATGTTGGAATAAATATCTTATATGTAAATAAATAAGATTTAAATATATTAGCAACCAAATATAAAATACTAACAAAATATTATAGTTTAAACAATATAGGTTTAACATGCATGCGGTTCGGGTATTTACCCAAATCTTAAAGCAATTTGAATCAGGGACCAAGACAAGATAAAATACTGCTATTATGTATAACCATCCAAACACCAATCATAACCCAAACAATAATATTTAAAAGAAAACTCAATACACTTATTTAATATCGTTGAATAACGTATGATCATGCTAGGGTGTTACTCCTCTCTTTGGAGTGAGGGTAATTAACCGCAGTTTTGTCGATGGTGTGGCAATAGTCGGATGCATAATCCACACAGTCTATATGGTGGGACACGCTTGTCTAAAAGAAGAAAATACTAAGGCTTATTCAGGGGAAGCCCACGGTCGGGCGGAAGAATCAAATGAAGCTCGTAGTCTCGGCCATCAATTCAGCTCGATCAAACTCAAAATCCCAAAAACTTAAATAACTCTATAAAAGGCGCCAACAAGGCTAAGTAGAGAATAAGCGCAATAACGTTAAATTGGGAATAATTGACCCTTAAGTCGTCGTTAAACTGGAAAATTAAATAAAAAGGTTAGTTCACAAGCAAAATGGGCGTGAATGAAAATTTGAAAAGGCTTCATGAGTAAAAACAACAGGACTATCCGCGAACTTGTGAAAAGCCGTAAGGGCGCAGACTCGTAAAAAATTCCTTTCAAAGGCGAATGATAAGTTGCTCCTGGTACCATATTCCAGTATAGCGATGCAGACGTCAATCAAAATCAAAACTAAAACCCAAATGTCAAAATCCCCCAATGGCGAATAATGAGTCGCTCCTGGTATCGTTCCATTGCAGTGATGCAGACGCCAATCAAGATCCAAACTTGAAACCCTACCAACTGATAAGCGCCGAGGGAAATGGGCTTATGCCACCATCAACGGCTGATATCTCAAGAGATACTACATATGAATACTCCAAATCGCAGATAAGCTAATCTTAGACAGCCCCGCAAAGATGCGCCAAAATGTCTTACAAGAAAATGAAGCCAAAAAAATGATCCCTAAGTCGTTAAACTGAGAATATATGATCCCTAAGTCGTTAAACTGGGAATATATGATCCCTAGGTCGTTAAACCGGGAACAAATAAAATCCTCTAAAGGCAAATAATAAATCGTCCCTGGTACTATTCCTGTGTAGCGATGCGGACGCTAACCGAAATCCAAATCATCCAAATCCTTCAATGACAAACAATGAGTCGCTCCTGGCACTATGCTTCAGTGTTAACGTGCTGATGCCGAACCAAAACCAAAATTCCAGGTTCTTCCAAGACAAATTATGAATTGCTTCTGGCACCCATGCTTCAATGTTAGCAACCCTGATGTCAACCCGGAATCCAGAATTTTAACCCAAGTCTAGCTAAAAAAACGAGTTAGTTCACAAGCGAAAAGGGCACGAATGAAAACCTGAAAAGACTTCGTGAGTAAAAAGAAGGAGACCCGCGAGCTTGTGAAAACCCGTAAGGACGCAAACTCGTTCAAAAAAAAATTTGACAAGCGCTTCCGAGCTCAGGAGTCCTACCAAACAGGACAAAATCGGACAAGTCAAATTAAACTTCCATTTGACAGTGCTTCCAAGCTCGAAAGTCCCGCTAGACGGATAGAAACTCCCAAAATAAATCAAATCAACCGGTCAACCAATGACCTCTCCATCAGAATCAAGCCCCGACTCGGAAATGGGTCAACTAACGACTTTTCAGTCGAAATCATGTTTCGCCTCGAGTCAAGTCAACCAACTTTTCCATTGGAATTTTGCTCCGTCTCGGAAAATCAAGGCCCGCGTCGGAGCCATGCTCCATCTCGGAAAATCAAGGCCCGCATCGGAATCATGTTCTGTCTCGGAGAGTCTGCTCCCGCATCGGAATCATGCTCCGTCTCGGAAGGTCAGCCCCGCGTCGGAATCATACTCACCTCGGAAGGTCAAGCCCCGCATTGTTATCATGTGCTGCCTCGGAAGGTCTGCTCTCGCGTCAGAATCATGCTCTGCCTCAGAAAGTCTCTACTGCGTCGGAATTATGCTCGGCTTCGGAAATTTTTCCCCAGCCTCGGAATCATGTTCCGCCTCGAAAAATCAAGCCCCGCGTCGGAATCATGCTCCGCCTCGGAAAGTCTGCACCCGCTTCGGAATCATGATTCGCCTCGGAAAATAAAGCCCAGTGTCGGAATCATGCTCCGCCTCGAAAAGCCTGCTCCCGCGTCGGAATCATTCTCCGCCTCGGAAAGTCTACACCGCGTCGGAATCATGCTTCGCCTCGGAAAGTCTGCTACGCCTCGGAATCATGCTCTGCCTCGAAAAATCAAGCCCCATGTTGGAATCTAGCTTCGTCCCGGAAAGTCTGCTCCCGCGTCGGAATCATGCTCTGTCTCGGAAAGGCTGCTCCCGCGTCGGAATCATGCTTCGTCTCGAAAAATCAAGCCCTGGTCGGAATTATGCTCTGTCTTGAAAAGTCTACACCTGCGTCGGAATCACTCTCGAAAAATTAAACCCCGTGTCGGAATCATGTTGTGTCTCGGAAAGTCTGCTCCCGCGTCGGACTCATGATCCGCTTTGAAAAGTCTGCTCCCGCGTCGGACTCATGCTCTGTCTTGGAAAGTTTGCACCGTGTCGAAATCATGCTCCCCTTTGGAAAGTCTGCTCCCGCGTCAGAATCAGGCTCCGCCTCGAAAAATCAAGCCCCGCGTGTGAATCATGTTCCACCTCGGAAAATCAAGTCTCGCGTCGGAATCATGCCCCGTCTCGGAAAGTCTGCCTCTCGAGTCGGAATCATGCTCCGTCTCGGAAAGACTGCACCGCGTCGGAATCATACTTCGTCTCGGAAAGTCTGCATCGTGCCGGAATCATGCTCCGTCTCGGAAAGTCTGCATCGTGCCGGAATCATGCTCCGTCTCAGAAAGTTTGCTCCCGCGCTGGAATCATGCTCAGAAGCTACGCCCTGTGTCGGAATTATGCTTCGCCTCAGAAAGTCAGTCCTGCATCGGAATCATGTTCCGTCTTGAAAAATCAAGCCCCGCGTCTGAATCATGCTCCGCTTCGGAAAATCAAGCCCCGCATCAAAATCATGCTCCGTCTTGAAAAGTCAAACATTGCGTCGGAATCAAGCTCCGGCTGCTGCGTCGGAATCAAGCTCTGTCTCAGAACCAATTCTCTGTCGGAATCATGCTCCGCCTACCGCGTCGGGATCAAGCTCTGTCTCAAAATCAACCTCCGTATCGATATCAAGCTCCGTCTCAAAATCAACCTTCGTATCAGAATCAAGTTTCGTCTCGGAAAGTCAAACTCTGCGTCGGAATCAAGCTACGTCTCAAAATCAACCTCCTCCGCCGGAATCAAGCTTCGCCTCATATGACTAAATCAACCATTTACCTCCCCTCGAAATCAAGCTCTGTTGCGGAATATATGCACCTTCGTCGGAATCATGCTCCGTCTCGGGACATCGACTTCCACGTCGCTAAAAGGGAACCAAATCAACCTACCCATGAAAAAAGATCCATCAATTTCACGCACTCGACCCATACACGCGGTGTGCATTTATTGATGTGGAGCACTTTGTTGGGGTAAAAAATTACACCCTATTGCGAAAATTAAAAGTTAGTCAAAATATAAAAGTTAAAGTCAACGCCCAAATGGAATTAAGTCCAACTAACCCGGGTCCGACCCTAAGCAACTCGGCCCATGCCCAAACAACCTCAAGCCCAAGTGAAGCCGGCCGGCCATCGATGAAGAGAAGAAAAGATAATACAATAAATAAATTTAACGTATTTTTTATGAATAAATGTAAAGAAATAGACAAAAAGCCAATATTGTAAAACCTAAGGGCCCAAATGAAAAGTGTATAGCCTATATAAGGCTATCATGATGAGAAATCAATAACAATTTTGATTCCCCAAAATTTTTATGGTTTCAAGCCGTCTCTTCCTCTCTCTCTCTTAGGTTCTCTAAATTTTTTTCTTTTGAGAAAACCTTCTCTTCCCAACTTTTCAACAGTAAAAGATTTAGATTCCAAAACCCATTTAAAAAGAGAGAGTTGTCTTTCTCCTTCATATTGATCAAGATCCAAAAAGTTAAGGAAGCAGCGAGATAACATGAGAACTCATCTCCCAAAACCCACTGTAGCAATATTTAAAACCTAGAGGAGGCGGAGATATTTTTTTATTACCAAGATCTAAGTTCAGAAACTTTGAGGATTCAAGAGCATATTTTTAGGATCCAATCGAAGATGGTTGAGGGTGATTCTAATAAAGGGAAAGCCTTCGGGCTTTTTCCTAGGGGAAACCCCCGGGAATGCGGATTTTGATCCGTATTTCTTTTTTTGGTGGATACAGATTTTTTCCGTACTTCACCTTTTAATACACGATAAAATTGACAAATCTAATGGTGATGCCGTCGGAATTTCGTCGGAGTCAGCGTGCTTAGTCTTGTTTACAAAGTTAAACAAATTGTAAATAAATAAAATAATAATAAAATATACAGAAGCCGCTTGGAAAGCGCCCGACCAGGGCAAATTCATCGTTTTCACGCTGTTTCGGGGACCGATCTTTGGGTCCCCGCCTTCGCGGATGCCGCCCTTGTAAAAGGTGGGGCCCCCGCCTTCGAGAATTCCCAAAGGTGGGGAATCCTGGACCTCGGGGACCCCTCCCCTAAAGGGGGGAGGTCTTCGACAATTCGAGGACCCATCCCCCCAAAAGGGGGGCTCACGAACATTCGGGACCCCTCCCCAAAGGGGAAGGTCCCCGAACATTCGGGGACCCACTCTCTCCAAAAAGTTAATTTTCTTTTTCTTTGTGGTTGAATATAACAGTTGTGGATTGGTTTGTGTTGGCCAATGGACAACCATAAAACAAGGAAGCAAGTATCTTATAAAGATTATTTGCCGCAGGTCCAAACTTTAAATTGATTGTTTGATTCTGATGTGGGTATTCATTCTTGACCCGCTACTGTAGCTTTGAATGTTGCAAATTGTATCTCATGATTCCATGGATTTAATTTTGAGCCATCATTCACATTATTGTCGGAATCTTAAGTTTTGTTATTAAAAAATATAAATAAAATAAAATGGAATGAACACACTTGCATTTATTTCCAAACTCCCACCTCCCCCATTGAGTTTGCATGATTCACACGACCCGTTAATCGGAGGTTACCTCTTCTTGGAGCGAGGAGTGATTAACGGCAATTTTGTCCGCGGCTGCCGGAGATTGGTATCTCCATGGTCAATAAACTCCAACCTACCCTAGGCAGGGGATCTGTACATGCCTGATAAGCGAGCGCATTCCTATCTAAATAGGGTGGCGAAAAACACTCTGCACCCTCAAGTTCAAACCGTAGAGATGTTCATAATTCCTTGCTTTTAGATAATATATTTTGCTTTGTTAGGTGCAGCTTGGTGAAGACTCTTTTCTACAACTTATAACTTAGTGGTTGTTTATTTTGTTGTTTTTAGCCTTTCTTTACAAAAGGTATTGATGTTCTGTATTTAAGTTCTGTGGTTAGCTGTTGAAAGTTGCAAGGGCCTCATCCTTTGTAAGCGTTGAATCTTGCTCATCTGTGTGTGCTGGTTCTGGCTACATCTCACTTCTGAAGCTAATCGAGTATGTAGTATATCAGTGTTGAAAATATGCTGCTGCATAACTCTATATTTCGTAATGTGTGGTGTAGTGCAACCTATTTTGTATTTCGAGCAAAGGAAATAGCTTATGTATGATTCCACACCATGAATTTCAAAGTTGTAAAAGCTCCTGTAATTCCAAGGATGACTTTCTTTTAACCCAAACAGTACTGCACTAAGTATAACCCCAACCATCGAAGCATATTTTGAATATGTTATAATTGTTTTTACTTTGTTGTATTTGCTTGGAGGATGCCATGCTCTATATGCTTGTAGTATGCCATGCTTTCTTTTTGCAAATTGTTAAATGCTATTTGTTTTAATCATGATACAAATGTAAAAATTACCATGCTGTGGAATCTACTCTATACCTCAAAATATTCTATATTTATCTCACTAATTGCAGGACGATACAAATGCAAAATTTGGACCTACGACTAGAAATTTACTTTTCAATGTACTCTTTAAGTAGTAATCAAAGATAAAAATTTGCATTCGATAATTACCTTAACACTCCGATATAATTTCTTTCAATTCCTTTGCTTTCATAATGCTGTGACCGTAACTTTGTTTTCATAATGCTCGTTTATTTTTGCAGGTGCTAAGCGACAGAAGCGTAGAGCCGTTGAGTAACAAGTCTAACAGCAAACACCGATCCTCTGTATAGTCTAGCGATACAAGCAAATCGTCTGTGAATAGCCCAAAATTCTCTTATCTGACTAGAACAACATAGTTTTTGGCAAGCGACTAAATTAGCGGATACCTAGTTATTGGCGTTCATTGCATCGACAAAATACTGGGGAGCGCTCTCCATCAAGATCAAACCTTACTATGCTTTTGATTTATTATCTTACAATCTATTTAAGTTCTCTTCATGTTCCATTTTCAGCAGCAACATCCGGTGTTATTATTATACGTCACTTGTTTTTAATCTTTTTGAATTTTTTTTACTTTGTTTGTTTTGTGGGTTGTTGCAGATTTGTATTCATTTTCATCAAATTGCTTGACCTGGTCTGTTAAGAATGTGAAGGCATTTCTGGAACTTAAATGGGTTTTTTTTTGTGTGGGAGGAAAGGAACTTAAATGATGTTAAATCGATGACAGTATCAAATTAGCAACATATGGAAGTCCACAGTATGTTGGGATTTTCCATAGAGTGTTTTCTTGCACCTGGATGTTATCAGAAATTTTACCAGTTGGATTGCCCGAGTTTGTTTGGCTACACGTGTAACATTTGATTGGGAATATAATAGAGGAGAAGAATATTGTAGGTTTTAAAAAATAGACCAACCTGAAAATTTCTGAAACTACAGTATTTTTAGAGTTTTAAAAATAGGCGTTTTTCAGCCTTCAGCCAGTCGTAACTTTTTGAAATTGCAGTTTGGGAACCTTTGTTCTGGTCAAAATTTGTGGAGTTAAGTATTGAAATTTCATAAAACTATGGTTTAGGAAACTGTAACCCGCCTAAAATGCGGTGAATGTTCCAATCCTATCTTTGACTTGTATGCTAGGATGATATGGTAAAAGATAAATAGATACTCTTCTTATAACATTCCTTCCATATAAACCTATGTATCTTGGTTAATCAAAATATATGTCTCCTTCTAAATTGGGAAAAGAGCACCTCACTCTAACTCAAAATAATAAAGCAAGCCATGAACTAACATAGTTATGTACTTGTGCTCAAAAAACCCAAAAGTAAAATGGGAAAAAAAAGGAGATCTCGAAACAACACTAAAGGTAGGCTCCTATATCTTCTACATTTAAATGTGCCATTCCCTTTCAATACATACCAACCTCTATAATAGGGATTCGGAGTCCGTGCTATTCTTGATCCCTGCTATTTCATGCTATCACAATCAACGGTCGAGATTTCTTTGAAATCAAAATCAACGGTCGAGATTTACGTAAAACAGAAAGACTTTAGTATTGGTGTCTTGCACATGACGCGTGTCCCAGATTGCACCAATGCTATTATTTTCTAATAGCAGGCATTGTCGTTCACTATAAAAGCCGACCAAAATCTCCTATTTGAAGACTTAAAAACAATCTACACCAATGTCTCAGATGTTCCTCTTCTTTCTATTTGCAAATTAATCTCAACTTCACTGGTCTTGCAATGGCCAGGTCATTGCTTGAGCTGAACTCAGCTCGACCTCCGACGTGTGGCATGCACATGCACGGAGAGCTCTCACCACTCGAAAGAGCATGATAGGACGATCGCCGGAGGTTGCGTCATCATCGGGGGATTGGCTATGGCCACCTTTGCTTACATTGTGGTCACCAGCAGGAGGAAATTAGCACACTTATAAGGAGCTTGCTGTAAAAGTCTTCCTTTTAATTTCGTCAAATTGCATAAACATTTCCTTATATTTGCCTGTAAAGGGGAAAATTGTCATAAGCGTGACGGAAGTTACCTATTAGGGGTTTTCCTATATTGGGCCCTAAAACTCAGCTAATTCTAAATACAATCCCTAAAACTTGCTATTTTTAAATACAACCCCTAAAACTTCTCTGTTAATTAAATAAGACCCTCCGTTAAATTTACCTGGATCATGCTTGGGTTAGAGTTAACTTGAGTTGGGTTTTGATAAATATTACCTTCATCTATCCTTCTCTCACCAATTACAAAGCAGCTTCTTTTTTCTCCAAAGATTTTCATTACCTCAAATCTCTAGAACTTTTTAGTATGATGATGACGGTGATGCATCCTTGGGAAGTTATCTCAACATTGCAAGTCTATTGAAATTGTTCAGAAGATCCAAACAGAAACCCTAGTTGATCCAGGTTTTTATAAAATTTAACGTGCTTTAATTTGTGTTTAAAAATTTGTTTTATTGTACAGTAACTGCTTTGAAGTAAATTTTAGGTGTACTTTTCGCTCAAGTTTATCATGTCTAAGGTTATTTTTTCCCAATTCATTAAAGAAATTTATGTCTAAGGGTTTTTTCTTTTTTTATGTCTTGAGTGTATTTTAGTCGGTTAACCCCCTAACAGTTAAGAACTAACTGGATGATGGATGGAAATTAACCATGAGGTCTTATTTAATCTAGTTAGAAGTTTTAGGGGTTGTATTTAAAATTAGCTAAAATTTTAGGACTTCAATATAGGAAAAAACCCTACCAATTATTGTTGTTGTTATGCAGCTTGTTTCATTTTGAATGAGCTCTTGGCAAAAAATTTGACTTTGAGAAGGCTAACAAATTCCAGAAATAAGAAAATCATCATTGTCGGCTAGGATCGGCTAGGATCGTTTCTTCATATAGGCTGAGATAAGATGAGTTTTATGCAATTTAGCATTCACTGGAAAGATGGCTGGATAAAGAGTTATCGAAGGAGAAGTATTATTTTTGTATTACCGCTTCTTTACAAACAAACTACCAAAAGGTTTAGGCGTTTTGAAACTACCGGGTCTCAAAATTTTCAAACTTTATCATGACTGACGGTGCCATGTCACCGTCATGTACCTCCGTTAATTAAATCATCGAGTCATCCTATAAATTTGCAAGAACTCTAACCATAAGCCTAAACGCCACCATCATGTGCTTCTTTGCCCATTACCTTTTCATCAACCTCCAGTCCGATCTTCCAGCATAGTTTGGGGCACCGACATTGTTGACCCAATTGATCCTCCGTCATCCAGAGGCCACCGGTTCATATTGGCCGCAACTGACTATTTCTCCAGATGGGCTGAAGCTGTCCCGCTAAAAGAAGTCAAGACAGAAAATATTCTGACGTTTTTCGAGCATAATATTCTATACCGCTTCAGTACACCAAGAAGAATCATTTCTGACAACGGGCCATCTTTTAAGAGCTTCAAAGTATCAAGGTTCGCTACTCAGCACAAGATAGACTGAAGATATTCCTCCATCTATAATCCACGAGCCAACGGGCTAGCCGAAACCTTCAATAAGACTCTATGCAAGCTCCTGAGGAAAAATGCTTCAGCCAACAAGAGAGACTGGAATCTCAAACTTCACGAGGCGTTGTGGGCATATCGTACCACGCACCGTACTCCAACTCAGTCTACTACATACTCATTGCTCTTCGGAGTGGAGGCGGTCCTACATCTCGAAGTCGAAGTTCCAGCTTAAGAATGACCGTTTAACACGGGTTGACGGAGGAGGAAAACGTGCTCCTTCGGCTTGAAGAGCTCGACGCCCTCGAAGAAAAGAGGCTCGCGGTGCAGCAAAATCTGGAGCTATACCGAGCCCAAATGTCGCGGGCCTATGACAAGATAACCCGCCTCCGCGCTTTCAAGAAAGACGAATTGGTGTTGGTCCTCAAAAGACCGATCATCCCCAATCGACATGCCAAGGGAAAATTCGAGCTAAACTGGGAAGGACCATACGTCATCGAGAAAGTGTTCGACGGAGGATCCTACCAACTAATAAGTGCCGAGGGAGAAAGGCCCATGCCACCCATCAATGGCCGATATCTCAAGAAATACTATGCCTGAATGCTCCAAGTCGCAGGCGAATTGAGCATACCAGCCCTACGGTCTAGATCATACATCATGTAAAACCGTATACAATCCATGGGCGTAAACGACCCCTATCTCTCCCAAATCATGCCGGTGAGACTACTTTTAAAGTCCCACCAGCGGCAAAAAAACGGTATGTCCACAAGCAAAATGGGTACGGATGAAAACCTGAAAGGGCTCCGTGAGTAAAAACTGCAGGACTGCCGGCGAGTTTGTGAAAACCCGAAAGGGCGCAAACTCGTGGAAAGAGATAAAATGCATTCGCAAAGTCCTCCCGACCTTGTGAGAAGAAAACCCCTGCGTGAGATCCTTACGACTCACAAAGGAGCAACACACTTAGGAATCCCTACGATTCCTAAAGAGAACATACACCTACGAGATCCTCTCGACTCGTAGGGAGAAAATGCTTTTATGAGACCCTTACGGCTCATAAAATTGAAAAGCCTTAGGTGATAGGGTTCTAAACCTGTCTCCTGAGAGCTCCCCAACGGGTAACTGCAAATGATGAGTCGCTCCTGGCATTTCGCTTCAGTGTTAGCGGTGCTGATGCCGACCCAAAAACCAAATCCCAAGTCCTCCCGGGGCAAATGATGAGTTGCTCCTGACATTATTCTAGTGCAGCAACGCTGATGCCAAACAAGATCCAAATTCCAAGCCCCCAAACGGCGAATGATGAGTCGCTCCTGGTACCATATTCCAGTGCAGCGATGCAGACGCCAACCAAAATCCAATTTCTCAAAATTCTCCCGGCCCTACGGTTAGTCCCCAAATTGACTACCGTATAAATCCACGGGCTCAAATAATTCTCATCATACCCATGCCCCACTGCAATCACCCGTCTAGCGGCCAGTCTCCGTCCTTGGAATTATGCTCCATCTGGAAAGACCCACTCATGTGTCCTCACGATGCATGAGGAGAACAAACCTTGCGAGATCCTCTCGACTCGTAAGAAAACACCTTTGTGGGATCCTTACGACTCATAAGGGAAAAACACACTTGGGAGTCCTCACGACTCCTAAGGAGAAAATACACATGCGGGATCCTTTCGACTCGTAGGAAGAAAATGCTTTTATGAGACCCTTATGGCTCATGAAATTGAAAAGTCTTAGGTGATAGGGACCTAAACCTGTCTCCTAAGACATCGCTCCCCAACAGGAAAAGGCAAATGATGAATTGCTCCTGGCACATGTGCTTCAGTGTTAGCAACGCTGATGCCTACCCTAAGACCAAAATTCCAAACTCCAATCCAATAGACCCCTAAGTCTTAAAACTGGGAATCGATGACCTCTAAGTCGTTAAACTGGGAACAGATGACCCCTAAAGTCGTTAAACTGGGAACGAGGGAAATCTCCTCATGGCAAATGATGATTCGCTCCTGGTACCATATTTCAGTAAAGCGATGCTGATACTAAACCAAAACCAAAATCCCCAAACCCTGTCATGGCAGATGATAATTCGCTCCTGGTACCATATTCCAGTATAGCGATGCTGATGTCAACCCAAACCATATCAAGTCAGCAAGACAACCAACAAGCTCCCTGGCAGAATCATGCTCCACCTCGGAAACAAGTCAAATCCCGACCCCGCAGAAAGCGGAGCAAGTAAAATCAGAACCGACCGCCCATGTCGCTAAAAAGACAGCATCGACCGTTCAAGTCGCAAAAAGGGCAGAATCGACCGTCCAAGTCGCTAAAAGGGCAACACCGACCGTCTAAGTCCCAAAAAGGGCAGAACCGACCGTCCAAGTCGCTAAAAGGCAGCATCGACCGTCCACGTCGCTAAAAGGGCAGCATCGACTGTCCAAGTCGCAAAAAGGGCATAATCGACCGTCCAAGTCGCAAAAAGGGCAGCACCGACCGTCCAAGTCGCAAAAAGGGCAAAACCGACCGTCCAAGTCGCAAAAAGGGAAGCATCGACCGTCCACGTCGCTAAAAGGGCAGCATCGACCGTCCACGTCGCTAAAAGGGCAGCACCGACCGTCCACGTCGCAAAAAGGACAGAATCGACCGTCCAAGTCGCTAAAAGGGCGGCACCGACCGTCCAAGTCGCAAAAAGGGCAGAACCGACCGTTCACGTCGCTAAAAGGGCAGCATCAACCGTCCAAGTCGCAAAAAGGGCAGAACCGACCGTCCAAGTCGCAAAAAGAGCAGAACCGACCGTCCAAGTAGCTAAAAGGGCAGCACCGGCCGTCCAAGTCGCTAAAATGGCAGTACCGACCATCCAAGTCGCTAAAAGGGCAGAACCGACCGTCCAAGTCGCTAAAAGGGCACACCGACCGTCCACGTCAGCACCGACCGTCCACGTTGCTAAAAGGGCAGCAACGACCTCCTCGTCGGAATTATTCTCCGTCTTGGAACCAAGTCAACCAGACACTCCATCTCGGAGACACGTAAAGCACCAACCGTCCATGTCGTAAAAAGGGCAGTGCCAGCTTCCCAAAAAAGCGGGAACCAAATCAGGTCGCCTCCACGTGAAAGAAGATCCATCAATTTCATGCACACGACCCACATGTGTGGTGTGCATTTATTGATGGGGGGCAATTTGTTGGGGTAAAAATTTACACTCCGGTTGACCAAGTCAAAATCAAAGCCAACCCCAAACCAAGTGGATCCATGCCCAGATCAAGTGGGCCTATGCCCGGGTCGAGCCCGAATATGAAGCCGCCGGCTCCCGTAATAAATAATTTTGGTGTATTTCTTTTCTTTTTTTTATTTTATGAATAAATGTAAGAAAAATGGGCATAAAACCAAATTTTGTAAAGCTCATGGCTTATGTGCAAAAAGAAATAGCACATGAGGCATACGATGGGCAAAGTACCATTTTGTAAAGTCCAAGGGGCTATATGTAAAGTGTATAGCCTATAAAGGCAAAGATAATGAAAATATCTCAACAACTTTTTCTCTCTCCCAAAAAGCATCAAGATCTGTGATCTTCTCCTTCCTCAAGGTTCTAAAAACCTTCTTCTTTCTTTTGAATTAAATCAAGAGTTTTACTCTTCCTTTTCCAAAACTAAATAGTTTTTCACCATAAAACCCACAAAGGGGAGCTTGGATTTTCCATCAGATCTTAAAAAGGAGATATTTTTAAAATCACCCTCCTTTTTCATCCAAGATCCGGCCAACCGAGGGGAAGAAGAAGGAGACCCATCTCCCAAAAATCCCACTTTGGGAGATCCAGAGCTCAAGGGAGAAGCTCTTTTCATCATCTCCAAAAAAAAAAATATCTTAGGAGTTTAACTCCACTCTAAATCCTCTTTCGGGAGTTTAAATCCTATTTCTGGAGCAAAAACCCATTTTTTCTCACCAGCGCCCGAGCGCCTAGCGCCCACATGCCGGGCACGTGAAGCGCTCGCGCTCGAGCGCCTTGCGCTCAAGCGCCCAGCGCCCACGTGCGGGGCACGTGATGCGTTAAAGCTTGAGTGCCTTGCGCTCAAGCGCCCAGCGTCCACGTGCCGGGCACGTGATGCGCTAGCGCCTAAACGCACAGCGCTCGCGTGCTAGGCACGTGAGGCGCTGGCCCCACGCGTCCTTTGGGCGCTTTTCCCTTTTTTATATTCGCGCGAGCGCACACACACACATACACACACACACTCCACAACACTGTCCCTCCCTTTAAAAAAATTTTACCGGGGAGCTGCCCCGCACCCCGTAAGGGGGTTGCTAGCCCCCTTGACCCCAACCCGCTATCCAGGTAGCGGGACCCCCGTAAAAACTCTGTGGAGCCCCCGATATATCCAAAACCCCTTCAAAGCACAACGCTGCACATTGAGTTCGCATGACCTGTTTGACCCGTCAATCGGAGGTACTCTCGCTCCAAAGGTGAGGTGTAATTAACGACAGCTTAGTCCGCGGCTGCCAGAGATTTGGATCCCCACAATCAATAAACCCCAGCCTACCCTAGGCAGGGGGAATCTTTAATCCGCCTGACAAACGCGCGCATTCCCATCTCAATAGGGTGACGAAAAACACCCTACAGTAACATGTACAGATGAATGTTGTGAGCAACATCATTCCGGGGCTGGCCGAGCCCGTAAAGACTGATCAGTATAAATATCGAACTGTTGAGTTATATATCGGGTTTCATTATTGATTTCCCCTTACCTCCAAGGTTATGTGTTCAAGTCAGATATTAATGATGTAAGTTTAATGCCAACACAGGATTAAGCAGATACATGTTTTGTCTATATAGACAACAAGTCAAGTCCGTCAGGACAACAAGTCAGGATTGTCGGCATTAGTAATAAGATCCAAGTAGCAAGTCTGGTAGTGGGTCGTGAACATGTCATGTAATATATATTAATCCAAAATAGATACCAATGTAAAACTGTAATCAATATCGAAACACGACTAATGCCAGAATGCATATGTATCTATCTGTAATAACCATTATACGTCCATTACCATGTATGATGCAATGTATATAACATATTAAACTAATATAGTGGTATGATAACGTTGTGACATTCCGGCATATAACTAGATAATCTATTATCAGTACGGATACAGACGGATAATATAAAACTGTAAATCGGTAATATTTGCTGAATATTAAAACACATGCACTATTATTTATTAAATAGATATTGATATAATAATATTAACATGGATAACATATTCAATCCGATTAATAACTATAAAAGTGGTATTGATTAATCATGCACAAGAAAGTTCCGTTCAGAAATTCAGCGTCATCTTGATTTGTAAAATAGTTTAAAAATAACAAACGTTCTCTAAAAGGGACGTGTCATATACCAAAACAAAGATAATTCAATAAAGTTTTCATTTTTATAATTTAAAATATCTCAGGTTGTTCCTACAAAAATTTATGAATGTTCGAAATTGAAAGTTTGCTGTTGGAATTTCCCTGGACAACAGTTCACACATACTTTCATTTACAGTTTACGTTATTTAAACAATTTATTTGGAAGTAAATATTTCACAGGGTTATAGTGTTCTGAGTTAGCTTCGTAACGAACTAAAGAACGTATGTTAATAATTTTTCTATAATTTATAATGAATTTTATAAAGCAAGGTGTATAGTAAATTTAAGATTTGTCGTATCCGCTTTGCGACGACGTTTCAAGTGTAAACTATAATATTTTCAAACTATATTTTTTATAACGTTTATAAAATGCAGATTATAAACTAATTAATGATAATAATAAAAAATATTACGACTATATATATATATATATATATATATATATATAGCATGTCGCAAGTTGTAAACTTGCATACATTGTATATTATAAAACCGATTAACGTTAAATAGCTATGGTGTATAAATTATATAGATATAGCTGTATAATGATAATAATAATGATAATAGTATGACAACATATAAGTAAATTACATAAAATATAGCATGTTGCAAGTTGTAAACTTACCTCGAAACAAACCAGATGAACGGAAGCAACATGACGCTATACAAATCAACACCAAGTATTGATGGCTCGGTTAGTATTCTAGGATGCGGCTGGAGTTGCATTGGCGAAAATGGATACGGGCTTGAAAAACGAAGAAGGAGAATATATAAATTAATGAGGGAGAGATAAGTTATGTGGAGAGAGAGAGGTGTTTTGTGTTTAATATAAATATATATAGTATAGTTTAAATTAGGTTATAAATATATATTCATTTTAATGTATATAGATAATACCAAATTACAACCAATCTCCACCAAATCTCATCAAAAATATATTTTAGAAAATAATTCACATATGTAAACTTCTCAACTATAATCTAAGAATATATTTTAAATAACTCATACCCCTAATTTAAGATTTAAAAGGATTCTAAAAATATATTTAGATTTAGTAAATATTTTGTTCCCTGATTAAAAATCAGGAAAGGACTCAGAAGAGGCATCACGTGCTCACACGTGACCGGCGGTCACGTGTTGGCACGTGACGTTCAAAGCAGCGGCACAAAGCGCAATCAAGAAAAGACTCCAGAAAAGGTCACGTGCTCACACGTGACCAGTGGTCACGTGTTGGCACGTGACGGATGAGCAGCGGCTAAAGAACAGAGCGCAGGGGAAGAAAGGCCCGTTCCAGGGGTCACGTGCCTACACGTGACCAGGGGTCACGTGGCCACACGTGACCGGCTTTAAAAGCTTTGCTATTGAACAGAATTAAATTCTGAGAAGAGATCGTTCAAATCTTTCCAAGATAGAGAATGATTATTTGGAACCGTTGAATTTAAAATCTGAAGGTGATTAGATATCACCAGTTTATGGAAAAATCTTGGACTTGGAAAGATCTCCCCCTAAATCTAACCGAAATAACAAAGAGATACATTTGGATTTAAAATCCAATGGTGAATAAAATTCACCCAATAATCTAAAGGCCCGGATTAATGATAAACATAAATCAAATCTCTCAATAAACAAATCAAATCTTTCAATGAAAGATTCACTAAAACTAATTGATCCTCTTCCTTCTCCTATAAATAGGAGCCAAAGGAGAGAGTAAAAGAGGAAAAGAAGAAAAGAAGAAAAAAAGAGGAGAAAGGGAATATACAGAGAGAAAGAGAGATAGAGCCTTGAGATTTTGGAAAAGATTGATCCTCTGCAAAAGAAAACCCCAGGTAAGAAAGGAGAGACTTAAAAAGAGAATTTAATTCTCAAAAGAGTTTAACTCTTATATAAAAAAAGAGAACTTGGTTCTTCTTCTGGTTGAGGATCTGCAAAGTGCACATCTCCCCATGAATTGAGAATTTAATTCTAATTGGGTCGAGATCCTGCCATGCAGATCTAAAACATAGAGGGAGAACTGAGTTTAGAGAATTTAATTCTCATAAAATGATAGGAATTCAATTCCTTTGAGATAAAGTTAGGGTTTAACCCTAGGTTATAAGAATTTAATTCCTTCAAAATGAACAGAACTAGGGTTTAACCCTAACTGAGAATATAATTCTCTCGAACTCACAGGAATTTAATTCCTTTAAGAAAAGAAACTAGGGTTTAACCCTATTGAGAATATGATTCCTCTAAAGTTTAGGGTTTAACCCTATGAACAGAACTTTAATGCATACAGAGACCCGCCAAATAAAACTCTGAAGTAGGCACCTCACGTGCCCCACGTGACCTCTAAAGTACACAAAAGAAAAAGAAACAGAAAAGAGCTTTAGGGCACCCTCACGTGTCAACACGTGACCCCTAATGAACATTCTAACAGAGCAAAGAGCAAGCCCCCATCACGTGCCCACACGTGATGGCTTTCAGAATTAAAAGTGTTAAACACTTATCTGTAGAACAAAATAAAGGGAAACAGGGCGCTATCACGTGACCCCTTGGCTGAAGCTTTAACAGACAAGCACCAAAATTCCCATCACGTGACGGCACGTGATACTTTGAAAGTGTTCAAGATTTTTGACCGAATAAAAATAAAGGGGTGCAGGGCGCCCTCACATGTTACCACGTGACCCCTCTTACTTTAGTGTTTAAACACTAAATTGTAACCTCTGTAGTCAGTGTTTAACACTGATTTTCTTAGTGTTTAACACTAATTTGGAAAACTCTATTTGAAGTGTTTAACACTGATTTCCTTAGTGTTTAACACTAATTTGAAAACTCTGTTCCCAGTGTTCAACACTGATTATCTTTTAGTGTTTAACACTAACTTGTTAATCTTATTTCCAGTGTTCAACACTGTTGGTCTCTAGTGTTTAACACTAACTTTAGCCCAATTGGCTAGGTTTCCAGAGGCAAAGCCTCTCCTTCAATGAACCAACAGAGGGCCAATATCCCAAACATGATTGGACTTAGCCCAAGTTGGCCATAAGTCCTCAATTCAAACTCAACTGGGCCAATGGGCTTATACTATAATAATTGATCTTAGTTTCCAAATTGGACTGCAGATCACTTAATTTACCTCGGTTCAAGGGTATATCTCTTCACTCCTTTGATACTTGGCGTTGTAATTCCTCAACGTCTTCAAAGAGGTGACGGGTCCCGATGACCATACATCGATACGGACTGTGGAGTCCTTAAATCCACGGACTACGACGTCCTTAACCTTGACCGTGATGTCTTAAAACTAACATCGGACTGTGGAGTCCTCAAATCCACGGACTACGACGTTCTTAACCTTGACCGTGATGTCTTAAAACTAACATCGGACTGTGGAGTCCTCAAATCCACGGACTACGACGTCCTTAACCTTGACCGTAATGTCTTAAAACTAATATCGGACTGTGGAGTCCTCAAATCCACGGACTACGACGTCCTTAACCTTGACCGCAACGTCTTAAAACTAACACTGGACCACAATGTCCTTAAACTACCTATTGACCGCAATGTCACTAAACTAAACAACAGGGCTCCCTTAATAGCTGTCTTGTCGGATCTAAACGATCCCGTTAAGTTGATCTTAGTCTAAAACTAGACTAACGTATCCTTAACAAACGTTTAAGTCGATCTTAGTCTCAAACGAGGCTAACGTATCCTTAAACACAACCCCCAAACCCAAATCTAAGATAATGCGGATTTGGACTAGTCCACGCCCTACGGACGACGATATAACTCAGTCTCCGTATACAATCCACGGGCAACCAAACACAAAAAAAACATCCACGACACGAAGTGACCATCTGGAGAAGGAGAAAGTTGTTACCGCAATGCGGTAGCGTAATTAACTGCAGGGGCTTGCGCCTGCAGGGAAGAGCGTCCCCACAATCAAAAACCCCTCAAGCGAGGGGGAATCTGACGAAGTCTGCTACATCGGACGCATCCGTTTAAACCTTCGATACACGGTGCCATAAATCAACTTGGCATCTTCGGAGAGGTAGACGGATAGCACCTATTAGCATCTTCCCCGAATCTCAGGCAAGACGTCCGTCGTCGCGCCGTCTTTCGGAGGGGAACAGATTCTGGCACACCCGGTGGGACCTTTTCCTCTTTCCACTCCACACTTTGTGTGTCGTGATTCGCGAACCAATCGCGGTTCGTTAATGGTTGCCCTTGGGTTGCGACCACACATTGATACGGACTGTGGGGTCTTTAAACTCATGGACTACGACGTCCTTAACCTTGACCGTGATGTCTTAAAACTAACATCGGACTGTGGAGTCCTTAAATACACGGACTACGACGTCCTTAACCTTGACCGTGATGTCTTAAAACTAAAAATGGACTGTGGAATCCTTAAATCCACGGACTACGACGTCCTTAACCTTGACCGTAATGTCTTAAAACTAACATCGGACTGTGGAGTCCTCAAATCCATGGACTACGACGTCCTCAAATCCATGGACTACGACGTCCTTAACCTTGACCGCAACGTCTTAAAACTAACACTGGACCGCAATGTCCTTAAACTACCTATTGACCGCAATGTCACTAAACTAAACAACAGGGCTCCCCTAATAGCTCTCTTGTCGGATCTAAACGATCTCGTTAAGTTGATCTTAGTCTAAAACTAGACTAACGTATCCTTAACAAACGTTTAAGTCGATCTTAGTCTCAAACGAGGCTAACGTATCCTTAAACACAACCCCCAAACCCAAATCTAAGATAATGCGGATTTGGACTAGTCCACGCCCTACGGGCGACGATATAACTCAGTCTCCGTATACAATCCACGGGCAACCAAACACAAAACAAACACCCACGACACGAAGTGACCATCTGGAGAAGGAGAAAGTTGTTACCGCAATGCGGTAGCGTAATTAACTACAGGAGCTTGCGCCTGCAGGGAAGAGCGTCCCCACAATCAAAAACCCCTCAAGCGAGGGGGAATCTGACGAAGTCTGCTACATCGGACGCATCCGTTTAAACCTTCGATATACGGTGCCATAAATTAACTTGGCATCTTTGGAGAGGTAGACGGATATCACCTATTAGCATCTGCCCCGAATCTCAGGCAAGACGTCCGTCGTCGCGCCGTCTTTCAGAGGGAACAGATTCTGGCACGTCCGGTGGGACCTTTTCCTCTTTCCACTCCACACTTCGTGTGTCGTGATTCGCGAACCAATCGCGGTTCGTTAATGGTTGCCCTTGTGTTGCGAGGTACTAAGATTTGGCGTTTTGCTTGGTGCAGAAAACAAAGGATCAATGGCGTTCAACTGCTCGAACTGCAAATGCAACCGACGCTCCGCCTCACCTAGAGGTGTAGCATATGGACCGCAGGCTGCTTCCCTATTCACTATGCCTGTGGAGCAAGTGACCCAAGCTACTACCGGTCTATTCTTTAGGACCATGCTCCCGCCGGTGAACATTAATATCCCAATGCCCGTACCGGAAGCTTCGAAGAAGTCGGTCTTTGATCGACTTGCTACTCCCACGGCCCCTCTCAACGGGTCGTTCAACTCCTCGGTCTTCTCCAAACTGGGCCAAAACTTCTGCGGGCCCATAATGAAGCTTGCAGTCCCAGGAAAGGTTATTCCAAAAAGAGTAGCCAAACCTGCTCCTGAAGTCGCCAAGGCGGCTTCTCCTGCTGAGAGATCGGTCTTCGCGATACCGACTACCTCCGTTCCCGCTCCCGCGCAGAAAACTGTAGCTTCTCAACGAACGTCAGTCTTTAAGAGGCTGACACCGGCAGCAGCCCTTCCCCAGAACAGGGGGCAAGACGCAGCCGTCGCTGAATCAGTCCCAACGACCCGTCATGCCCGACGTCGCCACTGGAGCAGGATAAGGAAGACTGGGGGCAACTCCCCCTCCGGACTAACTCCACCAGCTCCAACGGTGGAAATTGAGGCCGCTGTTCCAACTGGGGACAGCTTTGAGCTGCTGAACAGGGTACGCAGAAACTCGCCAACTGCGATGCTCAGAAGATCTCCTCCACCGGTAGAGACTGCCGTGGAAGCAGAAAAGCCGGAGCTGTCTCCTTAATCGCTGTCCTCCAGGATCTACAAGACATGGCGACGAGTCCGAGAATCTGTGATCAATCCTAATTACTCTCGCCAACACAAGAAGTCGAAAGGTCAGCAAGAAGAGAATTCCCCGGTCAAGCAACGAAAGGCGACGACCAATTGGGTGCCCAAAGAAACGGCCCCCTCAACTTCGACGGCCTACAAGAGAAGAAGACCGGAGAAAGTCCCCGCTCCTGCAGCAAATATCAAGGACGATAAGCTAAAACGCCCTAAGTCTGGGGGCATGATGGTCCACACTGTATACATGGCGTCAGGGAAGGAAGACAGCCGTGCATCAACAGGTCATAGACCGCTTACACGGTCGGTGACCAAAGCTCAGGAACAACAGCAGAAGCTCCAAGAAATGATGATCGCAATGGCCGCGCTTACTTGGCCAAAAGAAAGCCCCGAAGCGTCCTCGGATCAGCAACAAGAGCAGGAAACCGACGCTGAGTTCCTTCGGAGGATATTGGAAAAGAAAGATAAAGAGGCTGCAGAACAAGCGGCCAATATAAAGCAAATAGCCCACTTGTTTCAAGACATGGTTGGGATGATGATCCAACAAGATCCTCCTGTTGAAGATCCCCCGATCGTCCTCGAAGATGATAAAGGAGAAACATCGAATCCACCACTGGCTCTTTCAACGACCAAGGAGGAGACCATCTCCAAGGCTGACTTGGACGACTATATAGCCCAGCAGATCCGGGTTCATCAGGCGACTGAAGCAGCTGGTTAGGTCGTAAAAACAGGGCGACCGTATCCAAGCTGGTATGACCAGATTAAATACCTGCCGGGCTACACAATACCGAAATTCCATGTCTATAAGGGGACAGGCAATCCCCATCAACATGTTGCCCAGTTCAGGGCACTTTGTGGCAACACTGGCGGCGATGATAAGCTCTTGCTTCGCCAATTCGTCGGCAGCTTGTCAGAAACAGCGTTCGAATGGTATTCAGAGCTCCCGAACGATTCCATCAAGACGTTCGCTGAAATGGAGTTGCTATTCACTCAGCGATTCGCGAGCGCCAGCGAACGCACTCCGATAATGGCATTGATTAATGCCAGGGTGAAACCAGGCGAAACGTGGGTCCAGTATGCTATACACTGGCGAAATTTGTGGTTGAAATGCGAACAACGCATTAAGGAAGCACCCACTGTGGGCATGTTCGTGGGAACCCTAGACCCTTATGCAACTATCTCCCAGTTCATGATGTTCTTTAAGCCAACCACGTTCCAGGCTTTGATCGACAAGTTGGCTCAGATGGACCAGATGGGTCACAGACCGTCTCCCCCAAAGCCAGAACCTCGGAATGACAAGGGTAAAGGGAAGGCAACCTTCGTTGCGAATGCTCAGCAGCAACCCAGTGCCTCAAAGCTGGCGGATCAAATGGAAGAAAGACGGCGGTATTATAATGAGAAGATGAAGCGTCCCTACTCGTTCCCGCGGGAAAAAACGAAACGGCTATTCGAGCTGGCAATACGCAATAGGCTTGTTAACTTACCAAATCCGAGGCGACCGCCACAACCCAGTGAAGTGAATAACCCCAACTATTGCCCTTACCATCAGACGGTAAGCCATCCGAAGGATAGATTGAAGATCAATACCTACAGGGCAAGTTTGCGCTATCCGAGAAGTGGAAGGTGAACCCGCCACAGCCTCACACTGCTAAGAAGACGGACACACCGGGGGCAACTTGTTCTTTCATTGAAGAAGCTCCATGGGAAATCATGCTATCAGCTAAAACCAGAAAGATGCTGAACGAGCTCCAAACATGCCCAGCCGTCAGGTGGAAGAACCCACTGGAACCCCAGATCGTTGAAGGGATGCTGAAGCCGCGCCCAACTCCAAAGATCGGTGGTGATGGCCCGAGCACTCACAACCAGCCGTCAAAATCTTCAAAGAAAAAGAAGAAGAAATCCAAGATGCCCGTGAAGCCTGGAGACAAGCGCACGGACTTGCAGAAACAGATTGACGCGCTGGAGGAGTACAATCTAAAGGCGCGGACCCCCATTACACTCCAAGAATTCCTCAACCATGTCTTTCAGGAGGAAGATAATGGAGAAAGCTCGTCGGATGAATCCGAGGAATATGTGGCGAGTTGTCATGTGATCTTCCACTCGTTTACGGACGATGAAACAACCCCTGGCACTGAGAAACTGGGAGCAAAGCCTGAACCGGAGCTTGTGTGGCCGACAGACGAAATGATCGACGCCTTTCTAGACGAGATTCGTTTGAAAAGTAAAGCCGACCAGGAGCGTGAGATGGCCGCATTAGAAGGACACAAACACAAGCGACTAAACGAAAGAGTCGAAGCACTCCTGCCAGATCAAAAGACATCCGATGCAGATAAATGCATATTTAAGATGAGGAAAATGTTTGCCAAAGCCATGTCAATGGGAATGGAGCTACCGCCCTCGGAAGGAAACACGCTCAATGGGGCGGAAAGTCACCCTAATTATTGTTCATATCATTGGAAGATTTCACACCCTACGCAGGAGTGCGGCGCTTTCAGGATATGGTGGCAAGGATATGTTGCTCACCGGCAACATTTTAAGTGCGTGAAACGCAGAACTCGTCGGGAGCAGGGAAGAACTACCGACGGGCATAAAAGAACTACCGGCAACTGTCGCACGATTAACGCCGGAGGATCACAGGTTCTCACCTTTGGGAGCGACTCTGATGAAGAAATGGCTCTGGGCCCTCTCTTTAAAGAATCCGTCTCAGGGAAGAAGGAAGAACCGGAGGACTGCGAAAACATTCAGTTGCGCAATCGCACACTCCCGGAAAAGAATCTCGGACCTGCAAATAGAAAAGATAGGGGAAAGGAAAAAGTCACTGAGGATATCGCCTTAGATGACCAAGCCATGAAAGAGTTGACTGCCAAGAGCCCTCCCAGGAAGGGTAAGGTGGACTACAATATCCTGGCACACCTGAGGAAGCTACCCTCTCAGCTCAGCATTCTCGACGCCCTCCTGCTATCAAAGGAAGTAGGAGATTCATTAATCAAGGCGCTACAAGAGCCCAAACAATTCCAAGCATTCCTCGCCGAAGAATGGATGAAGGATGAACTAGAAGAAGTGCATGCGGCTGATATCACTTTCGGTGACGAAGACCTGCTCCTTGGGACGTGCGACCACAACCGTCCCCTATACGTCTCTGGATACTGCCACGATATCAAGATAGGCAAAATCCTGGTGGATAATGGGTCCTCCGTCAATCTCCTTAATGTTCGGGTATTGAAGGAAATCTGCATGAGCGTGCAGCACCTCGCTCGTGACAAAATTACCATCTCCGGCTTCGACTCCCAGTCGTCACGGACCCTCGGATCTGTAATACTAACATTGCGCTTCGGACTGCTAGTCACGGACATTAAGTTTCACGTCATTGACGCCAAGACCTGCTATAACGCCTTACTCTGCCGACCATAGTTACACGAGTACAACATCATCCCTTCTACACAGCATCAGTATATGAAGTATTTCAAGGATGGTCTTGAATATACCGTAACAGGTGAGCTGAACCCATTCTCCGTGAACGAAGTCCGCAAATACGAAGACGCAAAGTACTTTTTGCCAGACTTCGAGGATACAGAAATGTGTCACAAACCGGAAAACAAAGCCGCCGCCGCCGCCCCTGTTTTCGAGAGCGATACCGAAGAAGAAGAAGAGATAGTTTACTCTGGGCCGTCTCGACGCAATGACCCAGGACCGTCCGCCTCCATATTAATCTTCGGAAGTGACTCTGAAGATGAGGTTAATGTTGTGTTCTCCAGTCGGCCGCCAATACAAGAATTCCATGGTGATGATCAGAGTTTGCAAATCACCATGATTCCGCGAGAGCACTACAAAGATCTTGACGCGCTTGAAGCTCACAACGTGCAAGACCTGCAGACGTTTTACGTCCCTCCCAAGCGAAAAGGCGAAAAGGCGATCCTATTCTATCGATCCTCAGAAACAAGAGTGGAAAAAGAGATCTGGCAGGGCGCGGATTCTACACTTGACAAGCTTCAACCCATCCGTTTGCCCAGATATTACACAAACGGATTGAAAAGGCTATTGAGGCGCCAAGGGGTACCCTTAAAACAGACTACTCGACAAGCTCGATTCTATAACAGGATTTGGGATGTCCCTGGGACTCGGCGCAAATTGCCCAATGGGAGAATGGAAACACTTGGGCTTGGATACGTGAGAGCCGGGAAACGGGAACGGGTCCACGGTAGCTATGCCATATATAACTTTGATGAAGAAGAAGACGCCTTGTCAGAAAATGCCAACCCCTCATCGGAACTGCATCCCGGGATCGAAGTCCCGAATCCATCATTTGAAGAGCGAATAGGCAAGCTTATCAGGAAAGCGGGTCGAAAAGCTCGGGACGATCATAATCGCGAGATGTCCATTTACAAGAAAGCCAGGGCGCAACGTCTTTTTCAACAGGCTGCAAAAGATGAGGACGCTCCTCCCTATGAATCTGTTGTGCATAAGGCCCGACGCAAAGGTAAGGACAAGCCAAAGGGCGGAAAAGGCGTTCGACAGCAACAAAGCGGGACCAAAAAGCCACGCGGTCGGGGGTTGAGCAACTCAGATTTGTCCCTCATGAAAAATATGAGTCAGGCATACTCCTTTCCTCAGAACAAAACACGGAAGATACTTGACCTCGCTTTAAAACATCGAATGATTACGCTTCCGAAGTCTAAACATCCTGAGCAAGCTAATGAGGTTTCTCATCCGGACTATTGCTCTTATCACCGAGCCATAGGACACCCTATCGAAGACTGCTTCACCTTCAAGAATTGGGTCGAAGACTAATACCAGCGAGGCAGATTTTCTCTATCCGACAGCTGGAGGGTAACGCCGCCACAAAAGCACGAACCCAAAGCCATAAGAGCAGAATCAGGTCCACATCGGTCTTGGAAGCGAGCTCGTACATGTCGTATGATAACAATATCAAAAGAAGAGCCCGATAATAGGGATGACTTTCCCTGGTGCTTCGAAAACAGCGATGATGAGGTGATCTCGGAATTTCCGCCAGCGCTTAAAGAACTGGAAGATAGCATACATACTACTGCAGATAACCTCAGGAAAATGGAACTGGGAACGACAAACGACCCGCGACCGACGTTCGTCAGCGAGTTGCTATCTGAAGAAAGGGTGGCCGCGTTAAAAGACGTGCTTATGCAGCATAAATATTGTTTCGCATGGAACTATTCTGAAATGCTACGGCTAGATTCAGAGATTGCAGTGCATAAATTGGCAATATCCCCAGACGTCAAGCCAGTAAAACAGGCGCTGAGAAGGATGCGGCTCGAGCTTGAGATGAGCATCAACTCCGAAGTCAAGAAGCTGATCGATTCTGGGTTTATCCAAGAAGTTCAATATCCTGACTGGATCGCCAACATCGTCCCGGTAATGAAGAAAAATGGGACAGTGTGCATATGCGTGGATTTCCGGGATCTCAATAAAGCTTGCCCGAAGGACGATTTCCCAGTGCCAGTCACCGAGCTGATGATAGACAATACGTCCACTCATGAGGTCTTCTCCTTTATAGACGGCTCATCAGGGTATAATCAGATAAAGATGCATCCTGAAGACCAGAAGCACACCGCTTTCCGGACTCCTTTGGGTATATTCTGCTACAAAGTTATGCCTTTCGGTTTAAAGAATGCCGGTGCCACCTATCAGAGGGCCATGACAAAGATCTTCGATGATCTCATACATGAAATCGTCGAATGCTATATCGACGACCTTGTAGTGAAGAGCATGTCATACGAAGAGCATTTAGAGCATTTGAAAACCGTATTTCAACGCCTTCGGCAATACAATTTGAAGATGAACCCCCTCAAATGCGCATTCGGAGTTTCCTCGGGTAAATTCCTGGGATTCATCATCCGACACCGAGGCATCAAGATAGATCCGTCGAAGATCAAGGCGATCATGGAAATGCCACTGCCAAGAACTCTCAAACAATTGCGGTCTCTCCAAGGGAAGCTCGCGTACATCCGGTGATTTATAGCCAACCTGTCAGGCAAGTGTCGTCCTTACAGCCACTTGACGAAGAAGGGAACCCCGTTCGTCTGGGATCACAAATGCCAAGGCGCGCTGGACGAAATCAAGCAGTATCTGCAGAATCCGCCAGTGCTGGCTGCTCCGGTCAAGGGAAAGCCTCTCATTCTGTATATAACCGCCCTTGAAGGTTCCTTAAGCGCATTATGGGCGCAAGAGAACGACCAAGGGAAGGAGAGAGCCCTCTACTATTTGAGTCGAGTTCTACTGGGGCAGAAAGCAATTACTCTCCCATCGAAAAACATTGCCTGGCGTTAATCTTTGCGATAACCAAGCTCAGGCACTATGCGTTGGCGCACGAAGTCCGTCTCATATCGAAAGTGGCCCCCCTTAAATATTTGATGTCGAAGGCCATATTGACGGGGCGACTTGCTAAATGGGCCCTGCTCTTGATGGAGTTCTCGATAATTTATCAACCTCTCAAGGCAGTGAAAGGCCAGGCCATCGCCGACTTCCTCGCTGAGCATCCAATACCGGCCGATTCCCCTTTGAATTGCGAACTGCAAGACGAACACGCGTTTGATGCGATCGATGGTGGTAATATCCGATGGGAGCTTTATTTCGATGGAGCATCTTCCGTGAAGAAGCGCAAACAAAGCACCCCTATAATCAAATCATGGGTGGGTCTTATTTTCGTAACTCCACAAGGAGGGATAATGCGCTTCGCTTTCTCCTTAACAGAGCCGAGGACGAACAATGAAGCCGAATACGAAGCTTTGATAGCAGGCCTCGAGATCGCCATCGACATGGGAATCGAAAACCTCCTTATATACGGAGACTCTCAACTGGTCGTTAGTCAAGTAAACGGTGACTACCAAACATGCAAGCCAGAGCTGGTGAAGTATGGAGAGAGAGTACGACAGCTACTGACTCAAATCCCTTCCTACACCTTAGAAAACATACCGCGCGCCGAAAATAGCAAAGCGGATGCATTGGCTAAGCTCGCTAAAGAGCTGGCTGATGAGAACCTTGATGATGTTAGGATCGTGGTACAAAGCCGTCGAGTACTTTCCCCTACAGGGATATCCCTGGAGTCACCCGAAGGAAGGGGAGCAAATGAGCACACGGCCTTGCAAATGAATGACCAAGAAAAGGCCAAGGATTGGAGGGAAATATTTATAGACTACTTCAAATCCCGCCGAACGCCTGAAGATGCGTCCTCAAGACATCAGCTCATGAAACGAGCTCTGTCCTTCGCCTTCGTCAATAATACTCTGTACAAAAGGTCATTCGACTCTCTGTGGTTGAGATGCCTGGGACCCGACGAAGCGAAAAGAGTCGTTCAGGAAGATCACGAAGGACTTTGCGGTTCTAATCAAGCTGGCCCAAAGATGAAGTTGAAGATTAAACGGATGAGTTACTACTGGCCCACGATGATTCAGGACTGCCTCGAATATGCGAAGCAATTCCACTCATGCCAAATCCATGGGGACTTCATCCACCAGCATCCAAATCCTCTACATCCAACGGTGGCTAGCTGGCCGTTCGAAATGTGGAGAACTGACATAGTCGGCCCTATCGAACCAGCATCGTCCAGGGGACATCGTTTCATCCTGGCGACGACTGATTTCTTCTCCAAATGGGCAGAGGCAGTACCGTTAAGGGAAGTGAAAACGGAAAATATTCTCCATTTCTTCAAGACGCACGTCATCTATCGGTTTGGAACTCCGCGACGGATCATTTCCGACAACGGGTCAGCCTACAGAAGCCACAAGATTAGTCGCTTCGCGCAGCAACACAACATAGACTGGAGATATTCCTCAGTTTATAATCCACGGGCTAACATTCTAGCTGAGGCTTTCAACAAAACCTTGACAAAGATCGTGAAGAAGACGGTGTCCCGAAACAAAAAGGACTGGCACGAAAGACTGCAAGAAGCTCTCTGGGCATATCGAACTACGTTCAAAACGGCCACGAACACAACGCCATACGCGTTGGTATTCGGTACAGAAGCAGTACTCCCCCTCGAGATAGAGTTACCCTCTCTACGAGTGGCGGTCCACTACGAGCTGACGGACGAAGAAAATGCTCACCTTCGGCTTGAGGAGCTTGATGCCCTTGATGAGACCCGGCTCATAGCACAACAAAATCTGGAGGCCTATAAAGCAAAGATGACGCGCTCGTACGAAAGATTGACCAGGCCGAGGACATTCCGCCAAGACGAACTCGTGCTAGTGGTCAAAAGACCTATGATCCCCAATCATGCCAAGCGGGGAAAATTTGAGCCAAACTATGAAGGCCCGTACATCATAGACAAGGTCTACCAGGGCAGAGCGTACCTACTTATGGATATGCACGGTGAAAGACCTTTCAGGCCAATAAACGGTCGCTTCCTGAAGAAATACTACGCTTAACGGGTTAAGGCCTAGGTCAATGATAGATGACGACGACTATGTCCGCTCGCTATCTTCCTAAGCCCGAACTCTGAGTAGTAACCGACCTTCTTCAATAAAGGACTGAAACGTCCTTAAACTAACGACGGACCGAAATGTCCTTAAACTAACAAAGGACCGAAATGTCCTTAAACTAACGGCGGACCGAAACGTCCTTAAACTAACAAAGGACCGAAATGTCCTTAAACTAACGGCGGACCGAAACGTCCTTAAACTAACGAAGGACCGAAACGTCCTTAAACTAACAACGGACCACTATGTCCTAAAACTAGTCGTTGACCGAGATGTCGATAAACTACGGTGGGATGCAACATCTCAAAACCGATATATAAAAAAAAAGAATAAAAAAAATGATAAAAATAAAAACGGTATGTCCATAAGCAAAATGGGCACGGATGAAAACCCGAAAGGGCTCCGTGAGTAAAAAACAGCAGTGCTACCGGCGAGTGTTTGTGAAAACCTGAAAGGGCGCAACCTCGTTAGAAAAATAAAAAGAACAAAAAAAAGAGAGAGAAGAAAGACGGTATGTCCATAAGCAAAATGGGCACGGATGAAAACCCGAAAGGGCTCAGTGAGTAAAAACAGCAGGGCTACCGACGAGTGTTTGTGAAAACCCGAAAGGGCGCAACCTCGTTAAAAGGACACTTACAGGGTCCTCACGACCTTGTAAGGAGAAACCACCCGCGCGAGATCCTTACGACTCATAAGGGAGCAACACACTTAGGGGTCCTCACGATTCCTAAGGAGAAATTACACTTGCGAGATCCTCACGACTCGTAAGGAGAACTCTCTTATGAGACCCTCACGGCTCATAAGATTTGAAAGTCTTAAGTTACAGAAACCTAAACCTGTTCTTAAACAAACCCCCCACAACCCTCGACATTGCCCTACAGGCGGCTCAATACTGACCCTTGTATACAATCCACGAACACGAATAAACATTTCCCTAACCAAGTCCTATCCGTGACTAGGGGATGCGTTCATATGGTGAACAACCCTTGTAAATCCTCTCGACTTATAAGGAGAAAACCCTTTTGTAAGATCCTTACGACTTGCAAGAGAACATGCACTTAGGAATCCTCATGATTCCCAAGGAGAAAACACACCTACAAAATCCTCACGGCTTGTAGGGAGAAATACCTTTGTGAGACCCTTACGGCTCATGAAGTCAAAAGCCTTAGTCGACAGGACCCTTAACTCTGTCTACTAAGCCACCTTTGTTCAACGTCGACAGAGGCAAATGATGATTCGCTCCTGGCAACATCCCAGTTGCAGCGGTGCTGATGCCGAAATCGGTGTCTAAAATCTAAGCTTGCAGCGAAAAGGCTAGCGAGCCACACATGCATACGAAATAGCCGAAATGATGGGGCAACTTGCAATAAAAAGCAGCAAGTAAAATTGTATGCATGAGAAATAGCCGAAATGATTGGGCAACTCGCAATAAAAAAGCAGCGAGTAAAAATAAAATAAATAGCCGAAATGATTGGGCAATCGCGACCTTCGCGATATAAAGCTGAAATGATAGAGCATCACGGAAAAAGAAATAAAATAAGAATGAAATCTTCGCCCCACAGGTGATGTTACATCTATCCCTGTATACAATCCAGGGGCGCAAACAAAGAAGAGATCATACTCCTCCTCGCCTAGGTTTCATCAGAAGAAGAAGCCAAATCTCGACGAGCCACAAAGATCGTCTCGACGTTCGTCTCGTTGCAACGGACACAACATCAAGCAAAGTGGAACAGCGACAACTCCCAGTTCCATGACTCGGCGATGTACTCCCACTGAGAGTCAAATCCCAACTCCGTGAAATACGGATATAATCAACAAAATTCCTGGTCACGTGGAACGCGGATAACGTCACTCTTTGACCCCGTGGAAAACGTCCAGAGCGGATCCTGGTCCTCGCAGATCACGGCAGTGAACTCGTGTGAAGAATCCAGAGCGGAGCCTAGTCCTCGCCGAGCACGGCAGTGAACCCGTGTGAAGCATCTATTGCAAAATTTCTGGTTACGTGGAACGCGGATAATGTCACTCTTTGACCCCGTGGAAAACGTCCAGAGCGGATCTTGGTCCTCGCAGAGCACGGCAGTGAACCCGTGTGAAGCATCCAGAGCGGAGCCTAGTTCTCGCCGAGCACGGCAGTAAACCCGTGTGAAGCATCTAGTGCAAAATTCCTGGTTACGTGGAACGCGGATAACGTCACTCTTTGACCCCATGGAAAACGTCCAGAGCGGATCCTAGCCCTCGCAGAGCATGGCAGTGAACCCGTGTGAAGCATCCAGAGCGGAGCTTAGTCCTCGCCGAATACGGCAGTGACCCGTGTGAAGCATCTAGTGCAAAATTCCTGGTTATGTGGAACGCGGATAACGTCACTCTTTGACCCCGCGGAAAACACCCAGAGCGGAGCCTGGTCCTCGCCAAGCACGGCAGTGAACCCGTGTGAAGCATCTAGAGCAAGCATCGGACTGTGGAGTCATTAAAATCCACGGACTATGATGTCCTTAACCTCGACCGCAATGTCTTAAAACTAACGAACAACTACGATGATTCTAGACCGATTTTACCTTGGTTAAAGGGTACATCTCTTCACTCCTTTGATATTTGGCGTTGTAATTCCTCAACGTCTTCAAAGAGGTGACGGGTCCCGGTAACCACTCATTTCGTAGACTGTGGAGTCCTTAAATCCACGGACTATGAGATCCTTAACTTTGACCGTGATGTCTTAAAACTAACATTGGACTGTGGAGTCCTTAAACCCACGGACTATGAGGTTCTTAACCTTGACCGTGATGTCTTAAAACTAACGTTGGACTGTGGAGTCCTTAAATCCACGGACTATGAGGTCCTTAACCTTGACCGTGATGTCTTAAAACTAACATTAGACTGTGGAGTCCTTAAATCCACAGACTATGTGGTCCTTAACCTTGACCGTGATGTCTTAAAACTAACGTTGGACTGTGGAGTCCTTAAACCCACGGACTATGAGGTCCTTAACCTTGACCGCGATGTCTTTAAACTACGATACCCTGGAAACCATCCCAAACCAACCCCTGACCCCGTGAAATACGGATAAGGGCGACTGCACCCAGCACTTGCGGGTCCTCACGACCCGTAAGGAAGAAAACTCTCTTGTGAGATCCTTACGACTCCTAAGGGAAAACCCGCTTAAGAATCCTCATGACTCTTAAAAAGAACTTACGCCTACGGGATCCTCTCGACCTGTAGGGAGAAAAACTCTTTATGAGACCCTCACGACTCATAAAGCTCAAAAGTCTTAGGAGGCAAATCTTAACCCTGAATCCTAAGCCGTCGCGGCCCTCCAAAGAGATCAAGATAGATTCCGCAGAACACATTCAGTAAAAAGGGGGACACACCATTGAGAAGAAAATATGTCTTTATTCATAAACCAAAATGGGTATAAAGTACAAGTCATGAGAGAACAAAAAATACTCTCGCTCAAGAGTATGTACAAAAAGAGAAGAAAAAGAAAAGATACAATTCTTCAGGCCGGTGGGCGATTTAGTAGCTTGATCAGCTCATCCTTCTTTCGCTGGGCCACGCCTTCGTGATTCAGTATCGCTAGAAGACGGGCCTCTGCCTGAGCCTGCTGGGTCTGATACGAAGCAAGCCGCCCTTCGAGCTCCTTCTCGGTAGCTTTGTGGGCTTCGACTCTTTCGCGAGTAAACTCGGTGGCTTTGTCGATGGCCACTACCTCCTTGATGGACTCCTGCAGAACCCGCCAGAGTTCATATGCTTTGTTGGCCTTGGCGGTAAGATTAGCTTGAAGCTCGCTCAGCGCCTTAAAAGCCAGCTCCCTCTCCGAGAATTTGCGGCCGAGCCTCTTCTCGCACAACAATATGTTCGCCACGCGTCGCTCTATCAGACCACGCAAGCCCACTTTCGCGACCGCAACCTTGGAAACAGGACATATACGCTCAAGACCGTATAAACAAGCCTCCAGTCAATAGCAATAGTCGATCTAAAACGCGCGCACATCATCTGGTATGGGAAGCAACAAAAAATTCTCGATGTATATCCTATCAAGCATGCATTCGCAACTACATGAATATCCGAAAAGAAATAATACCCGAAGCTCTGATGTGCATGCAACATGGTGACAGTGTTCGCAATTAAAGAAAGTTCTCATGTGAAGAACACGAAGTTCATTTATGCAAGCAAAAACATACATACGAGTACCCAGCATACATGAAAGTTCAACATAAAGCATACGAAAACTAATTTGAATATACTACGCTAACGGGAAAAGTTCGCCAAACAAAGGATCGGTAGCACAAGGGTTAACAAAACAAAGAACAAAATTCTCCATCTCTCTCTCTGCTTTCTCCAACATATCAAAGCGACGTTTTTTGCGAGGAGTCGCTCCCCACCGATTGGCGCCATGTTCGTCCGCAAAAGCAGACATAACAGCTTGTCGAGCCCTTATTTCGCTCAAGAGGTGAACTGAGCGATCTTTCAAAGCCTGAGTAATTAGGCACGCCTCGTGAAAACCCTCAAGCTTTTCTTCAGCCACATCAAGCATTGCCAGGGTCATCTCCGCCGGGTGAGGAGGGACGTCGGCAAGCACGGCAGCAAGGATCATCTGGAGCCAGAGGGAGCCCATTGGGAGGGGGGACCCCCTACGGATCGAGAGCTCATATGTCGCTGCCACGCCCCGCTTCCCGGTATACGGCGAAGGGGACGCGACGAGGCCCGCTACGTATATACTCAGAAGTACATACGCTAAGCGTATCTAAGCAATATAAAATAAGTACACAAGAGACAAGAAATGAAAAGAACAGCAACTTTTATTTATTAACATTCTTTGTACAATGCATGAAAGGAAATACAACTGAAATAAAAAGATGCCTAACAGTGGAATAACAGGAAATGAAAAGTACTGAAAAGAAAAGTGTACAATGAAACTACAGTGCAGGGTCTTCAGTAAACTGCTCCATGTCTTCTTGCGATGGCTCAACTTCTGCCGGATCCAATTCACCTGACGACATTCAAAGAAGAGAGAAACAGAATGTCGTCGGCGAACAAATCGCTCGGTAAGTCCCAAAGGTAAGAGGGAAGTAGAAAAAGACAGAATAAGAAGATACATTTTAAAGTGTAAACTATTGATGTAATGTTATGTCAACGCTGTTATTTATAGCTTGATACAGAAGGATGCCAGTGTATACAAGGGGAGTCTCTATATGCCAGAGACTAAGGGCACGTATAGTACAAGGTACCGTTTATGCCACGGTACAACAGCAACTGGATTCATGTTAGGTGTGTTAAGTCTGACCATCTCGTGCCACCTTTAACACCTTCCGTACCAATCTACCCCTTAAACCCCGCGATGTCTTGTTTGTATTGTTATCTTGTAATTTGTGTTGGTTGTATGATTGATTGATTGACTGACCGAAACCATGATATCAGGAAACGGTTATAACCGTAGAGTCATGTAAATGGAATACTGGGAATCATGTAAAAGGAATATATCCATGGTTCGGTTCAGCCAGATTGTATAAACTGATAATTGTATTCATGGATTCATGTGTTCATATTGAATTGGAAACTTGTAAATTATGGATTAACTTGAATCATATTCAAGTCAGATTAATCAGACTCAAACCCGAGTCAGACAATCAGAAATGTGAAACGAAGTCTTATAACTGCTAGGGTCGTTAGGGTAATTTATAAAACTTGAGGGGGTTTTATGTAAAAATACTTTTATATACTTTTCAAAATACACCTCAAGTATTTATTTTTCATCTTTAGAGTTGTGGATTTTATGTTGTGACATTTCTAATGAAAATATCCTAGTTTCATAGATAATGGTATTTATCTGTAATATTGATTATTTGAAGTTCATGATATTTTAGTGTAACCTTTATTCTTTTGTGATTTTTAGAAAAAGGTGGAAAATTTATATTATAATAAAATAGGTATTTAAAAGATAGATATACATATGTTTATAAGAATAATTTTAATAAATATTTTATATTTCAAAACTCTCATTTTCTTAAGATGTCGTATTTTAAACCTTTCGAGACCGAATGCTCCTTGCGGAGGTCTGAATCTCGCACTACTAGCCCGAGGGTGCGCGATAAACCGCACGATCCCGAACGGGTTCCCCAAAGATGGGTTGTAGCGGCGCTTTGCAAAGATTGTAAAACACTAATCTTTTAGAAAACGGTTTTATAAAATAAAAGGTATTTATTCGCAAAGTGTAGTTTTCCGTATTTTAGATTCTAGGGTTTCCTAAGCCAACTAGCCTATTTCTAAATGGTCTAAACGACAAGTCATTAGAAGCGTCAAATCGTCTCTTCACCGCCAATTGCGGCCAGGTAAGTGCCAGGTAAGTGGGAGGCTCTCCACTACAAGTAGTGGCCCTAATTAAGTAACCACTTGCCTTAGACACACTTGCCTAGACACCACAAAGTCAGTTTAGATAAACGATCGATGTCCACAACTTATCGTATTTTCCTAGTAAGAAATATTTACTTAAAAGTGTAACAATTCTAAAACCTTTAAGAATGGTTTTATGAAGATTATGGTATTTTAATGAAAATTTCGTTTTATCGTATTCTAAGTTTTAATGATATCATTTTAGGGTTGTATTTGCATGTGTGTGGAGGTAGGTCATTACCTCGTGCTCTACTTTAAATGTAAATTAAGGTTAAGGGGTTAAATGTGAAATTGAAACTTCATGGTATTAAAGTGAAAATACGGTAAATTGAAAAGGTTATCATTTCATGTGTGAAAACTTATTCAAATTGATTTTTACAAGTTTAATGGTCAAGATGAAGATGTTTAGGAATGATTGAATTGATTAGAAGAAGAAAAATAAACATTTTGGTATTAATGTGAAAAAGAATACGATATTGCAAAAGCTATCATTTCATGTGAGAAACTTTGTCCAAATTAATTGTTATGTGATTAATAGTCATCATGAATAAGTTTAGGTATTATGGAATTGGTGACAAGTGAGATTTTATAGAAAAACCGAATCGGAAATCGGTTTGTTCCGATTTCCGTCGGGTTTCATAAGTTCGTATTTTTGAGAAGTAGAAAGAAGGGAAGAATGGGACTTAAGGGTTTCGATCTATACTAAAGAGTATAGAGGAACTAGGTGAGTGGCCGAGATGTTGTTTCGTCGCCGGTTGTTTCAAAAAACGTCGCCGGAATTCCGTCAGCGCTTCGCCGTGAACTCGGTTTCAAAGCACACCCTTCTTGTGAAAATTTCGAGAGAGTAAACCTAGTGTTTTGGAATGAGAGGGTAGGGGGTAGGGGGTCTATTTATAGGGTAGGATAGGTGAAAGGTTTTTATTTTAAAAAAAAATTGTAAAAATTAAAGAAAAATCATTAAAATTTGTATTAAATAGGGTGTAATTAAAATTAGGGAACCGATCCATTAAAATGGAGTAAACAGGGGAGTTGGGAAGACGAAAAGGCACTAATTTCATTTAGACGACTCGGTCGTCCGGCCGGCGGCGCCGGCCCGAGTCTGCCGGTCCGCCGGCCGACTTGACCGAGTCGTGCCGAGTCGGGGTGCCTTCGGGTGTGGGTTCGCCTGACGTTGGCTCTGGTATTTTTAGTTTTTAGGGTTCAGTTCAACTTTTGGAAGTTATGGTATGTGGACTGTTGGGCTTCCAAGAATTTTAAAAGAAAAATAATCTAAAAATAATGTGGGGCATGGGATTCGAACTCTGGTTGCTTGGTTCAGCAGTGCAAGGTATTACCAATGAGCTACAAGCTCCTTCTTGTAATTATGGTGGGAAAATAGATACTTAAAGTGATATCAGCAACATTAAATACTCCAAGTATACTTCAAATTTAAATCAAATTTATGTATACAAAAATTGGAGTTGTTACAGTCGCATTCGTCGTCGGTAAGGAGCGGGTCCACTAATCGTGCAGCAAAGCGAGGAATCGTCTCCTCGATAGGCACCTCCCATGGCTGTCGACGAGCGTGTGGACGGTTGCAGGCCATGGCACCCAGTTGTTTCTCAAATTAAATCACGTCAAAATGGGAATAAATTTCTCTGTGAAGAGGAAATAGGCTATGGCCTCAAGACTATAAAGGGGAGTATTAAATGCTGTGCGCAAAAAAAATTGCATGATGGAACCCATTCCAAGGCCCAAAAAAGGGAAGACATTGGAAATCAGGAAAAGGAGCGATTTCCAAGGCGCCTTCTCTGCATCTAATGCCAGAAATATGGCATGAAAAATTGAATAGCTCCATAAAAGGCCCCTCACGTGTGGAACACGTGGGCACCATGCTTGGTGTATACTAGAAAGTGAAATAATGCCTTGCACACTAAACACATCAGCAGCAACAATAAAAAAAAATGACAGAATCCCACAAAAAAAAGGGCATGCAAACGCAGAGGGACGCGATAAGATTTATCATTCATGCTTTAAAAGGTTCATACAAAATAAAAAGAAAACGTTTACAACGGTAAGACCTCGGACGCGGGGCATGGATTGAGAAACTCGAACGTAACTTTGTCCAAGATCTTCCAGGCATTTCGAACCATCCTAGTATGTTTTCTCTCGCGGTCGCAAGCGTCGGGGTCCTCGCGAATCTCCTCCACCCTCCGATAAGCAGCAAGTATAGACGACTGCTGAAAAGCCTGGTGCAAGAGATCAATGAGGTCGTCTCGCTTTCTCTTTGAGATCAAGTTCATCAGATACACCGAGTGTACTTTGTCCTCGGCGGCGTCCAATGCCCGGAGCGGTACCCGGTGCAGAAGAAAGGAAGTGCCTCCCAGATCGCCAACACGATGAGTCTCAGAAGAGAAGAGCGACGGGGGAGTAGCCGATGGTTGTACTCGTCGAAGCGGCTCATAATCTCAGCACATTGGGTATTGCTGAACTCCCGGTTCTGGCTACGGCCCAACGCACGAATATTCCCATAAGAAATGATTTCGTCAAGACCGTACATATGGGCATCCATGACACCTGAAATAAAGATCATGAGAATCTATTACAAACCCTTTTCTTCTGAATTGTGATGAAGATAACCTAGGGCAAGAAAACCCTAAGAAGCCTTTATGGGAAGAACTTAGTTCTTCGTAGGAATTAAATTCCTCTTGAAAAGGGGAATTAAATTCCCAAAAACATTTTTTTTTGGATGGAGTTAAACTCCATGGATTTGAACCGTCACCATCGCCTTCCTAAAGATCATATGAAACCTAAGAGATCTACTGTTCGAAGATTAAGTGGTTTTCTGTTCTTGTTGAAGAACTTGAAGAAAAATGGGTTCATGTTAAAAGGGTGAAACCCTTGGTATGGATTTAAAATCCATAGAGTTTTAATGAAGGTTCTTCGATCGTTCAACATCATTACCTGAAAGGAAGGGTCTCACGAACAGAGTTAAACTCTGAAAATTGTTCAAGGCAGAGAACTAAGCTCTGGAAAGGAGAATTAAATTCTCAGAAAGAAAAATATGCAAGGAGGAAGATGAGCAAAATGGAGGCTCTCCTGAAAAGACATGGGCATTTATAGGATGGGATGGAAAACGTTTCATCTACCCTACTCCCAAAGCAGATCAAATGGTCACAAAAGTGACAGCGTTGCACTCACGTGCAGACACGTGAGAACAACGCTGTGGGGGCATTTGTTCCCTGATTAAAAATCAGGAAAGGACTCAGAAGAGGCATCACGTGCTCACACGTGACCGGCGGTCACGTGTTGGCACGTGACGTTCAAAGAAGCGGCACAAAGTGCATTCAAGAAAAGACTCCAGAAAAGGTCACGTGCTCACACGTGACCAGTGGTCACGTGTTGGCACGTGACGGCTGAGCAGTGGCTAAAGAACAGAGCGCAGGGGAAGAAAGGCCCGTTCCAGGGGTCACGTGCCTACACGTGACCAGGGGTCACGTGGCCACACGTGACCGGCTTTAAAAGCTTTGCTATTGAACAAAATTAAATTCTGAGAAGAGATCGTTCAAATCTTTCCAAGATAGAGAATGATTATTTGGAACCATTGGATTTAAAATCTAAAGGTGATTAGATATCATCAGTTTATGGAAAAATCTTGGACTTGGAAAGATCTCCCCCTAAATCTAACCGAAATAACAAAAATATACATTTGGATTTAAAATCCAATGGTGAATAAAATTCACCCAATAATCTAAAGGCCCGGATTAATGATAAACATAAATCAAATCTCTCAATAAACAAATCAAATCTTTCAATGAAAGATTCACTAAAACTAATTGATCCTCTTCCTTCTCCTATAAATAGGAGCCAAAGGAGAGAGTAAAAGAGGAAAAGAAGAAAAGAAGAAAAAAAGAGGAGAAAGTGAATATACAGAGAGAAAGAGAGATAGAGCCTTGAGATTTTGGAAAAGATTGATCCTCTGCAAAAGAAAACCCTAGGTAAGAAAGGAGATACTTAAAAAGAGAATTTAATTCTCAAAAGAGTTTAACTCTTATATAAAAAAAGAGAACTTGGTTCTTTTTCTGGTTGAGGATCTGCAAAGTGCACATCTCCCCATGAATTGAGAATTTAATTCTCATTGGGTCGAGATCCTACCATGCAGATCTAAAACATAGAGGGGGAACTGAGTTTAGAGAATATAATTCTCATAAAATGATAGGAATTCAATTCCTTTGAGATAAAGTTAGGGTTTAACCCTAGGTTATAGGAATTTAATTCCTTCAAAATGAACAGAACTAGGGTTTAACCCTAACTGAGAATATAATTCTCTCGAACTCACAGGAATTTAATTCCTTTAAGAAAAGAAACTAGGGTTTAACCCTATTGAGAATATGATTCCTCTAAAGTTTAGGGTTTAACCCTATGAACAGAACTTTAATGCATACAGAGACCCGCCAAATAAAACTCTGAAGTAGGCACCTCACGTGCCCCACGTGACCTCTAAAGCACACAAAAGAAAAAGAAACAGAAAAGAGCTTTAGGGCGCCCTCACGTGTCAACACGTGACCCCTAATGAACATTCTAACAGAGAAAAGCGCAAGCCCCCATCACGTGCCCACACGTGATGGCTTTCAGAATTAAAAGTGTTAAACACTTATCTGTAGAACAAAATAAAGGGAAACAGGGCGCTATCACGTGCTACCACGTGACCCCTTGGCTGAAGCTTTAACAGACAAGCACCAAAATTCCCATCACTTGACGGCACGTGATACTTTGAAAGTGTTCAAGATTTTTGACCGAATAAAAATAAAAGGGAGCAGGGTGCCCTCACGTGTTACCATGTGACCCCTCTTACCTTAGTGTTTAAACACTAAATTGTAACCTCTGTAGTCAGTGTTTAACACTGATTTCTTAGTGTTTAACACTAATTTGGAAAACTCTATTTGAAGTGTTTAACACTGATTTCCTTAGTGTTTAACACTAATTTGAAAACTCTGTTCCCAGTGTTCAACACTGATTATCTTTTAGTGTTTAACACTAACTTGTTAATCTTATTCCCAGTGTTCAACACTGTTGGTCTCTAGTGTTTAACACTAACTTTAGCCCAATTGGCTATGTTTCCAGAGGCAAAGCCTCTCCTTCAATGAACCAACAGAGGGCCAATATCCCAAACATGATTGGACTTAGCCCAAGCTGGCCATAAGTCCTCAATTCAAACTCAACTGGGCCAATTGGCTCATAATATAATAATTAATCTTAGTTTCCAAATTGGACTGCAGATCACTTAATTTACCTCGATTCAAGGGTGACGTCTTCAAAGAGGTGACGGGTCCCGACGACCATACATCGATACGGACTATGGAGTCCTTAAATCCACGGACTACGACGTCCTTAACCTTGACCGTGATGTCTTAAAACTAACATCGGACTGTGGAGTCCTCAAATCCATGGACTACGACGTCCTTAACCTTGACCGTGATGTCTTAAAACTAACATCGGACTGTGGAGTCCTCAAATCCACGGACTACGACGTCCTTAACCTTGACCGTAATGTCTTAAAACTAACATCGGACTGTGGAGTCCTCAAATACACGGACTACGACGTCCTTAACCTTGACCGCAACGTCTTAAAACTAACACTGGACCGCAATGTCCTTAAACTACCTATTGACCGCAGTGTCACTAAACTAAACAACATGGCTCCCCTAATAGCTCTCTTGTCGGATCTAAACGATCTCGTTAAGTTGATCTTAGTTTAAAACTAGACTAACGTATCCTTAACAAACGTTTAAGTCGATCTTAGTCTCAAACGAGGCTAACGTATCCTTAAACACAACCCCCAAACCCAAATCTAAGATAATGCGGATTTGGACTAGTCCACGCCCTACGGGCGACGATATAACTCAGTCTCCGTATACAATCCACGGGCAACCAAACACAAAACAAACATCAACGACACGAAGTGACCATCTGGAGAAGGAGAAAGTTGTTACCGCAATGCGGTAGCGTAATTAACTGCAGGGACTTGCGCCTGCAGGGAAGAACGTCCCCATAATCAAAAACCCCTCAAGCGAGGGGGAATCTGACGAAGTCTGCTATATTGGACGCATCCGTTTAAACTTTCGATACACGGTGCCATAAATCAACTTGGTATCTTCGGAGAGGTAAACGGATAGCACCTATTAGCATCTGCCCCGAATCTCAGGCCAGACGTCCGTCGTCGCGACGTCTTTCGGAGGGGAACATATTTGATATTAGATATCTTGAGATTTAAACGTAAAAAATAAAAGCAAAATAAGATATGGGATGGCAACCATATGATGACAGTTATCAAAATATAACTTATTCTTAACTTGTGGCTATTAAAAGAAATATGATGATCTAGATATATGATATATAAAGATCTAAAAATATAATTTAGATATTATACTAGATTCACATAGACTACCGGTAAATTTCAGATACAATCTTGCACAATATTGGATTCTAAATTTGCGGGTCGAGTCGGATAACGATTACTACTTTTCAAATTATTCGCGACCCAATAGATGAAATAGAAGAAATATAAAGTAAGTGTTAAAATAGCAATTAATGTCGTATAACCGTACTAGGGTGTTACAGAACTTTAGCTATAACTGGTCGTGACCAAGAAACCACCAGTTTTCCGCCTAGCTAATGAGCGGTTCTTTCGGGCCGGAAGTAGGCTGGAGGTGCCAGGCCTACGTGTGCCAACTAAAACTAAAGTCGTTTCGGTCACTACGTCTCTTTCCCTTGTCAGACGAGTTGAGATTTCAATTACCTGGTCGAGATGCTATAGCCGGCGAGTTAATGGATTTTTGTCGATCGAAATGGAGGCTTATTTCCTGCAAATCTCTTCTTTAGAGGGTTTCAATCCTAACGCACGAGAAGAGTAGAGGCTAAGGAAAAGTGAAATGAGGATGAGCTCGAATGAGATATAGCATGCAACTATACAGATACTGCATAAAAATTTTCAAGGGGTTTTTGACAACTGTTTCGAGGCCCGGGGTTTTTGTCAGCAAAAAAGATATTTGGAGGGTTTTGACAGTTTACCTTATATATATATATATATATATATATATATATATATATATATATAGAGAGAGAGAGAGAGAGAGAGAGAGAGAATAATGGAGGAAAGATGCCATAGGAGGGAATTTCCTCCTACGGCGTCAATAAAACACACCCTCCATCGTGTTTTCCGACAATCGGAATGCATCATTTTCATCGTTATCATCTAAGATATGGGTATACCAAATTTCATGCGATTCTACAACCTTTTCACCGTTGAATTAGTGGATTCAAAATTAATGGTTTACCGACAATAGAACTTTTTGCATTGCTAAATCAACGGGGAAAAAGTAGTAGAATCACATGAAATTTGGTGTAACCACATCTTATGTAATACCCAACCATTTTTATACCAATATCCGTATTTCTCTTTAACTTATAAATTTTTTATTTTATTTATAATTATTTATTTATTTTAAAACCCCATTAAACCCAAACCACCATATAATTCCCTCTGAAGAACTTAATTTTTCCCAAGCCCAACATAAAATAAATTAATCCCCTTTAAACTTTAGCCTGGCCCTTCCCATTTCCTCAGCCCACGTTAAAAATAAAATAGGATTTAAATTTAAACCCCCGAGCCCGGCCCACTCCCTCTTTTCTCATCAAATTTTCTTTATTTTCCTCCTCAGCCCAACGGCCTGCGTCCGCTCACCCTAACCCGACCCGACCCACTCCTTTAATCCCTCGTCTTCCCGAACGTTGCGTTTTTCCCGCCCTTTACTGCGCTTCCACCCCCGTCGCCCACGCCCGCGCCTGCGCCTTTGCCCCACGTCGCACACTCCCTCGCGACTCCCTCTAGACCGTCTCTCTCTCAAACTCACCCTCATCTCAACTCCCCACATTCTCGATCTCTCATCCTCACTCCTCTTGTTCACCCAATCCACTGCCTCGAGCCCCTCACGCCGCTCGACCCTCACCGACGACGACGACCCCACCACCTCATACTCCCCCTCGCTCTCCTCTCTCCACCACCGGAGCCCTCTCCTCACCTTCTCCAGCCACTTTTCCCCCGCGCTGCACACCCGAGCTCGAGCCTCTGCACACCCAACCTCTGTACACCCGAGCTCACCTGCACCCACGACACCGGCGAGCCCCACTGCACTTGAAACCCCCGTCGACTTCTCCATCCTCAGCGCCGTCACCACCAACCCCTCCTCACACTCCTCCATCACAACTCCGCCGAGCTCCTCCGCGTCACCTCGGCCACCACCTGCGCGCACATCGTCGACGAGCTCCCCTCGCTGTCTTCGTCGACCCCACGTAAGCCTCTCTCTCTCTGTTCCTCTCAAATCCTCTCTCAATCTCTCTCTATGTGTCTCTCAATCTCTCCCTCCCTCTAACTTTCTCTCTCTCTCTCTCTCTCTGTTACTCTCTCTCTCTTCCTCTGTTTCTGTCTCTCTCTCTATAAATCTCTCTCGCTGTTCTCTAACCCTCTCTTTCTCTCTCAGATCGAGACCGGAAACAACTTGGAGCGGTGAAGAAACGGAGAGCAGCTAGATCGAGTGCAATTGTCGAATTCCAAAGGACTGAACCGGTGCTGCGTTCGTGACGCGATCGTCCTGTTACCACTGCAGTATTATTGTCGACTCGTCTCTAGGCAAGTATTTTACTTGCTACATGCCAATATATTCGTGTTACAAACTTAAATCGTATAAATTGCAAATTTACAATTCATGATAACTTATAAGACATACCTGTTCGATGCACGATCTCAATGAAAATATTCATCTAATTTGACGGAATTAGATTGTCTATGCTGGCCCATGTAGTGATGAATACCTTGTATAAATCTCACTGAAAAATACGACTGTTAGTGACTAAAATGAATACCCCCAAATATACCCGTAAAACTAGAAATTTTCCCGTATCTGAAAGTTGTTAAAATCACCATAAATTATGTTCATACTGGAATGGAGCGTTCGAGGGCTTAAATCGAAACCGACTCGACTAACTTTAACCCTATGCAAGTTTCTAATGGTTTCTGTGTAGGGTTCCTAGGCACACTATAGAGGTCTCACAAGGCATCAACCATGCCAATTTTCAATTTTAAGGGTGCCGAGAAACCCTAATACGGATCGTTGACTAGATGTTTAGGCGAAATACGAATCTAGTTAACAACTTAACTAAAGATCAGAAGCTACAACCTTTGTAGATCCGGATATCCACTTCCTTAGCTCCACGTAGGCGTCCTCTCGCTGTCCATCTTGAATCCCGAACTCAATCGTCGGCTTCATCGGGAAAATGGGCGGACTAGGTCGTCGGCTTCGTACCGAAGATGATCTACGTCGAGGTTGCACAAGTTCAAGCTCCAACTTCACCAAGTTGTGAAACTTGTGAAGAAAACACCCAAAACAACTTGGCAAGAGGTAAAGGGTGAAGAAATAGAAGGTGGGTTCACTTTAGAATTGGATTTCTCACTTTAGAACTCATGTTGCCATTGATGGCATCAAGCTTTCTTTCTTGAAGAAGAAGATGATCAAGAAGGAAATATTATGATAAGTTATTTAAAATGAAAAGAAAATGAATACTTATCATAATGTAAACCATGGTCAAGTGTAGAGATTAAACTAAGGTTAGTTGGAATGGTTAAGGTTAAGGAAGAGATAAGAATGGTGGACTTTTTCAAAGCTTCTTGAAGCTTCAACATGAAACAAAATAAGCCACCATACTTAACTATTTCCAAAATGAATAAATAAATAAATAACTAAGTAAATAATCAAAACCCTAACCATTCATATAACCATGGTTTAATCTTTACACAAACCCTAGTGAGCAAGTATCATCAAACATGATACAAACAAGTGCACAAAAAATATATCACATATACAATGTGCATCAAGTGAGAAAATCTTTTTAAAATGAACCAATACTAGTTAATGCAAATTAATATATCAAATATATAATTATACATTAAATCATTAAATCAACACTTGACTTAACGATCCGGTCATATCGCATATAACCGACTAGTCACCTATGTATCGGCTTATCGAATCAATCGTTGATTCGATATCTAGGTTATATCGAATATAACCAGTCGATACATACATCGCGAGAATGGAATACGGTATCACATACACGCATTATTCTCGGTCCTGCACATATCTCATATGCGCTCCTATTTCGTTTTGCTTGAGCCAGGAAACCTCTGTGTAGGACTCTAAAGACTCGTCAATACGCCGGTAGCAGATGATGATCATATCAAACATCCACAAGCCGCAAGCGGTCTGCTAAATGTAACGGCCATCCGGGTATTGAGCGATCAGAAGATCGACGAGCTAGCCCGCTCACACTCCTGTGAATCCAACCAGTAACACTTATCGTACAGTCCGGTCTGTTCGTCTGATATGTCGCATATCAAGTCTAGGGGTGGTAAACGTCAGACCCCAATAACCGATAAGTCGTGCCGATGTGAGGCTCATAACGGGTCGAGAAACTACTGGTAACACTTACCAGCAAATCTCTGATCAGCCCTGGCCAGGGACTTCCCTGTTACGGCCAATCGAGCACAGCGCAACATCAACCCCCAATACCGGGAGAGACGAAACCCCTCCTATCGCTCATTGCCTCCATGTGACTCGGGATTGTACCCAAAGACCACCGTTTTGCACGCCCTCATGGGCGTGGTAAGGTGGAGATCAAAGCACAGTGGGAATCATACAAGACTCTATGACGATCTCGGGTTTACAGACTAACCTGTACAAGTGTCACCTGAGAACTGCCATCTGACGTGAGGTATAATACCATCTGGGAGTTCTCGGCGAGTCCGTCCAGTGTACCCAGTCTCCACTGAGCACCCGTACACCATCTCTGATGTCAAACACCAATGGATATGGGATCATCCATCGCCCATCTCATAGGTCGAGAAGCGTATAAGCTAGTCTACACTGGTATATCGATGCCCCGTCTCGATACACCCACTACTAGGGACCTTGAAGGATGTACCTATGGACTACCATGTCCCCACTAGTATGATCTGCATCATAGTCCAGGTAGTCAAGTACACATCCTAAGGGCTTTACCAACATGTAACTATAAGACAGTTTAAAGAGACAAGTGTACATGTTAAGATAAAGAGTAACCAGATAGCATACTATCATATCGAGCAAGAAAAGCATCTCTATATATGTCCAAGCATCCAATATAATATACATCATCTGTACAATACTGGCCTCTAGGGCATACATACAACTAACAATCTCCCACTTGCACTAGGGCCAGCTGCTGTAGTATCGCATACCGAGCATCCCGAAGAGTCTCTCAAACTGTATCTGGGGAATGGCCTTCGTGAGTGGATCCGCCGTGTTGTTCTTCGTGTCAACTCTCCTGACCTCGATCTCCCGGTGATCAACTATCTCCCGGATCAGGTGATACCGCCTCAGAATATGCCTGGATCGCTGATGGGACCTGGGTTCCTTGGCCAAAGCCACCGCTCCATTGTTATCGCAATACAAAGGTATTGGATGCTCAATGGATGGAACCACACCAAGTTCATTAATGAACTTCTTGATCCAGACAGCCTCTTTGGCAGCATCGTTGGCAGCGATGTATTCAGCCTCCATCGTCGATTCTGCCACGGTTTCCTACTTGGAACTCTTCCAGCTAACCGCCCCTCCGTAAAGGGTAAAGACAAAACCCGACTGCGACTTAGAGTCGTCCTTATCACTCTGGAAGCTCGAATCGGTAAAGGACTCCACTTGGAGTTCTCCGTTACCATACACCAAGAGCATCTCTTTAGTCCTTCGCAAGTACTTGAGAATGCTCTTCACAGCTGTCCAGTGACTCTCTCCAGGATCAGCTTGATACCTGCTCACTACACTTAGTGAGTATGCTACATCGGGTCTGATACATAGCATCGCATACATGATAGAGCCTACAGCCGAAGCATAGGGTATCCCTTGCATGCGAGCTCTCTCCAAATCAGTCTTGGGAGACATCTTTTTGGAGAGAGTGACTCCAGAGATCGTGGGCAAATTCCCACGCTTGGATTCTTCCATACTAAATCTCTTTAGTATGGTGTCAATGTACCTGGATTGGGACAATCCCAATATCCGTTTGGATCTATCTCTATAGATCCTAATTCCCAATATGCAGGAGGCATCACCAAGATCTTTCATTGAGAATCTTTGTGATAAGAAGAGCTTGACCGCTTGCAGCATAGGAATATCATTTCCTATCAAGAGTATGTCGTCCACGTACAATACGAGGAAGACAACCTTACTCTCTGCTACCTTCTTGTAGATACAAGGTTCATCTGGGTTTTTGACAAAATCAAACTCTTTGATAACGACGTCAAAGCAGATGTTCCAACTCCGCGATGCTTGCTTTAATCCATAAATGGATTTAAGCAGCTTGCACACCTTCCCGCTGCTCCCACTGTCTATGAAGCCCTCTGGCTGAGTCATGTACACGCACTCTTCTAAATCACCGTTTAGAAAGGCGGTCTTAACATCCATTTGCCAGATTTTGTAATCATGATATGCAGCGATGGCAAGCATGATCCGGATGGATTTAAGCATAGCCACTGGTGAAAAGGTTTCGTCATAGTCCACACCTGGTCTTTGGCGAAAATCTTTTGCAACAAGTCTAGCTTTGAAAGTCTCCACTTTCCCATCTACACCAAGTTTCTTCTTGAAGATCCACTTGCTCCCAATAGGTTTTACCCCTTCAGGAGCAACTTCCAAAGTCCATACTTTGTTGGTGTACATGGATTCCATCTCGGACCGCATAGCATCCAGCCATTTCACTGAGTCCCTACTCGTGATGGCCTGCTCGAAACTAGTTGGGTTATCATCCTCCATGATGCAATCCTCGCTTCCACCATCCATGAGAAAACCGTAGTATCTCTCAGGTTGGCGAGGAACCCTACTAGATCGGCGGAGAGGCTGAGGTTCATTGGGAGCTACTGAATCTTCTGGTTCCACTAAATCTTCAGTTACGGTTTGTGTATCTGGAACTTCTTCCAGCTCTACCACTTTGCCACTAATTTCTTTTTCAAGGAATTCCTTTTCTAAAAAGGTGGCATATTGAGAAACAAACACTTTTTTTTCTTCAGCATGGTAGAAAAAATATCCTTGGGAATTCCTAGGATATCCCACAAACTTGCAAAGAACTGACCGTGCCTCGAGTTTGTCTGGATTTTGCCTTTTGACATAAGCCGGACAACCCCATATCTTAACTCGTTTAAAATATGGTCTCTTCCCACTGCATATCTCATATGGTGTGGTAGGTACAGATTTAGATGGAACTTGATTCAATAGGTATGTTGCTGTTTCCAGCGCATATCCCCAGAAGGAAATAGGTAACTCAGCTGTGCTCATCATAGAGCGCACCATATCTAATAGGGTGCGGTTCCTCCGTTCTGATACACCGTTGTGCTGTGGTGTATACGGAGGAGTCAGCTGAGAGAGAATCCCATTCTCTTTTAGGAAGTCCAGGAATTCATTGCTCAAGTATTCACCTCCTCGATCAGATCATAGGATTTTAATACTTTTTCCGGTTTGGTTCTCAACTTCTTGTTTATATGCTCTAAATTTCTCAAGAGCTTCTGATTTGTGTTTCATCAGGAACACATACCCGAACCTAGAGAGATCGTCAGTGAATGTAATGAAGTACGAAGAACCATCCCTGGCATGTGTAGACATGGGACCGCATACATCACTATGTATTAGTCCCAAGAGTTCGGTAACTCTTTCTCCGTGTCCCGTAAACGGAGTTTTGGTCATCTTGCCTTTGAGACATGACTGGCAAGTGTCATAAGATGAAAATTCGAATGGTTTCAAATACCCATCCTTATGCAACTTAGCCAGTCGTGTCGCATTGATGTGACCCAGTCTACAATGCCACAAGAAGGATTCGTTCAGTTCAGAACTCTTCCTCTCGTGTGTGTTTGTTATACTTAGAACTGTTGATTGATTTAGAACATAAATGCCATTACACATCGTGCCTGATCCAACCAACTTTTGGTTACGGAAAATGTTCATAACATTGTCCTGTAATACAAAATTATATCCTTCTTTACTCAATAAAGAAACTGATATAATGTTGCATATCAGGTTCGGCATGTAATAGCATTCGTTCAGAACCAATGTATTACCAGTTGGTAATACAAGGTGATATTCCCCGACAGTCTTAGCTGCAACAATTGCACCATTTCCAACTCTTATGTCTTTATCACCTTCTCCAAGTTCTCTACCTTTCCTAAGCCCATGTAACTGATTACATATATGGGATCCTGACCCGGTATCCAATACCCAGGACGTAGAGCAAATGGAGAAACAGTTCTCAGTAACGAACACACCCGAAGAAAATGCATCGACATGTACTTTCTTCAATCGGGTGGCATAGGAATCCTGGTATTCCCCTATATCCTGTTCAGTCCTATAACCCTTATAGGAAAGAACGGAACCAACGTTCCCCAGCACAGTATAACATGCGGGTTCGGTCAATACATCCATATTATTATCTTGATTAAGGCATGAAATGGTCGCTACCTGGAGAGAGAGAGAAGAAAACACTTTAGCGTATGCTCGTACAAGATCAGATTGGTTATCATCTTATCTAATCAGGATGGCTCCCACTGCTTTTTATCAAATCTTCCTTCAAACCCTAAAAGGAAAGATTAGCCGGGATTAATTACACACTACAAGTTCGCCAATCTTTCAGCCAGGCCAGTGTCGGTACTTTGAGGGAGGTCCCCCGTGCTTTCGCACGAACCTAATTAATGTAAACCTCGTTTTCCCAGAGGCGTAACCTCGTTAACACCTTTCTAGACACCTACTTGATCGGCTAATTGTAATGTGTAAAACTCTCCCAGGAGTAACTCTTACTCGCAGTGGGTATCGGGATCCAACTATCTCATAGAAGGTATGCAATCTCATTGCAAATTTCAACACTTGAAATTCCCGATAATATTTTGCCCCTAGCAACTATATGACCTTAACATAGTCAACAAATCATAAGTGCTAGTCAAGTTCAACCCGTCATTTCCTGATTGAATTAAACCCACCCGCACGACCCTTAACATAGTCAACAAAGTCGCACGACTACCCTAATCCAATCTTCATCATATGCATAAGCAGATAAATACTGGTCAGCTACCGCACACTACGCCTTAACATAGTCAACAAACGTAGCACGAATACTAACTAGTATTTATCTGAAATGACGGAGGGCTACGACAGGTTTTTCTGAAAACCTATTGCGTAATGAACTTGATATCGTTGTAGAATCAAATGAAGTTTTGAAATGGAGTGATTTTGAGGCTTTTCCAGTTTTGCTAAAGGGATCACTCCCGGTGAAGGGATCGTCGGCCCTTTCCTCGTCGAATGAGGTGCGGGATATATCATATATATCACTGTGCAAAGCAAAAAACTCTTAAAAGCAATCAAAGCCAAACCGAGTGTGTAGCATCTGCCAGTTATTGCTAAAGGAGTCACTCCCGGTGAAGGGATCTCGGTCCTTTCCTCATCGAATAAGGTGCAGGGTATATCATATATACCGCTATGCAAAGCAAAAACTGTAGCTACATGTTTTGTTTAAAATTTGATTTTACAACATCTTAGGTTTCTTTTCTTTCATTAATCACATTAATGAAGTCCCATCATTTAAATACCTAAACATCACAGATAAATACGACGTACACTTATGCCATCCGCATTCGCCTGGATGTCCCCTCGTGCACCGTTAGGTTAGGTAACTAACGACAGAGCAGGGCAGGGCTAGTGCGGGTGCAAAACATAAGTAACGTCTATATAATATATCATATATACTATATATAGTATCTATCACAGAACATCACATGATCACATCACAGATATCGCAGCAGAAGAAACATATGAAACATTGGATATACTAGGACGTCCGTGTTTTCAATACGAGCCAGTATAAAACACGGATTCCACGGTCGTGATGAATAGCCTATCCCACACCCCTAGACCCCTACGAGAGCGGCAAGCAACCCTGCCAATTCTAGGGTTAGGAGACCCGGACTCGACTCCTCGAGTTGGTCTCCCACTGGACCCCAGAACCCGGTTACTTGTGCTCCCCTCCTTGGGTCTATCCTAATGCGGAAGTTGGTATAATACCATCTGGGAGTTCTCGGCGAGTCCGTCCAGTGTACCCTGTCCATACTGAGCACCCGTATATCATCTCTGATGTCAAACACCAATGGATATGGGATCATCCATCGCCCATCTGTATGGGTCGAGAAGGTATACGCTAGTCTACTCTGGTATATCGATGCCCCGTCTCTGTACTTCAAACTCTACAGTGGTAGCATAGCCACTGTAGTTTAATGTTTTATCATCCAATGGCTATGATAAAACATCAAAATTTGGTAATTTTCAATTTTGACGACGTTTGAAACCCAGCTCTAGTACCACTGTAGGGTATACGCTAGTCTAGACGACGTTTGAAACCCAGCTCTGATACCACTGTAGGGTTCCTAGGCACACTATAGAGGTCTCACAAGGCATCAACCATGCCAATTTTCAATTTTAAGGGTGCCGAGAAACCCTAATACGGATCGTTGACTAGATGTTTAGGCGAAATACGAATCTAGTTAACAACTTAACTAAAGATCAGAAGCTACAACCTTTGTAGATCCGGATATCCACTTCCTTAGCTCCACGTAGGCGTCCTCTCGCTGTCCATCTTGAATCCCGAACTCAATCGTCGGCTTCATCGGGAAAATGGGCGGACTAGGTCGTCGGCTTCGTGCCGAAGATGATCTACGTCGAGGTTGCACAAGTTCAAGCTCCAACTTCACCAAGTTGTGAAACTTGTGAAGAAAACACCCAAAACAACTTGGCAAGAGGTAAAGGGTGAAGAAATAGGAGGTGAGTTCACTTTAGAATTGGATTTCTCACTTTAGAACTCAAGTTGCCATTGATGGCATCAAGCTTTCTTTCTTGAAGAAGAAGATGATCAAGAAGGAAATATTATGATAAGTTATTTAAAATGAAAAGAAAATGAATACTTATCATAATGTAAACCATGGTCAAGTGTAGAGATTAAACTAAGGTTAGTTGGAATGGTTAAGGTTAAGGAAGAGATAAGAATGGTGGACTTTTTCAAGGCTTCTTGAAGCTTCAACATGAAACAAAATAAGCCACCATACTTAACTATTTCCAAAATAAATAAATAAATAAATAACTAAGTAAATAATCAAAACCCTAACCATTCATATAACCATGGTTTAATCTTTACACAAACCCTAGTGAGCAAGTATCATCAAACATGATACAAACAAGTGCACAAAAAATATATCACATATACAATGTGCATCAAGTGAGAAAATCCTTTTAAAATGAACCAATACTAGTTAATGCAAATTAATATATCAAATATATAATTATATATTAAATCATTAAATCAACACTTGACTTAACAATCCGGTCATATCGCATATAACCGACTAGTCACCTATGTATCGGTTTATCGAATCAATCGTTGATTCGATATCTAGGTTATATCGAATATAACCAGTCGATACATACATCGCGAGAATGGAATACGGTATCACATACACGCATTATTCTCGGTCCTGTACATATCCCATATGCGCTCCTATTTCGTTTCGCTTGAGCCAGGAAACCTCTGTGTAGGACTCTAAAGACTCGTCAATACGCCGGTAGCAGATGATGATCATATCAAACATCCACAAGCCGCAAGCGGTCTGCTAAACGTAACGGCCATCCGGGTATTGAGCGATCAGAAGATCGACGAGCTAGCCCGCTCACACTCCTGTGAATCCAACCAGTAACACTTACCGTACAGTCCGGTCTGTTCGTCTGATATGTCGCATATCAAACTAAGGGTGGTAAACGTCAGACCCCAATAACCGATAAGTCGTGCCGATGTGAGGCTCATAACGGGTCGAGAAACTACTGGTAACACTTACCAGCAAATCTCTGATCAGCCCTGGCCAGGGACTTCCCTGTTACGGCCAATCGAGCACAGTGCAACATCAACCCCCAATACCGGGAGAGACGAAACCCCTCCTATCGCTCATTGCCTCCATGTGACTCGGGACTGTACCCAAAGACCACCGTTTTGCACGCCCTCATGGGCGTGGTAAGGTGGAGATCAAAGCACAGTGGGAATCACACAAGACTCTATGACGATCTCGGGTCTACAGACTAACCTGTACAAGTGTCACCTGAGAACTGCCATCTGACGTGAGGTATAATACCATCTGGGAGTTCTCGGCGAGTCCGTCCAGTGTACCCAGTCTCCACTGAGCACCCGTACACCATCTCTGATGTCAAACACCAATGGATATGGGATCATCCATCGCCCATCTCATGGGTCGAGAAGCGTATATGCTAGTCTACACTGGTATATCGATGCCCCGTCTCGATACACCCACGACTAGGGACCTTGAAGGATGTACCTATGGACTACCATGTCCCCACTAGTATGATCTGCATCATAGTCCAGGTAGTCAAGTACACATCCTAAGGGATTTACCAACATGTAACTATAAGACAGTTTAAAGAGACAAGTGTACATGTTAAGATAAAGAGTAACCAGATAGCATACTATCATATCGAGCAAGAAAGTCATCTCTATATATGTCCAAGCATCCAATATAATATACATCATCTGTACAATACTGGCCTCTAGGGCATACATACAACTAACATTCTGTACTGAAACTGTGACGATATTTGGATCGGAGTGCGACTCTGGACTGCAGTCCAGAGCGACTCTGGTTACTGTTTACTGTCCTGTAATGCGTGCCACCTTGCTTCCTGAACTCGTATGTTGTGGAACTCCGAAGTTTAATAAAGTTGAATCTGTTAGCTAGATAACACAAGTGGTTTCATTCCGTTTCATCATCGTTTACTATTTAAATTGTAAATTAAAAGGGCTGGACGTATAACAGTCCAGAACGGATTCAGAAGTGACAAACTAGTGATAAACAGTGTGTAACTTTCGACGTACGGACGCGATTGAGAATCCGTATGTTGCGTTGAATACCCTACTGAAAACCCTATATATCATTCAATTATTGAGTCGCTAAATTCTGATCCCTACTGGGGTTAAAATGCGTTGCGAAACGGACTTCCGATTCTGAAACCGGATTTCCAGCAGTGAACGCTTAAAATGAAATGGCCATATCTAGTGATCCTGAAACCCGATTGACGTGAAACTAAATTCGCTGGATAGATAATCACACATACTACTTATCCCCTGTTCATTGTTTCGCTAAATTTTGGCATATGTTATTTATGATAAATTATGCAAGTGGTAGGATACCGACATATGACATCTTAATCCTGCCTTACATACTGTTTTCTCATCACATCATATGTATATGTTATTGCATCATATGTATATGTTATTGCATTGGTAGCCTAGTGATCATGTGTTTTACCCAGTGTTAGGTATTAGTGGTGATTGTGGCAAGTACGTTAGTGTTCGTGCATGAGTGGATAAGTGAAAGTGACACGTACTTGTACACAATCAGTGAACCCTATTATTCTATTACATTGTCGACGTCTGTGGGACGCGTGTAAGTGTGACTATAAGTGGTATGGGACCCTTATGAAAGCTCTTGCATGGGTGTCACAGATAAGGCACCAGACACTGCCATTTATCTTGGGTATTAGTCGGGACGTGCTTGATGGAGATCCTGTCTCCAGTTCTCGCGCAGACTTGTCATGGACCGACCGGTATTTGAGGTTATGGTTGGCGTTTGATGTAGACCACGGGGTGTGGGGTAGTTTGAGTGTGAGTTCAACAGAATCTCGGGAGTCCCATGCCGGCTTATATATATGGAGATATATAGAGATTTACAGGGTACATGATTATTACCGTGAGTTATATTTTGGGCCCGTGGTCCCTTGCCCTTGGATCCCACCCTTGGATGGAGAACACTCGCGAGTGGTTGACTCTCACACTTGGACTGACGATAGGCTTAGTGACCTGTACAGTGAGACTTAGAGACTGATAGGGATAATGGCATTGATATACATTACTTACTGTGTTGACATACCTGGCATACTATTTTACTGCTTTACCGTTCACCTGATCTATTGGACACTTCATTGGTTACTCCATGTTCATATTTTTTACCGTCGTGATTTACTGTTATATATCTATTATCACTGTTCGAGTTGTCACTTGTATCTATATATTTATATTGCTATCGTGTCGCTCTGACGACCTGAGTATGCATGCTCAGAGTAAGGAGTGGATCTAGTCTGGACCAGGACCAGACGTACATCGCGGACATCTTGATCAGCTATCCAGAGTTATACTCTTTTTACCTCCATCAGGTCAGTTCTTTGTATTTGTTTTGTTTCAGTTACTGCATTTCTCATTACCTGCGCATTGTTTACTGATTACCACGTAAAGCTAGAAGCCGAAGTGTGAGGACATTTCCTTGACCGTAGGAGCATGGCTGGCCTTGTCAACCCCTCGTATTCCGTATTTTGGGAAGCGGGGCGTGACATGGTTTTGTTGGTATCAGAGCCAGGTTTTGCTTCGATTGGGATTGCAGTTCCGTGTAGTGTTTGACAATCTAAGACATCCTTCGGTCTGGATTGTAAAGTTGTTATTCTTAATCTTGATTCACATAGTGTATTCGGCTATGCATTTTGATCTATCCGCTAGAGTTTCGGGTGACTTGGCAGAGTTATGTGGTTGTAATTGTGAACTACCTCATAGTTACAATACTGTACTTGGTTTAAGTGACTTAGAGCCCTACAGTTGATTTCCACTTGTAATGAATTTCATCACACCCGATGTTCTTGATTCCTTGCCCAATCCATATTATATTTTAATTCTTATAGCTTGTGTCTTATATCGTCCTCAAAATTGTTGTTTCAGGACCATGTCTTCCAACGACTCTTCCTCTATCTCCACTCCCCAGAATCAGACCGTTGAGATTCTGAGTGTACTGCAAGGTCTGAAAGAAGCCCAGGAGCGAACAAATGACTTGTTAGCTGAAGGACTGAGAAAGCAGGTGAATCAGGCACCAGCGGGAGTCTCCAATCGTAAAGGGATCCCTGTTAGACGAGAAAAAGAGAAGAAGATGAAGCGCCCATTTGTTCCCCCGAGACAGAAGCTGTTGGAGATAGTGCCCTCAGAGTCAATTATTGGATCACAGGCACGTGATTGCAATGATTGAGGGAGGACCTATTCCGGTAGGACAGTCTTACTCAAGATGATAGTATGCTATCTGGTTTACCTTTATCATCGTGTACTGCTTTAGGTGATCTTACAGGTCACTATTGCACGTTGATAGAGCCCCTAGGATTCTTGCTTGACTGCCAGCGGTATGAGGGCGATCATATACGTGGGAGCTGGTAGTCTATAAGCATATCCTTAAAAGGTTCCTAGTCGTGGGAGTTTCGAGACAAGGCATCGATACTCCAGAGTAGACTAGTGTATACAGTCGAGACCCCGACGAGGGGCGGTGGCCGGTCTCACAAGCCACTGGTGTCAGTTGGATCACCTAAGATATATACAGGTGCTCATTGGGTTATGAGTACACCGGACAGGACTCGCCGGGAACATGATAGTTGGTCTTATACCTGATGTCAGATAGCAGTTCCCTGGTGACATGTGTACAGGTTAGTTCATCGACCTGAGATCGTCATTTGTCTCGTGTGAGTTCCCACTGTACTTTGATTACTACCCTACCACGCTCAAAGGAGTCGTGCAAACAGGTTTTAGTTGGGTACAGTCCCGAGCCGTATGGAGGTAGTGAGCGGATCTGCAGGGGTTCGTCTCTCCCGGTATTGGGGGTGAGGTCGCGTTGTGTCTAGGAGAGCTATTACACGAAGTCCTTGGCCAAGGCAGGAGATTTACTGGTAGGTATTCCAGTAGTATCTCAGGGTGTTCTGGGCTACACTCCGACACGACTTGTACCGCTTTTGGGGGTCTGACTTTTACCAACCCCCTAGGCCCGCCATGCGATACTCATAGACGAACGGACCGGACTGTATGGATATTGTCACTGACAGGCTCAGTAGGGTGTCAGGATGAGTTCGCTCATCGACGTCCCTTTTGGTCAATACCTGGTAGCCCGTTACGTATAAGCTAATACCTCTGACGTGCTGGTGGTTAAATCCACAACCAAAGTATTGACGAGTCTTTAGAGTCCCCCACAGACCGTATTCTCAAGTTTCGGGCGAAACGTTGTAGAGGCCGTATAGAGATATGGCAGGATTCGATCAGATACGTGCGGTATTGCACGGATCATGATCGGACGGTTAATACTAGTGGGCTTTGGTTTAAGCCGGATCCTAGTATAGTACAGTGTAGATTTTGTATCATTGCATTTGTATTTCAGTCGGAATACAAATACGGGTATGTATATACAGTAGCGGGGTTTCCTGTAATTTATTACGGGATCAGTTTTCTGAAGTTGCCAGTTTGCTTTCCGTTTCGGCCATTTTCCTTTGTATCTTTCCTTGGCTGAAAATTGGTGGAGGAGGGCTTATTTGCAATTGTGCAAATTGGCATTGTGGAGGATGGTCTTTGCATTTTGTTGTGTCATGATGGTTGCACCATCCCTTGACTTTCTTTTTGTCATCATGGCTTGACTTATGGAGATATGATTGGTTGGAGGAGTGTTGGTTTTGGCTTATGATGATTTCTTCTCATCATAACCTTTTCTCTCTCTTGATTATATGGCTCACTCATTTTGATACACTCTCTCTCTCATTCTCTCCTCTCTATTCCTTCATGGCCGGCCATGCTCTTGAGGGGCTGTCCAAAAATTTCTATGTGGGAATTTTGTTCTTTTCATGCTTCAAAATTCCCAAGTTCATCTACAAAATGTTCACATCTCATTTCCTCCACTAAAGAGCAACTTCCATAACCCCAAAGAGACATAGAGTTCTACAGTTAACCTACAGCATCCTTGGGCACGTCGGCTCGCCAACTTCGTGCCCGAGTTGCCTCGGTCCAGAGGTGGGAGTCCGTAAAAGAAGCCGGCGACGTGGTGCCCTTCCGGCAAGGAGGTGAAGACCGGAGATTCCGCGGGGAGATCGGGACGACGACGAGAAGACCGAAGGACACGGATCGCTCGGTATATCTCTCTACCCCTTCTCTAGTTAGCTAGAATTAGATTAATGGCCCGATCTGGGATTTTAGTGCGCGGGGGTGCCGGTTCAAAAGTTAAAGTAAATTATCGTTTCCGCATTTTGGCCTCGGATTGACGTCCGGGGCGCCGCCGTGCACTTACAGAAGCAGCAGAGGACCCAATGTTGTGGGTACTGCAGGAGGCCATGACATCTTCAGAGGGATTGTCACCGTGCCCAAGAGAAATGCCTGATTTGCGGATCCAGCGAACATCTTATCAACGGTTGCCCTAAAAGGAAAGAACTACAAGAAGGAGACTCATCCACACTCTCCACTTCTGCCAAGTGATGAGTATTGCGTAGTTCGAACTTCGAGGATAGGGCGGACCCAGCGCGGGATTCAACTCGCGTGACGAGAATGCAGTGATCTAGTAGTCAAAGAAGAATTTCCATATTTTCTGCTTTCAGTAATAATGTTGTCACCCTCTTGTAAATATTTCTTTTCGTTTGAAATCTTGTATCCGTCGAACTTTTAGTTGAATACAATAAAACTTTGAATCATCATGTATGTATCATTCTCTTGCTTTCCCTCTTATTTATACTATTCATTACCACAGCAATTTTAATTTTGATTTTTCAGTTCCTGCCCATCGCATATTTTTCCTGTACTCCGTATCCTTAGCTGTTTTCTTGATGTGTTCCACTGTCTAATCATGACTCTTTCTTTTCAGGCCATGGCCCATCCTGGAGCAGCGCCGTATCTAGATGAGGATGCACAGTCATGCGTTTCCTTAGACCGCATGCTGATGAGTTCTGACGATGAGATCAACGGCCCCAATTCATTTTCGGAAACAGCGATTCCGAGGACGAAGGAGCCGCCGCCCCAGAGGTTGACATGATCGGCGATTCTGACGAGGAAGAAGGAGACCCTGAAGAGAACCCGATAGAGGAAGATCCCGAGGAAGGCCTGATAGAAGAAAATCCAGTGGAAGAAAATCCCATGGAAGAGGATCCAGAAGAAGAGATTCACATGGAAGCAGACCTCGATGAAGAAGCTCCAGCCGAGGAAGAAGGACCAGAAGAACAAGACCCTGCGGTGGAAGAACTCCCAATGGCGATCCCTGCGAGGCGCTATGGAAATGGACGCCCCTACCTGAGCGCGCGAGCCTACCGTAACCTGCTGAATCTCCACAACCGCGACTGAAGGGATTTTAGCTGTTGTCTTCTCTGGCCAAATAAACCTATGTATAGTTTAGGGCCATCTTCGCTTTTCGAGAATGTTTTGTTTAGAATTTTCTAGAATGAAATAAATGTGCTGAGTTCGCTAATCTTTTGATCTTTCTGGTTCACATAATGCATGGCTGTTTCCCCTATACATTTATTTCCTCCTGAGATCCCTGACTGTTCACCCTTGCACCCTGGGCCGACCCGACCCCAACCTCTTCGACCTTCAGTCTAAAGCCGTCACACTCCGACCTTTTGAGTGAGCCATACTCCATTGTAATCCCTACCCTAGCTAGCCCTATACATTTTTGTGCCGTTTCTTGTTATCCTAGTTACATTTACGGGCATCGTTATTCGAAAATTTAGTTTTCATTATTTTGTATTTATCGAAGAGTGTGTGTTATTGACTACTCCGTTTTATATATTTTAAGTACACTACTATTATTCTCATTTTCGGTAGCGCGACCATATGTATTACACATATTATCTTGGTGCTATGCTTCTTATTTTCACCTTGTAGTTTTCTAAGTTATGTTAAAATGGTTTGATTGATACGTTATTCTAAAAATATTTTAAACCACCGACAAGTCCTTCACTGCTTCATTATAATTATGCCTTATACTTATTATTTCTGCTGTGCTACTTTTGATATACTTATATGTGCACATATTTGGGTTTCGATTTTATCGAACACGCCTTGAATATTATTGTTCGTTATTGTTATTTATATTCTCGTATACATGTAGTTTGTCCTTATAGTTGTTCCTGCCTTATACTTATTTAGACCTATCCTTTTGTATATTGTTCTTACATATATATACCTTCAAAATTTTATCCACCCGTTTTATGTAAATCATTATGTATTAGTGTTCGATGTGGTAACTTTTCGCTTATTATTTTATAGCTTGTCGTTTCTTTTAAATTTCGAGGACGAAATTTTTGTAAGGGTGGTATGATATAATACCCAACCCTTTTTATACCAATATCCGTATTTCTCTTTAACTTATAATTTTTTTATTTTATTTATAATTATTTATTTATTTTAAAACCCCATTAAACCCAAACCACCATATAATTCCCTCTGAAGATAACTTATTTTTTCCCAAGCCCAACATAAAATAAATTAATCCCCTTTAAACTTTAGCCTGGCCCTTCCCATTTCCCCAACCCACGTTAAAAATAAAATAGGATTTAAATTTAAACCCCCGAGCCCGGCCCACTCCCTCTTTTCTCATCAAATTTTCTTTATTTTCTTCCTCAGCCCAACGGCCTGCGCCCGCTCACCCTAACCCAACCCGACCCACTCCTTTAATCCCTCGTTTTCCCGAACGTTGCGTTTTTCCCGCCCTTTACTGCGCTTCCACCCCCGTCGCCCGCGCCCGCGCCTGCGCCTTTGCCCCACGTCGCACACTCCCTCGCGACTCCCTCTAGACCGTCTCTCTCTCAAACTCACCGTCATCTCAATTCCTCACATTCTCGATCTCTCGTCCTCACTCCTCTTGTTCACCCAACCCATTGCCTCGAGCCCCTCACGCCGCTCGACCCTCACCGACGACGACGACCCCACCACCTCGTACTCCCCCTCGCTCTCCTCTCTCCACCACCAGAGCCCTCTCCTCACCTTCTCCAGCCACTTTTCCCCCGCACTGCACACCCGAGCTCGATCCCCTGCACACCCAACCTCTGTACACCCGAGCTCACCTGCACCCACGACACCGGCGAGCCCTACTGCACCTGAAACCCCCGTCGACTTCTCCATCCTCAGCACCGTCACCACCAACCCCTCCTCACTCTCCTCCATCACAACTCCGCCGAGCTCCTCCGCGTCACCTCGGCCACCACCTGCGCGCACATCGTCGACGAGCTCCCCTCGCTGTCTCCTTCGACCCCACGTAAGCCTCTCTCTCTGTTCCTCTCAAATCCTCTCTCAATCTCTCTCTATGTGTCTCTCAATCTCTCCCTCCCTCTAACTTTCTTTCTCTCTCTCTCTGTTACTCTCTCTCTTCCTCTGTTTCTGTCTCTCTCTCTCTAAATCTCTCTCGCTGTTCTCTAACCCTCTCTTTCTCTTTCAGATCGAGACCGGAAACAACTTGGAGCGGTGAAGAAACAGAGAGCAACTAGATCGAGTGCAATTGTCGAATTCCAAAGGACTGAACCGGTGCTGCGTTCGTGATGCGATCGTGCTGTTACCACTGCAGTATTATTGTCGACTCGTCTCCAGGCAAGTATTTTACTTGCTACATGCTAATATATTCGTGTTACAAACTTAAATCGTATAAATTGCAAATTTACAATTCATGATAACTTATAAGACATACATGTTCGATGCACGATCTCAATGAAAATATTCATCTAATTTGACGGAATTAGATTGTCTATGCTGGCCCATATAGTGATGACTACCTTGTGTAAATCTCACTGGAAAATACGACTGTTAGTGACTAAAATGAATACCCCCAAATATACCCGTAAAACTAGAAATTTTCCCGTATCTGAAAGTTGTTAAAATCACCATAAATTATGTACATACTGGAATGGAGCGTTCGAGGGCTTAAATCGAAGCCGACTTGACGAAATTTAACCCTATGCAAGTTTCTAATGGTTTCTGTACCGAAAATGTGACGATATTTGGATCGGAGTGCGACTCTGGACTGCAGTCCAGAGCGACTCTGGTTACTGTTTACTGTCCTGTAATGCGTGCCACCTTGCTTCCTGAACTCATATGTTGCGGAACTACGAAGTTTAATAAAGTTGAATCTGTTAGCTAGATAATACAAGTGGTTTCATTCCGTTTCATCGTCGTTTGCTATTTAAATTGTAAATTAAAAGGGCTGGACGTATAACAGTCCAGAACAGATTCAGAAGTGACAAACTAGTGATAAACAGTGTGTAACTTTCGACGTACGGACGCGATTGAGAATCCGTCTGTTGCGTTGAATACCCTACTGAAAACCCTATATATCATTCAATTATAGCGTCGCTAAATTCTGATCCCTACTGGGGTTAAAATGCGTTGAGAAACGGACTTCCGATTCTGAAACCGGATTTCCAGCAGTGAACGCTTAAAATGAAATGGCCATATCTAGTGATCCTGAAATCCAATTGACGTGAAACTAAATTTTCTGGATAGATAATCACACATACTACTTATCCCCTGTTCATTGTTTCGCTAAATTTTGGCATATGTTATTTATGATAAATTATGCAAGTGGTAGGATATCGACATATGACATCTTAATCCTGCCTTACATACTGTTTTCTCATCACATCATATGTATATGTTATTGCATCATATGTATATGTTATTGCATTGGTAGCCTAGTGATCATGTGTTTTACCCAGTGTTAGGTATTAGTGGTGATTGTGGCAAGTACGTTAGTGTTCGTGCATGAGTGGATAAGTGAAAGTGACACGTACTTGTACACAATCAGTGAACCCTATTATTCTATTGCATTGTCGACGTCTGTGAGACGCGTGTAAGTGTGACTATAAGTGGTATGAGACACTTATGGAAGCTCTTGCATGGGTGTCACAGATAAGACACCAGACACTGCCATTTATCTTGGGTATTAATCGGGACGTGCTTGATGGAGATCCTGTCTCCAGTTCTCGCGCAAACTTGTCATGGACCGACCGGTATTTGAGGTTATGGTTGGTGTTTGATGTAGACCACGGGGTGTGGGGTAGTTTGAGTGTGAGTTCAACAGAATCTCGGGAGTCCCATGCCGGCTTATATATATGGAGATATATGGAGATTTACAGGGTACATGATTATTACCGTGAGTTATATTTTGGGCCCGTGGTCCCTTACGCTTGGGTCCTACCCTTGGGTCGAGAACACTCGCGAGTAGTTGACTCTCACACTTGGACTGACGATAGGCTTAATGACCTGTACAGTGAGACTTAGAGACTGATAGGGATAATGGCATTGATATACATTACTTACTGTGTTGACAGACCTGGCATACTATTTTACTGCTTTACCGTTCACCTGATCTATTGGACACTTCATTGGTTACTCCATGTTCATATTTTTTACCGTCGTGATTTACTGTTATATATCTATTATCACTGTTCGAGTTGTTACTTGTATCTATATATTTATATTGCTATCGTGTCGCTCTGACGACCTGAGTATGCATGCTCAGAGTGAGAAGTGGATCTAGCCTGGACCAGGACCAGACGTACATCGCGGACATCTTGATCAGCTATCCAGAGTTATACTCTTTTTACCTCCATCAGGTCAGTTCTTTGTATTTGTTTTGTTTCAGTTACTGCATTTCTCATTACCTGCGTATTGTTTACTGATTACCACGTAAAGCTAAAAGCCGAAGTGTGAGGACATTTTCTTGACCGTAGGAGCATGGCTGGCCTTGTCAACCCCTCGTATTCCGTATTTTGGAAAGCGGGACGTGACATCTTAGATGATAACGATGAAGATGATGCATTCCGATCGTCGGAAAACAAGAAAGATGGGGTTTTTTTCGATGGCATAGAAGGAAATTCACTCAAGTGACCTCTGTGCTCCATTATTCCCATATATATATATATATATATATATATATATATAAATCGGTAGAAATCATTAAAAAGAACCCTACTCCTGTTTCCAATTGACCTACTAATATATAAATCTGTAGAAATCAAAACTCAAATCCCTCGAAAGGTTCAAACTTTTTGTTTCCAAATCCCTCAAAGAGAAGAACCAAAAAAAATTTCACAGAGAATTCGATCCAAATCAGTTCCAATGGCGACCGAGAGCTCTGTAATGGCTGTGATTACGGCATCTCGCCCTAATTTCAGCCTTCGCTGTTCATGCTTCCTTTCTCTCCGCTAGCTATTCTCTCATCGCTACAGGGGAAAAAGCCTTTTCTCAGAACCCCCAACCGGTAATTTCCTTTTATTTACTTGGTTCGAATTTGAAAAAAAGATTGAAATTTGGGGGAATTTATGTGTTCAATTGTTAATTAGCATTGAAAAAGTTAGTATTCTTTTGAATTTGAGGAAAAAGTTATAATTTTGTAACCTTTTCTTCAAGTAATTTACAAGGGGGAGGTGTTATCATTAATTCTTTTGTGATTATTTGTTAATGATTTGGCATGAAAAATTGACTATCTTGTTAATTACGTAGATGGGGAAGAAGTCGGAATTGGTGGGTGGAACGACTTTGAGGATAGCTATGCGTTTGTCTACTTGAAATCCAACAAGGGTACGAGGAAATCGATCTTGGTGAAATGCCTGGCTATTGGACATGCCCTCGTTGTTGATGTTCTGAATCTCAAGGAAGATCAGAAGGAGCCCTTTCATACCCAAATCAAGTATGGTTCCGTTATGCATTAATCTCATGTTTTGTGTTACACCTCTTTGAGTTAGGATAATTGTAATTATTTATAAGGAGGAGGTACAGGTTACGGAAAAGCCTGGTTTGTAACACCCCTGCCTCGACTTATGTATCAATTGTAGTGTGTTTCCTGGCATTGGAGTTAGCTAAACCCTAAAAGGGTTGTTTGCAACATAAACCCTAATTAGATAGTTTTTGTCATTTTTTGGAGGTTAGAAAGAAAGATGTTAATTTCGAGCTTATATAACTCCAGTGATCTTATCTTTTAGATTAAGATAACTCCAATTATTTGAACTCCAAAGATGAAAGACAGAGACGGCATAATAATTAGGATTTTGGATTTAAACTTAGATAACTCTACAAAACTCCGTTTATCCTAACTTAACTCTAAAGCCTAACAGTTAAACGTTTATTTTGGTTGCGTAATTTCTTTGTATTTCTAATTATGCAGTGTTAAGGATCTCTTGTCGCATGAATATCACAAGACTAATTACAGGGAGATGTATAAGAATTTGAGGGGCCTTGTCGAAAATTTAAATGCAGCCGTTTTCACCAAGCTAGATCCTAAGTCTCAGAGCTCTTCATTTCTGAGTAGGTATGTTGAGGAATAGTATGCAAGTTTTTCGTTTGTGGTACAAGTAGTGTAGCATTATAAGTTTTGAATAAGATTTAATGCTGTGCCTCTCAAACAGCAAGTCCACTCAGTTAATGTCTTTTAAATCAGTCAAATGTAATAGTTTTCCTCACAAACTGCGATTCTACTCTGTTCATCTTGATCTTCGACCTTGAAAATGCATTAAAAAAAATTGGAATTGATGTGAATCTTCTTGAAGATGCATCAAGTGGCCACAAAATGAATGGCCGAAAATAGAAAGTTGTTTAGATAAATGTTTCTGATTATCTAAACACCTCTTGCACACTTCATATGATTTTGAACATTCAAGGCTATAATCTAAACAACTAGGCAGCCTTTAGCTACCCATTTTTAGCTCTTGATGCATAGACAATATGATTAAAAGTTTTTCAACTTGGGTTTTTAGGCATTTTAAATGCTGTAGATTTTAGATGGAATGAATTGCAATTTGAATGGCTTGAATGGGAAAGACCAAATTTTGTGAAGGTGCCAAGCCTATCTACACTCCCAAGAGAGGAAAGGTAAAAGGTAGAATGGTCAAGACTGGATTTAGGTTAGGTTATATGAATTTAGATTAAAATAAGATTCGCTGGTGTATATTTCTAATTTCTTTACTCTTTGGGCAATTCTAGTAGATCCGGAAACAGCGCTACACATGAAACTGCTGGCACGTTTCCTGTTGAGCGTCATCAGCCCCCACCATTGTAAGTTACATGGTTCTTAGCACTATTCTTTTTTTTTTAATACCTTTCTTTATCTCCTTTATTGATGGATATAGATCCGTGTATTGTTTATTCTTTTTGCATACTTTTTACTGCTTACTAATCATTAGCTTTGAGCACTTGGTTGTGTGTATCGCTTGAGAGTTTGAGAATGAATGTACAAACCTGGTTTATATAAATTGGTTATACACTTGGACCACTTGGTTCTTTGAATTCTGTAATGAGATTATAAGTGAAGATGATTTTATAAAATGTTGTTTAGATGGTTCGGTGAAGTAGTGATTTTATATGAGTTTAATACCTATTCAAGTATAAGTAATCTTTTTTTATATATAAAAGTAAAAACTGGGAAAAGTAGGCCCCGGTATACCTTTTTATTACAACATCAGGTTTTCACAAACATTTCTGTACAATATCATCAATTACCATAGTGACAAAATTTAGTAGAATACAACTGTATTTTCAATGAGGATTTATGAGATTCTGGTAACAGTCTTCCTTTATCTGCAACCTTATTCCAAAGATCTCCAGCAGCGCAAAAGATATCATATCTCCACCATGAACAAATAGCTAGGTTATTGGAACTCTTGGGGGGATAGAAAGATCAAGAAGAGCAAGCCTTTTAATAGCATCAGGTATAGCAAAGCTAGGATATATTGAATTCTGAGCTTCTTTTGCCAAGTACTCAGCAATCATATTGAAGTATAAGAAATCTATTTCCTGAGTATTAAAAAAATACACGTGATTCAAATTCCTTTTGTATTTGAATCCATGTATTATATTTAATCCGACATGCACGTGCGCACACAGAGGCATGATGGAGAGAATGACGATTCAAGGTAGGATAAATAAGAGGTGGGTGGCTCTAGGTTTGGATTGATATGAAGTTAACAGATCCAAAAATTTGTGTTTGGGCGTAACCATGTCATTATGTATCATTATTTAAGTTGTTTGTTATGGTTCAGATTTTTCGTTACCCAGCTGGGGCATCTCTCTGAACTCAAGTGTGAATTGGAACTTGAATTAAGAATTTATAGGAGCGCTAAGAACTGTCTACATATGAACTTACGAAGATCTGTACAATGAAGTACAATGAATCAGGGGATAAAGAACAACATTGCATATATTAGTCATTTGTATATGTTTCATGCATGCATAGTAATTACACATTTATTCTTTGTTCAGAAAACACACATATTCGTGCAAGTGCACAATACCACTATCACACATTTCTGTATCTTATATCTTCGTCTTTTTTTCTTCTTTTTCTTCTTCTTCTTTTTGGGGAGAATTTTCGTTATCTTATAGTTGCTCTTGAACTAACATGAGCATGACTCAAAAGATTTAGATCTTAATGAATTAATCTATATGTTTTTATATATATATTTTTGGTTATATCATAGTAATTACACATTTATTCTTTGTTCAGAAAACGCACATAATTGTGCAAGTGCACATTACCACTACCACACATTTATGTATCTTTTATCTTTTATCTTTTGTTTTTGTTTTCTTCTTCTTCTTCTTTTGGGAGAATTTTCGTTATCTTATAGTTGCTCCTGAACTAACATGAGATGACTCAAAGGATATATATATATATATATATATATATATATATATATATATCAGACTAAGATACCCTCCAGTTCCACTTCCATCACCTGGATTAAGTGATATGTATCCTGGGCCTGTCGCCAGTGTTTTTCCAAATAGGTTTGTGTGTCTTCCACCATCCTTACATTTCATTTACTGCTTCAAAATTTTTTTGTTCCAGCACCAAATTGATTTTAACTTATTTGTAGGGTGCCTGGCATGGGAGACATGTATGTAGGTATGCTAGTTTGTTTTTTTGCGGCAAGTGCTCTTTCTGTCAAAACCCACCATACCCAAAAGCTAAAGCTATTGGGGTAGGAGATATCAATGGATATCAAGCTAACATAATACTTGCTCTCCCCTAAAGGCACACGTGGATTGGCCTTCAGTGGAAACACTCGCTTGTAAAACAGAATGCATGGGAACAAATAAATATAATTTAAATTGACAAAGATGATGCTTGAACCCTAGACCTCTTTGAAATATATGGTGTGATCTGATACCATACCAAGAACTGGTTTACCGAAAGCTTAATATGTTGGGTTGTGAGATAGCAATGATTATCATGCAACATAATAGTTATAATTTCTTTTAGTGCTTTTACTTAATGTTATTTACTCTTTGGAGATTTATGGTATATAGGACCCAATGATCCGAGATGGTTCGGTGGAAGCCCAGGGTTTAGTTTTCCTGGTGGGGATCTGTGAGTAATCTTACCCTGTGATCTTTGGTTACAAAAGAAAAACAAATCTTTATCTAGATAAATATTAGGCAAAAAGTCTGAGATAAATTCTTGTGTCAGGATTCCACCTGGAGCACGCTACGATCCAATTGGCCCTGTACCTGGCTTTGGTCCTGAGAGTTTCATCAGGTATATGGTACTGCCTTAATACGTTTTTTCAAACTAATTACAACCCCAACTATTTACTTATTTGAAAATACTGAGTTCTTTGTCTAGAAGAGCAAAAGAAAAAGTTAATTGTTGTAGTGAAAGTCTTCCCGCTTTTGCGTTCTGTTAAGAGGCAGATTTGCTTGTTGCTTCTTCTAAGTTTCAACTTGTCTTAATTGCCTAAAATGGTTATTTTAGCTCGGCCCATTAGTTATGGTCTTTGGTGTGTTAAGCTGAGTTTAAACTTTAAACCCCTTTAACCTATCTGCTTCTTGGAGGACACCCTTGTAGGACATAAGATCACCTAAATTGTTATGCGGGGTGGTTAAAAGCGTGGTTTAATAAAGTTCATTGTTAAAAGTTCATATTTTAGTAATGCTTAGTGATATCCCATCATATTTGATCTGAATCCTCTATATACATCTTACCCATCATGGATATTATCATACCTATAATGCCCACATGCACTTTATATCTTGCAAAGAGAGCAAATGCAACTCAATAGTAGATGTATTTTACTTGTGTCGCACATTAGACTTCTTTTTTGCTCTATCATGGCCTCTAGAGACTGGTTATTAACTGCTGCTGGTGGTGGTGGTGATGGTGTTGCTGACCGTAACAATGACCATAACAATAACAATGACAATGATAACAATAATGATGACTATGACAATGGTAGTTAAAAGTGCTCCTTTTCCGTTCGCTAGAAAAAAAAATCGGTGTTTTAAATGTCGGCCAACATCGTCTAAATATCGGCGACATGTCGGTTTTGGAAAGAAAACGATACAGATATACAGAATTAGTTCATTTATCGACATTTAGTAATGTCGGCCGACATGTCACGACTTTGGCATTTTACCCCACATTTACCGACATGGAAAAAAAGTTATAGGTAATTTTCTTTTGGGTTTTGGTCTTTATACATTAAATAACGCGGTTCATTGCAAAAATCAAGAAAAAAGACATCGCTGTTGTCTATGACCGTGCACTTAATAAGCGGCCGCTCTACCACTGAGCTACTGAGAAATATATAAATTTAATAAAACCAAAAATCTGAATAAGTTAATATTTTTTCAAAAAAAAGTTATATAAATGACATTTACATTACAAAAATGTAGAACTCGATATTTGATAAAACCGCCCAACATTTCACGATATCTGATATCCGACATCAAAATCTTCGGACCGACACGACACCGACATCCAAAATTTAGAACATTTTCCTCTAGATATGTTGGCAGTTTGGATCAAATGTTTGATCTCATCTCAGTCCAGCACATCCACCGACATTCCAAATTTCACTTTTGATCGTACAGTTGAATATTAGCAAATTCATTTGATTGTGATTTGGTAGCATTACTGCATTATATTACCCCTCTAGTCGAGTATCAGTGAATCCTTACGAACTTGTGATTTGTTTGCCAAAAATACTGAAATATTGCGTGTTCTCTTGCTTGAAATTTTTACAGGAACCCTCCAAGTCGTCGCGGTCAAGGTCGAGGTAGTGGCATGCACCCAGATCTTCAACACTTTCCACGCCCCGATTACATTTAGATCGGTCAAGAGCATGGTGCTGGATGAAGGGAAACTTGCATAACCAAAATCTTCTTATTTTTCAGTAGTTTTTAAGCTAAAATATGTGAATATAAGGATGATGCTGACACTACTTTTTGCTTCAATTATTTTGCTGTGTAGAATGCTACATGTTAATTTTGCTTGCGTATATGTGACGGTGAGTTGGCATTAGTTTTTTGCAATGAATATGCTCCTGGGTATAATTTTGCTTCTTGTGAGAGAGACATTTCACTCGCATTGTGCTTCAGAGTTTTGTGATGGGCAATTGTTAACTTGTCAAGTTTGTTACTAAAATATCTTAAGGAAAGCAAAGCCCAGAATAAATTCTCAATTTCGAAACTCCAATCAATTGAGATGTGTTCCTTTTGGATGCTGACACATTTGGGAATCGAACAGGGTTGGGTTCTCATTGTGGGAAAAGAAAATTTTACCGACTGAACTATGCTCAATTGATAATTAATAGAGATGTTATGCAAGTATCATTATAGCCTACAACGGAAGTCTTTTTTCAGCTAAGCATGAGATTTTGGGTTTTAAATCATGTTTGCATCATGTTACCCTCTAGAATTATGATCAAACATTGAAGCAAGTGGAAAAAATAACCGGTTAATTACATGCATATGGTTACCTATACTGCTAAAGTTCTTAATATAAACACAACTATCACAAAACGAATCGACCTAATAAAATATATCAGAATCCCAATATAGATCAGCTACCAAACCAATTTACAAATGTTTGGCATCCCCAAAAGGTTCAAATCGGCAAGATTCCTTCATAACAACTCTCCTGAACAGTTTACTATAATATCGTGTCTTGATATTTGATTAACCAAGGCCAATCATTTGGTCACTAAGTAATCATGCGAAGTAAAAAAGTCATGTCATAATTTGAATGAACACAACTAATACCAATGACTTGCATACAAAAGAACATGATTCCTACATGAATAATATTAAAACAAAAAATCATGGTGACAACCTGGCAATGATTCAAAACCCACATTCTACAACTTGCCAAGGAAAAAAAAAGGCAAAAATATTTGGAGGACATTCTTTTAGCACTCAAAATGAAGAAGGTTGTTTTTTAAAGGCAAAGATCTACAAATTCAAAGAGGATCACACTCTTGATATACATGCTTTTATGGATATAAATATATAAGAGAAACCATGGTTTCCATTAATAAGAAATAAAAAAATAAAAGAAAAGAAAAGAAAAGCACACTAGCACAAATGCATATATAGAGCGAAAAATGTGAACCATCCTTTCTTTTTTCTTTCTTTTCTCGTGCTCCTTCCCCTTCATTTTTCCTTCTCATCTTTGTTCCAGGGATCCAATTTGGGTTCTGACATCAAGTCCTGTAATAAAAACATAAGATATAATTGGCTTAAAATGGTACTAGGTTGTTTTTTATTGAGTCTATATGAAGCATCTCAAAGGGGAAAAACTAAGAAGCTAAATGAATCAATGCTCATAGTTGATTACCGACAATAATGAAATAATATATTGAAGGTAAATCCGAGAAATGAATTCTTAAGAACTCTTCAATTATTGTAATCTTCTGAGTTATAATTAAGTGAAAATCGACTTCAAATTTGCAGCCTTTCAAGTTTCCATTCAATGAAAATCCACTTCAAAGTTGTAATCAATCAAGTTTCAGTGAATATAAACATCTAAAGAGAGCGCTAATTAAAATAACCAATCCAAAACATAGCTTCAACAACCAAGTCCATTTTTTGCTCCAAAAGAAAAGAAAGTTAGTACCATTAAACCCATCAAAATCCAAATTTCATCTAAAATAAATCTTAAGCAACCAATTTATTTTAAAATCCCTCGTCGATCCTAAAATCAAAATCAATTCAAAACCCTCCAATCAAAATCAAAATCAATCCTTGCAATCTCCAATTCTCCATCATCAATTCCAAACTAACCCTACAAACGCAAACCAATCCAAATCCCCAAAAATTCCCAATCAAACCCCAACCCATCTCAATTCCACCGCTAAAACCAAAAATCCCTCAATCAAAACCCAATCTTACCTCCACCCTCAATCAATCAACCGTAAAAAAATAAAAATTCCCAGCACAAAAACAAAATCAAAATCAAACCAAGACCCATCTCAAATCCCACCCCAAAAGCAAGAACCCATGATTCAAAATCCAATGTTTTACCTCCATTCTCCTTACAATCGGGCGGGTTCTCGAATATCGACACCGAGAGCTGCTTATGAGCCATGCCGATGTCGAACAAGATCACCCCAGATTTGGGATCGGCGACGAGGATCTCCTTGATGGGGAGCCAGAGGAAGAGCTCCTCCTGCGTCAAGCCCTCGACCCCCTTCAAGCTCCCAAAGGTGAGGTTGGCGTTGATCTCGCTCTCGAAGCGGACCGGGCTCCGCTCGTACTCAGCGAGGCAGGGGCGGTCGAGCTGGACGGTGAGGAGGCCGGTGGCTTCGTTGAGGGAGAAGGAGCGGATCGATTTGGGGAGGAGCCCTGGGGGCAGGCCATGGTCGCGGAGGAGGGAGTGGACCGAGGCTGGGGAAGAAGAGGAGAGAGAGAGAAAAAGGGTGAGGAGAGAGAGGATGGGTCTTCCGCTGGCCATTGATGATTGGGTTTTAAGAGAGAGTGAGAGAGAGAGAGAGAGAGAGAGAGAATGGAGAATTTGAGAGAGAGAGAGAGGGAGAAATTAGTTTCTCTATTTTGGGAGGAGTTTCAATTTGAGGTGGAAGGGCGGGTGTGCGTTGGTGGGGTTCTTGGATACTTAGCAAATCACCAATCAAGCATTTCTTTTCCTTAAATCCCTTTCTTTCTTTATTTCTTTTTTGTTATTTTGATTTTGATTTTTCTTCTTCTTTTCCACTGTCATATAAGCCGCATCCAAATACACACCACATCCAACCCAACGCACACAACACACAATACACATGCACTCAGAGACCTATGGATTTTCCCCGAAAACGTTAACTTACGAGCACTTCCTCTCCTCGAATTCGAACCTCACACTCTTCCCCTGAGGGAAAACGCCATACATACGGAGCTATTGCTCGTTGGTTCTTTGACTAAATGGTAAGAGGCTCCTTCACTTTTTGGATGATCAACAGGAAACCACCCGCCATTCATAAGTTGACGATGTTATTATTTTCGCTAATTTTTCCATATTTATATGTATATTTTCTACTTTGATTTCTTATGTGTTTGTTCTTGTATATCATATGGTGATCTATTTAGATGTAATACAGCATTTTCCGCTTATTGCAAAGTATGACTACATAGAAAAAGATTTATTTTGACATAGCTATTTCAAAAACTTTTAAATTGGGTTTTTTTTTGAAATATTATTATTTTAAAAATAAATTATTAAAAGAGAGGGGAATCTTTTAAAATTCACAAAATAGGACGGTTTGCCCCTCCCCCCTCCCCCCACCCCGCCCTCTATACATAGAGGGCGGGTCTGGGAACCCGCCCCCCCTTTTTTTAATTATTAATTTTTATCTTTTAATTATTAATTATTAAGTATTAATTATATAATAATAATTATAAATATGATTTTGATTTTGATTTTAATTATAATTATAATTATATAATGATAATTATAATTATTTTTAAAAATTTTGAAAAATAAATAAACAAAAAAAATTTGAAAAAAATATTAAAATTTCATTATATCAATGTTTTTTACAGAATGAATCCGTCAAAATTTACAATACAAAAAAATCCTATCTGTTTATAAAATGTAAATTCTATATCGACGGACAAATTTATAATAAAAAATGAATCCGTCAAATTTATAATACAAAAAAATCCGAGTGCACTTGGCACGATCCTGAAGGTCCCGCCCCTGATGACTGTCCTGAACATCTGGTCCTATAATGGCCTAGTTGTTTGCATAGGTTTCATCTGGCTTGCCTTTGCTGAGGATCAGCATCCATTGTCATTCGATCTCGACGCACCTTAGGTCTTCCGGGTCTTATATTTTTTTCCGGCGGTAATACAGTTGGTGTTTGTCTGTTGGCAGTATAATAGTGCCAATAGCGACTGTCCGGTATAGAATGAAATTTTGGATCGTATGTGTCTTGGTAATTGGAAACTGTATAGTAATGAGAAGCAAAATTGTAATGTGAGTTATGCATGCTGCTCGCAGCAGCGATTGCGTGGGCACAAGGTAAATATTGTTGCTGGAAAAGACCGTATGTACACGAAGAGAGCCCTTCATCTCTAAAGTTCTCGGTATATTGATTCCCATTACCGCCCGTTACCTGAAACTCCGCTATGTCAAACCTTTCAGATCTGTAGTATTGTGCTCGGCGTTCTCTTTTCCGAAAGATATCTTCGTAATACGCGGTGAGCGGAGTCTCCATCGCCAAGGACTTTTCTCTTCTGTGCACAAAATAAGTATTCATCCGGAAAAATGTTCGAACAATCAACCCCTGTATCGGTAAGCCTCTAACCCCTTTAAGGACCCCGTTGACCCTTTCAGACATATTAGTCATCATTAGTAGATATATGATGGTTGTGGTTGGTGTAATGTGGATGGTTCGGGGTGAGAAGACCGGAAAGATGTGGACGGACATGCTTGGAATGCGCTACTTGGATCGTATTGGAATGATGCGGAGGTGTGGGTAAATCTGCGTTTAGTATATAAATTGTTATTATAATATTATAAAGCCTTTCTACGAGCATCACATGCCTTAATATTTTCGTAACTAAATTATCACTTGTTTCAGATTTATTTACCTGAGGAAGGTTGTGTATGGTAATTCTTGTTGTTATTCTGGGGTGCATGTAACTGCAGCAGTCGACTGGGAGAACCTGAATTTATGGATTTATAAAATGTTTGAATATTAGTATCTTGGTATTACTAAAATATTTGAATATGGGTTTATAAAATGTTTACCCATGAGTTTGAAGGTTTGAATAATGTTGTGTATAGTCATATCCACCGACACTGACGGTATCATCGTTAACCATGTGACCGTACCCCCAGGAACTATCTCCAGTATTACCATCAAAATTACCCGTTGGAGGGTCATCTGATACTTCCAATTGCTCCTTCTGAACCAAAAGTTCAAAAGAAAGCTGGGTGTTTGAGAGACCGAAATCTATCATCGAACATATTGATGCATCGTCTATAATTTCAACCAATACATTTCTACTGAACATATGCCATATACAACTTAACTTAACCTTACTTTCATGGGTATCGTACTTCGTAATTTTGAACACTTTATTCTCTAGTTCATTATAAATCGTTGATACTCCAATCGCATGATTCGTGCGGACCCGCCCATATACTCGGGACCTTGTGCACTTGTGATAACATGGCCATCGTATTTACATACAACAAATAAACTTGGGGAGGCCATAATCCTGCACAAAAACGAACACAGATCGTTTAATATATTACACGGGAAGGAAATATTCTAAACTTCGTTAATTTTTTTTAATTACCCCTTTCTTTTAATTCTAATAATTGAAAATAACATTATTTAATTTTGCAGGATGGAGATAATCTCACCGTCGTCACTCATAGCTCAGACAAATGGATAGTTAGCGACCAACGAATAAACCAGCGGCTGAGACGGGCCGGATTTTATGAAATTTCGTTGATTTGTCATATCCAAATCGACCACGCCCTCGTTACCTCTCTGGTTGAGCGCTGGAGAAAAGAGACCCACACTTTTCATCTAAGATGGGGTGAGGCCACAATCACACTTCAGGATATTGGCCTCTCACTCGGTTTACGGGTCAATGGGCTTGGGTTGGTCAGAGGAAAAATTGTTGGTCCAGATACCGACCACCCATACTGGGATACATATGCCGAGTCTATTCTCGGACAGGTAAAAAATTTCATTCTGATTCCCCTCTTTAGTGTACCTATTTTATGTCCGGCATCTCAGGCTCGATTTTCAAATGTAGACCAATTAATTGGTGGTGTATTCGGTTCATATAATATTTCTCAATATTTATCGCCGGCACCAGAGCAGCAGTATCAGCCGGCACCAGAGCCGCAGTATGAACCGGCACCGCAGCCGTAGTATGACCCGGCACCAGAGCTGCAGCATCACGGAGATCCAGCGCAGTAGGATCGGTGGTTTGGATCACCATACCATCAGCAGCAACCCTAGCATACCGGACAAGCGCAACAACACCAGTCTTGGGGGTCAGGTTTTGCAGAACAGCCGTCTTGGGGGTCAGGTTTTATGCAACAACAGTAACCTTGGGGGTCAGGATTTGCGCAACCATGGGGCCAAGGTTTTGTGCAACATCAACTACATGAAACCGGGACAGGTTCTTCGCTACAACTGCCCAGTTGGGACACGGATTTAGCGTCCTACGTAGAGTTGTTGGGAGGCAGCACATATCCGACACCTGTCCCACATTCAGGTTCAGGATTTGCGGATCAACATTCTGTCCAAGACGCTGCTGAAGACGAACCCGAACCCGAAGCAGAAGAGCAGACGTCGCCGCCGCCGCCATCTACCCAAGAAACAGGTGGTTCCTCCAGTTATCCCAGGAGGTATAGGCTTATGTCAAAGCCTCCTCGGATTTCATAAGTGAAAAGGAAAAGGAAAACGATAGTATTTACATTTTACAAACAGATAGGATTTTTTAACATTGTAAATTTGACGGATTCATTTTGATATTATAAATTTGACCGTCGAAATAGAAATCGGATAGGATTTTTTGGTATTGTAAATTTTGACGGATTCATTCTGTAAAAAATATTGATATAATGAAAATTTATTATTTTATTTAAATATTTTTTTCGTTTATTTACTTTTAATTTTTTTTAAGAATTATAATTATAATTATAATCATAATCATATTATAATTAAAATTATATTTATAATTATATAATTATAATTATAATTAAATTTATATAATAAATAATTAAAAATAAATAAAAAAAATATATGGGGCGGGTTCCCAGAACCCGCCCCTAATACAAATGTATAGGGGGCGGGTTCTGGGAACCCGCCCCCTATTCTGGGGTGGGGAGTGTGGTGGGGGTAGGGTGACAAACCATCCTATTCTTGTAATTTTAATTTAACCCTTCCTATTTTAATAATTTATTTTTAAAATATTAATATTTCAAAAAAAAACCTTTTAAATTTTATAAAGAATATTTATTTATTTTATTATATGAAACATCGAAAACAATGCATTCTGTAAACTGTAATTAGTCTAAATCTATCCAACTCTATTATTTTATTCTCCTTCTAAACATGGTAAAATAAATATGGTTGGAAATAGCATATGACCTGAAAAATATAATATAAAATAATAATAAATCAATTGCCATAGCCATAAAAATGCAACAGTGACATAATAAGATTTTCATTCAAAAAAATGAGAGCATGGATTATTATGTCATGAGTCAGTTGGTATGAATTCTCATGGCCTCAATTGTTATGTGATTTGTAAAAAAATGTGATCCACATGTCCAAAAAGAAAAAAATAGAAAGATGATAATAATAAAATTAAGTAAATATATACTATCAAAAATGGCTTATATCATTTCCAACCTACCAATTAGTATAAACATGATGGTTACAACCATCAGGCGGCTCAAATTAGCACCACTAACCTACCACTTATATATGTGGGGGCATTAATTAAATTTTCTTTGGTAATGGTAGCATTATTATAGATTAATTATATCCTTAAACCATAATTAGGACAAATTGGCTTGGACAATTGCACAAGGGAAGCTTCTCAATGTCCTTTTCATCATACTATTATATTTTTTTGGCACCTCAAGGACATCGAACAAGAAAGAATCACATGCACCTAACCAAAGAGAGTAGCTAACTAGATATTTAACAAAATGATTTATTAGCTATTGTTGGGGTCAAAAATTGCATCCCAATTGACCAAGTCAAAGTCAAAATCAACCCCAAGTAAGCGGGGCCAAGCCCAGATCAAATGGGCCCATGCCCAACTCAAGCCCCGTGGCCGACCTCCCCCATGCCAAAATGAAATCATGTAATAAATAATTTTGATATAATTTTTTATGCACGAATGTAAGGAAAATGGGTATAAAGCCAAATTTTTGTAAAGCTCATGGCTTATGTGCAAAAAGAAATAGCACATGAGGTATGGGATGAGCAAAATGCCATTTTGTAAAGCCTAAGAGCTATATGTAAATGTGTAAGTCTATATAAAACAACATGATGATGAAATAAGAAGAACTTTTTCATTCTCTAAAATTCCAGCGTTTTTTGTGTCTCCTTCTCCTTTCTCAAGATTCTAAACCTTCTCTTTTTATTGAATTAAATCAAGAGTTTAAATCCCCCTCTTCCAAAATAATTAGTTTTCCACCACAAAAACCCATAAAAGGGAGCTTGCGTCTTCCATCAAATCTTAAAAATGAGAGATTTTTAAAATCCCATCTCTCTTATTCTCCAAGATCCGGCCAACAAAAGAGGAAGAAGAAGACTTATCTCCAAAGATCCCATTTTGGGAAAGATTAAGACTCAAGGAAGAAGAAAGAGGTCTTCTTGAACATTTACAAAGATTCCCTAGAGTTTAACTCCACAGATCAAAATTTCTGGAAGTATAACTCCATAAAAATAAACAAACAATAATAATATATCTTTTTTTAAGGAGTTTAACTCCAAAAGTCAATAGGAGTACAACTCATAGGGGGCTGAGCCCCCTCTTATTTTCCACTGCCGTCTTGCGCCCAGCGCTTTGCGCTAAGCTCCCGCGTGCCAGACACCAGACACGTGAGGCACCGGCGTCTTGCACCCAGTGCGCGCGTGCCATGCACGTGAGGCGCTCGCGCTTCCTACCACGTGTCCTTTGGATGTCCTTTCCCTTTATACACACACTGTCCCTTTTAGAAAAAATTTCTAACGGGATGTTACCCTGTATCCCGTAAGGGAGCTGCTAGCTCCTTTGACCTCCAGCCTGCTATCCGGACAGCGGGATCCCCGTAAAAACTCTGCGGGGACCTCGATATATCCAAAACCCCGCAAGGCATACATACGCACAATGCATATTGAGTTCACATGACCTGTTTGACCCGTCAATCGGAGGTTCTCTCGCTACAAAGCGAGGGGTAATTAATGACAGCTTAGTCCGCGGCTGCCGGAGATTTAGATCCCCACAATCAATAAATCTCAGCCTATCCAAAACAGGGAGAATCTGTAGTAAGACTGAAAAGCACGCGCGTATTCTCATCTCAATGGGATGACGAAAAACACCCTACAAATTATATCAAAACTAGTTATTCCATGATTTCATTTTGGCATGGGGAAGGTCGGCCGCGGGGCTTGACTTGGGCATGAGCCCACTTGATCTGGGCTTGGACCCGGTTATTTGGGGTTGCTTTGATTTTGATTTGGTCAACCGGAATGCAATTTTTGATACCAACAGCTATACCTGTCATGTTCATGCTTCCTATTTCACAATTCACACTGTATAATCAATGAGGTTAACGTGCATGTGAATGTTCAGTGCTGGTTGGCTATCAACATTCATACCAGATGAGAGCAAATCAGACGACAGTATCGATCCTTGGTTTAAGTTAAATGGGGAACCCATCCCGGAGCTCTGTCTCGGCTGTGAACGTTCACAGTCTTTTATATATATATATATATATATATATATATATTACACTTATATTTTCCTTTAAAAGCACATGCTTAATGTGGTTTTACATAGTATAGTATCATATGGCTTTCGCTATAAATGATGCGATAAAGTTGTGAATAAGAAAGGTTTATGTGTGAGAGAGAGCAGAATGATATGAAGCGGTCGAAGCTAACGGAATATGGATATGACGCGCTTTACAATAGAATTAGAGCAATCTTGATTAAGAAAGTGTTTCTTTTTAAGATTTTAAAATCCATTTATATTATTTAAGGGAAAAAAGGATTAATTAGCAAGTCACAAAATCCACCTCAAGATTCATAAATTGTGCATTTTGGTCTGCAGAGGCAGAGATAAGGTGCTATTTTACATTGTAAGATATGTACATTAATAAATACATGGGCCATGAATGTTTGGAATAATTAATGTAGATAAAATAAATAAATAAATAAATACGTAATTGGATTGATCTCCTAATTTCCAAGCTGGATTGAACTCCTAATTTCCAAGCTGGAATGATAAGACGGCCAGCAAGGCAAATGAAAGAGATCTAGAAGAAGCGCAAAAGCATTTATATATATATATAAGAATAATGGAGGAAAGATGTGGCGTCAAAAAAACACACCCTCCATCGTGTTTTCCGACGATCGGAATGCATCATCTTCATCGTTATTATCTAAGATGTGGGTACACCAAATTTCATGTGATTCTACAACATTTTCACCGTTTATTTAGCAATATAAAAAGTTCTATTTTCAGCAAACCGTTAAATTTTGAACGCACTAATTCAACGGTGAAAAGGTTGTAGAATCACATGAAATTTGGTATACCCATATCTTAGATGATAACGATGAAGATGATGCATTCCGATCGTCGGAAAACACGATGGATGATTTGTTTTTTCGATGCCATGGAAGTAAATTCCCTCCTTTGGCATCTTTCCTTCATTATTCTCTATATATAGAGATGCCATAGGAGGGAATTTCCTTCTATGACGTCGAAAAATACAACCTCCACGTTTTTTCCGACGATCGGCGTTCATCATCTTCTTCGTTATAATCTAAGATGTGGGTATACCAAATTTCATATGATTCTACAACCTTTTCATCGTTGAATTAGTGGGTTCAAAATTAACGGTTTACCGAGAATAGAACTTTTTACATTGCTAAATCAACAGTGAAAAGATTGTAGAATCACATGAAATTTGGTGTACCCACATCTTAGATGATAACGATAAAGATGATGGATTCCGATCGTCGAAAAACACTATGAAAGGTATATTTTTCTGACGCCATAGAAGTAAATCCCCCCTATGCCCTCTTTCCTCCGTTATTATCATATATATATATATATATATATATATATATATGAGAATAACGGAGGAAAGATTGCATAGGAGGGAATTTCCTTCTATGGCGTCGAAAAATACATATATATATGAGAATAACGGAGGAAAGATGCCATAGGAGGGAATTTCCTTCTATGGCGTCGAAAAATATTCCTTCTCTCGTTTTTTCGACGATCGGCATCCACCATCTTCATCGTTATCATCTTAGATGTGAGTACACCAAATTTCATATGATTTTATAACCTTTTCACCGTTGATTTAGCAATGTAAAAAGTTCTATTCTCGGTAAAACGTTAATTTTGAACACACTAAATCAACAGTGAAAAAGTTGTAGAATCACATTAAATTTGGTGTACCCACATCTTAGATGACGATGAAAATGGTGGGTGCCGATCGTCAAAAAAATGATGGAGTATTTTTTCGACGCCATAGGAGAAAATTCCTTCCTATGGCCTCTTTTCTCCATAGAGGAAAGGTGCCATAGGAGAGGATTTCCTTCTATGGCGTCGGAAAAATACACCCTCCGCCAATTTTCTCCGACGATCGGCATACATCATCTCTATCTTTATCATCTAGGATGTGGACACACCAAATTTTACGTGATTATACCATTTATTCACCGTTGATTTAGTTGGTGTAAAATTAATGGTTTACCGACAAAAGAACATTTTACATTGCTAATTCAACGGTGAAAAAGTAGTGGGATCACATGAAATTTGGTGTATGCATATCTTAGATGATAACGATGATGATGATGGATCCCGGTCGTCGAAAAAAATGGCAGGGATTGTATTTTTTCGAAGCCGTTGGAGGAAATTCCCTGCTATGGCCTCTTTTCTCCGTTAGCAAGAGACAGCTGAGGAGAACAAAAGATGTCTCCTGTCATTTCTGCTTCCACTAATTTGCATATGTTCCTTCCATTGAAGGAACAAAGTTGATTCTAAGTTATGTAATGTTTTTGTTACAATAACGGGAGTTGGTCTAGTTCATTAATTTCTTTTAGATGGTAAAAAGAAAATTTTAATTGAATCTTTTATTCAAACTTTATATTTGAAAACATTTTGAATTGCGAAACTTGTTATAGAATGCGGCAAAGTTTTACGTTGGCTATAACAAAATAACCACAACCCTCGCCTTTTCTGATCTAGACTTAGGACAGCCAACGATGGGTTTAAAAGGCCACCCACATACGCTTGGGATAAAAGTCTCAGTTGTTGTTGTTTCAATTGCGAAACTTGTCATTTATATTTTATGGCCGTTTCTGTATTCTAATGGTAAATATATTTTACCTATTGAGTAAGGTGTTATTGCACTTGGATTCCAGTGGTAAAGTCATTGGTGAGCGAGAGATTTATGAATCAGATATTGGAGCATACCATGATCTATTATTAGAAAAATTTTGGTTAAATGTTGCATGTTTGGATGTGCATTTTTTATTTTGTGCCAAAGGCAAGCACAAAAAACCCAATTTTATACACTAAAAGGAAAAAACATAAAATAATTACAAAAATAAAATAAAACACACACCCATAAGAACTTTGAGAAGTCTAGAGATTGCTTACTTCACTTCTTAAGGTGAAGGTGTATATAAGAAAATTTATTTATTTATTTATCTCTTTGTGTAATGAACGCCATGAGAAGTTTTTAGGGCCATATATCTCTTTTTATAATAATCGCATTCATTTTCGTTTGTAATGGACTGCGACAATAAGGGGGGCCCAATATATTGTCCTTTTCTTATATTGAGCTGTAATTGGGCTAGAAAAAAGTTTAGAAAGGCAATCCACTTGCATAGGCCTATATATTGAGTTTATGTGGCAGTAATATAGGCCTCATGATGGGCTTGTATTGGGCTTTAAATCACAAAGGCCTTTCACTGTAGCCTTGCTTTTCAATTCGACGAGAGCTCACCCTGTCTTGATTCATTCAGCGAGGATTAAAATGTTAATATAAATAAAAATGTATTTATGCACAGACTTTTCATAAACTTGCACGTTTAAAGTTTTCGAAGAAGATGAGGGATTATTAAATGGTATCTATCAATTTCATAGCTATAATCTTCTTTGGTACATCGAGCCTGTGCATTTTTACTCTCCTTCGTAATGTTTAAGCCGTGTTACCATTTTTCGAGCATTCCTCACTTCCGTTTCTGCTTTGCTTCAAGAGCAAGAGATACGTACAACTTTCGAAAACCCGCACCTTACCCTCTTAGGTTTAATTTATTCCCAAAACTTCTTCCATTTAAATATTTAAATGAAAATCATTTTGGGAATAAAATAAAGCTTAGAAGGTAAGGTGCAAGTTTTAGAAAGTTAGAAGTATTTTCTGCCACTGAAACAAAAGGTAGTCGGGCAGCTGCTTTTTAAAATTTTTAGAACAGGTGGAAACCTTTCAATAAATAGGGTATATGCTTCCAAAGATTGTAGGGCGGTTGTATCCTTCCCTTTTGGATGTTAATGGAATTTGGTTGATCAAAGAACCTTAACTAATGCTCTTACTAATTTTGTTTTGTTAAGAATTAATAGGTCATGATCATTTATGTCATATGTCACATAAACCAAAGAGATTTGGTAATCAAAACCCCTTTTGAGCTTTTATTATATCCTTCGTCAACTAGCTAGTTTTGAAATATTTGTCAAATGGGTCAAAATTTAGTCAAACAGTTTGAGATCATCATAACTTAACCAACCAAAGCAATTTGGATCAACCTTAAAGCACAAAAATTTGTATTTACGTGCGTAAGGAAAAATAATGCTAATATAATTGTCGTTTATAAAACAACTGTTTAAGTCTTGAAGAGTCGACCAATAAAAATTACCGCAATAATATTTAGCATACATAATTTTTTGCTTTTATTCTTATGAGATGGATCCGATAAAATTTATAGTTCTGTCTATCGTCCCCTGCCATAAATCATCATATATAATTTAATTGAAAAACAAGCAAAGCTTTAAATACTAAGCATCTACACATAAGCTTATTTGATTCATCTGTATCAAACTTGGTGTGTATGTGTTCCATTTTATGCTTAGCATTTCGGTGTAGCATTTGGTACTTTGTTAAATTATAGAAAATATAAAGTATATTTTATTAGCTCTCATCAGAACTTCGAAACTTGACAAGGTTTAAAAAGCAACCGCTGCATGAAAACCCATGCTTCGACTCAAATGACTCTCAACATGTGGAGGCAAATATAAGTAAAAATTATTTGTTATACCGCGTGCAATCCATACGAGCATAAAAGAGATCAAAAAGATGAGATTTTCGGACACCTATCGCGCAGGTTTTTCAAGGGAATCGTTTGAATAGTTTTATGGGGTGCATATTACTATTCTTTACTTTTTCATGACCTTACACGTGTTTTGTACCCGGTATGTAGGAGATTATTTTTTTTTGTTAGTGGACAAAGCTAGCTATCTTAATCAGAAGAATGGCAATGATAACCAAGGAGAAAGGAGGGAGGGAGGGGAGAGAGAGAGAGAGAGAGTAGGTCCAACACATCTCAACTCTCTCCACGATAATAATGAGGCAGATAATGCGCCCCCGCCCCCCCGCCGCCGCCGCCGCCACCCCCCCCCCCCCCCGCTCAAAAAAAAAAATTTCATGTGGCCAATGTTTTCCTCTTAGCACCTGACTCTATCAAATTTTAGGAAAACATATTTTCTTGGATGAACATGTCTGGCCCAGAACTAGAGGTGTTATATGGACGTTTCGGATCATCTACAGATGGAGTAATTATTCAGTATGCCGGATGTAATACATCAGGATAGAGATGGAGAGGGGGAGGGTTCGAGCAGTCTTGGACAACATGCGAGACCCACACTTCTATTTCTTCTCTCTTTCCGAGTGTATACGTCCGGCACATGGAAAAAAAATTCCTATGGACGGGGACCGGTCGTTGAGGCTGGTGGATAGGACGTGTACGTGTAAAATTACGCAAAGTTAAACGGGTGCTAAAATACATGTCTATTATCCGATCCGTAAAAGACGGATGGGTTTACAGGTAACCCGTATATGGATAAGCCAATCATGGATGAGCAGGTTAATTAGCGGGTAAGTTATATTATAGTAAGTTGAAAAGTAAACATATACCAAAAATCCTATTAAGTCATAGTTAATACATTAATACATGAATATAGAGGCACAAATTTCAATATAAAAGCACAAACAAAGTTCTGCAACCCAAAATGAAATAATTTAATCCAAAAATTTCACATATCAATGTTGGATAGCTTATCGTTACTATTTAAAGCTTCACCACAATTTTCTCATCACCAACTCCATCTTCACTCCAGGCCGGGTAATATCCTGAACCCACGGGTCGGGTCGATCTGGTGGTACTTTAAACGGATGGGTATTGTACGGACAATTTTTAAACAAATAGTAAAATTTTGACCCATGATCTTTATTTTACAGGTTGAACCATAGGCTAATTGGGTTGCATGTCATTCTTGAATTTACAATGAGCATTACCATATCCTATGAAAGTGAATATGGATATAGTAATGCTCATATCCGATTTAATAATATTTTCATATTTCATAGGTAACACTTTGGGTTTCTATATATCACCCCGAAAGTTTAAGTTGTTCAAAAAAAATTCCCTGCAAAAGACAGATGCTCTCCACGGTATCCGGGGATATTTTTTAGCAACCTGAATATTTTGAGGTAATCGATGAACAATAGCTTAGTTGGTATGAGTACTTCCCCTTTTGAGGAGCGTGTAGGGTTCGATGCCCAGAAGGGGATGTGGCCATAAATTACTTCTCATGGCAAATACGTGGATCTTTTGGGTGCGTGTGTATTGTGTGCTTGTGTGTGTGCGTGTGGGTATATTGTATGTGCTGTGTGCATAAGTTATTGTTTACTGGCCAGTGCCAAACAAGGAAAAAAAATTTGGCCTAGAATATGAAAATCCAGGGGAAGTATGGATGCAAAATTGTAGGGGTGAAATAATGAAATTAATATGATTATATCAAAGTTTTGGGGGCAAGATGTAAAAAAGAGCCGATTTTATATGGTCATACACTAGACCTATTAGGTGTATACTGAAATGAATCATAGACTTTTGTACAACAATATATTTGTAATTGTGTCTTATATAAATTTTGAATATGGATGCTTGTGTACATGTAATATCCATGTCCTCGCATCATAACTCCAAAGCGACGGTAAAGATAAATATATACATATTTTAAAAGAGAATAATAGAGAAAAGATGCCATAGGAGGAAATTTCTATGATTCATTTCAGTATATGGACGGCTCGTTTTGATACGACATGTTTAATTAGCTGCTCGGGTTTCTTAATGGAAAAAGGCCGTCCGTTATTTTTATTCTTTTTGAGATAAAAGGATAGAATTAAGGAAATCCTATCCTCCAAAAAATCCTTTATTTAATTAATTAATTTATTTTGTTTACTGAGATGTAGCGTAGCATATATACATGCCATTGTACAGTCGCAACATATAGCATAATACACGTCTCTTGATCTTTTTCTCATTCTATATATATTTAGAGATTTTAGTATGTGCAAACCTACGTATGGATCAATGAAACAATAATGTCATGTGTCTCGCTCTAGGAAATTTCAGAAGCACCAGTGTGTGTATTTCGTTTTATCTTGCATGGTTTATAAATATAAATATTATGCTTACATCTAGATTCGTAGCATATCCCTCTCGTTGAATAGAACACACACGTTCGTGCAATTTCAAGTCAAATACTTGGTGGAATTTGGCCTTCTTTGAGACAGCGACTGTAATATTTTATCGGTCAATTCAAGGAATATATATATATATATATATATATATATATATATATATATATATATATATATATATATATAATTTGGTCTTAGAAGCAACCAAAGGATCAAAAGGATGCATCTGAACCAAGTAGAAATATTTATAATTTAAGTTTAAAATTAGAGAAAAGGAGAGATGCGAGCCACATGAGGAGAGCCTTCCATGAATTTAATTCCTTTTTGGGAGATTTTTTCTTGATAGTTTAATCTAAAGTGGAGCTTTATGAAGGTGGTTTTTCATTATTATTATTACTAGTTTTCTTGCTTTTGTTTATTCTTACCACTTCTCATCAAGTACTTGGAAACTAGAAGTAGAGCATGCCTTTTCTTTTCTTCACAGCATAGAATTAATTTTTTCAATCTTTTTCACTTACCAAACTAAGAGAGACTCTCTCTCTCTCTCTCTCCTCTCTCTCTCCCCACTACCTCTGTTTGAACAACAATGGAATTTTGTTGAGACTTTAATTAGTTGACAAAGGATAAAAGTCAATACCGTGTATGTTTTTGATTGTTTTGATGTGGCAAATCTATCCAATATGTATAGTAAATAGAGTTCTCACAACTTTGAAAATACAGTCATGCCAACAAAAGTAGAAATTATTTGATATGCCGGGTGTACACTCGGTCAGGAAAGAAAAAAAACATGGAGAATTTCGGACATCTTCTGGACTGTTTGGTTTGGTCCGTGTTCTTATTTCTCTCTCTCATGACCAGACATATATGGCCCACATACTATAGAAATTTACCCACGGGAGAAAAGAGTTTTAAGTGCTTATAATATCCATATTTCTTCACCATTTTATGACTTGACATGCATTTTTTCCCTTTGAAATATTATTTTCAATTTATTTTTATGCAAATGACGGAATCCCAACCGGATTTCCTTAGAATTTATTTCATAATTAAGATTTACTATCGTTTATGATTGCTGTCTTAACGCAGCCTTTCTTCTTTATCTTAACTTAGGACAGACGATTAAAGTTTGAAACACGACGTCAATGGAGTTGAATCGGCTAGCGAAAAATCGTTAATAAAATAAAGTAGGATTTTTTTCTAGCTTTCGTACGCATTTAAACACGGTTTTAGTTGCAGCAGAATCCGTCTATATATATTTATGTGGGCTTTTTTTTTCTCTATCTATCTAATAAACAACAAATACAATCCATATATAATTTGAGTGCCACACCAAATTAGGCATAAGCTTTGTTGGAAGATAAAAAGGAAAACAAAATAAAAGAAAAAGAAAGCACGGTATAAATGAATGTTGTGTTGAAAGGAAAAATAGAGAGGAAAGGTCAAAAAGCATTGTGTTGTGCGGCCCAGGCCCAGGTGCTGCAGCACGCGCAACTCATGTGGGCTCCACACTAAACTCAGTGGATCTCTAACTCGAAACCCTTTTTTCTTTCCATTTAAATAGTTCTTCCTATTTAAATAGTTCTTTAAATATTCTCTAGACATGCAAATATTGTTCACATATATAATCATATAACATTTCCATAGACCGAAAGTTTTTGTATGACCAAAATATTAGATTCCTTCCAAGTTGTCAGAACAATGATATATCCTATGCATAAATGCGTAAACAATTATTTGCATGTCTAGAGAATATATATATATATATATATAGAATAACACTATGAATTAAAGGGAAAAGCAATATCAAAATAGCGAATACACAAATGATATAAAATATTATCGGGCAACAAAGCATATGAAAAACAGAACGGTGGAAACATATTTCCCGGGGACAGTATCGCAGAGAAAATAAAATGCACGAGAAACTAACCTGCAGAATTTTTTTTTTGTAGAATTAAAATAACATATAACATAAGTGAGAGAAACATATAACATTACATGCTTGTAATAAAGTTAAAATATGTAGTCAAAAAATGTAAATATTACAGTCTGGCTGACTGCAACAAATTGCTACGTGCCACTGAAAAGTCAAGGCACATGTTAAAATTAAGATTTTGCAGCAATAATTTTTTTCAAATAAAACACAAATTTGCACTGAAAATATAAGATGCAAAGAATATATTTGAATAATTTTTTTATTCAACTTTTAGGTTTTACTTTTTGGTAAAAAAAATCGAATTAAATTTTCAAAGAACACACATTTTTTTTGGAAATGATTGCTAATCTATTGCAAGAGGGCCTCTAAGACTTTCTGCTCAATTTGAAAAGAGATTTATCACTGGGGCTATAATACGAGTATGTACAACAAATACAATATTTTTTTTAATATGCAACTACCCGAAGCATCTCATTATTTAGTGTTGATGTAAATTGTCTCAAAGACAAGATAAAGAAAATGGTCTTTCATTCCTCACCTCTCATCTACTAACACTAGGTTTATGTTGATGGGGGTTTGAAATGAATATAACAAGTCAAACAAGATTACTTCATTCATTCTTTTCAAGTCTTACCTAATATATATCCCTTGCACCCTATAAAGATCCAAGCACTTAAGCAGCCAAGGAGGAAGGAAACTAATTAAGGAAGAAGAAGAAGAAGGAGAGAGAGAGAGAGAGAGAGAGAGAGAGAGAGAGGGAGGGAGGGAGGGAGGCCATGGCTGATGAATTCCAATATACAGGGATATGCAATAATACTATGAGTTGGTGGAATAATAATACTCCATCAATTTCATGCCCGACTTCAAATGAATGCATCAATTGGACCCAACCTTTCTTGTATGTATTCGCTTCTTTCTTCTTCTTCTTCTATAAATTTTTTTGTATATAATTAGGTTTACTTGTAACTTTAACAAGTTTTTCTTTCTTCTTTCATAATTTTTTTTTACGCAGACCTATAGAGCTCAATCAAATCCAAACAGGTTTTGTGCATGATCGAGCCCTCTTATCGGGTCTCTTCGAACCCGTCGATCCGTTAAAGGGCATGAATGATTCAGTGATGCAGCCTTCATGGGCTAAGTTAATTAGCCCTAGGGTTTCTTCTGCATCAACTTCAATGCAACAAATGAACTTTTGCAACAACACTCCCTTTTGGAATCCTTCATCATATCCAGCCCCTCCAAATGTTTGTGAGAAGAGATTGTTTGAGGATGAATCCAACTGTAGCAACATGAAGGCATCACTTTTCTACTTCTTCTTCATTGTAGCCATTAGGGTTTGATTCGTACAACTTATTTTCTTGAGGGTTAATTTAAGTTAAATTATGCAAATAGAGTTTAACTATATATAGAGTCGTTGATTTGTGCTCTTTTTAGGGTTAACTTCCTATGAAGCCCTCATAGCCCTTCCAGCACTTATAATCTCTCAATCGGTTTATCAGGCACATGACACCTTAGAGCTAACTAGTCGCTTGATAGATTATGATTAATGCTAAACCATAGATATATAGACATCTGCAACTAAATATGTTTTCCATTAATTAAATTCGATCGATCGATCTAATTTTCAATTTATGTTTGGCACCTCAGGCGGTGTCTGAAACGAAGAGAAACGAAGGCAATCAACCTGCAACAAAGAAGCCGCGGATCCAAACACCATCGCCATTGCCGACCTTTAAGGTTGAATAATTAGATCCTCAAGTGATCATAGCTAATCAATATAGGGTTTGATGTATTCGTGTTTTCTTTCTCTCTACTCTTTCCAAGATGAAATGATGAGAGGTTTCTGTTCATATATCTTTGTGTACTGTTTTAGGTGAGGAAAGAAAAGCTAGGGGACAGAGTCACTGCACTACAGCAATTGGTTTCTCCTTTTGGAAAGGTGCAATATCTTCTTGAAATTAATCATTTATAAATATTTAGAAAAAAAATTAGACATGCACTTCAATCACTAGTCGCAAGTTCAATTCCCGAAGGATCGATTTCAAAAAAATAAAAAAATAAAAGAGAAAACGTGTTCATTTTATTATTTAATCTAAATTTCATTGATCTTCTTCAGACGGATACTGCTTCTGTTCTCCAAGAAGCCATTGACTACATTAAGTTTCTACATGGTCAAGTTGGTGTAAGTCCCTCTATATATCTTAATTAATTTGATAATATTTTCTTTTCTTAATTTAGTAATAATATGCTGTAACCTGATGCAAGTAGGGTTTGAATCCCAAACGGCTTGCAAGATTCTTTACCACTGGGACCTAGTGTCACTTGCAATTTATTAAGAAATTAATGTACCATAATTCATTAATAGTTTTAAGTTATTGTGTTTCAGGAACTAAGTACCCCTTACTTGAAGAATGGCCATCAAATGAACTACCAAAAGGTACCTGTGATGTTTCATCATCTTATTGGCTTGATATATATATATATATATATATATATATATATATATATATATATATAGAGAGAGAGAGAGAGAGAGAGAGAGAGAATAATGGAGAAAAGAGGCCATAGGAGAGGATTTACTCCTATGACGTCGAAAAAAATACAATCTTCACCATTTTTTTCCGATGATCGGCATCTAGCATCATCATCGTTATCATCTAAGATGTGCATACATCAAATTTCTTGTGATTCCACCACCTTTTCACCGTTGAATTAGCAATGTAAAAAGTTCTATTGTCGGTAAACCATTAATTTTGTACCAACTATATCAACGATGAAAAAATGGTATAATCACATGAAATTTGGTATATCCACATCTTAGATGATAAAGATGACCGTGATGTATGCCGATCGTCGAAAAAAATGATGGAGGGTGTATTTTTCCGACGCCATTGGAGAAAATTCCCTCCTATGGCCTTTTTCCTCCATTAACCTCATATATATATATATATATATATATATATATATATATATATATAAGGTTAATGGAGGAAAGATGCCATATGAGGGAATTTTCTCCTTTGGTGTTGGAAAAGTATACCCTCCCTTATTTTTTCTGAGGATCGGCACCCACCATCTTCATCGCTATCATCTAAGATGTGGGTACACCAAATTTCATGTGATTCTATAACTTTTTCACCGTTGATTTAGCAATGTAAAAAGTTCTATTGACGGTAAACCGTTAATTTTGAACCCACTAAATCAACGGTGAAAAGATTGTAGAATCACATGAAATTTGGTGTACCCACATTTTAGACGATAACGATGAAGATGGTGGGTACCGATCGTTGGAAAAAATGAGAAAGGACGTATTTTTTCTATGCCATAGGAGGAAATTCCCTCCTATGGCGGCTTTCCTTCATTATTCTCTCTCTCTATAGAGAGAGAGAGACACACACACAAACAAGATAATATTCTAATATTATCTTGATGGTTTAATTTTTATTTATTTATTTACAGAGCTCGGAGAAATCAAACATTAAAGGGCTTCATAATTTAAGTAGCCGTGGGCTTTGTTTAGTTCCGATATCAAGCACATTCGTGGTTGCTAGCGAGGTGCCTATGGATTTTTGGGCTCCGATGATTCTGGGAAACTATCTATAAATATATGAAGTACAGACCTAATTCGCAAAAGAGAGAGGGAAAAAAAAAAAAAGCAAAAGCAAGAACATTGAAATTATGAATTTCCTAAATATTAGAATGTAGTAGGAATTAAAGGCTAATAGCCTATAATCAACTTGTCATGTATGAAGTAAGTAGGGGCAGCTATAACAAAAATGTTGCGAGGCTAGGCCATGGATTGGAGAAGAGTTAGAAGAGATCGGCTATATCATAATTGTATATTATGTTGTGTTAGGATGAAAAAAATTTGATGATATTAATGGTGAAGTATTAATAATTTGACAAGTTTTATAATCTATGTGTTTGGTGGTGTAACTTTAGAGTTTGTTTATATGTTGTGGGATGAGGGTAGTGGAAATGTGGTCCTCTCTCTTACTCCAATTTGTGGTGTTCAACAAATGAAAAGGAGGCTGTATATATAAATTAGATCATGCTAGATTATATTGCAAATTTGAATTTCAAATCTATCCCTTTTAATCTGTGAATGTAAGGGAAACGCAGAATTTCTACATGGTAGAGTTGATATAGAACAAGAGAATTATAATTAAACAAAATCACAAATTCAAGACGTACAACCGAAGAGAGAAAAGACTAAGGAGCTGTTTGGTTGCTTGTAAATGGAGTTGCATGCAACATTTGTTGTTAACAATTTTCATTTTCCATGTTTGGTTTGCAACAACTTGCTTTGGATTTGAAAACGGAGTTGCAAAAGAAGGCCAAATTCTTGCAACATTTGTTGCACCCAAAATGGTTCTAGAAAATATTCCAACTTGGAAGAATATGTTCATGACAATTGTTGAAGATGCCACACAATCTTATCATATTGTCACGTCTCGCTTTCCTAAAGACTAAGAGCGAGAGCTGATAAACCCGCGGCGTATTCATACCGAGACGCACTCCTTCCCGATATGAATACGCTAAGCGTTAAGCAGTAATAGAAAAAAATAATACAAGAATTTAAATCATAACAAAAAGGAATATTGAACAAATAAATCCAACAATAAATATTATAAGGTTAGTCCAATCAGACACAAATGTTAAAGATAAATTAAAAAACATGAAGGCTGTGAAGATCCTCGAAATGAAGCATACTTGAAAGGAACCAAGCATTTGCTTGTGAAATTGGCTGAACGAACTTCTCTTCACCCGGCTTGATCATGTACTGAGCCTTATTAACTGTACCTCCTACACCTACTGACAGACATTCCTAAGAAGGAAAAAAACATATGGAATGTCTGTCAGCGAATTTGCGCCTGATAAATTCCCCATTATAAAAAAAATTTATATTTAAAAAATATATGTAATGTAAAACATTTAAGAGACGACAACACGGCATATGAAAATCAACAATCAATCAGTTTAATAACAAAGAAATAAAAGTAAGCAGCGCATACAAAAGAAAACAACACAAAAAAAAAACTTGGTACTTGGAATGCATGGCAATCAAGAATATAACATTAGCATAGACATGATGATACATGTAAGGGATTTAACATATTATCATGGAAAAGAAAAACATATCATAACAAATAAAGTCATGGTGATCAAGCATGTGATGGTACATGTAGACAATGACAATAGAGGTCCGGAAATTCATATACAAATACAGAGTGAACAATGACAATAGAGTGTCGTGTAAATTACGAGACCGAGTTTGCCTCGATCGGATTCCTGGTGAGAGAGTTACCGATATTTTCGTAACGCTGCGCAGATATAGATTTCAGAATACATGGCTGGTGGTATTTTACATTTTCAAAAAGATTAGGTTCAGATTATGGTTTCAATTATTAAACAAAAAACAAACGTCTATGTGTTATGAACAATTCCCAATAAGAAATTCCGGGTTTTGATAATCAGGTAGGGAGTTATTCCCATTTTACGACAGCTGAGCAGATAGTTCCTGCTGCTGTCCAGATTCGACACATATTTTAAAAATATATTAAAAGATAAATTTTGTCTGTTTTCAGGAAAATTAATCTCGGAGAAAATTATAGCTATTTCTCTGTAGATATTTCAGAAATTTGAGTTTGCTCAATTTTGACAGCAAAGCTAGGAGTTATGTATAATTGAGGTCGTGTAAAATAATTTCCAGCATACAAGAAAAACATATTTCACTTTTAAGAGAAAACAATATATAAATCCGATTTAATTCAAACTATGAGTTTCATACTGATCACGGGGAGACGTTATGCTCCGTAGGTTAGTTTACTACGAAAGAATGGTCCTAGATCATTACAAAACGTTCTTTCATATATTGAAATATAGAGTGCGCACACACACCAATCAAATTGTAGGATTCACATATCCACTTAGTAACCATAAACACAGTAACAAAGATCACACTAGTGACATGAGGTGTGAGTGTACCAATAATCAATTCAAGACAACAACATAGATACCATCGCACCTGTGCCATGAGATGGATGATATCACATAATAACGAAAATATGAAAAATTCAATAAAAACATACAATCATATTAATACATTACCTCATGATATAGAGCAATAAAAATTTGCATGCAAACTAGAACTTCATAGATATTTGACAACAAATAAAAATAAATAAAAATATAAGGTGACATGTATTACCATCTAACATATAAGGAGGGAAAACATTGATATCACATGAATAAAAATAAAGATAAATGATATCTCGAAGCTACAATGTACACAACCTAATTGTAACTTCTTGATTTTATAGTTCTTTTGCAAACTTATTTAATAATATATGAACACCATAGCATAAAACAGAGCTACATATACAAAAAAAAAAAGATTTTTATCTTTTTTTAAAAATATTGTATTAATCTATTATTCCTAAACTATGAAAGTTATCGTGACAAGAGAAAACGAGAAGAGAAACTTATAACAATTATATTAAAATGAATACACTCGAGTTAGGGTTTAAATTAAACATACAAAAATTTAATAACTAGATTGGATTCTTTATGATGGCATCGGATTCTTTAGCGAACAAAAAGAGTTTCTTTTTTTTCCCTTCTTAATAAAATTATGGTTTTCACAAAAAAAATATTTTTTTCTTTTACATAATAGTAACCTAGGTTTGTTTTTCTTATCAAGATTAGGGTTTGTTGTTCATGGAAACTCTCTTTTTTCAAAATTATGATTTTATCAAAATAGTTTTTTTTCCTTAGAAACTAAGATTTTCATATGTTCAAAAATTAAAAGAGAAGAGAGGGAAACTTAGTATCAAAAGAGATTCAAGATCTCTCTTGTCGGTCAAAATTGCTTCGAGCGATCAAGACAAATGGTTTAACGCATAAAGAGGATTCTTCTTCCAAAGCTTTTCATTGCTCATGATAAGACCTTCAGGGTTTAAGAGAAGAACAACAAGAAAACAGAAAAGACAGAGAAAGGAGAAGGAGATTCAGATTAGAAAAGGGGGCAGACATCAGAAGGGAAAATTAGGGTTTTCAAACGTTTATATAGGTTTCTGGTCTCTCAGGTAGATTTACAAAAATTAGGGTATAAAAATATAATGCCTAGGAAGTAACAAGGTAACAAGAGAAAAATCATATGGATTGGGGCTCACAGAACCGCCTGCGGCTAAATCAACGCCTAAGGCGGCTCTATGGTGGTCAATGGCCTCAGGTCTTCTCTAGTGGGTCCCACTTGGTCCTATTAAGCCTTAAACACATTTTATATTTGATATGATTGTTGGGGTAAAAATTTACACCCCGGTTGACCAAGTCAAAATCAAAGTCAACCCCAAACCAGGTGGGCCCAAGCCCAGGTCAAGCGGGCCCAAGCCCAAGTCGAGCCCGCGGCCAGCCTCCCCATGCCAACAACAAAATCATGTAATAAATAATTTTTATTTAATTGTTTATGCATGAATGTAAACAAAATGGGCATAAAGCCAGTATTTTGTAAGCCCATGGCTTATGTGCAAAAATGAAATGGCACATGAGCCATGGGACGGCTAAACTGCCAATTTTTGTAAAGCCCAAGGGGCTATATGTAAATATGTAAGCCTATAAAAGGCAACATGATGATGAATAAAAAAATAACACTTTTCATTCCCCCAAAACTAGGGTTCTTTGTGCCTCATGCTCCTTCTCCAAGGTTCTAAACCTTCTCATTTCTTTTGAATTAAATCAAGAGTTTTACTCTTTCTTTTCCAAAACTAAGTAGTTTTCCACCACAAAACCCGCAAAGGGGAACTCAGATCTCCCATGAGATCTCAAAAAGGAGTGATTTTTAAAATCTCCTACTTCTTGATCTTCAAGATCCGGCCAAACAACAGGAGGAAGAAGAAGAACCCCCTTCATCAGCTTCAAAACATCATAGAAGTTTAACTCCATACATATATACATAATAAATATTTCCTTTCTGAAGCACAGCTTCTGTTTCTTAGGCTAAAAGCCTCTTTTTCTGTCACGCCCCGCTTCCCAGTGTACGGCGAAGTGGACGTGACGAGGCCCGCTACGTATGTACTCAGAAATACATACGCTAAGCGTAACTAAGCAATATAAAATAATCACAAGAGACCAAAGATGGAAAATAACAGCAACTTTTATTAATAACATTCTTTTTACAATGCATGAAATGGAAATACATCTGAACTGAAAAGCAATGCCTAAACAATGGCATAATAAAGGAAATACTGAGAAGAGCAAGTACAAAGTCTAGAGCTCTGGGTCTTCCTGGAATTCCTCCAAATCTTCACTTGTAGGCTCGGTCTCAACTTGGTCCAACGCACCTGACGACATTCAAAGAAGAGAGAAATAGAATGTCGTCAGCGAACAGGTCGCTCGGTAAGTCCCAAAGAAAAATGAAGAATGAGAGTGACAGAGTATGGTATTTTCTAAAGTTTTGTATTGTAGTATATTATGGAATATTGTTTAACGATATTATTTGTAGCTTGGTACAGAAAGCTGCCAGTGTATACGAGGGGAGTCTCTATATGCCAGAGACTAAGGGCACGTATAGTACAAGGAACCGTTTATGCCACGGTACAACAGCAACTGAATATAGGTTAGGTGTCTTAATCTGACCACCTCATTCCACTTTTAACATCTTCCGTACCAATCTACCCCTTTAAACCCCGCGATGTTATATTTGTATTGTTATCTTGTAAACTTGTAATGATTGCTTGATTGAATTGATTGACTGACCGAAACCATGATATCAGGAAACGGTTATAACCGTAGAGTCATGTAAATGGAATACTGGAAATCATGTAAAAGGAATATCCATGGTTCGGTTCATTCAAACAGATTGTTAACTGGATTCTGGGATTCATGTATTCAAGTTGTATTGGAATATAATTGAAATATAGATTGACTTGAATTATATTCAAGTCAGAATTAGTCAGACTCTAACCCGAGTCAGACTAAAAGAAAGATAATTTGTAGTTCTTTATTTGTTAGGGGCCTTATTGTAATTTATAAAACTTGAGGGGGTTTATTGTAAAAAGTAATATTGTATAGTTTGCAAAATACACCTCAAGTATTTGTTATTCATCTTTATAGTTATAATGAGTATGTATTTTATTTATGTTTTTCTAGTGAATATATCCTAATAAAATTATTAATTGATTATTTGAAATTCAGGGTATTTTAATGTAACTTTTAATCTTTGAATTTCAGGAAAAAGTGAAAATTTTATATTATAACAAAATAGGTGTTTAAGTGATAATTATATATAATAAAACACATGAATGATTTTTAAATGAATATTTTATTTACAAAAATAATATCACTTTCCTTAAATATCGTATTTTAAACCTTTCGAGACCGAATGCTCCTTGCGGAGGTCTGAATCTCGCACTACTAGCCTGCGGGTGCACGATGAACCGTGCTATCCCTAACAGGTTCCCCAAAGATGGGTTGTAATGGCACTTTGCTCAGGTTTTATAAATACTTTTCTTTTAGGAAAACGGTTTTATAAATATATGGTGTTTATTTGTGAAGAGTATAGTTCTCCGTATTTTAGTTATTAGGGTTTCCTAAGCCAACTAGCCTATTTCTAAGGTCTAAACGATGAGTCATTAGAAGCCTCAAATCTCCTCTTCACCGTCGAATGCAGCTAGGTAAGTGCCAGGTAAGTGGGAGGCTCTCCACTACAAGTAGTGGCCCTAATTAAGTAACCACTTGCCTTCGACACACTTGTCTAGACACACAAGACAGTTTAGATAAACGATCGATGTCCATGACCAATCGTGCTTTCATTTTGTATAAGTTTTATTTAGAAAAGTTACAATTTAAAGATTAAACTAAGAGTTATGAAGGTTATGGTATTTTAGTGAAAAGTCCTATAATTTCGTATTCTGTATTTTCGTTATTTATCAATTAGGGTTATAATGAGTGTGTATAAGGGTAGGTCATTACCCCGTGACTTATATTAAGTTTTGGTGAAGTTTCAAGATGAAATAAGCTGTATTAAACTTAAGGGTATTAAGGTGCAAGAATACGGTATTCATAAACGTTATCATTTCATGTGTGAAATTTTATCCAAATTGAATGAAACAAGTTTTGTTATCAAAATAACCATGATTAAGAGTGAGGGATCTAATTAGAACATTAAAATTGAACTTGATGGTATTTTTATGCAAGGAATACGGTTTTGTAAAGAACTTATCATTTCATGTGGAAAAGTGCGATTAAATTGGTTTAAGGGTGATTAATAGTCAACATGCAATAGGGTTGATAATATGTATTAGGCGACAAGTGGAATTTTTAAGAAAAACCGGATCGGGAATCGGTTTGTCCGATTTCCGTCGGGTTCCAAAAAGTCGTATTTTACAATTATAGAAAAGAGAGATAGAAGGTTGGGACTTACGGGTTTAAACTCTTCTAAAGAGTAAAGAGAACTAGGAAGGAAGGCCGAGGGGTGATTACGTCGCCGGTTGCTCCAAAACGCGTCGTCGGAATTCTGTCAGAGCTTCGCCGGGAACTCGATTTCGAAGCACACTTCTTGTGGAAACTTTTGAGAGAGTGGCTCAAGATTTTGGGGGGTGAGAGGGTAGTGTGTAGGGTTGGTATTTATAGGGTTAGGCTAGGGTTAGGGTAGATGAAAAGTTAAAAATAAAAATGTGATAAAATGTAATAAAAATGTATTAAAAGTGGAGTAATTGGGGGTTTTAAAGAGCTCTGAAAGTGGTATGAGGCTGAAACTTTGCAGGTGCGTAGGGAATACCAAAAGACACAACTTTCGTGTTGTGACCCTCGCCGGAATCGGCCGAATCGGGGGTGACTCTGCCGTGACTCGGTCGGATCACTGAGTCGGCCGAGTTGGCCGATTCCCGACCGATTCCGGTGACCTGGATCTCCCCCGACGGATCATCTACCCTCTGCAAGTGTTACATCTTTGGGTGTAGTGGGGTTTTTGTGAGATATGCACGTGTAAACTCTTGGTATTCTAAAGGTTTTTTTAAAAATCCATATTAAAAATAATGTGGGGTATGGGATTCGAACTCAGGTGGCTTGGTTCAGCAATGCAAGGTATTACCAATGAGCTACAAGCTCCTTCTTGTAATTAGTGTAGAAAAATAGTTACTTAAAATGATATCAGCAGCATTAAATATCAAAGTACACTTTAAATTTAAAAACAATTTAATGTACACTAAAAATGAAATTATTTAAAAACAAAATAATTAATTATATATATCTTGTGCTCGGATTAAAATACTACTTTATGGTTTTAAAAAAAAAAATTTAAAAATTTGTACAGAAAAGTGTATATGAAAATTAGGGTTGTTACATTTTCTCGCCGGCGCTTAAGCGCAGAGCGCCCAAGCGCCCGAGCGCAAGTCGCCCACGTGCCGACACGTGGCGCGCTTGTGCTCAAGCGCAAGCGCCCGAGCGCAAGTCGCCCCGGTGCCGACACGTGGCGCGCTTGCGCTCCAGCGTAAGCGCTCGAGCGCAAGTCTTCCCCGTGCCGACACGTGGCGCGCTTGCGCTCCAGCGCAAGCGCTCAAGCGCAAATCGCCACCGTGCCGACACGTGGCGCGCTTGCGCTCAAGCGCAGAGCGTCCATGTGCCGACACGTGGCACTGTAGCGCCTGAGCGCTCAGCACCTAGGCGCACAGCGCCCAAGGCGCTGGCCCCACGCATCCTTTGGATGTATTTTCCCCCTCTTTCTTATATATATATATATACACATATACATATGAGAATAATGGAGAAAAGAGGCCATAGGAGGGGATTTCCTCCTATAGCGTGGAAAAAATACAACCTCCATCATTTTTTTCGACGATCGGCCCCCATCATCTTCATCGTTATCATCTAAGATGTGGGTACACCAAATTTCATGTGATTCCACAACTTTTTCACCGTTGATTTAGCAATGTAAAAAGTTCTATTGTCGGTAAACCGTTAATTTTGAACCCACTAAATCAACGGTGAAAAAGTTGTGGAATCACATGAAATTTGGTGTACGCACACCTTAGATGATAATGATGATGATGATGGGTGCCGATCGTCGGAAAAAATGGTGGAGGTTGTATTTTTTCCACGCCATAGGAGGAAATCCCCTCCTATGGCCTCTTTCCTCCATTAATCTCTATATATATACACATATGTATACATATTTGCACACACACGTGCTCCACGACACTGCCCCTGTTAGAAAAAAATTTCTAACGGGGCGCTGCCCCGCACCCCGCAAAGGGGCTGCTAGCCCCCTTGACCCCCAGCCTGCTATCCGGGTAGCGGGACCCCCGTAAAAACTCTGCGTGGCTCCCGATATATCCAAAACCCTCATTTCAAAACACAACACACGTACACTGCACATTGAGTTCGCATGACCAGTTTAACCCGTCAATCGGAGGTTCCCTCGCTCCAAAGGCGAGGGGTAATTAACAGCAGCTTAGTCCGCGGCTGCCGGAGATTCGGATCCCCACAATCATTAAACCCCGCCCCTACCCTAGGCAGGGAGAATCTGTAGTACGCCTGACAAGCGCGCGCGTATTCCCATCTCAATGGGGTGACGAAAAACACCCTACAGATTCTGGCACGCCCGGTGGGACCAATCTCTCCTCCCATATTTCGGGTTAAGCGTTCATGCGAACTCAATCAATATACATATCTATCTTTACACTAAAATAATGCTCTTTCATGCAGGTTTTCAAGCAATCACCTCCAACAATGTCTCCAAGGACGATCTCAGCTCTCAACACGACCAAAGAGCAAACTGTCAAGCTACGACCGCCGATTTCATGCAAATGGAGACCGAAACCTTTCGGGAACCTAACCCTCCCAGACATGTGCAGGGCGAACCAAAGATTGATCGGCCTCAGGGGCCGGCGTCAGTGAGGGCACCTATTCTGATGGAGAGAAGGAAGAAGGTGTACTCCTTTAGGAGGGATGAGGTCCGCGATATATTCGAGGAAGCCCTGAACAATGGCATGCAACTGCCTATTCCGAAGAGGCCATATGAAATGAATATGACTGGCAATCCCATATACTGCCCATACCATAGAGTGCTGAGTCATACCATTGAAGAATGCTGTGTTTTCAAAGATTGGGCAAAGGACCAATATAAGCTTGGAAAAACCTCTCAGTCCTCGAATGTATCGGCAAGTCACAGAGCTAGATCATCAACACAGCTCCGCCAAGATCAATGTTCAAGGAGCTGGGATAAGCAAAGAGGACCACCACGTCGTTAAACTGGAAACAGTCGACCTTTAAGTCGTTAAACTGGGAATGTAAAAAAAATGTGTAAATAAAAGAAAAATAAAGAAAAACCGAAATGATGGGGCAGCTCGCAATAAAAATCAGCGAGTAAAATAAAGATGAAAATAAAGCCGAAATGATTGGGCAACCGCGAATAAAAGCCGAAATGATAGGGCAATCGCGACCTTCGCGATAAGAAAAGCTGAAATGATAGAGCAATCGCGGTAAAATAAAAACAAAAAAAAAAAACAAAAAAACAAAAAAAACGGCGAATGATGAGTCGCTCCTTGTACCATATTCCAGTGCAGCGATGCAGACGCCAACCAAAATCCAATTTTCCAATATTCTTCCGGCCCTACGGCCAGTCCCCAAATTGACTACCGTATACAATCCACGGGCTCAAATAATTCTCATCATACCCATATCCCACCGTAATCACCAGTTATGCGGCTGGTCTCCGCCTGTGGAATTATGCTCCATTGAGAAGGCACACTCATGTGTCCTCACGATACATGAGGAGAACAAATCTTTGTGGGATCCTTACGACCCACGAAGGAAAAACACACTTAGGAGTCCTCACGACTCCTAAGGAGAAAATACACCTGCGAGATCCTTACGACTCGCAGGGAGAAAATGCTTTTATGGGACCCTCACGGCCCATAAAATTGAAAAGCCTTAGGTAATAGGGATCTAAACCTGTCTCCTAAGCCATCACTCCCATACCCCAACGGCGAATGATGAGTCGCTCCTGGTACTACATTCCAGTGCAGCGATGCAGACGCCAACCAAATTCGCTCCCCAATCCCCAAGCGGCGAATGATGAGTCGCTCCTGGCACCATATTCCAGTGCAGCGATGCAGACGCCAACAAAGTCCCGAAATTTTGCCGGCCCTACGGTCTGGATCATACATCCTGTAAAACCGTATACAATCCACGGGCGTAAAACGATCCCAATCTCTCCCAAGTCCTACTGGTGAGACCGCATTCAAAGTCCAAAAAAATAAAAAATAAAAAAAATATATAAAAAATAAAAATATAAATAAAATGGTATGTCCACAAGCAAAATAGGCACGGATGAAAACCCGAAAGGGCTCCGTGAGTAAAAACAGCAGGACTGCCGACGAGTTTGTGAAAACCCGAAAGGGCGCAAACTCGTAAAAAAGAGGTGAAATGCACTCGCAAAGTCCTCTCGACTTTGTGAGGAGAAAATTCCCGCATGAGATCTTTACGACTCACAAAGGAGCAATACACTTAGGAGTCCCCACGACTCCTAAGGAGAAAATACACCTACGAGATCCTTTCGACTCGTAGGGAGAAAATGCTTTTATGGGACCCTCACGGCCCATAAAATTGAAAAAACCTTAGGTGACAGGGATATGAACCTGTCTCCTAAGCAACCAATTCCAAATCCTCCCGGGGCAAATGATGAGTTGCTCATGGCATTATTCCAGTGCAGCAATGCAGATGCCAAACAAACCAAATCCAAATCCTCTCGGGGCACATGATTAAGTTGCTCCTGGCATTATTCCAGTGCAGCAATGCAGATGCCAAACGAAAAAACCAAATCCAAATCCTCCCGGGGCAAATGATGTGTTGCTCCTGGCATTATTCCAGTGCAGCAATGCAGATGCCGATAAAAATACCAATCCTCTCATGACAAATGATGATTCGCTCCTGGTACCATATTCCAGTATAGCGATGCTGATGTCAACTCAAGTCAAACAAATCAAACCAACCAATTCCAACATCGACCTTTGCGTCAAACAGCGACACTCCGCCTCGGGGAAACGTCAAGCAGACACTCCGTGCCAGGGGCACATCGACAGCAGACACTCCGCCTCGGGGAAACGTCGACCAGCGACACTCCGTGCCGGGGGCACGTCCACCAAATCGCTTCGTAACAGAGCGTCGACCGTCTATGTCGCAAAAAGGGCAGTGCAGACTCCCGCAAATTGGGAACCCAAATCGCTCCGGATCAGAGCGCCGACCGTCCACGTCGCTAAAAGGGCAGCATCGATCGTCTATGTCGCAAAAAGGGCAGTGCAGGCTCCCGCAAATTGGGAACCCAAATCGCTCCAGATCAGAGCGTCGACCGTCTATGTCGCAAAGAGGGCAGTGCAGGCTCCCGCAAATTGGGAACCCAAATCGCTCCGGATCAGAGCGTCGACCGTCTATGTCGCAAAAAGGGCAGTGCAGGCTCCCGCAAATTGGGAACCCAAATCGCTTCGTAACAGAGCGTCGACCGTCTATGTCGCAAAAAGGGCAGTGCAGTGTCACGGCCCGCTTCCCAGAGTACGCAAGATTTGGGCACGTGACATAGCCAACCATGCTACCTGTGGGTAGGAAGTATCCATCCACAGTCACATTACGGCTGTAGAGATATCAAGAACAAGATAAATAAACTGTCTAACACATGTCCAAATCCAGAATAACAAGAGTCAAAACAAATAAGTACGGAAGCAAATGATCCAATGCAATAATAGAAAGGTACGTCCCGTAATGCGGGATCACACCTGGAAATAAAATGCAATAAATGAACTAACCACTACAGAACTCACAAATCAGCCTGCTGGCTGAAGTACTCCTGGTCGGTCGGCGACAGTGGTAAAGAATCTGGGCCATGCAAAACCCAGACGTCAGCGCGTCATGTCAACCAGTAATATAATATGAACATGGTAATAAGCAATGCAGGGGATTAAACATGAATAAAGCAGTAATATGAAACAAGCAATGCAGGGTAGTGTGCAGTGGGTAACTAAACTGTTCTATCAGGTTTTCTATTCTAAAGTCTTTGAAATCAATTGATGACTCGTCGATGTAACTCAATAGTATCCCGTGCATGCCCGGGACCACGGTCAAGACCCTCGGGGCTGAATCCGAGACGTGCCGCTAGGCAGTAATAGGTAGCAGGATGGACGAGTGATGTCAGCATCATCACTCCCGGACTGGCCAAGCCCGTAAGACTGATCAGAACAGGTATCGAACTGTTGAGTTACAAGTCGGTTTCACCTTTGATTTTCCCATACCCCCAAGTTATGTATGTCAGGTCAGGTATTCAGTAATCAAGAACTAATGCCAACCCAGGATCAGGTAAAAGCAGGTTTGTCTGGATAGACAACAGGAATGGTCCATGAGGACCCCAAGTCAGGTTCGTTGGCATTAGGCATGGGATCAGGTAACAAGTCAGGTCATGGTACAACAGGTTGAGTTGGTAGCAAAGGGTACCATGTCCGGTGCATCGGTATGTACATATATGTCATGTGTAGTAAGGTCAGGTCAATATGTAATGCAATCGAAGGTGTGCTCATAACAGGTATAGCAGCGAATAAGGAACAACAGCAGGAAATAAGGTAAATAACAATAACAGTTCATTTAATCGCAATGGTGCATTACTATGGTGCAATTGTATTATCATATTAACAGGTTCGAGCACCTTTGGGGTGCAAAGATCACAGGGTAGCGCAGTATTAATAACAGAAAGTAATGAAGCTATATGTGTACAATTATCGTCCTTTAAATAGCAAAATGATTAACTGGTGGTTTCGTGATTAGGGTTACAGTGGCAAAATACGGTTTAGGTTGCAGTATCATGATATTTATCATATTTCGTCCAATCGAGAAAAATAACTACACTAGTTAATATTTGTAAGTTTTATGAGTCAATCATACTTAATTAGGATAACATAGCATGTAGCAAGTAATACTTGCCTCGACGGTTTCACAAACCGGAAAACACGAACGTAGCGTCGGCAGAAAACACGCGACGGTTGCACGGGCCACGGATCGAGTCCAAACAACGAACAGCGGGACCACACGGACCGGAGTACTTCGCTGGAGAGTCGGGTCAAGTCGTCGGCACGGCCGGAATCCGGCGAAATGTCAAAACAGCGACGAAGGTTAGCAAAATACAAAGCATGGACACGACGCGACCAGCGAAGGAAAAAGGGAAGGGGAGAGGTCAAGAGAACTTACTGTTGTGGTGTTCTGTGGCAGAGACGAGGCGAGGGATGACGACGGGGTGCTGCCGGTGACGGTTGCGAGGGTGGAGGCTCGGGTAACCAAGGAAGAGAGAGGAAATGGCGAGGAGAGAGAGACTCAGGTGAGGGGAGCACGGCACGGTGTTAGTCGGCGGCGCAGGTGGTTGCCGGCGGCTGCAGGTGGTTGCAGTGCGCGGGGAGCAAACAATATTGAGATGGAGAGGAGGAGGCGGAGGGAGTAGTCTCGGTGAGGTGAGGAGGTCAAGGCGCACGCGATGGTGGTGCCGGCGTGGGCCGCGGCGGTGAAGGGACGAGGCTAGGGCAGCGACGACGACGAGGTTCTGGTGGGTTGCAGGTGCACGGGAAAATGGCGAGGGTCGTGGTCGAGACGAGAAGGCGCGGGCGAGGGTGGCGGCGAGGTTAGGGTTCTGCGATGGGCGTTTCTCGTGGTGGGTTCTTCGCGATCGGTATCTGGGGAAAGGAAGACGAAGCGTAGGAAGGAATATATATAAATGAGAGAGAGAGAGAGAGACAGTTAGAGAGAGAGAGAGAGCAGAAGAAATTTGAGGAGAGAGATAGAGAGACGGAGAGAGAGAGATTGCTACGGGGGGCCCACGAGAGATTAAACCTCTCGTGTGATTGGCTGGCAAACGAAGGAAATTTAAAATAAAGATTTAAAAAAAAGATTTAAACGTTATTAAGTAACAGAAATATACATATATAAGGTTTTAGATTATTTAATTAAATGGGTATTTTGGCGCTAAATGAAACATTTCCAAATCGCGCCCGGGTTGCGCCCAAATATTTGAAATTCAAATAATAGGATTTTAAGCGAGTTCCAAATTTTAAAATGAGATGTTTTATGATTAAAATGCATGCCCCCAAGTCGGACACTTGCACGCGCGCGTAGCCGTCCAAACTCGCCCGTTTCACCGAATGGGATGAAATCTCGACGCGCGGACGCTACCACGCGACTAGTGGTGACGAGTAGGCCAATAAGGATATTTTTAACTTCACTTTAGGTGTTAAAATTTGTTATATGCAAAAATGACTTAGCCGGTTAAAATTTTGCAACAAGAACCAAACAAGCAAGATAATTGAAATGAGCAATGTCTAACACTCAACCAGTAACAGAAATAGTATTATTGGGCTCGGGTGTTACATGCAGGCTCCCGCAAATTGGGAACCCAAATCGCTCCGGATCAGAGCGTCGACCGTCTATGTCGCAAAAAGGGCAGTGCAGGCTCCCGCAAATTGGGAACCCAAATCGCTTCGTAACAGAGCGTCGACCGTCTATCTCGCAAAAAGGGCAGTGCAGGCTCCCGCAAATTGGGAACCCAAATCGCTTCGTAACAGAGCGTCGACCGTCTATGTCGCAAAAAGGGCAGTGCAGGCTCCTGCAAATTGGGACCCAAATCGCTCCGGATCAGAGCGTCGACCGTCTATGTCGCAAAAAGGGCAGTGCAGGCTCCCGCAAATTGGGAACCCAAATCGCTCCGGATCAGAGCGTCGACCGTCTATGTCGCAAAAAGGGCAGTGCAGGCTCCCGCAAATTGGGAACCCAAATCGCTCCGGATCAGAGCGTCGACCGTCTATGTCGCAAAAAGGGCAGTGCAGGCTCCCGCAAATTGGAAACCCAAATCGCTTCATAACAAAGCGTCGACCGTCCATGTCGCAAAAGGGCAGTGCAGGCTTCCTACAAAGCAGGAACCAGATCGCTCCGGGCCAGAGAAACGTCTACCACGGACACTCCGTCTCGGAGACGCGTTAAGCGCCGACCGTCCATGTCGTAAAAAGGGCAGTGTATCCCAAAAAGTGGGAACCAAAGCAAGTCGCCTCCACGCAAAAGAAGATCCATCAATTTCATGCACACGACCCACATATGCTGTGTGCATTTATTGATGGGGACAATTTGTTGGGGTAAAAATTTACACCCCGGTTGACCAAGTCAAAATCAAAGTCAACCCCAAACCAGGTGGGCCCAAGCCCAGGTCAAGCGGGCCCAAGCCCAAGTCGAGCCCGCGGCCAGCCTTCCCATGCCAACAACAAAATCATGTAATAAATAATTTTTATGTAATTGTTTATGCATGAATGTAAACAAAATGGGCATAAAGCCAGTATTTTGTAAGCCCATGGCTTATGTGCAAAAATGAAATGGCACATGAGCCATGGGATGGCTAAACTGCCAATTTTTGTAAAGCCCGAGGGGCTATATGTAAATATGTAAGCTTATAAAAGGCACATGATGATGAATAAAAAAATAACACTTTTCATTCCTCCCAAAACTAGGGTTCTTTGTGCCTCCTGCTCCTTCTCCAAGGTTCTAAACTTTCTCATTTCTTTTGAATTAAATCAAGAGTTTTACTCTTTCTTTTCCAAAACCAAGTAGTTTTCCACCATAAAACCCGCAAAGGGGAACTCAGATCTCCCATGAGATCTCAAAAAGGAGTGATTTTTAAAATCTCTTACTTCTTGATCTTCAAGATCCGGCCAAACAACATGAGGAAGAAGAAGAACCCCCTTCATCAGCTTCAAAACATCATAGGAGTTTAACTCCATACATATATACATAATAAATATTTCATTTCTGAAGCACAGCTTCTGTTTCTTAGGCTAAAAGCCTCTTTTTCTCGCCGGCGCTCAAGCGCAGAGCGCCCGCGTGCCGACACGTGGCGCGCTTGCGCTCAAACGCAAGAGCCCGAACGCAAATCGCCCCCGTGCCGACACGTGGCGCGCTTGCGCTCAAGCGCCCAGCGCTCAAGCGCAGAGCGCTCATGTGCCGACACGTGGCACTCTAGCGCCTGAGCGCTCAGCACCTAGGCGCACAGCGCCCAAGGCGCTGGCCCCACGCATCCTTTGGATGCCTTTTCCCCCTCTTTCTTATATATATATATATACATATATACATATATAAATACACATATGTATACATATTTGCACACACACGTGCTCCACGACACTGTCCCTGTTAGAAAAAAATTTCTAACGGGGCGCTGCCCCGCACCCCGCAAAGGGGCTGCTAGCCCCCTTGACCCCCAGCCCGCTATCCGGGTAGCGGGACCCCCGTAAAAACTCTGCGTGGCTCCCGATATATCCAAAACCCCCATTTCAAAACACAACACACGTACACTGCACATTGAGTTCGCATGACCAGTTTAACCCGTCAATCGGAGGTTCCCTCGCTCCAAAGGCGAGGGGTAATTAACGGCAGCTTAGTCCGCGGCTGCCGGAGATTCGGATCCCCACAATCATTAAACCCCGCCCCTACCCTAGGCAGGGGGAATCTGTAGTACGCCTGACAAGCGCGCGCGTATTCCCATCTCAATGGGGGTGACGAAAAACACCCTACAATGATCGCTTTGGAGTTTGTGTGACATTGATGCAAAACTGTAGATCTGGAAAAAAAAATAAAAACGAAAATAAATAAGATATTGCAAAAACAGGGAATCAAATTCGTAACTCATGAGATGAAAATGCAAACGGGTAATCAGTTGGTACTATTAATAACCTTATACTTAAATCACAAGAATATCTACATATACCTAATTGATTCAAAGAAAAGATTTTATTAACGAAAGGGATTTTAAAAGGAAAATATGCGAAATTTGCGGTTGTTATACATATGCAACATAAGTAATTTGCAACTTATGTTACATTTTCCATTGGTTTTTAGTCAACCAAACACAAAAGGTTGTTTGGATTTGGAAATCCCACCACAAAAGTTGAAATCATTAAAACAATGAATTTGGATGTTTCTATTTGCAACAAATGTTGAATGGAGTATCTGTTGCATTTTTGTTTTGTCGCAAACCAAACCCCTCCCTAAATGAATAAAAAAAAGGAAGCCAAAAAAATCTTACTCTAGCTAAAGACTGTACGCTTTGACATTGGAGTGCTATATAGACTTATTTAACTATTTATCCATCCTGCTAGCTGTTGGGATTGTATCTCGTATCTGTATTCATTTATGGGTCATTTGGGCTTGATCATTTATTGGTGTGGGCTACCAATAGATGTTAGGGTTTTGGTTTTATACACGGCTCTTTTTGGAGAAGGGATGGGTTGGTTTTAATTAATATGTAATTGTTGTGAGGATGCCTGATTGTGCCCCTTCTCTTATAGTGTAAGAGTAAGAGAGAGGGATGAGAGATATATTCTTGAGTGGTGCGATTGCTTTGTAATTTCTTTTGTGTGATAATGAAATCCTCGTTTTTAGCCATGTGGATGCAGGCCGAGATGGTCGAACCACGTAATATCGGTCTGTTCATCTTCTTCTGGCGTGTTGTGATTTTTCTATCCCATAAGATTGATATGTTCTATGCGGTGAAGTGGGTCGGAATCCCCAACACTACCTTTTGTAGATCCAAAATTTAATTTCAAGCTTTTACTACATACACAAATCCTACCGAACGGAGCATAATATGTGTGTGTAGCGGCGAACTTTTGTATTGGCGAAATGACTGGTCATTGTTGTTTTTTACTTTTTCGAGTAATAATTTTCCAATACACACTTACATAGCTGTTCCCTTCTTAACTCTTTTAAAATCAACCCGAAGAGCATAGTTGAATGGTCATGTAGTAAAACTTTCTTTTTCTAAGTGATCTATCCCTGTTCGATGCCCAAGTGTTGGTTGATTCCATAAAATAAATATGATCTCCGTTTTTGTTCAAACGGTTCGGCCCAGCCCAGCCCAGAAAATGCTGTCCGAGGCTTTCTCATTGATTTTGGGCCTCCTACATATTTATTGAATGAATTCCAGTAGATTTATTTAAGTATATAATTAAATAACCCAAAAGATCAATAAACTCATAGTCATAAATTAAGTACTGTTTCAACTCTCTAATACATTCCACCAACACTCCTCCAATAACTAAACACATATCAAACCTCACATATTGCAGAAAATATTCCATGAAAAAAAAGCAGCACTATGGCATAGAGAAGCAAATAATATATATTAAGAGGTATTAATTCAAGAGGATGACTTGAGTTTCTTGGCAATGCCAGCAAAGTGCTGTCCCTGATGAAATGCAAGCCCAAGTTCAAGCTCGGACGGGACCCGCGCGCCTTCGCCGGCGAAGGTGCCAGCGCCGTAAGGGCTGCCGCCCTTCACCTTCTCCATCTCGAACATTCCGGCTCCGAATGTGTAGCCGACAGGGACGAAGATCATTCCGTGGTGTACAAGTTGAGTTATCGCTGTCAGCCTACAGGCAGATTGAGAGTGTTAGAATACAGAAATACATTAGAACTTCCGAGTCTTGATGCAGCGGTAGTGTCATGCAAACAAAATTAGTTTGTAAATTAGAAGAGTAAAGATTAAAAAAAAAAAAAGAACTTACGGGGTGGTCTCTTGGCCGCCGCCTTGGGACCCGGTGCTATAAAAGATCCCTGCAGGCTTGCCCGCCAGCTGCTGCGCCCTCCAGAGCCCGCCGGTGGCATCAAGAAATGCCTTGAACTGCGCCGACATCATCCCAAACCTTGTCGGGAATCCAAATATTAACCCGTCCGCCTCTGCCAGCTCGTTCGGCGTGATTATCGGGATGTCGCTCTTTGGTGGTGCTCCCATCTTGCCAAGAACTTCTTCTGGAAGTATCTCAGGGACCTGTACGTAAAACATTTTAAGAGCAATATAACAATATTTATTTATGGAGATCGATTTTTTCATTTGCGTGCATGCCTGCGTGTGTTAGCAATAAGCTTTGATAGATCTGTTTAGTCAATATGCATACTTGAACCCTCGACGGAAAATTAGACAAATTACGCTAAATAGGGATATTGGTGTAGTAACTTTCATCATGAATGGTGAAAAATCGCAGATAAGTTGGTTGCAAAACACAAACCTGCCAGAGTTTGGCTTCGACTCCTTCGACAGATGATACGCCTTTTTTGATCTCTTCTGCTAGCTTCTCAACATGTCCATACATGGAGTAATACCTGCCGACGATAAGATAAAATAAAATATTATTTACATACTATATTTAAGAATTTTTTTTTATAAAAAAAAACATGTTTTTAGGAGTATTAATTAGGCAAGGCATTTCTATTGAGTGGTATGATTATGGCATCAAGGAAGTAAACCAACATAAAATTGTACCGAATAACATTAACCTTAGACCAAGTTCCAAAACGCAAGTAATATTTATAAGTGCCGCGCCAAAATATTCATAGAAGAATTCATTAACAAATTTTGTCTTTTGAGCTATTAAGGAACATACCTATATATACACTTCAATTTATTTTAGATATTACCCTAAATTGCATAAAGTAAGAACAATATATTTTCGAAGACTGTTTTCCGTAAGGAAAAAGAAAAAGAACTAAGATTCTGTACAGAAGGGAAATAGAAATTACCAAAACTTTTGTGATCGGTTATCGACGATAGAAAAATATATGGCTTTGCTACAATGGGCTAGACCATAGTTATTACTCATGCAGTTTGAGTGATATCAACTCTGAATTTTTTCGATAAAAGGGGAAGAGAGCAATGAGGAGGGATGATGAAAAACGATTGCAGCAGGTCATGGTTCTCAACTCTCATCATCACCACTTTTTCATTAAATAAATTGAGACCGTTTAAGAAGCAAGGTTTCTTTTTAAAAAAATAAAATTTGAAAGTACGTTTACGGTAGATCATCGATCGATCCGTCAACCATCTATATACTAGCGTCAAACTTCTAGCAGCCAAAATTAAGAACAAGAGAAGCACTTGCCATAATCCTAAACTGCCCCAAACTTTTCTCGTACCAGCAGAAAAAGTCTAGAAGAAATGGGGAGATAATAGAATTATGCTCAATTTTAAGGCATATATAAAGTCAAGAGCCAAACATATTCCCGCTTACCTTACCGTTGATTTTTATTTTTTGAGACACTCTTGGCTTGAAGAAACTTCTTAGTAAGGATATATAAAGATTTAAAGTAGGCAATAAAATAATAAATGCTATTTTCCCTCAAATTTATGAGTATCTTTCATTGCCATGTGTTATGCTCAGAATCAAAATGAGATTTCAATTTGAGACTCTTCTGCTTTGAAGCTAAAATAGTAGAAATCGGTCCAACATAAGATCTAAATTTTATTAAATAATTAAAAACATATGGATGTAACAACTAATAATTTGTAGAAACTAGGCATCACACTCAAACTTGAGGTGCTAAACCTATCAATAAACAATGTTTATTAATTCAAAAAATTTAAGAACGTTCTGATCAGTTCAGATCAAAGAGTTAAAGCAAAAGAGACAGCATCAAGGTTATAATTCAAAAAGATTTATTAGAAAAAGGCAAGTGAGAAAATGACATAAATGACTCTCCATTAACCAAGTAGATTATGCCAATACCTACCACCTCAACTGGGGTCACCCCTTCACCTACTATACAATTGTCTTTAATTTGTCCCTCTCTACAAAATTTCTCATTAATTTATATGCAATAATTTGCAATTAGGAATGATAAATTTCATCAATATAGGATTGTAAAACAGAGCACTCTTTTGCAAATAGTGGGCATAGATTGACTAATATGTCCGCCCCAATGCTAAAAAACGCATCTCATTTCATAGAAATCTGATAATGTTTTAAGCTGGCTGTTGGCTGCCTAACACCACCCTTCTCCTTCACTATCGTTTGTTAGGACAGGCAGTGAAAGAATAGGACATTTTAAGCACAACACTTGCGGAGTTTAATGCTAAAGAAGGCTCATAGAAATAGATTTCTCTTGGGTAAGAACCAATTTTAATTCAACCCTATTAAATCCAATGGGTATAAAGAAAAAGTAAGACAGAATGGGTTATAATATCATAGAGCTGCTTGATCATAAGATCAATATATATCCACACAAAAAAAGTGCTAATCAATATGCAAATTTTTTGGAACAAGTTTGCAAGATCACAGTCCAAATCCAATAAGAGGCTCAAAGCACCCTGATTTTTAATGAAAATCCATTTCAACACTTCTAAATTCCAATGGGTCAATAACAAATTAATCCCAAATGGGCTAAAAGGTTAATTAAAATTTGAGACAAATTAGCAAATACCATATGCTCATATGCTACTCAACTCAATATATATCAAATAACTACTAATTGATAAAACAAAATAATCTTAGACCCATAAAGGATTAGAGAGAGAGAGAAACTTACACTATATAAACCTGGGTCGCCATTGAAGGAGGTTTTGAGCGCAGAGAGAGAGAGAGAGAGAGGAGTGATGGGGATTTGAGGTCCAAAAACTAAGTATTTATAGAACATAAAAAGGCACCAATTGTACCAATTTGTATAATTGATGCCAGTGCCCATTTGATGTGGGACCCACTTGTTATTTAGAGAAAGTGAAATTTTGGTCGGCCGCTAATTTAATGTTTTTGCCAGCTCAGCTGATATTCGGAGTAATTTGTTTAGCAGGAAATAATTTTTTCTCTGTTTTATATTAATATCTCTATTATTAACATGCAAACTCTAAAGATACAGTCGAAGATCTCGGTGGTCTTGTGAGTTGTTGATAAACTGCGATTGCGGTTTTCTTTAGGAAGTCCCATAGCTGTGAGGCTTAACAGACAAAGAAAACGGTGGATACTTCCACTAGTTGGGTATCATCTTCTTGCCACCTTGGAAGCAGAAGACTCGAAAAGAAGTTACTTTAACAAACCTTGACTTGATTGAATACATCATTGAAACAATCATGCGAGGGGATACAACCAATATCTTCAGAGAAAAAGGTTCCAAAACAACTCTTTCTAACCAATTTATTACACAATATGACTAAAAAGTGAGGAGTCCACCCATTGAATGATCCCCACTCATTCTCTCATTTGCCCAGTAAATTACTAGGAAGAGTTGTATAGAACCCTTAAGCTAATATTTTTAATTGATGGTCTATTCATTTTCGAAAAGGGTTGGGTATATTTTTACCAGCCACTAATTATCATACCCACATGTACTCTAGAGATAGAAAAGGTGGAGCTCATGTCATCTTGTAATTAATTGCATACATGAGATTTGTGATGTTTATCTATTGGTTATATGTTAGGAGTAAAAATGGGTAGGAAGAGTATTTACATCATCTAGGAATTAATTGCATACATAAGACCCGTGATGTTTATCTATTGGTTATATGTTAAGAGTAAAATTGGATAGGAAAAGTATCTTTCAATAAAAAGTATTTTCCAAACCCTAAACCAAATAAGCAAATGTTCTTTTGATACTTTCATAGATAAACATTTTACAGTATGGATTAGACGATGAATGATTTGGATCGTTCAAATCTTGCGTCGTTTAGGAGTTTATATTTTTCTTGTTGTGCAATCCTGGTTGCAACGGATCATATATATATATATATATATATATATATATATATATATATATATATATATATATGAGAATAATAAAGAAAAGAGGCCTTAGGAGGCCTTTTCGTTAGATGACATCAAAAATTTATATCCTCCATGATTTTTTTCGACGATCGATATCCTTTATTATTTTCTTTATCATGTAAGATGTGTATTCACCAAATTTCATGTGATTCCACCGTATTTGCACCGTTGAATTTGCAATATAAAAAGTTCTATTGTCGGTATACCGTTAATTTTGCACCCACTAAATCAACGGTGAAAAGGTTATGGAATCATATGAAATTTCGTGTATTTACATTACATGATGATGATGATGGCTGCCGATCGTCGAAAAAATTCATGAAGGGTATATTCCTTCGAAGTCGTAGGAGGAAATTCCTTTTTATGCCATCTTTCCTCCATTATAGATACATATGGGTGCCGATCATCGGAAAAAATGAAAGAGAGTGTAAAGAGGCCTTAGGAGGCTTTTTGTGTAATGCGGCGGCAAAAAATACGTACTCCACTATTTTATTTGATGACCGGCACCTTTCAACTTGATATCCATGCTCTAATTTATCGATACACCAAATTTCATATGATCACAACACCATTTCACCGTTGATTTAGCGGGTGCAAAATTAACGGTTTACCAGCAATAAAACTTTTTACATTGCTAAATTAAAGATGAAATGGTGTTGTAATTATATGAAATTTGACGTATCGACAAATTAGAGGATATATATTAGGTTGGAAGGTGCTGGGCGTACATTTTGCCGCCACTTAACGTAAAATGCCTTCCATAACCTCTTTACTCCATATTATATATATTCAAAAATCTTATTAGTTATTTTTTGGATGAAAATTGACCATATAACTAACTTGACAAGGTCAGTGGAAGTGATGGCTTTCAATTTTTTTTTATAAACTTGTTCAACTCTAGAGCATCAAACTAATTAAATATGGCATCAGCTTTATGAAAATATGACTTCTTTTTTTGCTAATTAATATTTGCTAAAAACTTGGAATGTATATGAGAACAGAAGTATCCTTTTGCACACTATTTCAGGTAAAAAAGAAAGGAAGTTTTAAATTGAAATTTCGGATTGATTCTGGTCATCACCCCCGGCCACGATTATTGTTTGATATTTTTCTTTCAAAATATTAAAAATCTCTACTAATTGCTATTAGCTAATGTACATGATAATAGCGACTCCAATTTGATTCAACCAGATCTTAACATTAGAGGGCGTATATGGATTAAGGATATCCGATTTTTACGTTATGGTTACTAGTTTTCTTCCTTTCTTCTTTCTTTTTTATTTATTGATGGTGGACCAATTGCTTCCAACCAAAACGCGTAGCTCTTTTTCGAAGTGATCTCAAGCAGTTACCTTGTCCTATAGCAGTCTTGATTTTTTTTGAATATGTAAGTGAGTGAAAATGACTTCCCTCTCAAAACTTTCATAAAATATCCAACTCTTAAGGGATACAGACATGCTTTTGTTCTTTGATTTTGATTTTTTCCCCTCCAAGACAAAAGACACTGCAAATGAAATTGATTACGTTAATTAGTGGCACTATTTGCTGTTCTGGCACTAGGGCCCACGTAATGCCATGTCATCATGACGAAGGTGTTTGATCACATAATTAAAAATAATCGAACTTTATAAATTACAGGCAAATCAGCAGAAAAACTTCTGTTATACTGAATTCCCACCCATTTAAAGTTCCTACCACTTAAGTACCTAAAAGATAAACAACATGGTCTTATCCATGTAACTAATTTCTTTATAATGTGAGCCCCGCCTCTTCAAAGATAAGACTCATTTTTGAACCTCCATTTCTAAATTGGAAATTTGTTTTCGGGTCCAGTTTGGAGAAACGGCTTATATTTAAACCCACGTATTTTCAAAATTATGAAAAAAAAACTCAATACATATAAATACAGATGTTTCAAGCCAATAATGCATTGTATGTATCGTACTTAGGAATATTTTTGCAAAAAATTCATATTTACCCACAGTCTTTTAAATCAAATACACATGATTACTCTCTCCAAAAATTCTTCCTATGATTTACTCTCGCGACTACGATGATTTGCTTCTTCTTTCTGGGTGTTTTCATCCCAATTCCCCCCCCCTTTTTTTTCCCAATCTTCTTTTCAAAATATGCATCTCCATTTCAAATCACTAATCTTCAATCTAATTCCTCCAATTTTTCCCCATCTTTGTTTCTAATTTTGCATCTTTTTTTTCAAATGCCTAATCCACGATTCAATTCTTCAGATTCTTCTATCTCCACTCCTGATTTCCTTTCTCGTTTCAGCATTTCCATTCTCATGACGGCTGAAACTAGAACAATCAATAATAATAAAAAAACAATAAAGAGAACCAGGGCAAGCAATAATAAAGAGGAAAAAGAATAATAAGAAGATGGGTTTAGAAAAAAAAATCAGGACAAACAATGATAAAAACCAAATAATAAAGAAGCCATGAAAAACTATGGTTACATAATCAACAACCTCATGTTCTAATATTTTGGGAAATTCAGAAAATCTCATGTTCTAATATCTTAAAAAAATCTTAAGAGGGTATTATAGACAATATATACATAAATACGTATACAAATCAGGATTTGAGTTTAAAATAATGCCAAAGTATATTTTAGATTTTTTTTCATAATTTTGAAACTTCGTGGGTTTAAAAATAAGCCATCTATTCAAACTGGGACATGAAACAATTTTCCCTTTTTAAATCCATCTAAAGCTGCTGCAAACAAAACATGCAAAATGGAGATTTTTTTTTACGATAAATGATGCATGCAACCCCTTTTAGAAGCAACCAAACAGCCTCTTTATGTTTCTTCCACACATATATCTTGGCTTATGGAAACATACTTAGAAATATCTATCCTTTTTTTTCCATTCTATAGAATAAACCCAAGAAATATCTAATCGACAAGAGAGTAGATGTATACACATCGATGTATACACATCTGTAATACTCTGGGGCAAGAAAAGAGGTTCAGAGAGGAATCTAACATACGAAAAAAACATAAGCAATTACATGAAGCTAGACGAAGTCATGAAGTAACGCTCCTCGAAAAGTGATCGATCTATCTTGGTCACATTAGATTGGCCAATAGGTGCTATCTACCGCAGTTGTGGCAGTGTAGAAAAAGGAATACCGAGTCGTCTATCACACCGAAACTTCCATCAAGCCCATGACGCGTACCAAATCAATAACCTCAGCCTTATTGGCTGATGGCTTAGAGACCTCGCAGGTAATGCATCCACACAAATTAATACCAGTTTCCATTAATAGGATATTTAAAATATTCTTCCCCATCCATCAAAGTCACCAAACATATGTTCTTTCGTCAGAGCAATAATATATCATACATCAAACAATTACTTTCAAACAACCAGAAGGTAACAAAAAATCTCTAATATTATAATAAGAACTCAAGAATGTCACCTGGCTTTTCGTCATTTTTGAGAAGAAACTCAAAAATAGTGTTAAAATTTCTAGGATCTAAAACTTTCCACGTCTCTCGACCTCTCTCTCCATTGTTTCAAAAAAAGCATCCATTCACACGTGGAATTTGAAATGGAAAATTATACATAACTCTATTGATATTTTTTAATTTGTTCATATTCACTTTTTGAGCTGAGGGGATAACACTTCCTCAATCTCGATGGATCTTCCCTTCTCTGTCTCCTTAGCCCTTCGTTTTGGACCACTGGACTTAGGATCAGATTTGGTTGTTCCTAGGCTTGGAAGAACCGTTCTTGGGTCTCAACTACATGGCCCTTCTTCTGCTTTAAGTCACCGGCTTTTGGCGAGGAGACAACGGTTCCTTACGGATGATGACGTTATTTACAAATTGAACATCATCCTCATCTTCGCTGTCGGGAAAGTAGAGTGTGTCATCCTCCGCTTCGCTCTCGAAATTTATGACCCTACAAGTGTGCAAAGGATTTGATGGTTGAGGTGCTCTTCTCTGCCTTTGTGGGGAAGGTGAAGAATATGTAGACGGCTGGTCCTTTTCCAACTCCTGCATGCGTCGCCTGAAAACAACACAGTTTCTCAGCGTGTGACCATATATTTGGTGAAAAACGTAAAAATCAGGGTGATCATCTACGAGCTCCTCTTCTCTAGACATAGTGGAGATGGGGTGTTCTGCGCCGATACTTCTGATAGCTTGGAAGATTTGCAGCAACTCCCATCCGGGCATTAAGATTATCGCTTGATTTATCTACCCCCTTCGTGGAAGGGAGTAAATAAATAGTCTGGTTCTGCGACTTTGACCGAGTCTGGCATCTGTGGACATTTGGATCCTCGTTGGGCGTCTTTATGAGGCGGCCATATTTATTGGCTCTTGTTGACATTCTGCTAATCGGTATTGCAGGTTGTCTATTCGATTATCCGTATTACTAAGCTACTGTTGGAATTGGCTCATTTGTTGACGCAATCCGAGCATATCCTCACGCAAGTCTCTCACTTCATCATTCAATTGAGTGATTGTCTGTATGGATGCTTCGTTCATTTCAATGTGTCTTTCAGACACTCTGAACAAGAAAGCCACTCTCTTCGCGGGGGTTCTCTGAGGCGAGGGGTGTAACGGGAGATGTCGGTCTTCGTCCATTGGTAGGGGACTCGGTGCTTCTTCGATCAAGACGGCCGATGTTAACATGTGCATTGTTGTTTTTCCCCTGTTAGACGGTTATGGGCGAATCATGCCCTTGTTGAGGCTTTGGTTCGTCTTTGCCGGTGTTTTGATGATTTATCCAACTACATGTATGGACAACAACTGAAGAACGTGAAGACGTGTTTTGTCTTCTTCTATCCTGAGGAGTGTTCAGGGCCTGATTCTGTGTAGAATCTTGTATCATCTCCCTGAACGTATGGCAGCGTCTTAAGGAATTCCGTGCTCGCTGATGCAATATGAAAAAGCTTGGGGATGCGGCCAGTTCGGCTTCACTTGGCATTCTGGGATATAGGAGTTCGGTGCTCAGATTTCTGAGCAGGCAAAATGCTCCATACAAATCTCGATCGATCATTGACTCGATTGTAACGACTCTGAAATCACTGAACAGAATTTTCTTTTTATTGTACAGAAAAGAGTATTACAGCCTATGGAAGAGTTAAAAGTTATTTTTGTTAAATAAAAGCAAGAAGCAACTTGTAGCTCACTGGTAAAGCCTCTACACTGTTGTGACATAGCATATGTGTTCGATTCCATCAAAGACAATTATTTTTTTTCAGATTTTTCTTTTTAATTTTTGGAAGCCCAAGAGTTGCAGGTGCAATACACGGAGAAATAAAAAGTTTCAGAAAAATCAAACAGGCGCAATAAGGTGTACACACACAAAAACCCACATGGCACGAATCTCAAGGCAAAACCTCAAGATCCGACCATCCAAACCCATCAATGGGCCGACGCCGACCGTCAGATGAGCCCCGTTTGCCTCCATACTTTGCACACACACCCCTTCGACTCCTCTTAACTCCCATGCACTGTTTGATTTCCCTGCAATCAAACAAAGACCCTTCATTTCACCAATTAACACCTTTTTAATACATTTTAATCCAAAATTTTAATTCCCAAACCCTAATTCTCCACTATAAATACCACCCCATGTCTTAGCTCTTCACCGTTCTGAAATTCTAGCAAAAATTCTCTCAAAACGTTCCTAAGTGCAAGTGGAGTCAAGTGGAGTTAACGACCAAGCTTGTTCCGTCGAAAATCGAAGCCGTTTCCGGAGCTCCCGCGACGCCACGAAGCCCCCTCCCTTCTTCCTTAACCTTTTCTCGATTTTACCAAACCGTAAGTCCTTTTCATCTCTTCTTATTTTCATCTCAATTTATCTTCTAAAAAGATATCGGTAAAGTGGAGTTACTCCCGATACTTTTCTTTTTAAACTTGAAACTCGATTTTTCTTTATACTTTGGTCAAACTAATATTACCACTCTACTTGTAACTTTAATTACAAACGTTCAGCTTCAAGTTTAACCAAAATTCTCATGTGAAACAAACATAAACAAACTTTTTCATTAAAATATCTCGAACTTTATTATCATCTCTTTTTGATAATTGTTTAAACAATACTTTTAGGAGAACTTCACGGGGTAATGACCTACCCCACACGTGCACTTTGGTTTCATAGCACGATGTCTACATATATGTATGGTTGGTTCAAAGAAATGTTTTTCATTAAAATACCACATCTTTTAAAAACCGGGTTTCTTTTAAATCGGTATTTTGTAATTCTTGGCAAATACGCCTCTACAACCTTTGTTACGGGAACCGCTAATGGATGGTGCGGATTATCGCACATCTTTGGAATAGTAGAGTGAGATGCAGAACTCCTCACGGAGTATTCAATCTCGAAAGGAAATAAAATACGGTTTTTAAGAATGCGACTTTTCTAAATAAAACTAATTTTTTAAAAATTATATAAAAATTTTAAATCCGTATTTTCAATATATTAATAAATTATATCTTCTAAAATGAAAGATTAAAATGTTAATAAAATACCATCAAGTTACCAAAAAAGGGATAGTTTTCAATATAAAACCATAAACTTTTAAAAGCAAAGTTTTTATCATTAAAATACTCAATAATTAAAACACATGCTCATGAAAACCCTAAATGTTATAAATCACCTTTGAGGTTTATTTTTAAACTATATTAAAATATTTTTCATAAAACCCCCTCGAGATATACAAAACAATATTTTAAGGACTCTAGTTAATATAGGTTTAAGCGGAATCAATTCTCTTGAGCCCTAGGGAGCCGGAGAAAGTGAGTGTGTGCCTATTCAGGTTAGACAATTTAACGGAGTTATCAATGGCAATTGTCTTGGAAAAACACACAAATCCTGCCGTCCATGTGCAGCAGTTGCCGATTACTCCCGAACCTAAGAAAGTCAAGAGTTAAATCCGTTCATAAGTGTCTGACTCAATCTGAGTCCAAACTCAAACCAGAATCTGAAATCAAACACGAACTTGAATACTTGATCATGAACACGAACACTCGAAATCAATTCAAACTCAAACTTGTATACTTGACTCGACTTTGACCGAACTATGGACATAACGTGACATGAACTTGACATGACTACTTGAACACATGATTATATTCTGAACATGAACCTGAACATTTTATATCCATGGATTCGGCCAAGACTTATAATCTTAATCTATACAAATACCATACGCGGGGATAAAGGGGTATATTGGTACCGAACGTATATCATGGCATAAGAGGTCACTTAAAAAACACCTATATGAATTCGCGTGCCTTTGTCCCATGGGTTATGACGGCCTTGTACTACATGTCATCATAGTTCACGGGGTAAGATAGACTCCTATCGTATACATAAATACCTTCCTTATCAAACTACAAATAACTACGCTAGAATAACTATCTTATACCAGTGAACGATCATATACAAGCTTACATGTTCATTTCACTTTATATACTATTTTCTCTTTCTTCTTTTGGGGCTTACCGAGCGCTAGTTCGCTGACAACATTCCTCTCTATTTTCTTTCTTTAAAATGTTCGTTAGGAAGACCGGACTCTGAGGAGATATATAACGCCCCACGCCTTAGTACAGATGGTATTGTCCGCTCTGGCCAAAACCGCACGGTTTTGTCCTTTAGAGCGAACCGGATCCGACAAGGGGCCACTTCCCAGGAGGTCACCCATCCCAAGACTTCCCTGTCCCGAGCACGCTTAATTACGGAGTTCTCAGGCTCTTGTAGTACCGATTCACTTAAAAGGCGCCTTTGTAAATGAGGGTGATATCATTATATTTATAATGCAGTTCGGTCCTCTTTCGGAACGTATTCCGAATATTCCCCATTGTTCTACAGTGGGTCCCATGGACTTAAGAGGTGCCCCCCCGCCTCCTTGGCATGACAATTGGCGTGGCACTTTGTTCTGTTTGGCGCTTTGTTCGGTGATCAAGAACCAGGTCCCGACATTCTCCCCACCTTTAAACAATGGTTTGTCTTCGAACCATAGACATACTACCGAGGGACCTGCATGGGCCACCATAAATGTAATGCCCCACACCCCAGTACAGATGGTATTGTCCGCTCTGGCCGAAACCGCGCGGTTTTGTCCTTTAGAGCGAACCGGACCCGACCAGGGGCCACTTCTCATGAGGTCACCAATCACAAGACTTCCCTGGCCCAAGCAAGCTTAACAACGGAGTTCTCAGGCTCCTATAGTGCCGATTCACTTAAAAGGCGTCTCTGTAATTGGGGGTGGTATCATTACATTTATAATGCAGTTCGACCCTCTTTCGGAATGTGTTTCGAATATTCTCCATTGTTCTACAGTGGGTCCCACGGACTCAAGAGGTGCCCCCCACGGACTCAAGATGTGCCCCCGCCCCCTTGGCATGAAAATTGGCATGTCATTTTGTTCCTGTAGGGTTACTGGCACTCTAACAAGGTTCTACAAGGCATCAACCATGCCCGGTTAAAATTTTATCCGTGCCGAACAACCCTAAACTAGATCTTTAAACTAGAGATTAAGCGAAAACAAGAATGTTAAACACATTAACACTAAGTGAATACAAAATACAACCTTTGTAGATCGGTCCTTCACTTCTAAAGCTCCTTGTTGTAGTCCCTTCGCTGCGATCACGATGCTCCCGGACTCTCGGACGGCTCCATGAGAAGAGGGCAACGGTTTTGCTTGAAGTCTTCGAGGCCGAAAATGATCTACGTCGAGGGAATACGAACTCAAGCTTCTACTTCACTAACTTAAGAATTAGTGAAGCAAACATCCTAAACTAAAGTGCTAGTCTTGTAGAGGATGATGAAATAGAAAATGGGTACACTTTAGAATTTCTTTTCTCACAATGTTTCTCTCTCCTTTTCAAACCCTAGCAAGAATTTGAAGGAGGAAGAAGATGAGCTCAAAATGAGAATGAAAACTAATCAAGAGAGAGTAAGCTAACCAAGGGTGAGTGGGTATCATATACTAATTCATGTAGAGACATAACCATGGCTAATTATAGTGGTTAGGTTTATAAATATGCTAAGTAAAACAAAACTAGTGGACTTTGGTCAATGCACTCACAAGCTTCATGAAGCTTCATGCACTTGAACAATTATCCACTAATTTTGTATTTACTTTGTATATTAAAACCTAACAAATATAATTAGTATGGTATAATTCTTATACACCCATGTAAGTTGTATCAACAACGATGATACAATAATGTACACAAATAAATATATATCACATATATATTAACTTGTGTACAAATGAGAAAAACAAATGCTTAAGTGAACCAATATTAGTTAATGTAAATTAGTATATCACATATACAATTATACACTAAATTATTAAATCAACACTTGACTTAATAATCCGGTTATATTACATATAACCGACTAACATCCAATGTATCGACTTATCGAATCAACCCTTGATTCGATAACCTGGTTATATCATATAACCGATCGATACAAATATCGCAAGAATAGAATACGGTATCACATACTCGCATTATTCTCGGTCCCGCACATATCACATATGCGCTCCTATTTCGTTTTGCCCGAGCCAGTAAAACCTCTATGTAGGACTCTAAAGACTCGTCAATACGCCGGCAGTAGGTGATGATCATATCAAGCACCCACAAGCCGTCAGCGGTACTAGCTGGACGTAACGGCTACCCGGGTATTGAGCGATCAGAAGATCAGCAAGCAAGCCTGCTCCAACTCCTGCAAAAAGCCTGACAGTGACACTACCGTACAGTCTGGTTTTCTCGTCTGATATGTCGCATATCAAGTCTAGGGGTGGTAAACGTCAGACCCCAATAACCGATAAGTCATGCCGATATGAGGCTCATAACGGGTCGAGAAACTACTGGTAACACTTACCAGTATATCTCTAAACCAGCCCTGGCCAGGGACTTCCCTGTTATGGCCAATCGAGCATACGCAACATCAACCCCCAATACCGGGAGAGACGAAACCCCTCCTATCGCTCATTGCCTCCATGTGACTCGGGACTGTACCCAAAAACCACCGTTTTGCACGCCCTCTTGGACGTGGTAAGGTGGAAATCAAAGCACAGTGGGAATCACACAAGACTCTATGACGATCTCGGGTCTACAGACTAACCTGTACAAGTGTCACCAGAGAACTGCCATCTGACGTAAGGTATAATACCATCTGGGAGTTCTCGGCGAGTCCGTCCAGTGTACCCAGTCTCCACTGAGCACCCGTATATCATCTCTGATGTCAAACACCAATGGATATGGGATCATCCATCGCCCATCTACATGGGTCGAGAAGGTATACGCTAGTCTACTCTGGTATATCGATGCCCCGTCTCGATACACCCACGACTAGGGACCTTGAAGGATGTACTTATGGACTACCATGTCCCCACTAGTATGATCCGCATCATAGTCCAGGTAGTCAAGTACACATCCTAAGGGCTTTACCAACATGTAACAGAGAGACAATCAGTGTACACGTTAAGGTAAAGAGTAACCAGATAGCATACTATCATGTCGAGCAAGAAAGTCCTTCCTATATATGTCCAAGTATCCACTACAATATACATCTCATGTATAGTAATGGCCTCTAGGGCATACATATAACTAACAATCTCCCACTTGCACTAGGGCCATCTGATAACAGTGGTTGTAGTATCTTATACTCAACCATCCCTTAAAAGTCTCTCTCTGGGAAAAGGCCTTTGTGAGTGGATCCGCCGTGTTGTCCTCTGAGTTTACTCTCCTAACCTCGATCCCCTGGAGATCAACCATCTCCATGATCAGGTGATACTGTCTTAGAATATGTCTGGATCACTGATGGGACGGGCGTTCCTAGGCATAAGCCATAATTCCATTGTTACACAATGGTAGGAACGAAGTTCATCTCATGAACTAATATACACCCAGACTGCCTCTTTGGTAGCATCTTTGGTAGCGATGTATCCAGCCTTTATCGTCTAGTATGCCACGGTATCTAGCTTGGAACTTTTCCAACATACCGTCCCTTTACTGAGGGTAAAGACAATGCCTGCGGCTGACATTCAGTCGTCCTTATCACCCTGGAACCTTTCCAGTGATTCTCCCCAGGATCAATTGATACCATCTCACTACATCTAGTGAGTATCCTAACATCCAATTAGATCTATCTCATAGATCCTAAACACAGGATTTAGTAGGTATCACTTTGATCCTATTTGTAGAATCCTTGTGATAAGCGGAGATTGACCGAGCGTAGCATAGGAAACTCCTTTCCTATCAAGAGTATGTCATCCACGTACTCTACGAGGATCACCACCATACTCCCTACTACCCTTTTTGTATATACAAGGTTCATCTACCATTTTGATGAAGTCAAACTCTTTGACTAACACATCAAAACAGACGTTCCAACTCCGCGATGCCTGCTTTATGACATAAAACATCTTGCACACGTTTCCGTTGCTCCCACTATCTACGAAGCCCTCTGACTGTGTATTTATAGACTCTCTCTTCTAAAACATCATTTAGAAAAACAGTCATGACACCTAACCGCCAGATATCGTAGTCATGGTATGCAGCCGTGGTAAGTAGGATCTGGATGGACTTAAGCATAGCTTTAAAAGTCTCAACTTTTCCATGTACACCAAGTAATCTTCTCAAGATATACTTGCTCCTGATGGGGATTTAACCCTTCAGATAAGGCAACCAAAGTCCATACTTTGTTGGTGTATAAGGATTCCATCTCAGATTGCTAAGCATCCAGCCATTCTTACAGAGTCCTACTCCTGATGGCCAGCTCGAAACTAGTTGGGTCATCATCACATGATGCAATCCTCGCTCCCACTGTCATAGAGAAACCAAAGTATCTCTCAGGTGGGTGAGGAACCCTGCTAGATCGGCGGAGAGGCTGAGGTTCGTTGGAAACTATTGAATCCTTTGGTTCTACCAAATCATCAGCTGTAGTTTGTATAGCTGGAACTCTTTCCAGTTCTACCTCATGACCATTAATTTCTTCACAAGAAATTCCCTTTCAAAAAGGTGGCATGCTGAGAAACAAAACATCTTTTGTTCCTCGGTTTGGTAGAAGATATTCCTTTGCGAATGCTTGGGATATCCAAAAAACTTCTACAGAACTGACTTTGCCTCGAGCTTGTCCGGATTATTCTTTTAGACATAGGCTGGACAACCCCAAATCTTAACAAACTTAAGATATGGGCTCTTCCCTTTCCATATCTCATATGAAGTGGTAGGCAACTGATTTGGTTGGAATCCTATTCAATAGGTATGCAACTTCATAAGTGCATAACTCCCTATAAGGAAATAGGAAACTCATTAGTACTCATCATAAAGCGCACCATATCAAATAGGGTGTGGTTGCTCTGCCCCGATACACCGACGTGCTGTGGTGTATACGGAGGAGTAATGCTGAGAGAGAATCTTATTCTTCTTTAGAATAGTCCAGGAATCCCATGCTCAAGTATTCTCCTCCCTGATCACATCAAAGGACATAATACTAATACCCATTTTGGTTGTCTACTTCTAACGTATATTCTGTGAATATCTCAAAAGCTTCGGACTTGTGTTTCAACAGGAACATATGTCTGAATCTTGAGAGATCATCAGAGAATGTAATGAAGTACAAAGAACCGGTCTTGGCATGTGTAGACATGGGACCTTCATACATCAACTTGTATCATCCCAAGAGTTCACTAACTCTTTCTCTGTTTCCTATAAACAGAGCTATGGTCATCTTATCTCTGTGACATGACTGGAAAGTTTTACAAGATGTAAATTCAAACTAATTTAAATATGCATCTTATGTAACTTCAGCTAGTCGGGTCACATTGATATGGCCTAGTCTACAATACCTCAAGAAGGATTCGTTCATTTCTGAACTCTTCCTCTTGTGTGTGTTCTGTATACTAAGAACTGTAGTTTGATTTAGAACGTCAATACTTTTAGATAACGTGCCTGAACCGATCAACTCTTGATATAGGAAATGTTCAAAACATGATCCAACAATACAAAATTATATCCTTTCTTTACTCATAAAGAGATGAATATGATGTTGTATATCAGGTTCGGTATCTAATAACATTCGTTCAGAATCAATGTATTCTGGTAATACAGGGTGATAACTACCAACAGACTTGGCTGCAACACTTGCACCGTTTCTATCTCATGAAACTTATCACCCGTTCTCAGTTCTTTACCTATCTGTAGCCCATGTAACAAATTACATATGTGGGATCCTGATCCGGTCTCTCATACCCAGGACGGAAAGGATATGGAGAAACAGTTCTCTGTAATGAACACACCCGAAGAAGGTGCATAAGCATGCACTTTCTTCATTTGGGCGGCACGGGAATTCTGGTAATCCCCTATTTTCTGCTCTGTCTTATAACATTTATAAGTTGGAGCGGGACCAACGTTCCCCAGCTCAGTATAATAAGCGGGTTCGGCCAATACATCCGTATTATTATCTTGATTAAGGCGTGACATGGTCGCTACCTGGAGAGAGAGAGAAGAAAACACTCTGCATGCGCTCTTGCAAGATCAGATTGGTTATTATTTTATCTAATCAGGATGGCTCCCACTGTTTTTATAAAATCTTCCTTCAAACCCTAAAAGGAAAGACTAGATGGGATTAATTACACGCTACAAGTTCGCCAATCTTTCAGCCAGGCCAGTGTCGGTACTTTGAGGGAGGTTCCCCGTGCTTTCGCACGGATCTAATTAAAGTAAACCTCGTTTTCCCAGAGGCGTAACCCCATTGACACCTTTCTAGACACCTACTTGATCAGCTAATTTTAATGTGTAAAACTCTCCCAGGAGTAACAATTACTCCCAGTGGGTATCGGGATCCAACTATCTCATAGAAGGTATGCAATCTCATTGCAAATTTCAACACTTGAAATTCCCGATTATTTTGCCCCTAACCTCCTATGACCTTGACAAAGGCCAACAAATCATAGGATGCTAGTCAAGTTCAACCCGTCATTTCTTGATTGAATTAAACCCACCCGCACGACCCTTGACAAAGGCCAACAAGGTCGTACGACTACCCTAACCCAATCTGCATCATATGCATAAGCAGATAAGCACTAGTCAGCTACCGCACACTACGCCTTGACAAAGGCCAACAAACGCAGCACGAATACTAACCACTACTTATCTGAAATGACGGAGGGCTACAACAGGTTTTTCTGAAAACCTATTGCGTAACGAACTTGATATCGTTGTAGAATCAAATAATTTTTAAAATGGAGTGTTTTTGAGGCTTTTACTAGTTTCGTTAAAGAGGTCACTCCCGGTGAAGGGATCTCGGCTCTTTCCTTATGGAATAAGGTGCAGAATATATCTCATATATCGCTATGCAAAGCAAAAACTCCAAAAGCAATCAAAAGACAAACCGAGTGTTGTAGCATCTTCCAGTTATTGCTAAAGGGGTCACTCCCGGTGAAGGGATCTCGGCCCTTTCCTTATTGAATAAGGTGCAGGATGTTCTACAAGGAACACCGCGATGCAAAGCAAGAACTGTAGCTACCTGTTTTTGAAAATTCGATTCCACAACATCTTTTAGGTTTCCTTTTCTTTCATTAATCACATTAATGAAGTCCCATCATCTAAGTCTCCTAAACATCACAGATAAATACGACGTACACTTATGCCATCCGTGTTCGCCTCGATGTCCCCTTGTGCACCGTTAGGTTAGGTAACTAACGACAGAGCGGGGCAGGGCTAGCGCGGGTGTAAAACATAAGTAACGTCTATATAATATATCATATATACTATATACAGTATCTATCCGAACATATCACATGATCACATCACAGATAACGCAGCAGAAGAAACATATGAAACATTGGATATACTAGGACGTCCGTGTTTTATTTTGAGCCTCTATAAAACACGGATTCCACGGTCGCGATGAATAGCCAAACCCACACCCCTAGACCCCTACGAGAGCGGCAAGCAACCCTACCAATTCTAGAGTTAGGAGACCCAGACTCGACTCCTCGAGTTGGTCTCCCACTGGACTCTAGAACCCGGTTACTTGTGCTCTCCTCCTTGGGTCTACCTAATGCGGAAAAGTAAATAATATACAAATGGTGACATCAACCTCATCCCGGAAGTGCCCCAATAAAAGAATATTACATACAATGAATTTTACATGAATGAAAATAAAAACCCTCATCTCACATAAAACCCCCGGCTATTCAGAATGCGATGATCCAATATAACATATCCAGCAACACATAACATCACATGTCATCAACGTAAGTAAATATGCGCATCCCAATTGTCGTTGACATATAGCAACGAAACCGGCGATATCACATATTACACTTACGGTCGCAGAAAAGAAAGTGTAAAACTACAACAGTTGGAATCCGCAACATCCTTAGACATCATATGCCTAACCAAATGAATTCCTTAGACATCGCATACCTAACAATTATAAACCACGCATTTCATTCTCATTATTGAAAACTCTTTTCAATACCAAGTCGGGCAATTCAATAAGATTCCCGACATGTGATCGAATGCTCGTCGCAAACTTTAGTAGACAGTCGCACCCCCGGATGCCGTCGATGAAGTGCACTAAGGCGGAACACCGCTGCCTCGAGCGCCCGAACTGATGCTTTTGGTAATGGGGTTCTCCTACAGTCACTTGGTCGGGGCTATGGGGCATGGCTGTCTATTAAGTTTACCCGGCGAGTATCCGCGTACGCTACGTGATTGCAACGGACTTTTGATCGCATCAAAATTCCATGGCAACCGATCATTTGAGACTAAACTGCTATGTTTATAAACTTCAAATTAGTTATCTCATAACTGCTTGTGGATTCCAAATATTGTATCACATTCCAGATAAATAGACAATGTTAAACTTTCCGATCGAATAATCAAATACGCAAGATTTCCCAAATAGTTCTCAACATTTGAGGGGAGTTTAAAAACACCCATCACATGCCACAGTACCAATGGTCCAGCCGTAGAAGGGTCAAGCCAACGCCTCACATGTGGAAACGCCGTACTGTCCCAAACCCTAAGGTTCAAAAGGCAGTTCAAGACGGTCACATAATCGAGTTAAGGTTTGTTGTCTTCTAGAGGGTCCATTGCGTAACTTGCACGATTTAGACGTTCTTAAACAACGGAAAAATCCAACACTTGGAAATTTTCCGGGTCGGGAAAAAGTGAGTTATTGATATCCGTTCGAACTTTTTAATACTTTCTAAATTATCCGGAAAAACAAAACGAAATTAAATTTTCCGATCGAATCAACGAATACAAAATAAACTCCAGAACACTCAACACTTGAGTCAGTTTAAAAATACCCAGAAAATATAACTCACAGAAATAGAGATTACAGTGCAAAAACGGGGGCATAAATCCTCTGTACTGCCGCGGATCCGCGGCCCAAGCGCGATACGGCCGCGGTTCCGCGGCGGTATGTACGGATTATGTTCTCATTTTTCACTACAATTCTTATATTTCCCTGCTGATTTTTTTAGGCATTTTTAATTCAGAAAAAATCACAGTTTAGAAAAATTTTCCAGAGAGGGGTTCAATATTGTCGTATCGGGGTTCGATCGGAGTTTTAACTTCGTAAACACGTCGCCTAATGCTCTAGGTAGGCTCTGATACCACTGTAGGGTTACTAGGCACTCTAACAAGGTTCTACAAGGCATCAACCATGCCCGGTTAAAATTTTATCCGTGCCGAACAACCCTAAACTAGATCTTTAAACTAGAGATTAGGCGAAAACAAGCATGTTAAACACATTAACACTAAGTGAATACGAAATAAAACCTTTGTAGATCGGTCCTTCACTTCTAAAGCTCCTTGTTGTAGTCCCTTCGCTGCGATCACGATGCTCCCGAACTCTCGGACGGCTCCATGAGAAGAGGGCGACGGTTTTGCTTGAAGTCTTCGAGGTCGAAGATGATCTACGTCGAGAGAATACGAACTCAAGCTTCTACTTCACCAACTTAAGAATTAGTGAAGCAAACACCCTAAACTAAAGTGCTAGTCTAGTAGAGGATGATGAAATAGGAAATGGGTACACTTTAGAATTTCTTTTCTCACAATGTTTCTCTCTCCTTTTCAAACCCTAGCAAGAATTTGAAGGAGGAAGAAGATGAGCTCAAATTGAGAATGAAAACTAATCAAGAAAGAGAGTAAGATAACCATGGGTGAGTGGGTATCATATAATAACTCATGTAGAGACATAACCATGGCTAATTATAGTGGTTAGGTTTATAAATATGCTAAGTAAAACAAAACTAGTGGACTTTGGTCAATGCACTCACAAGCTTCATGAAGCTTCATGCACTCGAAAAATTATCCACTAATTTTGTATTTACTTTGTATATTAAAACCTTACAAATATAATTAGTATGGTATAAGTCTTATACACCCATGTAAGTTGTATCAACAACCATGATACAATAATGTACACAAATAAATATATATCACATATATATTAACTTGTGTACAAGTGAGAAAAACAAATGCTTAAGTGAATCAATGTTAGTTAATGTAAATTAGTATATCACATATACAATTATACACTAAATTATTAAATCAACACTTGACTTAATAATCCGGTTATATCACATATAACCGACTAACATCCAATGTATCGACTTATCGAATCAACCCTTGATTCGATAACCTGGTTATATCGCATATAACCGATCGATACAAACATCTCGAGAATGGAATACGGTATCACATACTCGCATTATTCTCGGTCCCGCACAAATCACATATGCGCTCCTATTTCGTTTTGCCTGAGCCAGTAAAACCTCTATGTAGGACTCTGAAGACTCGTCAATACGCCGGCCGTAGGTGATGATCATATCAACACCCACAAGCCGTCAGCGGTACTAGTTGGACGTAACGGCTAGCCGGATATTGAGCGATCAGAAGATCAGCAAGCAAGCCCGCTCCAACTCCTGCAAAAAGCCTGACAGTGACACTACCGTACAGTCCGGTCTCCTCGTCTGATATGTCGCATATCAAGTCTAGGGGTGGTAAACGTCAGACCCCAATAACCGATAAGTCATGCCGATATGAGGCTCATAACGGGTCGAGAAACTAATGGTAACACTTACCAGTATATCTCTAAACCAGCCCTGGCCAGGGACTTCCCCGTTATGGCCAATCGAGCATAGCGCAACATCAACCCCCAAAACCGGGAGAGACGAAACCCCTCCCATCGCTCATTGCCTCCATGTGACTCGGGACTGTACCCAAAAACCACCATTTTGCACGCCCACTTGGACGTGGTAAGGTGGAAATCAAAGCACAGTGGGAATCACACAAGACTCTATGACGATCTCGGGCCTACAGACTAACCTGTACAAGTGTCACCAGAGAACTGCCATCTGACGTAAGGTATAATACCATCTGGGAGTTCTCGGTGAGTCCGTCCAGTGTACCCAGTCTCCACTGAGCACCCGTATATCATCTCTGATGTCAAACACCAATGGATATGGGATCATCCATCGCCCATCTACATGTGTCGAGAAGGTATACGCTAGTCTACTCTGGTATATCGATGCCCCGTCTCGATACACCCACGACTAGGGACCTTGAAGGATGTACTTATGGACTACCATGTCCCCACTAGTATGATCCACATCATAGTCCAGGTAGTCAAGTACACATCCTAAGGGCTTTACCAACATGTAACAGAAAGACAATCAGTGTAGACGTCAAGGTAAAGAGTAACCAGATAGCATACTATCATGTCGAACAAGAAAGTCCTCCCTATATATGTCTAAGTATCCACTACAATATACATCTTATGTATAGTAATGGACTCTAAGGCATACATATAACTAACAATCTCCCACTTGCACTAGGGCCATCTGATAACAGTGGTTGTAGTATCTCATACTCAACCATCCCTTAAAAGTCTCTCTCTGGGAAAAGGCCTTTGTGAGTGGATCCGCCGTGTTGTCCTCTGAGTCTACTCTCTTAACCTCGATCCCCTGGAGATCAACCATCTCCATGATCAGGTGATACTGCCTTAGAATATGTCTGGATCACTGATGGGACGGGCGTTCCTAGGCATAAGCCACAATTCCATTGTTACACAATGGTAGGAACGAAGTTCATCTCATGAACTAATATACACCCAGACTGCCTCTTTAGTAGCATCTTTGGTAGCGATGTATCCAGCCTTTATCGTCTAGTATGCCACGGTATCTAGCTTGGAACTCTTCCAACATACCGTCCCTTTACTGAGGGTAAAGACAATGCCTGCGACTGACATTCAGTCGTCCTTATCACCCTGGAACCTTTCCAGTGATTCTCCCCAGGATCAATTGATACCATCTCATTACATCTAGTGAGTATCCTAACATCCAATTAGATCTATCTCATAGATCCTAAACCCAGGATTTAGTAGGTATCACTTTGATCCTATTTGTAGAATCCTTGTGATAAGCGGAGATTGATCGAGCGTAGCATAGGAAACTCCTTTCCTATCAAGAGTATGTCATCCACGTACTCTACGAGGATCACCACCATACTCCCTACTACCCTTTTTGTATATACAAGGTTCATCTACCATTTTGATGAAGTCAAACTCTTTGACTAACACATCAAAACAGACGTTCCAACTCCGCGATGCCTGCTTTATCACATAAAATATCTTGCACACGTTTCCGCTGCTCCCACTGTCTACGAAGCCCTCTGACTGTGTATTTATAGACTCTCTCTTCTAAAACATCATTTAGAAAAACAGTCATGACACCCAACCGCCAGATATCGTAGTTATGGTATGCAGCCGTGGCAAGTAGGATCTGGATGGACTTAAGCATAGCTTTGAAAGTCTCAACTTTTCCATGTACACCAAGTAATCTTCTCAAGATATACTTGCTCCTGATGGGGATTTAACCCTTCAGATAAGGCAACCAAAGTCCATAATTTGTTGGTGTATAAGGATTCCATCTCAGATTGCTAAGAATCCAGCCATTCTTACAGAGTCCTACTCCTGATGGCCAGCTCGAAACTAGTTGGGTCATCATCTCATGATGCAATCCTCGCTCCCACTGTCATAGAGAAACCAAAGTATCTCTCAGGTGGGTGAAGAACCCTGCTAGATCGGCGGAGAGGCTGAGGTTCGTTGGAAACTATTGAATCCTTTGGTTCTACCAAATCATCAGCTGTAGTTTGTATAGCTGGAACTCTTTCCAGTTCTACCTCATGACCACTAATTTCTTCACAAGAAATTCCCTTTCAAAAAGGTGGCATGCTGAGATACAAAACATCTTTTGTTCCTCGGATTGGTAGAAGATATTCCTTTGCGAATGCTTGGGATATCCAACAAACTTCTACAGAACTGACTTTGCCTCGAGCTTGTTCGGATTATGCTTTTAGACATAGGCTGGACAACCCCAAATCTTAACAAACTTAAGATATGGGCTCTTCCCTTTCCATATCTCATATGAAGTGGTAGGCAACTGATTTGGTTGGAAACCTATTCAATAGGTATGCAACTTCACAAGTGCATAACTCCCTATAAGGAAATAGGAAACTCAGTAGTACTCATCATAGAGTGCACCATATCAAATAGGGTGTGGTTGCTCCGCCCCGATACACCGACGTGCTGTGGTGTATACGGAGGAGTAATGCTGAGAGAGAATCTTATTCTTCTTTAGAATAGTCCAGGAATCCCATGCTCAAGTATTCTCCTCCCTGATCACAGCAAAGGACATAATACTTATACCCATTTTGGTTCTCTACTTCTAACTTATATTCTGTGAATATCTCAAAAGCTTCGGACTTGTGTTTCAACAGGAACATATGTCTGAATCTTGAGAGATCATCAGAGAATGTAATGAAGTACAAAGAACCGGTCTTGGCATGTGTAGACATGGGACCTTCATACATCAACATGTATCATCCCAAGAGTTCACTAACTCTTTCTCTGTTTCCTATAAATAGATCTATGGTCATCTTATCTCTGTGACATGACTGGCAAGTTTTACAAGATGTAAATTCAAACTAATTTAAATATGTATCTTATGTAACTTCAGCTAGTCGGGTCACATTGATATGGCCTAGTCTACAATACCTCAAGAAGGATTCGTTCATTTCTGAACTCTTCCTCTTGTGTGTGTTCTGTATACTAAGAACTGTAGTTTGATTTAGAACGTCAATGCTTTTAGATAACGTGCCTGAACCGATCAACTCTTGATATAGGAAATGTTCAAAACATGATCCAACAATACAAAATTATATCCTTTCTTTACTCAAAAAGAGATGGATATGATGTTGTATATCAGGTTCCGTATCTAATAACATTCGTTCAGACTCAATGTATTCTGGTAATACAGGGTGATAATTACAAACAGACTTGGCTGCAACACTTGCACTGTTTCTATCTCATGAAACTTATCATCCGTTCTCAGTTCTCTACCTATCTGTAGCCCATGTAACAAATTACATATGTGGGATCCTGATCCGGTATCTCATACCCAGGACGTAAAGGATACTGAGAAACAGTTCTCTGTAATGAACACACCCGAAGAAGATGCATAAGCATGCACTTTCTTCGTTTGGGCGGCACGGGAATTCTGGTAATCCCCTATTTCCTGCTCTGTCTTATAACATTTATAAGTTGGAGCGGGACCAACGTTCCCCAGCTCAGTATAACAAGCGGGTTCGGTCAATATATCTGTATTATTATCTTGATTAAGGCGTGACATGGTCGTTACCTGGAGAGAGAGAGAAGAAAACACTCTGCGTGCACTCTTGCAAGATCAGATTGGTTATTATTTTATCTAATCAGGATGGCTCCCACTGTTTTTATAAAATCTTCCTTCAAACCCTAAAAGGAAAGACTAGCCGGGATTAATTACACGCTATAAGTTCTCCAATCTTTCAGCCAGGCCAGTGTCGGTACTTTGAGGGCGGTTCCCCGTGCTTTCGCACGGACCTAATTAAAGTAAACCTCGTTTTTCCAGAGGCGTAACCCCGTTGACACCTTTCTAGACACCTACTTGATCGGCTAATTATAATGTGTAAAACTCTCCCAGGAGTAACAATTACTCGCAGTGGGTATCGGGATCTAACTATCTCATAGAAGGTATGCAATCTCATTGCAAATTTCAACACTTGAAATTCCCGATTATTTTTCCCCTAACCTCCTATGACCTTGACAAAGGCCAACAAACCATAGGATGCTAGTCAAGTTCAACCCGCCATTTCTTGATTGAATTAAACCCACCCGCACGACCCTTGACAAAGGCCAACAAGGTCGTACGTCTACCCAAACCCATTCTGCATCATATGCATAAGCAGATAAGCACTAGTTAGCTACCGCACACTACGCCTTGACAAAGGCCAACAAACGCAGCTCGAATACTAACCACTACTTATCTGAAATGACGGAGGGCTACAACAGGTTTTTCTGAAAACCTATTGCGTAACGAACTTGATATCGTTGTAGAATCAAATAATTTTTAAAATGGAGTGTTTTTGAGGCTTTTACTAGTTTCGCTAAAGAGGTCACTCCCGGTGAAGGGATCTCGGCTCTTTCCTTATGGAATAAGGTGCAGGATATATCTCATATATCGCTATGCAAAGCAAAAACTCCAAAAGCAATCAAAATACAAACCGAGTGTTGTAGCATCTTCCAGTTATTGCTAAAGGGGTCACTCCCGGTGAAGGGATCTCGGCCCTTTCCTTATCGAATAAGGTGCAGGATGTTCTATAAGGAACACCGCGATGCAAAGCAAGAACTGTAGCTATCTGTTTTTGAAAATTCGATTCCACAACATCTTTTAGGTTTCCTTTTCTTTCATTAATCACATTAATGAAGTTCCATCATCTAAGTCACCTAAACATCACAGATAAATACGACGTACACTTATGCCATCCGTGTTCGCCTCGATGTCCCCTCGTGCACCTGGTTATGTCGCATATAACCGATCGATACAAACATCGCGAGAATAGAATACGGTATCACATACTCGCATTATTCTCGGTCCCGCACATATTACATATGCGCTCCTATTTCATTTTGCATGAGCCAGTAAAACCTCTATGTAGGACTCTAAAGACTCGTCAATACGCCGACAGTAGGTGATGATTATATCAAGCACCCACAAGCCGTCAGCGGTACTAGCTTGACGTAACGGCTACCCAGATATTGAGCAATCAGAAGATCAGCAAGCAAGCCCGCTCCAACTCCTGCAAAAAGCCTGACAGTGACACTACCGTACAGTCCGGTCTCCTCGTCTGATATGTCGCATATCAAGTCTAGGGGTGGTAAACGTCAGACCCCAATAACCGATAAGTCATGCCGATATGAGGCTCATAACGGGTCGAGAAACTAATGGTAACACTTACGAGTATATCTCTAAACCAGCCCTGGCCAGGGACTTCCCTGTTATGGCCAATCGTGCATAGCGCAACATCAACCCCCAATACCGGGAGAGACGAAACCCCTCCTATCGCTCATTGCCTCTATGTGACTCGGGACTGTACCCAAAAACCACTGTTTTGCACACCCTCTTGGACATGGTAAGGTGGAAATCAAAGCACAGTGGGAATCACACAAGACTCTATGACGATCTCGGGTCTACAGACTAACCTGTACAAGTGTCACCAGAGAACTGCCATCCGACGTAAGGTATAATACCATCTGGGAGTTCTCGGCGAGTCCGTCCAGTGTACCCAGTCTCCACCGAGCACCCGTATATCATCTCTGATGTCAAACACCAATGGATATGGGATCATCTATCGCCCATCTACATGGGTCGAGAAGGTATACGCTAGTCTACTCTGGTATATCGATGCCCCGTCTCGATACACCCACGACTAGGGACCTTGAAGGATGTACTTATGGACTACCATGTCCCCACTAGTATGATCCGCATCATAGTCCAGGTAGTCAAGTACACATTCTAAGGGCTTTACTAACATGTAACAGAGAGACAATCAGTATACACGTTAAGGTAAAGAGTAACCAGATAGCATATTATCATGTCGAGCAAGAAAGGCCTCCCTATATATGTCCAAGCATCCACTACAATATACATCTCATGTATAGTAATGGCCTCTAGGGAATACATATAACTAACAGTTCCGTGAACAAGAACCGGGTCCCGACAAAATAGAGCCGAGCCAGGAGGACTTGGACCAGCTTGTTGCACAGCCAGATTACTAGCTCCTTCCAGAATGCACTTACTTTCAGTATGCCGTTGTTTAGGTATTTGCTTTTACAATTGTATCTTTTATTTCAGACAGTTGTATGTAAAGTTGAATGTAAATAAAGTTGTTGTTGTTCTCGCCAAAATTTTGGTTCAAAACTTACTCCCTTAAATAAATAATAACAATAAAATAAAAATAAAAATAAAGGAAAAACTCCACATGCAAAGCATGCAGGTACTGCCTCGGATAGAATTAAATCCTATGATGGCGCTTCACATGCTCCTCACGCGGGCGCCAATGTGCAAAGAACAAAAAGAAATCTATTAAATAAGAGTTAAACTCTTAGGAAGCAGCCCCTCACGTGTCTTGCACGAGGGCGCCAGCGCCAAGAGTTAAAAACTCTAAGGCAGCGTCTCACGTGTCTTGCACGAGGGCGCCTGCGCTATAGAGTTAAAAACTCTGAAGCAACGTGTCACGCCCTGCTTCCCAGAGTACGCTAATATGGGCACGTGACATAGCCAACCATGCTACCTGTGGATAGGAAAAATCCCTCCATAGTCACATTACGGCTGTAGAGATATTAAGAACAGGAAAGTAAACTAAACTATCTAGTACATGTCCATGAGCCAGAATGAATGAGTCAAGAAATAATGATATGCGGAAGCAAAAGATACTATAATGAAACACCTGGAAAGTAAAACTACATACCAACAGGAACTTCACCGCTCGGTCTAACAGCGGCAATACTCCTGATCAGTCTACAACAAAGGTAGAAGGATATGAGCCATGCAAAACCTAGACGTCAGCGCGTCATAACATCAAGCAACAATATGTAAACAGGGTAGCAAGACCTGCAAGTATTATCATAAATAGTAAAGCAGGTGTAAAGCAATCTAAATCAGGGCAGGGAAAGGTAGCGTGCAGTGAGTAAACTAAACTGGTCAGTTGGTTATCTACTCTCAAGTCTTTGAAATCAATTTGATGAATTATCGATGTAACTCAATAGTATCCCGTGCATGCCTGGGACCATGGTCTAAGACTCTCGGGCTGAAACCGAGACGTGCCGCCAGGCACTAACAAGAAAAGGGTACAGACCAACGATGTCAGCAGCATCGTCACGAGGCGGGCCTAGCCTCTAAAAACTGATCAGTATAAGTAAGCAACTGTCGAGTTACAAGTCATGATTTCATCATTGATTTCCCCATACCCCCAAGTTATAAGTGTCTAGTTAGGTGTTTTAAGTAATCAAGAACTAATGCCAACTCAGGATCAGGTAGGTGCAGGTTTGTCTGGATAGACAACATGAACGGTCCGTAAGGACTACATGTTAGGTTTGTTGGCATTAGACACAAGATCAGGTAACAGGTCAAGCCATGGTACATCAGGTCAAGTCAAGTAGTGTATTTAAGTGTCGGGTCATGTCAAGAGTGTATGGTACCATGTCCTATCAGGTAGGAAGTGCAACAGGTCATGTCAGGAAGCACAAAATGTTATGTGGGTGCTCATAATCAACTAGCATAAGCATGGATATACAAAACAAGCATGGGTACTAATAGCACAATAAAATGGAACATTGTAATGTGATATGCAATCAGGTACAGATTAAGGCATACAGATGCACAGTTATCGATTAGGATTACATTTATAGTTTCAATATTAATTAGGATGCAATTTATTAAATATGGAGTGTTAATATCACAGTATTATGTAGTAATGTGATCTATGGATGCAATTATATGTATCTTAAATGCGATGGATGCAAACGGGTATCCGAAAAGTTATAAAACTATAAAATGGTAATGTGGGATGTACAACTAAGCAATATTTGATATAAATATTGATATAATAATATTAATATGGATAGCATATTCAAAGCGATTAATAACTATAAAAGTGGTATTGATTAACCATGCACAAGAAAGTTCCGTTCAGAAATTCAGCGTCACCCTGATTTATAAAATAGCTTAAAAATAACAAAAGTTATCCAAAAGGGACGTGTCTTATACCAAAACAAAGATAATTCAATAAGATTTTCATTTTTATAAGTATAAGTATCTCAGGTTGTCCCTACAAAAAGCTATGAACATTCGAAATTGAAAGTTTGCTGCTGGAATTTCCCTGGACAGCAGTTTAGAGACATATTCATTTGCATTTTACGTTATTTAAACAATTTATTTTGTAAGTAAATATTTCATAGAGTTATATTACTCTTAGTTAGCTTCGCAACAAACTAAAGAACGTATACTAATGATTTTTCTATGATTTATAATGAATTTTATAAGGTAAGGTGTACAGTAAATTTCAGATTTGTCGTATACGCTTTGCGATGACGTTTCATGCGTAAACTATAATATTTTCAAATGTATAACATTATAAAATGCAGATTATAAACTAATTAAAGATAATAATAAGAAATATTACGACGATATATATTTTAAATGATATGGATGCAGTATAATGTAAACTAGTATGTCACAAGATAAGTTTTCATGATCTAGATTTAAAATGATATAAACGGATGCAAACGGAACATCGAAACGTTATAAAATTAAACATGGGGTACTAGATTTAAACTATAGGTATGGTATTTATTTAAATAGGTATAAAATGAATTATATAGCATGGTACACGGAACAAGAACGGATGTGTACGGAACGTCCTTCGTCGGCGAAATGTCGTGACGCGCGCACGGTACACGGAACGTTTCCAAACAACGCACGAGGGTGATCACGCAAGTTAGGCACATTCAGTGGATCACTCGAATCGTCAGCGAAGAGCACGGCTCCGGCGGTGATCACCGGAATCAAGAAACAAGATCCAGAAAAAGAAAGAAGAAAAAAGAAGAAGAAGAAGAGGCTATGTATTAAATAAGGAAAGAAAAATTAAATAAATAAAATATATATAAATATATATATGCAGAGGAGAGAGAGAGAGAGAAAGGAGTTGTTAGTTTGTTAGGAAATTAGATTTAAAATTTTAAAAAATTTTTAGATTTAAAATTTTAGATAAGAGATTTCAGTTTGTTAAAGAAATCGTATGAAAATATTTAAACTAAATTTTAAAATTAAATAAATTGAATTTTGGCGGGATACCAAAATATTTCAAAACGCGCCCGGGTCGGGTCTAAAACTTCAGATTTAAAATACGAAAAATATGTGCGACTTTCAAAATTCAAAATGAATGTTCACGTAACGAAAATGCATACCCCTAAGAACGGATGCACGCACATGCGCGTAGCCATCCAAACACGTCCGTTTCACTGAACGGGACGAGAACAAGATGCGCGGATGCTACCACGGGGTTAGGGGTATCATGCAAGCTATGAAATGCAATTTTAAATTATTTTACATGACATAAGATGTTATATGGTAAAATGCCAGTATGCAGTATACATGAAATGCACGTGTCTATGTAACAAGTCAGGGTAATCTATAAATATGAATCAAACAGGTTCAAGCAAGCGGGTCGGGTCGAATGCAATGTAAAATGTAAAATACTATTCGCACCCAAAACACGATAAATCAGGAAAATACCACAATTAAGGAAATACGAGAACTGGAATTGGTATAAATGAACTAGGGTGTTACATTATACCCAACTACAAAAGAATTTCGTTCTCGAAATTCCAAGAATAAGAAAGGATAAACATTCAACAAACTACAAGAATAGATGTGGAAACTTCTGTCGGATTTCATCTTCTCGTTCCCAAGTGGGTTCTCCATGCAAGAGATTACTCCAAGAAACAAGCACAAGAGGGATAACTTTGTTCATAAGAACATTTTCTCTTCGATCCACAATTTATATCGGTCGCTCCTCAAAGGTTAAATCTTCTCGTACAGTCTGCTCCGAAAGATCCAATACATGTATTTCATCTCGAGCATACCTACGGAGTTGTAATACAAGAAACACGTCATGAACATTCTCCAAAAATTGCGGTAACACCAAACAATACGCCACTTCTCCAATACGCTCCAAAATCTTAAAAGGTCCAACGAATCGAGGACTAAACTTTCCTCGACTTCCGTAACGGATCCCCCTCTAGTCGGTGACATCTTCAAGAATACTAAATCACCCACAGCGAACTCTAGAGGTTCTCTCGAGGTATCAGCCCAACTCTTCTGTCGGTCTTGTGCTGCCTTCACATGATTCCGGATAGTGTTAACATTCTCAACTGTTTGCACGACCAAATCCGGTCCCAACAATCTTCGTTTTCCAACATCGTCCCAACAAATAGGTGAACGACACTTGCGACCATATAATGATTCGAATGGAGCCATCTGAATAGTCTCCTGAAAGCTGTTGTTGTACGAAACTCCACCAAGTATAGATAATCCTCCCATGAACCCTTGAAGTCTAACATGCAAGCTCTCAACATGTCTTCAAGAGTTTGGATCGTTCTCTCCGACTGGCCATCTGTTTGAGGATGATAAGCTGTGCTAAACTTCCATCGAGTCCCTAAACTTTCCTGTAAGCTCCTCCAGAAGTGTGATAAGAATCGGGTGTCATGGTCGGACACGATGCTCACAGGTACTCCATGCAATCTCATAATCTCCTGCATGTACCGTTCTGCTGACGCTTCCGTTGACTGACCAACTCGAAACGGTATGAAGTGAGCTGCCCTGGTCAATCGATCAACAATCACCCAAACTGCATTGTTGCCTTTTGGACTCCGCGGTAGAGCTGTCACGAAATCCATGGTCATATGTTCCCACTTCCACTGAGGAATCGGAAGTGGTTGCAATAAACCAGCAACCCTTGATGTTCAGCTTTAACTTGCTGACACATCAAGCACTTTGCCACAAAGCGGGCAATCTCCCGTTTCACGCCTTCCCACCAGAAATGCTGTCGTATATCTCGGTACATCTTCGTGCCTCCTGGATGTACGGATTATGCTGAACTGTGCGCCTCCTTCATAAGTTTTTTTATGAACATCTACCTTTGGCACACACAAGCGGCTACCATATCGCAACGAACCATCTTCATGGATCAATAAGTCTGTTCGAAGTCCAGCTTCAACCTGTTCTCGAAACTTTTGCAATCTAGGGTCCTGCAATTGCGCTGCTTTAATATTCTCGATCAACGACGACTGTACTTGCAGCTACAACAACTGTCCCGAAGAATGCTGTAGCACAACTTCCAAATCGAATCTCCGAAAGTCTTCAATAGGTTTCTTCTGTGCAGTCAACATCTGAATTGCTGGCCACCGACTAAGTGCATCCGGCATAACATTAACTTTCCCCAGATGGTTTTCAAGATCAAGGTCGTCGTCAGCCATCATCTCCAACCACCTACGCTGCCTCTTATTAAGCTCCTTCAGTGTGAACACATACTCCAGGATTTTGTGATCGGTGAATACTTCGACCCTTTTCTCCCAGTAAGTAGCGTCTTCAAATCTTCAAAACGAACATCACAGCTGCTAGCTCCAAGTCAGGAGTTGGGTAGCCCTTCTCATGGGTCTTCAACTGTATCGATGCGTAAGCTATAATCTTCCCATACTGCATCAAAACACATCCCAAACCTTTCCCAGATGCGTTGTTGTGAATCACCAATCCTCCGGAACTGTCTGGCACGGTTAAACAAGAGCGGTTATCAACCTTTGCTTCAATACCTCAAAAGCTGACGCGCACTTATCCGTCCGTACAAACGGTACCTCCATGCGCGTAAGCTTGGTCAAGGCTCAGCCAAACGAGCAACATTCCCCACGAACCTTCTGTAGTATCCTGCAAGTCCAAGAAACTTCTGATCTTTACAACGTTCTTCAGAATCGGCCAGTCTTGAACTGCCGCAATCTTTCCTGGGTAAACGGCGATTCCATCTCCAGCTACGACATGTCCCAAAACTTTACTTCTTCAAGCCAAAACTTGCACTTGCTCATCTTAGCATATAATCTTTCTTGCCTCAGTGTATGTAGTGCGATCTTCAAGTGTTCTGCATGCTCTTCAATGCTCCTCGAGTAGACCAGAATATCCTCAGCGAACACCACTATAAACTGGTTCAAGAACAGTGAAGGATTCGGTTCATCAGGTCCATAAATATCGCCGGTGCATTCGTGACTCCGAATGGCATCACTAAATACTTGTAATGTCCATACCAAGTTCGAAATGCAGTCTTACAAATATCTTCTGATTTAACTCGGACCTGATGATATCCGGACCGCAAATCCAGCTTCGAGAATACCCTCGCGCCACTAAGCTGCTCGAACAATTCGCCAATGCGAGGGATCGGGTACTTGTTCTTAATAGTCATCCGGTTTAATTATCGATAATCGATGCACATCCTCGTGCCATCTTTCTTCTTGACTAGAAGAACTGGAGCTCCCCAAGGTGAATTGCGCAAATTCAACCCTTCTCTAGCAATTCGGTAACCTGCTTCTTTACTTCTTCTAACTCCACTGATGCCATTGGATAATACGCCTTTGAGATTGGCGCTGCACCAGGAACAAGATCAATCGCAAACTCTACATCTCGTTTGCGGTAACCCGAGATGTCCTCGAACACGTCCATGAACTCTCGTAATATAGCCGGCGCTTCTTCCTTAATAACTTCCATCGACGAAAGAACACTGTTTGTCGGCCTAGCCCTAAATTCGACTGGCCCGACCGAACTAATTCCTCCAACAAAACAAACTCCGGATGTCTGGGAATCTGGAAGTTCGCTTTCCTTCCTCTACAATCACTGTGAGCGTGGAAGGTGCCAAGAAAAATTCATTCCCAAGACCACAACAAACAAGGAGTGCACCAGAATTGAATAATTCCAATGCGGAAAGATAAGAACAGGTAGGATACCAAGATGACTTCATCCGAAATCAAGATACTGAAAAGGATTAAGCACGGTAAATAGGGTTCAAGCTGGTAATAAAACAATAACTGGTAAGCAATGAAACCGAGAGAAGTAAGGTAGTATAACGATTATGGAATAAGGAAGTGAATCAAGACCAGGACTCCAAGTTACTTAAATAGAGTACCGCATTGTAACCATGTTGCAGTTCATGGGTACAATTACATAACTCCACTCAAGTCGCCCAAATCCTGGTATCAGAATCAAGAATAGGGAGAGACAATAGAAAACCAAAAGGGTTTCAAGTCGAGATGCAAAGTGGTTTGCATATCGTCAAGGCGAAGGATAAAAGAAGGATATGATTCAAGAATCACAATAATCAAGATGGCAGGACATGTTCCTAATCATGAGTATTCTGATTCGTGTATTGGGTCCAATACCCAACTACAAAAGAATCAAACCCGATTAACTTATATACCATGGCTCTGATACCAAAAGAACCATGTCACGCCCCGCTTCCCAGAGTACGCTAAGATGGGCACGTGACATAGCCAACCATGCTACCTGTGGATAGGAAAAATCCCTCCACGGTCACATTACGGCTGTAGAGATATCAAGAACAGGAAAGTAAACTAAACTATCTAGTACATGTCCATGAGCCAGAATGAATGAGTCAAGAAATAATGATATGCGGAAGCAAAAGATACAATAATGAAACACCTGGAAAGTAAAACTACATACCGACAGGAACTTCACCGCTCGGTCTAATAGCGGCAATACTCCTGATCAGTCTGCAACAAAGGTAGAAGGATCTGGGCCATGCAAAACCCAGACGTCAGCGCGTCATAACATCAAGCAACAATATGTAAACAGGGTAGCAAGACATGCAAGTATTATCATAAATAGTAAAGCAGGTGTAAAGCAATCTAAATTAGGGCAGTGAAAGGTAGCGTGCAGTGAGTAAACTAAACTGGTCAGTTGGTTATCTACTCTCAAGTCTTTGAAATCAATTTGATGAATCATCGATGTAACTCAATAGTATCCCGTGCATGCCCGGAACCATGGTCTAAGACTCTCGGGCTGAAACCGAGACGTGCCGCTAGGCACTAACAGGAAAAGGGTACAGACCAACGATGTCAGCAGCATCGTCACGAGGCGGGCCTAGCCTCTAAAAACTGATCAGTATAAGTAAGCAACTGTCGAGTTACAAGTCAGGATTTCATCATTGATTTCCCCATACCCCCAAGTTATAAGTGTTAGTTAGGTGTTTTAAGTAATCAAGAACTAATGCCAACTCAGGATCAGGTAGGTGCAGGTTTGTCTGGATAGACAACAGGAACGGTCCATAAGGACTACATGTTAGGTTTGTTGGCATTAGACACAAGATCAGGTAACAGGTCAGGCTATGGTACATCAGGTCAAGTCAAGTAGTGTATTTAGGTGTCGGGTCATGTCAAGAGTGTACGGTACCATGTCCTATCAGGTAAGAAGTGCAACAGGTCATGTCAGGAAGCACAAAATGTTATGTGGGTGCTCATAATCAACTAGCATAAGCATGTGTATACAAAACAAGCATGGGTACTAATAGCACAATAAAATGGAACATTGTAATGTGATATGCAATCAGGTACAGATTAAGGCATACAGATGCACAGTTATCGATTAGGGTCACATTTATAGTTTCAATATTAATTAGGATGCAATTTATTAAACATGGAGTGTTAATATCACAGTATTATGTAGTAATGTGATCTATGGATGCAATTATATGTATCTTAAATGCGATGGATGCAAACGGGTATCCGAAAAGTTATAGAACTATAAAATGGTAATGTGGGATGTACAACTAAGCAATATTTGATATAAATATTGATATAATAATATTAATATGGATAGCATATTCAAAGCGATTAATAACTATAAAAGTGGTATTGATTAACCATGCACAAGAAAGTTCCGTTCAGAAATTCAGCGTCACCCTGATTTGTAAAATAGCTTAAAAATAACAAAAGTTATCCAAAAGGGACGTGTCTTATACCAAAACAAAGATAATTCAATAAGATTTTCATTTTTATAAGTATAAGTATCTCAGGTTGTCCCTATAAAAATCTATGAACATTCGAAGTTGAAAGTTTGCTGCTGGAATTTCCCTGGACAGCAGTTTAGAGACATATTCATTTGCATTTTGAGTTATTTAAACAATTTATTTTGTAAGTAAATATTTCATAGAGTTATAGTACTCTGAGTTAGCTTCGCAACGAACTAAAGAACGTATACTAATGATTTTTCTATGATTTATAATGAATTTTATAAGGTAAGGTATACAGTAAATTTCAGATTTGTCGTATCCGCTTTGCGATGACGTTTCATGCGTAAACTATAATATTTTCAAATGTATAATATTATAAAATGCAGATTATAAACTAATTAAAGATAATAATAAGAAATATTACGACGATATATATTTTAAATGATATGGATGCAGTATAATGTAAACTAGTATGTCACAAGATAAGTTTTCATGATCTAGATTTAAAATGATATAAACGGATGCAAACGGAACATCGAAACGTTATAAAATTAAACATAGGGTACTAGATTTAAACTATAGGTATGGTATTTATTTAAATAGATATAAAATGAATTATATAGCATGTAGCAAGATTAACTTGCCTAGACGGAATAAGAACGGATGTGTACGGAATGTCCTTCGTCGGCGAAATGTCGCGACGCACGTACGGTACACGGAACGGTTCCAAACAACGCACGAGGGTGATCACGCAAGTTAGGTACGTTCAGTGGATTACTCGAATCGTCAGCGACGAGCACGGCTCCTGCGGTGATCACCGAAATCAAGAAACAGGATCCAGAAAAAGAATGATGAAAGAAGAAGAAGAAGAAGAAGATGCTATGTATTAAATAAGGAAAGAAAAATTAAATAAATAAAATATATATAAATATATATATGCAGAGGAGAGAGAGAGAGAAAGGAGTTGTTAGTTTGTTAGGAAATTAGATTTAAAATTTTAAAAGATTTTTAGATTTAAAATTTTAGATAAGAGGTTTCAGTTTGTTAAAGAAATCGTATGAAAATATTTAAACTAAATTTTAAAATTAAATAAATTGAATTTTGGCGGGATACCAAAATATTTCAAAACGCGCCCGGATCGGGTCTAAAACTTCAGATTTAAAATACGAAAAATATGTGCGACTTTCAAAATTCAAAATGAATGTTCAGGTAACGAAAATGCATACCCCTAAGAACGGATGCACGTACATGCGCGTAGCCATCCAAACACGTCCGTTTCTCTGAACGAGACGAGAACAAGATGCGCGGATGCTACCACGGGGTTAGGGGTATCATGCAGGCTATGAAATGCAATTTTAAATTATTTTACATGACCTAAAATGTTATATGGTAAAATGCCAGTATGCAGTATACATGAGATGCACGTGTCTATGTAACAAGTCAGGGTAATCTATAAATATGAATCAAACAGGTTCAAGCAAGCGGGTCGGGTCGAATGCAATGTAAAATACTATTCGCACCCAAAACATGATAAATCAGGAAAATACCACAATTAAGGAAATACGAGAACTGGAATTGGTATAAATGAACTAGGGTGTTACACAACGCACGAGGGCGCCGGCGCCAAGAGTTAAAAACTCTGAGGCAGCGCCTCACGTGCCTTGTACGAGGGCGTCAGCGCTATAGAGTTAAAAACTCTGAAGTAGCGCCTCACGTGCAATGCACGAGAGTGCCAGCGCTAGAACTAAAAGTTTTCCATCCTTGGATCAAAGATCCAACGGAGATGATAAATCATAAGAGCACAGAATTAAATTCTGATTTAGGAAATACACCTCTGTTCCCCTCCGAAAGACGCGGCGAAGACGCGGTGAACGTCTTGCCTGAAATTCGGGCCAGATGCTAATTGGTGCTATCCGTCCACCTCTCCGAAGATGCCAAGTTGATTTATGGCACCATTTATCGAAGGTTTAAACGGATGCGGACGATGTAGCAGACTCGTTAGATTCCCCCTCGTTTGAGGGGTTTTTGATTGTGGGGACGCTCTTCCCTGCAGGCGCAAGCCCCTGCAGTTAATTATGCTACCGCATCGCGGTAACAACTTTCTCCTTCTCCAAATGGTCACTTCGTATCGTGAGTGTTTGTTTTGTTTGTGGTTGCTCGTGGATTGTATACGGAGACTAATTTATGTTGTCGCCCGTAGGGCGTGGACTAGTCCAAATCCGTATCTTCTTAGATTTGGGTTTGGGGTTTGGGTTTAAGGATACGTTAGCCTCATTTGAGATTAAGATCGACTAAAACGTTTGTTAAGGATACGTTAGTCTCATTTTAGACTAAGATCAACTTAACAGGATCGTTTAGATCCAACAAGAGAGCAATTGGGCTCTATTGTTTAGTTTAGTGACATTGCGGTCGATAATTAGTTTAGGGACATTACGGTCCATTGTTAGTTTAAGGACATCTTGGTCCAATGTTAGTTTAAAGACATCACGGTCGAGATTAAGGACATCATAGTCCGTGGGTTTAAGGACTCCACAGTCCGATATTAGTTTTAAGACATTACGGTCGATGTTAAGGACATCATAGTCCATGGGTTTAAGGACCCCACAGTCCGTTGTTAGTTTTAAGACATCACGGACGAGGTTAAGGACATCATAGTCCATGGGTTTAGGGACCCTACGGTCCGTGAAATGTATGGTTGTCGGGACCCGTCACATCTTTGAAGACGTTGAGGAATTACAACGACAAATATCAAAGGAGTGAAGAGATGTACCCTTGAACCAAGGTGGATTAAATGATCTGTAGCACAGTTTGGAACTAAGACCAATTAATTATATTATGAGCACAATAGCTCGGTTAAGTCTGAATTGAGGACTTATGGCCAACTTGGGCTAAGTCTAATCAAGTTAAAATGTTTAACATTCGTTTTGGGCTGTTAAGCATTTGTTTGGGCTTGGCCCTTTTAACAATGCGGAGCATTGATTTAAATTCTGACAATGTTTGTCCTTTATTGAATGCTAAGCATTCATCATAGCTCTGGGGCTTATCCAAAGAACAATTTATGTTCTGCCCAAGCGCACATAAAAGTATATAGCGCGCTTGGCACCAGCGCCAGTCGATGAGAGCAGTGCACTATGGTTAAAGCGCTAGTGCGCTAGATGTTAAGCGCTGATGCGTTTAGTGCTTTGCGCTAAGTGAAGAGCGCAGATGCGCTTAGCGCTAGATGTAGAGCGCTGATGCGCTCAACACTTTGCGCTAAACGAAAAGCACTGATACGCTATAATTGAAGCGTTGAGGCGCTTGGTGCTGGTGCCATATAATGAGCGCAAAGCGCTTTTAATAATGCAACGCGGCGCGCCATATATTGGAGCACATGGCGCGCTTAGCGCTAGCCAATGAGCGCGGCGCGCTGTGTTTGAAGCACTATTGCACTGCAGCGCTTTGCACTAGAAGAAGAGCACTAAGGCACTTTTAAATTAGGAGCGCTAAGGCTCTTCTTAGATTAACTTTGCGCTCTGAAGATTATCTTCTTTGATAAGAGACTGACTCAAGATTCCAAGAACAAAGTTCTTAACCTATAGGAGATACTTCAATCTCTTTCTAATGAAAGGCTTTGCCTTTATGGATCTGTGATCCTAAGAGAATTGAATAATTCTCCCCCCTTTATAATGAGATGTTCATGATCTCAGAAAGAAAATTTGTCTTATAGATTTATGATCTATGAAGTAAATACTTATTTATTTTTATGATGAGATCTTTTTTTTATCTCCTTATAAAAGATCTTGGTCTTTATAGATCTATGATCTTTTAAGAAGAGAACTCTTCTCTTTAGTTATGAGATGATTTCATCTCTTTATTCATCACCATTCTTTTTACCTTGAAGAAAAATCTTCTTTTACCGAGAGCTATTTCTTCTTCTTGAGATTTTATGAAAGTTTATGGGGGGGAGGGGTTTCCTCCTTTTTAGACTTGAAGTCTTAGGTCCTTTATATAGGGCAAGCTGATTTGTTGAATCAGTTAAAGAGATTTATTCTCCAATTGATTTGGGAATTTCCCCACCGTTGGATCCTTGATCCAAGGGCTTCTGATTTACAGAAGATAATTTTCTTGTTTTAACAAGATTGAGAAATCTTTCTTTCTTTACAGAATTTGTTCTGTATTTTAGTGATTTTTAATCACCATTGGATTATTGATCCAACAGTGTTCCAAATTCAGGGCACAATCTTTTCTATTTGGAAAGATTCAACAGAATTTTATTCTTATTAATTGATGATTTAATCATATTCGTTGGATATTTGATCCAACGGTGAGGAACATTTAGTTCCAGCGCTAGCGCTTATGCGCTCTGCCCATGGTGCGCTAATTGGAGCGCGGCGCTCTTAGTGCTAGCGCACACGTGCTTTGCACGTGGTGTGCTACTTGGAGCGCAGCGCACCTAGAGCTAACGTCTATGTGCTTTGCATGGGGTGCGCTAGTTGTAGCGAAGCGCTTTTATAAAAGCGCAGCTTTAGTTCAAATTTTGAATTCTGAACAGAGCTTTGCTCTAATTGGGGAAACAAATGCCCCCCACCGTTGCACTCACGGGGCCCACACATGGGTGCAGCGGTGGCAACATCTCGACTCTTAGATCACCCAAGGAACTGAAACGGCGCTTAGTGCCTATAAATAGGACCCTTGGCCCTTGAGATGACTTCTGTTCATCTTCAATCCTTCTTGAAAATTTATTTTCTTCTTCAGAGCGCAGCTTTTCTTCTTAAGAATTTTTAAGGACAGAACTTTGTCGGATTAGGTAAAAGATTAAATCTTTTTGAGACATCTTTTAGGGTTTCACCCATTAACAGAGCTTTGCTCTTTATAGATCTTTGATCTAAAGAAAATCCTTTTTAGGGTTTTATTAATAGAGCTTTGCTATCTTGGAATCATAGATCTAAAAGGATCTTGCTTATGATTTCTTAATCCATTAATGAAGTTTTGTTCCTTTCAGATCATATAGAAGAACTCTTAAGAGTTTGTTCATGGATCTTGAAGATCAAATTGAAATTTTTTTTTGATAGATTATTCCATCATCTATTCAGAGCAAGGCTCTTCTTGAGGAATTTTATTACTTCATTATTAGACTTTGACGGATGTCTGTCTAGTGAAGAGCACTGCTCTCAATGGGAGTTTTACTCCTCTGCCCGAGGGATTTCTCATTTAATGAGAATCTCTTGAGAATTTACTCATTTAATGTATGCCTCATCCAATGATGAGGTTGTTTTATTAATGATGAACTGTCATTTAGATTTTGTGGGTCCCCTTTAATTGCATTGCAGTGCGGTACGGATTTATAGTACCTTGTAACAGAATTTAATTTATAGCATTGGTGGCTGAAAAATTCGTTCTTTTCTGCGCAGGAATTATGTCTTACGACACCTCCTTCCCATTCATTCGTTCAGAAGGCGCATTTCCTGAAGCACCCGTTGATCGAGAGGTTTTTGCACTGATAAAAGACCATGACCCGGAGCATAAGAGTCATCATCTATGGGGTAAATGGTATGATCAAATTATCATGGGCCGACGGAGCTTTTCCTGTGCGACACCTTCGGAGCCTATTTCAGCGATTGCTTATGCAGATGCACCTCCAATAAATTACACTGTGGATGAGGTCAACTGGACTTCAGAAGGTCTCCTTCGGCCTTCTATTGCCGCAATATCCGTGCAGCCGCCGGTGGCTTTGGACATCCTAGGGCGACGCATATGTCAGGGCGAGTCATGCCCCTGGGGACAGCCGTAAAATGTAGGACTAACTTCTCGTCACCCAGCCGGGTATTTGTAGTGGGCCCGGTATATTCTGTCGGCGAGGAAGCCACAGTTGATGAAGCTCGGATTGTATCCCGCCGTTTATGCTTCTTTGTTTCAATATTCCACACCCCCTACATGGTGGGTCAGGCATTTCTGGAACAGTGGAACATCCCAACCCACACCTTCCTTCTATCAGATCGAGAAGTCTCCATTTCTTTGGAGGAGTTTGCGGAGGTCTCGGGTTTACCCGTTAGGGGGGAACATTATGAGGAATTGCTTTCCCTGGATGAGTATGTTTTCGCTACCAAATCAGTGGTAATGGGTCTTATTCCTGAGAATGCTATTCAACACAAATTTCCGAGCTTAATAAAGGTGTTGAATATGTACGAGAACCTCTCTCTTGCATCCGAAGGTCGTGAAGTTAGCTTTATGGCTTTTATCGCTGATTTTCTTCGCCCGGAAATATTGAAGGAAGAAGTCGAGAAATTCGCCAGTCTTGACGACCCCTTCGGCTTGGGTTTAGGCAATCTGCCAGCGGTGGAGGCGGATCAGAAGAGCTTTTTTCTACCTGATACCCCGGTCATCCCTTTTGCAGAACTGGCAGCTCCTGGGATCGACGAAGAAGCGTTCTTTTTAGGGTTCCTCGGGCTGTGGCTGAGTTGGTTTGCGCTTCCCATGCACCCTCGCCTTATGAGGCCGTCCGTCTTCTATCCTGCGCATCGGATGGCTGCTGGGATACAAGTGGCGGTGGGGATTGCTGGGTTAGCCCATATGTATCACGGCCTCAGCTTGGCAGCTGATACCACTGAGCCAGGGGTGCAGTCGGTAAACTTCCCGATGCATTATTTCACGTCATGGCTCGAGTTACACGTGCTAGGTGTCTTTGGCATCCACAAGAGGCCGGGTTTTTATGACAGGTGCAGGTTCCCTCGGATCATGCGACTGATTGGCGCTTCTATCATGACTCCGACGCAATGGGAATCTAGAAGCTTGCTTCTTCGCTCGCGCACGGTCGGGGCTGGCATGTCCTTTACTGATAAAGTTCTGACCGTCGGCCAAGAGTCGGGGAAGATGGTGCTTCCACTGCAAGACATATTTAAAGATGGGGCCTCTGTGTTGAAAACTCGGGAGATCCTTCATTTATACTCCATCAGACCGGGTTTCTTAGTGTTCAGGAAAAATGATGCGGCGTTATTCATGAGATACAATCCGCACCATTTTGCCCAGCAGCTAAGTTACAATCAGGGCGTCCCACTTGAAGCCTTCTTGGCCGAACCTGCTGCTACCGAAGAGGGAATGCGGAGCGCACTGCATCATTTTATGCGTTTGAACACAGGGTCCAACTTCTTTATCAGCGAACCGAGTTGCGTCCCAAAGGCTCTTAATGCGTACGTAGAGTGGTATCAGCATTCAATGGGCGCCGTCATCAAGGAAGAGAAGCGATTGTTGTTCGATCGCAAGGGTGCAGTGCCGGCTGGTGATCGAAATGTTCCTCTGAAGCGATGGAACATTGTTCATCCTCCCCTGAGAGAGGTCACTGTAGTTGAGCCTCCACACGTGTTAAGCCCTACGAGTGGGTTGCCCCCACCCAGCGTGCCTGAAAAAGAGGTGGCTGCCGCGTCCCCCGAGTCGGACGTAGGAAAAGAAATTGGGACTCGTCGTCCAAAGGCGTCTACCAAACGCAAACTCGTGTTATCGGCCACCGGCGCCCGTCCTCAGAAGAAAAAGAAACAAGTACTTTCTTTGGACACCATATTAGGCTCGACGCCTCTTGATCCGTCTAGCAAAGGCTTGAGCGAATATGGGACCAATGAGGGCTTATTCGGGATGCTTGATGATACCGATTTGGAGGCTGCCATCGAAGCTTCCAAACAGTCAGCCATCCTTGAAAAAGAACTGGCTGCCCTTGCGCAGTCATGTATACTTTACCCTTATCTCTCCGTTGTTCATTCTTTTTATCGTGCTTTGACTGACACTTGCTATTTTAACAGGTGCCACTACAGAAGAAGCTATTGCTGCTTCGCTTAAAACCTTTGGAGAGGAGGAAAGGCTTCGCGTCTTATTGCCAACAGATGCTTCGCTTGAACGACCGATGACGGATACCGTACCGGTTCTGGATGTAAAACCCAGCTCTAATGATAATATCCCCTTGGCGAAGGTCCTGAAGAAGTCTTCTCCTCTGTCAAAACTGAGAAGCAGCCCAAAAAGCAGACGGCAAGGGGAAAGAAGCGATCTTCTAGAGCCACTAGCTCTGGGCCAAAACGGGGGAAGAAGATCGCTGCTAGTCCACCAGACGACAGTCTTCTTTTTCCTGGTTCATCTGCCGAGGAAGCTGCACAACTGGCTGAGGCTATAAGACTTCTCAAGACGAGTCAGAGAACGTAAGAATTCCGAAAAAACCCTACCCAGACGTCATTTTTTATGAAGACCCTTCGTGGATCCGGCGACGATTCATCGGCCCTTTGGAGGAATTGGGAGAAAGGGCCCTTAAACAGGCTGCTTCGGAGGACGCTGTGGATGCGCTTTCATTGTGGACTGGCGGCCACGAGTCTACCCTTGAACCTCGGAGAGCACACCTCCTTGAGAAGGAGTGTCGGCTTGAGTGAGCCATACAGAAAGCTTCCTTGCGCATCGGTATGTTCCGGTATTTCTTTGTAATACTTCATATTTTCTGCACTTGTATATATGTATTCTTATCCTTGTGTGAACTGTGCAGAGACTTCGGCGATGGGGGAGGTTCCCATGGGTTTACTGACCGTAGAGCCTGCTGACACCTCTAGTGAAACACTGCTCAGTGTGGAGGGGGTTGATGAAACTGTCCCTCCTGCGATAGAGCTTCCTGCGGTGGTTCCTGCTCCCGAAGCACTTGCTCCCTCAGGGGAGGCACCTTTGGTGGTCGCCGTTCCAATGGATCTCCCTGGGGACAGCCCGGAGACTGCAGGACAGGTAGTCAAGGCCACCATCCTTCCATTGGAGCCTGTAACGATGGTCACTGCTCCTCCACCGGAAGTTACTATACCGGTCCACCTCCCCGATGATGTGTCTGGGGGCACGGAAGAGGCCGCCGAAGCTGCTATCCCTCCAAACCAAAGTGGGAGGAGCATCGAAGGTATTGTTCCATCTTTTAATTTAACGATCTCTTCATTATTTGAACTTTTCTTTCTTTTCAGAGCTACGGGAATTGGCGGCGTCCATCGCTGACCTGTCTCCCAGGAAGTCTTTCCAGCATCTGCTGGAACTGGCTGCTCCACAGGCGATATCCCCTCAGCGCATCATTCTATCTTCCGGACAAGGTTATCATTGTCCGCTCCTTTCTCAATATTGTTACTTCTTTATGTAACAATGTTCATGTCTTCTGTAGTTCTGGAGGCTGATGATGAGGTTGAGGTCCTCGATGGGCCCGGAGATCTTCCAGACTCTTCTCGTATAAACGTGGGTAAGTAAAGTTTCGACGCTTTTGCATTTGTCCTTTGTTTGCAACCTTCACCGATATTTTATCAATCTTTAACAGCTCTGCCTACTTTTACCGCGTTGGAGACTCGCATTCTCATGTCGTCTGGCCCTTATGCGCTGCGTGTATCCGAACGAATGTCCAAGTCAAGCCTTCATTCTTTGTTAGAGTTAATCGAAGACCTTCATGTTGGTAGCTCGCTCACAGCCGAAGAATTTTCCGCTGAAGCCAACGGTTCTCTCCCCTTTCTTGCTACTTATCACAGTGAAGCATTTGTGCAAGTTTGGGTCGAATTCTATCGTCGAGTGGAGGCTTGCTTGCATGGTCTTGAATGCGCACGCCTTCCTTCGGAGGTGGTGGCTGCGAAGACAAGTTTGCAGGAGTTGATTAAGCGGTACGCCGCTAATACGCTTTCCTGTGAAAAGTGGCTCTGCCGAAAGTTCTCGGAGAGGAAGCTGGCTTCAACCGTGCTAGGGGAGCTTCAAGCCGAACTTACATCTAAGACCATCCGCGCATATAAACTTTGGCAAGAGCTTCAAGTCGTAATCAAGGAAGTGGTGGTTGTTGATAAAGCTGTTATCTTTACCCGGACGATGGTTGATGCCCATAAAGCTACTGAGCATGAACTTGAAGGCCGACTTGCCTCGTATCAGGCCCAACATTTGGAAGCGGAGACCCGTCTCGCAACCATAGCCAATTTTGAAGCTGAGACCCAAGAAAGGAAGGATGAACTGATAAACCTTTTGAATCATCCGCCAGCTTGAAGAACTGTATATTTTTTATTCTTCTTTTGTACATACTTCTGAATGAGAGTATTTTTGGTTCTTTCATAAATTGTACTTTGTATTCATTTGGATTCATGAATAAAAGGCATATTTTGCTTCATGATGGTGTGTCCCTTTTAGTAAGTACATTTTATGGATAATCTACTTTGATTTCTTTGTAGGACAGCGATGGCTTAGGAGTCAGGTTAAGATCTGCTTCCTAAGGCTTTTCAATTTTATGAGCCGTGGGGGTCTCATAAAGAATTTTCTCCCTACAGGTCGAGAGGATCCCGTAGGTGTATTTTCTCCTTAAGAATCGTGAGGATTCCTAAGTGTGTTTTCTCTTGAAAGTCGTAAGGATCTCACAAGAGAATTTACTCTCTTATGAGTCATAAGGACCTGCAAGTGATGGGTGAAGTTGCCCTTATCCGCATTTCACGGAGTCAGGGGTTGCTCTGGATGCTTCTCACGGGTTCATTGCCGTGTTCTGCGAGGACCAGGCTCCGCTCTGGATGCTTCACACGGGTTCACTGCCGTGCTCTGCGAGGACCAGGATCCGCTCTGGACGTTCTCCACGGGGTCAGAAGTGACACAATCCGCGTTTTACGTAGCCAGGAATTTTGCTCTAGATACTTCCCACGGGTTCACTGCCGTGTTCGGCGAGGACCAGGCTCCGCTCTGGATGCTTTCCAGGATACCGTAGTTTAAAGACATCACGGTCGAGGTTAAGGACATCATAGTCCGTGGATTTAAGGACTCCACAGTCCGTTGTTAGTTTTAAGACATCGCGGTCGAGATTAAGGACGTCATAGTCCGTGAGTTTAAAGACCTCACAGTCCAATGTTAGTTTAAAGACATTGTGGACGAGCTTAAGGACATCATAGTCCATGAGTTTAAGGACCTCACAGTCCAATGTTAGTTTAAAGACATTACGGTCGAGGTTAAAGACATCATAGTCCATGAGTTTAGGGACCTCACAGTCCAACGTTAGTTTTAAGACATCACGGTCGAGGTTAAGGACATCATAGTCCGTGAGTTTAAGGACCTCACAAGTCCAATTTTTACTCTGGATGCTTCCCACGGGTTCACTGCCGTGTTCGGCGAGGACCAGGCTCCGCTCTGGATGCTTCACACGGGTTCACTGCCGTGCTCTGCTAGGACCAGACTCCGCTCTGGATGTTTTCTAGGATACAGTAGTTTAAAGACATCGCGGTCGAGGTTAAGGACATCATAGTCCGCGGATTTAAGGACTCCACAGTCCGTTGTTAGTTTTAAGACATCACGGTCGAGGTTAAGGACATCATAGTCCATGGGTTTAAGGACCCCACAGTCCGATGTTAGTTTTAAGACATCACGGTCGAGGTTAAGGACATCATAGTCCATGGGTTTAAGGACCCCACAGTCCGATGTTAGTTTGAAGACATTACGGTCGAGGTTAAGGACATCATAGTCCATGGGTTTAAGGACCCCACAGTCCGATGTTAGTTTTAAGACATTACGGTCGAGATTAAGGACATCATAGTCCATGGGTTTAAGGACCCCACAGTCCAATGTTAGTTTTAAGACATCACGATCTAGGTTAAGGACATCATAGTCTGTGGGTTTAAGAACCCCACAGTCCAATGTTAGTTTTAAGACATCACGGTCGAGGTTAAGGACATCATAGTCCGTGAGTTTAAGGACCTCACAGCCCAATTTTTGCTCTGGATGCTTCCCACGGGTTCACTGCCATGTTCGGCGAGGACCAGGCTCCGCTCTGGATGCTTCACACAGGTTCACTGCCGTGCTATGCGAGGACCAGGGTCCGCTCTGGACGTTTTCCATGGGGTCAGAAGTGACATAATCCGCGTTCCACGTAGCCAGGAATTTTGCTCTAGATGCTTCCCATGGGTTCACTGCCGTGTTCGGCGAGGACCAGGCTCCACTCTGGATGCTTCACACGGGTTCACTGCCGTGCTCTGTGAGGACCAGGATCCGCTCTGAACGTTTTCCACGGGGTCAGGAGTGACATAATCCGCGTTCCACGTAGCCAGGAATTTTTCTCTGGATGCTTCCCACGGGTTCACTGCCTTCGGCGAGGACCAGGCTCCGCTCTGGACGTTTTCCACGGGGTCAGGAGTGACATAATCCGCGTTCCACGTAGCCAGGAATTTTGCTCTGGATGCTTCCTACGGGTTCACTGCCGTGTTCGGCGAGGACCAGGCTCTGCTCTGGATGTTTCACACGGGTTCACTGCCGTGCTCTGCGAGGACCAGGATCCGCTCTGGACGTTTTCCACGGGGTCAGGAGTGACATAATCTGCGTTCCACATAGCCAGGAATTTTTCTCTGGATGCTTCCCATGGGTTCACTGTCGTGTTCGGCGAGGACCAGGCTCCACTCTGGATGTTTCATACGGGTTCACTGCCGTGCTCTGCGAGGACCAGGACCCGCTCTGGACGTTTTCCACGGGGTCAGGAGTGACTTAATCCGCGTTCCACGTAGCCAGGAAATTTTGCTCTGGATGCTTCCCACGGGTTCATTACCGTGTTTGGCGAGGACCAGGCTCCGCTCTGGATGCTTCACACGGGGTCATTGCCGTGCTCTGCGAGGACCAGGATCCGCTCTGGACGTTTCCCACGGGGTCAGGAGTAACATAATCGCGTTCTACGTAGCCAGGAATTTGTTGATTATATCCGCATTTCACGGAGTTGGGGTTTGACTCTCGGTCATCTGTACACCGCCGAGTCATGGAACTGGGAGTTGCCGCTGTTCCGCTTTGCTTGATGTTGTGTCCGTTGTAATAAGACGAATATTCAGATGATCTCCAGGTTATCTGTGAACCGTTGAGATTTGACTTCTTCTTCTGATGAAACCTGGGGAGGAAGGGTGTGATTCCCTCTTTATTTGTGCCCCTGGATTGTATACAGGGATTGACATGATATCACCTGTAGGGCATAAATTTCATTCATTTTTTTTTCTTTCCACGATGCTCTATCATTTCAGCTTTTATATCGCGAAGGTCGCGATTGCCCAATCATTTCGGCTATTTTTCGCGGTGCCCAATCATTTCGGCTATTTCTTTATTTTTACTCGCTTCTTTTTATTGCGGGTTGCCCAATCATTTCGGCTATATATTTTTACTTGCTGATTTTGTCTGCAAGTTGCACCATCATTTCGGCTATTTCGTATGCATGTGTGGCTTGTTGGTTTTTCGCTGCAAGCTCGGAATTAGACACCGATTTCGGCATCAGCACCGCTACTACTGGGATATTGCCAGGAGCGAATCATCATTTGCCTCTGTCGGTGTCGAACAAAGGTGGCTTAGTAGACAGGGTTAGGATTCTGTCGACTAAGGCTTTTGACTTCATGAGTCGTAAGGGTCTCATGAAGGTATTTCTCCCTGCGAGTCGTGAGGATCTCGTAGGTGTGTTTTCTCCTTAGGAGTCGTGAGGATTCCTAAGTGTATGATCTCTTATAAGTCGTAAGGATCTTACAAGAGTGTTTTCTCCTTATAAGTCGAGAGAACTTACATGGGCAGTTCACCGTGCAGACATATCCTTAGCCATGGATGGGACCTTGTTAGGGAAATGTTTATTCGCGCCCGTGGATTGTATACAAGGGTTAGTATTGAGCCGCTTGTAGGGCAGTATTGGAGGTTGTGGGGGCTTGTCACGATCCGAAAGTACGGAACATGACCGACACTTAGGCTACGAACGTCTCAAGGCGCACGTGCTCTAAGTAAGCCGAGCCCAGAAATCCAAACCAAGAAAAGTAGTGGAGTGAAGGAAAAACTATAGGTAAAACAACCAGTCTGCATTATAATATACAACGCCTAAAGGCGAGGATCACAACAGAAAGGAAACTTAACAGCATGAATCCCAGAGAAATAAAACGTGCGACTCTAAGGTCGAAAGAATAATTAACACTGGTCTCTATCTCAAATAAGTACATGTTTGGTTGATGGAACTTCTAGATACAACTGAATATAATATACAATGTATAATGATGGGTACAATACAAATAAACCCACATACTAGCAAGTCACCCGAAAGAAGCAGTGCCGCAAGCCGTAATGAAACCCTATACGGCAAACACCTGCAAGAACTGGGGCACAACGGGGGTGAGTTGCCAACTCGTGAATAGAAGAACATCTATGAACAGAAAATCGCATGTATGACGCAATCCTAGGTCATACGATCAACATAAATAAACCTCAAATGAATAAGTCTGAAGCATGCTAAGGTGGCAATGTAACATCTATACATGTATGTAGTGCCAAGTACTTGCCAATGCCCCAGGTAATAACATGTCATAAATATGAGGTATGTATGCATAGAGCAATATGAATCAATGCCAGCTATAACATGAATCTAGTAGTATGTGGATATCCTCCAACTAGGTAATCAATAGATGTAAATCGATGGATCTCGTCCACGTGTCACCCAATGACAACAAGCATCATGCATGTAAATATCGTAAAGCATATGCATGGAAATATGATGATATAATCAAATCATGGAACCTGAGTGTCTAGCATCGACACTCGAAAACATCATGAACACCTGTGCCTAGCATCGGCACGTAAATCCTCATGTATCTCAGGCGCCGCACACCCTGGTCGGCCCTCATATCCATCTCATGACTCCAGTCGGTATCCCCCTGATAACCGATGGGTCCCAAGTACTATCACCGGTAGGTAGTACTCCCCTGCCGGGCTCACCGTCTAGCATATACGAGTCTTCTTGCCCCGGGGTACCTCACCGGGTCCACCATGTACCCGCAATCGGTGCCTACCGCTCCTCGAATCGGGTATACCCACACAAGCTCTCTGGAACCGAGAAAACTCATGGTGGACGCACTGAAATATCATATCAAGGGTGACCAGATTTTTAAAACAATTATATATTTTCTTTTGAAATATCCACGGACCCCAAATCCAGAAATATCATGGAAACAACATATCTCAATGCGTATAATCAAAACATGATGTATGCGATATGTAAAGAAAGGTAAGCATATCAGTAAGTCGTACAACATGGACTAGTAATGTGCACATGTCGAGGGAAACCGCTCTGTTTAAAATAAATCAGTTTTAAAGATTATCTTGCGGTTCCCAAATCTCTAATCAAGCCGGAATCATCTATGTATGTGCACATGTATAAGGGTACAATATTCCATGCAAGAATCATATCATGAATGCAACAGTACTACAGTGTAGTGGCATGGCAATTATCGATGATGAAGTGTGTGGGCCGGCAAACAGTGTATGTGGAACATACGCATCATCGATAATGGTGCTGGTGTCCTAATAGCATGATGGTAATATCTCAATAAACGTAAGTAATGCGAAGCAAATGATATGAATATGCGGAATCAAATAATCAACGCAATAGTGAAGAGTCTACATCAATATGTAAGTGTCATGCAGTTTGCCTTTTTGAAATAAGACGAATCGGGGTTTTTGTAAAATAAGGGCTACGGTGTTTTTAAGAAAAGATGCCCCGTTTTGAAATTATCCGTAGAGTCCCTTTTTTCCTGTCTTTAAAATACTCCCGATTCGTTAGTTTTGAAATGGGTATGACTCGGGTCAAGTCTAACATCTACTATACTAACTACTGATCTAACTATCAAGTCAATCGGGAGGGGTAAGAAAACCACCTAAGTCTGAGTCGATATATATAAATAAAGATAGTAGTCGGTGATCCCGCATCAATAGTATTGCATACGATACCGTAAATCATCTGACACCCTCAAGTCATGAGTGCGGATCAATCATCAATATAAAGCTCGTACGGTAAATCGTCGTACGGCATCCCAATAGCTGGGTGCGGGTCAATATCACAGTGACCACATCAATTATCTGGTATCCTTATCATCATATCACACAATCTGGGGTACTAATCCAAGTTTAGTACGAATCGATACCATCTACATAAGTAGGAATGCGTGTGCGAAAGACACGCCCAAAGGCCTGCTGGAAATCATATATCGTATCCCAAATACGAATCACATCACATCACCGATACCATGGCACCATGCCCAAACTCATCGACTCACATCCAAAGTCCTCCAATATCCTCGTCATCACAGTATGAACATAGCAAATAAGCACGTGTGTGCGTGTGGGTGCAAACTATTCTAGGGTTCGCGACTAGGAACTACACTAGTTACTTTTAACCCTAATCAATGCTTAGTACACCTACCACATCCTATACAACCAAGTCACACATAAGCTATCATATATAAGTACAGTATATATGGTATACTAGACATCGGACTGCGGGGGTGCTATACGCCATCCACCCGACTTCTTCCCGTAGATATAAATCTACTCACCTTTTCTTATGTGTGCCGGTGCCGATGTCGCCATTTGCATCTCCAACGATTCGACGACACGTGGGGTACCAACAAGGATATCACACGCTAAAACACATAAAAACCATGTCGGAAGACAAAATGGTGCATGCTACGCCCTTAGGTTAAAACCTGTGGCCTCACGTGCAAGCACAGTCCATAACCCTCTGCCGTTGGCGTTCAAACGCCACCCGACAGAAACGAATCATCGAATACCAAAATCCATACGAAAACAAGTCGTAAATTATGCGCCAAGTCAAGGAAATCAACCCAGATCCTACCCTGGTTGGAACCAGACAAAACTAGACATACCCAGGGTCAAGTTTACAGGTGAAAGAGTCGTGCACGCAAAACGAGGCAGTTCCCTACTGCTCTGGCCGTAAATTGCGGCCAGAAAGTGTATATCTGCGGCCAAGAAGTGGGTCCAGGGGCTGGGGCTTTAGGTGTTGGCTTCTATCTACCTGCACGTCTCACTGCCAAGTCAATTTTATTTTAGGAGGTCCCGGGTTGTAGCAGATTCCAGAAAGGCTACAAAGTCGACAAAATCGATAAAATACTCCAAGTCGAAACATTCAGGTAACTAACTGGAAATCTGGGGTATTCTGGGTTAAACTAGTCTCAAATACACCTAATAGGGTTATACCAACCATCAAAACCAACACTTGGTCAAGTTTCACTCAAATTTGCCTAAACTAGCACTAATCATGATATAAACACTAAATTTCAGCTAAACAACTATAACTTGCAAGAAAGAAGTTGGGTTGCAAGATTATACCTCAAGAGAAGTCCTAGGGTGAAGGAGAAGAGAAGGAGAAAGTGGGTTGCTGTTGCTATTGGCTGAGCTAAAGCTGGTAATGTAGCTGCTGCTGCTGATGTTTTGGCTTGGTGCTGTTGTTGCTGCTTGCAACTTTCTTCTTCCTTTTTTTTTTGCTGAGCAGCAGCTACTGCTGTTGTTTTTTTGATGTTGGGGTTGTGATCGAGTGGTATGATGGTGTGGAGTTGTTGTATATGATGCTAGGGGCTGTTTCATGGATTTGTATGATGTTGCTGCCGATGTTAAAGTAGCAGGCAGATGAAGAGAGGGGCTGTTTTGTGGCTGAACTGGTGCTGTTGTTGTGTGGGGTGAAGTGAGGTTCATGATGGTGTGGTGTGAGTGAGAGGGAGAGATGTGAGAGCCAAAAAGTTTTGAAGTGAAATGGGGTGAAAAGGCTTGATATGAGATGAGTTAACCCCCATCATCCTCTCTCTCACTAGATGCTTGTCATGGCACATCTATCATGCCCCCCCTCTCTCCCCTACACAAGTCAACCCATCCTAATCAAACCCCATTAACCTAACCCAAAACACTAATTAACCCAATTAACTTAATCAAATTGTTCAACCCACCATGGTCATCTACATGGTTCAACCCTAGGCTTAACCCAAGCTACCATGCACATATGTGTGCAGCCCAGCTAAAATTCCGATAAAAATTCATAAAACCAGATAAATCATCAGAAACCAATTTTGGTAAACTTTTTACCAAAAACCCTACATTAACATATTTTAGAATTTTCATAATTTTTCTTCAGAATTTTCCCCTTTTATCGGTATTTAATTATACCGAAATATTAAAATATTTAATAAAATAATATTATATTTTTCTGAAATGTTACAGTCTTCCCCCCTTAAAGAAATTCGGTCCCCGAATTTAAATTTAAACCCCAAATTCTAAAGCATTTCAACAAAATGTCCAAGTCCACGGGGCTCCGAAATCATCAATCCATAAAACACATCGTAGCGCAATACAAGCGCATGAGCAATGAGCAGATAACTCAAAATCAAGACTCCGTCAAGCATCCTGCAATCATCGGAGTCAAGGCGAAAGCACGAAGGCTAAATCCAAAGTAAAACTGATATGCCATAAATTGGAACTATATATGTAAATATATGAAGGAAATGCATGCCAGAAATTCCTTAAAATCGATGTGCAATGCGCATAACACTGCACAGTGGCGGACGTCTTTATAAGAAAATAGCCATATACGTATATATCTTTTGTTTAGTATGCACGATCCGCCGTTTGAAAACAATTTAGAAGGGTTCCCTGTTTTTAAACGTTTCGTGTCATATCGGAAACGTATGCAAATAATGAGACTATAGCTCGCTTTTGGAAATCCCTTTGAAATCTATCTATGCATGCAAAAATATATCCAGGCACTGTCCTCTGACTAGTCCTGGTCAGTACGAAAAAAAATCGCAATATCATAAAAATGTACTGCTCCATAAAGAAATTAATCCCAAAAAGTGCACATGAAAACTACATGCGTCTGGTGCGCACGGAAATCAAAATCCATACATGTGCCAAGCTGGTGCACATAAACCACATCAAGGTGCAACGGTTGTGCACACAACATCGGTCACAGGCAACGTGCGTGCCTGACAGCAAAATCAGGTGCATCTGATATGCATGAAAAATCCCGATTTAGTGCATCTGGTGTGCACCAAATCTCATCTCATAACATGCGCCCAACATGCGCTAAAATCCAGATCCGGTGCATCCATCATGCACGAAACCACGAAATCCAATATCAAGCGCCGAACGCGTGCAAATCCAATCCGGTGCGTAAAGTGCACAAGATAAATATCGAGCATCACCATCGAAATCGAAGTCCAGTGCATCCAAGTGCACAAAATAACTTTGTCACTGCACTACAAGCATATGTAAACTATACAGAGTGCAAAACCAAATCGTGTACGTGCAGACGCCAAAATCAACTCAAAGGTCTAAAATCCATAAAATCACAAACATGTGAAACCAAGGCACGAAAACGATATCAAGTGCAACAACTGTGCAAAATCGTAAATACTCAATAGGTGCAACCAAGGTGTATGAAAACAAATATCATGAAACTCAGTCATCAAGACTAAATCATGCAAACCGAATGTCCAAAATACCGAAATCCAAGATGACGGACATGTGATAATCGAATCACAAAAATCACAAATCATAAATACCGTCGTCGGTAATTCCTCCTTCAAAGTCGAGAAGGTGTCGGTGCATCCAATGCTAGCAGCGCAAGATATCTACTTGCCTCTTGCTCACGGTCTGGCGTCCTCTGTCTTTGGGTCCTTATCTTCTCTGTGGATTTACCAATCTCGCCATCCATCGGCTCATCGACCCAGTCAGGTGTGCTAACGGGAATGATTCTGTTCTGACACTTCTCTGGTCATCACTCGGTCAATCATCACGACCACTCGTAAAGCAGTATCTCACTGGCGTCGGCCTCTGGCTTTCTGAATGCATATCACGCATCTGATCCTGGTGCAACTATCATTGCAGCTGTGTTCTGGAAGGAATCCTGCTCAGGGTCTCTTCCGATCTTGCCTATGCCGAACTGTACGGAGGCTGGTACTCTTACATAACCCTTTCTCGTTTTCTGGACAACCGCGTGTCCCGCACACATTTCCTCGGAAACTGGACGTATCTCAACGCCTCTGTAGGCATATCAGGGCCCTATTCTCGATGGAAGGTAATGACAGCTCATCAGCGTCTCGCACGAACCACATGTCCCGCTTGTCTTTATCGTCGTCCACTATGACGTCACGCCATGCTATCTACTCACTGCACTGTTCTCGGCCACGGTCAATCCGAAGTCCCTCGCACGGACTTGAATTCACGTACTCTGTAGCTTCATCATTCTGTAGAAGAAGTCTGGCCAAATAGGTTCTCGGGAACGCGTCCCAAACATCGGAGGAATACTCAATACTCGTCCATCCTCGATCAACTCACAACACATCTGGGTGAGGTCCTTTATCCGAACCTGGTCAACTACCTCGTCGATAATGCCGAACTCTGGCCTGCTGGACTACGCTCCAATGGCTATGCTCGTATCTGGAGTCTCCCAAGCAGTGTGTCCCATCACATAATATCCGAATGATGTCGAACCATCCGATCGATTCGTCAGAACCTCATAATCCCCCAAGAGCTCAACATCTTGGGTACAGTTTACCAGTATTGAGTACACACCACAACATCGGTGGTCCAGCCGTAGAAGGGAAAACCCAAGCCTCACTAATGGCGCCGCAGAACTGCTGTAAACCCTAAGGTTCAAAGGCTTTCACACGGTCATTAAGTCGAGTTAGGGTTTCATTCTTCTAGAGGGTCCATAGAATTGCCTGCACGTCCTGCCGAATACTTTAAACTTGGAATAGTAGGTTTCTGACATTCGATCGTCTCTGTCGACTCTCAATGTCTCCGCGTGAAGTCGTCTCAGCTGGAATCAGTCTATCTGATAACCTCGCATCGGGGTAGCGAACGATCCACATGTCCTAGTCATTCATCCTCGGTGACTAGCGGCCTTCTAACATCTCTTAGTACAACCCGTACTGCAATAGCTCCAACATCTGGGGCCATATCTCGTCGTTCGCAGCGACAACTGGCTCCTTCGTCTGTATGTTGATCAACGCCTCAATCCTCCAGGAAAGGCGATACATTGGCGGTCATCTCCAAATCGGACTGCTCTAGATCTGAGTAAGACTCCCCACACTGGAAATCTTCAACTCAACTGGGCCTGCTCTGGTGCAAATATCGGACGAACCACCTTCGTCTCTCAATTCGGGTAGACTGGCTATCATCTGTCTCATATCTGCCTGGAAGCTCCGGCGATCTCAGCTCGTAAGCTTCGGAAGCGACATCCTATCAATCTCAGCAATTGCTGGCTCATCTGCCTGCACGGTAGGCGGCATCATAATCTCTGAGGTATGCTGTACATCGACAGTCCTCTCTCAACTGGCAGCTCTAACAATGGCCCGATCATCCGGTGTAAAACCAAGAGCTCTCCTCCACAAAAGGGCAAAATCAACAATACTAACTCGAGACGTTCCCATAACACCAGGAAACACAATCAAAAAGACACATCTCTACCATCGTGTGTCGTCGGAATATGCCCCGGTCAGTCCTCGTATGCAACGAGCTCATGCTGACCGCAACTCTAGCCGTAGCTCTCCCTGCCCGTAATCGAGGCAGTAAAACATAACGGGTACTGATGAGGCTAGATCAGGAATGAATATGATACTGAACAAGGAAATGTACATTCTAAGGCTTCTTAAGTGGAGTTGCGTGTCGTAAATATGCCGCGGACATACCCACGGTACGTCACTCTACTTTAGTCACCTATTCCATCAACCAAGGGTCATCCGACGCTTCGAAGGTAAAACCTAACGCTCTGATACCAACTTTGTCACGACCCGAAAGTATGGAACATGACCGACACTTAGGCTACGAACGTCTCAAGGCGCACGTGCTCTAAGTAAGCCGAGCCTAGAAATCCAAACCAAGAAAAGTAGTGGAGTGAAGGAAAAATCATAGGTAAAACAACCAGTCTGCAATATAATATACAACGCCTAAAGGCGAGGATCACAACAGAAAGGAAACTCAACAACATGAATCCCAGAGAAATATAACGTGCGACTCTAAGGTCGAAAGAATAATTAACACTGGTCTCTATCTCAAATAAGTACATGTTTGGTTGATGGAACTTCTAGATACAACTGAATATAATATACAATGTATAATGATGGGTACAATACAAATAAACCCACCTACTAGCAAGTCACCCGAAAGAAGCAGTGCCGCAAGCCGTAATGAAACCCTGTACGGCAAACACCTGCAAGAACTGGGGCACAACGGGGGTGAGTTGCCAACTCGTGAATAGAAGAACATCTATGAACAGAAAATCGCATGTATGACGCAATCCTAGGTCATACGATCAACATAAATAAACCTCAAATGAATAAGTCTGAAGCATGCTAAGGTGGCAATGTAACGACTATACATGTATGTAGTGCCAAGTACTTGCCAATGCCTCAGGTAATAACATGTCATAAATATGAGGTATGTCTGCATAGAGCAATATGAATCAATGCCAGCTATAACATGAATCTAGTAGTATGTGGATGTCCTCCAACTAGGTAATCAATAGCTGTAAATCGATGGATCCTGTCCACGTGTCACCCAATGACAACAAGAATCATGCATGTAAATATCGTAAAGCATATGCATGGACATATGAGGATATAATCAAACCATGGAACCTGAGTGCCTAGCATCGACACTCGAAAACATCATGAACACCTGTGCCTAGCATCGGCACGTAAATCCTCATGTATCTCAGGCGCCGCACACCCTGGTCGGCCCTCATATCCATCTCATGACTCCAGTCGGTATACCCCTGATAACCGATGGGTCCCAAGTACTATCACCGGAAGGTAGTACTCCCCTGCCGGGCTCACCGTCTAGCATATACGAGTCTTCTTGCCCCGGGGTACCTCACCGGGTCCACCATGTACCCGCAATCGGTGCCTACCGCTCCTCGAATCGGGTATACCCACACAAGCTCTCTGGAACCTAGAAAACTCATGGTGGACGCACTGAAATATCATATCAAGGGTGGCCGGATTTTTAAAACAATTATATATTTTCTTTTGAAATATCCACGGACCCCAAATCCAGAAATATCATGGAAACAACATATCTCAATGCGTATAATCAAAACATGATGTATGCGATATGTAAAGAAAGGTAAGCATATCAGTAAGTCGTACAACATGGACTAGTAATGTGCACATGTTGAGGGAAACCGCTCTATTTAAAATAAATCAGTTTTAAAGATTATCTTGCGGTTCCCAAATCTCTAATCAAGCCGGAATCATCTATGTATGTGCACAGGTATAAGGGTACAATATGCCATGCAAGAATCATATAATGAATGCAACAATACTACAGTGTAGTGGCATGGCAATTATCGATGATGAAGTGTGTGAGCCGGCAAACAGTGTACGTGGAACATACGCATCATCGATAATGGTGCTGGTGTCCTAACATCATGATGGTAATATCTCAATAAACGTAAGTAATGCGAAGCAAATGATATGAATATGCAGAATCAAATAATCAACGCAATAGTGAAGAGTCTACATCAATATGTAAGTGTCATGCAGTTTGCCTTTTTGAAATAAGACGAATCGGGGTTTTTGTAAAATAAGGGCTACGGTGTTTTTAAGAAAAGATGCCCCGTTTTGAAATTATCCGTAGAGTCCCTTTTTGCCTGTCTTTAAAATACTCCCGATTCGTTAGTTTTGAAATGGGTATGACTCGGGTCAAGTCTATCATCTACTATACTAACTACTGATCTAACTATCAAGTCAATCGGGAGGGGTAAGAAAACCACCTAAGTCTGAGTCGATATATATAATTAAAGATAGTAGTCGGTGATCCCGCATCAATAGTATCGCATACAATACCGTAAATCATCTGACACCCTCAAGTCATGAGTGCGGATCAATCATCAATATAAAGCTCGTACGGTAAATCGTCGTACGGCATCCCAATAGCTGGGTGCGGGTCAATATCACAGTCACCACATCAATTATCTGGTATCCTTATCATCATATCACACAATCTGGGGTACTAATCCAAGTCTAGTATGAATCGATACCATCTAGATAAGTAGGAATGCGTGTGCGAAAGACACGCCCAAAGGCCTGCTGGAAATCATATATCGTATCCCAAATACGAATCACATCACATCACCGATACCATGGCACCATGCCCAAACTCATGACTCACATCCAAAGTCCTCCAATATCCTCGTCATCACAGTATGAACATAGCAAATAAGCACGTGTGTGCGTGTGGGTGCAAACTATTCTAGGGTTCGCGACTAGGAACTACACTAGTTACTTTTAACCCTAATCAATGCTTAGTACACCTACCACATCCTATACAACCAAGTCACACATAAGCTATCATATATAAGTACAGTATATATGGTATACTAGACATCGGACTGCGGGGGTGCTATACGCCATCCACCCGACTTCTCCCCGTAGATATAAATCTACTCACCTTTTCTTATGTGTGCCAGTGCCGATGTCGCCATTTGCATCTCCAACGCTTCGACGCCACGTGGGGTACCTACAAGGATATCACACGCTAAAACACATAAAAACCATGTCGGAAGCCAAAATGGTGCATGCTACGCCCTTAGGTAAAAACCTGTGGCCTCGCGTGCAAGCACAGTCCATAACCCTCTGCCGTTGGCGTTCAAACGCCACCCGACAGAAACGAATTATCGAATACCAAAATCCATACGAAAACAAGTCGTAAATCATGCGCCAAGTCAAGGAAATCAACCCAGATCCTACCCTGGTTGGAACCAGACAAAACTAGACATACCCAGGATCAAGTTTACAGGTAAAAGAGTCGTGCACGCAAAACGAGGCAGTTCCCTACTGCTCTGGCCGTAAATTGCGGCCAGAAGGGGTATATCTGCGGCCAAGAAGTGGGTCCAGGGGCTGGGGCTTTGGGTGTTGGCTTCTATCTACCTGCACGTCTCACTGCCAAGTCAATTTTATTTTAGGAGTTCCCGGGTTGTAGCAGATTCCAGAAAGACTACAAAGTCGACAAAATCGATAAAATACGCCAAGTCGAAACATTCAGGTAACTAACTGGAAATCTGGGGTATTCTGGGTTAAACTAGTCTCAAATACACCTAATAGGGTTATACCAACCATCAAAACCAACACTTGGTCAAGTTTCACTCAAATTTGCCTAAACTAGCACTAATCATGATATAAACACTAAATTTCAGCTAAACAACTATAACTTGCAAGAAAGAAGTTGGGTTGCAAGATTATACCTCAAGAGAAGTCCTAGGGTGAAGGAGAAGAGAAGGAGAAAGTGGGTTGCTGTTGCTATTGGCTGAGCTGAAGCTGGTTCTGTAGCTGCTGCTGCTGATGTTTTGGCTTGGTGCTGCTGTTGCTGCTTGCAACTTTCTTCTTCCTTTTTTTGCTGAGCAGCAACTACTGCTGTTGTTTTTTTGATGTTGGGGTTGTGTTCGAGTGGTATGATGGTGTGGAGTTGTTGTATATGATGCTAGGGGCTGTTTCTTAGATTTGTATGATGTTGCTGCCGATGTTAAAGTAGCAGGCAGATGAAGAGATGGGCTGTTTTGTGGCTGAACTGGTGCTGTTGTTGTGTGGGGGTGAAGTGAGGTTCATGATGGTGTGGTGTGAGTGAGAGGGAGAGATGTGAGAGCCAAAAAGTTTTGAAGTGAAATGGGGTGAAAAGGCTTGATATGAGATGAGTTAACCCCCATCATCCTCTCTCACTAGATGCTTGTCATGGTACATCCATCATGCCCCCTCTCTCTCCTACACAAGTCAACCCACCCTAATCAAACCACATTAATCTAACCCAAAACACTAATTAACCCAATTAACTTAATCAAATGGTTCAACCCACCATGGTCATCTACATAGTTCAACCCTAGACTTAACCTTAGCTACCATGCACATATGTGTGCGGCCCAGCTAAAATTCCGATAAAATATTCATAAAACCAGATAAATCATCAGAAACCAATTTTGGTAAACTTTTTACCAAAAACCCTATATTAACATATTTTAGAATTTCCATAATTTTTCTTCAGAATTTTCCCCATTTATCGGTATTTAAATATACCGAAATATTAAAATATTTAATAAAATAATATTATATTTTTCTGAAATGTTACAGTCTTCCCTCCTTAAAGAAATTCGGTCCCCGAATTTAAATTTAAACCCCAAATTCTAAAACATTTCAACAAAATGTCCAAGTCCACGGGGCTCCGAAATCATCAATCCATAAAACACATCGTAACGCAATACAAGCGCATGAGCAATGAGCAGATAAGTCAAAATCAAAACTCCGCCAAGCATCCTGCAATCATCGGAGTCAAGGCGAAAGCACGAAGGCTAAATCCAAAGTAAAACCGATATGCCATAAATCGGAACTATATATGTAAATATATGAAGGAAATGCATGCCAGAAATTCCTTAAAATCGATGTGCAATGCGCATAACACTGCACAGTGGCGGACGTCTTTATAAGAAAATATCCATATACGTATATATTTTTTGTTTAGTATGCACGATCCGCCGTTTGAAAACAATTTAGAAGGGTTCCCTGTTTTTAAACGTTTCGTGTCATATCGGAAACGTATGCAAATAATGAGACTATAGCTCGCTTTTGGAAATCCCTTTGAAATCTATCTATGCATGCAAAAATATATCCAGGCACTGTCCTCTGACTAGTCCTGGTCAGTGCGAAAAAAAAATCGCAATATCATAAAAATGTACCGCTCCATAAATAAATTAATCCCTAAAAGTGCACATGAAAACTACGTGCGTCTGGTGCGCACGGAAATCAAAATCCATACATGTGCCAAGCTGGTGCACATAAACCACATCAAGGTGCAACGGTTGTGCACACAACATCGGTCACAGGCAACGTGCGTGCCTGACAGCAAAATCAGGTGCATCTGATATGCACGAAAAATCCCGATTTAGTGCGTCTGGTGTGCACCAAATCTCATCTCATAACATGCGCCCAACATGCGCTAAAATCCAGATCCGGTGCATCCATCATGCACGAAACCACGAAATCCAATATCAAGCGCCGAATGCGCGCAAATCCAATCCGGTGCGTAAAGTGCACAAGATAAATATCGAGCATCACCATCGAAATCGAAGTCCAGTGCATCCAAGTGCACAAAATAACTTTGTCACTGCACTACAAGCATATGTAAACTATATAGAGTGCAAAACCAAATCGTGTGCGTGCAGACGCACAAAATCAACTCAAAGGTCTAAAATCCATAAAATCACAAACATGTGAAACCAAGGCACGAAAACGATATCAAGTGCAACAACTGTGCAAAATCGTAAATACTCAATAGGTGCAACCAAGGTGTATGAAAACAAATATCATGAAACTCAGTCATCAAGACTAAATCATGCAAACCGAACGTCTAAAATACCGAAATCCAGATAAATCATCAGAAACCACTTTTGGTAAACTTTTTACCAAAACCCTACATTAACATATTTTAGAATTTCCATAATTTTTCTTCAGAATTTTCCCCATTTATCGGTATTTAATTATATCGAAATATTAAAATATTTAATAAAATAATATTATATTTTTCTGAAATGTTACAGGGCTGCTTAAGAACAGGTTCAGATCCCTGTAGCTTAAGACTTTCAAATCTCATGAGCCGTGAGGGTCCCATAAGAAGGTTCTCCTTACGAGTCGTGAGGATCTCGCAAGTGTAATTTCTCCTCAGGAGTCGTGAGGATCCCCAAGTGTGTTGCTCCCTTGTGAGTCGTAAGGATCTCACGCAGGTGGTTTCTCCTTACAAAGTCGAGAGGACTTTGCAAGTGTCTTTTAACAAGATTGCACACTTTCGGGTTTTCACAAAACTCGCCGGCAGCCCTGCTGTTTTTACTCACGGAGCCCTTTCGGGTTTTCATCCGTGCTCTTTTTGCTTGTGGAGATACCGTTTTTTTTTCTTTTTTTTTTTATTCTAACGAAGCTGCGCCCTTTCGGGTTTTCACAAGACTCGCCGGTAGCCCTGCTGTTTTTACTCATGGAGCCCTTTCGGGTTTTCATCCGTGCCTATTTTGCTTATGGACATACCGTTTTCTTTTTTTTTTTCCTTTTTTTGTATCAGCTTTGGGATGCTGCAATCCATCGTAGTTTATCGACATCTCGGTCAAAAGCTAGTTTTAGGACATAGTAGTCCATCGTTAGTTTAGGGACGTTTCGGTCCGTCGTTAGTTTTAGGACGTTTCAGTCCGTCGTTAGTTTTAGGACATTTCGGTCCGTCGTTAGTTTAAGGACATTTCGGTCCGTCGTTAGTTTAAGGACGTTTCGGTCCGTCGTTAGTTTAAGGACGTTTCGGTCCGCTGTTAGTTTAAGGACGTTTCGGTCCGGTGTTAGTTTAAGGACGTTTCGCTCCGTTGTTAAGGAAGTCGGCTACTACCTATAGAGTTTAGGCTTAGGAAGATAGCGAGCGGACATAGTCGTCGTCATCTGTCATTGACCTAGGCCGTGACTCGTCAGGCGTAGTATTTCTTCAGGAAGCGACCATTTATTGGCCTGAAGGGCCTTTCGCCATGCATGTCCATGAGTAGATAGGCTCCACCCTGGTAGACCTTGTCTATGATGTACGGGCTTTCATAGTTTGGCTCGAATTTCCCCCGCTTGGCGCGATTGGGGATCATAGGTCTTTTGACCACTAGCACGAGTTTGCATTGGCGGAATGTCCTCGGCCTAGTCAATCTTTCATATGAGCGCGTCATCCCTCTAAATTTTGTTGTGCTATGAGCCGGGTTTCATCAAGGGCATCGAGCTCCTCAAGCCGAAGGTGAGCATTCTCTTCGTCCGTTAGCTCGTAATGAACCGCCATTCGTAAAGAGGGTAGCTCTATCTCGAGGGGGAGTACCGCTTCCGTACCGAATACCAACGCGTACGGCGTTGTGTTCGTGGCCATTTTGAACGTAGTTCGATACGCCCAGAGAGCTTCATGCAGTCTCTCGTGCCAGTCTTTCTTATTTCGAGACACCGTCTTCTTTACAATCTTCGTCAATGTCTTATTGAAAGCCTCAGCCAGACCGTTAGCTTGAGGATTATAGACTGAGGAGTATCTCCAGTCTATGTTATGCTGTTGTACGAAGCGGCTGATCTTGTGGATTCTGTAGGCTGGTCCATTATCGGAGATGATCCGTCGCGGAGTACCGAACCGATAAATGACGTGTGTCTTGAAGAAATGGAGGATATTCTCCGTCTTTACCTCCCTCAGCGGTACTGCTTCTGCCCATTTGGAGAAGTAATCAGTTATCGCCAAAATGAATCGATGTCCTCTGGACGATGTTGGTTCGATGGGGCCGATTATGTCAGTTCCCCACATTTCGAACGGCCAGCCAGCCACCGTTGGATGTAGTGGATTTGGATGCTGATGGATAAAGTCCCCATGGATCTAGCACGAGTGGCATTGCTTCGCATACTCGAGGCAGTCTTGGATCATCGTGGGCCAATAATAACCCATCCGTTTGATTTTCAGCTTCATCTTCGGCCCGGCTTGGTGAGAACCACAGAGTCCGTCGTGAGTTTCTTGGACGACCCTTTTTGCTTCATCAGGTCCCAGGCATCTTAACCATAAAGAATCAAATGACCTCTTGTACAGAGTATCATTGACGAAAGCGAAAGATAGGGCTCGCCTCATGAGCTGATGTTTTGAGGACGCATTTTCAGGCGTTCGACGGGATTTGAAGTAGTCTATAAAGATTTCTCTCCAATCCTCAACCTTTTTCTGGTCTTTTATTTGCAGGGCCGTTTGCTTGGTCACTTCCTTTTCCACGGATGACTCCGGAGATATTTCTGCCGGTGCAAGAACCCGACGGCTTTGTACCACGATTCTTACGTCATCGAGGTTCTCAACAGCCAATTCTTTAGTAAGCTTGGCTAATGCATCCGCTTTGCTATTTTTCGCACGCGGTATGCTTTCCAAGGTGTAGGAAGGAATTTGAGTCAGCAGCCGCTGTACTTTCTCGCAGTACTTTACCAACTCTGGCTTGCACGTTTGATAGTCGCCGTTTACTTGACTAACGACCAGTTGGGAGTCTCCGTATATGAGGAGGTTTTCGATTCCCATGTCGATGGCGATCTCGAGACCTACTATCAAAGCTTCATACTCGGCTTCGTTGTTCGTCCTCGGCTCTGTTAAGGAGAAGGCAAAGCGCATCATCCCTCCTTGTGGAGTTACGAAGATGAGGCCTACCCCTGATTTTATTATGGGGGTGTTTTGTTTGCGCTTCTTCATGGAAGACGCTCCATCAAAATAAAGTTCCCATCGGGTGCCACTACCGTCGATCGTGTCGAACGCATGTTCGTCTGGCAGTTCGCAATTCAGGGGAGAATTGGCAGGTATCGAATGCTCAGCGAGGAAGTCGGCGATGACCTGGCCTTTCACTGCCTTAAGAGGCTGATAAGTTATCGAGAACTCCATTAAGAGCAAGGCCCATTTAGCGAGCCGCCCTGTCAATATGGCCTTCGACATCAAATATTTGAAAGGATCCACCTTCGATATGATATGGACTTCATGCGCCAATGCATAATGTCTGAGCTTTGTTATCGCGAAGATCAATGCCAGGCAGTGTTTTTCGATGGGAGAATAAATGCTTTCTGCCCCCAAAAGGACTCGACTCAAATAGTAGAGGGTTCTCTCCTTCCCTTGGTCGTTCTCTTGTACCCATAATGCACCTAAAGAAGCTTCAAGGGCGGTTGTATACAGAATGAGAGGCTTTCCTTTGACCGGAGCGGCCAGCACTGGCGGATTCTGCAGGTACTGCTTGATTCCAGCGTGCCTTGGCATTTGCGATCCCAGACGAACGAGGTTCCCTTCTTCATCAGGTGACTGTAAGGACGACACTTGCCTGAGAGATTGGCTATAAATCGCCGGATATACGCAAGCTTCCCTTGGAGAGACCGCGATTGTTTGAGAGTCCTTGGCGGGGGCATTTCCATGATCGCCTTAATCTTCGACGGATCTATCTCGATGCCTCGGTGTCGGACGATGAATCCTAGAAATTTGCCCGAGGATACTCCGAACGCGCATTTGAGAGGGTTCATCTTCAAGTTGTATTTTCGAAGGCGTTGGAACACGATTCTCAGATGCTCTAGATGTTCCTCATATGATTTGCTTTTCACCACGAGGTCGTCGATATAGCATTCGACGATTTCATGTATGAGGTCATCGAAGATCTTCGTCATGGATCTCTGATAAGTGGCACCAGCGTTCTTTAGACCGAAGGGCATCACCTTGTAGCAAAATATGCCCAAATGGGTCCGGAAAGCGGTGTGCTTCTGGTATTCGGGATGCATCTTTATCTGATTGTATCCCGACGAACCGTCCATGAAGGAGAAAACTTCGTGAGTGGACGTATTGTCTATCATCAGTTCGGTAACCGGTACTGGGAAGTCGTCCTTCGGGCAGGCTTTATTGAGATCCCGAAAGCCTACACATATGCGCACTGCCCCATTTTTCTTCATTACCGGGACGATGTTGGCGATCCAGTCAGGATACTGAACCTCTTGGATGAAGCCAGAGTCGATCAGCTTCTTGACTTCGGCGTTGATACTCATCTCAAGCTCGAGCCGCATTCTTCTCGGCGCTTGTTTGATCGGCTTAACGTCCGGAGATATTGCCAATTTGTGTACAGCAATCTCTGGATCTAGTCCTGGCATCTCAGAATAATTCCATGCGAAGCAATCCTTATGCTGCATAAGCACGTATTTTAGTGTAGCTACCCTTTCTTCAGACAGCAACTCGCTGACGAACGTCGGCCGCAGGTCACTTATCGTCCCCAAATCAATTTTCTTGAGATCATCTGCAGTAGTATGTATTCCATCTTCCAACTCTTTCGGCGCCGGTGGAAACTCCGAGATCACCTCATTATCATCGTTTTCAAAGCATGAGGGGAGGTCATCCATATTCTCAGGTTCTTCTTTTGATGATATTATCATGTGACAGGTACGAGCTCGCTTCCAAGACCGATGTGGATCTGGTTCTACCCTCGTGAATTTGGGTTCATACTTCTGTGGGGGGTTACATTCCAGCTGTTGGATAAAGCGAACCTGCCTTGCTGATATTGGTCTTCGACCCAGTTCTTGAAGGTGAAGCAGTCTTCGATAGGATGTCCTATTGCCCTATGATAGGAGCAATAGTGCGGATAAGAGACTTCGTCTGCTTGCTCGGGGTGCTTGGACTCCGGGAGTGTAATCAGTTGATGTTTTATGGCAAGATCAAGTATTTTCTTCGTCTTGTCTTGGGCAAAAGAGTATGCTCGACCTATCTTCTTTATAAGAGATGAATCCGGATTGCTTGACTCCTGATCGCGTGGCTTCTTGGACCCGCTTTGTCGCTGTCGAACGCCTTTCCCGTTCTTTGGTTTGTTTCTGCCTCTGCGTTGTGTCTTTTGTACAACGGGTTGACAGGGAGGAGCATTTTCATCTTTCGCAGCCTGTTGAAGAAGGCGTTGCGTCCTGGCTTTCTCATAGATGGCCATTTCGCGATTGTGGTCATCTCGAACCTTTTGACTCGCTTCCCTTATAAGCTTGTCCATTTGTTCTTCAAACGACGGACTGGGCATTTTTACGTCGGGAGCTCTTTCTGATTCAGGGTTAGCATTTTCCCAAAAATCATTTCCCTCTTCATCAAAGTCATGTATGACGTAGTAGTCGCGGAGTAACTCCCGTTTCTTGAATTGAACATATCCAAGCCCGATCGTTTCCATTTTCCCGTTGGGCAACTTTCGTTGAGTTCCAGGGACGTTCCGGATCCTGTTATAGAACCGTGCTTGTCGAGCAGTTTGCTTAAGGGGTACACCTTGGCATTTCAAGAGTCTCCTTAGTCCGTATGTGTAATATCTGGGCAAACGGATGGGCTGGAGCCTGTCGAGTGTAGAATCCGCGCCATACCAGATTTCTTTCTCCACTTTGGTTTCCCCGGATCATTAGAATAGGATCGTCTTTTCACATTCTCTCCTGGGAAGGACATAGAACGTCTGCAGCTCTTCCATATTGTAGGTATCAAGCGTGTCTAGTTCTTTATGATGCTTTGGCGGAACCATGGCAACTTGCAAACTTTGACCTTCACCAGCGATGGTTTGTATTGATGGCCGAGCAGAGAATATGGCGTTGATCTCATCTTCTGAATCGCTGCCGAAGATAAGCATCGGAGCGGAGGGTCCCGGCTTGTTGTATTGGGGTGGACCTGAGTAAACTATCTCTTCTTCCTCCTCGGTATCACTCCCGAAGACTGGAATAGTGGTGATAACTTTGTCCTTCGGTTTGTGACATCTCTCCGTGTCCTCGAAATCTGGCAAGAAGTATTTTGCATCTTCGTACTTTCGAACTTCGTTCACGGAGAATGGGTTTAGCTCTCCCATCACAGTTTACTTGAGACCATCCTTGAAGTATTTCATACACTGATGTTGTGTAGAAAGGATGATATTGTACTCGTGTAACCAAGGCCGGCCGAGCAAAGCATTATAACATGTCTTGGCGTCAAGGACGTGAAATTTAATATGCGTGACAAGTAGTCCGAATCGTAACGTCAGTATCACAGACCCGAGAGTACGTGATGACTGAGAGTCAAAACCGGAGATGGTAATTTTATCACGAGCGAGGTGCTGGACGCTCATGCAGATTTCTTTCAACACTCGCACGTTGAGGAGATTGACGGAAGACCCATTGTCGACCAGGATTTTACCAGTCTTGATGTCATGACAGTACCCGGAGACATAAAGGGGACGGTTGTGCTCGCACGTCCCGAGGAGGAGATCTTCGTCGCTGAAGGTAATATCGGCCGTGTGTACTTCTTCCAGCCCGTCCTTCATTTTTTCTTCGGCGAGAAAAGATTGGAATTGCTCTGGCTCTTGTAGCGCCTTGATAAATGAATCTCTTGCTTCTTTTGATAGTAAAAGGGCATCGAGAATGCTGAGCTGCGAGAATAACTTCCTCAAGTGCGTCAGAACCTTATAGTCTACCTTACTTTTCTTTGACGGGTCATTGGCGGTCAGCTCTTTCATGACTTGGTCATCTAGGGCGATATCTTCAGAGACCTTCTCTTTTCCCTTATCTTTTCTGTTCGCGGGTTCGAGATTCTTTTCGGGCAGCGTACGATCGCGCAGCTGGATATTTTCACAGGTCTTCGATTCTCCCTCATTTCCTGAGGTGGATTCCTTGAATAGAGGGCCAAGAGTCATCTCTTTGTCGGAGTCACTTCCGAAGGTGAGGACTTGCGATCCCCCAGCGTTGACCACGCGACAGTTGCCGGAAGTTCTTTTATGCTCCTCGGCCGTACTTCTTCGCTCCCGACGAGTTTTGTGTTTCATCCGCTAAAAATATTGCCGGTGAGCAACATACCCTTGCCACCATCTTTTAAAAGCGTTGCATTCCTCAGTGGGGTGTACAATCTTTTGATGGTATAAACAGTAGCTAGGATGCATCTCTGCTTCATCGAGAGTGTTTCCTTCGGAGGGTGGTAGCTTCATTCCTGTTGCTATGGCTTTGGCAAACCTTTTCCTCGTCTTGAACGTATTTTTATCTGCGACAGATGTCCCTTGATTCGGCGGAAGTGTCTCGACTCTTTCGTCCAGTCGCCGGCGTTTGGCTTTTTCAAATATGGCCATCTCACGCTCCCAATCAGCTTTACTTTTCAGATGAATTTCATTTAGAAAGGCGTCGATCATTTCATCTGTCGGCCACAGAAGTTCCGGTTTAGGCCCTGCCCCCAGTCTTTCGGTGCAAGGTGCTTCTTCCTCGTCTGTCGACGAGTGAGAGATCATATGGCAACTTGCCACGTAATCTTCAGATTCATCCGACGAGTCTTCTCCATCATCTCCGTCTTCAAGGACGTGGCCGAGGAATTCTTGGAGCGTTATCGGAGTCCGCACCTTCTGGTTGTACTCTTCTAGCGCGTCGATCTGTTTCTGCAGGTCCGTGCGCTTGTCACCAAGCTTCACGGACTTCTTGGATTTCTTTTTCTTCTTCGAGGATTTCGACGGCTGGGTGTGCGAGCTTTAGCTATCGCCACTGATCTTTGGAGTTGGGCGCGGCTTTAGCATCCCTTCGACAATCTGGGGTTCCAGCGGATTCTTCCAGCTGATCGCCGGACATGTCTGAAGATCATTCAGCATCCTTTTGGTTTTGGCCGAAAGAGCCACCTACCATGGAGCTTCTTCAACAAAAGAGCACGTTGCCCCCGGTGTGTCCGTCTTCTTAGGAGTGTGCGGTTGTGGTGGGTTTACTTTTCACTTCTCAGACAGTGCAAACTTTCCTTGTAGGTACCGATCCTCGATCCATCCCTTAAAGACGAAGCAATCTTCGATCGGATGGCTTACCGTTTGGTGGTAAGGGCAATAATTGGGATTATTCACTTCGCCGGGTTACGATGGTCGCCTTGGATTTGGCAAATTGATAAACCTGTTGCGCATCGCCAGTTCGAACAGCCTCTCCGTTTTATCCCGCAGGAATGAGTAAGGGCGCTTCATTTTCTCATTATAATACCGCCGTCTCTCTTCCAGTTGATCTGCTAGCTTTGGGGCACTGGGCTGCTGTTGGGTGTTCGCAACGAAGATCGCCTTCCCTTTTACCCTTTTCGTTCCGCGGCTCCGGCTTTGGGGGAGACGGTCTGTGACCCATTTGATCCATCTGGGCTAGCTTGTCGATTAAAGCCTGGAATGTGGTCGGTTTGAAGAACATCATGAACTGTGAAATAGTTGCAAGATGGTCTAGGGTGCCCATGAACATGCCCACCGCTGGTGCTTCTTCGATGCGATGTTCGCACTTCGACCACAGGTTCCGCCATCGGATTGCGTACTGAACCCACGTCTCGCCCGGCTTCACCCTGGCATTGATCAATGCCGTTATTGGGGTGCGTTCACTAGCACTTGCGAGTCGCTGGGTGAACAACAACTCCATTTCCGCGAAAGTTTTGACGGAGTCGTTTGGAAGTTCGGAGTACCACTCAAACGCCGTCTCCGATAAGCTGCCGACGAATTGGCGGAGCAAGAGCTTATCATCGCCACCAGTATTACCACAGAGGGCCCTGAACTGAGCAAAATGTTGATGGGGATTGCCCGTCCCCTTGTACACATGAAATTTGGGGATTGTGTATCCCGGCGGGTACTTTATTTGATCATACCAGCCCGGGTACGGTCGCCCAGTTCTAACAATTTGCCCAGCCGCTTCATTCGCCTGGTGAACTCGTATCTGCTGAGCAATATAATCATCCAGGGAAGCTTTGGAGATTGTCTCCTCCTTGGCTGTTGACAGAGCCGGCGGAGGATTCAATATTTCTCCTCTGTCATCTTCAATTATTACTGGAGGATCTTCGGCTGGGGGATCCGGCTGGATCATCATGCCCACCATATCTTGGAATAGAAGGGCCATTCGTTTTATATTGGCTGCTTGTTCCGCAGCCTCTTTGTCCTTCTTCTCAAGAATTCTCCAAAGGAATTCGGCATCAGTTTCTTGCTCATGGCTTTGCTCCGAGGATGCCTCTGGGCTTTCTTTTGGCCCGGTGAGTGCGGCCATCGCAGTCATCATCTCTTGAAGTTTCTGCTGCTGCTCTTGAGCCTTAGTCACTGATCGTGTAAGCGGTCGATGACCTGTGGAGATACGGCTATCCTCTTTTCCGGATGCCATATAGACGGTATGCACCACCATGTCCCCAGACTTGGGGAGTTTAGGCTCACTGCCCTTGACATTTGTCGCAGGCATGGGGATTTTCTCCGGCCTTCTCCTCTTATGAGCGGTCAAAGTTGAGGGGGCCGCTGCAGTGGGCACCCAAGTAGCCGTCGCCTTCTATGGCTTAACATGACAGTTTTCTTCCTGTTGGACCTTCAACTTCTTCTGCCGGCGGTGATGGTCTTGATCAACCACCGACTCTCGGACTTGTCGCCAGATTTTATAAAATTTAGAAGACAGTCTTTGAGGGGATTGTTCCGGCTTCATTTCTGTGACGGTTTCCACTGGTGGTGGAGATCTTTTCAGTACGGCGGTGGGCGAGTTCCGGCGCACCTTGTTCAGCAGCTCAAAGATGTTCCCGGTTGGAACAGCAACATTAATTTCCACCGTTGGAGCTGGTGGAGTTAGCCCAGAGGGGGAGTTGCCCCCAGCCTTCCTTACCCGGCGCCAGTGGCGACGTCGAGCGTGTCGAGCTGTTGGGGTTGGTTCGGCGATGGGGATGGCTTTGTCTTGCCCCCTGTTCAGATGAGGCGCCGCTGGTGCCAGCCTCTTGAAGACTGATGTCCGTTGAGAAGCCGTATCTAACCGGTCAAAAACAGATTTCTGAGCGGGAGCGGGAGTGGGAGCAGTCAGTCTTGTAAAGACCGAACCTTTAGCAGGAGAAGCTGCCTTGAAGACTTCAGGAGCAGGGATGGCTATCTTCTTTGGGATGGCCACTTCAGGTATCATGGGCTTCTTGGCAGGCCCATCGGTGTTCAGGCTCAGTCTGGCGAAGACCGAGGAGTTAGAGCTGGACGACCCGTTGAGAGGGGCCGTGGTAGTAGCAAGTCGATCGAAGACCGACTTTTTGGGAGCTTCCGGTGCTGGCACAGGAGCGGTGAAGCTCGCTGGCGGGAGCATGGTCCCGAAAAACAATCCTGTAGTGGCTTGAGTGACCTGTTCCACCGGCATCGTGAACAGGGAAGCCGCTTGGAGCCCGTAAGCTATGCCTCCGGATGAGGCGGAGCGGGGGTTGCAACTGCAGTTGGAACATTTTGCACAAGTGGACGCCATTGATCCTTCGCTTTCTGCACCAAGCAAAATGCCAAATCTTAGTACCTCGAAACCCAAGGGCAACCATTAGCAAACCGCGATTGGTTCGCGAACACGACACACGAAGTGTGGAGTGGAAAAAGGAAAAGGTCCCACCGGACGTGCCAGAATCTGTTCCCCTCCGAAAGACGCGGCGGAGACGCGGTGAACGTCTTGCCTGAAATTCGGGGCAGATTCTAATTGGTGCTATCCGTCCACCTCTCCGAAGATGCCAAGTTGATTTATGGCACCATGTATCGAAGGTTTAAATGGATGCGGCCGATATAGCAGACTTCGTCAGATTCCCCCTCGTTTGAGGGGTTTTTGATTGTAGGGACGCTCTTCCCTGCAGGCGCAAGCCCCTGCAGTTAATTACGCTACCGCATCGCGGTAACAACTTTCTCCTTCTCCAGATGGTCACTTCGTATCGTGAGTGTTTGTTTTGTTTGTGGTTGCCCGTGGATTGTATACGGAGACTAATTTATGTTGTCGCCCGTAGGGCGTGGACTAGTCCAAATCCGTATCTTCTTAGATTTGGGTTTGGGGTTTGGGTTTAAGGATACGTTTGCCTTATTTGAGACTAAGATCGACTTAAACGTTTGTTATGGATACGTTAGTCTCATTTTAGACTAAGATCAACTTAACAGGATCGTTTAGATCCAACAAGAGAGCAATTGGGCTCTATTGTTTAGTTTAGTGACATTGCGGTCGATAATTAGTTTAGGGACATTACGGTCCATTGTTAGTTTAGAGACATCGCGGTCGAGGTTAAGTACATCATAGTCCGTGGGTTTAAAGACTCCACAGTCCGTTGTTAGTTTTAAGACATCACGATCAAGGTTAAGGACATCATAGTCCATGGGTTTAAGAACCCCACGGTCCGTTGTTAGTTTTAAGATATCATGGTCGAGGTTAAGGACATCATAGTCCATGGGTTTAGGGACCCCACGGTCCATGAAATGTATGGTTGTCGGGACCCATCACCTCTTTGAAGACGTTGAGGAATTACAACGACAAATATCAAAGGAGTGAAGAGATGTACCCTTGAACCAAGGTGGATTAAATGATCTGTAGCCCAGTTTGGAACTAAGACCAATTAATTATATTATGAGCACAATAGCTCATTTAAGTCTGAATTGAGGACTTATGGCCAACTTGGGCTAAGTCTAATTAAGTTAAAATGTTTAACATTCATTTTGGGCTGTTAAGCATTTGTTTGGGCTTGGCCCTTTTAACAATGCGGAGCATTGATTTAAATTCTGACAATGTTTGTCTTTTATTGAATGCTAAGCATTCATCATAGCTCTGGGGCTTATCCAAAGAACAATTTATGTTCTGCCCAAGCGCACATAAAAGTATATAGCGCGCTTGGCACCAGCGCCAGTCGATGAGCGCAGTGCACTATGGTTAAAGCGCTAGTGCGCTTGGCGCTAGATGTTAAGCGTTGATGCTTTTAGCGCTTTGCGCTAAGTGAAGAGCGCAGATGCGCTAGATGTAGAGAGCTGATGCGCTCAGCACTCTGCGCTAAATGAAGAGCGCTGATACGCTATAATTGAAGCGTTGAGGCGCTTGGTGCTGGTGCCATATAATGAGCGCAAAGCGCTTTTAGTAATGCAGCGAACATGTGAGGAGCACGTGGCGCGCTTAGCGCTAGCCAATGAGCGCGGTGCGCTGTGTTTGAAGCACTATTGCACTGCAGCGCTTTGCATTAGATGAAGAGCACTAAGGCACTTTTAAATTAGGAGCGCTAAGGCTCTTCTTAGGTTAACTTTGCGCTCTGAAGATTATCTTCTTTGATAAGAGACTTTGTCTCAAGATTCCAAGAACAAAGTTCTTAACCTATAGGAGATACTTCAATCTCTTTTTAATGAAAGGCTTTGCCTTTATGGATCTGTGATCTTAAGAGAATTGAATAATCCCCCCTTATAATGAGATGTTCATGATCTCGAAAAGACAATTTGTCTTCTAGATCTATGATCTATGAAGTAAGTACTTCTTTATTTTTATGATGAGATCTTTTTTTTATCTCTTTATAAAATACCTTGGTCTTTGTAGATCTATGATCTTTTAAGAAGAGAACTCTTCTATTTAGTTATGAGATGATTTCATCTCTTTGTTCATCACCAATCTTTTTACCTTGAAGAAAAATCTTCTTTTGCCGAGAGCTATTTCTTCTTCTTGAGATTTTCTCAAAGTTTATGGGGGGGTCCTCCTTTTTAGACTTGAAGTCTTGGGTCCTTTATATAGGACAAGCTGATTTGTTGAATCAGTTAAAGAGATTTATTCTCCAATTGATTTGGGAATTTCCCCACCGTTGGATCCTTAATCCAAGGGCTTCTGATTTACAGAAGATAATCTTCTTGTTTTAATAAGATTGATAAATCTTTCCTTGTTTATAGAATTTGTTCTGTATTTTAGTGATTTTTAATCACCATTGGATCATTGATCCAACAGTGTTCCAAATTCAGGGCACAATCTTTTATGTTTGGAAAGATTCAACAGAATTTTATTCTTGTTAACTGATGATTTAATCATATCCGTTGGATATTTGATCCAACGGTGAAGAACATTTAGTTCCAGCGCTAGCGCTTATGCGCTCTGCCCATGGTGCGCTTCGTCCATGGTGTGCTAATTGGAGTGCAGCGCTCTTAGCGCTAGCGCACACGTGCTTTGCAAGTGGTGCACTACTTGGAGCGCAGCGCACCTAGAGCTAGCGCCTATGTGTTTTGCACGGGGTGCGCTAGTTGTAGCGAAGCGCTTTTATAAAAGCGCAGCTTTAATTCAAATTTTGAATTCTGAACATAGCTTTGTTCTAATTGGGGAAACATACTCCTCAAATAATTCTAAACAAGAAAGATTGTGCTCTGTAAATCAAAGCACCGATCCAATGGTAATTAAAAATCATCAAGATACAGAATTAAATTCTGATTGAGGAAATACTCCTCAAATCTTTCTAAACAAGAAAGATTGTGCTTTATAAATCAGAGCACCGTTGGATCAAAGATCCAATGGTGATTAAAAATCACCAAGATACAGAATTAAATTCTGATTGAGGAAATACTCCTCAAATCTTTCTAAACAAGAAAGATTGTGCTCTGTAAATCAGAGTATTGTTGGATCAAAGATCCAATGGTGATTAAAAATCACCAAGATACAGAATAAGCTCTGTATGGGAAAGTATTTTCCTAATCTTATTAAAAACAAGAAAAATATCTTCTGTAAAACAGAAGTCCTTGGATCAAAGATCCAACTGTGGATAAATTCCCCAAATCAATTAAGAAATCTCTCAATGAGAGGTTTCCTAAACTGAATCAACAAATCAGCCTCCCCTGTATAAAAGACCCAAGACATCAAGTCTTATAAAGAAGAACTCCCCATAAACTTCAAATTCAAAAAGATGCAGAAGAACCCCCCATAAGCTTCAAATTCAAAAAAGAAGAGCAAGCAAAAAGAGCTTTCAGAGAGAAGAAAGAAGAATAACCTTCTTCAAGGTAAATAGAGATCATAGTATCTCATCGGCATACCTGAGGGTTTAACCCTTATAAAAAACATAGTTCTTTCCCTGGATCTGAGATCCATGAGGCAAGTCTCCCACAAATGAGAATTTAATTCTCGTAAGGACGAATTTGTTCTTGGGGATTGAAGATCTAGGGGAGAACAAAGAATTGAACTCTTCAGAAAAATGCACAAAGAAGGAAACAGCGCCGAGCGCCCCACGTGCCCCTCACATGTGCGCTAATAAAATAAGGAGTGCTTAGCACTCAGTGATTGGCGCTCAGCGCCAAGTGCTCCATGTGCCCCTCACGTGTGCGCTAATAAAATAAAGAGTGCTTAGCACTCAGTGGTTGGCGCCCAGTGCCAAGCGCTCCACGTGCCCCTCACGTGTGCGCTATTAAAATAAAGAGTGCTTAGCACTCAGTGGTTGGCGCTCAGCGCCAAACGCTCCGCGTGCCCCTCACGTGGGCGCTAATAAAATAAGGAGTGCTTAGCACTCAGTGGTTGGCGCTCAGCGCCAAGCGCTCCACGTACCCCTCACGTGGGCGCTGATGAAATAAAGAGTGTTATGTAAACAGAGCCCAGCGCCATAAAGAGTGTTTAACACTCAATAAAAAACAAAAAAGGGTGAGCATCAAAGCCCATGTCAATGCTCAGTATTGTTGAACAAAAGGGGATTGAGTCCAAATAAGTAATCAAGTGGGCTGAGCCCAAGGTTAGCCAAACCCCAAAATTGACCGAGCCCATAGGTCTTCTTTTAAATTGGCCTTAGTTCCAAACAGGACTACCAAGCCCCTGATGAACATTCTTTGATTCAATGGTACATCTCTCCACACCTCTGATACATGTCGTTGTAATTCTTCAACGTCTTCAGAGAAGTGAAGGATCCCAATAACCAATGACTCTTGGCGCACCCCTAAACCAATGAGCCAAAACTCTATGGACTATGATGTCCTTAAACATGGACTATGATGTCCTTAAATCTACATGGACTATGATGTCCTTAAACCCAATGGACCGCAACGTCCATAAACTAAACTCTATGGACTATGATGTCCTTAAATATGGACTATGGTGTCCTTAAACCTACATGGACTATGATGTCCTTAAACCCAATGGACCGCAACGTCCCTAAACTAAACTCTATGGACTATGATGTCCTTAAACATGGACTATGATATCCTTAAACCTACATGGATTATGATGTCCTTAAACCCAATGAACCGCAACGTCCCTAAACTAAACTCTGTGGACTATGATGTCCTTAAACATGGACTATGGTGTATTTAAACCTACATGGACTATGATGTCCTTAAACCCAATGGACCGCAACGTCTCTAAACTAAACTCTATGGACTATGATGTTCTTAAACATGGACTATGATGTCCTTAAACCTACATGGACTATGATGTCTTTAAACCCAATGGACTGCAACGTCCCTAAACTAAACTTTATAGGCTATGATGTCCTTAAACATGGACTATGATGTCCTTAAACCTACATGGACTATGATGTCCTTAAACCCAATGGACCGTGACGTCCTTAAACTAAAACGATAGAGCCCAAACGCTCTTTTGTTGGATCAAAAATGATCCGGAACCCTCGTTGAGTAGATCTTAGTCTAAAATTAGACTAATGTATTCTCAACAAACATTTAAGTTGATCTTAATCTCAAACGAGATTAACGATCCTTAAATCAAACAAACCAAAATCTAAGAAAATACGGATTTGGACTAATCCCCGCCTTACGGGCAACAACACAAATTAGTCTCCGTATACAATCCACGGGCAACCAAAAATAAAATAAACACACACGACACTAAGTGAACATCTGGAGCAGGAGAAAGTGGTTATCGCTACGCGGTAACATAATTAACTGCAGAGCTTTGCGCCTGCAGGGAAGAGCGTCCCCACAATCAAAAACCCCTCGCAAGCGAGGGGGAATCTGACGAATTCTGCTACAACGGCTGCATCTATTTAAACCTCCGATACATGGTGCTATAAATCAACTTGGCTTCTTCGAAGAGGTAGACAGATAAAACCAAATAGCATATGCTCCCAAAATTCAGGCCAGACATCCTAACGTCCCGGTCGCGTCTTTCGGCGGTAAACAGCTATTTCATTTTATTACTTCTGTCATTCTTGTTCATTGTTATATTGCTTAATTACGCTTAACGTATTTATTTTATAGTAAGTATGTTGCAGGCTTGCCACGTCACCATTTCCGTCTACTGGGAAGCGGGGCGTGCCAGGTTTTGTTTTCGGCCCATGCAGATCAATTCTGCATGAAGTCTTAAGTAATATATCACAAGAATTATAAGAATCCGCAACTATACATTCTTTACATTTCAAATTTCTTGAATCTATCATAACGTTTCCTTACTATCAAGGTGATGGATTCTCCCAACAACACATGTACCAACGTCAATGGCAACACACCACCAATTACTTTACCACCTCCCCCTACCGTTGCTGCTCCGATCAATGAACATACGGTGCTTTTAGAAGCCATTAAAAGTCTTCTGGAAGACCAGCAGCAACAGACTTCTATTATCATGAACTGCCCGGAAGCTGAAGCACCTGGAGTAAAGCAATTCTGTGCATTGCATCCAAGGAACCTTTTAGGGAAAGAGAGTCCTCTTGAGGCTGAAGAATGGGCCCAGAGTATAGAGGACGACCTTGCCGCAGCATAGGTACCAGACATATCTTAGGTTCATGTGGCCAAGCTCCAGCACACAGACAATGCAAGGGTCTGGTGGAAAGCTGAGCAAAGCCGTCTCACACAACCTATAGAGTGGAAGACGTTTCGCGATCTGTTCGATGCGAAGTTCTTCCCCGAGACTGCCCCTTTTGAGATGGAGCAACAGTGCATCCACCCGCAATAAGGCTCCATGTGGGTAAAATCAGTGGATGAATATGATGCCGAATTCATTATGATTAGCAGGTAAAGAATTTGTATCAAATTATGTTCCGTAAAACACATCTCTATCCTGACATCATCATCTTATCAGGTTCGCGGCACATTTGATCCCGACCAATGAGATTCGGGCTAGACGATTCCAACAGGGCTTAGACCCGGAGATTCACGCGGCATTAGCCACAGGTGACTACCCAACTCATGAACTCACCCTGAAGGCAGCACGTCGTTACGAAGCTGTGGTCAAGAAGAAGGGTAAGCCCCAAACAGCCGGAATCAAACGCCCTGCTATACAGATGACAGGAGGATCCTCTTCTACACTGACTTTTACACCCAAGAGGCCAGGATGGTCCAGTCCAGATTTCTGTTTCTACAGCAAGAGAACTGGACACTTGGCGAAGGACTGCAGGCGTGCAAATGGCATGTGTTTGATTTGTGGCACATTTACTCACTCTATAGGAGCATGCCCATATCGTATTAACACAGTACCAGCACCCAGACCTACAATCACAGCCCCGCAGAGGCCAGCCATTCAGGCTCCTGCACCTCGCCTAGCTTTTCTTGCACCAGCTCCATGTGGACCACCTGCACAGCCTTATCGTTAATTCCATCAGGCACAGAGAAACGTGCCTCAAGGGCAGAGAAACGTGCCCCAAGGACAGAGGAATGTGCCTCCGGCAAGGAGGAATGTACCAAGACGACAGACTGTTACAATGACGGTCGAGGAGGCCGAAGCCCAGGACAAGTCATCACTGGTAAAATCCCCCATCCTTTCAATCTTTCAATCCTTGTGTATCGTTATACTTTTCCTATATCTAAACACAACCTCACACAACTTAGGTACTATACTAGTAGCCACCCTTCCTGCACTCGCACTTTTCGACATTGGAGCTTCATGTCACAACGATTCGTGAGAACGCACGCGATTCCCGTGAAGCCACTCATTTCAAGTTGGAATGTCAGTTCCGAAAATGGAGTATTGAAGGCAACTTTGGGGGTATGATTAGTGCCCGGTTGTAGTTTGCGGTCGAGAATTCTATGCAAATTTTAAAGTACTGTACATACCAAATTTCTATGTGGTGTTGGGAATGGATTGGTTGGGAGTATTCTATATTACTATTGATTGCCGTCAAAGGAGGGTATTATTTGAGATACCAGATCATCCAGTCTTCTATTTCAAAAGTGGAGATAGAACTTTGGAGCCAGGAAGCTACCGTGCTAAACCAAAGAATGCAGAAGTGTTCTTTCTACCTGTGGAAGAAGAAAAGCATGAAGTAGTTCGAGAGTTTGAGGATGTGTTCCCTGAAGACATATCAGGCTTGCTTCCCGATCGAGCTCTTGAGTTTAGTATTGATTTACAACCTGGCCCACAACCTGTAATCAAAGATCCGTATCGATTAATTCCGGAAGGATTAAAGGAGATCTGCATTCAGTTGGACGAACTGCTGAAGAAAGGTTGGATCCGACCCAGTACTTTAAGCTGGGGATCTCTGGTACTACTAGAAGAAGAAAGAAGGTTCCTACAGGATGTGTGTGGATTATCGAGCTCTGAACGAAGTGACGATTAAGAACAAGTATCTACTACCGCGCATCGATGATCTTTTCGATCAGTTAAGTAGGTCTTGTGTCTTTTTAAAACTAGATCTCCGTTCGGGTTATCATCAGGTGAAGGTCAAAGAGTCCGACATTCCGAAGACGGCGTTTAGGACTCGTTATGGTCATTATGAATATCTCATAATGCCATTTGAAATGACCAATGCACCTGCTATCTTTATGAACCTGATGAACCAAGTTTTCCGAGAGTACTTAGACAGGTTCTTTGTCATCTTCATCGACGAAGTGTATTCAAAGAATCGGAAAGAACACGCCGAGCACTTATGGATTGTCCTGGAGACAATATCAGCTCTACACCAAGTACAGCAAGTGTGAATTTTTGACTAGATCAAGTCGGATTTCTCGGACATATTGTTTCAGGCGAAAGAATCTCTGTAGATCCAGCTAAGGTGTCAGCTGTCAGTGAGTGGCCAACACCAAAGACGGTGAAAGATACACAAAGTTTCTTAGGCTTAGCAGGATACTACCGACGATTCATTGAAGGATTCTCAAAGATTGCAGCACCCCTGACCAAGCTCACACTCAAAGACAAAGCATTCGTGTGGTCAGAAGCATATGAAAAGGCTTTTGTAGAACTCAAGTCGAGCTTAACCCTTGCACCAATCCTTGTAATACCGGATCAATCTGGCTGCTTACCACCGAAAACAGAGACGAAACCGCGTAGGTCGTCTTGCCTGAATTTGGGGGCAGATGATATTTGGTTTTATCTGTCTACCTCTCCGAAGATGCCAAGTTGATTTATGGCAGCGTGTATCGAAGGTTTAAACAGATGCGGCCGTTGTAGCAGACTTCGTCAGATTTCCCCTCGTTTGCGAGGGGTTTTTGATTGTGGGGACGCTCTTCCCTACAAGCGCAAGCCCCTGCAGTTAATTACGTTATCGCGTAGCGATAACCACTTTCTCCTGCTCCAGATGTTCACTTCGTGTCATGTGTGTTTGTTTTATTTTTTGGTTGCCCGTGGATTGTATACGGAGACTAATTTATGTTGTCGCCCGTAGGGTGGGGATTAGTACAAATCCGTATTTTCTTAGATTTGGGTTTGGATTGGTTTAAGGATCGTTAATCTCGTTTGAGATTAAGATCAACTTAAATGTTTGTTAAGGATACGTTAGTCTAATTTTAGACTAAGATCTACTCAACAAGGTTTTAGGATCATTTAGATCCGATGACAGAGCATTTGGGCTCTATCGTCTTAGTTTAGGGACATTGCGGTCCATTAGGTTTAAGGACATCATAGTCCATAGAGTTTAAGGACATCATAGTCCATAGAGTTTAGTTTAGGGACATTGCGGTCCATTGGGTTTAAGGACATCATAGTCCATGAGTTTAAAGACATTATAGTCCGTGTTTAAAGCCATCATAGTCTATGAGGTTTTCGTTTAACAGTTTGGGGATGCGCCAAAAATTATTGGTTATTGGGATCCTCTATCTCTCTAAAGACGGTGAAGAATTACAACGACATATGCGCCAAAAGTCAGAGGTATGAAGAGATGTACCCTTGAACCAGTGAATGTTCATCAAAGATTTGATAATCTTGTTTGGGACTAAATCCAATTTAAAAGCATATGGGCTGGGTTAAGTTGGGATTTAACCAACCTTGGGCTGAGCCCACTTGATTATTTATTTGGGCATGGTCCCCTTTCTGCATCAACAGTGTTGAGCACTAAAATGGGTTCTGACACCCTTTACTATTTTTGTTTTATTTGTATTCTTTTATATAGAGTGTTAGACACTTGATAGCGCTCACGTGAGGAACACGTGGAGCGCTTGGCGCTGAGCGCCAGGCAATTAGTACTAAGTACTTTTTATTAAATAGCGCTCACGTGAGGAGCACGTGGAGCGCTCGGCGCTGAGCGCCAGATTTTGAGTGCTAAGCACTCTTTTTTATTAAGTAGCGCCCATATTAGGAGCACGTGGAGCGCTCGGCGCCAGACTTTGAGTGCTAAGCGCTCCTTAATAAATAGCGTCCACGTGAGGGGCACGTGGAGCGCTTGGCGCTGAGCGCCAGGCACCGTTCTTTAGCAGTTCTGATCAGTTCGGTGCTCTGAGAATTAAATTCTCGTTTATAAGAGACTTTTTCTCATGGATCTAAGAACTAAGTTCTTCTTTTATGAGGAGGTGCTATGATTTCTTTTGTTTTTCTTCATGAGAGACTTTGTCTCATGGATTTAAGAACTAAGTTCTTCTTTTATGAGGAGATGCTATGATCTCTTTTGTGTTTCTTCTTTAGAGACTTTGTCTCATGGATCTAAGAACTAAGTTCTTCTTTTATGAGGAGATACTATGATCTCTTTTGTTTTTCTTTACCTTGAAGAGCGGTAGTTCTCGCCTTGAATTCTGAAATTTATGGGGGAGTTCTCCGTACAAGACTTGAAGTCTTGGGTCCTTTATGTAGGGGATGCTGATTTGTTGAATCAGTTAAGGAAATCTCTCATTGAGTGATCCCTAATTGATTTGGGGAATTTATCCACCATTGGATCTTTAATCCAAGGACTTCTGTTTTACAGAAGACATTTTTCTTGTTTTTAACAAGATTGGGAAAATATTTTCCCACACAGAACTTATTCTGTATCTTGGTGATTTTTAATCACCATTGGATTTTTGATCCAACTGTGCTCTGATTTACAGAGCACAATCTTTCTTGTTTAGAAAGATTTAAGGAGTATTTTCTCAATCAGAATTTAATTCTGTATTCTGATAATTTATCATCTCCATTGGATCTTTAATCCAAGGGTGGAGAACGTTTAGTTCTGGCGCTGGCGCTTTCGTGTTTTGCACGTGAGGCGCTGCCTCATAGTCTTTGACTCTTGGCGCTAGCGCTTTTGGCGCTGGCGCTCTCGTGCTTTGCACGTGAGGCGCTGCCTCATGGTCTTTGACTCATGGCGCTGGCGCTCTCGTGCTTTGCACGTGAGGCGCTGCCTCAGAGTCTTTGACTCATGGCGCCGGCGCTCTCGGCGCCGGCGCTCTCGGCGCCGGCGCTCTCGGCGCCGGCGCTCTCGAGCTTTGCACGTGAGGCGCTGCCACGGGGTTTTTGACTCATGGCTCTGGCGCTCTTGGCGTGAGCGCTCTTGTGCTTTGCACGTGAGGCGCTGCCTCAGAGTCTTTGACTCTTAGCGCTGCCTCAGTTCCAATTTCAAATTTTGAACAGAGCTTTGCTCTCTGATTGGGGGAAACAAATGCCCCCCACCATTGCGCTCATGTGGCTTACACGTGAGTTCAGCGGTGGCAGCCTTTCCACCGTTAGATCAACTTGGAAGCTGGATCGACTTTCAGCGCCTATAAATAGGGCCTTTAGCCCTTGAGATGACTTCTGTTCATCTTCTCCCTTTCTTGTTTTTCTGAGAATTTAATTCTCTCTTAAGAGCATAGATCTCTACCCACAGAACTTCCTTTAAGTTAGAACTTTGTTCAAATATTTGGTAAGAATCATGTTCGACCCCATTAAACAGAGCTTTGCTCTTACTAGATCATAGATCTAAAAATGGATTTTTTTAGGGTTTCTTTAAACTGTTAATTAAAACAGAGCTTTGCACTTCTTAGATCATTGATCTAAAGAAATCTTTTTTAGGGTTTCTTAACAGAGCTTTGCTCTTCTTAGATCACAGATCTAATGAGATCTTTTTTTAGGGTTTCTTAACCCATTAATGAAGAACTCTGAGAGTTTCTAAGATTTGTATTTCAGATCTTTAAAGATCTTGGGGTTTTACCTCTGTAAAAAGCTTTGCTTTTTAGGGTTCTGATGGCTTATTCCATCGTTTTCGCAGAGCATAGCTCTTTAGAATTTTTGGGGAATTTTTACTCCCCTCATAATGACAGATGTGATTTCTGTTGCAGAGCGCTGCTCTCGGGGGAGTTCAACTCCTTGGCCCAATGATCCTCTCATTAAATGAGAATCCTTTTAGGATTTCCTCTTTAATGAGTGACCGTCTCATCAATGATGAGCCGTCACCTTAATTTTGTGGGTCCCCTTTGGCCCCTTTCCACTGCATTGCAGTGTGGTACAAATTTAAAGTACCAAGTGTCAGAATTTGGACTGTAGTATTGACAGCTAACCCTTGTTCTTTTTCACGCAGGTATTATGTCTTTTGACACTTCTTTCCTATTTGTTCGTGTAACAACCCCAAATTTCCAATACAAGTTTTTACAATTTTTTTTCAAAAATCCATAAAGGGGTATTATTGCCTAAGTACAAGACTTAAGTAATTAATTAGCAATTTAATTATAAGAAGGAGCTTGTAGCTCATTGGTAATACCTTGCATTGCTGAACCAAGCCACCAGAGTTCAAATCGCATGCCCCACATTATTTTTAATATTATTTTGTTTTAAATTCTTTGGAAGCCCAACAGTCCACACACCATAACTCCCAAAACTTGAACTAAACCTGAAAAACTAAAAGAATCAGTGCCTACCCCCGTCGACCGCCCACCTACCCGACCCCTGACTCGTGCCGACGCCGCAGGCCGGACTCGGCCTGACGGCCGAGTCTCCAACTGAAAAGTTATGACTTTTCAGCTCCTTTAACCCCCTATACACTCTAATTAAATGGATCGGTTCCAGAGAGTGAATTATACCCTATTTAATCCATTTTTAATGATTTTTCACACATTTTTACAATTTTTTATTTAAAAACCCTTCATCTACCCTAACCCTAGCCTACCCATATAAATACACCCCCTACCCTCTACCCTCTCACCCCAAAATCCTGAGCCCACTCTCTCAAAAAAAAATTCCAACATGTCGTTTAAATACCACATTGTTTTAACCCTTCATTTAACTCCATCAAACTTGCTATACATTTAAATTAGATCACGAGGTAACGACTTGCCTCCTCACACACTTGCATACAACTTAACATGATACCATCGAAAACTTAGAATACGAGAAAACAAACATTTTCATTTAAATACCCTTTACTTAATAAAACTATTTCTAAAAAATTTAGTGTTGATACACTTTTAAATAAATACCACTTATTATGAAAATACGATAAGTTGTGGACATCAGTCGTTTATCTAAACCTGACTTTGTGGTGTCGAGGCTAGGCAAGTGAGAAAGGTAACTTTAAAAGGCCCGTCTCACGGTGATTCGTGAGCGGATCCCTCCTTTCTTCACTTGTACATACCTGGCCACAATTGGCGGTGAAAAGGCGATTTGAGGCATCTCACAACTTGTCGTTTGGACCAGTTATGGATAGTCTAGTTGACTTAGGAGACCCTAAAACATAGAATACGGAAAATTGACAAATAAATACCATTTACTTCATAAAACCGTTTTCTAAACGATTTAGTATTTATACAATCTGCAAAGCACCGCTACAATCCATTTTGGGGAACCCGTTCGGGATGGTGCGGATTATCGCACATCCTCGGGCTTAGTAGTGCGAGATTCAGACCTCCGCAAGGAGCATTCGGTCTCGAAATATTTAAAATATGACATCTTAAGAAAATGAGATTTTCATAATATAAAAAAATATATAAAAATTATTTTTGTATAAATATATGTATATTTATCATTAAAATATCTATTTTGTTATGATATAAATATTCCACTCTTCCTAAAAATCACAAGAATCAATTTTACACTAAAATACTATGAATATTACAAATAAACACCTTTATTTCTGAAACTATGATATTTTCACTAGAAATATCACAATATAAAATCCACATTCATTACAACTCTAAAGACGAATAATAAATACTTGGGGAGTATTTTGAAAAGTATATCAAAGTATTTTTACATAAAACCCTCTCAAGTTCTATAAATTACCCTAAGGACCCTAATAAACATATGTTTAAGCAGAACCAATCTCTTGAGCCCCAGGGAGTCGAAGAAGTGGGCGCTTGCCTATCTAAGGTAGAAAAAGTAATAAAAACAATCAGGACTTCAATTTACTTTGCTAGTTGTCTGACTTAATTTGGTCTCAGTATAATCTGACTTGAATATGATTCAAGTACAATCTACAATCTACAGTCTACAATCTACAATCTTCAATATTACAATTCAACATGAAACCATGAATCCAATTATCAATCTATACAACTTGACTGAACCGAACCATGGATATACATTTCATTTATATGGTTCTCCAGTTATTCCATTTACATGATTCTACGGTTACATCCGTTTACTGATATCATGGTTTCGGTCAGTCAACCAATTATACAATCAATACAATTTACAAGACAAACAATACAAACAAAACACTACGGGGTTTAATGGGGTAGATTGGTACGGAAGGTGTTAAAAGTGGCACAAGGCGGTAAGATTAAGACACCTAACATGAATCCAATTGTTGTTGTACCGTGGCATAAACGGTTCCTTGAGTTCCTGATACCTTAGTCTCCGGGACAAGTGAGACTCCTCTCGTATACACTGGCATCCTTCTGTACCAAGCTACAAACAACAACGTTAACACTAAATACAACAATATAACAATATAATACAACTGTAAAAGCTATTCTCTCTCTCTATCACTCTCTGTCTATTCTATATCTCCTCTTATCTTTGGGACTTACCGAGCGATCTGTTCGCTGACGACATTCTATTTCTTTCTTCTTGGAATGTAGTCAGGTGATTTGGACCCGTCAGAGATCGAGACCACTGTTGAAGACTTGGACCAGTTCATTGAAGACCCCGAGTTCTAGTCATTGTACATTTTCCTTTCAGTACTTTACATTTATGTTATGTCATTGTTTAGGCATCGCTTTTATTTCAGTTGTATTTACTTTTCATGTATTGTACAAAAGAATGTTAATAAATAAAGTTGTTGTTCAGTTATATATCTTGTCACTTGTGTATTTACTTTTATATTGCTTAGATACGCTTAGCGTATTTACTTCAGAGTATGTCACGCCCCGCTTCCCAAAAGAAGGAGAAGGATGACGCGGCATGGTCCGCAACCTAACTGTATTGAAGGTGGTCTATTCAATACAGTTACGTTAAGCGTAAGAATATTTAACATGCAGGATGTGTATCAAAACAAAAATAATAAAAGCGAAAGGCATTTATTTCCATTAACCAAACTTTATTACATCCCAAAAGAAAGAGTAAAATAAACTAAGTAGTTTAATTACATCGAGAAGAAACAAAAGCCCTAAACATGTGGGCAACAACAAAAATTAAATCTAGCTAATCTTCCATCGTCCAGTCTGCATAATCTTCATAAGTTGGCTTCATACTGCCATAATACTCATTCTTATCTGACGGACATTCCAAAGATAGAGGAAGAAAAGAAGGAAGGTCCGTTAGCGAGTTATACTCGGGTAGGATTGCCTCATAAGAAAGTAAAGGTATAGAAACGAACATGTGTATATAATGATAATGATGTACATGTGTATAAAGGTATGAGGTTATATACAAATTAGATATGTGAATATGAGTAGGTTGTGTGGGGTATATATTTGGTAAAGGTTCAAGTCAAGTCAAACGGATATTCCGTCTAAGAGTTAAATCAGGTTAAACAAAGTGTGTATGGATGGAACTGACTGGTGAACATACTCGTATCCTTGAGATATCCCATGACTAGCTGGAAGCAGTATGAGCTGGTGCTCGTGCCTGGAACGACAATCAATGTGGTAGCGTGAACAACCCCGAAAGGTGTCCCATGACTACGATGGAGCTTTGTCTAGCGTGAATATCACTCAAGTGCACAGGTATTACCCCCCTTCAGTTCCATAATAAACAACAAATCTAAACTGGTAAAATATCCACATCCAAAATACTGAATAACTCGTGTCTCATGAAGAAAGGTAGATAAGGTAACAGGTAGGTATATCACATTATGTGGGTTTAGTGTTGAGTATCAATAGGTATTGTAAACGTTTTAGTTTGTTAAACAAGTGTCCGGGTACTCGCGATTATTCCGTTGTGGCCACGGAACAACAACTGGGGAAGTGAAATGTACTATTTCACTTCCCGAGACCATGATCGAGTAGTAGGGGAATCCGAGTTCCGAATTTCCTTGCCTAATCAAACTACTCATCCCCGTGGTTCAGTATAAAGGTTCGGAAGAATTAGAGTTAGTGCGTATACTTCTAGGCATGGAATTTCCACATTGTATAGTCGTCCACATTTTGGACTGTTCACCCGGAATATTGGGATCTTCATATTTGTTTAGTCGTCCACACTTTGGACTGTTCACCTGGAATATCGGGATCTTCATATTTGTATAGCCGTCCACACTTTGGACTGTTCACCCGGAATATCGGGATCTTCATAATAAGTATTCCATACCTAGGTCCGCGCATTCTAACCCTAACCATATCATGTTTTGTATATGTCTTGTTGTCATAAACTGGAAATTTAGAAAGTATTGATCTCGTTTAATATGGCCTTCCACAACCACTCGTTTTATTATCTAAAGTTCGTAAAGTACTTCGTGTCATCTTAGAGAATGCTTAGTAAAAATAATAATAGTGTTTAATTATCTTTTATTACTTCTAAGAAAAACTATGAGATTTGGAATATTTATCATTTTGGAAAAACATAATGTTTTACGGAAAATATCCTTTCGATAAAATGTTGTGGTGTTTATTTGAAAATCTTTTGCAAGAGATTTTTTATAAGGACAAGTTGCAAGAGGTTTTTATTTGAAAAATTAGACTGCTCGTAACTGTTCCAAAGGGCAAGTTGTGAGATTCTCAAATCGCCTCTTCACCGCCAATTGTGGCCAGGTAAGCACAAGTAAGGAAAGGAGGGATCCGCTCACGAATCACCGTGAGACGACCCTTTTAAAATTACCTTTCCCACTTGTCTAGCCTAGGCACCACAAAGTCTAGTTTAGATAAACGACTGATGCCTGCAACCTTTCCTTTGTCCTAGATTGGTGTTATTTGAAAATTTCCTTTTAATAAGGTACTAAATATTCCTTTTGAAAAGATATCGTTATACGGATTATGGTCCTTGTTGAAAAATGGCCTTTCAATAAGGGTCGAGGTATTAATAATTTTATGAAATTATAGTGTTTTAGATTCGGGGTAACGTTTTAGAAAATACGTTCGTTTTGGAAAAACCATAAGTCGTTATCTAAATTTAGTATTTTCTTCTTTAAAAAGGTTGAAGGGGGTTTAACAATATTATAGTAGGTGATGAAAAAGTGTAAGCAAAATATACGTATGTCGTATCTAAAATATTTATTTCACATATCTTATCTCTTATGGATATTTTAAACAAATATAATATTTTAATTAAACGAGGGTATTTTGTGAAAGTAACCTATTTCGAGATCATTTGATAGTATGGGTAAGTGTGGGTATGTCAGAGGTGAATTGACAATTCATGGGTTATGACATTAAGCATATCAGATTCCAGGTAGTATGGGAGTGCAATATATTTTTGTGTACACAGGAAATTAAACACCGTTTTAAAATATGGGTTAACATTATCATTATTGAGGGTACAAGGAATAGGCATGCACGAATATTATCACAACATTTTAAATAGGAGTTGATGATTAGAAGTTGGAACTAGCTTATTGAGAAAAAAGTAGGTGACAGGAAAAGGGGAGAGGGGTGGATCCTACCTTTTATTTGAGTCGGATGCCGAAGGGTTGAAAACGTAGGCGTGTACAAAATTCTCAATAGCTCCATGCCCCAATTTTTCCTCGGCGATTGGGTGGAGCCGTAGCATCGGCATCGTCGATACGAAGGCGCCGGTATTTTTTCAGAATTTTTGGAGTTCTGAGGTGTGAGAAATCAGTGTTTAAAGTGCCTATTTATAGCGTTTTTCAATAAACAGAAAAATCCAAAAAATCTGTTAAATAACGCAAAAATCCGCGTCGCCACATGATTTGCGAATCATCAGTTAATGATTAGCCGCCGCCTCCTTTCATCTCAGCCGTTGGATCGAGATCCAACGGGCTGGATCGTGCCGTCGCCGCCAGGCTCACACGCTACGCGTCATGCGTGGGGGGATCACGCGTTTTCGCGTGGTCCCCACCACGTGGGCGCCGGCGTTGGGTTCTGGGCCGTTGGATCTTATATCCAACGGTCCAGGATCAAGGGGATTTTAAATATATATTTTTTTAATAAAATAATAATCTGTTTATTATTTTAAAAATTGAATTTGGTTTTAAAAAAATTGTTAAAAATATGGGAAAATTATGGAAAAATTTCAGAAAATATATATTATTGTTATCTTTAGTATAAAAATAATTTTGGGCTAAAACTAAGTAATATAACCATTCCTATGGTTTTAGCTAGTTATTAAAATTATATAATATCTAGTTTATCCTTTAAAATATTTTTAATTACGAATTAATTACTTTAATTGATAATAAAAATATGTAGATTATTTTAAGGCGTTATAAAATCTTACTAAAACATTTTAAGCCTATAAAAAAAATAAATAGATTTTAGAAAATTCCTTTAATCATATTTCGATGCTTTGAAAATTATTAACATTACTTTAAAAATTATTCTTCTATTAACGAAACACATAAATAATTATTTGATAGTAGAAATTTAAATAAAATATATTTTATTAGGTATTAGAAAATACGGTCGTTATAGAGTAAATACGTAGTGGACCAGTCCCTTCCCCTTCGCCGTATACTGGGAAGCGGGGCGTGACAGGTTTTGTTGGTGGCCCATGCAGGTCAGAGCTGTATGAAACTCTATCATGTAGTTCTATTCTGCGTGAACAACCTAAGCAATATAACATAAGAACTATCAACTAAAATATTTTTTACAATTCATATTCTTTGAATCTTACAATTTCATATTCCTTGAATCATATACTTTGAATCTGTCCTAACCCAAAATTCCCTCACCTCTTTTCGCATTCTTTCATTCATTCACACATTTTTCACATTTTAAAAAAAAAACTTGCACCATCTTGCTATACACTATCTATACTCCAGTCACTAAACTTTTCTAGAATTTGTTACACTTTCCTTTTATAAATTTCGAGGACGAAATTTTTATAAGGAGGGTAGAATGTAACAAACCTAAATTTCCAATACAAGTTTTTACAAAAAAAATTCAAAAATTCATAAAGGGGTATTTATTGCCTGAGCACAAGATTTAAGTAATTAATTAACAATTTAATTACAAGAAGGAGCTTGTAGCTCATTGGTAATACTTTGCATTGCTGAACCAAGCCACCAGAGATCAAATCCCATGCCTCACATTATTTTTAATATTATTTTGTTTTAAATTCTTTGGAAGCCCAACAGTCCACACACCACAACTCCCAAAACTTGAACTAAACCTGAAAAACTAAAAGCACCAGTGCCTACCCCCAGCGACCCCCACCTACCCGACCCCCGACTCAGCCCGAGTCGGCCAGACGGCCTAGTCTCCAACTGAAAAGTTGTGACTTTTCAGCTCCTTTAACCCCCTGCACACTCTAATTAAATGGATCGGTTCCAGAGAGTGAATTATACCCTATTCAATCCATTTTTAATGATTTTTCACACATTTTCATAATTTTTTATTTAAAATTCCTTCATCTACCCTAACCCTAGCCCACCCCTATAAATACACCCCTACCCTCTACCCTCTCACCCCAAAATCCTGAGCCCACTCTCTCAAAAAAAAATTTCCAAGAATCGTGTACTTTGAAAACAAGCTCGAGGCGAAGCTCCGACGAATTTCCGGCGGAACTTCCGGCGATCGTTTTAGGAACTACCGGCGACGACGCAGCACATCGGCGATCTCTCTAGTTTCCTCTCACTCTCTAGTGTAATCTAAAACGCGTATGTCCCTTTTCTATCTCTCTTTTCTATTCTAAAAATACGAATTTACAAAACCTGACGGAATCGGAACAAATCCGATTTCCGATTCGGTTTCCTATAAAATTCCACTTCTTACTAATACAATCATATTTAAACTTCCTCATGTTGACTATTAAACACTAATCAAACAATTTGATCAAGTTTCATCACATGAAATGATAGCTATCTCAATTTATCGTATTTTTTTCCACTTAAATACCACATTGTTTCAACCCTTCATTTAACTCCATCAAACTTGCTATACATTTAAATTAGATCACGAGGTAACGACCTACCTCCTCACACACTTGCATACAACCTAACACGATACCATCGAAAACTTAGAATACGAGAAAACAAACATTTTCATTTAAATACCATTTACTTAATAAAACTATTTCTAAAAGATTTAGTGTTGATACACTTTTAAATAAATACCACTTATTATGAAAATACGATAAGTTGTGGACATAAGTCGTTTATCTAAACCTGACTTTGTGGTGTCTAGGCTAGGCAAGTGAGAAAGATAACTTTAAAAGGCCCGTCTCACGGTGATTCATGAGCGGATCCCTCCTTTCTTCACTTGTACTTACCTGGCCACAATTGGCGGTGAAGAGGCGATTTGAGGCATCTCACAACTTGTCGTTTGGACCAGTTAGGAATAGTCTAGTTGACTTAGGAGACCCTAAAACATAGAATACGGAATATTGACAAATAAATACCATTTACTTCATAAAACCGTTTTTTAAAGGATTTAGTATTTATAAAATCTTTGCAAAGCGCCGCTACAACCCATTTTGGGGAACCCATTCGGGATGGTGCGGATTATCGCACATCCTCGGACTTAGTAGTGCGAGATTCACACCTCCGCAAGGAGCATTCGGTCTCGAAAGATTTAAAATACGACATCTTAAGAAAATGAGATTTTTAGAATATAAAAAAATATATAAAAATTATTTTTGTATAAATATATGTATATTTATCATTAAAATATCTATTTTGTTATGATATAAATATTCCACTCTTCCTAAAAATCACAAGAATCAATTTTACACTAAAATACCATGAATATCACAATATAAAATCCACATTCATTACAACTCTAAAGACGAATAATAAATGCTTTGGGAGTATTTTGAAAAGTATATCAAAGTATGTTTACATAAACCCCCCTCAAGTTCTATAAATTACCCTGAGGACCCTAGTAAACATAGGTTTAAGCAGAACCAATCTCTTGAGCCCCAGGGAGTCGAAGAAGTGGGCGCTTGCCTATCTAAGGTAGAAAAAGTAATAAAAACAATCAGGACTTCAATTTACTTTGCTAGTTGTCTGACTTAGTTTGAGTCTCAGTATAATCTGACTTGAATATGATTCAAGTACAATCTACAATCTACAATTTACAATCTACAGTCTACAATCTACAGTCTACAATCTTCAATATTACAATTCAACATGAATCCATGAATTCAATTATCAATCTATACAACTTGACCGAACCGAACCATGGATATACATTCCATTTACATGGTTCTCCAGTTATTCCATTTACATGATTCTACGGTTACATCCGTTTACTGATATCATGGTTTCGGTCAGTCAACCAATTGTACAATCAATACAATTTACAAGACAAACAATACAAACAAAACACTACGGGGTTTAATGGGGTAGATTGGTACGGAAGGTGTTAAAAGTGGCACAAGGCGGTAAGATTAAGACACCTAACATGAATCCAATTGTTGTTGTACCGTGGCATAAACGGTTCCTTGAGTTCCTGATACCTTAGTCTCCGGGACAAGTGAGACTCCTCTCGTATACACTGGCATCCTTCTGTACCAAGCTACAAACAACAACGTTAACACTAAATACAACAATATAACAATATAATACAACTGTAAAAGCTATTCTCTCTCTCTATCACTCTCTGTCTATTCTATATCTCCTCTTATCTTTGGGACTTACCGAGCGATCTGTTCGCTGACGACATTCTATTTCTTTCTTCTTGGAATGTCGTCAGGTGATTTGGACCCGTCAGAGATCGAGCCCACTGCTGAAGACTTGGACCAGTTCAGTGAAGACCCCGAGCTCTAGTCATTGTATATTTTCGTTTCAGTACTTTATATTCCTGTTATGCCATTGTTTAGGCATCGCTTTTATTTCAGTTGTATTTACTTTTCATGTATTGTACAAAAGAATGTTAATAAATAAAGTTGTTGTTCAGTTATATATCTTGTCTTTTGTGTATTTACTTTTATATTGCTTAGATACGCTTAGCGTATGTACTTCAGAGTAAATACGTAGCGGACCAGTCTCGTCCCCTTCGCCGTATACTGGGAAGCAGGGTGTGACAGTTCGTCCGGAGAGCGCATTTGCTGACGCGCCCGTGGATAGGGAAGTTTTCGCGCTCATTAAAGATCACGATCCGGAGCAGAAATCTCTTCGTCTATGGGGGTCGTGGTACAATCAAATCATCCAGGGTCGGCGTAGTTTTTCTTGTGCAGTACCTTCGGAGCCCATTTCAGCGATTCACTACGCCGACTCACCCCAAGTGAACTATACCGTAGAGGAGATCAACTGGACTTCGGAGGGTCGCCTTCAGCCATCTATGGCCTCGATACCAGTACAGCTTCCGATGGCTTTAGATATTCTGGGGAGGCGCATATGTCAAGGCGAGTCATGCCCTTTGGGACAGCCATACATGATAAGCTTGACTCCTCGCCATTCAGCCGGATACTTGCAGTAGGCTCGATACATCTTGTCGGCCAAGAAATCACTGCTGCTGAAGCTCGGGTTGTACCCCGCAGTTTACGCGTCTTTTTTCCAGTATTCCACGCCCCCTGAATGGTGGGTCAAAGCTTTCTTGGAACAATGGAATATCCCGACCCACACCTTACTTTTAGCAGATCGGGAAGTTTCAATCTCCTTAGAGAAGTTCGCGGAGATCTCCGGTTTACCCGTCAGGGGAGAACATTACGAGGAGCTACTTCCTCCTGACGAGTATATCTTTGCCACCAAATCAGTAGTGATGGGTGTAACAACCCTAAATTCCCTGTTGATTGATTCCAAAAAGTGTGTTTGTAGTGTAACCGCAATCAGAACGGTGTCGCGCGAAGCTAGACCGAGGTGGGTACGGGTCATCCTCAGGAAAATGTTGAATATTTTACTCTTACTTTAGATGTGCTGAAAGAGAGAGGAGGAATAAAGAATATTGAAGAATGGTTGTAGGATCTAGATCTACGTTTAAACACTAATGCAAAATATAGATCTAGATTAATTACGGATGTAATTTATATAAGAGAAGGGCTTGTAAGGTTCATTAGGATTTAGTAGTTATGGATGATTAATTAAAAATTACCCTTTCTATCCTTTAATAGATTTAAAACTAGAACGACAGTGATGCGTGTAGATTAGGGTTTCTGGAGGGAAAAGGAATCCCACTCTTAACCCCTATCTCGACACGGAACTTCGTTCATATCTAGCCTTTACCAAAACAATCATTAATCTAATCTCTAATCGCGGTCGGGACTAACAATGAATTGTTAGCGCGCCCGATTAGGATGTTAATGATTCTTTTGATAAAGTTTATAAACTTTATAGGACTTAAAAAGAGTTTAGAGATGTTCATCATCCATTAGCCTACCATAATCCTACGAACCCTAACAAGCGAAGAATTACTCGCGCATGTTGGGAGAAAAAGAGATGGAGAGAAATTGCATAATTAAACTACGAAGAAATAGAATAAGAAAAAGAAAGCTACCTTTATTAATCAACAATATTCATTACACTTTGATCCCTTAGAAAATGATTACAAATACTAGTTTGATTCTCGATCTCTTTCAAGGAGGTAGAAGAACAGTTGATGATCAGCCTGGATGCGTGAGTCGTCTTGGACTTCGTGATCTCGTCGGCTTGATGTTCTTTCCAAGAGGCTCTCGGTTCCTATTTATAGTCCAAAGCCAGAAACCTTTGCTTCCAAATTAGGGAAATAGCTGTAAAGATTCACCCAAAATTTGCGCAGCCCCTAACTCATCAATCATGCCGCGGATCCACGGCCCAAGGGGGGTATGGCCGCGGATCCGCGGCCATTCAATCTCAGCCCTTGATCATTTTTCTGGGTCTCTGTCTTTATGACATTTGGCGATCCTTGGAACCTTTGTATTATGGAAATCTTCTCGTGGTTACTGCCAGACTTGGTCTCCAAGTTTTGCTTTCTTAATTAGGCAAGTTTTCTTTAACAACTTGATTTCCTTGATTTTAGTCTTGAAGAATTCTGCACAACAACTCAAATAATATTTAGTAGACTTTGTTCTACTAGGATTTGGTCAATGATATTATTTGCATACATTTTCCTACCAAATGCTAATTATAATATATCAACACATAGAAAATATTATTTTTACAGATAAACCCTCATATGTATGATATATTATAATAAAGACCTTTTTAAATATGAAAATGGTAGGAAAAATGTAATAACAAATGTGCAGTTTTATCAACTGTACAAATACCCCCAAACTTATCTTAGATCGTCCCGAGCAAACTAGTTTATTCAAGAGAAGGAGAAAAGGAGGAAACTAAGCACACTTTCGTAGGCAAACACGATTGCACTGAGCACGTGCAACAAGCCGTTAAACCTCTAGGTGTCCCTAGTAGGAGGAGTGTTGTCTCCTGAGGGTTTTCAGCGGATTACACCCACAAAATCCAAAAACAAAAGAGAGCTGGTGAAATTTACATATAAAGATAAGAACCATAAAAGAAAGACTTTGAAAATAAGAGTTTCCAACTATACTAGCTTTTCAGTTGTCATGAGCCCTATCTTAATAGTCATGAAATGATGTTAGAAATCACATCATCCCTCAATAAAATATCGTCTTTATTCTTCATTCCTACCTTTCATCCAAACATCGATCATATAACCCTACGTGTGTAAAATGGACATCCCTACACTCGGAGAATTCAATTCAAGCTATCATACTCTTGTCCATTTACCTTAGTACTTTTTAACTTGATGAATATTTAGATTTACTCACACATTTTCATGCGACCGTTAATACTTCTTGAGGTACTAACCGACCGATTACTTATGTGCTTGCTGATTAGGTGATAATATTTTCCTCGTCTTGCACCACCTAAGGCTTAGCAGTGACTCCCAGACCAGTTGGCCTTAGGGCACTAGGTGAAGAGGCACCCTCGCTATATTTTTTTATTGCTGCCTTGGCGATAACAAAACAAGTGTTCATTTTTTTCTTTTCACCATTTTTATATTTTCTTCATTTTTTTCATTTCCTTCATACTTTGGCTTTTAGACAAGAGCATTTCAAGGTATCCTCTACTATCCCGAGTTTCAAGATATATGTAAGTGAAAATAGTAGGGTATCAATATTCAAATGTTTGGTTTCCAAAATAGAAACTATTTTTCAAACTTATTTTCATCCTCAGATTAATGACTTCCTTCATCTTACTAACCCTTGGGACAACAGCTCATAACTGCTTATTACTAGTTTGTTTAAGAAAACTTCTAATTTTCTTGGTTTTCTTAAATTATTCCTATCTTTTGGATGTAATTTTTCACTTTCTACTCTTTTGTTATAAATTTTTTTTTAAAAAGTTGTGCTTATGCAAAATATGATGCAAATTGATGTGTAAATAAGCACAAACCTCCCCCAAACCGTTTACAGCAGTGTCCTTTCTGATGTCATCCGTTAAGCTCAAAAACCTGTAGACTTGGGAGGAAATTATTAATGGGGGCAAGAATATATGAAAGTGAAAGTCCTCCCCCAAACTTATTTTAGGCTCACAATTTTGTAAAAATCATTTTTTTTCAAGAGCCAAAATATACCACCCCCCAAACTTGAGTTAAACAATTTAAATCTTTTAAAATCACACGATGGGGTCAAGGTTATTGGTCAATGCCAAGCTTTGCAAAGACCGAAGGTCAACACCAACCATTCAAAAATTTATCGATGAAGTACCAAGGTTGGTGGAAGAATATGTCACCTTTCGACAAGAAGAAGTGGGGAGGTGATAAGAAGTGTAATGGAAAAGGATTGCGTCTCAATTTGGAGAGACGACACAGTGATTGTAATGATGGATTACTCGCATTATCATGATTGTCCAAAAGAAGGGGTGGAGGTCCAATTTCTTCATCTTGGAGTTGATTTATCTCAACACCTGTATCTTTTAAAAATGCGAGTTCATCAGCGAAAATTTCCTCAAAGCTTTTATCGATACCCCGAAGAATAATGTCATCAGAAAAAATGGGGTGATCGTCAAACTCTATAAAAAGTTTCTCATCAGCATTAGATGTTGACCCGGACAACTCGGTGGAAGAGTACATGGTTGGATCAAACAACAACATATGAAAAGAGTCAGAATTATGAGGTTGATCAAATTCGCTGCTGTCGACATCCATTAATTCGACAGAACACACATGAGCATAGGGTTCGGAGGGTTCACTTCCCAACTTGTAAATGTTAAGCTCAATTGACTTCTTTCCAAAGGATAGGGTCATAGAGCCGTTTCTACAATTGATTACTGCGTTGGAAGTGGCCAAAAAGGGTCGACCGAGTATCACCGGGATTTGATTGCGTGGGTTTGCCACATTTTGTGTATCTAAAACAATAAAGTCCAATGGAAATATGAATTTCCCGACTTTGATTAACACATCCTCTAGCTCACCCCTAGGTTGGGTGATAGATCAATCGGCCATCTGAAGAATGCAATGCGCCGGTTTTAACTCTCCGATCCCTAATTGCTCATAAACAGAATACGGAAGCAAGTTAACACTAGCACCTAAATCGAGTAGAGCACGATTGATATTTTTACCCCCAATAGAAATAGAAATTGTAGGACTTCCGGGGTCCTTTCGTTTCTTGGGCAGTTGTTGTGTAAAAGCAGTGCTCACATTACTCGCAAGGAAAACTTTTTTAGGTACTTAAACTTTTCTCTTCCTAGTGCACAAGTCTTTTAGGATTTTCGCATATGACGGAACTTGTTGAATAACATCTAGGAGAGGAATGTTTATATTAACTTGCTTAAAAATTTCCACAATCTTCTCCATTTGTGAACTTGGTATGTTGCCCCTTAACCTGTTTGGATAAGGTGCTTTATCAATAAGGGTTTGGTCCAACATTGGAGAGGATTGTGGGGATAGAGTGGATCCCAGAATTGGAGTGGGGATCGTTTTAGGTAGATTCGAGGAAATGGGCGAAGTGTTCGAGCCTTGGGGAAAACGGAGAATAGGCTCTGATGAAGGTGGGAGACTAGACGAATTAGGGGAAAAAGAAGAAGCTGGGGTATCATTGGTGTCACTAACATCATCACATTTCTCACCCACTTGGTTATTCATCACTTTTCCCGATCTCAACGTAGTAACGACACTCACATTATAACTTTGTGAGTGGCCAGGATTAGGTATGGGTTGAGATGGGAGTTTCCCTTTCTCTCTCGCACTCATTGCGGTGTTCAACTATGCAATTTGGTTTTCTATTGATTTAATACTCTCACCGTGGGAGGCAGAGTCTTTCGTTAGGGTATCAATAGAAGACTTCATATCAGCCGACATTTGAATGGAATGTTTCATAAACATATCCAAAGTTTGTGCGAGTGAAGAGTTGTTAGTACCGGCCACTTGTGGTGTAGAAGTGTTGGCCGGATTTTGAAAATTTTGTGACTGAAAAGGGAGCTGATTCTGTAGTTGTGGTTGCTGTTGAGGAGGTCTTTGATAATTGCTTTGTTGGTTTTGGTTCCAAGCAAAGTTAGGATGATTCCTCCATCCTTGATTGTACGTGGAAAATAAGGATCGTTTCTAGGTTGCTGCTGAAAAGCAGCATTAGTTTGCTCGTGACCTTGAAACGATGCATTCATGGGACATTCTTCCGTCAAGTGTGAAGGATCTGAACAGCAACCACAGACGGTCTTGGGTAGCGTGACCTGATTTAGGGAGACTGATGAGAATCTGTTCTCAATAGCGTCGAGTTTCTTCTGCATCGCTGCTATTTCGGCTTTTACTGCGATGGAAACATCGAGCTGATGAATACCTCCCCTAGATGAAGGTGGTCTTACGCTTTCCCACTGCAAAGTGTTTTCAGCGAGATCTTCCAGATATTTCCAAGCTTCGCCGTCATCTTTAGACATGAAATTGCATTGACACATTGTTTCAAGCATCTGCTTTGTCGCTGGATTAATGCCCTCATATATAATTCGGCATAAATCCCATCTACTGATTCCATGATGAGAACATTGGACAAGAAGATCTTTGAAACGTTCAAAGCACTTCCAAAATGGTTCATTGGGAAGCGGGGTAAACTGGTTGATCTCGCTCCTAACACGGGCGGTCTTATGGTTTGGGTAAAACTTCTTAAGAAATGCAATTACGAATTCATCCCAGTTAGTGATAGAGTGTGCGACAGTATTATAAAACCATTTTTCTGCCAAGTCACACAGAGTGAATGGGAGAAGACACAAGCGCATAGCATCCACAGTCAATTGTGAAGTACCCATCATTGCGCCTACGTTTTCGAATTTGGTGATGAAAACGTACGCGTCTTCCGACTCAATCCCGTGAAATTTGGGCAGCAGATTGATGTAGTAGGGTTTAATTTCAAAATTATCCCCGTTAGCTGGTGGAATAGATAGACAAGTGGGAAGAGGACCACTAATAGGATAGCATCTCTCTTGGAGAGAAATGCGCGGTGGATTCTGCGCACCTACGGGAGGTGGCAGCGTGGTATTATAATCTGATGGAGTACCGTCCATCTCGGTCGTGATGTATGATGGGGGAAAAGAAGATGAAGAAGTACCGACTTCGGCGCCGATAGCAAGAACGCGGACAAGACGGGCACTAGAATCCCGTGTCCAGCCAAGCATGCACTAAGCGGGTTTAGTGCAAGTGGCAGCGTGTGTGATTTAAAATTGGTCTGTTTTGAAAAAGTGGGACTCAAGACAAATCACTCTAAAATGCACAAACAACCCTAGAACTAAGGTTGCCTAGGTCCAGTCTCTAGACCGCTTCTAGACTTCCAAAGGACAAGCCGTAGGATCAATCCTCTACCACCTCTTTACTACTCTTATGGCCAGGTAAGTGCCAGGTAAGTGGGAGGTAACAGCTATACGAATCACCGAAAATAGCGGGCCTAATTAAGTAAACCACTTGCCTTAGACACACTTGCCTAGGCACCACAAAAGTAATGCGGATAAGCGATAGATTACCCACGACCTTCCTCTGTCCTTAATGAGCGCGACAATCCTTAGGGTCTGGTCTAGATATTTTTTAAATTAATGTAGGGTTGATGCAGATGCTCGGTTTGTGATTTGTGGGGCTTAGGAAGGGTGATGAAATCCCCACCTAATCTGGATTTGGTCTTTGCCCCTTAAAGTCCGTATTAAAATATGCAAAACAAAACCAATCACAAAATTTTTGCAAAAAGATTTTTTTTTAGCGGCGCTATTTTGTAAAGAATCCTGCAGAAAATATATTTTATTGGATTTCAGAGGAGAGAGAAAGATATAGAAAATATACCAGAGAAGTTTGCAGCCCTAAATCTCCTCTCCCGCCGCTCTTCCGCCGCCAAATGAGCTCCTTTGTCGCGGTTCCGCTGTTGGGTGGAGGGGTCAGGTGGTGAAAGTTTGCTCTGTGGCCTCCTGTACTCCTCTGGATCTTGATGAATGTCTCTGTCTTCTGTTTCCTCAAGTCTGTGACTCCAGATCTCCTTGCAAAAATTCACGCACAAATCGTTAAATATGCAATTTGCAGTTTTGTTTTAATTATGATATTGATCGTATAAGAATTCAACACAAATAGGAAGAACAAAAAATTACGCACGTATCCCCTGCAACGGCGCCATTTGATTGATTCCAAAAAGTATGTTTGTAGTGTAACCGCAATCAGAACGGTGTCGCGCGTAGCTAGATCGAGGTGAGTACGGATCGTCCTCAGGGAAACGTTGAATATTTTACTCTTACTTTAGATGTGTTGAAAGAGAGAGGAGGAATAAAGAATATTGAAGAATGGTTGTAGGATCTAGATCTACGTTTAAACACTAATGCAAAATATAGATCTAGATTAACTACGGATGTAATTTATATAAGAGGAGGGCTTGTATGGTTCATTAGGATTTAGTAGTTATGGATGATTAATTAAAAATTACCCTTTCTATCCTTTAATAGATTTAAAACTAGAACAACAGTGATACGTGTAGATTAGGGTTTTTGGAGGGAAAAGGAATCCCACTCTTAACCCCTATCTCGACACGGAACTCCGTTCATATCTAGCCTTTACCAAAACAATCATTAATCTAATCTCTAATCGCGGTCGGGACTAATAATGAATTGTTAGCACGCCCGATTAGGATGTTAATGATTCTTTTGATAAAGTTTATAAACTTTATAGGACTTAAAAAGAGTTTAGAGATGTTCATCATCCATTAGCCTACCATAATCCTACGAACCCTAACAAGCGGAGAATTACTCGCGCATGTTGGGAGAAAAAGAGATGGAAAGAAATTGCATAATTAAACTACGAAGAAATAGAATAAGAAAAAGAAAGTTACCTTTATTAATCAACAATATTCATTACACTTTGATCCCTTAGAAAATGATTACAAATACTAGTTTGCTTCTCGATCTCTTCCAAGGAGGTAGACGAACATTGATGATCAGCCTGGATGCGTGAGCCGTCTTGGACTTCGTGATCTCTTCGGCTTGATGCTCTTTCCAAGAGGCTCTCGGTTCCTATTTATAGTCCAAAGCCAGAAACCTTTGCTTCCAAATTAGGGAAATAGCTGTAAAGATTCACCCAAAATTTGCGCAGCCCCTAACTCATCAATCATGCCGCGGATCCGCGGCCCAAGGGGAGTATGGCCGCGGATCCGTGACCATTCAATCTCAGCCCTTGATCATTTTTCTGGGTCTCTGTCTTTGTGACATTTGGCGATCCTTGGAACCTTTGTATTATGGAAATCTTCTCGTGGTTGCTGCCAGACTTGGTCTCCAAGTTTTGCTTTCTTAATTAGGCAAGTTTTCTTTAACAACTTGATTTCCTTGATTTTAGTCTTGAAGAATTCTGCACAACAACTCAAATAATATTTAGTAGACTTTGTTCTACTAGGATTTGGTCAATGATATTATTTGCATACATTTTCCTACCAAATGCTAATTATAATATATCAACACATGGAAAATATTATTTTTACAGATAAACCCTCATATGTATGATATATTATAATAAAGACCTTTTTTAATATGAAAATGGTAGGAAAAATGTAATAAAAAATGTGCAGTTTTATCAACTGAACACCTGTACAACTTTCTGTGCAAATTTTTCAAAATTTAAAGAAAGGGATACTTTTGCCTGAGCACAAGTTAAATATTTGTTTTGCTAATTAATTGCAAGAAGGAGCTTGTAACTCAATGGTAATACCTTGCACTGCTAAACCAAGCCACCAGAGTTCAAATCCCATACCCCACATTATTTTTAATATTGTTTTATTTTGAACCTTTAGAATACCAAGGGTTTACACGAGCATATCTCACAAAAACCCCACTACACCCAAAAATTTAACATTGCCAGAGGATAGATGAACCATCGGGGGGATTCTGGCCGCCTGACTCGGACGGAAATCGGCCCACTCGGCCTCGACTCGGCCGACTCAGGCCACCGACCGAGTCACGGCCAAGTCGGCCGATTCCGGCGACGACTGCAACACAAAAATTGTGTCTTTTGGTCTCCCCTGTACACCTGCAAAATTTTGTCCTCAGAACATTTCCAGAGCTCTTTTAAAACCCCAATTACCCCACTTTTAATACATTTTAATATAATTTATTACATTTTTTCATTTTAACCTTTCACCTACCCTAACCCTAGCCTAACCCTATAAATACTTGTCACGTCCCGAAAGTACGGAACATGACCGACACTTAAACTACGAAACGTCTCGAGGCGTACGTAATCTAAGTGAGCCGAAAACCCAGAAATCCAAACCAAGAAAACTAGTAGAGTGAAGGAAAACCAATTTAAATCAAGTAGTTTTAATAGCATAATCCGAATTATGCGATTTTAAAAACATCAAATATTTCCTGAAAATTTCGGCAGAGTCTCCTTTGTAAATACTGGCCCCCAAACGGGATACAACATGAATAGTATACGAAATCAATAAAAGGCATCCCCAAGCGGGAGCTAGCTCTTTGTCAATCGACGGTCACAACCACACAAGCAATATAATATACAACGCCAAGGGCGAGGATCAAAACTCAAAAGGAACTCAAAACAATAAGAAATCCACAGAAAAATAACGCGCGACTCTAAGGTCGAAAGAATAACATCACTGTCTCTAGCTCAAAAATAAATACATGTTTGGTTGATGGAACTTCTAGATACAACTGAAATATAATATACAAAATATAATGATGGGTGCGATACAAATAAACCCACCTACTAGCAAGTCACCCGGAAGAAACAGTGCCTGCAAAGCCATAATGCAACCTGTACAGCGGACTTGCAAGAAACTGGGGCACAACGGGGGTGAGTTGCCAACTCGTGAGTAGAAAAAGATCTGTGAACAGAAAATCGCATGTATGACGCAATCCTAGGTCATACGATCATAATATATAATCCTCAAATATATAACCAGCAACCTATAATAGTGACTAGGGTAAATATCTAACACAAGTGTAATCCCATGTGCCCATGTCAGTGCCTCAGGTAGCAACATATCATAAGGATGATGTATGAATGCATGAAACAGAATACATGCACTGAAGAAAACTGCTTTCACAAATTAGTGAGATTTCTGTACTTTTAAAATGATGTATCATAAATGAAATCAGCATAAAACGGTGCCCAGCATCGGTACAAAACATAAATCCCAATATCTCGATATCTCTGTATCGCAATCTCTGTACCTCAATATCTCAAAATCTCAATATCTCAATCACAATATCTAGGGCGCCGTCAGTCCAGACCAGCCCCTACCATCTATCTCATGACCATGACGGTATCCTCCGGATATCCGACGCGTCGGGTAAAATCACCGGTCGGTAGTGCTCCCCTGCCAGGCTCAACGTCAACAACACGATCCTCTTGCCCCGGGGTACCGCACCGGGCCCACCATGTACCCGAAACGGTTCCTCCACTCCTCGAATCGGGTCTCGAAATCCATCAGCAAACTCATGGTGGACGACTCATACATCATGGGAAAAACCGCACATTTTATTTAAAAAGAGAGGAAGCAGTTTATATAAGTTTTGCGGTTTTTCCCCCCAAATCCAGAAAATCTCATGGAAATCCGAATCCAAATCATCAATAGCATGTAAAACCATGAATATAGGCATAAGAATCCATGAATGCGGCATAACAATGAATAACAATATGCATGAAGTGACAAGTAATAACTACAATGTTAAGCTGGCATATAAGGCAGGTACACTAATATCATGTCAAATTACTAACTAACAAGCTAAGTCAAGCAATAATATTTTCTAAAGTGTACGTGACATGGAAATTACCGATGAAGATGTGTGTGAGCCGGCAAATAAGTGTACGTGGTACATACGCAACATCGGTAATGGTGTTGGTGTCCTAACAGCATAATGTCAACAATGCAATATGAAATAACAATGTAAGTATGCGATGCGGAGCGAGCAACCAAAATGAGCGGGAGCTAAATATTAAACAATGGTGCCATTTGAAATAACACGAATCGTGGGGTTTTGAAAATAGGGGCTACGGTGGTTTTAAGAAAGGATACGTCTTTTGAAATATCCGTAGATCCCTTGACCTGTCTTTTAAAATACACACGATCCGCTAGTTTTGAAATAGGTAGGAGTCTAATCTAATCTAACAACTACACTAAACTATACGGCTGAACTAACAAGCTGAACTACAGGTAAGGAAACCGCCTATCATCTGAGTCGATACATATACATACCTGTATATGTATAGTCGGTGATCCCGCCTCAATAATATCATATCCGATACCATATCTATAATCAGACATCCCAAGTAAAGGGTACGGATCAATCGTCAATATATAGCTCGTACGTAAATCCGTCGTACGACATTCCCAAATCTGGGTACGGGTCAATATCACATTATTCATCTGGTATCCTCTTTATCAAATATCATGATCGGGGTACTGATCTATGTCTAGTACAATACTGATACCGCCAAAGTATGCATGCACGTGTGTGAAACACTACGTCAAGGACCCGCTACAACGTCATGTCGTATCTCAAATACGAACCCTGCCATATCACCGATCTCACGGCCTTAAATCAAATCTCATCGACTCATCTCAAATCCAGTATATGAACACATAAATATATACTCCCATATACGCACATGTAAAAGAAAGAATGTATGCGAGTATGTGCGTGCGTGCGTGTGTGTATGTGTGGTGCAACCACTACTCTGGGGTTTCGCAACACTAAACCTATTCAATCACACCTAAAATCTATCTTTATCATCAATAACCTCAACAACATATAATAATTGTATGTGTGTATATATATCCGTATACATTACACGAACTACGGGGGTGCTATACGCCATCCACCCGACTTCTCCCCGTAGATATAAATCTACTCACCTGATCTTCGCTCACCGGTGCCGACGCCGCCACGCGCTTGCTTGTCGTCTCGAAGTCTTCGTAAGGGTACCTACATATCATAACACACCGCATCACATTAAAATCCGACTCTTGACCAAAGCGACACACGAATCTCACATAAGTCAAAACCTATGGTTTGCTTTCTCAAATCAACCCAAAAACCCTCGACATCGGCGTACAAACGCCGAGTGGTCGTGAAAAACTCAAACGCACCAATCGTGGTTTTAAAACTCATTAATTATATAAGAAATAGGTTTTAATTCATCAAAACCATCAAATTAAACAAATCGTTTTATTTCCCGAAAACCTAGTTAGCGGTCGTTAACCGTTTTTAATACAAATCTTAATGTTTTAGCAAAACTAGTGATTACAATATTCACTAATTAGCTTAAATAGGTCACATAAACATTTATTATATTTTTAATCTTGCCAAAATTCCCTTAAACCAAAACCTAGTTAGCACAAATACCTTTTTTGTTCAAAACATGAAGTTTTAACCAATAAAAACATTTCAACAATTTTCGTGGTCAACATGCTCACTAAATAACATAATTAGGTCATTCAAATCACTTCCATATATTAAACTCATCAATTTATAAATATTTTTAAAACCTAGTAAGCACAAAAAAAATTCCAAATTTGTGCAACCATTGCGGATTTGCGATAAAGTGCACACAATATCGCGCAAACACCCAAGTTAACCATTATAAAGCCACTACAATTAAATTAACCCAATTACCATGCTTCAAAATCCATTTTCCATACACACCCTTTCTTGATTTTTTTCAAAATGAGCAATTCCAATCCAAACTATACATGAAAACACTAAATTAACACTAATTTGAACCCACTAAGCAAAGTAACCTCTTAGATTTGGTTTGTATAAAACACTAGATAGAAAAATAGAATAATTAACTTAAAAATGGTGTGCTAAAAACCCTAGTTTAACTCAAACCATTCTCTTGAAAATCCTAGATGAAAATAGCACCAATATTAACACTAAAACAACTCGATTAAAGAAATCTAACCATAGGAATTTAAATGGGTAGAAATATACCTCAAGATCTATGGATCTAGCATGATGATTTGCCTCTAAAATTGCCTCCTTTCCACATGTTTTCAACTAAATTAGGCTTGAGAAAAGGTGGCACAAGGATTTGTTTTGGTTTTGTGAAGAAATTTGTGGATTTATATGAATTTTGAGATGAATTTTTGAACCAAAAGAGAAGAGAAAAATGAGGGGGAGGGGGCTGCAGAATTTCGGCCTGAAGGAGGAAGGGGGAAGTGGTATGGTGTTGTGGGAATTTTCACCAAGTCAAACCCCCCTCAAGTCAAGTACACCATACCCCAAAATAATATATATTAAAACCTACACTTTTAACTCATTTCCTCACCTAACAAATGAGTTAAAGAAAAAATTTGAGAGGGGGAGAAATTTCTGCAGTTGGGCCGGCCAAGGGAGTGAGGAGTGAGTGAGAGAGATTTTACAAAGAAATTCTATGCAAAAAGACCCCCCACAATGCCATATTTGCAAGTTTTAGTTCAAAATAATTATATTTTTGTTTTCCATAATAAAAACCCATTAAAACTTGAAATAAAATACAAAAAAATATATTACAACTAGATTTTAATTAACATTATTTTAAAGATTAAAATTAGCCCATTTAAATTTGTATTTATCGCTAATTTAATGTTTTTTTTACCGGCTTAAAATAATATTAAAAATGGAAAAATTAGGGAAAATTTTAAACGACCAGAATTTCATAAGTAACTCATTAGCTACTAAAAACTTGCAATTACCTATCCAAATTAGGTATAATTAGGCCTAAACTGCAAAATAACAAAAAAGACGATTTACGGAAAAATACCAAATTTTCACCGATTTTTGGGAAAACACCAAAACGACTTTTCTAGGCGTTACAATACTACTCCTAAACACTACCCCTCACCCCAAAATTCTGAGAAAACTCTCAAGAAAACCCTAGTAAAATTGTGTACAATTCAAGCTAGCAAAGGGGCGAAGCTTCGGCGAAATTCCGACAACAACCTTAGGAGCTTCCGGCGACGAAACGACGCACCGACGCCTCCTCCCGATTCCTCTTCCTCCCTTCTAAGATCTAAGACAGTAAGTCCCAATTTCCCTTCTCTAATCTTTACTTAAAATACGAAATTCTAAAATCCGACGGAAACCGAGTAAATCCGATTTCCGATTCGGTTCATTCTCAAAATCCAACATTTTCTTAATACAATCTTGTTAAACCACTTCATGTTGACTATTAAACACTAACTAATCATATTGAACAAATTCCATATCAAAAGAAATTGCTATTTCTATTTTACCGTACTTTTTCATTTAAATACCATATAGTTTCATTTCGACATTTAAACCATCATAAACTTGCTATACATTTAAGTAGATCACGAGATAATGACATAACTCCTCACACACTCATATGCAACATAACACAATACACTCGGGAACATGGAATACAGGAAAACGAAATATTGCAAATAAATTCCTTTACTAATAAAACCGTTTTCTAAAAGATTAAGTATTTTACAAATCTTTGCAAAGCGCCGCTACAACCCACTTTAGGGAACCCGACTGGGATGGTGTGGATTATCGCACATCCCTGGGCTTAGTAGTGCGAGATTCAGACCTCCGCAAGGAGTATTCGGTCTCGAAAGATTTAAAATACGACATCTTAAGAAAATGAGATTTTTAGAAATATAAAATATATATTAAAATTATTTTTATATAATTATATATATATGTAACATTAAGATATCTATTTTGAAATAATATAAATATTCCAACTCTTTTCAAAAATCACAAGAATCACTTTACATTAAAATACCATGAATTCCATACAAGTTCAATATTACAATTAAATACCTTATATTATGAAAGTAGGTTATTTTCACTAGAAACATCATAAATATAAAATCTACAATTATTACAACTCTAAAGACGATAATTAAATCCTTGGGGTGTATTTTTGAAAAATATATAAAAGTATTTTTACATAAAAACCCCTCAAGTTCTATAAATTACCCTAAGGACCCTACTAAACATAGGTTTAAGCGGGACCAATCTCTTGAGCCTCAGGGAGCCGGAGAAGTGGGTGCTTGCCTATTTAAGGTAAACAAATTAAAAACGGTTTTATCAACACGGTAATCGTCTTTGAAAAAGACATAAATCCTGCCGCCCATGTGCAGCGGTTACCGATAACATCAAAACCATCAGGACTTCAATTTACTTTTCTAATTGTCTGACTCAGACTGAGTCTCATTAATAAACTGACTTGAATATGATTCAAGTACAATTTACAATCTACAATCTACAAACTACAATTCAACATGAATCCATAAATCCATTATTCCATATATTCGATCTGTTCAAACTATTCAATCTATATTGACTGAACAGAACCATGGATATATATTCCATTTACATGATTTTCCAGTTACATACATTTACATGATTCTAAAGTTACATCCGTTCACTGATATCATGGTTTCGGTATGTCATCCAATCATACAATCTATATTTCAAGACAATACAAATTGCAATACAATTTACAATACAACAATACAATCAAGATAATACGGGGTTTAAGGGGTATATAGGTACGGAAGGTGTTAGAAGTGGCACGAGACTGCAACCATAAGACACCTAACCTATATTCCGTTGCTGTTGTACCGTGGCCCAACAGTTCCTTGAGTTTCTGATACCTTAGTCTCCGGGATAAGTGAGACCCCTCTCGTATACACTGGCATCTTTCTGTACTAAACTACAAACAACAACGTTAACACAACATAATACAACTTTAAAAGCCACTTTCTTATTCTGTCTATTCTATTTCTCCCTTATCTTTGGGACTTACCGAGCGATCTGTTCGCTGACGACATTCTTTTCTTTCTTCTTTGAATGTCGTCAGGTGACCTGGACACGTCAGAGATCGAGCCCAGCGTTGAAGACTTGGACCATTTCTTTGAAGACCCAGAACTTTAGTTCATTGTACACTTTTATTTCAGTACCTTTCCTTTTCTGTTATGCCATTGTTTAGGCATTGCTTTCTTCCAGATGTATTTACTTTTCCATGCATTGTACAAAAAGAATGTGAATAAATAAAGTTGCTATTTTATTATATCTTGCCTCTTGTATATTTACTTTTATATTGCTTAGATACGCTTAGCGTATTTACTTCTGAGTATATACGTAGCGCCAGTCGCGCCCTCTGCCCGTACAACGGGAAGCGGGGTGTGACAGGTTTTGTTGGCGGCCCATGCAGGTCCGAGTTGTATGGAACACTGCCATGCAATTCTTTTCTGCGTGAACAACCTAAGCAATATAACACAAGAACCAGCAACTAAAACATTCTTTACAATCATGTTCCTTGAATCTTATCAATTTCATATTCCTTGAATCATATACTTTGAATCTGTCCTAACCTAAATTTTTCATTCAAGGTTATGGATTCCCCAAACAACACCAGCACCAATTTCAACAACACTCCACCTCCACTACCAATCACACATGTCGTTCCTGCTCCACCCAACGAGCAAACGGTTCTGCTTGAGACAATCCGCAGCCTCCTAGAGGGACAGCAGCAGCTCTTGAACCGTCCCGAGACTGAAGCACCTGGGATAAAGCAATTCAGAGCTTTGCATCCCAAACAGTTCTCCGGAAAGGGAAGCCCACTTGAAGCTGAGGAATGGGCACAAAGTATCGAGGATGATCTGGCAGCAGCATAAGTGCCAGAAATAGCTTGGGTCCAAGTTGCAAAGCTGCAGCTCACGAATAATGCACGGAACTGGTGGAAGGCGGAAGAAAGCCGTCTTGATCAGCCCATTGAATGGAAGACTTTTCGCAATAAGTTCGACATGAAGTACTTCCCTGTGACTGCCAGGTTCGATAGGGAACAGCAGTTTATTCATCTACAACAAGGTTCTCTGTGGATCAAGTCGGTAGATGAGTATGACGCTGAGTTCACCATGCTCAGTCGGTAAGATATGTCATAATATTTCAAATTTTTTTTAAATATCACATACTACACAGCTAACACAAGACCGTAACAGATTTGTGGCACACCTGATACCGACGGATGAGATCAGAGCCCGTCGATTTCAACAAGGGTTGGATACGGAAATCCAGGCTACATTAGCCATAGGGAAATTTCCGACTCATGAAGATGCTCTGATAGCTGCCCGCAGTTATGAGGCAGTGATAGAGGCGAGGGGCAGACCTCAATCTGCCGGAGTGAAACGCCCTGCCACTCAAATGGCGGGAGGGGCCTCTTCAAGGCCAGCTGTTGAACTCAGAAGACTGGAAGAAGCCAATGATCGGCCAAGACCCGATTTTTTGCTTTTATTGCAAGAGAGAAGGACACTTGTGGAAGAACTGTAGGCACGCAAAAGGCCTGTGCCTAGTTTGTGGCGCGTCCAATCACAGAATTGAGACCTGTCCATATAGATACAACTCAGCTCACACACACACCAACTACCCGCAGCGGCCAGCTATCCAGGCTCCTGCAACTTGTCCTGCACTCCCAGCACCACCTCCACGTGGATTTTCTGCACAGCCAAATCGCCAATTCCATCAGGCACTGAGGAACATGCCTCAAAGACAGAGGAATGTGCCTCCAGCTAGGAGGAACGTGCCACGGCGACAGGCTTACACCTTAGTCACTAAACTTTCCTTGAATCAGTTACACTTTCCTTTTACAAATTTCGAGGACGAAATTTTTTAAGGAGGGTAGAATGTAACAACCCTAAATTCCCTGTATAACTTTCTGTGCAAATTTTTCAAAATTTAAAGAAAGGGGTAGTTTTGCCTGAGCACAAGTTAAATATTTGTTTTGCTAATTAATAGCAAGAAGGAGCTTGTAGCTCATTGGTAATACCCTGCACTGCTGAACCAAGCCACCAGAGTTCAAATCCCATACCCCATATTATTTTTAATATTGTTTTATTTTGAATCTTTAGAATACCCAGGGTTTACACGTGCATATCTCACAAAAACCCCACTACACCCAAAAATTTAACATTGCCAGAGAATAGATGAACCGTCGGGGGGGAGGATTCCGACCGCCTGACTCGGCTGAAGCAGGAGGCTTCGCTAAAGCAGCAGGCTTCGCTAAAGCAGCCGATGACAGATGTTGTAACGACTCCAGAGACAGAACTTGGTTCGGACAATGACGTCCCTTTGACGGAGGTCTTGAGGAGATCAGCTCTCATGGCCCAAACAGAAAGGAAACGCAGGAAGCGCGCAGCGAAGGAACTTGATGCCGCTTTGGCTGTAGGTGTAGGCTCAAGCACCACTCCATCTGTCACTATTCCTTCAGAAGGTGCTCCAGCTGCCCTTTCTACCGCCTATAGACAGGTTGCACGCGCGGCTCGGGAGGCAACCGAGAATCTTTCATAAGGTAACGTAATGCTCGGTCTTTTTTATTAGAACTCGATCTGCAAATCCTTATACATCATATCCCGCAGGGCCAAGTCTTGGCGATAAGATGGCAGGCAAGACGATGGCGACCACAGAGCTCGAAGTGGCTACTCTCTCTCGGGAGTTTGGGACTGCCCAAACCGCCGCACTTTCCCCTTGTGGCTCCCTAGTATCGGCGGGCATCGCGAGTGTCACGACTGCTCTTGTCGAGTTAGGGGATGAAGCCATGGGCGCAGAAACTACTTCTCTGAGAGGGAGAGCGAAGAAGCCGCTACGCCTGGTGATGCTTCCGTCGCGGCTTTGGTTGGTGACCCGTTAGGTAAGTCTTGAATCACCGTTCTTTTTATTTCACAACCCCGTTCAGCTTTTTCTGACGATGTTTTGTTTGTAGGTGCTGCGAATACTGAGATTGTGCCATCTGAAGCATCTCCAGTCGCCGCCATGACGGTTGTTGTTCCCTCGCCTTCTCCTATGTCTTCCGAAATGCTGAAAGTTATAGGTTTGCGATTTATCGGTTTCGTTGTGGGTATCATCCTCCTTGTACTGACAGTATATTGTCACAACATTGCAGGAGTCCTTTTTGACCATCTGTATCAGGTGCTGAACCCGCATTTCTCCTTTCAGTCGGAATTCATTCCGACTGCTGGTATTGGTTAGTATATCCTTCAACTATTGTTTTCCTCCTTTTTTATAATTAGCCGTATTGTCGCCGAGTCTTCCTTGTATTGATCGCAGCGTCACGGATTGGAGGAGGGGACAAGAGAATAGTCGCGCCTACGGTACTCTAAATTTTTCCATCCGCCACAGCCGGTATAGTAGACTCTATTACTCATGTATTTCTTTACCTGCCGAGTCGATATTTGACCACAATTTGTTTTGCAGCAATCGCACCGGCTCCAGTTCACTTCGAGTCTCGCATCCCAATGCCGGCGGGACCTGTTCAGTTGATAAAACTGCACATTTGTTATTACATTTTTCCTACCATTTCCATATTTAAAAAGGTCTTTATTATAATATATCATACATATGAGGGTTTATTTGTAAAAATACTATTTTCCATGTGTTGATATATTATAATTAGCATTTGGTAGGAAAATGTATGCAAATAATATCATTGACCAAATCCTAATAGAACAAAGTCTACTAAATATTATTTGAGTTGTTGTGCAGAATTTTTCCAAGTTGTGCAGGATTTTTCAAGACTAAAATCAAGGAAATCAAGTTGTTAAAGAAAACCTGCCTAATTAAGAAAGCAAAACTTGGAGATCAAGTCTGGCAGCAACTACGAGAAGATTTCAAAGATCCAAAGCTTCCAAAGACTGCCACATGTCACAAGGATCTACTCCCAAAATTTTGATGAAATGATCCCCACCCTTGGCCGCGGATCCGCGGCATGATAGAGGAGTTAGAGGCTCAGAAATTTTAGGGTGAATCTTTACTACTAGCTTACAATTTTAGAAGCCAACTTTCTGGCTTTGGGACTATAAATAAAGACCGAGAGCCTCTTGGAAAAATCATCAAGCCGACGAGATCACGAAGTCCCAGACGGCTCACGCATCCAGGCTGATCATCAACTGTTCGTCTACCTCCTTAGAAGAGATCGAGAAGCAACTAGAAATTGTAATCATTTTCTAAGGATTCAAGTGTAATGAATATTGTTGATTAATAAAGGTAGCTTTCTTTTTTTTATTCTATTTCTTCGTAGTTTAATTATGCAATTTCTTTCCATCTCTTTTTCTCCCAACATGCGCGAGTAATTCTCCGCTTGTTAGGGTTCGTAGGATTAGGGTAGACTAATGGATGATGAACATCCCTAAACCCTTTTTAAGTCCTATAAAGTTTATGAGCTTTATCAAAAGAATCATTAACATCCTAATCGGGCGCGCTAACAATTCTTTGTTAGTTCCGACCGCGATTAGAGATTAGATTAATGATTGTTTTGGTAAAGGCTAGATATGAACGGAGTTCCGTGTCGAGATAAGGGTTAAGAGTGGGATTCCTTTTCCCTCCAGAAACCCTAATCTACACGCATCACCGTCGTTCTAGTTTTAAATTTATTAAAGGATAAAAAGGGTAACTTTTAATTAATCGTCCATAACTACTAAATCCTAACGAACCCTACAAGCCCCCTTATTATATTAGCTACATCCATAAATAATCTAGATCTATATTCTGCATTAGTGCTTAACGTAGATCTAGAAACCTTTCCACAAAATTCTTTATCTCTCCTCTCTTTTTCAACACATCTAAAGTAAGAGTAAAAGATTCAACGTTTCCCTGAGGACGACCCGTACTCATCTTGGTCTAACTACGCGCGACACCGTTATTGATTGCGGTTATTCTACAAGCACTTTTTCATATCAATCAAATGGCGCCGTTGCCGGGGATACGTGCGTAATTTTTTATTCTTACTATTTTTGTTGAATTCTTAGACGATTCATATCATTATTGAAACAAAATTACAAATTGCATATTTAACGATTTGTGCGTGAATTTTTGCAAGGAAATCTGGAGTCACAGACTTGAGGAAACAGAAGATCTAGGGTATCACACTTCTCTGGTATCTTTCTCAACTCCTTCTCTCTCCTCTCAAATCCAATAAAATCTATTTTCTGCAGGATTCTTTGCAAAATAGCGCCGCTCAAAAATCTTTTTGCAAAAGTTTTGTGATTGATTTTGTTTTGCATATTCTAATACGGACTTTAAGGGGCAAAGACCAAATCAAGATTAGGTGGGGATTTCATCACCCTTCCTAAGCCCCACAAATCACAAACCGAGCATCTAGATCAACCCTTCATTAATTTAAAAAAAATATCTAGACCAGACTCTAAGGACTGTCGCGCTCATTAAGGACAGAGGAAGGTCGTGAGTAATCTATCGCTTATCCACATTACTTTTGTAATGCCTAGGCAAGTGTGTCCAAGGCGAGTGGTTACTTAATTAGGACCACTACTTTCGTAGTGGGATACCTTCCACTTACCTGGCACTTACCTGGCCACAAGAGTAGTAAAGAGGTAGTAGAGGATTGATCCTGCGGCTTGTCCTTTGGAAGTCTAGGAGCGGTCTAGAAACTGGACCTAGGTAACCTTTGTTCTAGGGTTGCTTGTGCATTTTAGAGAGATTTGTCTTGAGTCCCACTTTTTCAAAACAGACCAATTTTAAATCACACACACGCTGCCACTTGCACTAAACCCGCTTAGTGCATGCTCGGCTGGACACGAGATCCTAGCGCCAGTCTTGTCCGTGTTCCTGCTATCGACGCCGAAGTCGGTACTTCTTCATCTTCTTTTCCCCCACCACCACACACCACGACCGAGATGGACGGCACTCAATCAGAATATAACACCACGCTGCCACCGCCCGTAGGTGCGCAGAATCCACCGCGCATCTCTCTCCAAGAGAGATGCTATCCTATCCGTGGTCCTCTTCCCACTTGTCTATCTCTTCCACCAGCTAACGGGGATAATTTCAAAATTAAAGCCCACTACATCAATCTGCTGCCCAAATTTCACGGGCTTGAGTCGGAAGACGCGTACGTTTTCATCACCAAATTCGAAAACGTATGCGCAATGATGGGTACTTCACAGTTGACTGTCGATACTATGCGCTTGCGTCTTCTCCCATTCATACTATGCGACTTGGCAGAAAAATAGCTTTACAATACTGCCGCACACTCTATCACTAATTGGGATGAATTCGTCATAGCATTTCTTAAGAAGTTTTACCCAAATCATAAGACTGCCCATATTAGGAGCGAGATCAACCAGTTCACCCAGCTTTCCAATGAACCATTTTGGAAGTGCTTTGAACGTTTCAAGAATCTGCTTGTCCAATGTCCTCATCATGGAATACAAAGATGGGATTTATATCGGATTATATATGAGGGCATTAATCCAGCGACAAAGCAGATGCTTGAAACAATGTGTCAATGCAATTTCATGTCTAAAGATGACGGTGAAGCATTGAAATATCTGGAAGATCTCGCAGAAAACACTTTGCAGTGAGAAAGCGTAAGACCACCTTCAACTAAGGGAGGTATTCACCAGCTCGATGTTTCTATCGCAGTAAAAGCCGAAATGGCAGCGATACAGAAGAAACTCGACGCTATTGAGAATAAGTTCTCATCATTCTCCCTAAATCAGGTCACGCTTCCTAAGACCATCTGTGGTTGTTGTTCGGATCCTTCACACTTAACGGAAGAATACCCTATGAATGCATCGTTTCAAGCTAATGCTGCTTTTCAGCAGCGACCTAGAAACGATCCTTATTCTTCCACATACAATCAAAGATGGAGGAATCATCCTAACTTTGCTTGGAACCAAAACCAACCCCAAAATCAAAATCAGTTCCAAAGGAATTATCAAAGACCTCCTCCACAGCAACCACAACCACAAAATCAGCTCCCCTTTCAGTCACAGAATTTTCAAAATCCGGCCAACACTCCTACACCACAAGTGGCCGGTACTGACAACTCTTCACTCGCACAAACTTTGGATATGTTCATGAAACATTCCATGCAATTGTAGGCTGAGATGAAGTCTTCTATTGATACCATACAGAAAGACTCCGCCTCCCACGGCGAGAGTATTAAATCAATAGAAAACCAACTTGCACAGTTGAATGCCGCAATGAGTGCGAGAGAGAAAGGGAAACTCCCATCTCAACCCATACCTAATCTTGGCCACTCACAAAGTTATAATGTGAGTGTCGTTACTAAGTTGAGATCGGGAAAAGTGCTGAATAACCGAGTGGGTGACCAATGTGATGATGTTAGTGACACCAATGATACTCCAGCTTCTTCTTCTTTCCCTAATTCGTCTAGTCTCCCACCTTCATCCGAGCCTATTCTCCGTTTTCCCCAAGGCTCGAACCCTTCGCCCATTTCCTCGAATCTGCCTAAAACGATCCCCACTCCAATTTTGGGATCTACTTCATCCCCATAATCCTCTCCAATGTTGGACCAAACCCTTATTGATAAAGCGCCTTATCTAAACAGGTTAAGGGGCAACAGACCTAGTCCACAAATGGAGAAGATTGTGGAAATTTTTATGAAAGTTAACATAAACATTCCTCCCCTAGATGCTATTCAACAAGTTCCGTCATATGCGAAAATCTTAAAGGACTTGTGCACTAGGAAGAGAAAAGTCCAAGTACCTAAAAAAGTTTTCCTTGTGAGTAATGTGAGCACTGCTTTTACACAACAACTACCCAAGAAACGAAAGGACCCCGAAAGTCCTACAATTTCTATTTCTATTGGGGGTAAAAATATCAATCGTGCTCTACTCGATCTAGGTGCTAGTGTTAACTTGTTTCCGTATTCTGTTTATCAGCAATTAGGGATCGGAGAGTTAAAAGCTGCGCATTGCACTCTTCAGATGGCCGATCGATCTATCACCCAACCAAGGGGTGAGCTAGAGGATGTGTTAATCAAAGTCGGGGAATTCATATTCCCTGTGGACTTTATCGTTATAGATACACAACCTGTGTTGGACCCGGCGTGATTCATGTGCTGGACCCGGCGTGATTCTCATGTTGGTTCATGTAGCCTACCCCATATGCTTGGGATAAAAGGCTCAGTTGTTGTTGTATACACAACCTGTGTTGAACCCACACAATCAAATCCCGGTGATACTCGGTCGACCCTTTTTGGCCACTTCCAACGCAGTAATCAATTGTAGAAACGGCTCTATGACCCTATCCTTTGGAAAGAAGTCAATTGAGCTTAACATTTACAAGTTAGGAAGTGAACCCTCCGAACCCTATGCTCATGTGTGTTCTGTCGAATTAATGGATGTCGACAACAGCGAATATGATCAACCTCATAATTCTGACTCTTTTCATATGTTGTTGCTTGACACGGACTCTTCCACCGAGTTGTCCGGGTCAACATCTAACGCTGATAAGGAACTTTTTATAGAGTCTGACGATCACCCCATTTTTTCTGATGATATTATTTTTCGGGGTATCGATGAAAGCTTTGAGGAAATTTTCGCTGATGAACTCGCATTTTTACAAGACACGGGTGTTGAGATGAATCAACTCTAAGATGAAGAAATTGGACCTCCACCCCTTCTTTTGGACAATCATGACAATGCAAGTAATCCATCATTACTATCACTGTGTCGTCTCTCCAAATTGAGACGCAATCCTTTTCTATTGCACCTCTTATCACCTCCCCACTTCTTCTTGTCGAAAGGTGACATGTTCTTCCACCAACCTTGGTACTTCATCGATAAAATTTTTGAATGGTTGGTGTTGACCTTCGGTCTTTGCAAAGCTTGGCATTGACCAATAACCTTGACCCCCTCGTGTGATTTTAAAAAATTAACATTGTTTAACTCAAGTTTGGGGGAGGTGGTATATTTTGGCTCTTGAAAGAAAATGATTGTTACAAAATTGTGAGCCAAAAATAAATTTGGGGGAGCATTTTCACTTTCATATATTCTTGCCCCCATTAATAATTTCCTCCCAAATCTACAGGTTTTTGAGCTTAACGGATGACATCAGTGAGGACACTGCTGTAAACAGGTTTGGGGGAGCTTTGTGCTTGTTTACGCATCAATTTTCATCATACTTTGCATAAGCACAACATTTTCAAAATTTTTTAAAAAAAATTCTTTGATAATAAAAGAATAGAAAGTGAAAAATTATATATGAAAGATAGGAATAGTTTAAGAAAACCAAGAAAATTAGAAGTTTTCTTAAACGAACTGGTAATAAATAGTTATGAGCCGTCGTCCCAAGGGTTAGTAAGATGAAGGAAGTCACTAATCTGAGGATAAAAATAAGTCTGTAAAATAGTTTCTATTCTGGAAGCCAAACATTTGAATGTTGATACCCTACTATTTGCACTTATACACGTCTTGAAACTCGGGATAGTAAAGGATACCTTGAAATGCTCTTGTTTAAAAGCCAAAGTATGAAGGAAATGAAAAAAATGAAGAAAATATAAAAATGGTGAAAAGAAAAATGAACACTGGTTTTGTTATCGCCAAGGCGGCAATAAAAAAATATAGCGAGGGTGCCTCTTCACCTAGTGCCCTAAGTCCAACTGGTCTGGGAGTCACTGCTAAGCCTTAGGTGGTGCAAGACGAGGAAATATTATCACTGAATCAGCAAGCACATGAGTAATCGGTCGGTTAGTACCTCAAGAAGTATTAACGGTCGCATGAAAATGTGTGAGCAAATCTAAATATTCATCAAGTTAAAAAGTACTGAGGTAGATGGACAAGAGTATGATAGCTTGAATTGAATTCTCCAAGTGTAGGGATGTTCATTACACACACGTAGGGTTATATGATCAATGTTTGGACGAAAGGTAGGAATGAAGAATAAAGACGATGTTTTATTGAGAGATAATGTGATTTCTAATATCTTTTCATGACTATTAAGATAGGGCTCATGACAACTGAAAAGCTAGTGTAGTTGGAAACTCTTATTTTCAAAGTCTTTCTTTTATGGTTCTTATCTTTATATGTAAATTTCACCATCTCTCTTTTGTTATTGGATTTTGTGGGTGTAATCCGCTGAAAACCCTCAGGAGACAACACTCCTACTACTAGGGACACCTACAGGTTTAACGGCTTGTTGCACGTGCTCAGTGCAATCGTGTTTGCCTACGAAAGTGTGCTTAGTTTTCTCCTTTCTTTTTTTCTCCTTCCCTTGAATAAACTAGTTTGCTCGGGACGATCAAAGATAAGTTTGGGGGTATTTGTTCAGTTGATAAAACTGCATATTTGTTATTACATTTTTCCTACCATTTCCATATTTAAAAAGGTCTTTATTATAATATATCATACATATGAGGGTTTATTTGTAAAAATACTATTTTCCATGTGTTGATATATTATAATTAGCATTTGGTAGGAAAATGTATGCAAATAATATCATTGACCAAATCCTAGTAGAACAAAGTTTACTAAATATTATTTGAGTTGTTGTGCATAATTTTTTCAAGTTGTGCAGGATTTTTCAAAACTAAAATCAAGGAAATCAAGTTGTTAAAGAAAACCTGCCTAATTAAGAAAGCAAAACTTGGATATCAACTCTGGCAGCAACTACGAGAAGATTTCAAAGATCCAAAACTTCCAAAGACTGCCACATGTCACAAGGATCTACTCCCAAAATTTTTATGAAATGATCCCCACCCTTCGCCGCGGATCCGCGGCCAAAACCCCCTGTTGGCCGCGGATCCGCGGCATGATAGAGGAGTTAGAGGCTCAGAAATTTTAGGGTGAATCTTTACTACCAGCTTACAATTTTAGAAGCTAACTTTCTGGCTTTGGGACTATAAATAAAGACCGAGAGCCTCTTGGAAAAATCATTAAGCCGACGAGATCACGAAGTCCCAGACGGCTCACGCATCCAGGCTGATCATCAACTGTTCGTCTACCTCCTTAGAAGAGATCGAGAAGCAACTAGAAATTGTAATCATTTTCTAAGGATTCAAGTGTAATGAATATTGTTGATTAATAAAGGTAGCTTTCTTTTTCTTATTCTATTTCTTCGTAGTTTAATTATGCAATTTCTTTCCATCTCTTTTTCTCCCAACATGCGCGAGTAATTCTCCGCTTGTTAGGGTTCGTAGGATTAGGGTAGGCTAATGGATGATGAACATCCCTAAACCCTTTTTAAGTCCTATAAAGTTTATGAACTTTATCAAAAGAATCATTAACATCCTAATCGGGCGCGCTAACAATTCTTTGTTAGTTCCGACCGCGATTAGAGATTAGATTAATGATTGTTTTGGTAAAGGCTAGATATGAACGGAGTTCCGTGTCGAGATAAGGGTTAAGAGTGGGATTCCTTTTCCCTCCAGAAACCCTAATCTACACGCATCATCGTCGTTCTAGTTTTAAATCTATTAAAGGATAAAAAGGGTAACTTTTAATTAATCGTCCATAACTACTAAATCCTAACGAACCCTACAAGCTCCCTTATTATATTAGCTACATCCATAAATAATCTAGATCTATATTCTGCATTAGTGCTTAACGTAGATCTAGAAACCTTTCCACAAAATTCTTTATCCCTCCTCTCTTTTTCAACACATCTAAAGTAAGAGTAAAAGATTCAACGTTTCCTTGAGGACGACCCATATTCATCTCGGTCTAACTACGCGCGACACCGTTATTGATTGCGGTTATTCTACAAACACTTTTTCATATCAATCAGGACCTTTGCTAAACGCTCATTTTCCAGGTGCGCTGCGACTAGCCTGTGAATGTTGAGCGAGTTCGTCGAGGATCTCGATGCCGAGGCCCTCGCAATCGCTGCAGATTTTGCTGTTGAGATTAATCCTATGTTAGCGACGCTCGTGAATTTCCATAACGAGGGTGTCGTCGAGTCTTGGGTTAATTACTGCAGGAAGATCGAGGCCTGTCTACATGAGATTGAGCTCAAGCGTCCTGCTCCTGAAGTATCAGCTTTGAACTCCCAGCGAGCTGCATGGGTTGAGCAGAGTGTTCCTTTCCTTTGCCATTTTGAACAAGAGATGGCCCTTGTTCCCGCCAAAATCATCGGCCAAGAGCTATTTGTGCCTGTATATACCGGTTTAAGTATTGTTTACAGAAATGTGTGAAATCAGGCTCATTCATATACGCACATGCACACATCCGAGGATGAACATGAGTTAGAAATGGAGCACTTGGTGGTCAACGACCAAAAGAAAGCATTTAATTGAACATTTTATTCTACAGGAAATAGATCACCAAACATGGGATCGAAAGTACAGGGATTCACAAAACTATGGATACGATTCTCTAACTTCCTCGCTGCCTTCTCCACCATGTCAAAGCGGCGATCTTCACGAGGAGTCGCTTCCCACCGGTTAGCGCCGTGCCCATCAGCGAAAGCAGACATGATGGCCCGCTAAGCCCGTATCTTGCTTAGCAGCTGAACAGGGCGATCCCTCAGAGCCGTGGTAATCAAAAGCGCCTTATGAAAGCACTCGATCTTGTCTTCTGCTGCATCCACAGACGACCAATTGCGCTTGAAGGGTGTGAAGGAAGTAGGGGGAATATCATCAATCACGAACAAGAAGACCATCCGGAGCCAAATGGAGCCGATAGGGAGAGGAGACCCTCTACGAGTCAAGAGCTCATGCAGCACCGTGTCGCACTGGTCATCCGTAAGAGTAGGGTTCACCAAGCGTGCGGCAAAACGAGGAACAATTTTCTCGATAGGCACCTCCCATGGCTGCCGGCGAGCATGCGGACGATTACAAGCCACAGCTCTTCTCTGTTAAGCTGATTCTCTGAAAATGAGAGAGAAGAGAAGCATTGCTTCAAATTATAAAGGGAGACATTTAAGTCTAAGCACAGAAAATTTTGTGCATGATGGAACTGTTTCCAAGCCCTGTTAAGAGAAGGCATTGGGAAAGAAAAGTTTGACTCAGGAAAAGCCAGAGAAAGAAGGCGAAAAAACACCATCAGTAAAGAGGCAGCGTCTCACGTGCAAAGCACGAGAGCGCTGGCGCCATGAGTTAAAGACTCTGAGGCAGCGCCTCACGTGCAAAGCACGAGAGCGCTGGGGCCAAGTGCGCCAGCGCTAAGAGTCAAAGACCGTAACACCCTAGTTCGTTTATACCAGTTCTAGTTCAGGTATTTCTTTATTTATTGTATTTTCCTGATTTACTGTGTTTTGGGTGCGAATAGTGTATTTGACATTTGTATTTGCATTCTACCCGACCCGCTTGCTTGAAACCTGTCTTGATTCATGTTTATGATTTATCCTGACTTGTTACATGGACTCGTGCACTTTCATTTTAATTTATGCATCTTGCATACTGGCATTTTATCTGGCATTCGCATTTTTACAGTATAGCATTTTAAGTCACATAAAATATTTTAAAAATACATTGCTTGGCCTGCATGATACCCCTAGCCCCATGGTAGCATCCGCGCATCTTGTTTTCGTCCCGTTCAGTGAAACGGACTTGTTTGGATGGCTACGCGCACATACCTGCATCCGTTCTTGGGGGTATGCATTTTCGTTACCCGGACATTCATTTTTTATTTTGGTCGACATGTATATTTTTCGTATTTTAAAACTGAATTTTAGACCCGACCCGGGCATGTTTTGGACTATATTTGTATTTACCAGAATATCAAATTTTATTTATATAATATTAATTTTATAAACTGATACAAATTAAAATTTAGTTAACTAATAAAAGATTTTTTTAAATTTAAATCTAAACTAATTTCCTAACAAACTAACAACCCCTTTCTCTCTCTCTCTCTCCTCTGCATATATATATTTATATATATTTTATTTATTTATTTTTCTTTCCTTATTTAATACACAACCTCTTCTTCTTACTTCTTCTTCTTTCTTCTTGCTTTTTCTTGATATTGTTTCTTGATTCCAGTGATCACTGTCGGAACCGTGCTCGTCGCTGACGATCCGAGTGATCCAGTGAACATACCTTGCCTGTGTGATCACCCTTTTGGATTGTTTAGACCTGTCCCGTGTGCCGTGTGTGCGTTGCGATGTTTTACCGACGTCGGACGTGCCGTACATATCCGTTTCGTGATCCGTCGAGGCAATTTAATCTTGCTACATGCTATACTACTATATTCTATATTCATTTGAATAATAACAACACATAATGATTAGTTATGCATCCCGCATTATCATTTTGCATGTTTCACCGTTTTTGGATATCCGTGTGCATCCGTGCAAGTTACTTCATATCTAGTGCATGCAAATTTATCTTGATACATGCTAGACTACAATATGCTGCACCCAATTGAATATTTACATCACATAATGTTTAGTTATGCATCCCACATTACCATTTTACAGTTTTACTATATTCGGACATCCGTAGGCATCCATATCATTATTTACATGTCTAGTCGCATGCTATATCATCTTGCTATAAGCTAGGTATAGTATTATGCATCCATACTGAAGTTTTACTGTTTTCGGATACCCGATTGCATCCATATCATTTAAAATATATATCGTCGTAATATTTCTTATTATTATCTTTAATTAGTTTATAATCTGCATTTTATAATGTTATACAAAATATAGTTTGAAAATATTATAGTTTACACATGAAACGTCGTTGCAAAGCAAATACGACAAATCTGAAATTTACTGTACACCTTATCTTACAAAATTCATTATAAATCATAGAAAAATTATTAGTATACGTTCTTTAGTTCGTTACGAAGCTAACTCAGAATAATATAACTCTATGAAATATTTAATTGCAAAACAAATTGTTTAAATAAATTAAAATGCAAATGAAAATATCTCTAAACTGCTGTCTAGGGAAATTCCAGTAGCAAACTTTCAACTTAGAATGTTCATAACATTTTGTAGGAACAACCTGAGATACTTAAATTTATAAAAATGGAAACCTTAATGAATTATCTTTGTTTTGGTATAAGACACATCCCTTTTGGAGAACGTTTGCTATTTTTAAGCTATTTTACAAATCATGGTGATGCTGAATTTCTGAACGGAACTTTCTTGTGAATGGTTAATCAGTACCACTTTTATAGTTATTAATCGGTTTGAATATATTATCCATGTTAATATTATTATATCAATATCTATTTAATAAATAATAGTGCTTTGGTTTTAATATTCAGCAAATTTTACCGATTTACAGTTTTATAGTATCTGTCTGTATCCGTACGGTTTATTACATATCTAGTTGCACACCGAGACCATATTATTTCATGTTACTATTGTATTAGTGCACCATGCTTGATAATGTGCATCCTACATAGTCATGATGTAACCCCTGATAGATATTTTTGCATCAATGCTTTTATCGTACATCCGTACGTTTACCCTGATTCAATACTTGCTACATTGTACTGTTGGGCACCAATTTGATTCACTGTGCACTACCTGACATGACCTGATACACCAATACTTGACATGACTTGATACATGTACACTACTTGACATGACCTGATATATCACTACTTGACATGTTACCTGATCTTGTTTCTAATGCCGACAATCCTGACATGTTGTCCCGATGGACATATCCTGTTGTCTGTATAGACAAACCTGTTTCTGTTTGATCCTGTGTTGGCATTAGCCTCAGATTTATCAATACCTGATTTGAACACATAACTTGGGGGTATGGGGAAATCAATGATGAAACCTGACATGTAACTCGACAGTTCAATGCTTATACCGATCAGTTTTAGGGGCTAGACCAGCCCTGGGATGCTGCTGCTGACATCATTCATCTGTACATATTTCCTGTTTAGTGCCTAGCGGCATGTCTCGGTTTCAGCCCGAGAATTTAGACCGTGGTCTCGGGCATGCACGGGATACTATTGAGTTACATCGACAATTCATTAAATTGATTTCACAGACTTGAGAGTAGTTAACCCAGTAGTTTAGTTCATATTACTCACTGCACGTCACATATGCTTTTACCCTTCACTGTTCCATATTTATATTACTGTTATACCTTTATTATTGTTCATACTCGTGCCTGCATGTCTTGCTACCCCCTGATTATATTATTGTTGATATTATGACGCACTGACGTCTGGGTTTTGCATGGCCCAGATCCTCTACCTTTGCCGCAGGCCGAGCAGGAGTATTTCAGTCAGCAGGCTAAGCAGTGAGGACCTGTTAGTATTTTAGTTTTATTTCAGCATTTTCATTCCTGATGTGAGCCCGTATTTGGGACGTACATTCCAGATTATTATTGCTTATTGGATCTATTGCTTCCGCATATTATTTCTTGACTCGTTATTCTGGCTCATGGACATGTATTAGATAGTTGTTTATTATTTCTACTGTTCTTGATATCTCTACAGCCGTAATGTGACTGTGGAGGGATATTTCCTATCCACAGGTAGCATGGTTGGCTCTGTCACGTGCCGATCTTAGCGCACTATGGGAAGCGGGGCGTGACAGGGTTTGTTTGGTATCAGAGCCATAGGATTTAGGTTAATCGGGTTTGATTCTTTTGTAGTTGGGTATTGGACCCAATACACGAATCAGAATACTCGTGATTAGGAACATGTCCTGCCATTTTACCATCTTGCCATTCTTGAATCTTAACTTCCTCCTGATCCTTATCTTGACGATATGCAAAGCTCTTTGTATCTCGACTTGAAACTTTTGGTTCTCTATTGTTTGTCTCTAGGATTTGGGCGACTTGAGTGGAGTTATGTAAATGTAACTATGAACTGCAGTTTGGTTACAATGCAGTACTCTATTTAAGTAACTTGGAGTCCTGGTCTTGATTCATTTCTTTGTTCCATGGCCGTTTTATTACCTTGGTTCTCCCAATTTCATTACTTACCAGTTCATGTTTTGCAGATTTCTTGGTGATCGATACCGGCAGTTATGATGTTGGCTTGGGAATGAATTTTCTCGACATTTTCCACGCTCACATTGATTGTAGGGCAAAGAAAGTGATTTTTCAGATTTCCGGACATCCGGAGTTTGTTTTTGCTGGAGGAAGCAGTTCTGTCGGGCTAGTCGAGTTTAGGGCTAGGCCGACAAACAATGTTCTTTCGTCAATGGAAGTTGATAAGGAGGAAGCTCCAGCTGTAGTTCGAGAGTTCAAGGACATGTTCGAGGACATCTCGGGTTTACCGCCAAAACGAGATGTGGAGTTCGCGATCGATCTTGTTCCTGGTGCAGCGCCAATCTCAAAGGCGTACTATCCGATGGCACCAGTGGAGTTGGAAGAAGTCAAGATGCAGGTTACCGAATTACTTAAGAAGGGTTGGATTCGCGACAGTAATTCACCTTGGGGAGCTCCAGTTCTTCTAGTCAAGAAGAAAGATGGCACAAGGAGGATGCGCATCGATTATCGAGAATTAAACCGGGTGACTATTAAGAACAAGTACCCGATCCCTCGCATTGGTGAATTGTTCGAGCAGCTTAGTGGCGCGAGAGTATTCTCGAAGCTGGATTTGCGATCCGGATATCATCGGGTCCGAGTTAAATCATAGGATATTTGCAATACTGCATTCCGAACTCGATATGGACATTACGAGTATTTAGTGATGCCATTCGGAGTCACGAATGCACTGGCGATATTTATGGACTTGATGAACCGAATCTTTTCACCGTTCTTGGACCAGTTTATAGTGATGTTTATCTATGATATTCTGGTCTACTCGAGGAGCCTAGAAGAGCATGCAGAACACTTGAAGATCACACTGCAGACATTGAGTGTCACGCCCCGCTTCCCAGAGTACGCTAAGATAGGCACGTGACATAGCCAACCATGCTACCTGTGGATAGGAAATATCCTTCCACAGTCACATTACGGCTGTACAGATATCAAGAACAGTAAAGTAAACTAATCTATCTAATACATGTCCATGAGCCAGAATAAATGAGTCAAGAAATAATATAATATGCGGAAGCAAAAGATCCAATAAATAAAACACCTGAAAAGTAAAACTGGATATCAACAGGATCCTCACCGCTCGGTCTAACAGCGGCAGTACTCCTGATTAATCTGCAACAAAGGTAGAGGATCTGGGCCATGCAAAACCCAGACGTCAGTGCGTCATAATATCAAGCAATAAATTAAACAGAGGTAGCAAGACATGCAGGTATGAGTATGAACGGTAAAACAGGTATAACAGTAATAGAAATGAGAACAGTGAGGGTAATGTGTAGTGAGTAATCTAGACTGGTCTATTGGGTTAACTACTCTCAAGTCTTTGAAATCAATTTGATGAATCATCGATGTAACTCAATAGTATCCCGTGCGTGCCCGGGACCACGGTGAAGATTCTCGGGCTGAAGCCGAGACATGCCGCTAGGCACTAAAAGGGTAGTATGTAACGATGAGTGATGTCAGCAGCATCACCCCAAGGCTGGCCTAGCATCTAAAATAGGAAATATGTATAGATGAATGATGTCAGCAGCATCATCCCAAGGCTGGCCTAGCCTCTAAAACTGATCAGTAAAGGTATCGAACTGTCGAGTTACAAGTCAGGTATCATCATTGATTTCCCCATACCCCCAAGTTATATATGTTCAAGTCAGGTATTAAATAATCTGGAGCTAATGCCAACACAGGATCAAGCAGGTACATGTTTGTCTGGATAGACAACAGGAAATGTCCGTAGGGACAACAGTTCAGGTTTGTTGGCATTAGTAACAAGATCAGGTAACAGAGAAAGCTATGGTACATCAGGTCAAGTCAGGTAGTGTATAGGTATCATGTCATGTCAAGAAGTGCACGGTATCACGTCGTGTCAAGTAATAGTGTATCAAGTCATGTCAGGGGTGCACAACTGTCACGTGGGTGCTCATAATCAAGCTATAATAAGCATGGGTATACAAAACAAGTATGGGTACTAATGGAACAATAAAAATGGAACATTGTGATGTTATATGCAAATAAGTACAGATTAAAGCATATGGATGCAAGGTTATCGATTTGGGTTAAGAGGATAGTTCCAACATTAATTAAATACAGTTTATCGAATATGGAATGTTAAAATCACATTAATATGTATTAAATGATCTAGGGATGCAATTGAATATATATTAGGCTAGATGTATGCAAACGAGTATCCAATAGAATATAAACTATTAAAGGGTACTATGGGCTGTGCAAATAATTATTATGTGATTTAAATATGGACACGGGTACCACGTATTGTAAACTAAAATGCAACATGATATGTTTCAAGTTCTAGATCTAAAATGATATAATGGAACATCGAATGTTAAAATGGAACATGTGACATTAGATTAAATATACAGGTTTAACGTGTAATTAAACAAGTATAAAATAATATGAATAGCATGTAGCAAGTTTTACTTGCCTGATGGATCGCGATACGGATACGCGCTGCAGCGTCCAATGTCGGTAAAAGCTGCGATGCACACACGCGTCCCGGAACGGAACCAGCCAATGCAAGAAATGACACGCTGCACAAGGTGATTGTCAACCCACTTCCTCCACTTGGCCTCCTCCTCATCGACTACAGTCTCATCAGGATGAATCTTGTGGCTCAATTTATCAAAAATATCAGTTGAATCAATCATCTGCTGCCCGTCGATGACCAGGATCGGGACCTTCTTGTAATCGGACTACTTGATCTCCCTCTTGCTCAAGGGATTCACCTCCACGACCTTATACGGTATGTTATGATAATCCAAGAAAGCTCCCACCTTGTTGCAGAACGGGCACGCCTCGTACTGATACAGCACCACCTCCTACCGGATCAGCTCCGAAGCCGGCGGCGCCTTCGCCTCCCACTTCCACAAATGCAATCCCCATACGGTTTGCTGTTGAAGCACCTGACTCAAGAGGCTACACACAAAAGCACCAAGGATCAGTATCAAGCTCACCAACTGAAGAATAGCCAAAGCGCCAAATTTAGCATCTTTAAAATTATCCGGAACATCTTCATCAAGAAATGGATCCTCGTCATTCTCGTCGGGTTTTTCGAGGACTCCTGACTTGAGCTGACTTGATTTCCTCGGTAAGAACCCCGACTTTTTATCATCGTTGTGAGTAGGAGAAGACACTGCATGCCATCGGCGGATCCATCAGCCTCGATCTCGTCTTCGCTCGAAGGAGGCCGGAAGCCCTCTGAAATGAAGAGTTCGACGAGCATCTCAAAACCTCGGCGGCTCCGGCATCTTTCGACGGAAGCAAGGGATGCCCGCGATGGACCGGGCTTTTCTCCCTCGAACTCATCAGCAGACGAATCAGAGGAGGAGTTGTGATGTGCAAAAGAAACACGCGGCTCCTTCGATAGATTCGGAGGTCGATTTGGGGGATTTCTGGAGCTCCTCCATCTCGAAATCGACGTCGAGGGCCATCTCGGCGCCGGAGAGCTTCTGCTTGTGGACGATCGAACTTGCTGATCAACCTCGACGGCGGATCCTCGCTCGCTGATCTCATGTGCTTCTTCTGATCAGCTTGATCTAAGGCTTGGGCTTGGTTGTGGAAGCTGAACTCGCTGCTATTGGCATTGTTGCTGCCGTTGTTGCCGTCGACTTTGACGACGAACTCTCTGCAGTCATCGGCGTCGTCGGAGAGAATTGGGCGATCCTCGTGCTCAGAAGACGACGACCACTTGTAGCCGCCGTGAGCAGGTCTTCCTTATTGAATCCATGGCGGATTCGAGCTATTTGAAGCAATGCAACTCGCAAAACCCTAAGAGAGAGAATGTTTAGAGATATATAAAGAGAGAGACGTAAGGGTTTTAAAAAAAATAAGAGAATTATAAAAATATATAGAGAGAGAAAGAGAGGCAGAGAGAGAGTCACGGGAAGGGGAGAGAGAGATCGAGATGAGAGAGAGAGGGTAGAGGAGATATAGTTTTGTTTGTATTAGGATTTTTAATTGAAAAAAAGGATTTGTTAGTTAATTTAATTTTAACTATTACGATTTGAATAAATAATAATTTAGTTATAAAATTAATTATGTATAATAGTTTAATAGTTTAGTTAAGAAATAATATTCGTCCGTTTTGAGATTTTGGCAAATACAAACTTACTCCAAAACACGTCCGGGTCGGGTCTAAAAATTCAGATTTAAAATATGAAAAATATATGCTTTAAAAAGAATGCTCCGGTAACGAAAAAGCATACCCCCAAGAACGAATGCACGTACGTGCGCGTAGCCATCCAAACACGTCCGTTTCACTGAACGGGACGCGAACAAGATGCGCGGATACTACCACGGGGTTAGGGGTATCATGCAGGCTATGAAGCGTATTTTTAAAATATTTTACATGACTTAAAATGTTATATGTAAAAATGTGCGATACTAGATGAAATGCTAGTATGCAGTCCACATTAAATGCCCGTGTCTATTTAACAAGTCAGGGTAGTTTATAAATATGAATCAAACAGGTTCAAGCAAGTGGGTTGGGTCGAATGCAATGTAAAATATAAAATATCATTCGCACCCAAACACGATAAATCAATAAAATACTACAGATACATAAATACGGAAACTGGAATTGGTATAAATGAACTAGGTTGTTACATTGAGGCAAGAAAGATTATATGCGAAGATGAGCAAGTGCGTGTTTTGGCTTGAAGAAGTGAAATTTTTGGGGCATGTCGTATCCAGAGATGGAATCGCCGTTGATCCTGAGAAAATTGCAGCAGTTCAAGATTGGCCAATTCCGAAGAATGTAACGGAGATCAGAAGTTTTCTGGGACTTGCCGGATATTACAGAAGGTTCGTGGAGAATTTTGCTCGTTTGGCTGAGCCTTTGACCAAGCTTACGCGAAAGGAAGTACCGTTCGTATGGTCGGATAGTTATGCGTCAGCTTTTGAGGTATTGAAGCAAAGATTGATAACCGCTCCTATTTTGACCGTACCAGACGGTTCCGAAGGATTGGTGATTCAAAGCGACGCATCTGGGAAAGGTTTGGGATGTGTTCTGATGCAGCATGGGAAGGTTATAGCCTACACATCGAGACAGTTGAAGACCCATAAGAAGTATTACCCAACTCATGATTTGGAGCTAGCAGCTGTGATTTTCGTTTTGAAGATTTGGAGACACTACTTATTGGGCGAAAGGGTCGAAGTATTCACCGATCACAAAAGCCTAAAGCACATGTTCACACAAAAAGAGCTTAACATGAGGCAGCGTAGATGGTTGGAGCTGATGGCTGACTACGATCTTGATCTTAACTACCATCCAGGGAAAGTTAATGTTGTGCCGGATGCGCTTAGTCGGTTGTCAGCAATTCGGATGTTGACTGCACAGAAGGAGCTTATCGAGGATTTTCGGAGATTCGAGTTGGAGATTATGCTACCGCATTCTTCGGGACAGTTGATGCAGCTGTAAGTACAGTCTTCATTGATCGAGAATATTAAAGCAGCGCATTCCCAGGACTCAAGATTGCAGAAGTTTCGAGAACAGGTTGAAGCTGGACTACGAACGGACTTGTTGATTTATGAAGATAGTTCGTTGCGTTATGGTAGCCGTTTGTGTGTTCCGAAAGGAGACATTCGTGAAGAAGTTATGAAGGAGGCACACAGTTCCGCATATTCCGTACATCCAAGAGGCACGAAGATGTACCGTGATCTAAGACAACATTTCTGGTGGGAAGGCATGAAAAGGAAGATTGGCCGCTTTGTAGCGAAGTGCTTGGTGTGTCAGCAAGTTAAGGCTGAACATCAAAGGGTTGCTGGTTTATTGCAACCACTTCCGATTCCTCAATGGAAGTGGGAACATATAACCATGGATTTCATGACTGCTTTACCGCGGAGTCCAGAGGGCAACAATGCAGTTTGGGTGATTGTTGATCGATTGACCAAGGCAGCTCATTTCATACCATTTCGAATTGGTCAATCAACGGAAGCATTGGCAGAACGGTACATGCAGGAGATTGTGAGATTGCATGGATTACCTGTGAGCATCGTGTCCGACCGTGACACCCGATTCTTATCGCACTTCTGGAGGAGTTTACAGGAAAGTTTGGGGACGCGATTGAAGTTTAGCACTGCTTATCATCCTCAGACAGATGGCCAGTCGGAGAGAACGATCCAAACTCTTGAAGATATGTTGAGAGCTTGCATGTTGGACTTCAAGGGTTCGTGGGAGGATCATCTACACTTGGTGGAGTTTTTGTACAACAACAGTTTTCAGACGACTATTTAGATGGCTCCATTCGAAGCATTGTATGGTCGCAAGTGTCGCTCATCTGTTTATTGGGACGATGTTGGAGAGCGAAGATTGTTAGGACCGGATTTGATCGTGCAAACAGTAGAGAGGGTTAATACCATCCGAAATCACATGAAGGCAGCACAAGATTGGCAGAAGAGTTGGGCCGATATATCGAGAAGACCTCTAGAGTTCGCTGTTGTGATATGGTATTCTTGAAGATATCACCGACTAGAAGAGTGATTCATTTTGGGAGTCGAGGCAAGCTTAGTCCTCGATTCGTTAGATCTTTCGAGATTATTGAGCGTGTTAGAGAAGTGGCTTATCGATTGGCGTTATCACAATCTTTGGCGAATGTTCACGACGTGTTTCATGTATCTCAACTCCATAAGTATGTTCGAGATGAAACACACGTGCTGGATCATTCGGAACTGACAGTAAGAGAGGATTTAACTTTTGAGGAACGACTGATGTCGATTGTTGATCGAAGAGAAAAGGTCCTTAAGAACAAGGTTATCCCTCTCGTACTTGTTTCTTGGGGGAATCGCTCGCACGGAGAATCGACTTGGGAACGAGAAGACGAGATTCGACAGAAGTTTCCAGATCTCTTCCTGTAGTTTCATGTTTGTTTATTTTTCTTGTTTTGGGAATTTCGAGGACGAAATTCTTTTGTAGTTGGGTATAATGTAACACCCTAGTTTGTTTATACCAGTTCTAGTTTAGGTATTTCTTTATTTATGGTATTTTCCTGATTTACTGTGTTTTTGGTGTGAATAGTGTATTTGACATTTGTATTTGCATTCTACCCGACCCGCTTGCTTGAAACCTGTTTTGATTCATGTTTATGATTTATCCTGACCTGTTACATGGACTTGTGCACTTTCATTTTAATTTATACATCTTGCATACTGGCATTTGCATTTTTACAATATAGCATTTTAAGTCATATAAAATATTTTTAAAATACATTGCATGGCCTGCATGATACCCCTAACCTCGTGGCGCATCTTGTTCTCGTCCCGTTCAGTGAAGCAGACTTGTTTGGATGGCTACGCGCACGTACCTGTATCCGTTCTTGGGGGTATGCATTTTCGTTACCCGGACATTCATTTTTTATACCCGACCCGACCCGGGCATGTTTTAGACTATATTTGTATTTACCAGAATATCAAATTTTATTTATATAATATTAATTTTATAAACTGATACAAATTAAAATTTAGTTAACTAATAAAAGATTTTTTTTAATTTAAATCTAAACTAATTTCCTCACAAACTAACAACCCCTTTCTCTCTCTCTCCTCTGCATATATATATATATATATATATATATATATATATATATATATATATATATATATATATATTATTTATTTATTTTTCTTTCTTTCCTTATTTAATACACAGCCTCTTCTTCTTACTTCTTCTTTTTGTTTCTTCTTTCTTTTCCTTGATCTTGTTTCTTGATTCCGGTGATCACCGTCGGAGCCGTGCTCGTCGCTGACGATCCGAGTGATCCAGTGAACGTACCTTGCCTTCGTGATCACCCTCTTGCATTGTTTAGACCTGTCCCGTATGCCGTGCGTGCGTTGCGATGTTTTACCGACGTCGGACGTCCCGTACATATCCGTTTCGTGATCCGTCGAGGCAAGTTAATCTTGCTACATGCTATACTACCATATTCTATATTCATTTGAATAATAACAACACATAATGATTAGTTATGCATCCCGCATTATCATTTTGCATGTTTCATCGTTTTTGGATATCTGTGTGCATCCGTGCAAGTTACTTCATATCTAGTGCATGCAAATTTATCTTGATACATGCTAGACTACAATATGCTGCACCCAATTGAATATTTACATCACATAATGTTTAGTTATGCATCCCACATTACCATTTTATAGTTTTACTATATTCGGACATCCGTAGGCATCCATATCATTATTTACATGTCTAGTCGCATGCTAAATCATCTTGCTACAAGCTAGGTATAGTATTATGCATCCATACTGAAGTTTTACTGTTTTCGGATACCCGATTGCATCCATATCATTTACAGTATATATCATCGTAATATTTCTACTTATTATTTTTAATTAGTTTATAATCTGCATTTTATAATGTTATACAAAATATAGTTTGAAAATATTATAGTTTACACATGAAACGTCGTTGCAAAGCAAATACGACAAATCTGAAATTTACTGTACACCTTACCTTAAACAATTCATTATAAATCATAGAAAAATTATTAGTATACGTTATTTAGTTCGTTACGAAGCTAACTCAAAATACTATAACACTATGAAATATTTACTTGCAAAATAAATTGTTTAAATAACGTAAAATGCAAATGAAAATATCTCTAAACTGCTGTCCAGGGAAATTCCAGCAGCAAACTTTCAATTTCGAATGTTCATAACTTTTTGTAGGAACAAGATGAGATACTTCAACTTATAAAAATGAAAACCTTAATGAATTATCTTTCTTTTGGTATAAGACACATCCCTTTTGGAGAAGGTTTGTTATTTTTAAGCTATTTTACAAATCAGGACGACGCTGAATTTCTGAACGGAACTTTCTTGTGCATGGTTAATCAGTACCACTTTTATAGTTATTAATCGGTTTGAATATATTATCCATGTTAATATTATTATATCAATATCTATTTAATAAATAATAGTGCTTGTGTTTTAATATTCAGCAAATTTTACCGATTTACAGTTTTATAGTATCTGTCTGTATCCGTACGGTTTATTACATATCTAGTTGCACACCGAGACCATATTATTTCATGTTACTGTTGTATTAGTGCACCATGCTTGATAATGTGTATCCTACATAGTCATGATGTAACCCCTGATAAATATTTGTGCATCCATGCTTTTATCGTACATCCGTACGTTTACCCTGATTCAATACTTGCTACACTGTACTGTTGGGCACCAATTTGATTCACTGTGCACTACCTGACATGACCTGATACACTACTACTTGACATGACTTGATACATGTACACTACTTGACATGACCTGATATATCACTACTTGACATGTTACCTGATCCTGTTTCTAATGCCGACAATCCTGACATGTTGTCCCGATGGACATATCATGTTGTCTGTATAGACAAACATGTTCCTGCTTGATCCTGTGTTGGCATTAGCCTCAGATTTATCAATACCTGACTTGAACACATAACTTGGGGGTATGGGGAAATCAATGATGAAACCTGACATGTAACTCGACAGTTCAATGCTTATACTGATCAGTTTTAGGGGCTAGGCCAGCCCTGTAATGATGCTGCTGACATCATTCATCTGTACATGTTTCCTGTTTAGTGCCTAGCGGCATGTCTCGGTTTCAGCCCGAGAATCTAGACTGTGGTCCCGGGAATGCACGGGATACTATTGAGTTACATCGACGATTCATTAAATTGATTTCACAGACTTGAGAGTAGTTAACCCAGTAGTTTAGTTCATATTACTCACTGCACGTCACATGTGCTTTTACCCTTCACTGTTCCATATTTATGTTACTGTTATACCTTTATTACTGTTCATACTCGTGCATGCATGTCTGGCTACCCCCTGATTCTATTTTTCTTGATATTATGTCGCACTGACGTCTGGATTTTGCATGGCCCAGATCCTCTACCTTTGTCGCAGGCCAAGCAGGAGTATTTCAGTCAGCAGGCTGAGCAGTGAGGACCTGTTAGTATTTTAGTTTTATTTCAGCATTTTCATTCCTGACGTGAGCCCGTATTTGGGATGTACATTCCAGATTATTATTGCTTATTGGATCTATTGCTTCCGCATATTATTTCTTGACTCATTATTCTGGCTCATGGACATGTATTAGATAGTTGTTTATTATTTCTACTGTTCTTGATATCTCTACAGCTGTAATGTGACTGTGGAGGAATATTTCCTATCCACAGGTAGCATGGTTGGCTCTTTCACGTGCCGATCTTAGCGCACTCTGGAAAGTGGGGCATGACAAAGACTCTGAGGCAGCGCCCCACGTGCAAAGCACGAGAGCGCCAAGCGCTAGAACTAAATGTTCTCCACCATTGGATCAAAGATCCAACTGAGATGAATGAATCACGAAATTACAGAATCAAATTCTGTTGAGGAAATACTCCTCAAATCTTTCCAAACAAGAAAAATTGTGCTCTGTAAATCAGAGCACCGTTAGATCAAAGATCCAATGGTTATTAAAAATCACCAAGATACAGAATTATCTCTGTATGGGAAAATAATTTCCCAATCTTTTTAAATAATAAGAAAAATATCTTCTGTAAAACAGAAGCCCTAGTATCAAAGATCCAACGGTGGGAAACATTCCCAAATCAATCAGAGAAAGAGTTCCTTAACCGATTCAATAAATCAGCCTCCCCTATATAAATGACCCAAGATTTCAAGTCTTGTAGAGAGGAACCCCCCACATAAACTTCAAGTTTTCAGAAAAGAAAAAGAGAAGAGCAAGCTCTAAGAAGAATAATCTTCTTCAAGGTAAATAAATAGAAGAAAGATCATAACATCTCTTGATAAAAAAAAAATAAGAACTTAGTTCTTTTTCTAGATCACAGATCTATAAGACAAAGTTTTTCACAAAAAAAGAAGTGATCATAGCATCTCTTCATAAAAATAAGAACTTAATTCTTAGATCCATGAGACAAAGTCTCTCATAAAGAAAAAAACAAAGAGATCATCGCATCTCATAAAAAAGAGAAGAATTTAGTTCTTAGATCCATGAGACAAAGTCTCTTATAAACCGAGAATTTAATTCTCAGAGCATAGAACTAATCAGAGCTGCCAAAGAAGAGCCTTAGCGCTCCAATTTAAAAAGAAGAGCCATAGCGCTCCCATTTAAAAAGAAGCGCCTTACCGCTCCAAGTCTGGCGCTCAGCGCTTCAGCGCTCCAAGTCTGGCGCTCAGCGCCCAGTGCTCCAAGCACAGTTTTAAAGGAAGCACCTCAGCGCTCCAAGTTTGGCGCTCAGCGCTCCAAGTGCTATTTTATAAGAAGCGATTTAGCGCTCTAAGTCTGGCGATCAGCGCCAAGCGCTCCTCGTGCTCCTCTCGTGGGCATTATTGTATAAGAGTGCTCTGCACTCATTGACTGGCGCTCAGCGCCAAGCGCTCCACGTGCTCCTCACGTGTGCACTGAGGGAACACAAAGTGTTATTTAAATAAAGCCAAACGCCATAAAAAGTGTTCAACACTCAGTAAAAGACTAAAGAAAAGGGGTGTCAGAACCCAAATCAATGCTCAGCATTGTTAAATAAAAAGGGACTGAGCTTAAATAAATGTTCAACATTTTATTCAAAACTAAGTGGGCTGAGCCCAAATTGGCTACAAATCCCTAATTCAGATCAACTGAGCCCAGGTGCTCATAATCTTTTTAATTGGTCTTGGTCCCAAACCTGACTATGGATCTCTCAACCAATATTAGTTCAAGGGTACATCTCTTCATACCTCTGATACAAGTCGTTGTAATTCTTCAACGTCTTCAGAGAGATGAAGGGTCCCAATAACCAAAAAAAATTTGGCACATCCTTAAATTGTGAAACCAAAATACCAGACTATGATGTATTTAAACCGGACTATGAGGTCCTTAAACTCATGGACTATAATGTCCTTAAACTTTACGGGCTATAAGGTCCTTAAACTCATGGACTATGATGTCCTTAAACTTTACGGACTATGAGTTCCAACTCATGTACCATGATTTTCTTAAACTTTACGGACTATGAGGTCCTTAAACTCATGGACTATGATGTCCTTAAACTTTACGGACTATGAGGTCCTTAAACTCATAGACTATGATGTCTTTAAACCGGACTATGAGGTCCTTAAACTCATGGACTATGATGTCCTTAAACCTTACGGACTATGAGGTCCTTAAACTCGTGGACTATGATGTCCTTAAACCTTACGGACTATGAGGTCCTTAAACTCATGGACTATGAAATCCTTAAACCCAATGGACCGTAACGTCCCTAAACTAAAACAACAGAGTCCAAATGCTCTTTTGTTGGGTCTAAATGATCCTAAAACCCATGTTAAGTAGATCTCAATCTAGAACTTAGACTAACGTATCCTCAACAAACATTTAAGTTGATCTTAATCTCAAAAGAGATTAACGAGCCTTAAATCAAACCAAACCCCAAATCTAAGAAAATACAGATTTGGACTAATCCACGCCCTACGGGCGACAACATAAATTAGTCTCCGTATACAATCCACGGGCAACTAAAAATAAAACAAACACACACGACATGAAGTGACCTTCTGGAGCAGGAGAAAGTTGTTATCACTATACGGTAACGTAATTAACTGCAGGGGCTTGCGCCTGCAGGGAAGAGCGTCCCCACAATCAAAACCCCCTCACAAACGAGGGGGAATCTGACGAAGTTTACTACATCGGTCGCATCCGTCTGAACCTCCGATATAGGGTGCCATAAATCAACTTGGCATCTTCGGAGAGGTGGACGGATAAAACCAAATAGCATCTGCCCCCAAAATCAGGCAAGACGTCTGTCTTCCCGGTTTTCGGAGGTAAACAGTTTCTGTCACGCCCGGTAGGACCTTTTTCTCTTTCCACTCCACACTTCGTGTGTCGTGTTAGCGAACGAATCGCGGTTTGCTATGGTTGCCTGTGGATTCGAGGTACTACGATTTGGTGTCTTGCTCCCGTCAAGAGAAAAGAAGAGCAATGGCCTCCTGCTGCACTAACTGCAACAGCAACTCCCACTCCGTCCTCGCTGGAGGAGTGACCTATGGTCCCCAAGCGGCCTCCATCTTCGCCATGCCAGTGGAACAAGTGACGCAGGCCACCACTGGCCTGTTCTTTGGGACCATGATCCTACCGGCAAGAATCAGCGTCCCAATGTCGTCGCAGGAAGCTCTAAAGAAGTCGGTCTTTGATCGGCTTACCACTACCACGGCCCCTCTCAACGGGTCGTCCAAATCCAGCACCTCAGACTTAGACAGGCTGAGCCGAAGCTCAAGTATGCACGTCAAGAAGCCTGCAATACCCGAAGGAGTTATCCCGAAGCGGATAGCCATTCCAGCTCCGGCAAACGAAGTCATCAGAGGGGCTTCTCCTGCTAAGGGGTCGGTCTTTGCAAGGCTGGCCATTCCAACTCCCACTGCGGGTGAAGTCGTTACAAAAGCTTCCCCCACCCGAAAGTCAGTCTTCGACAGGTTGGAAGTTTCCTCTCGGCGGATGTCAGTTTTCAATAGGCCGGCACCAACGGCTGCCCTTCACCAGAACAGGGGGCGTGATGAAGCCACCACCGCAACTGAGCTAATACCATCTGCAAGACACGCTCGATGTCTCCACTGGCGTCGAGTGAGGAAAACTGGGGGCAGCTCTCCCTCTGGACTGACTCCACTAGCTCCGATGGTAGAAATCGACGCTGCTGTTCCAACTGGGAACCGCTTTGAGCCGCTAAGGAAGGTGCGCAAGAACTCTCCGACTGCCGTGTTGAAAAAGTCTCCTCCACCCGCTGAAAATGTTATTAAGGCGAAGCCGGAGCAATCTCCTCAGCGTCTGTCTTCCAAAATCCACAGAGTTTGGCGAAGAGTCCAAGTCTATGTAATCGACAAAGACTACTCCCGCCGACAGAAGAAAATGAAGGTTCGGCAAGAGGAGAACCATCTCACCGTCGTCGTACCACGGAAAGCATCGGCTGCAGCAGAACCCTCAACTTCGACCATCCACAAAAGGAGAAGGCCAGAGAAAATCCCCGTGTCTGCGACGAATCTCAAGGGCACTGAACCTAAACGCCCTAAGTCTGGGGGCATGGTGGCGCACACCATTTACATGGCTTCCGGGAAAGAGGATAGCCGTATCTCCACGGGTCATCGACCACTTACACGGTCTGTGACAAAGGCTCAGGAGCAACAACAACAAAAGCTCCAGGAGATGCTAACAAAGATGGCCGCACTCACTGGACCAAAAGAAAACCCGGAGACATCGTCTAAGCAGCGCCAAGAGCAGGAAACTGATGCCGAGTTTCTCCGAAGAATGCTCGAGAAGAAAGACAAAGAGGCCGCGGAACAAGCGGCTAACATAAAGCAAATGGCGCTTCTATTCCAAGATATGGTCGGGATGATGATACAACCGAATCCCCCAGCTGAAGGCCCTCCGATTATCCTTGAAGACGACAGAAGAGAGACATCAAACCCTCTTCCGGCTCTATCAGTAGCCAGGGAAGAGACCATCTCTAAAGCCGCCCTTGACGACTATATAGCTCAACAGATACGAGATCATCAGGCAAGCGAAACGGCTGGCCAAATCTTCAAGACTGGACGACTCTATCCGGGTTGGTATGATCAAATTAAGTACCCGCCGGGATATACGATCCTTAAATTTCACGTGTACAAGGGGACAGGCAATACCCATCAGCACGTCGCTCAGTTCAGAGCTCTGTGCGACAATACTGGGGGTGACGATAAACTGCTGCTTCGTCAGTTTGTTGGCAGCTTGTCGGAGACAGCATTCGAATTGTATTCTGAGCTCCCGAACGACTCTGTCAAGACATTTGCCGAAATGGAGATACTGTTTACACAAAGGTTCGCAAGTGCCAGCGAACGCACCCCGATCACCGCACTAATTAACGCTAGAGTGAAGCCGGGAGAAACCTGGGTTCAATACGCTATTCGGTGGCGGAACCTGTGGTCAAAGTGTGAATAGCGTATAGAGGAAGCTCCAGCCGTGGGCATGTTCGTGGGGACCCTTGACCCTCAGGCAACCATTTCCCAATTCATGATGTTTTTCAAGCCGACCACTTTCCAGGCCCTGATCGACAAGCTGGCCCAAATGGACCAGATGGGCCATAGACCGTCCTCTTCGAAAACGGATCCCCGGAATGAAAAGGGGAAAGCGAAAGCAACCTTCATCGCCAACGCTCAACAACAACCGAGTGGCCCGAGACCGGTTGTTCGCCAAAGCAACAAGCGGCGATCCCTCGATGAGAAGTTGAGACGTTCTTACTCGTTTCCCCGGGATAAAACAAGGAGGCTGTTCGAACTGGCAATGCGCAACATGCTCATCACTCTGCCAGAGCCGAGACACCCACCGCAACCGAGTGACGTCAACCATCTTAACTATTGTCCCTACCACGGAGTATTAGGCCATCCGATCTAAGACTGCTACGTCTTCAAAAACTGGGTTGAAGACCAGTACCAACAAGGCAAGTTCGTGTTGTCCGAAAACTGGAAGGTAAATCCGCCACAACAGCACAATCCTAAAAGGGTAGACACGCTAGAGGCATCATGCTCATTCATAGAGGAAGCTCCATGGGAAGTAGTTCTTTCGACAAAAACGAAAAGAATGCTGAAGAATTTTCAAGCATGCCCCGCAATCAGGTGGAAAAGCCCGCTAGAGCCCGAGATCATTGAGGGAATACTGAAACCGCGCCTGACACCAAGAGTTGGTAGCAATGGGCAAAATACCCAGGTCCAGCCGTCAAAGTCTTCGAAGAAGAAGAAGAAGAAGACCAAGAAGCCCACACAGCCTGATGACAAGCGCACGGACCTACAAAAGCATATTAACGCGCTGGAGGAATACAACCAGAAGGCGCGGACCCCAGTCACACTCCATGAGTTTCTCAACCATATCCTTGAGAATAAAGGCAATGACAATGACGAGGGAGACGACGCGTCAGAAGAACCCGAGGATTACGTGGTAAGTTGTCACATGATCTCTCATTCATCACTAAATGATGAAGAAGCTCACTCGGCATTAGAAGATAACATAGAGGAGTTGGGGGCAGAATCGGCACCAAAATCCTTAGAACCGTCCGATGAGCTGATTGATGTGCTGCTAAACGAAGCCCGTCAAAAGAGCAAAGCTGATCGAGAATGTGAAATGACCATATTCGAAAAGGCCATGCGTCGGCATCAAGCTAAAGAAGTCGCGGTAGGGATGGATTACAAAACACCCCAACCAAATCAAATCACCCCATAAATGGGTGTATCCCACTTTATCGTCATGTATCCTGTCACGTAACAGATACACGTGCATACAGGATGAACTATAGACCGAAAAGTCCTTAAACTAACAACGGACCGCAATGTCCTGAGACTAGCTACAGAACGAAACGTCTTTAAACTACTATAAACCGCAGCATCCTTGGGCTGACGCAAAAAAAAACGGTACATCCACAAGCAGAATGGGCACGGATGAAAACCCGAAAGGGCGCCGTGAGTAAAAACAGCAGGACTGCCTGCGAGTTTGTGAAAACCCGAAAGGGCTCAATCTTGTAAAAAAACGGTACGTCCACAAGCAGAATGGGCACGGATGAAAACCCGAAAGGGCGCCGTGAGTAAAGACAGCAGGACTGCCGGCGAGTTTGTGAAAATCCGAAAGGGCGCAATCTCGTAAAAAACCGGCACGTCCATAAGCAAGATGAGCACGAATGAAAACCCGAAAGGGCTCCGTGAGTAAAAACAGCAGGGCTACCGGCGAGTTTGTGAAAACCCGAAAGGGCGCAAACTCGTAAAAAAAATTTCATGTACACTTGCAAGGTCCTCTCGACCTTGTAAGGAAAAAATACCTACGTGAGATCCTTACGACTCACAAGGGAGAAACACACTTAGGGATCCCCACGATTCCTGAAGAAAAATTACACTTACGAGATCCTCACGACTCGTAAGAAGAACCCTCTTATGAGACCCTCATGGCTCGTAAGATTCAAAAGCCATAAGCTACAAGGATCTGAACCTGTTCTTAATCCATCACATTCCCCAAGTTGCCCTACAAGCAGTTCAATATTGACCCTTGTATACAATCCGCGGGCACAAATAAACGTCTCCCCCACCAAGTTCTATCAATGGCGTGAAGTCCCCCTATTTGGTGAACAATCACTTGTAAGTCATCTCGACTTATATAGAGAAAATAATCTTATGAGATCCTTACGACTCACAAGAGAGAACATCACTTAGAAGTCTTCATGACTTCTAAGGAGAATATACACCTATGAGATCCTCACGACTCGTAGGGAGAAACACCTTTATGAAACCCTTACGGCTCATGAGGTCAGAAGCCTTAGTCGACAGGATCCTAACCTTGTTTGCTAAGCCACCTTTGTTCGATATCGAGAGAGGCAAATGATGATTCGCTCCTGGCAATGTCCCAGTGGTAGCGATGCTGATGCCTAAATCGGTGTCAAATTCCAAGTTCTTTCAAAGAAAATGATGATTCGCTCCTGGCAATGTCCCAGTGGTAGCGATGCTGATGCCTAAATCGGTGTCAAATTCCAAGTCCTTTCACGGCAAATGATGATTCGCTCCTGGCAATATTCAAGTCGCAGCGATGCTGATGCTAAGATTGGCATCAGATCCCAAGCTCCATACTTGCAGCAAAAAGTCAGCGAGCTATAAATGCATACAAAAATAGCCGAAATGATATGGCAACTTGCAACAAAATCAGTAAGTAAAAGATATGCATACAAAAATAGCCGAAATGATTGGGCAACTCACAATAAAAAGCAGCGAGTAAAAAGAAAAATAGCCGAAATGATTGGGCACCGCGAAAAATAGCCGAAATGATTGGGCAATCATGACTTTCGCGATATAAAAAGATGAAATGATAGAGCATCGCGGAAAGAAATAAAAAATTGAAAGAATGAAACTTTTGCCCTATAGACGAGTCCATACTGACCCCTGTATACAATTCATGAGCATAAACGAAAAGGGAACCGCATGTCCCAAAAGACTCTGTCAAAGGGAAAGTCAGATCTCGACAGCAACATCTGCATCTCAGAAGACCAACAACGACGTTCCTCCTCATTCCAGCAGGATACGGATGCGACATCACCAATCGGAGCCACGGCAAAGTCCCCAGTTCCAAGACTCTACGGTTCACAGACAACCTAGCGTCATCCAATGACCTCCGTCTCGGAAAAACGTCAGCCAATGACCTCCGTCTCGGAAACACGTTAGAAAACGACCTCCGTCTCGGAAACACGTCAGCGAATGACCCCATCTCGGAAATACGTCAGCAAATGACCCCGTCTTGGAAATACGTTATCCAATGACCCCGTCGCGGAAACACGTCAGCAAACGACCTCCGTCTCGGAAACACGTCAGCAAATGACCTCCATCTCGGAAACACGTCAGCGAATGACCCCATCTCGGAAATACGTCAGCAAATGACCCCGTCTCGGAAATACGTCATCCAATGACCCCGTCGCGGAAACACGTCAGCAAATGACCTCCGTCTCGGAAACACGTCAGCAAATGACCTCCATCTCGGAAATACGTCAGCAAATGACCCAGTCTCGGAAACACGTCAGCAAATGACCCCGTCTCGGAGTACGTCAATCCTGACATCCCAGAAAGTGGAGTATGTCAAACCTGACACCGCAGAAAACGGAGCAAGTCAAACCGGACACCGCGGAAAACGGAGCAAGTCAGACAATGACCTCCGTCTCGGAAACAAGTCAACCAACCTCCAGGGAAATTAGTGTCCTTGGCTAAACCCCTCGATTCAGGGAAATCAGTGTCCTTGGCGAGAACCTCGATTCGCGTCGACCTGCAAGGAAATCAGTGTCTTTGCAGGAATCCCTCGATTCGTCTCGACCCTAAGGAAATCAGTGTCCTTGGTAAAACATCTCGATTCAGGGAAATCAGCGTCCTTGGCGAGAACCTCTATTCGCGTTGACCCGTAAGGAAATCAGTGTTTTTGCAGGAATCTCTCGATTCATCTCGACCCCTAGGGAAATCAGTGTCCTTGGCAAAAACCTCTCGGTTCAGGAAAATCAGCGTCCTTGGCGAGAACCTCTCGATTCGTTTCGACCCGCAAGGAAATCAGTGTCTTTGCAGAAATCTCTCGATTCGTCTCAACCCCATGGAAATCAGTGTCCTTGGAAAAATATCTCGATTCAGGGAAATCAGCGTCCTTGACGAGAACCAGTGTCCTTGGCAAAGTTCGAATGGTCGGAGGAGTGTCAGAACGCTTTCGAACAGCTCAAGGCGCACCTAGCAACTCCACCACTACTCACCCGACCAGTCGAGGGCGACGAGCTATTACTATACCTTGCGGTCTTCGATCAAGCTGCAGGCTCGGTGCTCGTTAGGGAATCCGAAGGTATACAGAAACCGGTCTACTACGTGAGCCATGTCTTCAAGGATGTGGAAACAAGATACCCGGCCATAGAAAATATAGTCTTGGCACTTATCGTCGCATCAAGGAAACTACGACACTATTTCCAGGCGCACACAATTCTCGTCCTCACTGAGCGACCTCTAAGTGCTATCCTTGCTTCCCCTGAATCGTCAGGTCGTCTGGAGAAATGGAGGTGGGAAATATCCCAGTTCGACATTAAGTACCGCCCCAGGCAAGCCATCAAAGCGCAAGTACTAGCAGATTTCGTTGTCGAATGCACCATCCCGATTAAGGAAGGAGCGCCGACGCAGAACCCCGAGCCTCGTCCCTTGGTCGAGGAAGTGCCTGACCCTATCCCGGATTGGGTGCTCTACGTGGACGGATCCTCTACCGAGGAAGGCAGCGGGGCTGGTCTGATCATCCGCGGCCCGGACGAAGCAGAAATGGAATACTCCTTAAAGCTCGGGTTCAGAGCGTAACGCCGCGGAATACGAGGCCTTGTTGGCAGGACTGTGAATTGCCTTGGGGGTAGGACTGAAGACCATCAGAATTCGCAGCGACTTCGCATTGGTCGTCGGCCAAGTAACCTGGCAATTCGCAGCCCGGGAACCGCTCATGATAAAGTACCTGGCCGAGGTAAATAGGCTTCGGAAAAGTTTTGATGAAGTCCAAGTGGAACGATCCCCAGGAACTTGAACACCCGTGCTGACGCTTTGAGCAAACTCGCTTCCTCCTACTCGAACACCCATAAAAGAAACATCCTCTTTGAAGTCTTGCCACGACCCAGCGTGGAAGAAGGAGAGGTAACGCACCGGATCTACGCAACCCAAGAAGAAAGCCAATATTGGAGGAAACCCTTCGTGGAGTGCCTGAAAGATGGTGTACTCCCTGAAGACCGAGAAGAAGCTCGCCGGTTACGGGCCAAAGCATACCATTTCGTCTGAAGTAACGGAAACCTATACAAGAAGTCGTACACTCAGCCTCTGCTTCGAAGCATCGACCCCCACGAGGCTAACTACGTTGTCACGCCCCGCTTCCCAGAGTACGCTAAAATGGGCACGTGATATAGCCAGCCATGCTACCTGTGGGTAGGAAGTATCCATCCACAGTCACATTACGGCTGTAGAGATATCAAGAACAAATAAAACTATCAAAAACATGTCCATAATCCAAGATAACATGAGTCAAGAATAATAAAATGCGGAAGCGAAAGATCCAATACAAAATAACTGGAATGTATGTCCCATAATGCGGGCTCACATCAGGAATAAAATGCAGGAAAGAAAAGCTAACTACTGCCGACACTCGCAGCTCAGCCTGTTGGCTGAAGTACTCCTGCTCGGACCGCGACAGTGGTACAGAATCTGGGCCATGCAAAACCCAGACGTCAGCGCGTCAAGTCATCAAGTACTAACATAAAACAGGGTAACAGGCAATGCGAATATAAACATGAATAAAGCAAGGGTAACAATAATATAAGTCAGAGCAGTGCAGGGTAGTGTGCAGTGGGTAAACTAAACTGTTCTATCAGGTTTTCTGTTCTAAAGTCTTTGAAACCAAGTTGATGAATCATCGATGTAACTCAATAGTATCCCGTACATACCCGGGACCACGGCCCAGATTCTCGAGCTGAAACCGAGACATGCCGCTAGGCACTAAACAGGAATGTGTACAGATGAATGATGTCAGCAGCATCATTCCAAGGCTGGCCTAGCCTCTAAAACTGATCAGAATAAGTAGCGAACTGTTGAGTTACAAGTCAGGTTTCACCTTTGATTTCCCCATACCCCCAAGTTATATGTGTATGTCAAGTCCGGTATCCCGTAATCAAGAACTAATGCCAACACAGGATCAGGTAAACAGATTTGTCTGGATAGACAACAGGAACGGTCCATGATGACTACATGTCAGGTTTGTTGGCATTAGACACAAGATCAGGTAACGGGTCAGGTCATGGTACATCAGGTCAAGTCAAGCAGTACGGTACCATGTCGGGTCAGTCAATATGTATGTAGCAAGTCAGGTCAAGATGTAAACGATATCATGGGTGTGCTCATACTCAGTTACATAATCAAGCATGGTCATCAACAACATAGATTTAAGCAACAAATTTAACAATAAAGAAACTTCGATTAATTAGCAGCACCTTATTAATTGTGTTACAGAGGTGTTCTCAACATTACAAGAATACAATATGACCATTAGGGCCGTTAAATCATGTTAACCAGTTTAAGAATTTCATGGATGCAATGATATATATATATATATATATATAGGTTCAATGGATGAAATCACAGCTAATACAGGTTAAATGTATACGAGTGTCCGAATGAAGCAAAACTATAGAGAAAGTGTCATAGGCTACGTCAATAGTAAAATTGTAGTCAATCAAGCAAATGTGGTTATTAGGTTTAATATAGTAATTGCAAATGGTAGGTTCCAAGTTTGAAAGATAAAATGATATATAACAATATTGAACACGAAAATGGGAAATGATCGTACTAAAGTTAAAACTACAGGTTTAGGGTGTCATCAATGTGTAAGTAAATATTATTTAGCATGTAGTAAGGGGTACTTGCCTCAACGGGTCGCAAATCGGGAAAACGGAACGTAAAACGTCGGCGGGGAAAACTCGCGACGGGCGCACGGTTCACGGAATGAACCCAAACGACGAACAGTGGATCCACACGGGTCGGGGTGCCACGCTGGAACGTCGGGACGCGTCGTCGGCACGGCCGAATTCCAGCGAGATACAAAACAGTGAACACCAAGAATTGCAAACAAGAAAGGAAAAGAAAAATAAAGAAGAAAGGAAAAGAGGATCTGAGAAGAGGTTGCTCACGATGATCCGTGGAGGGGTTGTGATCTCCGACCACGTCGACGGAGCTCCGGTGACTTGCCTGCATGGAACCATCAGCCAATCAAGAACAGGGAAAAGAACGAGAAAAAGGAAGAAGAAGGAAAGAAGGAGAGGAGGGAGAGGTAGGCTTACTGGGTGCGCACGAAGACCGGGACACGGGGACGAGGTCACCGGCGGCGACTCCCGGCGGCGCAGACGCGTGCAGGGGTGCGCAGTTCCCTCGTGCAGGCGCTCGGGAAGGAGGGGAAAGGAGGAAGGAGGGGATGACGAGGGCGAGGAGGCGAGAAGTCCGGTGGTGATGGCGTCGACGTTGGGCTACTGCGGCGAAGGGTGAGGCGACTAGGGTTCACGGGGTTTGGGTTCGTGTCTGTGAAAGAAAAAAAAGGAGGAGGAAGATAGAAATATATAGGGGGGAGAGAGAGAGACGGGGAGAGAGAGAGAGAGAGGAGAGAGAGAGAGGGGAGAGAGATCGAGAGGAGAGAGAATTGGGGAGGAGAGAGAATTGGGGAGAGAAAGCGAAAGAGAGAGAGATAGAGACGGGGGGAGAGAGAGAGGAGAGAGATAAGGTGGAGCCCACGGGGTTTACGAGAAATGTGATTGGCTGGGAGAAAAGATTTGTGGGGTTAGGAAAAATTAAATAAAAGATTTAGAAATATTTAAAAAATATTTTGAGGTTAAAATATATATATTCGACGGTTTAAAAAAATATATTAGAAATTGAGATTTGGCGCAAAATAAAATATTTCCAAATTGCGCCCGGGTCGGGTCCAAAAATTCGAAATTGAAATAAGAAAATTTTAGGCGGGATCCAAAATTTAAAATGAAGTATTTTACAACCAAAAAACATAACCCCAAGACGGACACACGTACGTGCGCGTAGCCGTCCAAACTCGCCCGTTTCACTGAACGGGACGAGAACACGATGCAAGGACGCTACCACAGGGTTAAGGGTGTCAAGCAGGCCATGACGAATATTTTTAATTTTATTTTAGATGCCTTAAATTGTTATATGCAGAAATGAATTGTCGGGTAAAATTTATACTAGCAACAGTCAATTAGGATCAATGAAATAAATACCATACACCATTCATACGGTAACAGAAACTAGTAGCATTGGGCTTGGTTGTTATATTATACCCAACTACAAAAAGAATTTCGTCCTCGAAATTCCAAGAATATAAGGATAAACAACAAATAATTACAACAAAAGATGAGGAAACTTCTGCTGGATTTTATCTTCTCGTTCCCAAGTGGACTCTCCATGCGAGCGATTTCCCCAAGAAACAAGCACAAGAGGGATCACCTTGTTCTTATGAACCTTTTCCCTTCGATCCACGATTTCAATCGGTCGCTCCTCAAAAGTCAAGTCTTCTCGTACTGTTAGCTCCGAATGATCCAATACGTGCGTTTCATCTCGAACATACCTACGGAGTTGAGATACGTGAAACACATCGTGCACATTCGCCAAGGACTGCGGTAACGCCAAACGATACGCTACCTCACCAACACGCTCCAAGATCTCAAAGGGTCCAACGAATCGAGGACTGAGCTTTCCTCGACTTCCAAAACGAATCACCCCTCTAGTCGGTGATATCTTCAAGAATGCCAAATCACCCACGGCGAACTCTAGAGGTCTTCTCGACGTATCTGCCCAACTCTTTTGTCGGTCTTGAGCTGCTTTCATATGATTTCTGATAGTGTTAACTTTCTCTACTATCTGAACCACCAAATCTAGTCCCAACAATCTTCGTTCATCGACATCATCCCAACAAACAGGTGAACGGCATTTACGACCATACAAAGCTTCAAACGGAGCCATCTGGATAGTTTCCTGAAAACTGTTGTTGTAAGAAAACTCCACCAAATGTAGATGATCCTCCCATGAACCCTTGAAGTCCAACATGCATGCTCTCAACATATCTTCAAGAGTTTGGATTGTTCTCTCCGACTGGCCATCAGTTTGAGGATGATAAGCTGTGCTAAACTTCAATCGAGTCCCCAAACTTTCCTGTAGACTCCGCAAAAAGTGTGATAAGAACCGAGTGTCCCGATCGGACACGATGCTCACCGGTACTCCATGCAATCTTACAATCTCTTGCATGTACCGCTCTGCCAAAGTCTCTGTTGATTGACCAACCCGAAAAGGAATAAAGTGAGCTGCCTTGGTCAATCGGTCAACAATCACCCATACAGCAATGTTGCCTTTTGGACTCCGCGGTAAAGCCGTCACGAAATCCATGGTTATATGTTCCCACTTCCACTGAGGAATCGGAAGTGGTTGCAATAAACCAGCAACCCTTTGATGTTCAGCCTTAACTTGCTGACACACCAAGCACTTTACCACAAAGCGAGCAATCTCCCGCTTCATGCCTTCCCACCAGAAATGCTGTCGAATATCTCAGTGCATCTTTGTGCCTCCAGGATGTACAGAATAAGCTGAACTGTGTGCCTCCTTTAAAACTCTTCGAGTAAACCAGAATATCGTCAATGAACACCATAATAAACTGGTCCAAGAATGGTGAAAAGATTCGGTTCATCAAGTCCACGACTATCGCCGGTGCATTCGTTACTCCGAAGGGCATCACTAAGTATTCGTAATGTCTATACCGAGTTTGGAACGCCGTCTTGCAAATATCTTCTGCTTTCACTCGGACCTGATGATATCCGGATCGCAAATCCAGCTTCGAGAATACCCTCGCGCCACTAAGCTGCTCGAAAAGTTCGCCAATGCGAGGGATCGGGTACTTGTTCTTAATAGTCACCTGGTTTAATTCTCGATAGTCGATGCACATCCTTCTTGTGCCATCCTTCTTCTTTACTAGAAGAACTGGAGCTCCCCAAGACGAGTTACTGTTTCGAATCCAACCCTTCTCAAGCAATTCAGCGACCTGTTTCTTGACTTCTTCCAACTCTACTGGTGCCATTGGATAATACGCTTTGGATACTGGCGCTGCACCAGAAATAAGATCAATTGCGAACTCCACGTCTCACTTCGGCGGTAATCCCGATATATCTTCAAACACGTCCATAAAATCACGAACGACAGCTGGCTCTTCATCTTTATCAACTTCCATTGATGCAAGAACATTATTTGTCGGCCTAGCCCTAAACTCGACTGGCCCGACAGAACTGCTTCCTCCAGTGAAGCTAAACTCGGGATGTCCGGGAATCTGGAAAATTACCTTCCTTGCTCTACAATCAATGTGAGCGTGGAAAGTGCCAAGAAAATCCATTTCCAAGACGACCTCGTAGCTGCCCGCATCAATCACCAAGAAATCTGCAAAAAGCTCCCGTCCGCACACAACAACTGTACAATCTTTACATTCCCTACTAGCTATGATTTTCCCATTCCCAGTGTGTATGTCCCAGAAACTAGACAGGGTCGTGCAGGAAATCGAGTGTGCAGTCATAAACTTGGATGACATAAAACAATGGGATGCACCAGAATCAAATAACGCTAATGCGGAAAAACCATGAACGAGTAGAGTACCTGAAACAACTTCTCCTAACGCCTTAGCTTCTTCAGCTGTCAAGGTAAAAGCTCGAGCCTGATTAAGTCCTTGAGTCAGCTGTTTCTGTCCATGGAACGGCCTCTGCGGAGGCTTCTGAATATCATCCCTCGTACGAAGCTTCGACGGACAAGCGTTGACAGCGTGATCTGCCGCTCCACAAACCAAACAGAGTCCCAGCCTCCTATATTCGACGGTTTAAAAAAATATATTAGAAATTGGGATTTGGCGCAAAGTAAAATATTTCCAAATTGCGTCCGGGTCGGGTCCAAAAATTCGAAATTGAAATAAGAAAATTTTAGGCGGGATCCAAAATTTAAAATGAAGTATTTTACAACCAAAAAGCATACCCCCAAGACGGACACACGTACATGCGCGTAGCCGTCCAAACTCGCCTGTTTCACTGAACGGGACGAGAACACGATGCAAGGACGCTACCACAGGGTTAGGGGTGTCAAGCAGGCCATGACGAATATTTTTAATTTTATTTTAGATGCCTTAAATTATTATATGCAGAAATGAATTGTCGGGTAAAATTTATACTAACAACAGTCAATTAGGATCAATGAAATAAATACCATACACCATTCATATGGTAACAGAAATTAGTAGCATTGGGCTTGGTTGTTACATACGTTCTACGAGAAATTCATGAAGGGGTCGGAGGAGCGCATCAAGGAGCCCGCACCTTAGTCCAGAAGACGCTGCTCCACGGGTACTACTGGCCGAAGTTACACCAGGACGCCGAGAAACTGGTCAGAAGAGGCAAGAACTGTCAACTCTTCGGCAGCATACCTCGTCTTCCCGCCACCGAACTGGCGCCACTCAGCTCCCTTTGGCCGTTTGCATAATGGGAGATGGACATGGTCGGCCAACTCCCCACCGGCACGGGCGGACATAGGTTTATTCTTGTCGCTGTAGACTACTTCACAAAATGGATAGAAGCAGCACCCATCAGAAAACCGGATGCCACCAATACGATAAAGTTCCTATAGAACAACATAATTTTCCGATTCGGGATCCCAAGGTGTATAGTTATCGATCACGGGACCACGGTGGGGGGGAGGGTGTGGACACCGGCCTGGTGGGTAGGGCCCGCCGCTTGAACGCGGACGAGGGCATCCACCAGCCATGTGAGCCTGTCAATCCGGGCGGACAAGACGCTGATGGTATTAGGATGGGGAGAAGAGCCGCTCCCTCCTCCATTGTGGCGGCTCATATTTGGATCGTTGCGGTCGTCACTCGCCATTGGGTCGAGGGCGGAAGATCAAATTTTATGATGGAACAAAAAAAAGTCTTTCGTTCCCACAGACGGCGCCAACCGATGGAGCTTCGGATCTCCTTCAGATGTTGTCCTCCGTCGATCCTGTGGATGGCGGTCTTTGATGACTGAGATTTGTTTTTGAGAGTTGTTGAGTGTGGATCTCAATGGGTTGGTGTTGGACGCCGAGCTACCTGCAAAGAAGTCCCGGGATGGGTGATCACCGTAGAACTCTCCGACGATCAAGTTAGAACCGAGATATAGATGCAAAGCAGTGGCGTATTGAAATAAATTCGAGTTATCTGAGACGTCTGAGAGAGAGGTTTATATAGGGGTCGCGTGGAGCGAGTAGACGTGAGATCTTCGCCGTCAGTTACGCCCCAGCGTTATCCTCGCCTTGAATGGCGGGATGCGCCCATTAATAAAGGGTACGCCCACTAATGGGGGGCGCGCTAGCGTGAGACGCGGATCGTGGGGAGGAGGATATCTCGTCTTGGCGATATACGCGAAGCCGTTGCGGGGCGCATAAGATCCACGCTCTTGGTTGATCGGGGGAGGTCGAGAAAGCTCGGCATGTTAGGAGCTCGAGGACGAGCCGGAAGGCCGAGTAAGCTCGGCACGACAGAAGGCTCGGAGACGAGCCGGGAGGCCGAGGAAGCTCGGCACGACAGAAGGCTCGGAGACGAACTGTTGGTAGTTTTTCAGGTGAAGGTGGAATATATTCAGGGAGGTCTCCCGAAAGGTCGGGTACGTTCCTTGAGAAGGGGATCCCGAAGAATGTCCCTGATGCAACTCATTTATTCCACCCCCGTAGCCTTCGGGACACGTCATCTGTCGTAATCTGAGAAGACACCACTTGTGAGTATCATCAAAATGGCAATAAGGTCAGTCACTCTTTCGGTTAAACTTTGTATTTTAATAGGCTGTGGAGCTGCTTGGAATTCATAATCGATTCCATTGTCCGTCCTTATCAATGTAATTCATGATTTCTCTAGCACCAGCAATAATAATATTATAATATTTGACTCAAGGATCTTTAACAAGGCAATTTTTTTGAAAAGATAAAAATGAAGCAGACGACCTTAAAAAATATGAAAGTGGGATAAGGCTTGTTGTTGATGTGTTACAAACATTTAGAACAAGATCCTTTAATCTATATCTGTTTAGTTATTGGTGTAATTAAATTTTAATAGTATGAGCATGTGCAATGCATGCAAAACAAAATTGTTATTTTGCATTCAAAAAATTATTTAAAAAACGTTCCAAACATCATATGTATGCTTATATATTAAAAAGAGTTATTTGGTTGACCGTATAAATCTCTTTTGGGAATGCATTACATTTTATGTGGGTTGTTGTTGTTGTCGTCTATTTTAAGAAACTTCTAAAAGGTTATTTGCAATTTTTTTATGTTTCAATGTTTGTATTTATATCTATGTTCCGTCTTTTCTTCCTCTTAAAGGAGAGAGGGATATATATATTAAAAAAATTGAGTTTCGTTCATCTTTTTTGGCATTTCATTGAAAAACCGGAGAAGTGCCAACCCTAACCCACAATAGTAGAGACAAATTACAAATTGAATTTGTTGGAATTTAGTTTTTACAAACTGAATTGTGGAAAGGCTTATTTACTGAAAACTCAAGTTTGAGTAATCAGAAAACTATCATTATCTTTAAAACTATCAAAAATCAAACTTAACAGTGCCACGTCAGCACCATCAGAGCCACGTCAATTAAGTTTCCATGTCAGTATAAAGATTGTAAAATGCCCAAAATCTCCCCTTTTACCTCTAACCCTAATTTCCGAAAAATAAATAAATTAAAACTCACCCTCTCCTCTCTTCCTCCCCTCGATCATCATCGACGGCGTCACTACCCTAGAGTCTCCGACCTCTCCCTCTTTCCTATATAGCCCCATTATCGCCTCCGCCGCTGCCATCATGATGATGTTCCTTTTCTTCTTCTTTCTCCTCCTCTCCTACCCTCCCCCTCCACCGATCTCGCTCTCCACCGTCTTCACCCTAACACCTGTCCCTGTCCATGACCACCATCACCATCATGTGCTTCTTCTTCTTCTTCTCCTCCTCCTCTCTCCCTCCCCCGGCCTCTCCCTCCTCCCTCACTGCCCCGGCCATATCTCGCCGTACCCTCCTCCGACGACCGCCATCCCGACCAGCTCCTGGCTGTCCAAAACAAAATAATAGGTTATTTAGTTAATATTTAATAATTATTAAAATTATTTAAAATGTAATTTATAATTAATTATATTATATTTTGAAAAGAATAAAATGACCATTTTACATGAACATTAATTTTGAGAGTGAAGTCATAGCAGTTTTTTTTTATAGTTTTATTAATGATAAAAGAGAGTTTTGTGATTGTTGCTGCCGGGAGTTTTGAGTAAATAAGCCCCTGGAAGTTGTAAATTGCGCAGCATTCGTTCCTCTTGCTCGAAGCCACGTGTCCCATACGCAATCCGCAAAAAACAGTCGACAAAGAAAAAGACACCCACAAATCTCCGTCTCTTCACTCACACAACACTCTCCCCCCTCTCTCCCTCTCTCTCTGGGATCTCGTCGTCGCAATCGCCATGCGATTCGCTGCCTTCTTCTTCCATCGTGGTTCCCGCGCTTTCACCAACCGCCCCCTCTTCGTCCTCCTCGCTGCTGCCGGGTATAATCACCTATCGCGAAATCTTTCGATTTTTGTTTGGTTTGAACTGATTTTTGATGGAAAATCACTAAGATTTGTGGAATTTGGATCGAGCTAGTGCCTATTTTTTCATTATGTACTTTCTATGGGAGCCGTTTTTGCTTTATTTGCAGGATTTTACTATTGGGTGGGTAAAATCTTTGGTCGCAGACATACCCGGAAACTTTAGGTCAAATCCATTTTTGGATCGTTCTTAGATTAGTGATTTTGTAAACATCTGATCGATGTGAATATCTGTGAAATTGCTGAAAATATATTAGCCTGTGTTAATTTACTTTGGGAGCTAGCTATCATCCTAGCGATTTCTTGTGTTTTAAGTATCGCTTGCTTACTGTTTGGTTGCTTATACTTATCTTTCAATAATGTAGAAAATGTAGATCCATGCTGCTTGTTCTTTTAGTTAATTGGCGGTTTCCGAGCGATTTTTCGGCGACTTGTTTGCTGGTACTGTTAGAATGAAACGTTTAGGATGGATGAGGGCGGCTGAAACACAAATTGATGGATGTTTTGTAATCTAGAGTAAATTTTAAATTAAACATGAATAGCATCTTGCACGTGCGATGCACATGCAAAAATAAAAATCATGTTTAACTTTTTTTTAACCTGAATTCAAAAAAATTAAAGAAGATCAAAACTTACATAGTGGGAGTGGTTAATTTGTTTTCAAAACTATTCACAATAATTCTAATAGTTGTTTAAGATCGGTAGAGATTATTGTATGGTTATAACTGATTCAGATGATGATTGTGTTTATTAAATATTTCTTAAGAAAATTCTATATTTAATTTTTTAGTGCTGATGTAGCGCTGTTTGAGATGACGTTAGACCATCAAATTAATTGAAATCAATTTGGAGACCCTTAGGTTTTGTGGTTATAATAGTAGAGATTTGATGTTCATATATTCCAACCATAAAGATCAAAATTGACGGTTAAAACCTAAAGCTCTCCAGTTTGACCCTACTGACCACCCCGTTAGATCATGAATAGCATCAATACTACTAGTGTTTTGGATGTGCGATGCATGTTAATTGTAATTTAAAAACAAATATTTGTGTAATTAAAAAAAGATTTGTATAGAATTAGTTATGAGAGAAATTTATGGAGTTGGTTATTGGAAGAGATGTTAGGGTTAGTTGTGGTTAGAATTTAAGGTTTGATTTTTTTTTTAAATATTTGATTTTTTTAAATATTTTTTTAATTAAATCTCTCTTGCAAATTAGATAGCTCAAGCTCCAAATTGATTTCAAAACTGGAAACCCCTTGCCTTTTGCACTGTAATAGAGAAGCCTGGTGTTTTGCACTGTAATAGAGAAGCCTGGTGTTTTGCACGTGTGATGCACGTAGCGTAAAATTTATAAACTATCAAGCTTATTCTGTCACATTCAATATGTATATGAATAAAACAAATGATACATCTATTCACACCAAATATTATAAGATTTTACAGTCAAAACAAACCTTTTTAGATTATGAACCCTTATGCGGCGATTTTACGAAAATATGAGATTTCATTTAAAAAAAATTCATGATGGCGGTCGATTGTTCCAAAACTGATGTATGTCAATCTTGACATGAGAGGACACATATAACCTACCTTTAATCATTTTGCATATATAATGGCTATAACCTTTGTCATATTGAGTCACTGCGGCAGTCGTATGAACGGTGTTGTGTTTTTCTTGGATTCTTTATTCAACACATTTAGCCCAATTAGGAAAATCAAAATAAAATCATTTAAGATAATAATAACTCATATTAAAGTAAATATTAATCTAAGACCATATTGTTGTATTAGATTAATGTGTGTGTGAGAGAGAATGTCATATCCGAATTCTTCCTTTTCTCTTGTCCTTTTCTTATTCCTTTGTTTTGTATGAACAATGAGTTTTTTTATAGAGAGGAAGTCATTTTCTTATTCCTTTGTTTTGTTGTTGAAAGAACAATGAGTTTTTTTTTTTTGCAGAAAGAAAGTAGGCTTGTGGGTAGTGGGTTGTTGCTAATTTAATGGGGATAGTTTTTTAACTAACAAATTTTATAAAATGGAAATTTAATATTTCTTTTCTTTGAATTGGCTAGTGGATATAGAGAGAGAAAGAGTAGTTAGCATTCTAATTTTTGTGTTTAATTTTTGGTGAGGAAAAAGGAGAATATTGTATAGGCATTTGTGAGGCTGTGTTTGAAATTGGATTTTTAATTTTGGAAGCCCCTCATTTTAGCACTATAATAGTAGAGATGAGAATTCCTTTTTAAGTAATTTGATAATAGACTGATTTTTTTCCAGATTATATTGGAAACCGGTAATAGTTTCTTAACTGTATTCAAGCATAATGTCATTATCACCATATTTTTAAAAAGCTAGCATAATACTTAGGAAAACACAATTAACAAATAATACAATGTACTGCGCTTGATATAACTATGAAATCTAAAATCACCAAGGATAACAAGCCAAAAATAGAGAGATTCCCAAATCCTAATTTTATAATTCATCAATATAAAATTGATTTAATAATCATTACTTTTATAGTACTTAATATGTTTTTAATGGTTAGAAATTTCGATTCTAAAATCTTAACAAAACTTATTACTGAGATTGGTATTGTGAAGTATGCCAAAACCTGGGACATGCCGAGCAGTGTCCGTATTGATCCTGAAATAAGCTTTAAAACCTAGGCAATTTGATGTCAAAATGCATTCCTAATTTCCTATGGCTAAATTGATAGGTATGTCCTCATGGAACAACTAGATATGAATCATATGATGAATTTTTGAAGTACTCTTGAGAGCTTGTTATTCTAAGAGTGCCAAATACTTGCGCTTGTGAGGTTATTTGTTTTTTAAGTGAAACTTTACAAAGGCACCTCGTCCTCCGATCTCCATCACAATTGATTTAGCTGTTCTTCTATGTTGGTTCACTTCATTATTTTTGCGTGTTTGCCTTTCTGGAGAGTCAGCCCTTTTACTAACCTAGTGGCCGTCTACCTCTCACCTTCCCTTAGAATGTGCCATAACCTTATAGAAGGTTAGTGATATGTTGAGACTGAAAAGGGGGAGCCCAAATATGATTAAGCCGAACCATCTATAGTTTAAGTCATGAACTGTAGCTAGTGCCAGTTTATGGGTGCAACATGAGGTATGATAGCTCTAAACAGGAACGACGCTTTACTTTCATCCGATTTACTCATTTTTTGTTCTTGGATTTTCCACCATCAGTAATGAGAAAGCTTGACAAGTATTGCATTCTATGAGTGCATGCTTATCTTTGTAGCAACGTTCCTCCATGGTAATGTCTTATGCCCTTCTTCTTTTTGAAGACCAAGAATATATTTAAAAACTGCTCAAAAACTTTTCCCCCTTCTACATTTGAACATCTTCCTCATTTAACTTTTACTTCATAAATGGCAGTAGCGGAGGTCTTGTGGCATATGCCGATGCAAGTTCCAACCTTGCTGTTGAATCGTCTCAAGTACTTTCCAGGAAGAAGGTGGTGGTGCTTGGAACTGGTTGGGCTGCAACAAGTTTCCTGAAAAATCTGGACAGTTCTGTGTATGATGTACGGGTAGTATCACCTCGCAACTATTTTGCATTTACGCCATTGCTGCCAAGTGTTACTTGTGGAACGGTAGAGCCACGCAGCATTGTTGAGCCGATCCGCAAAATAATTAAAAAGGTATAAATGGTGTTTTTATTAAGGCGAGATCCAATTACTTATATTTGTGGGATTCTCTGGATAATATCTAGTGACATTTGTGTTAATGATATCCTGTTCTTGATCTTGCTAGTCGATGTATATTGTTGTAATGCTTGAGGAGATTGGAAGAATGTTGTTCTGGTTAATTTAGGAAAAGAGAATTTTTCCTGAAAAGTTTCATATCCTTTATCCAATATAATTTTTAATTTGCTTGATAAATATCCTACTGTAGCCTTTTTGAGGTAGACTCGCACTCCTTGTTTGGAAAGAGTTTTTTTAAGGGAGAATCAGCACTACTTACTTGCGAAGAGTTAGACTTTGTTCCGAAAGTGACAGCTCACCCCCTTCCCCCCTCCAGTCCACCTGTCATTACATGTAGAATCAACTTGATGATAAATAGATGCCAGCAGGTTGGTCTGTCCCCCCCTCCCCTCTGCTAATTTTGTTGTTTCCAATGTATATGTGATATCTATTGTTTTGCCTCTTGATTTTGTCACCATTATCTATTAGTTTGCGCTCTTGTGTGATTATGATATTTCAAGTGTGGTTTATCTTTTGTACTGGCAATATTGTTATGCCTAACATCATTTTGAAAATGGTTAATATTGAAGTTTTTGTCTACTGCTTTAACAGAAAGGGGGAGAGATCAGATTTTGGGAAGCTGAATGTTTCAGGATTGATCCAGCAAACAAGAAAGTTCATTGTCGATCCGAAATTGGAACAAATTTGGATGGTAGTGGTGAATTTCAGGTTGATTATGATTACTTAGTGATAGCTATTGGAGCCAGGGCAAATACTTTTAACACCCCTGGTGTGGTGGAGCATTGCCATTTTCTGAAGGTATAGGCGTTAACTGTCACTTTGAAGAACCGTGAGATTACCCCTTTTTTCTTTGAGTTATAATGTTAACCCATATGGGACCCACCCCTCCCCTATTTAATAATTAGGGTTGATCTCCGCTCCCCTTGTGTTGGCTGCATGTCTTGAACCCGTAACCTTCTTGCCACAATTCCATGTTGTAATCCTGTAACCAGCTTGTCTGACCATTTGGGTCAAGATTACCATATTTTCTACTTCAATATATATGGTTTGTTACTCTGGATTGTAATCTCAAATAGTGTAACAATTTTTTTTAATGTAATATGATTTTTCACTTGATATTGGGCTTGTGCTTGCTACACGTTAACTCTATATCAAAACAACATTTTGATGCAGGAAGTAGAGGATGCTCAAAAAATCCGGAGGAGCATCATGGATTGTTTTGAAAGAGCCAGTCTTCCAAACCTGGATGATGAAGAGAGGAAGAAAAGTCTTCATTTTGTTATTGTGGGTGGTGGTCCAACTGGTGTTGAATTTGCCGCGGAGTTGCATGACCTTGTATCTGAAGATTTAGCTAAGCTATATCCAACAGTTTGCAACTTGGTAAAAATATCCGTGGTGGGAGCTTCAGAGCACATTTTGACCATGTAAGGAAGAAATTACTACATTTAAACTCTTCTATGTTTCTTTAGTTAGTTACAGCTGTGAACAATGACCTCGTACAATTTGCTCACTCTTTCAACATCAAGATGAACTATCAATAGCAGCAAACCCTTTTCTACGTCTCGTAAGATCAAAACTTTACATACAGTACAAGTGCATTGTTGCCCTTATTTACCTGTTTCATCAGCCAACTGACAAGATGGTCAGTTGCATATGCAGAATTTGTGTCTGTTTCCCTCTTTAAATTCTGTCACCCTCAATTTGATCGGTTATCACCTTTTCTTTTTTAGGTCCTACAATCTCATTATAGTAGGCCCTCAGAGGGTAGCATTCTTTTTCTTCTTAATTCGAATCTTGATAAGGATTACATATTCTTGACATGATTCCTGGTCATATTGCCTCTTAAATTTTAACATCATAGTATGTGAATTCTCATATATCTTGTTGAACAGATAAATATTATTTAATTATTTTCCTGGCAGATTCATCTGTTTCTTTATTTCCTCTCATGCCAACACAATAAAAAAAAGTTAGTCTGGCTATAGTGGAAACTGGTTCTTCTCCTCAAGATCTCAAGAAGTATCCTCCATTTTTTGCATAGTAGAATCTCCCCCCCCCCCCCCCCCGCGTCAAGCCTGCATAACTTCCATTTGCAAAGTGTGAAAAAGATGGTTTCCCTGGGAAATGGTTGTTAGAAGTTGTGAAGAATGCATCAGGCCAGACATCTGCCATAGACAAGGCCAGACATCTGGACATAGCATGTCAGAAACACAGAGCAACGGTAAACGTTTGCAGAAGATCAAGCCCTAACCCGAGACTGAAGGCCGGATGTCTAACCAAGTATGTTGTTTCAGACGTCTGGTGAAGCAAATGAAGCCCAAGCCGAGACTTTAGAACAAACGTCTGGGAACACGACAGACGTCTGAACAAGGAAAACTAAAGAATACAGATTGGAGACATACGTCTGCCCAAGTGTGAGAAAGACGTCTGCCCAAGTGTGGGTCAGACGTCTATCGACAAAAATCTTCAGCGAATATGTTTTGGTAAATTTATATTTATCTCATGTTTTTTTATAGTATTATGGCTTGCTTATAAAGAGGGACCTCTCATATGTATTTTATGCTGTTAAAATTAATTAGTAAAAAGATCATTGTATTGAGAGGGCGGCAGTTAGGGTTTGTGAGATCTAGAGAGATTTGAAATAAATCTCTTAGGGTTGCTCGTGCTTGTAATTGATTCAAGAAATCTAGTGGACGTTTGCAGATTCCGCTCTGCCGAAGACTCGCCATACGGTGGGTGAATCTCGTTAACAAATTTTCTCTAATTTACGTTTTGATTTCTTATTTATTTTTGCACTTATTAATTTGTCTTTCGTTAATTGCGTGGTTGTTGATTATTGTGTGATTGGTTTGTCGCAAGCATTGTTCCGTGAATTAATTTGTTCCTAACAACTGGTATCTGAGCCTAGGGCTTGACACTTGATACCAACAACTGGTATCCGAGCGTGGTTAAGGAACATAGGGTTCTTCAATTCTACGATTTAGATTAACGGTAGATAACAGCTAGGGTCCTCTTCCCCACTTTCTTAGATCGTCGTTTTGAAGGCGTTGGTTCAGATCTAGAGGAAACGGTAGAGCGAAACATGGCGGAGGATAAGATAAGGATAAAAAAAATTCAATGGTCACATTTATGGTTGGTGGCGCATGCAGATGGAGGACTATCTATATCAAAAGGACCCGTATCTTCCGGTGATAGGTGAGAAGCCCGAGAAGATAGCCGATGAAGCGTGGAACCTTTTGAATAGAAAAGCTTTAGCGACAATTAGGGTGTCGTTGACTCCGCAGGTGGCCTTTAATATCTCAGAAGAGAGGACAGCCATGGGGCTAATGATGACGTTAGCCAAGTTATATGAGAAGCCTTCGACATCAAACAAAATCTTTCTGATGATGAAACTTTTCAACATGAAAATGGCAGAAAGTGGTTCGGTGACAGAACACTTAAATGATTTCAACAATGTGACAAGCCAATTAGAGTCTGTTTCAATAACGTTTGAAGAAGAGATTCGAGCCCTGTTATTTCTTTGTTCGTTGCCAGAGAGTTGGGATAACCTCGTAATGGCGGTTAGTAACTCTATTTCAGGGACTCTCATGTTTAATGATGTTGTGAACAGCATATTAAGCGATGAGATGAG